>JAQPPZ010002790.1:2566666-3850000 GCA_028583015.1 Wollemia nobilis | reverse complement strand
CATCTGCAAGTGATCAATATTCTAGACATGAGAAGGATCAACAATATATTTCTTGAGGAGGGACACATGGAAGGTATCATGGATTTTTGACAAGTTGGGTGGCAAGGCCAACTTATAGGCAACTGGGCTGATTTTGGCAAGAACAGTAAAGGGTCCTAAAAATCTTGGGCTTAATTTAGAGGATTTTATAGAGCTCTTGGTTGGCTTAACCCTTAGGAATACTCTATCTCCCACAAAGAATTCTCTTGGTGTTCTTTTGAGGTTGGTATAACTATTTTTCTGATATGAGGCTTCCTTGGGCAGTTGGAAAATTTGGCATAGTTGCTCCTCCTTTTCTTTAACCATATCTAGCCCGATCATTACCCAATCCTCCAGATTGCTCCAAGATAATGGTATTCTACACCTTTTCCCATATAGTGCCTCAAATGGGGCCATACCCAAAGAAGTGTGGTAACCATTATTATAAGCAAATTCTACCAAAAAAAGGTAGTCTTCCCATTTAGTCTGATGGTCCATACAATACATATTAAGCATATATTCTAAGACCTAATTTGCTCTTTCTATGTGTGCATCAGTTTCAAGATGGTAGGCGGTGCTAATGTTAAGTTTTGTTCCCCATGCTTTATGTAATGTTTGCCAAAACTCGGATGTGAACCGAGAATCTCTATCTGATATAATTATTTCGGGGAAACCATGTAGCCATACCACTTCCCTATAAAATTTATGGGCTACTATAGGAGCTCCGTCCTTGATATTTCCAAGAAAAAAATGTGCCACTTTAGTCAAATTTTCAACCACTACCATAATGGTATCATGTTGGAAATGATTTTTAGGCAACCCAACAATGAAGTCCATGGTCACAACCTGCAACTTGTGAATTAGGACATCGTGTGTATATAGGTGTCCTATCGGGTGTAAATGCTCTGCCTTCACCTTTTGGCATTCTAAACATTTAGCCACAAATTGTGTGATATCCTTCTTCATTCCTATCCAATAGTAATATTTTCTCATATTTTCATGTATTTTTATGTAGCCTGGATGAGTGGATTAAGGAGCACAATGTACCTCCTAAAGCAACATGTTCCTTAGGTTTTGGTCATCTGGCACCACCATTCTGTTTCTGAAATATAATGTATTTTCCCGTATTTTAAAATCCCTTGCTTTTTTTGAATCTTGCCTTAACAAATCTCAGCATCCTTGCGATAATTCATCTTGAAGTTGGAGATTTCTTATCTGATCAATTATTTCAAAATGACATCATGACATAGCAGTAATGTGCTTTCTCCTACTCGGAGCATCGGCTAATTTATTTTCTTTCCCTTTAATATATTCAATTCTAAAATCATATTCTACCAACAGTTCCATCCATCACATTTGCCTAGCATTGAGCATTGTTTGGTTAAAAATATATCTTAAACTTTGATGATCAGTCTTGAGTTCAAAGGGTTTACCCAATAGGTAATGTCTCCATATTCTAATAGCATGTACTACTGCTGCTAGCTCTAAATCATGGGTGACATAATTCAACTCATGTTTCTCAAGTTTTCGGGACTCATAATATATAATGCCTTCTTCCTGCATAAATCGTCGATAATACCTGACCACTCAATGATAGCCTCTATTTTACTTGGGTCCACTGATATCCCTTCAACCAAAATTACATGCCCCTGATATCAGACTTGAGAGGTATAGAACTCATATTCGACAATTTTCCATATAATTGATTCTCCCTAAGTTTCTCGAGAACAATTTTCATGTGTTGGTCATGTTCCTATTTATCCTTGGAGTATATCAGTATGTCATCCAGGAATACTAATATGAACTTGTATAGTTATTCCTGTAATACATTATTCATTAATTTCATAAAATTTGTGGGGGCATTGGTAAAACCAAAAGGTAGCACCGTAAATTTGCAGTGGTCATATTTTATTCAAAAGGCAATTTTATGGGTGTCTTCCTCTCGAATCCTAAGCTAGTGATAGTGAGATCTAAGGTCAATTTTTTAAAAGGTAGCATCATAAATTTGTAGTGGCCATATCTTGTTCAAAATATAGTTTTATGGGTGACTTCCTATCGAATCCTAAGTTGGTGATAGCCAGATCTAAGGTCAATTTTTGAAAATATTGATGCTCCCTTCAATTTATTAAGTAGGTCATCTATCCTGGGTAAGGAGTACTTGTTCTTTATTGTCATCTTATTTAGTATATTGTAATCAATACATAATCTTAATGACCCATCCTTTTTATTAACAAATAAAATGGGTGCTCCCCATGGAGAAACACTAGGTTTAATGAGTCCAATTTCTAATAGTTCTTGGAGCTGAGTCTCGAGTTCTTGTATCTCAATGGTAGTCATTTTGTAAGGTGCCCGGTCTACAGGGGTCACTCATGGTAGGAGTTCTATAGAGAATCAAATTCCCTTTAGGGTAGGAGACCTGGAAAATCCTCAGGAAAGACATTCTTGAAATCATTTTGTACCAGATATGTTTGGAATAGACTTGTCCCAGTCTCCATGTCTTCTATATTATTAATTTTAACTACAAAGACTTTACTTCCTTTATTTATATCTCTTTTGACTTGCATGGTCGTTATAAGCTGAGGTTCTACTGATTTTCATTCACAAAAATTTTGAATCCTCTGAATAGCATCATAAGTTAATTCTATCCATATTTCTTCAAAGTTTAATAATGCTTTATGAGCTTTAAGCCAATCCACTCCTATGATTATATCAAAAGCATGCAATGGGGCTACATACAAATGCCAATTTTTTTTTACTTGAGGTAGGATTATTTGAGGGTCAAATAGGCATTGATTAACAATATAGGTTTGTCCAGACCTATATTCAACCTTCCACCCATTTTCCATATATCTAGGTTTTTTTCAGAATGTCCCTCATAAGGCTAGAAGAAATAAAACTAGTTGTTGCTCCTAAATCAATTAAAATACTCACATTCCTATCATAAATTTTTACTTTTAATAAAAAAGGGGTAGCTTGCCCATTGAGTTTAAGATTACCTGTGGCTACAAATATCTTATAGGTGGGTTCCATTGATTCCTTCCTTTTATCAGCTGTCATGGGACACTTATCTGCATAATGAGGTTCCTTGCAGATCCAACAACCAATTCATGGTGCCCTATCTTTGTTAGTTTCGTCATTGGCATTCTCAATACCAAATCCTGGTTTTATAGATTTTTGATCATATCTATCTTTGTAAATTCTCCTGTCTTGGCCACCTCGGTGAAATTGATCCTCTCTGTTACCTTGGGATCCTTGATAACCATTTTTTTTTTACCCAATCAGTTTTTGTTCTCATTCCTATCATTCAAGTTCTTATCTCTTTTAGTTGAACCCATATTTTTCTTTTTATGAGGCTCTTCCCTATTAGAGGTTCTTTGATAACAGGCCTTCTTGGCCTTGTAGTTTTCCTCTTCCTACCTAGCCAAATCACAAGCATTAGTGAGGGTGGCAAGTTTCAACATCAGGATCAGGTGCCCAATTTTTGGGTGGAGTCCTAAAAGAAATTTATGAACCTTAATCTTGGTTCTTTGCTCATATTTTGGCATGTATTTGAGCAATTGCACAAAGTGTTGATAGTATTCGGTAACAGTCATATTACCTTGAGTCAACCTTGAAAATTTTGTGGTCCTTTATAAGTAAAATTGCAAAGTTAGAAATCTTTCTTTAAAGGCTTTTACAAATGTTTCATAGTACACATTAGTGGCCTCTATATTATGAGTCCTCTTATAGGTATCCCACCAATCTACCGTAATTCCTGTTAGTCGAAATACTGCCCAAGAAGTCTTAGACTTAGATTAGAGGGATCTAATGGAAAATTAGGCTTCTACATTGTTTAACCATATCTTAGAATTCTCCCCGTTCCCTTTGCCATCGAATTTGGATATATCTCTATTTTGCATATCCCTATCTAACTCAAAGCCTACTTGTCGCCTTTCGGGATCAATAAATGGCTCCTCCTCAGTGATTATCGTTCCCTTTCCCTTTGATAGGTTTTCTATTATTTTCTATTATTGGGAGATCATATCTTACTGCTTAGTTGGGCTTTCTCTTGTTCCATGTGCTCCAGTATTTGAGCTTTCTATTGAGCCATGTGTTCAACCATTTGGGTTCTTTGTTGCTCCATTTGTTCTTTTTGTTCATTCATTTGATCATGCATTAATTGCATCATTCGGATCAATTTATCATCTCTTGGGGTAAGTTCTTTTTCCATCATAACTACCTTATGGGGTTCTACAGTTCCTCCCATGTCCCCGGTCCTCACAGCCTTCTTGAGAACCCTTCTAGGATTTTTGGTTAGCCCTTCCCGTTGTACCACCATAGATATATTTGAGGAGCTAGCCATGGCCTGAGAAAGAAAAAGGAGCCCAGTCAATTCTTAGATATTCAATTTATCATTAATTAAGTTAGATATTTGTCAAAATAGTTTGTAACCTTCTGCTCTGATACCAAATGTAAGACCCCAGGTCATAACAGCCTGGTTTTCTATTCTCCCCAAGTCACTACCACTTACAAATCAAATTTTTTCTTTGTTTTATTCCTCATTTTAACTTATCTATTTCTTTTGCTAGTTTGAGCATGTTAATATTATCTTCATGAGTGCCATTCTACTGCAGTCGAAATATCCATGAGATCAATATTTGGCCAGATCCTTCTTAGTTACCTTTCGGAACTTCACTCTCCTCCTAAGGTCCTAAGTCTAGGCAATGGGTTTCTTTTATCCTCTAGGTTCCATATCACCTAGAGGTGTTACGCTTACATTTCCGTCTCTTACAGGTTTTGCCAGTCTTTAGGCTTTTTATCGTGTAAGGCTTAGTGCATACATGCTCGAGCTAGACGATCAACCACTTACCTTGGAGCATCATCTAAGGTTTTACCAATACCCTAGTAACCACCCAACATTATGTTTTGATTAACAAACATGATGTCCCATACCATTATACTATCAGTATCACCTAGTCAACACATTCTACTACTCATTCACTAGCAGGGATACCTAGAAGGGATGCCCATACAACCCTTCGTTACCTCCCATCCCGACCTTCACGTCATAATTGTGGTTAGGGCCCTAAACCATGATGATTACCTACTTGTATCATCATTAACTTTGTTTCCATGATGTTTTCCTACCTGCAACATAATTAATATTGTCTCCTCATAATCTCAAGGATTACCTTCCCACTTTCGAAGGTACTTTAAATAGGTTTGTCTAGGGTTAACGAAATATGGTTGATGTTTGTTCATAATGTTTTGAAGGGATATTTAAGGTATTTTCAAAATTTCTCAGGTTTCGCTAACTTGATTAATTCATGTTACCCATATCAAAAGAAAACCAAGGCTTAACACCCATAATAATGTTTCCAATAATTTCCTCTATGAGTTAAGCATATAAATAAATGAATTTTTAATTTGAAAGTATTAAGACAATCTCTCCATATTTTGATACATAAATATGAATGTCAATTTCTTCTCTTCATCTAAAATAAATAATCATTTTCCTTAAACAATTTCCCCTATTAAAAACATAAGGCCTAGTGACATCTCTACACATAAAACCAAGCAAATGTCTTCCCTTCTCCATTTCAAAGAAAAACATATAACTTTTTTTTTATTATTCAAAAGCATAAGCAACATACAATTTCTGACGAATATCATTTTCTATTTAATTTTCCCCTTAAAAACACTTCCCGTGATCTTTTAGCCTAAGGACATTTCCCATATATCATTAAGACATAAATAAAATAATATTCATTTTTCATGGTCTTTTACATAAACCATATAACTAACTATCTTTTTATTGAATGCATAAGGACAAATAACATATTATGACAACATAGAGACAAATATTGTTTTCCTCTCATTGTCAAATATAAAATCTAGTGATATATTTCATGATCACTGACACATGAAACCCAATAACATTTTTGCAAAGGAGAGTGCTGCTAATTAATTCCAGATTAGCATAATATTTTTTTAATAAATTCAAATCATCATAATATAATTTTGTTTAAGGAGCCCCATGATTAAATTTTAGACTTCCAATACTTCCATATTTACTCAGACTAACATCAACGCATGGTATCCCGGTTTCCAACTACCAATAATAAATATTATGCATAAAATTTAACACATGGATATCTAGATATTGGTGGGATTTAATATTTCACAACATATGAGGTGAATACTGGAAACAACACACCCTAATAAGGCTCACGATTCATGAAAATGTGATTTTAATGCTTTCAATTGAGTGCCATCCTTTGGGTGGAGAAATAATCATTTAGCCACATCAACAAGACATATAACATAATTCAGTTGTTAATGGTGACACCCAGACTAATCCAAAAATCGAGAAGATTTGGAAAGTAGGGGAAGCTAAGGTTTTCTTTCTAACACTACATACATAAAATAAAATACAAATTGGTACTCCCAAAAATATCTAGCACACAATCCTATTTCAATCAACATAGACTCATAATGGATGATTTGGGTGGTTGTCGTAATAGAATGTTTTTCTAATTAATGCCAAGGATTTTGGGTCCTACAATATAACGATTATGGTATAGAGTTCAAAGAAAAACCACATAGATGCCATACAAGCTTTCCTCAAAAACTCAAATGGAGACATAATACCGAACCAACTCTACTTGAAAAATCGAATGAAATAATATTGAATCAACCTAGGTATTTTAATTATTTACCATCTGTGAAATCCATAGGAATAAGGATGTGTCTAGAAGACTTTAACTGTTATACTAATGCCTGTTCATAAATTGCGACTCAGAAATCAAACTCAAGTTTATTAACAAATATATCCAGTATTTTTTGGCAGATTTTAACCACTGTCACAATATAGTTTTAACACCTAAATAAATACCATAATTATATCAATGACAAAAACTTACTAGTTAACCCGAGAGCCATTTTATTATAGGTAAATCAAGGGGTAAAAGCTATTGACAGTTATAATATTTTCAATATTTAATTTTGGGTTCTAAAATTATGTCAAGAGTACCAACGGAATTCACTCCTTAAGTTTAAAAGTAAGCCAGATTCATAATCACGTAATTGAAACTACATAGGTTTAATGGAGTAACAACGAATATAATGTATAACACTAAAGGCAATGCCACAAAATCATGTGGGTATCCATTTATCAAAAGAAAAAACCAGCAATACAAATATCAATAGTACAAAATAGAAGGCAGAGTATCCATATTGACAATACATGACTTTAGAAGTACAAAACCAGATATTGAAATAATTTTCTTAACTTCCATTTGAGAGAAAATCATGTACCCAGGTGTTGTAGGTGATTTGGAGAGGAGAGGGCAATCCTCCAAGGGAGGTCCCAGGTTCAAATCTCCACCCTACCAAAAAGTTGAATTAGATATCCAAAATCCAATTGATAATGTTAGTGCGGGTAGGGTCGGGTGTGACCCCCGGGTGACTTTGACGGTGTAGAACCCCCTGTTCGTGGTATCTCAGACCAAGGCAGCTCCGTAAGGGGTTTTTCACTTAAAAAAAAAATCATGTAATCGACAAAGCTACAATACACATTCATGATTTATTGCACTATACAGGCTTTAAAATTATATAATTTTGGAAACCATAACACCAATTTAAAACGAAATACACTAGATATCCATTTGAAAAAAAAGCCTTCGATTGTTTCATAAAAAAATTCAAGATATAGTCATTCATATGATGGCCTCTATCAATTAAAAATATATTGAAAGTATTCATTGTAAAACTATGCACCCATGAAAAGCTTAATGGCTATGGCGGCATCACTATTGGATGACTGCTTCTAGTACCAGAGTCCGCCTTCATCCAGCTACAACTAGGGTTTAAGAGATTAAAATTTCAAGAGCATGGGATCAGAGCGGCCAACTACGATGAATGCATGCTACCTTAAATGCACTCACATTCGAAATCAATGCAGACAAAAAAATTGTTTCATACAAGAATACATTCTGCAAAAAAAAAAAGGATAAATATAAAAACTATACCAAATTTTTCCATTCCAATCAGATCACACCAAATATGGGGCATACCAAAATTGTTTCCATTCCCTCATTTCATCACATAGTGCCACACTCACCCGTAGCACCCACAAATTTGGAGGAAAGTGGTGTTACAAGAAATGTATAGGCATCCATAAAATACACAAGAGATATTCCTTATCCCATTATTGTTATAATGCACCCATAATCACACCAAAAACATCCACAGCCATGCAAAAATTATACACAACTAAAAATATTAGATACCCACCACGAAATTGGGTTATTAGGGTTACATCGAAGTGTGGAGAACAACCATAATTTGCGGTTAAATTTTTCTTAATGGGTAATCAAGATTATACCCTTAAAACACTGATAAAATTCCTTAATTTTAAATTTAGCAGTAGTTATTTTACAAGAGAGAACACAGATAATATGCAGAGAAGATTCTATAACAGATTTTATTCTTTAATCCAATAACAATTCCCATATTTTATTTTCTTAACTCTATGTCCATTGTATTAAATCCCTTTTAGTTAAATTTTAAGATTGTTCTTAGAAGGAGTCAACCTAACCTGGTACGTCATCCACCTTAATCCTCCAGCATTACCATCAGTTCTTACGCCCTTCCTTTTTCCCCCCTTTCAAACAAGGTTGCATCTCTTTAAATAAAGTACAGGAACAATTTCGAAAGGTACAACTTGTGAAACACACGCCTCCTCCCTACCACATGTGTCGATTTAATTTTATCTTCCTAATTAGGGTATGGGTTGACTTAAGGTTTTCCATAGTATTATTATAGGATGCGCTCTATTTCATGGTTTATAATAGGTTGACCTTAGGTTTAGCTCTACTTCATGGTTTATAATATTGATTATAATTATTTTTAATTAGTGCTTTTTAATAATAATAATAATATTATTATTATTGTCATTATTATTATTTTATTAGCATCCCTTTTATGATTATAACAATTACTACCATTATTTTTTTATCACCTTTCACTTAGACATTTTATTATTAGTATTATTGTGTATATATATAATATTTTTTGTACATAAAAAAAATTTCAAATCATACACAGAATCCTAATATGCAGCTATGTGGATGCAATCTACATTGACCGCTGGCAGAAGAATTTCCAGAAGGAATTTTAATACCCTATCATAGGCGAAAACTCCACCGCTCATCACATCCCAACTTACCTTTTCCAAGATACCCATTTCTCACAAATCAAGGAATATACAAATACTTTAGTTATGCTCCTCACCAACACGTACATTTGTTCCTACATCCAAAGATTTATTAGCAGTACCATGATCTTGTAGATAAAAATATATGAGTCGTAATTAGGAGGGTTGTTACATCCTCTCCCTCTAAGACTAAATACAGTCCCTGTGTTTTAAATGCATACCAAAATATAAGATCCAAAGCAAATCATACAATGAAATTAAAACTCAATCATGATTACTGAAAGGAAAGCATGTCTTCATCACCAATCTAGGAGGCCCTTTAAAAACATACTTTTACATCATCAAATATATATACATACAAATTAAAAACTTATTTTTTTGGAATTATTGTTAAAAAAAAAGGAACTGTCTTTTCATGACAACCACATCTTCCCATGTGGCATTGTTTTTAGAATATTAGTCCCATTGGACCTTACACTACTCAATATTTCATTTTATTAATTGCTTGGTTCAAAATCCTAATACTCTGATAGGTTGGAATTCAATGCACAGTGGGTCGGTCATCTGTAAGTAATCAACATTCCAGACATGAAAAGGATCAGCAATATATTTCTTAAGGAGAGACACATGGAAGGTATCATGGATTTTTGACAAGTTGGGTGTCAAGGCCAACTTATAGGCGTCTGGGCTAATTTTGGCAAGAACAGTAAAGGGTCCTACAAATATTGGACATAATTTAGAGGATTTTATAGATATCTTGGTTGGCTTAACCCTTAGGAATACTCTGTCTCCCATAGAGAATTCTCTTGGTGTTCTTTTGAGGTCGACATAACTCTTTTGTCGATCTGAGGCTTCCTTGAGCCTTTGGAAAATTTGGCTTAGTTTCTCCTCCATTTATTTAACCATATCTAGCCCGATCATTACCCGATCCTCTGGATTGCTCCAACATAATGGCATTCTCCACCTTTTCCCGAATAGTGCCTCAAATGGGTCCATACCCAAAGAAGTGTAGTAACCATTATTATAAGCAAATTATACCAAAAAAAATTAGTCTTCCCATTTAGTCTGATGGTCCATACAATACATCCGAAGCATATATTCTAAGACTTGATTTACTCTTTCTACTTGTCCATTAGTTTTAGGATGGTAGGCGGTGCTAATGTTAAGTTTTTTTCCCCATGCTTTATGTAATGTTTGCCAAAACTCAAATGTGAACCGAGAATCTCTATCTGATATAATTATTTTAGGGAAACCATGTAGTCGTACCACTTTCTTGGCAAATTTATGGGTTACTGTAGGAGCTCCATCCTTGATATTTCTTGGCAAAAAATGTGCCACTTTAGTCAATTTGTCAACCACTACCATAACGGTATCATGTTGGAAATGATTTTTAGGCAACCCAAAAATGAAGTCCATGGTCACAACCTACCACTTATGAATTGAGATATCGTGTGTATATAGGAATCCTGCTGGGTGTAAATTCTCTGCCTTCACCTTTTGGTATTCTAAACATTTAGCCACAAATTCTACGATATCCTTCTTCATTCCTAGCCAGTAGTAATCTTTTCTCATATTTTTGTGTATTTTTATGTATCCTGGATGAGCGGAGTAAGGAGCACAATGTGCCTCCTGAAGCACCATGTTCCTTAGGTTTTTGTAATCTGGCACCACCATTCTATTTTTGAAATACAATGTGTTTTCTTGTATTTCAAAATCCCTTGCTTTTTCTGAATCTTGCCTTAACAAATCTTGGCATCCTTGCATGAATTCATCCTGAAGTTGCAGATTCCTTATCTAATCAATTATTTCAAAATGACATTGTGACATAGCAGTAATGTACTTTATCCTACTCAGAGCATTGGCTAATTTATTTTCTTTCCCTTTAATATATTCAATACTGAAATCACATTCTACCAGTAGTTCCATCCATTGCCTCTACCTAGTATTGAGCATTGGTTGGGTAAAAATATATCTTAAAATTTTATGATCAGTCTTGAGTTCAAAGGGTTTACCCAGTAGGTAATGTCTCCACATTCTAAGAGCATGTACTACTTCTACTAGCTCTAAATCATGGGTGGCCTAATTCGACTCATTTTTATTAAGTTTTTGGGACTCATAAGTGTAGCACCCTAAAATTGGCGCAGTGAAATTGTAATAATTACATTCATCCTAGTAAATAATTTAAATTCAAATTTTAACCTCCCAAACCGCCCGTTAACCGTCGGGTAATCCGTTTCCCCCTTTTCCGTGCCATTTTTAGAGGTTGTTTTGACCGTTTGACGATATCGTCGCCGATCAGACGATATCGCCCCGTATCTGACGATTTCATCTGGACTAGGACGTCCAGACGATCTTGTCGCAAAACTAATTTTGCACAATTAGCTTCTGTTCCAACGGGCCTCTAATCCGAGCAGAAGCGTGTCTGCGCCATTAGAGACCCTTCCCCATTGGAGATCTCCCAAATAGGGATGATCTCCAACCTCCTAACCTCCCTCCTAAACCTATTTAATCCTAAGCCTTCCCCTTAGCACCCCCCTGGCTGAAATTCTATGTAACTTGACTTCTCATACGATAAAACATCCTAAGTTTCCATTTGCATCAGTTCTATATCAATTTTGTTGCAGGTACATTACTATTTTTCAGCCGAAGCAAGCTTACATCGTCGTCGATGAACCTGTTCAGATCGGAGGTGAACCTGTCGAATCAGAGACGATTTCGTACCAATGCGAGACGATTTCGACTGCAGTCAATATTGAGGCAATCAGTGCCTAAAGTTTGCATTTCTCTATCTTTTCTCTGTTGTTTTATTCTGCAATTAGCTTATTTTATTCAGTATTTTATACTATTTTGCATTTTGGAGTTCACCCATCTAGATTAAATGCATAATTAAGCCATGATTGTGATTAAATTAGCATAATTCATTCCTGTTTCTGTGTTTATGTTTCAGTTTGATAGTGCTACTATCATTTTATACTATTTCCTCTGTTATCATTGTTGTATTTTCTATATTTTGCACCTATTTCTCTGTTTGTAGGTCTCTGACGAATTCATCAGATCTCAGATGATCTTGTCTGATCTCAGACGATCCTGTCAAATCAGAGGCGATCCTGACTGCTTCAAGATCAGAATCTTCATCAGACATCCGGATCAGGTATTCTTCTTTTTATCTTCTGTAATTTCTCTATTTTTCTGTCCTATTCTATTTTTTTGTATTCATTTAATTTGCATCTGCATATAGAATAGCTTAGACGCATTTTGGCCAAACCTAGGATTTGAATGCTTAAGGCTAAAAATGAACACATAAAACACATTCCCAACCTAGGCGTGGAAACTGCCATTAAATGTTTCCTGGTGAACCCACCATCCATCGAAAAATCACCAATATACACCTCCCTTGAGAGGCGGGACCTTCGCAAGTCCTCTCAGTCCGAGGTACCGCGACATCCTTTTCCCATCCCCCTTCCGGGCACGGATCCTATAGCCTGAAGGTAAGGGTGCGAAAAATTTGGAGCGATACATTTTGGTGAACCCGACGTGAATGCATTATAAACCTTTTGAAAACAAAAACAAAGAAAAAAATAGAACAACTAAAACATAGATTGCATTTTAGATCATTTAAATTTAATATCATGTTTAGATGGTAGCTCCTAAGAAAATATTAGCAGTTACTATAAATGTAGAAAACCAATTGGCAGCCATAGAAGTCAATTCTGTACTTAGTGTGCCTGAAACAGATAGAAATCAACTCTTGTGGGACGAACTTGATAGGAGACTTAGTGTCATTTCATCTAGGTCAACAGAACTTAAACAAATCAAGAGGCTAGTCCTAGATAGAATCCTGGATCCTCATCAACTTGTCTTTTTATCATGAACTTCGGAGAGCCTCGCCATAGATGGTTAGCTTATAGGAGAGCTCTTGTATCTTCAGAATTGTTCACCTTCGAGGAATACCTCAAGAACATAGCTGTGGTACGCCAATTTCTAGTTCATATAGAAGACCAAGAAACTGATCTTATGATTAGAAGAATATGGAATAGAGTTCCTCGAGCTGTGTTATATCGAGAGTATTGCCATGAGCTTTACTTCTATCAACCAGCATCTGAGACAGATAATATCACTATAGCTCTTTTCATTAAATTTTTAAAAGAAAACTTTCAATTTGAAGAAGAACACTTCATGACTCCTGAACAACTCGAGCCTATTAATGATATTTATAAATTGTTTATAGAAAACTAGATTATTTACTTTCAGTCTTATTTTTCTTGCATTTATTTGTGTTATTTGTTGTCTTTACAATATTATTTCAAAAACAAAAAAAAACTAAAAAAAAAAAACTAAAAACATAGCAAAAACTTAAACATTTCATTTCAAATATTGTAGTAGGTATATAGTAAATATATACCTCTTAATCTTGTTGCATATATATATATATATATATATATATATATATATATATATATATATATATATATATATTTATTTATATATTTGCTCAAATCAAAATTAAAGCACCATGACTAAACTTAGGAATGGTAAAGAAACTTTAGGAGAAGAAGAAGATTGGTTACAAGATACAACTAGAGACCCAAATGTCCTTCCTGGAGATCCAATTCCGGAAGGAAAAACTCTAGATCAATCAGAACATGACCTAGGTGAAGATAATGAACAAGAAGGAAGTGTTAAAGAGGATGGATCCTCATCCCCTAGAGTAGCTCCAGATGGAACTATTGCTTTTGACAACATAGATCATTTCAAGAAATTTCTTGATGATAACATTGACGCCCTTAATGTGGCAGTTCGTATTGATAAAGGGCAAATTAGTAACACTCAAGCAGCCATGGAATATATGTATGATGTGCGCACTAATCCCTTGTCTTTCATTGACCAAGAAAGTGACAAGGTCGGGCCATCCAATACAGACATGGTCACTATGATTCAAAACATGTCAAAACAACAGGTTACCCAACCTCCTAAGGAACCTGTTATTCAACCTAAAATCATTCCCACACAAAAGAAACCTTCCTTCACTACTTTATTTCGCCAAACTATTGAGCAATATGCTTCAAGTAAACAAAAACCTAAAACGAAGCCAAATACCAATTTTCAACAATCTGGAATACATCATAATACAACTTCAAAGTTCCTTCATAACACTTTTCCTACCAACAATTTACACAATAGTAACATGGCATCTAATCTTCATGTCCCTCCATCATATACTCATAAGACCCATGTCAATGCCCTACCAAACCAATATGGGGGGCAAACTAGTAATCTGGAAGCCATGGTGAAACAATTAGCTTCGCGTATGGACCAGATAGATCCCTACCGTCCCTCGTATAATTATCGAGAGATATGTAGTCAACCTTTGGATCCCATAGTTGTAGCTCAACCATACCCTAAGCATTTTCCCATGCCTATCTTGCCTATATATAAAGGAACCGAAGATCCCATAGAGCATCTTCGCATGTTTAGGATAGCATGTCATGATATATCGCATGATGACTTGCTATTACTAAAAATGTTCCCAAAAAGTTTAGGTGGAATGGCATTAGAGTGGTACTATCAATTGCCCACTCATTCTTTGAGAAACTTTGAAGAAACAACTGAATCTTTTGTCCATCAATTTAGTGCCTACATCGAGAGGCATGTCACCATTAAAGATTTATACAACTTAAAACAAGACAAGGATGAATGTTTTGCCGATTTCTTAGCTAGATGGAGGCAATTGATAGGAAAACCGCACTTTGTGCTACCTTATAGGGAAATGTTGGACATTTTCATCAATAATTTACAAGAACAAATATCTTATGAGCTATCAATCGCTACTTTAACTACCTTCGATCAGAGCTATAGATTTAGCTCGAAGAGTAGAAGATGCCCTCATTAGGAGAGGCCAACTTAGGAAGAAGGATGATGAGAAAACATCCAGAAATCAATATAAAAACAAACAAGTTGTCGGTGACGGAGTCACTGATAGCAAAAATGTTGCTAATATCAATGCAACGAAGACAACAAAAAAATTTATATTAAAACCTCTTGATAAGCCTCCTCGAGAATTTACTAGATTAAATCAACCCTTATCAACTATTTTACCTCAATTACTCGAAAGAGGTTTGATCCAATTACCAGCTATCCGGGAACCTGATCCAACTATACCCGGATACAGAGTCGACTTACACCGTGATTTCCATAGAGGACCTGGACACTCTACCAATGCTTGTAAAAGGTTGAAACATAAAATACAGGATTTGATTGATAATAATGAAATGGAAGTGCAAGCCTTCCAACCTAAACAAAACCCTCCTAATAATACTCAAAAGACCATTCCCCAAAATCAAAATCAAAATGCTAATCAAACATTAGACATATTTCAACACCCTTTACCAAGACATGGTAAAGAGGTAGCCAATCAAATCGAACATCATAATGTTCCGCCTCCTACCCGATATGTAGGAACCATTAGCGGACAATTACCTATTCAGGATCCTCAAAAATTTGACACAACCTTATCCCTGGTTACGACCAGGCCCTTACATAATTTTCAAACTTCTGATTCTAGTGATGTAGAATCAGATAGTGAAAGTGAACTAGACATTACTTCAAACCAATCGAATAGTTCTGAAAATGAATCAGATCCTATTCAACCCATCACAGATGCCATGGTTCCAGAAGAACCATTTCCTAGAAGAGTTACTACTCGACCCTCTTCTAATCAATTCCTCTCAAATGAACAAGCCATAAATGCTAGACCGAGGCCAGTTCAACGTCCTCAATATAACATTGTAGGTACCATTGGAGTTGTTACCCGACAACAAGCTCAAAATTCTCAAAAAGAACCAAATTAGAACGATGGATCGGCTCCATTCGCTTTGAAAAATCCCAATAAAGGGAATCATGCTCCTAATGTTCAACCTAAACCCCCTTACAATATTAATGAGCAATTGTCCAATACTATAGCCAGAATTTCCCTTTTGGATTTGTTAAGATCTTCTCCCACCCATAGGGATGAGTTGATGCTTACATTGAGCCAAATGATGGTACCTCAAAACATTCAACCTGAAGCTATGGCCAATACTATCATCACTCGAGAGGTTGATTGTATTGACTTTCGGGATAAAGATATCCCACAACACAGTTTACATAAGGATAATCCCTTATATATTACTGCTCTAATTGGAGATGTAGCTATCAAACGAGTCTTGATTGATAATGGCTCATCTCTAAACATTTGCACTTTTGACTTCTACCAACGATTTGGCTTTAGAAGTGATGAAATGAAGAAAACAGATATGATTATCAAAGCTTTTAATGATGAAACACAAGAAACGTGTGGAGTTATTACCATCCCTTTGCAAGTTGGTCCCAGAACCCTAGAAACAACCATGTTTATTGTACATTGCCCAACATCGTACAATATACTTTTGGGTCACCCTTGGATCAATGCGATGCGAGCGGTCCCATCAACTTTACACCAATGTGTTAAATTCGAATTTAAAAATCAGTTGGTCACTATCCATGGTGACCCTAGACCCTTTGATATGTGTGCTTTGGCAGAACCCGTTGGAGTGCAATTTTGCCCCGCTCTGTCATCCACACATCCTAGTTCTTATTTTTCATCTAAACGTGTGAAACACACACCCATAACTTCACCTATTTCCCCTCCATTAATTTCATCCTCCTATTTAGATCAACAATCCTCTACACAAATCACTCTAGAACCTCAAAAAGATCTTAAATCTACAACCAATCCTTCAAGTTCTATCCCTATAAATTCAAAACCTATAGACCCAACTATCATCCCTTCCACATCTAAAGATATAGGGAATAATCCTTCTACATCTTATGCTCTTTCTGATGAACTTTTACCAGATTTATCCACAATCTTAATATCAGAAAAGACAAATGCTTTCATGCGAGATTCCATTCTTTTAAATAACTTGCCGCCATCTCCTCGTACTTTGGGCCTCCCACAACCTATGGGAAGTACTTACCAAGTCGGGAGTTGTGCCTTCATTTATAAAGGATATGACTGGGGACGAATCCCTCGAAATATCAAAACTCATCATGAGGGATACGCTCGGTGTTATTTTACCAATGAATATATTAAAGCTAAACCCATGATGCTTAAAATGGGATATAAAGGGAAAGGCTTGGGACCTTTCCAAAATGGCATGAAAGAACCTTTCGAGGTAGAACCTTGGCCTGCCCATTGTGGTGTGGGCCTATTTCCTAGTAAGGGTCAACCCTTTCCTTTTGAAGATGATGATCACCTCATATGCTATCAAGATTATTTGGATAGGCATGTTGATTTGCCTCTTAAAAATCAGTCGTTTTCATGTAACATGCTATCCATAGCTTACCTTGAAATGATTGTCGACCCCGATGAAGAGTTGGAAGGAGATATCTTCCATGATGTCTCCGTTGAAGAGATGTTACACAATGGATTTTATTTTGATGGTTCTATACCAACTATAGCCCAACTTGAGACCACTAATCCTCAAGATGAATTATCCAAATTAACCTTACAAGAATTACAAGAATTAGGTGTTTCACCCGCCCCACCTAACTTTGAAAGAGATCTACACATGGAGGTAGAAAACATCATTAAAATTAATATTGGAACTGAGGATAATCCTCACATAATCAATATTGGATCCGAATTAAGTCAAGAAAAACAAAAACAATACATTGCATTCCTTAAAGAGTATGAAGATGTCTTCGCTTGGACATATGAAGATATGCCAGGTCTAGACCCTTCTGTAGTCATGCATCATCTAGTGGTCCATCCGGATGCTAAACCTGTTAAACAAAAACTTAGAAAAATGCATCCCAAAGTGGCTCTGCTAGTCAAAGGGGAGTTAGAAAAACTCCCGAATGTTGTTTTTATACAAGCTATTGATTATGCTGAATGGATCTCAAACGTAGTTCCAGTCACCAAGAAAGAAGCTACCAAAGTTAGGGTTTGCACAGATTTTAGAGATATTAACGCTGCATGCCCTAAAGATGACTTTCCTCTTCCAAACATGGATCAAATCATTGACTTCACTGCCGGGAGTGGGATGATGTCCTTAATGGATGGATTCTCCGGTTATAATCAGATCAGGATAGCTCCTGAAGATCAGGCTAAAACAACCTTTATTACCCCCTGGGGTACTTTTTGTTGGAAAGTGATGCCATTTGGCTTAAAGAACGCAGGTGCAACCTATCAACGAGCTATGACCTATATTTTTCATGATATGATGCATGATATCCTACATGATTATGTAGATGATATTATAGCTCGCTCTATTTTGCAAGATAATCATTTAGATGATTTGAGAAAAGTTTTTAATCGATTACGAGAATATCTTATTCGATTAAATCCAGCAAAATGCATATTCGGAGTTAAGTCCGACAAACTATTAGGGGTTTTAGTTTCTTTACGTGGTATCGAAATCGACCCTCTCAAGATTGCGGCTATCACTGATATGCCCGCACCTACTAATATATCTGAATTACGAAGTTTACAAGGTAAGCTTCAAGCTATCCGTCGCTTCATCGATAAGCTGGCGGACAAAACTGGTCCCTTTCTTAAACTCCTTAAAAAGGATGTCCCTTTTAATTGGGACAACGAATGTAGAGAAGCTTTTGAACTTCTCAAACAATACCTCCTTAATCCACCTGTGCTTTCACCACCTAAACCTGATCGCCCATTCCTCCTATATATTTCAGCTTCAGATTCTGCCTTAGGGGCTATGTTAGCTCAGCTTGATGATGAAAAGAGAGAACGTGCTAATTATTATATTAGCCGAACCTTCATCAGTTATGAAACCCGCTACACAACATTAGAAAAACTATGTCTAGCAGTCATTTTTGCTACGCAAAAATTATGACATTATATGCTTAGTCAAAAAACTTATGTCATTGCCAAATACGATCCCTTAAGGTATCTCATGAGTCGACCTTATTTATCGGGTCGCACAGCCAAGTGGGTTCTTGCTCTAAGCGAGTTTGATCTCACATTCATAGGACAGAAGTCCGTTAAGGGTCAAATCATAGCAGATCAATTAGCTGCTGCACCCTTAGCGTCTACCCATCCCCTCATCATCGAGTTTTCGGATGAATGCCTTCAATTAGAGGCAGACCATACTGAACAATGGTCCTTATACTTTGATGGAGCCCGATGCATGAGTGGGGCTGGTGCGGGTATTATTTTAATATCCCCACAAAAACATCTTATTCCTCTGTCCTTCAAATTGACATTTGCTTGCACCAACAATACTACTGAGTATGAAGCTCTAATCCTTGGATTACGAGCTGCCTTGGCGCTAAAAATTAAACACCTTTTAGTTTTTGGTGATTCTCAACTAGTTATAAACCAAATTAATGAAGTTTATCAGACCAAAGATGATAAACTGCGCCCATATAAGGCCTATGTTTTACAATTAATGTCTCTATTTGATCAAGTTACCTTGGAAGCTATTCCTCGAACTAGCAACCGTGCAGCCGATGCTATGGCCGCAGCTGCATCTCTCCCGCCCTTGGAGTTAGATGACGAATATGCCACTATCATTATTCATCGACTCCAAGAACCCGCTTCACATAAATCATGCTCAGAGCCTTTGGATGTGTTTCTAATCAATGAAACTACTCCTGAACCTTGGTATACGGACATATTTGATTTTCTCCAAAATGGGACTTTCCCCTACCAATTCTAATAGCAACCAACGTCGGTTATTACGTAGACGAGCAAGTCGATTTGTAATAATTGGCAATACCTTGTATAGGAGATCTTTTGAAGGTATCCTATTAAGATGTTTAAACTTAGAAGAGTCTAAATCAGCCTTGAGTGAAGCCCACGATGGATCTTGTGGAGGACACTTCAGTGGTAGTGTCATTGCTAAAAAGCTCCTTCGGATAGGATACTTTTGGCCTACCATGGAAACGGATGCACATGAGTATGTGCGCCATTGCGACAAGTGCCCGAAACATGCTGACCTTGTCCATGCGCTCGCACAAGAGCTGCAGGCTATTTCATCTCCTTGGCCCTTTTCCAAATGGGGTTTAGACATTATTGGCAAAATCAATCCCGTGTCATCTGATGGACACAAGTTCATCATAACCGCCACCGAGTATTTCACGAAGTGGGTTGAAGCTATGCCTTTAGCTTCCTGCACTGGCACACAAGTCTCTAAATTTATTTTTAATCAAATCATTTGCAGGTTCGGAATTCCTGCAAATCTCATCTCAGACAATGGAACTTGTTTCAAAAATAAAGATGTTAAAAAATTATGCCAAAAATATAAGATTCAACATCGCTGGTCCACTCCCTATTATCCTCAGGGTAATGGTCAAGCATAAGCATCTAACAAAACCTTAATCAAAATTCTCAAAATATTGGTCAATAAAACTGGCCGGGACTGGCACATTCAGTTATATCCAGCCTTGTGGGCCTATCGAACTAGTGTTCGAACCCCCACGGGAACTTCACCATTTGTTTTGGTTTATGGTGCTGAAGCAGTTTTTCCATTTGAATTGGAAGTTCCTTCTTTGGCTCTGCTACTTCAAGATACCGAAGTAGGAGATGAATATCATGTTGGTAGACTCAGTCAACTGGAACTCCTAGATGAAAAATGCATCAATGCTTTGGAGCATCTCCGTGCCTACCAAAACAAGCTTAAAAGATCATATGCTAAAAAAGTTCGTCATCGATCCTTTGAGATCGACGACCTTGTTTTAAAAGAAAATCAAAAAAATACTAATGCAACTAAGGACCTTAAAGGTAAGTTTGAGCCCAACTGGCTTGGACCATACATTATTATTGCTAAATTCGAATCAGGAGCATACAAATTGTCTACCTTAGATGGTAAAGAACTTAAAGAACCCATGAATATTTTGCATCTTAAACGTTACTATGTATAAATTTGGTCATTTCATCCATGTATATATTTGTTCAAAATCACTATCTTGTATTTCTTTCAAATTTATAAATTCAAAAACACCAAAAACATTCATAATCATCAAAATCTTCAAAACTATTTGTTGCATTTATTTATAGCACTTGTTAAATTTTTTGTTCAAAAACAAAAATAAAACCAAAAAAACAAAATAATGATAAAAATATAAAAACAACAATGTGCTTGACTCTTTCGAAACCAAAACAATATAAAGAAGAAAGAGAGAGTCAATATTCTCAAAACTTCTCAAAAAGTATTTATATATATTTTCTTACAATTATTGCAGTTATATGTTTCAAATTATTTTGGATAAATTAGCATTTATTTGGAATCTCTCACTTGCACACTCACAAAAATAAATATCTTGATTTTATCTGGCATGATTACTAATCTCTCTTATATCAAAGTCCACAAAATTCAATTAAATAAAGTTTGAGCATAGAGAATTGATCTTGTTATTTACTTAAACCAAGCACATCTTTTCACAATAAAATGATTATATTTGTAATTTCCATGTTTTGCTACATAGTAGACGTGATTTCTTGAGCGAAAAGTTTCCCCTGCTATCCTATCATGCACATGGTCTAGAATATTTGAGAATTGGCAAAAGGACAAGCTCACCCCTACCTAGAATAAAAATCCCTTGCTCTACAGCTAATCCGAGCAAGTATCCCTAGCAAAGAAGAAGAAAAGAAAAGTTCAAGAAAAAAAAAAAAAAAATGTTATTTTATATCATTACAGCAATATTTCAAGCACTATCTCAAAAATCAAGCAAAAAAAAAAAAATACAAAAAGAAAAAGAAGCAAAGTTCAAAAGAAAAGCAAAAGAAAGCAGAAAGCAAGAAAGCAATAAAATCCCTTTCCCTACCCTTTGAAAAGAAAAGAAGGGTTGATGAGCTTGAATCCCTGGAATTCTCAAATTATTCGAAAACCGTGAGGTAAGCCCCATAACAGGTGGTTTGTGCCCAACCTGCTTGGCCTTGGGTAACTCCTAGCGTGGCGATATGTCTGTCACATTAGCGACCTTCTTTTGTACAGACCTATGTCTGCTTATGGATTAGCTAGCTCTTGATAATCCGATCTACATAGTAGTCTGGTATGGTTATATGCATTTACATCATGGTTAATGAACACTTATTTGGTTTCTTCAAATCACTTGTATCATATTATCTTGCTCAAAACTGGTAAATGCACAAAGCAATTGCACACACATTTGTATTTGAGAGATTTTGTGTATCATTATGATAAATCAAGATCGGAAATGAATTCACATATGCACATGGGATTCCTTATAAATCTAACTTTTGTCTTCAAAATACTTTGAAATATTATTTTTGCAACTTGTTTGGAATAATTCAACTACAGCTTGTTTACCATAAAGACAACTATATAATAGAAAAATCAAAAATTTCTTTCAAAACCATACAATCAAAACATATATATATATATATATATATATATATATATAACTTTTGTCGACTTTCGCGACGATGGTATAGTTCCAAAACCAAAATTGGAATTTTATGCCTAGCGCAAGTCCTCATCTTCATATTTTCTGTTTATTAAAAAAAATCAACCATGCAATAAAACTATCTATTTTTCTTTGATTTTCGCGATGATGGTATAAGTTTATACCTACATATTCTATGCCTAGCGCAAACCATTGTAACAATTTTTATTCCCCATTTATTTAAAAATCATGAAAACCATATGACTTAAATCATACTATTACACAGTTATGTTTTTTTAAACACAAAGCATGCACATTATCACTATTTCATGTCATTATGTCAACCTTCAATTTTGCAAAGATGATATAATTCCTAAGGAATTATCCAAAAATTATCACACTTAGGAATTTATGCCTAGCAAAAATCATTTTAACATTATTTCATGCATATTATTTTTTATGAAAATCTGAAAAACAAACCATCATTTTCACCATTGCACCAAAGTCTTAAGACAGTCTCTTAAGCATTCTTTTACTTTTAACAATATTTCTATATTGGGATTAGCTTGACGACCGAGTGAGCAGCGACTCCATGAAATGGTCTATAATAGCGACAATGTCCTTTGAAATTATTGTTAGAAGTCTCTTTTTATTTTTTTACCACATCACATTACAAACAACCAATTTGTTACATCAGATTATTTCATTTAAAATATTACCGCATGACATCAAAATTATAAATTTTCAAAATGACATAATTTCATGAATCCTCAATCCAATTATCAAATCAATCAATCAAACATAAAAGCATCATAAACATACACATAACACAAGTCATATGATCAAAACTATCTCATCTCATATATATATCAACAGTATATATACATCATCAAAATTGGATCGGTATGCCACAATCTGGACCTCGGCATACTCAATCCTCTATCAAAAATAATAAACCTACATATCAATCTCTATGTCTAATGTAATGCAGTCCTCTAGCCTCGAGAGCCCCTCGAGCTCTCGGCCTCATCTCCTCCCCTGCCCTGAGGTGGACGAGGTGGCCCCATCACAGTCTGTGTAGTACTGTGAGTCCTAGTCCTCGATCGGGACGAAGTCCTAGACGACCCAATCCTGATCGGCTCTACGATGTTAGCTGGTAGGGGTAGTCTATCCTCCTCTGGCACCAGCTGATAGTATAATGTCTGATAGAAAGTAATTTGGGCAATAGCCCGTGTCAGCTCCCTAGTGCTCGCCCCTCCGCCTCGTGCCCTGAGGCATGCAATCTCGTCCCTAAGCTGTGTAACCTCAGCTCGATGTCGTGCAGCCTCCTCCTGTAGGGTCTGCACCTGTGCCTGGAGATGGATCATCTCCGTTCGAAGAGTAGCTGTCTCACTGCTCTCCCTAGTGTCCACACCCTTGCCCTTATCGAGCGATGGTGGCCTCTCTCTCTGTGGAGAAGGGGGTCTCTCCACCCTCCTCTCCCACTGTCGCGGCCTCTCCTGTGCCTGTGGCCTCCTCAGCTCTCTCCCACCGTGACCCTGGGCCACCTCCATAGCTGCCTGGCACCGCCTCCCTATCCGATGCACAACTGTGTGTATCGGACCCTGAGCCCTCGTCATCCGAGGAGGGCGGATGCCTACGTACCAGGCATCATAGCCATCGGCTACCCTCGCGTCGTCCCCATCCACTGGCTGAATGGGGGCATCGTCTGAGTCCCGACTCCAAAAGCGCTGCATGTCTGGAGCCCCGCTCACTGTAGTGTTATCCCGGATAGTCCGAGAAAACTCATAATCCTTGAGAGATGGGATCCCCTACTGCAGACCGAACTGATGCAAAACTCGGTCATAGCGATGGAGCTCCACCTCTCCCCTCTCCATCCATAGCCAGCACACTCGCCTAACGTGAGCTAGCTCCTGTCCATCCTCGGCCCACCCTGGGTGCTCGCGCCATGGCCTCCAGGTAATCTGGTCCAGGACTAGGTCATCTAGCAGTCTCCGAGACATCGAAAGGTCGATCCACCACTGTGACCCTCTTCGGAGCCACCAATAGAAAACTCGGGGCCTCTCCCCATCAATCCCTATCAGAGGAAGCCCTATCGGCCTCCGCACTGCAATATGCTCCCAGCACCAAACCTGTAGGAGCGATGTCATCACCAGACATCGGCCGCCCTTGTACACGACCCCATGCAGGATCTTGTACAGTCGGCATAGCACATAGCTGCCCCAAGCAAACCTGTAGCCATGGTCTCGCATATCGTAGATCACATCTGCGAGCATCCATGGCACCCTGCACCCGCTTTGGTGGCACAGCAAAAGTCCACCAACTACTCCAACTAGAACCTATGTGAGTCTAGATGCCCCAGGCATCTAGCAGTGCCTCGATGTTAACTTCGCCCTTCTCCAGGGCGAAGCTCGGGTCACCGCACAATCGCCCCATAGCATGGCCCTGATTGGCCGTAGGAGTGATCAACCGTCCTTGTATGGGGATTCTCAGAATCCTCCATACATCCTCTAGAGTGGGAGTCATCTCCCCTGTCGATAGCTAAAAATAGGAAGAACCCGGATACCATCTCTCTGCTAGGGCTGTCAGTAGCCCCATATCTGTAGACACTTGTGGCATCTCTGCCACATGCTGTAAGCTCGCCTCGTGCCAGCTGATCCCGCTCTGCCTGTGTAAGAGCGGCCAAGTCATCTCTCAAACCTCCATACTTCCATTCCCTGCTTTTTAGCAAACCTCTCTGCAACATAAACAACAAAAAAACAAACAACCATTAATAACAACTCAAGTGATTAAAAATGCAAGTTAAAATAAGTTCAATTTTATGCAATTGATGATATCGTCCACTATTGGACGATATCGTCCCAAATTTGAGCATAATCGATTCCGATTTCGTAGGTCGAAATCGTCCCTAATTTGACGAAATCGTCCCCCTTTCGCCGATTTCGCCCTTAGACGAAATTGGCGAAATTGAGACGATTTCGTCGAAATCGGGACGATTTCGTCCCGACGACGTCGACGGCCCAAAAACGGCCGCGATGCTCAAAAATTCATCAAAATTCATCTAAAAAGCATGTAAATTCAAATTAAAGCATTCTAAACTAAGTTTAGACTCTTACCCGTAGCCCGCGTCGGACCTCTGTTGATCTGTGCGTCGTCTCCACCATTTTTGCTTCCGGAGCTCTAAAACCAAGAAAATGAACAATAAAAATGAATTAGGGTTTTACCCTATTTTTCTTAATTTTATTCAAAAATAATTCAAAATTAATTTTGCTTTTCCGCGTTTTTACCTCAAACGTTCGATTTGGGTAAAAACACGGAGGGGGCACCATAGTAAGCTGTCGTACGATTCGACCAAGAATCGTCGCCTAAAAATGGGAATAATTTTTGCTTTCTCGTAGATCGAGAAGAACTCATCTTTAACGCATTTTCTTCAGAAAATTCGCTAAAGAGGGGGCAAAATGTAGCACCCTAAAATTGGCGCAGATGAAATTGTAATAATTACATTCATCCTAGTAAATAATTTAAATTCAAATTTTAACCTCCCAAACCGCCCGTTAACCGTCGGGTAATCCGTTTCCCCTTTTTCGTGCCATTTTTAGAGGTTGTTTTGACCGTTTGACGATATCGTCGCCGATCAGACGATATCGCCCCAGATCTGACGATTTCGTCTGGACTAGGACGTCCAGACGATCTTGTCGCAAAACTAATTTTGCACAATTAGCTTCTGTTCCAACGGGCCTCTAATCCGGGCGAAGCGTGTCTACGCCGTTAGAGACCCTTCCCCGTTGGAGATCTCCCAAATAGGGATGATCTCCAACCTCCTAACCTCCCTCCTAAACCTATTTAATCCTAAGCCTTCCCCTTAGCACCCCCTGGCTGAAATTCTATGTAACTTGACTTCTCATACGATAAAACATCCTAAGTTTCCATTTGCATCAGTTCTATATCAATTTTGTTGCAGGTACATTACTATTTTTCAGCCGGAGCAAGCTTACATCGTCGCCGACGAACCTGTTCAGATCGGAGGCGAACCTGTCGAATCAGAGACGATTTCGTACCAATGCGAGACGATTTCGACTGCAGTCAATATTGAGGCAATCAGTGCTTGAAGTTTGCATTTCTCTATCTTTTCTCTGTTGTTTTATTCTGCAATTAGCTTATTTTATTCAGTATTTTATACTATTTTGCATTTTGGAGTTCACCCATCTAGATTAAATGCATAATTAAGCCATGATTGTGATTAAATTAGCATAATTCATTCCTATTTTTGTGTTTATGTTTCAGTTTGATAGTGCTACTGTCATTTTATACTATTTCCCTCTGTTATCATTGTTGTATTTTCTATATTTTGCACCTATTTCTCTGTTTGCAGGTCTCTGACGAATTCGTCTGACGAATTCGTCAGATCTCAGACGATCTTGTCTGATCTCAGACGATCCTGTCAAATCAGAGGCGATCCTGACTGCTTCAAGATCGAATCTTCATCAGACATCCGGATCAGGTATTCTTCTTTTTATCTTCTGTAATTTCTCTATTTTTTTGTCCTATTCTATTTTTTTGTATTCATTTAATTTGCATCTGCATATAGAATAGCTTAGACGCATTTTGGCCAAACCTAGGATTTGAATGCTTAAGGCTAAAAATGAACACATAAAACACATTCCCAACCTAGGCGTGGAAACTGCCATTAAATGTTTCCTGGTGAACCCACCATCCATCGAAAAATCACCAATATACACCTCCCTTGAGAGGCGGGACCTTCGCAAGTCCTCTCAGTCTGAGGTACCGCGACATCCTTTTCCCATCCTCCTTCCGGGCACGGATCCTATAGCCTGAAGGTAAGGGTGTGAAAAATTTGGAGCGATACAATAAGCTATAATGCCTTCTTCCTGCATAAGAACCCCTCCTAAACCTTCTATGGAGGCATTGGTACATACCGTGAATGGTAGTTTAGGGTCCGGTATTCTTAGAATTGGTATTGTTATCAAATTTTCCTTAAGATTTTTGAAGGCTTCCTCACATCGACTAGTCCATTTAAAAGCCTTACACTTTTTTTGAATATTGGTTATTGGATAAGCTGCCTTAGAGAAGTTCTGCATAAATCATCGATAATACCAAACCAATCCCATACAAAATTATACTTCAAAGACATTAGTTGGGGTAGGCCACTCAATGATAGCCTCTATTTTCCTTGGATCCACTGATATCTCTTCATCCAAAATTACATGCCCTAGATACCGGACTTGGGAGGTATAGAACTCACATTTTGAAAATTTTCCATATAATTGATTCTCCCTAATTTTCTCAAGAACAATTTTCATGTGTTGGTCATGTTCCTATTTATCCTTAGAGTATATCAGTATGTCATCCAGGAAGACTAATACGAACTTGTCTAGTTGTTCCTGAAGTACATTATTCATTAAGTTCATAAAAGTTGCGAGGGCATTGGTCAAACCAAAAGGTAGCACCGTAAATTCGTAGTGGTCATATTTTATTCAAAAGGTAGTTTTATGGGTGTCTTCCTCTCGAATCCTAAGCTGGTGATAGCGAGATCTAAGGTCAATTTTTTAAAATATTGATGCTCCCTTCAATTGATTAAATAGGCCATCTATCCTAGGTAAGGAGTACTTGTTCTGTATTGTCATTTTATTTAGCATCCTGTAATAAATTCATAATCCTAATGACCCATCCTTTTTCTTAACAAATAAAATGGGTGCTCCCCATGGAGAAACACTAGGTTTAATGAGTCTTATTTCTAATAGTTCTTGGAGATAAGTCTTGAGTTCTTGTATCTCGATGGTAGTCATTCTGTAAGGTGCTCGGGCTACAGGGGTCGCTCCTGGTAGGAGTTCTATAGAGAAATAAAATTCCCTTCAGGGTGGGAGACCTGACAGATCCTCAGGAAAGACATCCCTGAAATTGTTTAGTACCGAATATGTCTAAAATAGACTTGTCCCAGTCTCCATGTCTTCTTTCTTATTAATTTTAACTACAAATATTTTACTTCCTTTATTTATAGCTCTTTTGACTTGCATGGCCATTAGAAGGTGAGGTTCTATAGATTTTTGTTCACAATAAATTTGAATCCTCTGAATAGCATCGTTAGTGAATTCTATCCATCTTTCTTCAAAGTTTAATAATGCTTTATGAGCTTTAAGCCAATCCACTCATAGGATTATATCAAAAGCATGCAATGGGGCTACATACAAATACCAAGTTTGTTTTTCCTTGAGGTAGGATTATTTGAGGGTCAAATAGGCATTAATTAATAGTATAGGTTTGTCCAAATCCATATTCAACCTTCCACCCATTTGCCATATATCCAGGTTTTTCCGAAATATCCCTCATAAGGCTAGAAGAAATAAAACTATTTTTTGCTCACGAATCAATTAAAATACTCACATTCCTATCATAAATTTTTTCTTTTAATAAAAAGGGGGTAGCTTGCCCATTGAGTTTAATATTACCTATAGCTACAAATATCTTATGGGTGGGTTCTGTTGGTTCCTTCCTTTTATCGGCTCTCATGGGACACTTATCTGCATAATGAGGTTTCTTGCATATCCAACAACCAGTTCGTGGTGCCCTCTCTTTCTTAGTTTTGTCATTGGAATTCTCAATTCCAAATCTTGGGTTTCTAGATTTCTGATCATATCTATATTTGTAATTTCTCCTATATTGGCCACCTCAGTTAAATTGATCCCCTCTGTTATCGTGGGATCCTTGATACCCATTCTTGTTTTTACCGAATCGGTTCTTGTTCTCATTCCTATCCTTCTAGTTATTATCTCTTTTAGCTGAACCCATATTTTTCTTTTTTTTGAGGTTCTTCCCTATTAGAGGTTCTTTGATAACAGGCCTTCTTGGCCTTGTAGTTTTCCTCTTCTTGCCTAGCCAAGTCACAACATCATTGAGGGTAGCAGGTTTCAACATCAGGATCAGGTGCCCAATTTTTGGGTGGAGTCATAAAAGGAATTTTTGAACCTTAATCTCAGTTCTTTGCTCATATTCTAGCATGTATTTGAACAATGGCACAAAGCATTGATAGTATTTGAAAATGGTCATATTGCCTTGAGTCAACCTTGAAAATTCTGCGGTCCTTTCTAAGTAAAATTGCAGAATTAAAAATATTTCTTTGAAGGCTTTTACAAAGGTTTCCCAATGTACATTAGCGGCCTCTATATTATGAGTCCTCTTATAGGAATCCCACCAATCTGTCGTAATTCGTGTTATTCGAAATACTGCCCAATAAGTCATAGACTTATATGAGAGGGTTCTCATGGAAAAGTAGGCTTCTACACTGTTTAACCATCTCTCAGCTTCCTCCTTGTTCTCTTTGCCATCGAATTTGGCTATATCTATCTTTCACATATACCTATATAACTCAGAGCCTACTTGTCACCTTTTAGGATCAATATATGTCTCCTCCTCCGTGGTTACCGTTTCCTTTCCCTTGGACATATTTTATATTATTTTCTGTTGTTGGGAGATCATCTCTTGCTACTGAGTTAGTTGGGCTTTCTTTTGTTCCATGTGCTCCAGTATTTTATCTTTCTATTGAGCCATGTGTTTGGCCATTTGGATTATTTGTTGCTCCATTTGTTATTTTTTTTAATTCATTTGATCACACATTAATTGCATCATTCAGATCAATTTATCTTCTCTTGGGGTAAGTTCTTTTTCCCTCCTAACTACCCGAGGGGGTTTTGTCGTTCCTCTAGTGTCCCTGGTCCTCCCAGCCTTCCTGATAATTATTCTAGGATTTTTGGTTAGCCCTTCCCACTGTACCGCTACAGATCTCTTTGAGGAGTTAGCCATGACTTGAGAAATAAAAGTGAGCCCAATCAATTCTTAGATATTCAATTGATCATTAATTAAGTTAGATATTTGTCAAAACAGTTTGTAACCTTTGGCTCTAATACCAAATGTAACACCCCAGGTCACAACCACCTGGTTGTCTATTCTCCCCAAGTCACTACCACTTAGGAGTCAAAATTTTTCTTTTTTTTATTCCTTATTTTAACTTATCCATTTCTTTTGCTAGTTTGAGCATGTTAATATTATCTTCATGAGTGCCATTCCGCTGTAGTCGGAATACCCATGAGATCAGGATTTGGCCAGATCCTGCTTAGTTGCCCTTTGGAACTTCACTCTCCTCCCGAGGTCCTAAGTCTAGGCAGTGGGTTTCTTTTATCCTCTAGGGCCCATATCACCTAGAGGTGTGATGCTTACATTCTCGTGTCTTACAATATTGGCCAGTATTTAGGCCTTTTGCCCTGTAAGGCTTAGCGCATGCATGCTCGAGCTAGACGATCAACCACTTGCCTTGGAGCATCGTCTAAGGTTTTACCAATACCCTGGTAACCACCCGATGTTATGTGTTGATTAACCAACATGATGTCCCATACCATCGTGTTGTCGGTATCACCTAGTCAACACATTCCACCGCTCATTCACTAGCAGGGATAACCTAGAAGGGATGCCCATACAACCCTTCGTTACCTCTCGTCCTGACCTTCCCATCAGAATTGCGGTTAGAGCCCTAAACCATGATGATTACCTACCCATATCATCATTAATTTTATTTCCATGATGGTTGCCTACCCGCAACATCACTAAGATTGTCTCCCCACAATCTCGAGGATTACCTTCCCACTTTCGGAGGTATTTTAACAAGGTTCATCTAGGGTTAACGAAATATGGTTGATGTTTGTTCATAATGTTTCAAAGGGATTATTAAGGTATATTCAAAATTTCTCAGGTTTCGCTAACTTGAATAATTCATGTTACCCATATCAAAAGAAAACCAAGGCTTAACACCCATAATAATGTTTCCAATAATTTCCCCTATGTCCATGTTAAGCATATAAATAAATAAATTTTGAAAGCATAAAGACATAATCTCTCTATATTTTGATACATAAATATGAATGTCAATTTCTTCTCTTCATCTAAAAGAAATAATCATTTTCCTTAAACAATTTCCCCTATTAAAAACATAAGGTCTATTGACATCTCTATACATAAAACCAAGCAAATGTCTTCCCTTTTTAATTTCAAAGAAAAACATATAACTTTTTCTTTTTATTCAAAAGTATAAGCAACATATAATTTCTGATAAATATCATTTTCTATTTAATTTTTCATTTGTTTTAAACCATTTCCCATGATCCATTATCCTAAGGACATTTCCCATTTATCATTAAGACATAAATCAAATAATATTCATCTCTCATGGTCCTTTACATAAACCATATAACTATTTACCCTTTTAATTTGAATGCATAAAGACAAATATCATATTCTGATAGCATAAAGACAAATAATATTTTCCTCTCATTTTCGAATATAAAATCTAATGATATCTTTCCTGATCACTGACACATGAAACCCAATAACAATTACGTAAAGGAGAGCACTGCTAATTAATTCTAGATCAACATAAAATTTTTAATAAATTCAAATCATCATAATATAATTCTATTTAAGGAGCCCTATGATTAAATTTTTGACTTCCAACACTTCTAGATTTACTTAGACTAACATCGACGCGTGATCCCAATTTTCAACTAATAAATATTAAATAAAATTAAGGGGGTTATTAAAAATATGAGGTCAAACACTGCATACATACATGCCATAATAAAGCTCATAATCTAATGGAATCATGATTTAAGGCTTTCAACTTAGTGCCATCCTTTGGATGAGGAAATAATCAATTGGCCATATCAATAAGACATCTAACATAATTCGAAAATGTTAGATGGTGACACCCAGATTGGTCCAAAGGTCGAGAAGATCTTGAAGGTAAGGGAAGCTACGGATTCCTTAATAACACTGCACCTTAAAGACACTTAATAATTCAATTTGCTACTTCCAAGCATCTCTGGCACACAGTCCTATTAGAAGGGCTTCAACATGGATTTATAGAGAATGATTTGGGTGCTGCTGCCGCATAATGTTTTTCTAAATTAATGCCAAGGAATTTGGGTCATAACAATATAATGTTTATGGTGCAGAGTTCAAAAACCCATACAGACTGCCGTCCATGCTTTTCCTTGGAGAAAATAATACTGAATCAACCTAGGGATCTTAATGATTAACCATCGATGACATCCATAGGATTAAGGGCGTAATCAAAAGACTTAATAATTATATTAATGCCTATTCCTAAATTGAAATCTCAGAAACCAAACTTAGGTCTATAAACAAATATATCCAGTATACTTATGGTGGAATTAATCACTGTCCCAATCCATTTTTAATACATGAACAAAGGCCATAATTTTAGCAATGGCATTATCTTACTAGTTATCCCGAGAATCAATCTATTATTATAGGCGAATCAAGGGTCAAAAACTATTGACGTTTATATGATTTTTAATATTGAAATTGGCATTCTAAAATTGCATCAAGAGTACCAATGGGTTCACTCCTAAGTTTAAAATAAAGATTTATAATGATGTGAACTACATAGATTTAATTAGTAATAGAATATAATGTATAAATGAAGGTAAGGTCACCAAAACACATAGATATCCACTTATCAAAAAAAAACAGCAATACCAATAACAAAAGTATAAAATAGATAACAGAGTATCCATATACACAATATGTAACTTCAGGAGTACATAACCAGATATTGAAATAATTTCCTTAACATCCATATGAAAGAAAATTGTTCTTCGATATGGTGACAATAAACATACATGATTACAGCACCACACAGGCTATGAATTTTTATAATTATGGAAACCATAACACCATCTCTTTTAAAAAAATACAGTAGATATCAAATTGAAACAAAGCCTTCGGCTGTTCTCATAACAATATATAGGAGATAGCCATTCATATGTTGGCCTCTATCAATTAAAAATATATTGAATTTATCTGCAAAATTGTGCACCCATGAAAAGCTTAATGGCCATGGCGGCATCACTATTGAACGCCTACTTCAAGTACCAGGTCCGCCTTCATCCAGCTAGAGCTAGGGTTTAAGGAAGTAAAATTTCAAGACCATGGGATCAGAGTGGCCAACTACCATGAATGCATGCTACCCTATATGCACTCACATTCAAAATCCATGCAGACAGAAAAATCGTTTCATACAGGGATACATTCTGCAGAAAAGAAAGGATGAATACAAAACTATACCAAATTTTTCCATTCCAATCACAACATACTAAAATATGGAGGCACACCAAAATTATTTCCATTTCCTCATTTCATCACATAGTGCCACACTCACCCGTAGCACCCACAATTTGAGAGGAAAATTGTGTTACAAGAAATGTATAGGCATCCATAAAATACACAGGAAATATTCTTTATCCCATTACTGTTAAAATGCACCCATAATCACACCAAAACATCTACAACCATGCAGTAAATATTCACAATGAAGAGGCCCATTACGGAATCGTATTATTAGGGTTACAACGAAGTGGGAAGCACAACTAGATAATTTTTGGTTAAATTTTTCTTAATGGGTAATCAAGACAATGCCCTTAAAACACTGATAAATCCCTTAATTTTAAACTTAGCAGTAGTTCTATTGCAAGAGAAAACACAGACAATATACAGAGAAGATTCCATAACAAATTTTGTACTTTGTTCCTAATAAAAATTCCCACCATTGTATTAAACCCTCTTATGTTAAATTTTTAAGATTGTTTTCAGAAGGAGTCGACCTGACCTGGTGCATCGTCCACCTTAACCCTTCAGTCTTACCACCGGTTCTTGCGCCCTTCCTTTTCCCCCCTTCCAAACAAGGTTACTTCTCTTTAAATAAAGGATGGGAACAATTCAGAGAGGTGCCACTTGTGAAACACATGCTTCCTCCCTACCACGTGTGTCAATTTAATTTTATCCGCCTAATTAGGGTATGGGTTGACTTAAGGTTTTCCCACAGTATTATTATAGGATGCGCTCTATTTCATGGTTTATAATAGGTTGACCTTAGGTTTAGCTCTAGTTCATGGTTTATAATATTGATTATAATTATTTTTAATTAGTGCTTATTATTATTATTATTATTATTTTATCACCATCCCTTTTATGATTATAACAATTACTACCATTATTGTTTTGGTCACCTTTCCCTTAGACATTTTATTATTATTATTATTGTATATATATATATATATATATAATATATTTTTGAACTATTAAAAAAATTTGCAAATCATACACAAAATCCTAATATGCAGCTACGTGGATGCAATCTACATGGACCGCTGGCGGAAGGATTTCCAGAAGGGATTTTAATACCCTATCATAGGCAAAAACTCCACCGCTCATCACATCCCAACTTACCTTTCCTTGGATACCCATTGCTCGTAGATCGAGGAAGATACCAATGCTTTAGTGATGCTCCCCGCCAGCATGTGCATCTGTTCCTGCATCCACATATTGATTAGCAACACCATGATCTTGTAGATAAAAAGACAAGAGCTATAATTAGGAGGGTTGTTACATCCTCCCCCTCTAAGACTAAACACAGTCCCTATGTTTTAAATGCATACCAAAATATAAGATCCAAAGCAAATCATACAATGAATTTAAAACTCAATCATAATTACTAAAAAGAAAGCATGTCTTCATCATCAATCCATGAGTCCCTTTAAAACCAGACTTTTACATCATATTATATATATATATATATACAAATCAAAAACTTGTTTTTGGAGTTATTGTTCAAACAAAAATGGAAACTGTCTTTTCATGACAGCCACATCTTCCCATGTGGCATTGTTTTCAGAATATTGGTCCCATTGGACCTTACACTGCTCAATATTTCATTTTCTTAATTGCTTGGTTCGAAATCCCAATACTCTGATAGGTTGGACTTCAATGCGCAGGGGGTCGGTCATCTGCAAGTGATCAACATTCTAGACATGAGAAGGATCAACAATATATTTCTTGAGGAGGGACACATGGAAGGTATCGTGGATTTTTGACAAGTTGGGTGGCAAGGCCAACTTATAGGCGACTGGGCTGATTTTGGCAAGAATAGTAAAGGGTCCTACAAATATTGGACTTAATTTAGAGGATTTTATAGAGCTCTTGGTTGGCTTAACCCTTAGGAATACTCTGTCTCCCACAGAGAATTCTCTTGGGGTTCTTTTGAGGTCGACATAACTCTTTTGCCGATCTGAGGCTTCCTTGAGCCTTTGGCGAATTTGGCTTAGTTGCTCCTCCATTTCTTTAACCATATCCAGCCCGATCATTACCCGATCCTCCGGATTGCTCCAAGATAATGGCGTTCTGCACCTTTTCTCGTACAGTGCCTCAAATGGGGCCATACCCAAAGAAGTGTGGTAACCATTATTATAAGCAAATTCTACCAAAAAAAGGTAGTCTTCCCATTTAGTCTGATGGTCCATACAATACATCCGAAGCATATCTTCTAAGACCTGATTTACTCTTTCTATTTGTCCATCAGTTTCAGGATGGTAGGCGGTGCTAATGTTAAGTTTTGTTCCCCATGCTTGATGTAATGTTTGCCAAAACTCGGATGTGAACCGAGAATCTCTATCTGATATAATTATTTCAGGGAAACCATGTAGCCGTACCACTTCCCTGGAAAATTTATGGGCTACTGTAGGAGCTCCGTCTTTGATATTTCCAGGCAGAAAATGTGCCACCTTAGTCAATTTGTCAACCACTACCATAATGGTATCATGTTGGAAATGGTTTTTAGGCAACCCAACAATGAAGTCCATGGTCACAACCTGCCATTTATGAATTGGGATATCATGTGTATATAGGCATCCTACAGGGTGTAAATGCTCTGCCTTCACCTTTTGGTATTCTAAACATTTAGCCACAAATTCTGTGATATCCTTCTTCATTCCTGGCCAATAATAATATTTTCTCATATTTTCGTGCATCTTTACGTAGCCTGGATGAGCGGAGTAAGGAGCACAATGTGCCTCCTGAAGCAACATGTTCCTTAGGTTTTGGTCATTTGGCACCACCATTCTATTTCTGAAATACAACGTGTTTTCCCGTATTTCAAAATCCCTTGCTTTTTTCGAATCTTGCCTTAACAAATCTCGGCATCTTTGCGAGAATTCATCCTGAAGTTGGAGATTCCTTATCTGTTCAATTATTTCAAAATGACATCGTGTTATAGCAATAATGTGCTTTCTCCGACTCAAAGCATCGACTAATTTATTTTCTTTCCCTTTAATATACTCAATGCCGAAATCATATTCTGCCAGCAGTTCCATCCATCGCCTCTGCCTAGCATTGAGCATTGGTTGGGTAAAAATATATCTTAAACTTTGATGATCAGTCTTGAGTTCAAAGGGTTTACCCAGTAGGTAATGTCTCCACATTCTAAGAGCATGTACTACTGTTGCTAGCTCTAAATCATGGGTGGCATAATTCAACTCATGTTTCTTAAGTTTTCGGGACTCATACGCTATAATGCCTTCTTCCTGCATAAGAACCCCTCCTAAACCTTCTATGGAGGCATCGGTACATATCGTGAATGGTAGTTTAGGGTCCGGTATTCTTAGAATTGGCATTGTTGTCAAATTTTCCTTAAGAGTTTTGAAGGCTTCCTCACATCGAGTAGTCCATTTAAAAGCCTTACCCTTTTTCTGAAGATTGGTTATTGGATAAGCTACCTTAGAGAAGTTTTGCACAAAACATCGATAATACCCAGCCAATCCCATAAAAATTCATACTTTAGAGACATTAGTTGGGGTAGGCCACTCAATGATAGCCTCTATTTTCCTTGGGTCCACTGATATCCCTTCAGCCAAAATTACATGCCCCAGATACCGGACTTGGGAGGTATAGAACTCACATTTCGACAATTTTCCATACAACTGATTTTCTCTAAGTTTTTCGAGAACAATTTTCATGTGCTGGTCATGTTCCTCTTTATCCTTGGAGTATATCAGTATGTCATCCAGGAATACCAATACAAACTTGTCTAGTTGTTCCCAGAATACATTATTCATTAAGTTCATAAAAGCTACGGGGGCATTGGTCAAACCAAAAGGTAGCACCGTAAATTCATAGTGGCCATATCTTGTTCGAAAGGCAGTTTTATGGGTGTCTTCCTCTCGAATCCTAAGCTGGTGATAGCCAGATCTAAGGTCAATTTTTGAAAATATTGATGCTCCCTTCAGTTGATCAAATAGGTCATCTATCCTGGGTAAGGAGTACTTGTTCTTTATTGTCATCTTATTTAGCATCCTGTAATCAATACATAATCTTAATGACCCATCCTTTTTCTTAACAAATAAAATGGGTGCTCCCCATGGAGAAACACTAGGTTTAATGAGTCCTATTTCTAATAGTTCTTGGAGCTGAGTCTTGAGTTCTTGTAGCTCGATGGTAGTCATTCTGTAAGGTGCTCGGGCTACAGGGGTCGCTCCTGGTAGGAGTTCTATAGAGAAATCAAATTCCCTTCGGGGTGGGAGACCTGGAAGATCCTCAGGAAAGACATCCCTAAAATCGTTTAGTACCGGATATGTCTGGAATAGACTTGTCCCAGTCTCCATGTCTTCTTTCTTATTAATTTTAACTACAAAGACTTTACTTCCTTTATTTATAGCTCTTTTGACTTGCATGGTCGTTAGAAGGTGAGGTTCTATTGATTTTTGTTCACAATAAATTTGAATCCTCTGAATAGCATCATCAGTGAATTCTATCCATATTTCTTCAAAGTTTAATAATGCTTTATGAGCTTTAAGCCAATCCACTCCTAGGATTATATCAAATGCATGCAATGGGGCTACATACAGATGCCAATTCATTTTTCCTTGAGGTAGGATTATCTGAGGGTCAAATAGGCATTGATTAACGGTATAGGTTTGTCCAGACCCATATTCAACCTTCCACCCATTTGCCATATATCCAGGTTTTTCCGGAATGTCCCTCATAAGGCTAGAAGAAATAAAACTATTTGTTGCTCCCGAATCAATTAAAATACTCACATTCCTATCATAAATTTTTCCTTTTAATAAAAAGGGGGTAGCTTGCCCATTGAGTTTAAGATTACCTGTGGCTACAAATATCTTATGGGTGGGTTCCATTGATTCCTTCCTTTTATCGGCTCTCATGGGACACTTATCTGCATAATGAGGTTCCTTGCAGATCCAACAACCAGTTCGTGGTGCCCTCTCTTTGTTAGTTCCATCATTGGCATTCTCAGTACCAAATCCTGGGTTTCTAGATTTTTGATCATATCTATCTTTGTAATTTCTCTTGTCCTAGCCACCTCGGTTAAATTGATCCCCTCTGTTACCCTGGGATCCCTGATACCGATTCTTGTTTTTACCCAATCAATTTTTGTTCTCATTCCTATCCTTCCAGTTCCTATCTCTTTTAGCTGAACCCATATTTTTCTTTTTCTGAGGTTCTTCCCTATCAGAGGTTTTTTGATAATAGGCCTTCTTGGCCTTGTAGTTGTCCTCTTCCTGCCTAGCCAAGTCACAGGCATCAGTGAGGGTTGCAGGTTTCAACATCAGGATCAGGTGCCCAATTTTTGGGTGGAGTCCTAAAAGGAATTTTTGGACCTTAATCTCGGTTCTTTGCTCATATTCTGGCATGTATTTAAGCAATTGCATGAAGCGTTGATAATATTCGGTAACGGTCATATTGCCTTGAGTCAATCTTGAAAATTTTGTGGTCCTTTCTAAGTAAAATTGTGGAGTTAAGAATATTTCTTTAAAAGCTTTTACAAAGGTTTCCCAGTGTACATCAACGACCTCTACATTATGAGTTCTCTTATAGGTGTCCCACCAATCAGTCGTAATTCCTGTTAGTCGAAATACTGCCCAAGAAGTCTTAGACTTAGATGAGAGGGTTCTAATGGCAAAGTAGGCTTCTACACTATTTAACCATCTCTCAACCTCCTCCTCATTTCCTTTGCCATCGAATTTGGCTATATCTATCTTTCGCATATCCCTATCTAACTCAGAGCCTACTTGTCGCCTTTCGGGGTCAATAGATGTCTCCTCCTCAGTGGTTACCATTTCCTTTCCCTTGGATAGGTTTTCTATTATTTTCTGTTGTTGGGAGATCATCTCTTGCTGCTGAGTTAGTTGGGCTTTCTATTGTTCCATGTGCTCCAGCATTTGAGCTTTCTGTTGAGCCATGTGTTCGGCCATTTGGGTTCTTTGTTGCTCCATTTGTTCTTTTTGTTCATTCATTTGATCTCACATTAATTGCATCATTCGGATCAATTTATCCTCTCTTGGGGTAGGTTCTTTTTCCCTCCTAACTACCCGAGGGGGTTCTGTGGTTCCTCCCATGTCCCTCCCAGCCTTCTTGAGAACCCTTCTGGGATTTTTGGTTAGCCCTTCCCATTGTACCATCGTAGATCTCTTTGAGGAGCTAGCCATGGCCTGAGAAAGAAAAAGGAGCCCAATCAATTCTTAGATATTCAGTTTATCATTCATTAAGTTAGATATTTGTCAAAATAGTTCACAACCTTTGGCTCTGATACCAAATGTAACACCCCAGGTCACAACCACCTGGTTGTCTATTCTCCCCAAGTCACTACCACTTAGGAGTCAAAAATTTTTTTTGTTTTATTCCTCATTTTAACTTATCCATTTCTTTTTCTAGTTTGAGCATGTTAATATTATCTTCATGAGTGCCATTCCACTGCAGTCGAAATACCCATGAGATCAAGATTTGGCCAGGTCCTACTTAGTTGCCTTTTGGAACTTCACTCTCCTCCCGAGGTCCTAAGTCCAGGCAGTGGGTTTCTTTTATCCTCTAGGGCCCATTTCACCTAGAGGTGTGACGCTTACATTCTCGTGTCTTACAGGATTGGCTAGTCTTTAGGCCTTTTGCCCTGTAAGGCTTAGCGCATGCATGCTCGAGCTAGACGATCAACCACTTGCCTTGGAGCATCGTCTAAGGTTTTACCAATACCCTGGTATCCACCCGACGTTATGTGTTGATTAACCAACATGATGTCCCATACCATCGTGTTGTCGGTATCACCTAGTCAACACATTCCACCACTCATTCACTAGCAGGGATAACCTAGAAGGGATGCCCATACAACCCTTCGTTACCTCCCATCCTGACCTTCCCATCAAAATTGTGGTTAGAGCCCTAAACCATGATGATTACCTACCCATATCATCATTAATTTTATTTCCATGATGGTTGCCTACCCGCAACATCACTAAGATTGTCTCCCCACAATCTCGAGGATTACCTTCCCACTTTCGAAGGTATTTTAACAAGGTTCGTCTAGGGTTAACGGAATATGGTTGATGTTTGTTCATAATGTTTCGAAGGGATTATTAAGGTATATTCAAAATTTCTAGGTTCCACTAACTTGATTAATTCATGTTACCCATATCAAAATAAAACCAAGGCTTAACACCCATAATAATGTTTCTAATAATTTCCTCTATATCCATGTTAAGCATATAAATAAATAAAATTTTGAAAGCATAAAGACATAATCTCTCTATCTTTTGATACATAAAGACGAATGTCAATTTCTTCTCTTCATCTAAAAGAAATAATCATTTTCCTTAAACAATTTCCCCTATCTTAAAAACATAAGGTCTATTGTCATCACTATACATAAAACCAAGCAAATGTCATCCCTTTTCCAATTTCAAGAAAAACATATAACTTTTCAAAAGTGTAACAACATACAATTTCTGACAAATATCATTTTCTATTTAATTTTTCTTTTGTTTTAAAATGTTTCCCATGATCCATTATCCTAAGGACATTTCTCATTTATCATTAAGACATAAATCAAATAATATCCATCTCTCATAGTATTTTTACATAAACCATATAACTATTTACCCTTTTTATTTGAATGCATAAAGACAAGTATCATTTTCTAATACATAAGACAAATAATGTTTTCCTCTCATTTTCAAATATAAATTCTAATGATATCTTTTCCGATCACTGACATATGAAACCCATTAACAATTACGTAAAGGAGAGCACTGCTAATTAATTCCAGATCAACATAAAATTTTCAATAAATTTAAATCATCATAATATAATTCTGTTTAAGGAGCCCTATGATTAAATTTTTGACTTCCAACACTTCCAGATTTACTCAGATTAACATCGATGCACGACATCCCAATTTTCAACTACTATTAATAAATATTATGCATCAAATTTATGACACGGATATCTAGAGGTTGGTGTGATCCCGGATGTCACAAGCATATGAGGTCAAACACTGCATACGACACGCCATAATAAAGCTCATAATCTAATGGAATCATGATTTAAGGCTTTCAACTAAGTGCCATCCTTTGGATGAAGAGATAATCAATTGGCCATATCAAAAAGACATATGACATAAATCAGCGGTTAATGAATATTAGGAGCATATGGTGACACCCAGACGGGTCCAAAAGTTGAGAAGATCTTGAAGGTAAGGGAAGCTATGGTTTCCTTAATAACACTGCACCTTAAAGACACTTAAGAATTCAATTTGCTTACTTCCAAGCATCTCCAGCACACAGTCCTATTAGAAGGGCTTCAACATGGATTTATAGAGAATGATTTGGGTGCTTGCCGCAATAGAATGTTTTTCTAATTAATGCCAAGGGATTGGATCATAACAATATAATGTTTATGGTGCAGAGTTCAGAAACCCATACAGGCTACGTCATGCTTTTCTTGGAAGAAAATAATACTGAATCAACCTAGGGAACTTAATGATTAACCACCAGTGACATTCGTAGGATTGAGGGCGTAATCAAAAGATTTAATAATTATATTAATGCCAATTCCTAAATTGCAATCTCAGAAAACAAACTTAGGTCTTTAAACAAATATATCCAGTATATTTATGGTGGAATTAATCACTGTCCCAATCTATTTTTAATACATGAATAAAGGCCATAATTTTAGCAATGGCATTATTTTACTAGTTATTTTGAAATTCAATCGTTATTATAGGTGAATCAAGGGGTCAAAAACTATTGACGTTCATATGATTTTTAATACTGAAATTGGCGTTCTAAAATTGCATCAAGAGTACCAACGAGGTTCACTCCTAAGTTTAAAAGTAAGCCAGATTTATAATCACGTAGTTGACACTACATAGGTTTAGTGGAGTAACAGTGAAGATAATGTATAACAATGAAGGTAGTGTCACCAAATCATGTGGATCTCCACTTATCAAAAGGAAAAACCAACAATACAACCAATAACAATAGTATAGAATAGATAGCATAGTATCCATATATTCAATATGTAACTTCAAGAGTACATAACCAGATATTGAAATAATTTTCCTTAACATCCATATTAAATAAAATTGTTCTTCGACATGGTTACAATAAACATACATGATTACTACACCATACAAGCTTTAATTTATATAATTTTGGAAACCATAACACCAATTAAAAAAATACAATAGATATCAAATTGAAACAAAAGCCTTCGGTTGTTCTCATAACAATATTTAGGAGATAGCCATTCATATGTTGGCTCTCATCAATTAAAAAGACATTGAATGTATCCAACGTAAAACTGTGCACCCATGAAAAGCTTAATGGCCATGGCGGCATCACTGTTGAACGCCTACTTCTAGTACCGGAGTCCGCCTTCATCCAGCTAGAGCTAGGGTTTAAGGAAGTGAAATTTCAAGACCATGGGATCAGAGCGGCCAACTACCATGAATGCATGCTACCCTATATGCACTCACATTCAAAATCCATGCAGACAGAAAAATCATTTCATACAGGAATACATTCTATAGAAAAGAAAGGATGAATACAAAACTATACCAAACTTTTCCATTCCAATCACAACATACTAAAATATGGAGGCACACCAGAATTATTTCCATTTCATCACCCAGTGCCACACTCACCCGTAGCACCCACAATTTGAGAGGAAAATTGTGTTACAAGAAATGTATAGGCATCCATAAAATACACAGGAGATATTCCTTATCCCATTACTGTTATAATGCACCCATAATCACACCAAAACATCCACAACCATGCAGTAATTATTCACAACGAAAATATTAGAGACCCACCACGGAATCGTGTTATTAGGGTTACAACGAAGTGTGAAGCACAACCATAATTTTTGGTTAAATTTTTCTTAATGGGTAATCAAGACAATGCCCTTAAAACACTGATAAATCCCTTAATTTTAAATTTAGCAGTAGTTCTATTACAAGAGAAAACACAGACAATATAGAGAAGATCCCATAACAAATTTCATACTTTGTTCCTAATAAAAATTTCCCACCATTGTATTAAACCCTCTTATGTTAAATTTTTAAGATTGTTTTCAGAAGGAGTCGACCTGACCTAGTGCGTCGTCCACCTTAACCCTTCAGTCTTACCGCCGGTTCTTGCACCCTTCCTTTTCCCCTCCTTTCAAACAAGGTTACTTCTCTTTAAATAAAGAACGAGAATAATTCAGAGAGGTGCCACTTGTGAAACACACGCCTCCTCCCTGCCACGTGTGTCGATTTAATTTTATCCGCCTAATTAGGGTATGGGTTGACTTAAGGTTTCCCACAGTCTTATTATAGGATGCGCTCTATTTCATGGTTTATAATAGGTTGACCTTAGGTTTAGCTCTAGTTCATGGTTTATAATATTGATTATAATTATTTTTAATTAGTGCTTTTTAATAATAATAATAATATTATTATTATTATTATTATTATTATTTTATCACCATCCCTTTTATGATTATAACAATTACTACCATTATTGTTTTGTCACCTTTCCCTTAGACATTTTATTATTATTATTATTGTGTATATATATTTTTATATATATAATATATTCTTGAACTATTAAACATGATAAAAATTTTTGCAAATCATACACAAAATCCTAATATGCAGCTACGTGGATGCAATCTACATGGACCACTGGAGGAAGGATTGAATGTAGTAAATTCTAAAATGCTGCCTCTGAGACATTGAATGTAGAAAATGAAGAGGACATTGGCAAAAGAATTTACGCAAATCACACTATGAATGATCGGGATTGGGCAGAAGAGTTGGTCGACTATTTTACTTCTAGGATATGTCCAACTCGCCTTGATGCTTCGTAATGTTGGATGTTCAGGTTGAAAGCTCTTAAATATGTTCTTTTGCCAAATGGACTGTATCACAAGAACATTTATGGGGTTCTTATTATATGTATGAAATAGTCTGATAAGGAGAGAATTTTGGAGGAGTTTCATTTTGGGCTATTTGGTGGTCACTATGCGGGTAGGCCTATGGCTTTAAGAATTATCCGAGCAGGCTATTTATGGCCCACTCTGTTCGTTGATGCTCATAAAGTAAGTCAACATTGTGACAGTTGTCAATGTTATGTTGGTAGAACAAGGAAAGGAGCTTTGGCCTTATGCCCAATCCAAGTGGAAGAACCTTTTCAACAATGGGATCTCGACTTCATTAGAGTTATTGACCCACATTCTTTTGTGGAGTACAAGTACATCCTTATGACGACTGACTATTTCATTAGATGGGTGCATGCTATTCCCATAAAGAAGGCTGATCAAGCTACTGTTATTTATTTCCTAGAAGGGTTTATTACTTGTTTCGACATCCAGATTCGATTGTAACTAATAATGGCACTCCATTCATTCAGGCCAGGATCATGGAGTTCACTAGCAAATATGGAATTTACCTGAAGATATCGTCCAACTATTGTCTACAAGGGAATGGGTTGGATGAATATACCAATAGAAACCTATTGTGGATTCTAAAAAGGACGATGGACAACAACAAAAAAAGCTAGCACTTGTTATTGAACCAAGTGCTTTGGGTGGATCTCATTTCTATGAAGAAATCTATTAAAACCTCTCCATATGCCTTAGTCTATGGGAAAGAAGCTATTATTCATACTCATATTTAGTTGTCAGTTATTCAAATATTGTAGCTATTTCAGGATGAAGATGAAGGATATGATCCCATGAGTGCAAGGTTGGTATAGTTGTTGTAGTTAGAGAAGGATAGGGAGCAGTCTTATCAAGCATTTGCCAATCACACAAAAGGAATGCATAAGTGGTTCGGGAAGAAATCAACTGAACATAGTTTCCAAGTGGGAGATTTAGTTTTGAAATGGAATGAGAAGAAGGCTAAGTCGGGAAAACACCATAAGTTTGATGCTATTTGGGAAGGCCCTTTTCAAATTTCTATAGTAAACTCGACAAACTCTTATCATCTTTGTGATCTGGAGGGTTGGGATCTTCCTATTCCAATAAATGGTCTTCCTCTGAAGTCCTATATTCAATAATCACATTTTGATGAGGTATTAACTTAGACATATGTAAATATTCCTTCTAGTATGTGGTTTGTTTTTAATCGTTGATGTTGTTTTAATATATATAAAAAAACATGAAAAAGAAAAGTGTGGTATGATTTTTGGGAAGCACCTTTCAAGTATTAAGAACAGGTTGTGTTCACTCTCAAGAGGACGCTCCTTGGCATTTTTGCCCAAAATAAAAATACAGAAATATGGGTTCCTTGGAGAAAATAAAAATAAGCAAAACATATTTCTGAGAGACGCATTTGCACAAGTAATGGGTGCATTGGCTAAGGTAATGTCTATGTTTTGGGTGAAATAATAGAACGGAGTAATGCATCATGTGCAAAATTCTGTTCGCCCAAAGTAGGGGCAATGCACCCATTCGCCTTAAGGATGAGGTAACAGAGCAATGTGACAAAATACAGGGTCAAATTCATTAGCAACATTAATGTCACATTTTAAGCAAAGAGACAATGCAGATATAAAAGGAGTATATTCGGAATCACATTCACCCCGACAAGGTGCAACGCGGTTGTGCACCTTTTGACCAGGGCAAACTAATTAACAAGATTGAATATTGCGTTTGGAAAAAACAAACATGATATTGGCATCGTGTTCACCTCGAATGATGGGCGAACGAGCCATTTATCTTTAGTCCGGGCGAACGTGTCAATCTAGGCGATGGAGATTTTATATTAAAAAAAAAAGAAGGAAAAAATAGTAATAACAAAAATGGGGGAGAAATCTCATGCACTTTTTTTTTGAAGCCTTATGATTTATTTCTAATGAGAGCTTTTAGAAGGAAAATTCACAAAGCAAAAATATAAAAAAGAGAGAAAAAGTCCTAAGTTATTTATAGAAAATCTAATTTTCTAAATATAGGCAAAAAAAGCAAAGGCAGACAACATTTTTAAAAGGCTATTTACGATGAAATATCCAAGCAGTTCGAAGGCGCCTTGAAATGAGAAAAAGTGTGACATGTTGCTCTAAGTTTCAAAATTGCCAAGAAGAGGGATAAAAATTGCTTAGTTCTCAAAGTAATTTCACGAAAAGAAGAGAGTAGCTACATCATTTTTGAAAGTACATTGCAAAACGGATCATGTCCTTGGTTACATGGAAAATAATCAAAGAGCTAGAGTATAGGTAAAAGGGCATTAAATTAAAAACGTGTACTGTGCTGGAGGTTTATTTTCCCAAGGAGCAACAAATATTCATCATTGGTTGTTAAGCGATCGATTTAGCTTTCCTAGCAAGCCTCAAGTGTCAGGGCATGAGTTACAATAAAATTACACGATGAAAATGGTATGCTTCTCTAGGAAGATCTGGTAGTGAATCAAAGGAGAAATTTTTGGAATGTTGAGAATGGTGCCAGGCTAGTGGATCAATACCCACAGTCTCCCGAAAGCACCAAAATTAATTCAAAATTTATTGCGGCAGTTTTAGAAAAGCTCTATATAAATGACAAGGTAAAAAGGCCTGCAGTTTATTTTTCTTCTATATTTCACCATCATATATTTTGAATTGTAGTTGCAGAAGTGACCAGAGAGTGTTCAGAGAATTTTATAGAGAAAATAAATAATGGGAAAATGAAGCAAGAAGCCCAAGGATGACGTAGATCCTGCAGAGTCCAGAAGTCAAAAAGGAAGGAAGGAGGCTCTAGAGAAAAGAGGGCTTGGAAAATTACTATGTTGATTTGGACCCATACGAAGACACTATGGTAGAAATCAACAACAACCTCATTACTCATAAAGGCATGGAGAGATTAAGGCAATATGTAGAGATGGTGGTGAGCCAAAGAGTAATGTCGAATAGCTGGCTAACAGTACCTTATCATTCCCAGTTGTTCTAGTATTTATGTTCATCGGTTCATCCATGCCCTGAGTTGGTGCAACTCATTACCCAGTTCTATGATCCACTTACCAGTGCTATCAGAAATCCTAGAAGGGAAATTTTTTTCACCATCACTTCAGATGATGTTCGGAAAGCTTTTGCTTGTGTATTGAAGCCCCCTTCAAACACAGTTAATAAGAAACTACATACTGATGAGCAAGAATATAGATATGTCTCCACGGTGACAATGTGTCAATTTATGGAGACCTAGCTAATTGAAGAGTCGTCGATGGGGTAGCTTCCCAATTTATCGAAGCCACTTTTAGATTTTAAGAGCTTAGAAATATATTCGATGTTGGCATGGGTCACTGGTTTACCTTCAAATGAAATTGTGCATAAATGGCAGGTAACCTTAGCGTAATGTATTTGTAAAGTCAAATTTTATTCCCCCGCAGCCATGAGGCAAGGCAACGACCCTATTTTCTTCGATTGGGCAAACTACATTTCTCAAAGGTTGAATTTTTAATTGGAGAAGATGCAAATCGAAGAATAAAAATTGTTCAAGCATACATCATTTTTTATATGGTTTTTCTTCTTGCAATTATAGCAGCGCTTCTCTTTTATTGCAATATCACAGGTGGGTGAGAAAAATGAACCATTGCCAATTTATATGTGGACTTCCGTATTGACAAGAAGGGAGTCATTTTACAGCTTTAATAGCTGGTTTTTGGGACCAGTAATAGAACTGCTTTGTGGTACATGTGAAAGAGTGCCACGAAATTTAAGGGACACAATCATTGTGCAAGAGAAGGGCAACATTCTTTTGCTTACCTAGGGCATAGTCGTGAAAATTTTTGGTTTCATGGGTAAGCCATTTTTGTTGCCATATTTTGCCATGGAGCATGTGTTTGCCATGGAAGTAGTGTGCCAATCGGATTATGTCAATTATGTGTATGGTGCTGGGTTCAAAAATAAGACAACATGCAACATGTCGTTCAAATTTGGCAGCATAGAAGTGAGCTAAGTTGGATATAATCGGCTCTTGACAGTGGCACTACAAGATTTGGGCTTGATAGAACTACCGCAATGTTGGAGATATGATACTCTAGGTAAATTTTTAGCTATTGTGAAGGCTAAATATTTTCATTGTTACCCTCGACCAGATATCCAGAGGAATAGAAATAATTTTGATGGGCCGAACATGAACTGACACATTGAGAAGATGACAATGCTCCTGTCGTGGCATGATTATTATGAGCAGGAGGTAGAATATAATCCGAGAAAGTATAAAACTTAAATTTCTCCATCGGGGTTATTTATTCAAGTTCACGAAAGTGAGCCCACTTGGACGGAAGAGAAAATAATTGGTGGATAATGCGAGTTCATCGCGGGAAGCCAACTACTCCTTACAGACTAAAGTTGGATGAGCAATTTTCAAAAAATTATGATGAGTATGTTGATTCATATCAACCTGTTGCCTTTGCCATTGTCTTACCACAAATTTTCTAGCATTCTAATAATGGTGAAGGTGAAACTGAACAAGAGCGTCTAACGTTCTAAGAGGAGACTCCAGAGGAAGAATAATAGCAATATGTTTTTAAATGGAGATCTCAACAAACAAAGTGAAATGTGGAAGAGGCGTTTCCATTAGAAAATCAAAATATCCTGAAGGCACCCCCATTTCTAAAGACGGTGAAAAGACCAAGGACCAGTGTGGTTGTAACTTCTACCGTTGAGGCCTTAGTCGCTGAAGCTACTGTAGTTTTGGTTGTTATAGTTTCTAAACTACCAGTTGTAGCGGTTCCTATCATTAATAATATATCGACAATAGTTGTAAACCCTTCACCCATGGTAGAGCTCCCAACCAAAATTGCACAAATGTTTCAAATTATTTAATAATAGGAGGAAGATCATCAATCAAAAAGCTCTCACGTGGAGGTCATGGATGGTGAAGAAAACTTGAACATCGAAGAGAGGGCAGATATACAACATGAAGGAGTAGTTTTCCAACCGTCCCTATCACCATGTCACATGGTGCCCACACCCAAAGGTACGTTTTCTCGTCCCTCTTCTTCTACTTTGGAGCATGCAGTGATTTCTATTTCATTTTCATCTGTTTCACTTCCATCGTCATCGGTCTCCATTTCTATGCCATTTGGTATGCCATCTACATCCATTTTGCTTTCATCTTCTTTCGCCCCCAAAGTCACTATCGCTCCTTCTTCTATTCCCATTCCTTCGTCGTCCATTTCTTTTAGTTCATATGCATCAAAGCCTAATCCCTTTTCGTATCCTTCCCCTTCCGGTGTCATCACCACTACCATTGAGGTTATAAGCACACAAGCTCCTCCTAGAGTAAGCGTAATTGCAGTCGAACCTACTTCCTCCATTCAGTCTGCCATGTCAATTCCACCTGTTGTTTCCAGTTTTACCCTTCTTATTGTATCATCTGCTTTCTCTAGGCCTAGTCGCTTAGATGTTTTGGTTCCATTCACTCCATTTTTGGAGTTGCAGATAGTTCCTGATATATAGGTGACCCGTAAGCAACCTGACGTAGAGAAGATCAATTGGGTACACTTGAGATCTTCACAGTGGTTGAAGAGTATGTGATGCAAGGAGGCCTTGGATCCTTATCAACCAATTAAGAAAGTTGCTTTTGATCCTGTTTCAATGGAGGCTCATATCACCACAATCACTCCACTAGTCGAGAAGCCTCAAGCAGAATTGTTGCCAGGCGATCTTATTTTTAAGACTATAATAGAAGACCTCATGTGGATTGATCCTATGGATAAAATAAGCAATATTCAAGCTGATATGAGCTCAGTGTACTTGCACGATGAGCATTTTAAAGAAAAGTATTTTAAAAACAAAAACAAAATTATTGAGCTCAAAACTACCCTGGCAAAAAGAAGAGTGCAAGAAGAGAATATTGCCACTAAAAATGAATATTTGTGCCAAAATATCAAAGTGAACTTGAAGGAATGAGATGCCACCAAAATTAGAATGCATAAACTCCAATAGCAGCTTGATGATATGAGAAATTAGTTAGAGGAGAAGGTAGCACAGGCTGTTGGTTTTTCATCGGATAACATCAAAGGAACCCATCTTTGCTCTGCATAGAACTACAAAAATTTGGCCGAATATGCTGTTAAAGTGTTACACTATTTATGGGAGGTATGAATACAAATATAGCTAGGGCAAAAGTTAATTGACTCCATGAAAGATACATTATCGCCATACATGGAAATAGCAGTAAATATCCAGGCCCTAGCTAATACCAATTTGCACATTCGCCCTATCAGCGAAATGGATCATGCTTGGTCCAAGACCAAGGTCACGCTGTGTAGTTATTTCTAAAGGATGGACCTGGTAAGGGAAAGGAGGGTAATTCTCAACACAATCGAGCGAGAGCATACCATTTCAATGACTCACTTTGATACTCTTGTCGATTTGGGATTTTTGACCTTTACAGATGATTGGGATGAACCCTTTCCCATGGGATAGATAGAGGTGCTCTGGAAGAAGTTTGTTGAAGATACCTTCGAGCCTAATGCATGGGAAAAGCCTCTCACAGAAGTGCAAGTGTTGCCATTGATGCAAAATTATATGTGCTTAGAGCTATCATTGTATGAGTTGGCTCAACGAGCGAAGCACCTCAGTTTGATAGATATTCAAAATCTTCACTTTATTTACGATTCCCTAAGTGCTCTCTACCTATTCACTACTCATGCTTGGGAGGAGGCGGTCTATGCACTTATGAAGTCATTTCTAAAACTATCAAGGAGCAGGAGAAGTAGGTAGTGATAGAGTGCACAAAAGCAGTAAGGTAGTGAAAGAAGTTGAGCAAGCCGAAGTGCTCAAGGTAGTGGTTGAAGTGAAAGAGGAGTGCACCAAGGAGGAGGTACGTCAAAAGGTATCTACGACATCAGTGAAGGTGTCAGCCAAGGCGGTCGAAAAAAAAGACTTCATAGCCTAATGAATATAGGTCTGGTATCTCTTGCATCCATACGAGTTGGATACCCCGTGAGTTATCAAAAATGTTGGTAATTTTGAACTATGCCACATTGGGATGATTTTATTGGAGTGTTTTGATGCCATATTTTGATGAATTTTTTGATTGTATATGGCAGAATTTCTTTCAAAAAATAATTTCATATGTCCAGCTTTGTTTATGTATGTATTCTTTTTGCATTGGCGTTATAAAATTTTTGTTAAATTCATTCAGTATTTCAGTTTGCCATACTATAAATGCATCAAAAATGAAGGCATATTTGGGCTCGTAAAAACAAAAAACAAATAAGGGTTAAGTTGAAAAACTTAAGGGGCCTAAGATTTTTGAAAGCGCCAGTGCGTTCGCACCAAAGATAGGGTAAACACCCCGTTCGCCCCATGTTGGGGCAAACAAAATATCAAAGGGAGACAAAACGTAATTTAAAAATCCAAATAAAGGGCACTGCAAAACGCATTTGCATTCACCTCGATTGAGGGGTGAACATCCTGTTCACCCCTCCCATGGACGAACATGCTCCAACACTAGAACATGATTGCATTTTCCTGAAGATAAAGTGCAGTTACGTTCACTCCGGTTTAGGGGTGAACGTCCCATTCGCTCCTCCCATGGGCAAATGTAACTTGGGAGCAGAATGTGATTACGTTCATCCCGGTTGAGGGGTGAATATCCCGTTCGCCCCTCCCAAGGGTGAATGTGCTTTTATGATGAAAGTGCATTAACGTCTCCAGATCGAGTGAAGATAATATTTACTGAAAAGGGTGAGTGCAATTTTTAGCTAAGAAGGTGAATGTAGTTTTAAAGATAAAGGTATCCATTTTTGAGGTGTCACCATGACCCACAGAGATTGTAGTCAAAGTTTCAAAGGCGCCCAAGTTTTTGTAGGTATTAATTAATTGTGGTAGCGAGTAATTTAAATTATGAGTCCAAAGTATAGAAGGAAGCCATATCACAAGCATGAGAGGATTTTCATGATTTCCAAGACAGAAGTGCATTTCCAAGATATTGAATATCTCCTAATTCTCTGTGCACTGATGCCTAAGTTGCTGATTTCCTAGAAATGTTTCCCTTAAATATGAATCACTACACCAAAAGGATAGATTTTTAATGATTCCAAGGAGGAATTTCCTCACTCTTGTTCTTGATCTGCGTTCATTTTGTTCTCATATGCATTTAATGAAATAGGTGAAATCCCTCTATAAATACTAATCAAATTTCTATTATAAAAGGAGTGGGACATTATGCAAGAAAACTTCCTAAGCTCTTTGCATCAATAGAAGAGGCTAGGATTTTGAAATTTGCAAGCATTAGTGTGTGCTTGATTTCCTTCTGCTTTAAGAATTTCTATTTATGCTCATGTTCATGTTGTTAAGTTTAAAATTCTATCTCTGGATTTAAAACATTGCTAGTGAGTGAGTGAGTTTTAGAATGCAATCTGGAGGTTGTCTCCGCTGACGTGTGAGTGGAATTTTTCTACCTTCATTCTGTTACATGTTGTCATAAAACTTGGGTGAATTTCCTGCTATTAATCTGCTCCAAATCCTATGCTTTAGACCTGTGGCCATATTTCCCATTCGTTTCTACAATTTTTAATCTCTTTCCTACAAATTTAGTTTTCAACCAGTATAGGATTTTTTTTGGGAACCAGCCCTCTCTGGATATTGGCACGGAGGAGATTCCTTTCCTCTGGCATTTCAATGTTGGTTGTAAATAGGGCACACAAACATAGTTTTTTTATTAGACAAACATTTGACCAAAAACACATTTGGTCAAGTCAATTCAAAAAAAGCTCCAAAAGCACCTAACACCTTTGGTCAAATCAATTCAAAAAGTTTGATTGAACCTCGTATCTAGTAATTTACTCTAGTCACCTAGCGTTTACAGTGATTGGTTATCCATGTAATCTGGTAGGATGAGTAAATTACCATAAGGTCACTCATTAAAAAAATCAAAATGGATCACAAACACCAAAGGAGATCAACCTTCAGAATTGTATAATCGCCCGGTAAAACTCAAAGTAAGTCATCTTGGTCAAGCAACTCATCGCTTTCATCAATTTACATCTTCTCTATCGACTTGTCGCTTGATGGAGTAGTCATATAATTACAAAATTTATATTCAAATCAGTAATCACACACCCAATCATGCAAATTGCGTTCATTCAAGAATCATTGCCAAAGATAAACATATCCTTCTTGCTTGGGGTAGATAACAAGCAAATATTTCAAATAAAAACATAAAGGGTATCCTATACCTTTTGGTGTACCTCCACGGTTTCACCAAAAATACTTGATATTATTCAAATCCTAGGGTTTGTAAATCCCTTGAACCTACCCATAAGCTGAAGAGAAACCAAGAATAGATTCTCCAATGAGTTGGAAGCAATTATTCAAAAGTGCATGCTCTTTTCATGATTGGGGGATCTTACGTTGATTAGATCAATGGACATCATCAACCATCAATATGACTTTAGGTCATCTATTCTTTGTGTTGTGCTTTCATATAACACATCCTAAAAATGGGTATCTATAGACACTTAAAATACGTCATATTGAGGAGACTACCTAAATGAACTCCTTTAAACCATGTGACCCACCTTGGGTAGCCTCAAGGCTAAAACAATGGTTTTCACCACTTAAAAAGGGATATTTTTCTTTGAAATCATGGTTGTCTCACTCTGAGACGGCCTCCAGATTGAGTCATATCACCCTGCTATGGCCTTCAAATTGGGATCATCTCACCCTGAAACAGTCGCACCAAAAGCAAAATTTAAAAATAGAGCAAGATAGTTGGCAGTAAAAACTACCAATTAACCCTGTGCATGATCTTACGTCATGATTTAACACCTTGCATGGGCAAAAATAGAAAAATAGCACATGCATTATCGAATTACATGAGAATTTGAAAAAGCATTCTCTTTTCTTAATTTGAACTACCTATCCGCTTTTATATGCAAAGGTTTTGCTATTATTGGCTTCTATTTTCAAGAAGTCTATATAATAGTATTTACCCATCCAATTTGAAGGTCCTACAATCTTAATCATTCATGCATATTTGTGATATCTCAAGATCTAAATTTTTATTTTTCAAGGTTCCAAGCAAAGAAGTGCTACCCATTTTTTGATCCTCCAAGTTATTTCTCTTTCATGATGTCGAGTTATTGCGAAGGATAGGAGATATTAGTGCTTCCACTAGTTTATGCAAGGGAATACCCTCATTCTGGTGACTATATCAACCCAACAAGCCACTATAACAACACACCCAATCCATCGACAAGACCAAAGATCGAATCCAAACATTAACCCTAACTTGCTCTCAAAAATACAATCACAGAATAATGGCTATCTTGACCCGATATAGCCCGCAGACAAGGTCATCCTACCCTGAGATGACCTCTGGTAGAGATCATTTTATTTACTTTTTATTTTAGTAGAGTTTTAGCATAACACATTTCCTACTTTTTACAATAGTTTACATTTATGTTCATGCATTTGATTTGGTTTTATTTTAGTATTCATTATCATTATATCGAGCCCTATCTTGAAGGGCTTTGTAGGTGCTACTAAATACTTTACTTTTCATTGTGTGTAGGTTACAGGTTTCCATAGGAGGAAAGGAGCACAAGAACTCGATATCATTACTCATTACGGTGGTTACAAAAACCCACTCTAAATACTTGTGATTGTGAGAAGACCTTGCAAAGTATGCTAGGATTTATTCAGAAAGGGGATAAAACCCTTGTTTATTGTAATGATTGTATCGCATCATTGAACTCCCTCAAGGGGGCGTATTTGTAATACACTTTGAGATTATCATTAATATAAAGGACTCGACCCACTTGTTCTCATTCTTTATCATTGTGTATTGGTTATATATGTTCATGTTCATTAATGCTTTATGTTTATCATTAATTTTGGTTTTATTGGTGCACTGGTTTTCAAACTCTCACCTCTCTATTTTCCCATCTATTTCTAAATGGTAAACAAAACTAATATTCAATTTAATGCCCACTACACAATGAAGATTCTACTCAAATTATGATGTAAACCTGGAATCTCTATCTGATATGATCACCTTATTAAAACCATGTAACCTAAAACTTTCCTTGGAAAAAGTTATTTTCCACAACCAGTACATCATCTTTGATGTTTCCCAGTATAAAATATGTAACATCGGTCAAATTGTCGACCACCACAGGTATTGCATCATGTTGATACCTAGTCTTATGTAAACCCACAAAGAAATCCATGGATATAACCTACCACTTTTGAGTAGGTATATCATGTGGGTACAATTTTCCTGCTGGATATTGATGCTTTGCCTTAACCTGTTGGCACTCCAACAATATAGTATTAAAACTAGTGATATCCTATTTCATTCCTAACCAATATAAGGTATTTTTCATCTTTTCTCTCATCTTTGCTCATCCTGGATGAGAAAAATATAGAGAACTATGCACCTATTGCATAATAATTCTCCTTAAATCACCAATTTTTAGTATAACAACCCTATCCTTGAAACATGAGTTCATCGTTTATGTTGAAATCCTTATTTTCCTCTAGATTTATTTTAATTTTTACCCAAATTTCAATGCAAAATTGATCCTATAGCTACATTTCCTTGACTTTATCCATCAAGTCTCTATGAATTTGGTTCAATGCTGCTATATGATGTCTCCTACTTAGGGCATCAATAATATTATTTTCCTTCCCTTTGATATACTCAATACTAAAGTCATACTCGACTAGCAACTCTATTTGCGTTCTTTATCTCACATTCAACCTAGGTTGTGTAAATATATACCTTAGACTTTGGTGGTTTATCCTTAGCATGTATGGTTTCACCAAAAAATAGTGCCTCTAGACCTTTAGTGCATGCACAATTGCTGCCAACTCTAGATCATGTTTCTTGAGTTTCTTGGACTCATATGCTACTACAATTTTATTATAGGACAACACCCCATCCAGACCTTCTAAGGAAGCATCTGTACATATTGTAAAATTCCTAAGAGGATCTAGTATCCTAAGAATTGGTGCTATAGTTAGCTTACTATTTAGAGTTTTAAAGGTAGTCTCACACTTATCCATCCATTTGAACTCTTGTTCTTTTCTCCAAAGGTTGGTGATAGAGTAGGCAATTTTTGAACGATCCTTCACAAAATGCTATAATACCCAATGATTTACATGAATATTCTAGCTTATAACACATTTGTGGGTGTAGGCCAACTTATAATAGCCTCAATTTTCTTAGGATCTACATTAATCCCTTTTGTAGGTATGATATTTCCCAAATACTAAACTTGTGAGGCATAGAACTCACACTTAAACAACTTTTCGTAAAGTTGGTTTTTCCTCAACACCTCTAAAACTAACCTTATATGTTGGTCATTTTCTTCTATGGTGTGGAAATATATCAATATATCATCTAGAAATATCAAAATAAACCAATCTAGATATTTTGTGAGCATATTGTTCATCGGATTCATAAAAATTGTTGGCACAATTGTCAACCGAAGTGACAACACTATGAACTCATAGTGACCATATCTAGTCTTAAAGATTGTTTTGTAAGTATCATCCTTGTGAATTATCAGTTGATGATATCTAGATCTCAAATCAATTTTTGAAAATATAGTAGCATCCTTTAGCTAATCAAAGAGGTCATCAATCCTTGGCAAAGGATACCTATTTTTGATGGTCACATTATTCAACATCCTATAATTGATGCACAACCTCAAGGAACCATCCTTTTTCACAAATAGTATTGGAGCACCCCAAGGTGACACACTAGGTTTGATCAAATATCTTTCCACAAAATATTGAACTTGTACCTTTAACTCTTGCAACTGAATATGGTTCATTTTATAAGGTATCCTTGCAATAGTTTTCACTCCAGGAATTAGTTCAGTGGTGAATTCAAATTCATGTCAAGGGGGTTATCATAGGATATCTTCTAGAAATACATCCCTAAATTCATGTGGATTGGGATTTATTTTAAATATTTCTTCATCCCCATTGTTGCATATCTTGTCATTTATCCTAACTACACACAATATACCACCTCTTTTAATATCCTTCTTTAGCTACATAGCTAATAGCAAATGGGGTCAAAAAATATCCTTGCATACTTTGAACTCTTACTATTTTCTTATACTTATCAGTAAAATCCATCCACATTTCTTGGAAGTTGATTAATGTTCCATGAGCCTTTAACCAATCTATTCCTACGATAACATCAAAAGCATATAGTGGTGCTACATATAAGTGCCAAATAGTCTATCCATTGGGTAAGATAATTTTGGTTGTAGGCAAACACTAATCCACTGAGTAAGTCCATCTAAACCCATACTCGACTTTCCACCCTTATGTCAAAAATCTAAGTCTTTTCAACATCTCCCCAATAATACTAATGGAAATGAAACTATCTGTAGCTCCATGATCAATTAAGACTTTAACATTCTTATAAACAAATTACCATTTAGTAACATGGGAGTTTCTTGTCCATCTAATTTCTAGCTCCATGTAGTTGCGTAGATTCAATGTGGTTACTCCTCAGCTTCGTTACTCGACTCTTGATATTGGGGGCACTTATTTGCATAATGAGGACCCCCAAAAATGAACCAACCTATCTGTTGGTTCGGCTTTCATGCACACCCCGGGAAAGGATGAAGCAGGGAAGCTCCGGAGACACCCACGGGACGGATCCCACTCATCTTTAGGATCTAGCTGGTTATCCAAGGTGCGAGTTACAGAGTTGGGTCGAATGGTGATTCACTCTTTTCCACTTCTGGAATAGATTTCAATATGGACTGCTCTGTTACCTTATAGGGGGTTCTTGAACTTGTTCAGTAGTTGCAAAAGTTGTTGACAATCAGATTTAACTTGAATTCTTTGATCTAGCTCTCATGGGTCAGTATATTTAAATAAAAGGCAAATAAAGAAAATAAAAATGGATCATTCACGGTAAGCAAAGAGAGGGTAGGGTAAGGCAGAAAAGAGAAGTTTATCAAACATCAACTGTAAAACCCAAACTGTCAATTTTATCTATGCTACTAGCTTCACAACAGAACAAATCAAAGAAGAAAGTGTCCAGTCAGTCTAAGATCACTTTCAACTAAGAGCACAAGGCAGAGTGAAACAGATCTAGCAAAAAATCATAAATCCAAGGGCAGCTGGTTAAAACTAGTATCTTTCACTGGCAGCCTAGCTTGCACAGTGAAGACAGAGCAATTAGAACAAACTTAACCTCAAATCTGTAATTTCCCCTAGTAGACAATAGAACAACTGAAGCCTAACAAAGATATTTAAACATGATAATGGTAGATTTACAGCATATATCTAACAAACTTTAAATGGAACGGATAACGAGAAGAAGATACACTTATCACACTCTGCAAAATATTAGGCTCTTGGCCATGCTATCATAGAAAAGCTAAAGCACATCAACTCCAAGTCCAGAAACAAAGGATTTCACAAAATTTGCAAGAAATTGCTTATAAGCCTTTTATTTCTAAGTCTCCGCCTCTCGCGATTACATTTAGAATATGTATTTATAGACTCAGGACAGACCCTGATATTTTCAAAATATCTTGCTCAAACCCTAAATCTTATCGCACTTACACCCTAGGACCCGGGTTTTACAATAAAAATCCATTTAAAAATCAAAGTCCGGATAGAACTTAACCCTTCGGCAAATCTGGGGAGTCAACTGCCATAAATGGAGAAGATAAAATCAAATGCCACTTGCATTCATCCGCAGCTGCAAATAAATGCCTCCATTAATTCTACTGGTGAGCCGGATGAGTCACCACTTCTCTCAGATTTGGTCTCCGTAAAGCCATCCCTGTGTTGAAATTGTCTTCATGCTATCAAGTCTGCAATAAATTTGCTATTGAATGCTTTATCGGCTTCTTCTCTTCTAGCATGGCGGTCCTTGACTAAATCCGCACTTTATCTTTGCCTTTATGGTCTTTCCCGGTTGTCCCGCAAGTGCCAGGTGGAATCCTGCATGAAAGACAAAAGATTAATTAGTTCTTTAATAAACATTAAATCCAAGCTTAAAACATTAAAACAGATTAAAAATCACAAAAGAAGCTTGCATGTCGGCTTTTGTTTGTCTCATTCACGCTTTGACACGTGTCGCTACCCCAGGATGCCTTCTGTTTCCCGCCGGAATGCACTTTCAGGTCAACTTATGACTTTCTCTCTCCTACCACGATTCTGCGACATGTCGCGATTTCGCGACATGTCACGAAATCGTGACCCTGACAGCGCATCGGCAACTTCTTCCCTCATCGGCCGCGAAAACGCGACATATCACGATTTCGCGACATGTCGCGAAATAGCGACCTTCCTGGCCTTCGTACACTTTCTTGATTTTCAGCCGCGATTCTAGAACACGTCGCGATATCGCGACAGTTCCCTTACCTGCATGCGTTGACCGCGATTTTGGAACATGTTTGCGACTTAGCCGATTTTTCATTCTGCAGCCCACTTTCTCTCTCCTATCGTGAAAATGCGACATGTCACGATTTCGCGACATGTCGCAAAATCGCGCCCTCCGTACAGCTTGCTTCTCTCTCCTGTCGCGAAAATGCGACATGTCGCGATTTCGCGACATGTCGCAAAATCACGCCCTCCGTACAGCTTGCTTCTCTCTCCAAAAAACTGTCGCGATTTCGTGACATGTCGCGAAATCACGACCTTTCTGGCACTTAGCCGATTTTCATGCATTTTCTCTCTCCTATCGCAAAAATGAGACATGTCGCGATTTCGCGACATGTTTCTCCCCGGCTTTCTCTCTCCTCATCCTGTAGCGATTCTAGGACAGTTTCCAAAAATGGAAGTGTCGCGATATCGCGACACTTTTCCGACTTAGCTGCATTTTGATTTACCCGTCGCGATATCGTGACATTTCCAAAAATGGAAGTGTCGTGATATCACAACACTACCAAAAATGGAAAGTTTGATTTTTCAGTGAATTTATGCAACTGTTTTCTGGATTTTCTCGGTACCGGTGCAAGATTTTGCTTATGCATGAATGATTCTAGCATGTAAAAAGTGAATTCTTGGATAACACAGCTGGAATGCAAGAAAAAGCACAACTTTAAAAAGGAGGCAAGCAAAATCTGGATTTAAAACTGAAAATGACCAAGAGGGTCCCTGCTGCAAAAATGGAAGTTCAGAATTTTCTAAGGATGGAATCTCATTTTTCAGTGGGGGTGTGTTGCTTCTCAACAAATGGCGATATCTACGGGTAAAATAGTAGCACTATTTTAGAACCCAAGACTCTGGTTTCAAAACAAAAAGACCATGCATCATGCCTTGCCACAGACATTCTTCACAATAAATTGATCGCTAACTGCCAGCTGTTAAAATTTTCCAAGGACATACTAGGCTGGATTACTTCAAGGAAGATTTCTGATGTGCAATTTCAAAGGGTATAAAACTTTCTTCAAGGATGACTGAATTGAATGATAAACTTGGATTAATCAACTTTTCTAGATTGTAAAAGGGGAAACCGAGTAGAGCTCTATTTACTAGTTTAGCCTTTTACAGCCTAGACAGAGTTACCCTTTAGATTTACACGACCCAAATTTACAACTGTAGGGCAGAATCTAATATTGGCTGCCTCTTTTAATTATTCTCTTTTTTTTTTTTTTATCTCTCTCTCTTTTGAAATATATCACTATCTGGAAGACCTTAGAGAAATCACAATTTTCTTTTATCATTTGATCAATCTGGAACTGTTTCAGTCTAGGCATTGATAGCCTCTGGTGACATCCAAATAATTGCATGAACCATAGTCCCCTCTCATAACCAGCTTTTCTTGGATTCCTCGGGAGTTCCTCCAACTAAACAAAGATAGCAGTTTCTCTATAATTAAAACAACTGTGGCAAGTAAGACACAATATCCAATCATCTCTCTACCTTTGTCCCGAATAACAAAATAGTTCTACTGTTCAATGCAAGCAGACTATCTCAATTAGAATGGTGAACAACATGGGCACTGGATTGAGGATTGGATTGATCAGCTTAGAATAAACAATTTTTAGCAGGTTGACTTTTCATTGATTGCTCAGGCAGAGGTTAAAAGACAGAATTCAAAAGCTGAAGGACTTTGTACAGGCTTCCAAGGACAGGCTTCTAAAGGAAAACAAAAATAAAAACTGCACAGACTAAAGCACAGAACTGCAAATAAAATAAACTAAACACTGAAAACTGCACAGCTATACAGACAAAGGAATAAAACAAACTGCAAGGCTATTTACAAAGGATGCAAAGCACAGCTGTACAGGCAACAAAATTAATAATTGAAACAAAATACTGTACAGACAGCAAAGAAAAGGAAAAGCAGGGAAGAAAATAAAAACTGTACAGGCAATAAAAGAAATAAACTAAAAGAACTGAAGCAAAGCAACTAAAACTGCTGAACTGCAAAGAAAGCTAAACTGCAATAGCACTGAAATAAACTAAAGCAACTGAAATAAATTAAACTGCAACTGAAAAGAACTACAATAAAGAACTAAAGAAAATAAAACTGTACAGACAGCAAAGAAAAAGAAATGCAAGGAATAAAAGACTGTACAGACTAAAATAAAAGCAAGCTAAAATAAAAAGACAAAGAAAGGAAATAAAAAGCACTGACAAAAGAAATAAACTGCACAAGCTAAAACTGAAAAACAATTAAAGAAAACTGAAAAACAAATAAATTAAAACTGCAGAGCATTAAAATTAAACTGAAACAGATTAAAACTGTACAGACAGAAATAAAAACTGCACTGAAAAAGAAATAAAACTAAAAAACTTCAAAGCTTATTTACAATGTATACACATATTACAACTTCCCTTCATACTCAAAAAATGCAGCAGTTGGGAAAGCAGAGAAATGGTGCCTTAAAAAAATTTTGACCATGTGCAAGTAATTTAGAAAAATTACCTTTCAGGTCCTGTTGACGAAATGCACTCCAGACTGTGCTTCAAAAATTTGCTATCTAGGAAAGACTTGTGTTTACTGTCTTCCCTGTCCCATTTGAAAAACAAATCTGCAACTCCTTCAAATTAAACAAATTATATAATAACAAATCATATGATAACATGTTTATGCTTCTAATTGAAGGGTTTGCAGAGTTCTTTCAAAAGGACTGAATGTAAAAACCCCCATGATCAAATACCTTAAAATATTGACAGACCCAGACCACCACATTTTCAAAATTATGTGACAACTGAAAGAAATCATGTTTTATCTGTATGCCCTGATTCTTAACAACTTGATCATTTTGTGGTTGCTGCACTGCTTCAATATCCAGGACTTCAATTTTTATCCCTCTAGTAGAATGCTTACAATTTTCCTTTTCACCTGAGCCTTGCTTAGATTTAACCTCATCAATGTGCAATATCCAACTGTCACTGTTGTGATGGATTAGAGCTGTAATTGTTCCCACCTTTTCAGTTGCCAAATTATAAACTCCAATATCTGCATCAACACAGTTTATAGCCTTATCTTTAACATTATGTTCAGAAGTTGCAGGCTTATGTTGAGACAGTTCATCAATTCCAAGTTGGCTGACCACATTCATATTTACCATCTTTTCCTCCTTTTCCTGAAATCCAACAGGTGGTCCAGAGTAAGCCTCAATCAAGTTAACCTTCTGTTCAACAATCTGAGGCAGTTCATAGAGGGTGATGTCAGCTTTAAGTTCCCTCATATCCTCAATGATGCTATCCTCCTCAGTTACTTCTGCATAGTGAGATTGAATCTCACTTTCATCATCCTCTGATGAGGAAGGATCATTATTAAGTTCTGGACTCTCACATTTCAAGTCATAACTGTCCATTTTGAACTGTTGAAAATCTTGTATTTCATCCACAGGAGTCTGTACAAGACTTTCTGTCCCTTCAGGAAAAGTGAAAGAATCTGAAACCCTGGTTGTACTATTTTTGGGTGAACTAGAAATATCAATATTTCTTTAATCTCTAGGAAAATTTAACTCACCAGGAAAAACTTTAGATTTGGGTGGTGCCAGATCACAACTGTTCAGTTCAAGCACCTACACTTTGAATTTGTCAGAACTTTTCTCTGTATTTTGCACATGCTAAGTGGATGTCACAATTAACGGAGTCTCCTTGGGTAGATCATGACATGTTGGCACTAACTCATGATGTGGAATGGGGTCCTGGAACAGGCATGTTCTGTGTAACATAGGATATCAAAGGACTCGCTCGTAATTTGAGGTCCTAGCTCGTCTTTCAAGAATTAAGGCTTCTTTATAAGCACCTGCCAGGGTTGTAATATTGATGTCTCTCTTGAGGAAAATAGAGGTCATTGAATCCAATGCATTCTTGTAGATTTCTAAGGCCAGATTTGCATTTGGGATGTAATGGCTAGTCATTCTACCATAAGCTCTTTGGAACCTCATATTGAAAGACCTGACAGTTTCTCCCGACTCTCTCTTGATGCTAGAAAATTGCTGATATAAAATGCTGGGATCTATCACTTCATCGAACTGTGATATAAAAGCTTTCTCTAGATCATCCCAGCTAGTAATGGAATTGCTGGTGAGGTTTAAAAACCAATCATAAGCTCCCTCCTGGAGAGTTAACGGGAACAATCTGCAGGCAACATCTTCATGCTATATATTCAACAATCTTAAAGCATTTTTAAAAGCTAGCAGGTGTTCTTCTGCAGTTCTTGTCCCATCATGTTTGTACCTGGGGAGATATCTTTCCGGACTTCTGGGCAAGTCATGGGCTATACCCGGAATGTTCAAAGCAGTGGGGCCTAACCAATTTGCCATTATTACTTGGCTGACAGTGATGTTCTGAGTTGTAATTGGATAACTGCCAGTGGAGATAAAACTGTTCTGAACTTGAGGTCTTCTCTGGCAATTTTAAAAACTGTACTGACAACTTAAAAACTGTACTGACAATTTAAAAACTGCACTGACAATTTAGAAAACTGTACTGACAATTTACAAAACTGTACTGACAATTTATAAAACTGTCCGGAGTTCACTGTGGGTCCTTCAAATGTTGCTGTTATGCCCTTACAATACTTGAACTGAGTTCAACAGGCCCTCCTTCTAGCACCAATTAGGTTGTTGGTCCGGATTTCATGCACACCCTAGGAAAGGATGAAGCAAGGAAGCTCCGGAGACACCCACGGGACGGATCCCACTCATCTTTAGGATCTAGCTGGTTATCCAAGGTGCGAGTTACAGAGTTGGGTCGAATGGCGATTCACTCTTTTCCACTTCGGAATAGATTTCAATATGGATCTGCTCTGTTACCTTACAGGGGGTTCTTGAACTTGTTCGATAGTTGCAAAAGTTGTTGACAATCAGATTTAACTTGAATTCTTTGATCTAGCTCTCATGGGTCAGCAGATTTAAATAAAAGGCAAATAAAGAAAATAAAAATGGATCATTCACGGTAAGCAAATAGAGGGTAGGGTAAGGCAGAAAAGAGAAGTTTATCAAACATCAACTGTAAAACCCAAACTATCAATTTTATCTATGCTACTAGCTTCACAACAGAACAAATCAAAGAAGAAAGTGTCCAGTCAGTCTAAGATCACTTTCAACTAAGAGCACAAGGTAGAGTGAAACAGATCTAGCAGAAAATCATAAATCCAAGGGCAGCTGGTTAAAATCGGTATCTTTCATCGGCAGCCTAGCTCGCACAGTGAATACAGAGCAATTAGAACAAACTTAACCTCAAATCTGTAATTTTCCCTAGCAGACAATAGAACAACTGAAGCCTAACAGCATATTTAAACTTGATAATGGCAGATTTACAGACATATATCTAACAAACTTTAAATGGAACGGATAACAGAAGAAGATACACTTATCACACTCTGCAAAATATTAGGCTCCTGGCCATGCTATCACAAAAAAGCTAAAGCACATCAACTCCAAGTCCAGAAACAAAGGATTTCACAAAATTTGCAAGAAATTTCTTATAAGCCTTTTATTTCTAAGTCTCCGCCTCTCGCGATTACATTTAGAATCTGTATTTATAGACTCAGGACAGACCCTGATCTTTTCAAAATATCTTGCTCAAACCCTAAATCTTATCGCACTTACACCCTAGGACCCGGGTTTTACAATAAAAATCCATTTAAAAATCAAAGTCCGGATAGAACTTAACCCTTCGGTAAATCTGTGCAGTCAGCTGCCATAAATGGAGAAGATAAAATCAAATGCCACTTGCATTCATCCGTAGCTGCAAATAAATGCCTCCATTAATTCTGCTGGTGAGCCGGATGAGTCACCACTTCTCTCAGATTTGGTCTCCGTAAAGCCATCCCTGTGTTGAAATTGTCTTCATGCTATCAAGTCTGCAATAAATTTGCTATTGAATGCTTTATCGGCTTCTTCTCTTCTAGCATGGCGGTCCTTGACTAAATCCGCACTTTATCTTTGCCTTTATGGTCTTTCCCGGTTGTCCCGCAAGTGCCAGGTGGAATCCTGCATGAAAGACAAAAGATTAATTAGCTCTTTAATAAACATTAAATCCAAGCTTAAAACATTAAAACAGATTAAAAATCGCAAAATAAGCTTGCATGTCGGCTTCTGTTTGTCTCATTCACGCTTTGACACGTGTCGCTACCCCAGGATGCCTTCTGTTTCCCGTCGGAATGCACTTTCAGGTCAACTTATGACTTTCTCTCTCCTACCGCGATTCTGCGACATGTCGCGATTTCGCGACATGTCACGAAATCGCGACTCTGACAAGTGCATCGGCAACTTCTTCCCTCGTCGGCCGCAAAAACGCGACATGTCACGATTTCGCGACATGTCGCGAAATCGCGACCTTCCTGGCCTCCGTACGCTTTCTTGATTTTCAGCCGCGATTCTAGAACACGTCGCGATATCGCGACAGTTCCCTTACCTGCATGCGTTGACCGCGTTGACCACGATTTTGGAACATGTTTGCGACTTAGTCGATTTTTCATTCTGCAGCCCACTTTCTCTCTCCTACCGCGAAAATGCGACATGTCGCGATTTCGCGACATGTCGCAAAATCGCGCCCTTCCGTACAGCTTGCTTCTCTCTCCAAAAATTGTCGCGATTTCGCGACATGTCGCGAAATCGCGACCTTTCTGGAACTTAGCCGATTTTCATGCATTTTCTCTCTCCTACCGCGAAAATGAGACATGTCACGATTTCGCGACATGTTTCTCCCCGACTTTCTCTCTCCTCATCCTGCAGCGATTCTACGACAGTTTCCAAAAATGGAAACGTCGCGATATCGTGACACTTTTCCGACTTAGCTGCATTTTGATTTACCCGTCGCGATATCGCGACATTTCCAAAAATGGAAGTGTCGCGATATCGCGACACTACCAAAAATGGAAAGTTTGATTTTTCAGTGAATTTATGCAACTGTTTTCCGGATTTTCTCGGTACCGGTGCAAGATTTTGCTTGTGCATGAATGATTCTAGCATGTAAAAAGTGAATTCTTGGATAACATAGTTGGAATGCAAGAAAAAGCACAACTTTAAAAAGGAGGCAAGCAAAATCTGGATTTAAAACTGAAAATGACCAAGAGGGTCCCTGCTGCAAAAATGGAAGTTCAGAATTTTCTAAGGATGGAATCTCATTTTTCAGTGGGGGTGTGTTGCTTCTCAACACTATCCTAGGTGCCTAAAATATTTCTTGCCTCTTCTCTCATGTTCCCTCTTTCTGAGCTGAATTATTTTGCTTTTGAGGATGGGGTTTTGAATTATCCTTTTTCTAGAAATTATTCTTATATTTTCCTTGGTTCCCATTATTATTATTTTTAAACTTTGGGTTCCCTTTAATTTTATTTTTCTTCTCCTTATCCCATTTCATAAACCCAATACTCTTTCTATTCTTGAGTTCTTATCTCTCTACCTCTATCAACCCTGAATAGTTGAAGAAGGTTTTTTTGGTTTGAAGATTGGTCTCTTCCTAATGGGCCAAATCGTAAGCTTTTTGTAGGATTTTGGGTTTGATCAAATTAATTACTTTCCTAATCTTAGGATCCATTACCAAGATGAACTTAAGCACCTTCAATTCAATTAGTTTTAATTAAGTTTAATAAATACCTTATGTTACTAAGGTATTTTATTAGCATTTTGTGTTATTAAAGTATTTACTTTGAGAGTTATTTTGTTAGCATTTATTATTGAAGAATATTCTTTGTTGTGAAGAATGATAAGGAATGCACTTGAGAGTTATATTGATAGTTTTGAATTGAATAATGAATTATAATAAAATAACCTTAGAATAAATGTATCAATATTTTTTTTATTAGGAGGATCCTTAAGTTATTTGATGAATGATTTATATGGTTTTGAAAGAGAAACTATATAATGGTTCCTGAGACTTTTGTGAGATAATAAATCATTACGAAGAGAAGTATGGGATTCTCTTGGTTGTTTTAATGGAAGTTTGGATATAGGTTTTGAAATAGAAACTAATATAATGATTACTCATACTCGTGTGGGTTAAGGGATAATTATAAAGAGAAGTATGGGATTCTCTCCATGTTAGCTTATTTTCATTATGTTTTTATGCATGGTTGCTTGCATAATAGAAAATAACATGTTTTAAATTGCATTGCATCTAGAGTTGTCATGATCCCTAGGTATTCCTCTTGAACCATTGGTGGTTTTCCCATATCAAAGAGGCTTGCAGATGCTTAGAAAACTTGAATATCATTGGTGAATGGCTTCATAGGCTCTAGAAATGTTTAGTTGATGAAAAAGAATCAAAGGCTATGTAAAGGAATACTATGTTCAAATAGTTTTGTAAACTTGAATATTGTATAAATTTAAAGATTATATTGTTTTAATGATGCTATGGATTTTGAACTTTAAGGTGTGTTCAACAATCTTAGCCATGGATAGATAGAATTGGTTTTATTCAATTGCTAGAATGCATCATTATGATAATTAGATCTCTTATGTTAAAGTATGCATGTTAACAAAAAGGATCCTTGGAGTTTTATGATAAGCATTTGTATTATATGCATTTTGGTTTTGTTTCATGATGAATAATTATATCAATTGCATGCTGGATCATGTAGTTTTTTTAATAAATGATTTCATATAGTGTTATATGTAAATTTCTACTAGAGATTTGTGTTTCAATGTAAGATTTATGACCTTAGGAAGGGGTGGTTAGGAATACTTTTGAAAACCAAAACATAATAAAATATAATCTCTACATCGTGCATCCCCCTTAAATAGTTATGAGCTTTAAAAGGTAATCTCTACATCGTGGTCACATGGTCCTATGCCAATGAGGGTATATGAAAGGTGGGAAGACTACTATTAACATCCTTCTAAATGCATAGGTATAGTAAGGTGAACCCTAGAAAATATGGTATTTGGCCATATTTATCCACTGATTCATTAGAGAAAGTCATTAAAAGAGGTGGTGTGCTATATGAAGTAAATATCAATGGGAAAATTGAAAAAATATGGACAAAAAAATATTCAAGAAACATCCAATTCTCTGTGTTTCAAGATGTATTTCTTGAAGATATTCCAGGTCTACGTCTTGGAAGGACTTTGACTTCTCTATTGAATTAATTTTGAGGGTTGAACCCATTTCAAGGACACCTTACAGGATGACCCCAATTGAGTTGCAAGAGCTAAAGGTGCAACTACAAGACTTGTTATAAAAAGGTATGATCAAACCTAGAGTGTTGCATTGGAGTGCTTTGCTATTATTTGTAAAAAATAAGGATGGTTCCTTGAGGCTTTGCATAGATTATAGAATGTTGAATAAGGTAACCATTAAGAATAAGTATCCATTACCATGAATTGATAATCTCTTTGACAAGCTAAAAGATGTTACCATATTCTCAAAGATAGATATAATATCAAGGTATCATCAACTAAGAATTCAGGAAGAGGATACCCCTAAGATAGCCTTTAAGACTAGATATGAGCACTACGAGTTCATAGTGCTACCATTTGTGCTGACAAATGCGCTAGCAAATTTTATGAATCTAATGAACAATGTGTTTAGAAACTATCTAGATTTATTTATCTTGGTATTTTTGGATGATATTTTGATCTATTCTCATACTAAAGAGGAACATGACCATCAACTCTGGTTAGTGTTGGAAGCTCTGAGAAAGAATCAACTATATGGAAAGCTATCCAAGTGTGATTTTTATATGTCACATGTATAATTTTTAGGGTATATTATATCGAAGAAAGGAATTATTGTGGACCTAAATAAAATTGAAGCTATATTAAGTTAGCCTCCACCAATAAATGTGATAGAAGTCAAGAGTTTCATGGGACTCACTAGTTATTATAGGCATTTTGTTAGAGATTACTCTAAGGTTACCTATTCTATCACCAATCTTCAAAGAAAGGAAAAAGAGTTCAAATGGACTAACAAGTGTGAGGTTGTATTTGAGGTTCTAAAAAATAAGTTAACATCCACATTGATTCTCAAGATACCAGATTCTCTTAGGAATTTTACCGTGTGTATTGTTGTTTCCTTGGAAGTTTTGGGTGGGGTATTATCACAAAAAGAGGCTATAGTATCATATGAATCTAGAAAACTCAAGAAGCATGATGTAAACTATGCTACACATGATCTAGAATTGGAAACAGTGGTGCATGCCCTAAAGGTTTGTAAACATTATTTTTTGGGTAGACCATTTGAGCTAAGAACAAATCATCAAAGTTTGAAGTATATCTTCACCCAACCTATGTTGAACACAAGGTAGATAATATGGATAGAATTCTTATCTGAATACCACTTTGGTATTGAGTATATTAAAGGGAAGAAGAATAAGATGGTAGATGCCTTGAGTAGGAGAAGGTACATAATAATATTTACCCAGAGCCATATTTATTTGATGGATAGGGTCAAGGAAATGCAACTACAAGACACATATTACATAGAAATCTAGAATAAATCTAGGGGAAATCCTTAAGTGAATAAGGATTTCTATATAAATGATGGACTTGTATGCTTTAAAGATAGGGTAGTTATACCCAAAACTAGTGATCTAAGGAGGTTAATTATGCAAGAGTCATATAACTCTCCCTAATTTTCTCATTCGAGAGGGTCAAAAATAACGAAAAAACATGAAAAAAGACCTATTAGGCCAAAATGAAGCAAGATATCACTAGTTCCATTCCAAGATATTTATAGTGCCAAAAGGTGAAGGAATGGTAGGTAATCTCTATGGATTTCATTGTGGGTTTACCTAAGAATAGGTACCAACATGATACAATATTAATAGTGGTTCGCAAGTTGACCAATATTGCAAAATTCATACCAAGGAACATCAAGGATGATGCATCAATGGTGAAAAAATAATATTTTCCAAAGAAATCTTCAGGTTGCATGGGTTTCCTGAGGTGATCATATCAGACAGAGATTCTATATTTATGTCAAAATTTTGGTAGGCTCTACACCAATCAGTAGGAACTAAGTTGAGTATTAATTTGCATATCATCCTAAAATAGATGGTTAGGCTGAGAGGATCAACCAGATTTTGGAATACATGCTACGTATGAATTGCATAGACCAAAAGTCTAATTGGGAAGACTTTTTGCATCTTGTGGAATTTGCATATTATAATGGGTACCATGCATCATTTGGGATGCCCCCATTTGAAGCCTTGTATGGTAGAAGATGCAAAACACCTCTATGGTGGTACAATTTGGAGGATAGAGTGATGAACAATCCAAACACTATCCCAAAGATGGAGGAAAAACTTAGAGCAATACGACTTAGGCTCAAGGAAGTGATCGATCATCAAAAGAGCTATGCTAATCTTAAAATATTACCAAGAGAATTATCTATGAGAGATAATGTTTTATTAAGGGTAAGACCCATAAAAGTGCCATAAAGTCAACTAAGTTGGATCCTCACTATGTTGGATCTTTTGAGATTATTGATAAGATTAGTCGAGTAGCCTATAGGCTTGCTTTACCACCCAACCTATCAAAGATCCATGATACTTTCCACATATCCTTGCTTAGGAAATATGTTGCTGATCCTACTCACATGTGGAATATTTCTAAATTGTAGATGGTAGATCCCTCAACCATTGAGGTGATACCAGTTAAGCTTGTAGGGTTTCATTCCAATATGTTGAGGAAACAAACCCTAGATCAATGTAAGGCCTAGTGGGACCACTATATAGTGCTACTTGAAAAATGTTGAAGAAATGAGACAACAATTTCCATACTTATTTGAATGAAATTATTTGATGTACTCTTTTGTAGGGAAAAATATAGAGGACTATGTTTAGTCTAAGGGGGGTATGTAACAACCCTCCTTGGCAGAACTCTTATGGACAATGAACTATGTATTGATCAGAATGTTTAATAGCATAATTTCTTTAATAACATCTATATGATGGAATGAATTCATTATTTTGAGCTTGGAATATGGTACTGCTGATATAATTATGGATGCAAGACCAGGTGCTCTCTCTCACTTGTGGGATCATAAGAGTGAACCACCTATAAAGAGAAAGATTTGGGAAAATTATGGTGATAACTTAATTATCGATAACTCAAGGTAACATATCACTGTTCATGTAGATGCATTTGCATTTTGTTTGCTATCATGTTCACACCATCGGACCAAAAAGTTGCTTGAGCAATGAGACTCGTGTGGGTTAAGGGATCATTATAAAGAGAAGTATGGGATTATGTCCATGTTAACTTATTTTTACTATGTTTTTATGCATGGTTACTTACATTATAAAAAATGGTATGTTTTAAATTGCATTGCATCTAGATTTGTCCTAATCCCTAAGTATTTCTCTTGAACCATTGGTGGTTTATCCATATCAGAGAGGCTTGCAGATGCTTAAATAACTTGAATATAATTGGCAAATGGCTTCATAGGCTCTAGAAATGTTTAGTTGATGAAAAATAATCAAAGGCTATGTAAAGGAATACTATGTTCAAATAGTTTTGTAAACTTGAATATTGTATAAATTTAAATATTATATTATTTTAATGATGCTATAGATTTTGAAATTTAAGGTGTGTTCAACAATCTTCACCATGGATAGATAGATTGGTTTTATTCAATTGCTAGAATGCATCGTTATGATAATTGGATATTTTATGTTAAAGTATGTTTGTTAACAAAAAGGATCCTTGGAGTTTTAAGATAAGCATTTGTATTATGTACAATTTGGTTTTGTTTCATGTTGAATCATTATTATCAATAGCAACATGTTGGATCATGTAGTTTTTTTAAATAAATGCTTTCATATAGTGTTATATGTAATGTTCTACTAGAGAATTATGTTTCAATGCAAGATTTATTACCTTGGGAAGGGGTGGTTAGGAATACTCTTGAAAACCAAAATATAATAAAATTTAATCCTATGAGTGTCATGGATGCAATAACAAGGTAAATATGAGTCTTAGAAGGAGTTGTGAGGATGCAATATCTAAGAACTCATAAACCTAGAAGTTGTGTGCATACAATATCCAAGTATCTTGTGAATCTTTGCACCTTGAATGAGTACGATAGGGTGTGTCCCAACTAGGAGTGTTGAAACCATTCACAAGTCAACAATGGTGATCCCTCGATCATGTAGTATCATGTGATCGTGTTAGTTGTAATTGAAGTGGCAATGACATTAGTTAGCCCATGGAGGTGTGGCAACTAAGAACCAAGGCTCTATGTTTGATTAACCTATCTAGATGGACTTAGAGTCAGGTAAGGGAATATGCATCCCTCTTTAAGTGTTATGGGACTTAAAGGGTAATCCATATGCCATGGTCACATATTCCTATACAAATAAGGGTATAGGAAAGGTGGGGGGACCATTCTTGATGTCCTTATAAACATGTAGATTTAGTCAGGTGAACCCCAAAAAACATAGGGGTTGGTCACTCTTGTCCATTGAGTGTCATATCCAGTGACTTGGAACTCAAATGTGATGAAGCCTTGTATGTTGAGATAAATAAAATAAGGGTGTCTCCCTTGTGAATGTTTACTTGTAATCATTCTTGAAAAAAAATAGGTTAGTAGTTTTGGGTTGTTACAGTTGGTATCAAAGCTTTAGGTCATAGGACTAGAAGATTTCGTGGAGCATTATTAGGTTGAGCCTTGACTTGATGTGCAACTTTGGGTTAGGCACCTTGTAAGTAGGCAAGTGTGATCCTAAATATTATCAATTGATTGATAATATTTATGTTAGCTCATGAGGAGAATGAAGCTAATAGATTATAAGTACAATTGATAAAGAATTTTAACTTACCTAACTTCCTTTTTGTGGATAGGGATGGCACCTATTAAAAAGGAAGTTCATAAAATAAAACCAAAATGGTTGCACAAGGAGGAAGTTCAACACAAAAATCTGGATGAACTAGGCACTCTTGTAAGAAAACTAGGAGAATAACGACTCCTAGAAATAGGTCTAAAATGGTAGTTGACCCTAACAAGAATGTTCAGGAAACAATAATATCTGATGAGAGAGTGGAAGATCTCTCCTCTATAGTGAATTTGCTTCAAGAGTGACTAGAGCACAAACAAAAATTGATAGAAACCCTAATCAATAAAGAAGTCAGGTTTAGAAATGTAGAGGGTAGGAAGGAAGAGAACCCTATTAAAAGGAGACATGAAGGTAGATCCTGAATAGAGGTTGAGTTAGCAAAATATCTCAAGAATGTTAAAATAACCAAAATTAATGGGAAAGGCAGAGATGTGACTAAGTCATGGATGAAGAGTTAGAAACTTCCTTTTCCATGAAATATCACTCATCTGAGACTAAAATTGTGTGAGCTACACTTCATCTCCTGGATGCAACCCTAGAATGGTGGGATACGTTCAATAGAGGAAAAAATATCAAAGCTGCATAACTTAAATGGGATGATTTCATTGAGTATTTTAAGAAAATAATTATTTTTTAACAATTTTATATAGAGAAATTTGAGGAATTATCTATGCTTCAACAAGGATCACTATCAATAGAAGTGTATTTCTAGAGATACATGAAACTTTTGAAGTATGTTCTAGAGTATGAGAACAATGAATGCTTGAAGGTGCACAAGTTTATTCCTGGGATAGACCCTAAAATAAGTACGGTGATTAATATACTCAAACCTAAAACTTTGCAAGAGGCCTATGACTTGGCTAGACAAGAAGAAACTAATCTTCAAACTAAAAAGTCTTTCTCCAACTATTCAAGCTTGATAGAACAAGAGAGACTTGTGTTGGAAATTTGAGGTATTTTATGTTGTCATTTATGTCACATGGATAATTGATATCACATGGATCACATTTGGTTTTGGTGGCCAAATTATTTCATATATAAGCATTTATGACATTTTGGAAAGCATGGAAATTTATAAGGTTTTTGTGAAAACCAAGGCAGGAAAAATAAAAGGTTTTGTTTAAAACCATGGATGGCTGATTTGAAATGGATTTTTCTTAAAACCCGATTTGGGATTTCGTTTCGTCAAAAAAGGTGTCCCGATGATGGAGATAATAATTTTAAAGATTTAAGTTTAAATTTTAATTAATTAAAATTTAAATTTAAAATTAAAATTAAAAATTAATATTTTATTTATTTTCGACGTCAAAAGGAGGAGGCACATAATATCTATAGCTGACATCAAAAATTTTTAAGGGAGGCATATATTAATATGCCATCAAATGTTTTTCAAAAGCTAAGGACTCGATTTTTAATTTGCGATCGATTTTCCAAGGTATGGCGTGGTGTGGAGAGTGCAAAGCTTTCGATTCGCTAAGGCAGCAAAAGGGGAAAGAATTTGTTTGATTCCATCAAAGAGAGGAGGAAGAAGGGTAATAGAAGTCCCTTACCAAGTTCCATAGGCGCTTGTGGCTTAGCAGTAAGAGTAAAGTGCGTAGGGTGTTGAAGCGCTAGCGGATCCGAGTTCAAAACTCTTCGGCGTTGGTTTTTGCAAGGAAAAGGGAGAACCTTTTTGCACATGTGATTTTTGAGGGCAAGTTCGTAGGAGGCAAGAAGGAAGTCTTGCGCTCTTGGTGTTGTGTGAGCGGTGGCTCACGTGGTTGTTGGCACCGTCGTTTGAGTTGTGCAGGGGCAGCGATAGGGGATCGAATCCCACTAAGGTTAAAAGGCAAGTTTTAATTTTTAATAATATTTTATTTTTCTAAGGTTGCCTAGGAGAGATAAGGTTTGAAATGCATGTTGTGAAAAGGAAATATTTCTGGTGATTTTCCTTTTAGAAGTATATCATATTATATATCATTGGAAAGCTTATTTTGAGGGCTATTTGATTATTTTGTTTAGAAGGAGAAATAAGGTGTACATAAAGAGATATTTTTATTTTTGTAAAGGTGTTCAAGTGAAGGTTATTTTGTTCTTTTCAAAGTGTGTTGAGTGTGGCAGATTTCTAAAGGGGTTTTTTCATCTTCATAAAGGTATGGGTACATTCTCCTATTGATTGTTTATGGTGGTTTATTTCTGAAATATCATTGGAGGGAAAAGGATTGTTTGTGGTTTCCTTTTTTAAAGTGGTTGGTTGAATGCTTCAAGGTTTTTTTAATTGAGAGTTGTGTTTAAACCTTGTTTTATAAGCATAGTTGTTGAAGCCCATTGGTTGTGAAAGAACATGAGTTAGAAAATAACATGAGTGTCATTGTTATGTGAGATTTGTGGTTGAGCATTGTTGGAAACATTTGAGTTGGTTGATACATACTTGGACTAGGGTTGTGTGAGAGAGAGTTGTCCCTTGTGGTGATTGAGTTTAGAACATATTGAGTCTCTAAAAATTCTCTTTATGGTTCTATAATACTTGATTTGAGTTGAGATTGATTTGGGTTGAGAGTGAGATTAGAACATATTGAGTCTCTAAAAATTCTCTTTATGCTTCTATGAGTTGAATTAGAACATATTGAGTCTCTAACAATTCTCTTTATGCTTCTATGAGTTGAATTGAGTTGAGTTGAGATTGATTTGGGTTGAGAGTGATATTAGAACATATTGAGTCTCTAAAAATTCTCTTTATGCTTCTATGAAGTTGATTTGAGTTGAGTTGAGTTGAGATCATTGTGGATCATTGTTGTCATTAATTGAAGAGTACATTGTCATTCATTGTTGAGTTCATCTTTGAAGCTTTGCCTTGATAGATTTGTGGATGAGATTTGAGTGCTACTTGTGCATGATTGATTGAGCCTTTGAGAAGGCCTTTGTGGACATTTTTGGGACAACTTTGTGGACAGTTTTGAGGATAGCTTTGTGGACAGTTTTGGGATAGATTATGGGCAAGTTCTTGGTGAGATTGCTAGAGCATATTTGGACAAGTTCTTAGTGAGCTTGTTGGAGCATATTTGGACAAGTTCTGTGTGAGATTGTTATTCAGCATTGGACAGGTTCTATGTGAGCTTGTTATTCAGCATTGGACAGGTTTTGTGTGAGCTTGTTATTCAGCATTGGACAAGTTCTATATGAGCTTGTTATTCATCATTGGATAGATTCTGTGTGAGCCTGTTATTCAACATTGGACAAGTTCTGTGTGAGCTTGTTATTCAGTTTTGGACAGGTTCTGTGTGAGCTTGTTATTCAAAGTTGGATAAGTTCTGTGTGAACTTATTATTCAAATTTGGACAAGTTCTGTGTAAACTTGTTATTGCCTATCTTTGAGCAAATCAAATAAATCATTGTATTGGATATTTCTATATGAAATATTATAAGGAGATCAGCTTGTGGAGTACCCCACATTGGGGGAACCACGTTAAATCTTGTGTCTCAATTGTTTGTGGTGACTTGTGCTCTTGCTTACTATTGCTATCTACACACTGCTATATTTTGTTATTACAATTAAGGAAATTAATTGATATTGGTTTTGAAAGAAAGTAAAAAGTGGTCTTATACTGTTCGCCCCCCTCTCAGTATAAGCTTGTGTTCTTCAACTTGAACTCAATAAAAGAAAGAGTGTTGGATCTGTGAAGTGAGATAAGGAGAAAAAAAAAAGAAACAGGGGCAAACAAAAGTTTAATAATAGGAACAACAAAAATCAAAGGTAAAACAAGAAATTTTAGAAAATGAATAATTTGAATCCTCATCCCCCTAAGAAAATAGAATTAGCACAAAAAGAAGATAAAAGGGAGAAAATATGAGATTTTATAAACACCTAGGATAGGTTTCTACATATGTGGGGGTCCTCACTATGTAAAGAAATATCCCCAAATATCAGAGTCGAGTCAGAGGACAAAGGAGCAGTCACACCAAATATATGCTACTACTGGAAGTCAGAATCTAGATGGACAAGCTACACCAATATTACTAAATGGTAAGTTGTATGATAAATATGTAAAAGTTTTAATAGATAGTGGAGCTATTGATAGTTTTATTTCCACTAGTATTATTGGGGATATGCCAAAAATACCTAGATTTTTGACACAAGGGTGTAAATTCGACTATGGTTCTACTCAAACTTTCTTAGTGGATCAATGTTTTTCTATAGCTAAGATAACAATATCCAATGGTTCCACTATATAGCACTTGTATATGGAACCCTTTTATACTTTTGATATTATCCTAGGGATGGATTGGTTGAAGGCTTATGGAGCCTTAATCAACTTCCAATATAGGGGGATGGATTACATCGACAAGAATAAGAGGAGAGTGAGGATACAAAGTGGGAAAGGTTATTTTCAACCTCACTTGATTTCAGCTATGCAATTAAAGAAATCCATTAAAATAGGTGGTATGCTATATGTAGTAAATATCAATGGGAAGACTAGAGAAAAAGGAGATGAAAAAATATTCAAGAAACATCCAATTATCTATGATTTTCGAGATGTATTTCCCAAAGATCTTCTAGGTATACCCCTTCGATGATAATTTGACTTCACTATTGAATTACTTTTTGGGGTTGAACCCATTTCAAGGACACCTTACAGGATGACCACAATTGATTTAAAAGAGTTGAAGGTACAACTGCAAGACTTGTTAGAAAATGGTCTGATCAAACCTAGTGTGTCATCTTGGGATGCTCCAGTATTGTTTGTGAAAAATAAGGATGGTTTATTGAGGCTTTGCATAGATTATAGAATGTTGAATAAGGTAATTGTTAATAATAAGTATCCTTTACCATGAATTGATGATATCTTTGATTAGCTAAAGGATGCTACAATATTCTCAATGATAGATCTAAGATCAAGGTATCATCAACTAAGGATTCTAAAAGAGAATACCCCTAAGACAACTTTTAAGATTATATATAGTAATTATGAGTTCATAGTGCTACCATTTGGGTTGAAAAATGTGCTAGTAACTTTTATGAATATGATGAATAGTGTATTCAAAAATTATCTAGATCGGTTTGTCTTGCTATTTTTGGATGATATTCTGATCTATTCTCGTACTAAAGAGGAACATGACCATTATATCTTGTTAGTGTTGGAAGCTCTGAGAAAGAACTAGCTATTTGGGGCACACTATATAGTCATAAGGAATTGATATAGATACAAAGAAAATTGAAGCTATATTAAGTCAACCTCTGCCAATAAATGTGACAGAAGTCAGGAGTTTCATGGGAGTCATTGGCTAGTATAGGAATTTTGTTAGATATTACTCTAAGATTACCTATTCTATCACCAATATTCAGAGAAAGTAAAACCCATAAAACATGGGAGTTGGACACTCTTATAAATTAAGTGTCATCTGCAGTGACTTGGAACTCAAATGTGGTAAAGCCTTGTATGTTGAGATAAATAAAATAAGGGTGTCTCCCTTGTGAAATTTTACTTGTAATCATTCTTTTAAAAAATGGGTTGGTAGTTTTGGGTTGTTACAATTGGTATCATATCTCTATGTTCATAGTACTAGAAGCTTTTGTGGAATGTGACTAAGTTTAGCCTTGACACTATGTGCTACTTTGGGTAAGGCACCTTGCGAGAAGGTAAGCGTGACCTAAATGTAACAACCCAAATCCACCAACCCAATTTTTTTTTGAAGAGCACTTACAAAATAAAGGCTCTCAAGGGAGAAACCCTTACTATAATTAATTCATCATACAAGGCTTCACCACATTTGAGTTTCAAGTCACTACAGATGATACTCAATGGATAGGAGATACCAACTACCAAAACTTCTAGGGTTCACCTTACTAAATCTACACATTTAGAAGGATGTTATAAGTTGTTCATCCACATTTTCTATACCCTCCTCGATATAGGACCATGTGAGCACGATGTAGGAATTACCCTTTAAGGTCCATAACTATAGCTCCTACTAGATAGATTATTTGGTGTAGGGCCTTGGTTCTTAGTTACCAAGTATCTGTGGGCTAACTAAGGTTATTGCCTCTTCATCGATAACTAATATGATCTCCTAATCCTACATGATCAAGGAGTCACTATCATTGTCTTGTGAATAGGTTTTCTCATACACCAGATCCTACTCATTCAAGGTGCAACTACTCGCAATTACCCTAGCTATTGTATACACACAACCTCTAGGTTCATTAGAACCTAGCTATTACATTCTCACAACTCCTTCTAGGACTCTCATCTACCTGGCTATTGCATTCATGCAACTCCTTCCAATATTGTGTTCATGGTTACAAGAGAAAATTCTACCCACCCCAAGGATAGATAACAACATCATCATAAACCATAAAGCTAAACCAAAGCATAAAAGCACATTGCAATATTCATCTCAAATGAAATGCACAATAAATGGATTCCTCTTAACCATAAACTAAACTATGCTCTTATCAAAACTTGAATCTCAAAATCTTTCCATCAACATTTATGCATTAGCAAGATAACCTATATCTCTAACATAAGCATGCATTTCAAATAGTTAATGGAACACATTAATAACCATCTCAATAGATTACACAAGAGTGCAACTCCAAGTTAACATTAAACAACATAATCTTTTAGTTGTACAATAATCAACATTTAATGCTTAACTTAATCAATACAAGGCCTCAAATTTCCACATTTAAAGCAACACCATTCAACAAGATTAAAGCAACTCTTCATTGCATAAAGAAACATCATAATCTATATTTGGAAACAAGATTCAAGATTACAATTCTTTCAAGCAATATCAACCTTTTTCTATTTACAACAATAACATTTTGAAGAGCTTATGGTCATATTCTAAGGTCTTCTGTTAACTAAGTCCACATGCTCTTTGATGGAAACCACCTACCATTTAGGGATCAGAACAACTCTATATGTAATGCAACTTAGTTCATGTCTTACTCTATTATGCAAACAACCATGCACATAAAGAAAACTATAGGAGGAGAATCCTACTTCTCTTTATAAGGAAACAAGCATTCTTGTAATCCACCAAAAGTTAAATCATTTCATAGCAATCCAATAGAAGCCCATACTTCTCTTTATAATGATCCCTTAATCCGCATAGATCTTAGGAATCATTATAAATACTTTCTCTTATGAACCAAAATACAACATTCATAACAATCCAAGAGAAGCCCATGCTTCTCTTTATAATGATTCTTTAATCCACATAGATCTCAGGAGTCATTATAAAAGTTTCTTTTTTAAAACCAATATGCATTAATCTATTGATTCCTTAACTATCACAAGTCTCAAGAATCAAATAGTAGTTTCTCTTTCAAAACCAACATGCATTAATCCATTGATTTATTAATCCACAAAGATCATTAAAATAGTTTCTCTTTCAAAACCAAAATCAAACATTCAAAAACAATACAAGAGAATCTCATACTTCTCTTTATAATGATTTTCTAACTCACAAGAGTCTTGAAAGTCATTATAATAGTTTCTATTTCAAAACCAATATTCTCTGGTTAACATAAGATAAGCTTAACCTACACATTATAAAGATGCATTCTCTTTATTAACATAATGTAAGCTACTCATTATAAAGATACATTATTTATCTCAACATAATGCAATTCTAACTTACATACAATAAAGTTACCATCCTCCATCTAAAATTAAGATACTGTTAACCTTCAAAACTAAACATTCCAAAACAAATCGAGAGAAACCCATACTTCTATTTATAATGAACCCTTAATCCACATAGATCTCAGGAATCATCATAAATATTTTCCCTTTAAAACTAAACTAAGCATTCTACAATGCCATATTCCATAACAGGAAAACTTACAATACTTATTCCAAGAATAAGGGACATACTCTAATATACTCAATATATAATCAAAATAGAACACTTTAATTCCATGGATAGAGGAAGGCGATTGAAGGAGCCTTGCATGTAGCACCTGAATTATTGAAACCTTGTTCGTGTTGCATTCAATACGCTCAGTTGGGTGTTGCATGTCATACCACGCCGTTTAAGGCTAGGAAATATTATTTAGGTCTTATCTCAAATTTGCCTTAACATTGCCTAGGATGGTGTTTTGTCCTGTTTAAATTGATGGCCACCCTAATGGCTAGCTCAGTTGCTACTGAGCCGGCTAGGGAGAGCAATGGTGCCAGGGAAACCCCTGAGAAATTTTGTCTCGAAAGTGTTTCACGAGGTAAGAGTACTATCCATGTTGTTTCCATTCCCTTGCATGAGTTTCATAATGTTTCAGTTGGTTTGAGTCACATATCCTTGTCGGGTATTTCCTAGGTAGAATTCCCAATGATACCCTCATTAGGTCCTGGATGCAACAAGTTTGAGGTCCGCATGGTGTGACGGTTGAGAATGTTTAGAATCTCGCAAAGGGTTATTTTCTTTTTCGCTTATGTGATCCTATTCAAGCTCAAAAATTGTTAGCCATAGGTCCCTAGATAGTGATAAATTTCCTATTAATTTTGTAATCTTACACTCATGACTTCACAACCAATGACTAAGCTTAGTTGGAAGTTCCTGTGTGGATTGAGTTCCTAGGTTTACCTATCCCCTTTTGGGATTTTTTGCAAGCACTCGCCTCTTCCCTTGGCAAGTTTGTATGTCTTGAGCCTAAATGGTTTTTCTCAGCTTGCCCTACTAAGCATTCTTGTATCAAAGTCAACCTCACGAAAGACCTATAGAAATTCATAGATATCCATATTGGTAATACCTCCATTAGGCAACCTATAGCCTATATCAATTTACCAAATGCTTATTATCATTTTTAGTCTGATTCTCATAAGATTCGAGATTACCCACTGATAGAGTGGAAGTTCAAATAGACCCAATCCCCTTCGACTGCATTAGTAGCTTAGTCTAACGGGGCCTAAGAATACCAAGGTGACTGGAAAATGGTTACTACCCAAAATAATTGTGCTTCTAAGCACCTTGAGCAGGCCAATCCCTCTGTGTAGCCTACTCAGACCAGGCCCGTTGATACCCATATTATGCAAGCCCCCACTAGCTTTGTGTAGTCTTATGAAGCCACCATGTCTACTGTCGTTAACATACAACCCACCATGCAAGCTATAGGGGTCTCGAATGCTACTCCAGCCACCCCTATAGTTACTCAACCACCAACTTATCAACTTCTCTTTGGTCTGGCCCTACATTCACCTCGATTATTGTGGAGGCTCGTCCCACTACCATGCCAACTTTTTCATCTGTGGCATCCACATACTTCATGACTACGAAGGAATAAGATTTTAAATTTTATCATTCTCGAAGCCCCTCGAGGGTTATCTTAAGCCTGAGCTTTGAAAAGCATCACCAGCGCGATGATTTTGTTCTCCAAATATCCTCAGACAAGGGTAATTTTAATGGAGGTGCTAATTCCTTCAATTCATTTTAGGACCTAGGTGATTTAGAGGATGTCATGGATATTATGAATCTTGAAAAGTCCTCATGATTTTTTTCTCATGAAACATGCGAGGAATGATGGATCCAATCCGTAAATACCTGGTTCGAAGCGTGCTAGAAAATGATGCTCATTTACATGGAGTTTTTGACTTTATATGTTTGTAAGAAGTTAAGATAAATGATTTCAATTTGTAGTGTGTTTATAATTTTTTTAGTCCACGTAGCATGTTTTATTCTACCAAGAATTTACCTGGGAAAGGAGGATCTATCACTATATTGGCACCAAAGTGGCAGCCACATGTGGTGACTTGGGGTGTTGACCCATCCAACCAAGTTGTCTGGATTTTGCTTGAGATTAGAGGGAAGCCATTAAGGGTGGTCAACATTTATGCCTCTAATGATGCTTCGATTAGGAGCTCTCTTTGGTGATGGCTAGATTTCTCTCTGCCTCTAGCCACTTGGGTTTTTTGCAATGATTTCAATATGGTAGAAAAGAATTCGAATAAAATCAGTCACTCTTAAAGATGCTGGTGCTCTGGAGAACGTGAGGCCTAGTTTTTTATGAAAAATAAGCTATGTTTATTTGATCCAGACTCCTACTTTTCATTCTCTAATTTTCCTCAAGGGCTTTGGTTTACTTGGTTGAACTTCCAAACCAGGTTCCTCCAGAGGTTAGATCAAGTGATGGTCTCTAAAAGTGATTCCTTTTATTTTTCTTGTTTTAAGTCCTTGGCCTGGAACTACTCTTTCAGACCACACCCCAATTTTTTTTGTTATTGACATGCAACATACACAGCCCAAATTTCACTCCTCTCAGCTCTAATTTAATATTTCTTTTTTGCACAGTTCATCCATGAAGATCCATATCTTCTAAATTTATAATTTGCTCACTCAACTGTAGGGATCTCTAGGCTAGATTAATTAATGGAACTCTACTATCCAATGCACCACCAAAATGTTGCATATTTTAGGGGTGGATATTGCAAAACACAAGACAAGCTAATTTATCTTTGAAAGAAGATCTCCATAAAGCTTGTCTCAAACTTGAGAATTCTCTATATAATATAAATCTTCAGTCTCATGTTGTAGCCTTGAGATATGAACTTAATAAAGAGGAATTATATGAAGCTAAGGGAGCTCAGCTTTGAGCTCGCCTATATTGGCTTCAAATTGGATATAGAGTCTCTAAGAAATTCTTCAAAAGGCTTCGGTCTCCTGCTTAGCGTTCTTAATTCCATGCCATTCAAATGGAAGTACGAAGGTTCACTGCACTTTTGAATATCATTAAAGCTTTTTTTCATCATTATCATGGAGTTTTGCTTCTCAACCTCTTAATTATGAGCATCAACAGGCATTAGATGAATGTTATTATGTTGTTTCTTGTAAACTTTCTCCAACTCAAGTGGAGTTGTGTGATGCACCTTCATCCTTAGAGTATCTTAAGGAAGCTTTGTCCCTCATGGCCAATGATAAAACCCCTAGATTATATGGCTTTCCTTGTGAATTATAAAAGGAATTTTGGGACATGCTAGGTTCAAATTTGTACAAATTTTACCTAGAAGCCATACAATGTGGAACTCTAGGAGCCATCATCAACAAAGAGAATGTTAATTTCATTCCTAAATCTAGTGATCCTAAATTATTTACCAGTTGGAGGCTTATCACCCTTTTGAATGTGAGCTATAAGATTATTTCTAAATGTGTTACTCTTAAGCTTCGACTTTTCTACCTTTGATAGTCAGACCTGAACAAACTACGTTTGTTTAAGGAAAATATATTTTAGATAATGTGCTTGCAGTTTGAAAATGTATGGAATGGGTCCGGTCCTCAGGAAAAAATGCTCTGTTTATTAAAATTGATTTTGAAAAAGTATATGACAAAATGGAATGGTATTTCATTATCTCTATGCTTCAAGCATTGGGCTTTGAACTATTTTTCATCAGCATAATTTGTATGCTTTTTCAAGATGTCTCTGCTACTCTTACCTTGAACAATTGTAAATCAAAATCTATTCAACTAGTTTGGTCTATTCGATAGGGTTGTTCTCTCGCTCCCTCACTTTATATTCTTGTTGCTAAAGCTTTTGGCTCATAAGGTTTCACAAGGGATCCTTAGAGGCATCTCGCTCCCCAATTCCAGCCTTCAACTAGTTAATGGTCACTTTTTCAATGACTCCTTTTGACTATTCAAGAATATGAGCAACCCCTATCCTCAACCATTTACTATTTGAAAGTCTTTTGTAAGGCCTCTAGTTCTATAATTCAGTGGAGAAAAACCACCTACTATAGATCTTTCCCTTGATCCAATACTTGATTGGCTCGGCCATTATCAATGGGGATGGATCCAACCAGGTAAAGTATTTAAAATTTTAGGGATCCCTTTTGCTTTTCTTGGGTCTTTTGTGCAACTTTGGTAGCATGTTACTCAAAAGGTTGAGAAGAAGTTAGCCTGTTGGTCATCAAAAAAACTTTCTTTGGTAGGAAATTTTCAAAAAATTTCTAAGTTTTTGGCTACCACTATGTTTATTATTCTTCCTTTTGGGTGTCCTCCAAGGCTTGTTATAAGAAACTGGATAAGCTCTTACGAGACATCATATGGGCAACATATGTTATGAAAATAGGATTTCATAGGGTGGCATGGGAGGTGTTTTACCTACCCAAATCCTATGGAGGTATGGGCCTTTTTTATTGCCAAATACAAGGTTTTTCTTTATGTGCTAAATGGACTACTCGATCCCTTATAGGTAATGAGCACTGGAAAATTCTTATTTGACATTGCTTATCTTATGGATTACCCTATGGTAAAAAAATTTAGAAGGATTTGAGCCTTCAAACTATTATTACTACCCATGTTCCTATAAAATTTAGGGTTCCTTTGTTATTAAGAGTATTTGGAAAAAAAAATCGTGGTGACGGATGGAGCAGCAAGGAGGAGGAGCGAGAGGTCTAGGGGCATCAAACCCTAGGTGTGGGACTTCAAAGGGCAGATCAGCAGACGCGGTAGGTGGGGGCTCTGGCGAGATAGCAGGCCCCCAGGCGGAGGATGTGGACAAGGAAGTTCTATTGGAACCGGTCCAAGGGCGTTGGGCGGATGCGGTTGAAGATTTCTCTGAGGGGGACCAGGACTCTATGCGTCAAGATCAAAGGAAGACCCAAGAAGGAGACAAAGAGAAACCTGGCAACTGGAGACCTTCATATCTTAATGCTCTTCGTGGTAAGCAAAAATTATCCGACTCTTGTTTTAATCTAAAATCTGTCAATGGTAGGTTGCACGCCCCGGATTCCTTAGCTCAAGGATGTGGCTATGGAGGGCGTAACATCTTTGGTGGCTAAATTTATGGGGGTGAGGCCGGACATGGAAGTCATAAGGAGATGGGCCATCCAAAAATGGCAGCCAAGGGCCGGTATGATGATTAAGGCTTTACCCAAGAGTTTTCTTTTGGTGACATTTCAATGTGAACAGGACATGGAAAGGACTCTCCAAGGAGGTCCTTGGTTTTTTGGGAAAAGGGGCTTGTATCTGAAGCGTTGGTCCCCCGATTTCAACCCCCAGACTCAGGTGCTGGATTTGGCTCCTATTTGGGTTAAGATGCCAGGATTACCTCTGCTTTTTTGGAACGAACAAATATTGGTTGGGATAGCTACAGAGATTGGAGAACTAATAGCTATTGATCCTGCAACCTTGAGCAAAACAAGACTCCCGTCTGCTCGCATGTGTGTGTTGGCGGACCTGAGTAAAGAGCTCCCTAAATCCATTATTTTGTCGTCTATGTTTGGCCTTCATACTCATGTATTTGAATATGAAAATATGTCTTTTAAGTGTAGTGTTTGTGGGAAGGTAGGGCACCAGGGTATCCACCGCATTTCCAAGAACCAACCCCCACTCCAAAATACTGATCCTCAAACCCATAATAATATCCCTCCCCCGCAGATCTCCATTCCTACCCAACCTGGGCCTCAAGGACGTGGAGCTCGAAATCCGAATATCATAGACCCTGTTCGCCCTATTGTAAGCAAGAGGCAACGTTTTAACCCTCCTCCCAAAAATTCCTATGCCCCGAAACCCTCTCACAGGGAGTCGGTCCCTTTGATGGGAACCATCAAGCTCAACCTGCTCCTAAGATGATACAGCAAGCCTCAGAGCCAAATCACAAAGGAAAGAACCCCATAGATCAACGCCCTGGGCAAGTAAGTTTGATTGGGTGATACGGGAGGCCTATGGAGGCTCGATGGAAGTGGTCCCATGTACTGCAGAGGAATTTATGGGAAGAAATTCCAAGGAGATCAACATCCCAATGGAGAACAGTTTTGATACATTAAATCATTTGAAGGGAGATCGGATGGACAACCAAGAAGTGGAATCCGAGGTAGAGGAGACTCAAGAGAAGGATTTAGAGGAGAAAAATCGGAGGAAGGAGCAGGAAACTAATAATACATGCAAGGATACTCAGGAGGAAGAGGTGAACCACCAAGATCAATGTAACCCCAAAGCAGGGAAAAAAGAATCTACTAATCAAGAAGCTAAGAGCACGGAATCATCTCCACCGTCAAAAAGACCAGCTTAACCCGGAAAGCCGATTGTTACCCCAAATACCAAGACCGACCTACCCAAGATGGTTACTAGAAGCCAAGTTAATCCCAAGGAACTTCAACCTAGAGCGGATGTATGGGGATATGGTTCGGTAGGAAGAGGGAAACCTAGCAATGCAGCCTTAAGGCGTAAAGAAGCAGAGCGAGGAGTGGCTGATGGCACTCAAGCAGTATTGCTCTTTGGGGCGAAGGCTCGAGGATCCAAAGCCCATAAATGAAGATCCTTTCATGGAATATTCGTGGGAGTAATCCTACAAAAATAAGAGCTTTGTATGCTCTTAGACAAGAACACAAACCGGATATGATTTTACCGCAAGAAACTAAAATGGAGGAGAGTAGAGTTATTCCTTTTAAGAATAGGACTTGGCGAGAAGTCAAGTAGTAGGCCAAGAGGCCACCTGGAACAGCAGGAGTGTTACTCGGTTATGTGGAACAAAAATGTGATTGATAGTAGAGTGATTCTGATGTCTAGTTGGTTTATTTGTCTCTTATGTGTGGATAAAACCACACAGAAGAGTGGATCTTAACGAATGTATATGCTCCAGCTTAGACAGTGGACCGAGAAGGGTTCTTTGGAGTCACCTAGCTGAATTGAGGGAGACGGTCCCCAACTACCCTTGGATTGTGGCGGGGATTTCAATTGCTACCTTAATCCTCGTAGATAAATTGGGGGCTCTCAAAGAATAACCGCTGATATCTACGAGTTTAGAGATTTTGTTGAGCAACATGAGCCGATGGATGTGGACTCGCGTAGATTCTCCTATACATGGTCTAACAAAAGATTGAAGGAAAACCAAATTCAGATAAGATTAGATAGGTTTCTTCTTTCTCAAGAATGCCTGGAGAGGTTTGGGGACTCTTCATTAACGGCACTCCCAAGAATCGGGTCCGATCACAACCCAATTCTGTGGGAAACAGGGAGGACTCTAAGAAAAGATACATCAGACTCTTTCGATTCGAACTTATGTGGTTCCAACATCGGGATCTCAAGGATCTCGGTTGCCCAATGGTGGGACAAAAAGTATAATGGTTCGAAATTGGCCCAAGTGGCATGTAAACTAAGGAATGTGAAGGCTAACATTAGAGAGTGGAACAAAACTTCCTTTGGCAATATTTTTGTTAAAAAGGCAGAACTAAAAGACAAGATCAATGAACTACAGGAGAAGTTGAAGTCGGAGCAACTTACGGAGGATCCGAGAAACCAGGAGAGGGAGCCGTTAGCCGAATACCACACGATGCTAGGATTTGAAGAAACCTTTTGGAGGCAGAAATCCAGATTGCGTTGGTTAAAGGAGGGTGACAGAAATACAAAGTTCTTCCATGTCTCTACTCTTCGCCACAGGAGTACTAACAAAATTAAGGAGATCAAGATGGCCGATGGGTCTAACACCAAAGATATGGAAGACATAAGGAGGGAAGCGGTTGAGTACTTTAAATCGTTGCTAGAAGATGTAAATCCGACTATTGAAGAAGAGGACTCTCTGTTGGCAGCCATTCCACCCCTCATAATCGATAATCTTAATGGATTCTTACTTAGTCCTTTCACAAAGGAGGAAATCAAGAAGGTCGTTTTTGACATGGATGGTAACAGCTCCCCAGGACCGGATGGCTTCCCCGCAGCCTTTCTTCCGAAGTTTTGGGATATCCTAGGCAATGATGTAGTGGAAGCTATAATTGAGGCTCAAAAGGACATGGAAATCCCATAAGGAGTTAATGCTACTTTTTTAGTTCTCATCCCTAAACTAGTGGGAGCAATGGAATTTTCCAGCTTTCGCCTCTATCGCTTTATGTAACACTCGATGAAGATTCTCACAAAAACAATCGCCAATAGGTCAAGGTTATCCTTCCTTTCATCATTGATATGAACCAAGGTGGCTTTGTGAAAGGGCGACAAATATTGGATGGTATCATCACAATTCATGAGGTTATTCATTCAATGGTGACTAGTAAGGAAGCGGGTATGTTACTAAAGCTTGATATGAATAAAGCCTACGACCGGGTCTCATGGCGGTTCCTCACCAAGATTTTGGGTAAGTTTGGTTTCTGTCCTCAGTGGATTAAGTTGATTTTTAGTTGTATCTCTACTACAAGATTTTCTCGTCATGGTGAATGGGTCACCCTCCCAGCTACTTTAAGAGTGAAAGGGGGTTGCGACAAGGAGATCCTTTGTCTCCATACTTGTTTATTATTTTAGCGGAAGCATTGGGTAGGAACATTTCAGCAAGAGGTGGCAGTATGGTCAATTGGAAGGTTTTAAACCAGCCTCAACAAGCAGGCCGTTGTCTCACCAACAGTTTGTGGATGATACAATCATTGTGTCCAAAGCCTCTGTGCCTCAAGCTAGGAAGTAGAAGAGAATTCTAACCAAGTATGAGACGAAGCGAGACAAGACATAAACTATAAGAAGAGTAGCATCTATTTCTTTAACACGCCTGGTGGGAGGGAGGAAAGAATAGCTAACCTCTTCGGTTGTGGAAAGGAGCTTCTACCAAAGAACTTATCTAGGTATGCCTATGTTCGAAGGAAGAATGAAGGCTACTTTGTGGAACTCGACTCATTGACAGGATCTCCAAAAAGTTAGCAGGGTGGAAGGGCAGCCTTCTCGACTCCGCAGAAAAGCCTTATTAGTTCAAACTACTTTACAGAGCATTCCAATTTACTCGCATGTCTTTATTTTGAATGCCCGCAAAGGTCCGAGCTACATTGGAGCTAATTCAACGCAACTTCTTGTGGTCAAGTTCAGAGGAGAGAAAGAGAATTTCGTTGGTAGCATGGAATCAGGTGTGTGCAAGCAAGGATCAGTGGGGCCTGGGGTTAAAGAGAATGAAAGAATTGAATCAAGCTCTGATTGGCAAACAGTATGGAGATTTATCAATAATGATCAATTGGGATGGGTAAAACTTCTTAAGGCAAAATATATCGTAAATAATCGGGACTTCCTGAAAGTCGATAATCTTCCTAGAGGATCCTATTTTTGGAATTGTTTGCTCGAATGTCGGGAGGTAGTCGAGAAAGGCATCGGATGGAGAATTGGTAATGGAAGACAAGTGGACTTTTGGAAAGACCCGTGGTTGGAAGAGGCCCCTCCGAAAGATAACTTAGACCTTCGTGTCCTCCAACATAAACTTTCGAAGGAAATGGGAGGAAAAGTAGGGGATTTTATTGCCGTAGCACAGAAACTTCTTCTTGGAAGAAAATCACAGCTCATAATCTGTCAGAGCAAGAGAAGGTGGCCCTAACCAAACTCAATGATGCTTTAAGGGTGTTCCTGATCATTCCTAGGGGAGGAAGAGACAAGGCAATTTGGGGCAAAACTACAAGTGGGATCTATTCAATAAAAACTGCCTATAAGTTAATCCACTCAGGATTCAATGGTCGGACTCCGACTTCGTTATTTGGTTAAATAATTTAACCCCAAAAATAGCTTTCTTCTTTTGGTTGGCAGCTCAAAATAAGATCCTGACAACAGATAATCTGCAAAGGAGAGGTTTCCAATTCATCAATCGATGTATCTTGTGTGAGAAAGCAATAGAATCTGTAAGTCATATATTTCTAACTTGTGATTTTTCTTGTACGCTCTTCCAAATGATCCTCGTCCAAATTTCATATAGATTGGGTCTCGTCCAAATAGCATGTCCGACTTCGCATACAATGGGCTTCCCCTTCCGGGAAAAGCTTTTGACTTGGCTCGGAAGCTCGACTCACTCCCATTTTTTATGGGGGATATGGAATGAGAGAAATAAGAGAGTATTTAAAGGACGTAAGAAAGATCCCAGTGTTATGTGGTAATAAAATAATCATAGCTTTGAAAGAAAACTGGAAAAATTTCTTCTTCAAAAATGAGACCATGTCTCTAAGGGAAAGGAGGATTTTGCGGAACCGGGGAGAGGAACTTCCGGACCTAGACATTACAACCAACCCACGGGATGGTGTCAAGTGGATACCCCCCACACAAAAGTGGGTTAAGTTTAATTTTGACGGGGCAACTAAAGGAAATCCGGGGGCTGCAGGAGCAGGAGGAGTTTTGAGAAATGAGGAAGGAAAAGTGGTCCTTGCCTTTGCAGAGCCTTTGGGAACTCAAACAAATCATTTTGCAGAAGCTCGAGCCTGCATGCAGGCAATGAGAATTGCCAGACTTGAGGGTTATAAGGAAGTTATCTTTGAAGGGGATTCGCTTAATATAATCAAGGCAATTAAGGAGGATAAAGACCCCAGCTGGACCATATTGGAGCTTATCCTAGAAGCAAAGATTCATAAATCTCATTTGGTTAATGCCCGAATCCAACACACCTTCGGAGAAGGGAACCAAAGCAGCGGATCTAATGGCAAATATTGCGCTTCGTTGGGGAGATGCAAATTTGGAAGGATAACTTCCCTCAAGAACTATTGGTGTTGGTCGCTAGAGAAGAGCTAAGATCAAACCCGTTAGAGCATCAGGAGATCAGAGGGGCTGATGATGAGTAATCCGACAGATGGAATTAGGCAGAAAAGGCATCCCATTTGCTGGGGCCTCGGAGGTGACAAGTGTACAAGACAACAACCTAGTGTTAGTAAGTGCTAGGTGTTGTTTGGTTTTTGTTTTATCCCGAATAGTCAAGCGACAAGTATAGGATTGTGGACTCTAAGTATGGCTTAATGTGAGTCTTAGAAAGATCCATTTTGTATTTTGATTATACGGGCTTGATGCTAGAACCAGCCCATTTTGACTTTGTAAAAGGTTTGTGGACCTTATAACCACCTCTACCTTATACCAAAAAAAAAGAGTATTTGGAAATCCTGGGAGGCACTTAAACCCTAGATATGCTGGAAAGGGAAAGATCAAAATTTAGGGGCATCTCTTAAAGATATGAATGTTTGGTGGTCTCCTACTATTTCTTGGTAAGGTATGTCATTGTATCAAGTTCAATGGGTCAGAGCTCAACATTTTTATAGAAAATTAATTGCATCTTTGAAGGAATTTTTCTCGTGTCAAACCAATATTTGGATACCCTAGGACATTTTCAAGCATACTTACAGTCTCAAAAATGAGGATCAACAGACCTATGATGTTGTCATAGATAATATTCATTTTTCTCTTTGGAGCAAGTTACATAAGAGGTTCCAAAATCCTTGGTGGTCCGATTGGTGTTGGCCTAAGAAGGTCCCTCTAATTTAGTACAAAGCCCATCTTCGGTATAACTAGCTTACTCCTCAGGTCTCCATGTTACATATGCTAAATGTTAAATGGAATTTTGTATCCTCACCCTCAAGGTGGAATTTACGTTTTTCCCAAGTTTGGGCTTTATATATTGAACCTAAACAAAGTTTTTTTGTTTGGATTCTTATTCACCAATGACTTACTATAGGAAATAGACTTAAGCAACTAGGTGTTCATAACCCTACTTGTCCTTTTTGTCAACCTGAGGATGTGTTACATATTTTTTGGTAATGTCAACAGGCTTCTCTTGCTTGGAAATGGCTCCTAGAATTATTTCAACCTTTCATGTGGAGCACCTTCTTATGGCCTCACGTTCTTCTGGGGGACCCTATTGATTTTTTTGACAATCTTGAACCAGTGTGGAATATTTTTTGTATTAGTACTCTCTTTCATTTGTGGGAAACCAGGAGCAAGTTAAATTTTACACAGCTTGACTCCACTCTAACATTTTCTTTCATTGAAAAGTATGTTATTTTTTATAACTGCTGGATGCAAATTTCTATGTAGGTGGACACATCGAACGTTGAGTTGTAACACCTTCGTGCTCTGATGGATTGTTGGGGTAATGTCTCATGCACGGTTAGTTGTTTCCCTCCCAATTTCTTGAGAAGCTCCTCCATGTCCCGTTATTAGCCCCATCAAGGCTCTCGATGCTTCACCCATTCTCTGGTGGATAGACATTGGTCCCAACCCCCTTAGTGCCACAGATGCCTGGATTATGGAGTTGGTCCTTCCCCCTACTAAAACTCTGAGTGGGATGTTTGGCCTACCACTTTTGAGCCAGTTGTTGGGTAGGGTGACATTGCTACTACTTAGGTTGTTGTTTTCATTTCAATGCACCTATCGCTCCTCAACAAACTTTAGTTGGCAGTAATGCAAAAGAAGAATGGAATGCCCCAGTCTCTTCGGATGGAGGCTAGAAATATGCCAGTGAGGAAGATAAATTTTGTCCTAATCCTTGATATTTAATTAATGATTATGTCTTGGAATATTTGTATAATGATTACTCGTGATGGCGTGTAGAAATATTTTTTAGAATATATTTTTTATAAGGATGTGTGATTTCCTCCACCTAGCGGATTTTATGGTTTGTGGAGTGTGCTAATAGAACACTTTATTATACTCAATAAAGCATTACAACATCAAACATTCTATTTATTTAAAACTTTATTATACTAACATAATCAAACCATTAAGCTTTCAACATAAAGATATAATCTTATATTAAACTAAAAGCGTTAATATTTCTGTAGAGAGAGAAAAGTTCCCTACCACATACAATTCCCAAAAAAAAGGTTGGATTTGCAAGAAGGGAACCTTTTGTGGGGTGAACCATGAGGGTATGTTGTACTCTACACTAGGTGCTAGGGGGAATAGTTCACCATGAATGGTTTAAGGACTCGCTCCAAGTCCTCGGGGTATTCAGGATATGTTTGATGTATTCAATTTCAAGATAAACATCTAAGTTTGGCCTTTCTAGATCTAAGCTAGAAAATATAAAGGTCAATGCAGAAAACATTATAGGAAAGCTGAAAAAATAATGCAGGCATACAAGAGCTAGCCTAAAAATGATTTTTATTTTGAATTCTCACTAGCCTAGGGTTTATTTCAGAAAACCTTTAAAACAAAGATACACAAAATGGATGCACATAAATTATTCCTAGATGCAGACTAAATACCTTTTACTTTTAGATGCCTAGAAATCAATAATTAAATTAGATCTTCAACCAATAGAATTATTAGAGCACTTATATAGACTGGTGGTTGATTTAGCTTTTATGCCTCTTGTCCAATGATATCAAGAATACCTATTTTTGCAAGATCACTCATGAAACGCTAAAAAATAGAATTAACATTAGGGGACCTGCTTAGGTCGTTGTGTAACAGATCATGGAGGTGTAGTAGTCAATCCTCCTAGGTCCTTTTAGATGATCTTTTCATACAAAAGCGAAAATTGATCTTTGGAGAATTAATCATAAAATAGAAATATAGTAACAAAGAACAGAAAACATAATACAGTAGTATGACCTAGAAGCATAATAGAATGCAACAATAAAAATAGAATCTTGAAATTGCCCCCGATGTGCCCTAGGGAAAAATCATGCCTCGCCTGAAGCGGACATGATAATGCAACAACAAAGTCACATATTGCCTAGACGAGGTGCAATTTTGCTTCTACAAAATAATTTACTTAGGGAAAGCGAAATCGCACCTTGCTAATGCCAGACATGATATCACTGTAGACTAATGAAAAATAAAAAGTGAGTGTAGAAGATGAAATAAATTCTAAAAATAAAGTAAGCAAACCGGGCACTCTATCTCTCTGAACTACACCACGAATCCACAAAGTCACACAAAAAATTAGTTCAATCCATGCAATAGAATATTAAATCTAAAATTTGCACTTCGAGGTTAGCTTGCAGTAGAGAAAACAAAGGAAGAAGAACGAATTATCAATAATAAAAATTTTGCATTACTTGCATATCACATCACACTTAAAATTTTGCATCTTATGATTTGGTAATAACATTCTGTTGAGTGTATATTTTTCCCAATTGCAAAATACCACCACATGCAGAGTATTGAATAGAAAACTCTCTCTTGAAAAGAAACCAAATGACAAACATTCAACTTCTCCAAGGTTCTGGTAAAATATCTAAAATATTACAATAATGCCAGAAATAATTCAATAATGCATGTGACCATAAACAAGGGGCCTTTGTTGGTTCTAAACAATGCTTAGTGATTGAAAGATCTAACTAAAAAGCAAATGTAAAATAAAAGCAGTTCTTTTTAGGGTTTTTTTAAATTGGTGCTACCCTGAATCCCTGTTAGTAAAGTATTTTATCTTCATTTAAAAGGTTTCAAATGATAAAATGTGGAATTGTCCACCTCATTTTAATGCTCGTGCCTTTAAGATGAAGTAAATTTTAGATAGTGGGTTCATTTTATCTTCCTTGTGTTGATGCCACTACCCTAATAGTGGTTAGTAGAAGTTAGCATGTTAGCAATGTTAGCAAAGTTAGCTTTCATTTCTTATCTTAACTTAATGTGAAATTGTAGGTTAGTATCCCTCCTAAACCATGTGTTTTATCTGAAAGTTTAGATTAATGAAGTTTGGAGGTGCAACAATTCTGGAAAATGACCAGAATGGAAACAACTTGAAAGCTTAACAATTCTGGAAATGGACCAGAATAGAAATGAAACTAAAAGGAAATTAGCAAAAATTTTGGAAAAGGACCAGAATGGAAATAAAAGAAAATGAAATTTTGGATGGACCAGAATGGAATGATTGAGTGCTTGAAATAAAATGAACTTAAAAAAATAAAAAATAAAAATGCAAATTTGGTTAGCTGAAAAAGTCAAATTCTGAATTAGTTTAGCAAGCTCCTCCCTGCAAAATCCCAAGTTATGAGGTAATCATAAAACAACCTGAATTAATGGACCTGCAACATAAGCACAATACCATTAAATCAAGTGCGAGACTCAAAGGAAACATAGAGAAACTGCATCATCTTGACCTTCGCCTATTGCAACCCATTTCATGGCATAAGACAATGGCTAGAAGTCACTAAAATGCAGAAATGATAAGACACTAAAAACGTTAGTTTTATGATAAAAACCCTCCTTTTGATTTTGCTCACAAAAGTTTGCTACTCTTTCAAAATTTGAAAAAAATGCTCTTTCTTATTACTTTTCGGAATGTTACATCATTTCCAGCCCCCCTCTAAAAAGGTAGGATAGCAAGGTATAAATAATGCTTAGAAGTCCTTTCGCTTCAGCTTCTTTCACAATAAAAATAATGAATGGATATAAGAAAATAATCCATCATCATTTTTTGTGATTTAATACAATAAAAATAACACTTCTAAACATTTTTTTTTTTAAACAATAATAAAACCAAAAAAAACATAGCCTTGCATGACTCCTTATGTCTCCCCTTTCTCTTATCACATAAGCATTCTACCCAAGAACACCCCTTTGCATCCATCAAAAATGAATGATAAAAACATTTAACTATACCTTATAACCCCTACGATTTTTAAACCTCCTTTAAAACATTGAATGTAATCAAACCACATTCACATAGATTAAAATAAGGCAGGCCAATCTTATTCAGCAAAATTTCATTGTTGCTCTTCGAAACCAAGACCCGATGGTATCTTTCCAAAGCCATACCAACGTGCCCAAGGATTGGGATGGCATCCCCCATCCTGGGCACTTTGGTTTCCATATAACCAAGCGATGCCATCATGCTACCTACGCAGCCATAGCACTGTCAAACTTACGTCGTCATGGTGCTGCCATCGACGCAGCCATGGCACTGTCAATCTCACGTCGCCATGGTGCTACCATCGATCTACGTAGCCATGGCATTGTTACTCTATCGAGCTCTTTACTCTCCTGTTAAAACTGCCATTATGTTGTCGAGCTCCTTACTCTCGCACTCACGCTGCAATTACACCAGCGTAATGAAACAGACGCAACACAAAAAACTCTCCATGCTCTCGAGGTAGGCATTTAACTCCATTGATTAGGGTTACGGGTTGCCCTAATAACGCTTCTCTATCCTTGCTCGATGGCATGCCTCTGTCTTTCAACCGTTTCACTATCAAATCCGGCGTCTTACGTGTTGTTTCGATGTCAAATTAGGGTTTGCCTTATGTGTTGTCCTCCTGAAACCCTAACACTGTCTTTGGACCGCTTCTTCCTTGTCGATGTTACTCCATGAAGTCTCACGCTGCCATAGCATCGAACGTTTTCGGAATAGCCACCATCGCCTTCTCCTGCAATCAAACGCAATATGATTAAACATTACCTTACCCTAAATATTATTATCACATCCTTTGTAAAGTATATTATAATAATATTATTATATACAATATAATAATATTATTATAATAATAACATTTTAGAACATTATAATATAATCATAATAATATTACTATTATGTACCTAATATAATTAATGCAATTATATTAGGTAGATAATAGCATATTATTTTCTATCTCAATTTCTTTGTACCTTTTGCATTCTCTTATTGTTTTAGGTAATGTTTTGGTCAGGCCTTGCTTTGTTAAACACATTCCATCACATTAGACAGTATGAAGAACATTAAACTCTATTTATCAAAATGGATTTTAATTAATCTAGAAGCATTAATGCCTAGATTAATTAATCATTTAAATATCAAATAACCAAAGCAATTAAAATCATTAAAATAAAATGGTCAAACATCACTATTCTTATAAGCCAAAGAAAACCAAAAACCTTTAATACCAAAACATGACAAGTGGGTCCCCAAGAAGTTTGGGGTGGTTGTGGAAACTCCACAACAAATGGCGACTCTACTGGGAAATGCTCTTGAGCATTTCGGTGAGAACCCAAAAAGAAAATCTGAAAACACACTCCAAACCAGAAAGCAGCAAGCGTCAACAAATGCATGAATAATGTCAATAGACTCATAAGAACAACAAAATATTAGAATCATGCAATATTAGCTCTGTGTGTGTGAAGCACTCCACACCTTATTGTTTGCAACTTTTCCGCATTGCATCACCAATTTTACCTGACTAGAATTATTGCAATGAATATGGAGGGCTTTGAGGGTAAAAATTTTTATAGCATGGGCAACACATTCTATGGTGGCTTGAGCAAACACCTCAAAAATGTCTAACCATCTTAGGATCAAATGTGTGTGCGATGAATTCATTGACCAGATCTAGGGCTTGGTTATGAGCCATCATCATCAAGGACCAGTGTGTGCAAGTGGACCTTAGAGCTTTGGGGAATCGGATTCTCAACCAAGGTGTGATGAGAATATAACCCTATCCTTTACTGCTCTCATATTTGACCAAAATAATTAAACCGGTTATGGATGAGGTCATCAGACTAATCTATCCTCATGGCGGACATAAATCTCAACCTTACGGGAGTCATGTCACCAGGCATGAGTGTACTCCACTGCCAGTCAAGCGTCTATAGCCCCGGTGGAGGTTAACCCCATAGTCCAATCCTCTTTGCTTGGCTTTGCTCTATATATTTTTTTTAAAGAATTTTGGGGATGACTACCCATCCTTCTGAGGGGGCAAGTAGTACGATCCTTACAATTCAGTTTAGAGTTTTGGGGAATCGGATTCTCAACCAAGGTGTGATGAGAATTTGACCCTATCCTTACTACTCTGATTTGTAAATCATGCTAGTGGTGATAACCACTTTTTTATGAGCATAAATATTGTAGTGATAAAAACCACTATTCATGGACTATGTGCAGGGTGGGATAGACCAGAATTACCTTTTCGCCTCACATCCCCATCCAAGTATGGTTTCATATTATTTTACCCAAGATGTTGGACATGGACAGAAATGTGATAGACCCAAGGCAACTTCGGCAACAGTTTCCAAACCTAAGATCTTCTTAGTGTTCTTTGTGCCTTTGATCCCAAGATAATTGGACATCACTTTCAGTGTTTGGGTTTAGCATATGGAGGTGGATTGGTCATGATGTTTATGTAATAAGAATGTGCCTTTGAGACATGGGTGGATGATATGCAAAATCAAAGACTTCATGCTTCATGAGCTGCAACCAATATTCACATGTTCAAGCCTTTTTGCCATATGATTCCAATGTTTCACATCCTTTTAGTCTTGGTTGACATTCGTATACACATAGGCTGACCTCTTACTCCTACAATCAAATCCAAAACTGGACAACCTTGACATACTAAAAACTCCTGAAATCAAAGAAACAAGATCAAATAAATAGGAAATAAAACTGACAAGACAAACAATCAAACAAGCTGATTAGTGTACATATAATACAATGACTCTACCCTTAGGCCTAAAAATAATGCTTTAAATGAAGGCCATTGATGGGTAAGGCCAAATATTTTCCATCCAAGGTTTTTAATCTGAAACTATTTTCACCTAGGACTTCGGATATTAGATAGGGTCCCAACCACAAGCAATCAAACTTTTCATGTTCTCCTTTTTTCTCATGCCTTTTATCCCACAACAAAACTAAATCTGAAACTTTAAAGACCTTAATTTTGGACCGTTTATCAAACCACCTTTTGATTATGTCTTGATGTTTGCTGAAATGAAGCATGGCTTCCTCCCTCTTCTCATCAAGATGCATTAATTGGGTTAATCTGGTTTCAAGTTTATTATCAGTCCCAATATAGTCTTTTATAAAATGTAAAGTTTGCAACTTCAGATTAGTGGGAAAAATAGGGTCTTGCCCATAGACTAAGTGATAAGGAGATGTCCCAATTGACTCCTTGCTTCTGGTCCTATCTTCCCAAAGGGCAAATTTTAACTTACTATGCCAATCTCTAGGGTTCTTTTCAAGTAATTTTTTGATTATGCATAATAAATTTTTATTTGATGATTCTGCCAAACCATTGCCTTGGGGGTAATAATTGGAAGAGAATTTTAGACTCACCTTATTTTCGTACGCCCAATTTGCAAATTCTAAAGAGGAAAAGGCAGAACCGTTGTCACTTACTATGGAGTTAGGCATTCCAAAATGAGTGACTATGTTTTCCTCTAGAAATCTAATCACAACCTCGGAGGTGGCATTCTTAGTAGGTATAGCCTCTGTCCACCTTGTGCAGTAATCAGTAGCGGTGAGGATGAACTTATGGGAATCGGACGAGTTAGGATTTATCACCCCAACAAAGTCTAATCCCCATTGTGCAAATGGTCTCGTCTCTACCACTGACTGCAATGACATTGTTGCATTCCACTCTCTGTTGGCTACCACTTGGCATATGTGACATGTTCTTACATGTGCATGTGCGTCTTTAAACAAGTGGGGCCAATAATACCCAGCTCTAAGAATCTGGTGTGTTGTCGCGTTTGTTGACCCATGTCCAGTTCCATACTTACCATGGAAGTCTTTGAGTACTTGGGTTGCTTCCTCTTGAGTAATGCAATGAAGGAAAATTCCTTCATGATTCTTCCTGTACAACACACCAGATTTAATCTAAAATCTAGCTGATTTTAAATGTAGTGCCCTACACTGAGTGGAATTCAAATGAGAAGGGCACTTACCATGCAACAAAAAATATACAATATCTACGTACCATTCCTCTGTAGTGATATCATTAACCTCGTAGTTTTGGCACGTTATTGAAGGGTCAATTTCTGCGATAGCCTTGACCAAACCTTGTCCACGCACTATCTTCATGGGCTTTATCTCTAAGTCAAATTCTTGAAGGGTGGAAAGCCATTTCCCCCTTCTTTCACCTAGCTCACTCTGTAAGAACATGGACTTTACTACCGAGTCAGGAACTATAGCAAAAACTTTACTATGCACAATGTAATGCCTAAATTTTTTAACAGTTTTAAACAAGGCATACATTTGCTTGTCTAGGATAGAATACCTCAGTTTCACATCCTTCAAAGGAGAACTCAGAAAGGCTATAGGATTTTCAATGTTGTCTTCACTTTTTTGAGTTAACACACTTGCAAAAGAATGATCTGAAGCAAATGTGTAAACATAAAATGGTTTAGCATAGTCTGGACTAATGAGAATAGGGGCTTTGGAAATAGCATCCTTGATGCTTGTGAAGGCATCCCTATTCTCACTGGTCCACTTTATCTGAACATATTTTTTTAGCATGTCATTTAGGGGCTTGGCGATCTCGGCAAAACCTGAAATGAATTTTCTCACAAAGTTAATCTTACCGAAAAAGGACCTAAGCTCCTTTTTGCTATTGGGATGAGGAATATCCCGGATAGCGGCTATCCACTCTGGGTCTATAGCAATCCCATATTTCGAAATGACATGTCCTAACAGCTTACCCTCTGTTACCCCAAAGATGCACTTTTTTGGATTTAGGGAAATTCCATGTTCCCTGCACCTTTGGAGCACTTTCCTCAAGTCTCTAACATGATCTTCCCTCTTCTTGGAGAAGATAGGAATATCATCCACATAGACAATAATGCACTTACCAATGAGCCCCTTGAATGCAAAATCCATGGCTCTTTGGAAAGTGGCTCCAACGTTCAACAAACCAAATGACATCCTCCGATAGGCAAATGTTCCCCACTTCGTGGTGAAGGTCGTCTTCATCCTGTCATTTGGATGTATGAGAATTTGATTATATCCTGAGTATCCATCCAAGAATGACATCATTTCAGACCCATTTACCTTTTGGAGTATCTCGTCAATGGTGGGTAATGGGTAATTGTATTTTTGGCAAGTTTTGTTCAGATTTCTAAAATCTATGCACAATCGAATCTCTCCACTCTTCTTCCTAACAGGGACAAGATTAGCCACCCATGTGGAATGCCTAATAGGGAAGATGATTTTGGCTTCCATCAGCCTCTTCACTTCCTTCTCTATCAAGGGCTCTAGGATTGGGTTAACCGTTCTTTGCCTCTGTCTAAAAGGCTTGGAATCAGGCTTCAGAGGAATAGTATGCATGATTACATTCTGGTCATAAGTTTTCAGCTCTTCATAGCTCCAAGCTATGCAATCAATGTATTCTCCTAAAACCTGAGCTATTGACTCCTTCTCTCGTTGTGTGCATGCCTTTGCAATGAACACTTCACGTGGATCTACTGCACTCCCCAAATTGACTGAATTGCATGATTCCTTGGGGGATGGTATTTTTCTTTCTTTTTTCTTTTGATATCCAATATCAAACAACTTTTCTAGAGAGGCCCTATCACTTGGCATCTCGTTCCATACTCCGGTTGTTCCTACTTCTACTTGCCTCCTCTCTTCTTCGTCTATAACTTGATTTTCAAATATACTAGAATTAGTGACAAAACTAAAAATGTGTCTATCACTATCAAAGACCTATAAATTCGTGACATTGTCTGGTATGGAGGGGCAAGGCACTAACTCTATGGAATTTTTTTTATATTTTTTATGGTCAGCAGGCGAAAGCATGTTGGCCGCTACGGCTAACGAATCAGCCATTTTATTATTTTTTCTTGAGATGAGGGAAATATTGAAAGCATCAAACTCATTAATTAATTCCCTCACTCTGGTTTTATAGAGGTTCAACCTCTTGTCTCTACAGGTATACTGCTCCTTGACCTGTTTGACTACTAACTCTGAGTCTCCCGATGCCTTAAGGCATTTTACCTTTTCTCTTAGGGCCAACTGAAGTCCAAAAATTAGGGCTTCATACTCCGCCACATTATTGGTGGCCGAGAATTGTAATCTGTAGGCAGCAAGCAAAGGCTTACTACCAGGACATGTGAGCTCTACCCTAGCTCCCGCACCTTGTTTTGATTTGGACCCATCAAACTTTAGGGTCCACACCCTCTTGTTTTCTTTCGAAGTACAATGGTAAAGATCATCATTTTGGGACCCTTCGGCTATGTCCTCTATGTCAAAATTGTAAACCCCTAATTATGTTTTAGTAAATTGAATCTCATTGGGTTTATTATACTCTGTAATCATCTCCCTAAGTCTGGGCTCTCTGTCTACCCAGATTTGGTTTGCAACTCCTCTCCATGGCAACCACATATGGGAGGAATCAGTCACCACATAACCATTGAGATTTCTGCTCCAATCCCTGCCCAAAACCATGCCATACTTGGCAACAATATTTAGCACAAGGATATCCATGTAATGTTGGACCCTAGGCTCTGAGTTGATCTGAACTAGGACATATTTTACAACACCTACTACATCCACCATAGATCTGTCCAATTGGACCACTTTGCTATTCGAATGAACAGGCTTAAGTCCTAGCTTTTGGCTTATCTCAAGAGGCATGATGTTGGTCGAGGCACCAAAATCAATCAAACAATTGTGTAAATTCTTGCCTGTGATCCTAACAATTATGAGAAAAGGGGGTACCTCTGGTTTCTCTTTCCTCATAGCAAGTTGGGGTTCTACAGATTTAACCTCATGAATTTGACTCAAGGAATTCAATCTCTTCCCCATGATTTTATCCTACCCCAAAAATTGAGAGACCTCATACATTGAGATATTGGCCTTGGTCCTTTTCATGTCTTCTTCCAAGTCATAAGTGGATGTTCCAGGATTTGACACTTTTGGCATTGTCCTAGGTGCTTCCAAAAATGGAGGTGGTGGATTCACATCACCTTTTGTATCAGGAGGAACTAAAGAGTTGTTTGGGGGAGTAGAGGAGGTTTTGGGATCCTTAGAACTCCTAGTAAAATACTTGTGATTAGCTTTCCCAAAATGTCTAGCGGCCTGGGCTTCCAAGGCTTCATCCTCTTTCTCTCCTAACACATTCATATCTTCCTCCATCTCATCATTTTCTAAATAATGAATGACTTCAGACACCAAAGCGTCTGACTTTCTATGGCAACAGTGATGCATTTCCTCATCACATGACTCTGACTCATCACAATCCCCTAACGCATTAGCCTGATTGGCTATCGGATTGGGTACGCGCCCATTGTTAGGTTGCGTATTGTACGGTCCTATTCTCCTATGGTCGTGGTTTCGATTGGGCATGGGATTTTGGGCAACTTGTTTTTGTAACCGAATGATGGCATTGCCCTATTTGATGGTCATTCTCTTGAGCTCTTCCAACTCAGAATTGGATCCTTGTGGTTGGGGCATGACAGCCCCAGATCCACTGACATTTTTGATATTAGCAACCTCTGGATTAGGCACTAAGGTTTGACTCTGGGTGTTTTGGGTCCACCATGGACCCTTGGCTTGAAGAGGTGCAACCATGGGATATGCATTTGAGGCTTGAGTACTACTCGCCTCAAATCCTGGCAAGGTTATCTGATTAGCAACCATCATTTGTGGAGTGGGTGGAATGGCAACACTAGGGTATGTCAAAAAATATGGAAGCATGGGAGCGAATGGGTATGACTGATGATATGGCAAAGCATTCATCATGGGCATCTGAGGTGTCACAACTTGATTCATCATGGCAAATTGATTGTAAGGGCCATATTGCCCTAACATGGGAAATTGAGGCATAGTGCCACCTTGCGGTGTCATTTGTTGCTCAATAGTCATGGCTTCAGCATAGGCTAAGGCCAACATTGTAACTTGAGGATTTCTCCTGGTAAACATGGTTGTCATCGGGTCTAAGGCTATGAGGTATAATTGCAATGCCACAACAACATCTATTGCAAAATGATGAGTCACGTTTGTGTAAAGCTTTTGGAATCTGGCATTAAATGTTCTGATAGGTTCATTAGGATACCTCTTGCATGACACGAATTGGTTATACATGATGGTAGGATCTAGCAATGACCTAAATTGATTAACAAAGGTAGCTTCCAACTGGGCCCAAGATGTAATGGACCTTGTAGGAAGATTCCTGTACCATTCATGAGCCATTTGGTCAAAGCTATTAGGGAAGAGTCAACAACATCTTCATGATCGACTCCCTGCCTAATCATATGGTCCTTGTAAATTTGAACGTGCTCTTCAACTGAAATGGGACCATCATGGACAAACTTAGGGATAGACCTCTCAAGGTGCCTAGGTATGTCATGGACATCCCCAGGTATACTTAACGGAGAACTTTGGGTACCAAACCAGGGAACTAGTTGTTGTTGCTACTGTTGTTGGGCCATATTAACCAAAGGTAATGACCCTACTAAAGCAGTTGATACACTCGGGATGACGGAGATGGGTACACTTGATGTAGCTCTTGCGGTGGAACTAATGGGTGCACACCCACTAAAGGTATTCAGATTCAGAGGTCTGAGAGCTAGCCTTTCCAAATCTTGGCAAAGCGTCTCTAAACCTAATGTATCAGAAGGCTCGAACGGGATTTCGATCTCCTGGATTTTGTATCTCGGTTTCCTAGGTTTGGGAGAAAGACTTTGAAAAATGGTTTCCTCAGTGGTTTTAGACCTAGTAGCAATGCGTCTAGGTGGGTCCATCTTGGGAAACTTAAATCTATTCTATTAAGGCTTCTCACAAACTAGTCAAGAGTAACATGTTGCACCTGCAAACACAATATTGTTGAACCAAAACTGACCACGTTAGCATTAGCAAAAAACTAAATCACAAAGCATAAAAGAAGGCCCTCCTTCTAGCACCAAATATGTTGAGTGTATATTTTTCCCAATTGCAAAATACCACCACATGCAGAGTATTGAATAGAAAACTCTCTCTTGAAAAGAAACCAAATGACAAACATTCAACTTCTCCAAGGTTCTGGTAAAATATCTAAAATATTACAATAATGCCAAAAATAATTCAATAATGCATGTGACCATAAACAAGGGGCCTTTGTTGGTTCTAAACAATGCTTAGTGATTGAAAGATCTAACTAAAAAGCAAATGTAAAATAAAAGCAGTTCTTTTTAGGGTTTTTTTAAATTGGTGCTACCCTGAATCCCTATTAGTAAAGTATTTTATCTTCATTTAAAAGGTTTCAAATGATAAAATGTGGAATTGTCCACCTCATTTTAATGCCCGTGCCTTTAAGATGAAGTAAATTTTAGATAGTGGGTTCATTTTATCTTCCTTGTGTTGATGCCACTACCCTAATAGTGGTTAGTAGAAGTTAGCATGTTAGCAATGTTAGCAAAGTTAGCTTTCATTTCTTATCTTAACTTAATGTGAAATTGTAGGTTAGTATCCCTCCTAAACCATGTGTTTTATCTGAAAGTTTAGATTAATGAAGTTTGGAGGTGCAACAATTCTGGAAAATGACCAGAATGGAAACAACTTGAAAGCTTAACAATTCTGGAAATGGACTAGAATAGAAATGAAACTAAAAGGAAATTAGCAAAAATTCTGGAAAAGGACCAGAATGGAAATAAAAGAAAATGAAATTCTGGATGGACCAGAATGGAATGATTGAGTGCTTGAAATAAAATGAACTTAAAAAATAAATAAATAAAAATGCAAATTTGGTTAGCTAAAAAAGTCAAATTCTGAATTAGTTTAGCAAGCTCCTCCCTACAAAATCCCAAGTTATGAGGTAATCATAAAACAACCTGAATTAATGGACCTGCAACATAAGCACAATACCATTAAATCAAGTGCGAGACTCAAAGGAAACATAGAGAAACTGCATCATCTTGACCTTCACCTATTGCAACCCATTTCATGGCATAAGACAATGGCTAGAAGTCACTAAAATGCAGAAATGATAAGACACTAAAAACGTTAGTTTTATGATAAAAACCCTCCTTTTGATTTTGCTCACAAAAGTTTGCTACTCTTTCAAAATTTGAAAAAAATGCTCTTTCTTATTGCTTTTCAGAATGTTACATCATTTCCAGCCCCCCTCTAAAAAGGTAGGATAGCAAGGTATAAATAATGCTTAGAAGTCCTTTCGCTTCAGCTTCTTTCACAATCAAAATAATGAATGGATATAAGAAAATAATCCATCATCATTTTATGTGATTTAATACAATAAAAATAACACTTCTAAACATTTTTTTTTAAACAATAATAAAACCAAAAAAAACATAGCCTTGCATGACTCCTTATGTCTCCCCTTTCTCTTATCACATAAGCATTCTACCCAAGAACACCCCTTTGCATCCATCAAAAATGAATGATAAAAACATTTAACTATACCTTATAACCCCTACGATTTTTAAACCTCCTTTAAAACATTGAATGTAATCAAACCACATTCACATAGATTAAAATAAGGCAGGCCAATCTTATTCAGCGAAATTTTGTTGTTGCTCTTCGAAACCAAGACCCGATGGTATCTTTCCAAAGCCATACCAACGTGCCCAAGGATTGGGATGGCATCCCCCATCCTGGGCACTTTGGTTTCCATATAACCAAGCGATGCCATCATGCTACCTACGCAGCCATAGCATTGTCAAACTTACGTCGTCATGGTGCTGCCATCGATGCAACCATGGCGCTATCAATCTCACATCGCCATGGTGCTACCATCGATCTACGCAGCCATGGCGCTGTTACTCTATCGAGCTCTTTACTCTCCTCGTCTTAAAACTACCATTATTCTATCGAGCTCCTTACTCTCACACTCACGCTACAATTACACCAGCGTAATGAAATAGACGCAACACAAAAAACTCTCCATGCTTTCGAGGCAGGCATTTAACTCCATTGATTAGGGTTATGGGTTGCCCTAATAATGCTTCTCTGTCCTTGCTCGATGGCATGCCTCTATCTTTCAACCATTTCACTGTCAAATCTAGCATCTTACGTGTTGTTTCGATGTCAAATTAGGGTTTGCCTTATGTGTTGTCCTCCTAAAACCCTAACGCTGTCTTTGGACCGCTTCTTCCTTGCCGGCGTTACTCCACGAAGTCTCACGCTGCCATAGCATCGAACGTTTTCGAAATAGCCACCATCGCCTTCTCCTGCAATCAAACGCAATATGATTAAACATTACCTTACCCTAAATATTATTATCACATCCTTTGTAAAGTATATTATAATATTATTATAATAATAACATTTTAGAACATTATAATATAATCATAATAATATTACTATTATGTACCTAATATAATTAATGCAATTATATTAGGTAGATAATAGCATATTATTTTCTATCTCAATTTCTTTGTACCTTTTGCATTCTCTTATTGTTTTAGGTAATGTTTTGGTCAGGCCTTGCTTTGTTAAACACATTCCATCACATTAGACAATATGAAGAACATTAAACTCTATTTATCAAAATGGATTTTAATTAATCTAGAAGCATTAATGCCTAGATTAATTAATCATTTAAATATCAAATAACCAAAGCAATTAAAATCATTAAAATAAAACGGTCAAACATCACTATTCTTATAAGCCAAAGAAAACCAAAAACCTTTAATACCAAAACATGACAAGTGGGTCCCCAAGAAGTTTGGGGTGGTTGTGGAAACTGCACAACACATTATTCCTTTTATAGACCAAATCAGAGAGAAAAAGGTGGGCAAAAATAAACCCAAATCTTATGCTAAAATACGTTGGAGGGTTTTAAACCTGGGTCTAAGTGGGCTCAAAAGAATAAAATTAAATTAAATTAAAAATAAAGGCTAAAACAATGAAGTCATACCCTGTCTTGACGAGGTGCAATATCGCTTGTGCGAAGTCATGCCTCATAAATATGGGGTATGATTTCACTAAAAATAATAGAAAAGGAAAAAACAGGGGTAAAGAGGCCTACCCTTACCTTTGGCAGGGGTGAGATACCTCTTAAAGAAACTAAGGGAGATTACCCATTCAAAGTGGGTCAATTTTTTGTGAGACAAGCAAAGTCTCCCCAAGATCAAAGAATGCTCCACAAGATCAATCACACACAAAAGAGAAAAACCCACAACACCAATATTAATTGGTAAAACCCTACTTCAAATGAAAAAGGAAAACATCCACTATGAAGCTCACTATATTACTCAATTATTCAACAATATGAGAATGCTTCAATGTTATGCAACAATATGCATCAACATGATATGACAAGATGTAGTAGACAACACCCCTATTTAAAGAGAAGATTTTCTACTACAACCCTAAAATTGCCCTTATCATATCACAATATTATCTTGAGATGTGTGACAAATATTATCACAAAATTATCTTGAGATGTGTGACAAGTGGCATCTATCAAATATTAAAAAGTGATTGGTTACTTTTTAATATTTGTTAGAAAAGGGAAATAACTTTTTCCCACAAATTAAATATTCCTAGCACCCTTATTTTATTTATTAATTGGGTGGGAATATTTTTACATAAAATAGAATTATTTTCTAATTCAAATATTATTCTTTAGATTTTATATTTTAGTCTAAGAATAATTTACACAATGTTGCATTACATATTCCAACACTCCCCCTTAATGCAATATTGGAGAAAGGAATTATGAAACAAAGAAACATTCTCCCCCTAAAGATACAAACAGGGATGAGAATCAAATGAGTAATATAGTTACAATGAGCTTCTATGACCAAGAATGGTCTACAATAAGGCACCAATACAAAATGGGTCAAAATGAGACTACAAGCCCCCAACGGAGTAGCTTCAGATACAAGAAGCTTACAAATCCATCTATCAACCACAAGTGGTTGCAAATGACAAGAAGAAAACATCACAAGGGTGTCTTCAGTAAGCCTACAAAACCCCAAATAGAAGTACCTGCAAGCTACAAGTAGCTCAACATAAGATTAGTTAGATACATCATCATAAATATATTCACCACAACATATATGAATATACAAAGATGATAACAAAACTGATCTAACAAATAGTGAACTATAAGTCATCACAAAAATATGCCAAGCCATACTTATATTCACGTGCTATATAGTTGATCAAAAAATATCATGTAAAAAGTTGCATAAATAAAACAAGGAGTACCATGATAATGTAAACTCTAAAGTACCATGTACAAAAGTAGCACAAGGCTAACAAAAAAGTACCATGTACAAGAGTTGCATAAGGTATATGAAAATAATAAAGTGTGCACATTGGTTGCATAAAGCCAACCATCATGTACAAAAGTAGCATAAATGCTAACAATAAAGTACCATGATAAACCAATTGCATAATGCCAACTACATAAAAACATGTACAAAGTTGCACAAGGCAACAAGAAAGTACCATGTAAAATATTCGCATAAAGCAATTGCATCATATACCATAATTGCACAATGCCATCTACAAAGTAACATGTACAAAAGTTGCACAAGACAAACAAGAAATTACCATGTTCAAAAGAGATGCAATAAGCAATTATACCACCAAAGATCAACTCATATATATAGCACAAAATACCTCATAAGGATGAAGTTGTCATCACACAAGTGTAACTACACTTCATTCCCCATTAAGGACAACTTCACCAAACCAAGTGAGTCATTCAACTTACAAAACTGCTCCTTGGAAAGAGGTTTGGTGAACAAATTAGCAGAATTAGAAGATGATGGGCAATACTCCAACTGAATAGTCCCATCCAATACCTTCTCTCTAATAAAGTGGGCTTGTATTTCAACATGTTTTGTCCTTTGATGCATTACAAGATTTTTAGCCAAAGCAATAGTTGATTGATTATCAGAGAGCAAACATGAAGGACCAAATTGCTCAAATCCAATTTCCTTCATGAGGGTACGAATCCAAACCGCTTCTTGTGTAGCTATTGTTGTAGTCTTATACTCTGCTTCCATTGTAGGAAGAGCAAGTATATCTTGCTTCTTGGAAGACCAAGAGATAGCTGTAGACCCAATACTAAAAACATATGATGTGGTAGACTTTCTATCTATTCTATCCCCTCCAAAATTAGAATCAGCATAGCCAAAAAGAGAAAAGGAAGGAAGCCTAGAATACTTGAGTGTCAAATATCTAGTACCTGAAAGGTACTTCAGAATCTTCTTGGTAGCTTGTAAGTGCTCAATATAAGGTTTTTGCATGAACCTAGCCATCATACCAACTGCAAAAGCAATATCTGGCCTTGTGATGGTAACTTAAATAAGACTACCAATGAGCTGCCTATACAATGTAGCATCAACCAACTTAGATTATATACTTACTTCCAACTTAACCCTTGTAGAAATAGGAATGGAAGTATGATTGTCATCCTCAAAATCAAACCTCTTTAGAAGATTTTCAATATACTTGGATTGACTCAAAAAGGTATAATCCTCACGTTGATAAACTTGCATGCCTAGATAGTAGTGTAGAATACCAAGGTTAGTCATTTCATACTCTGACTTTAATTTGGAGATGAAATCAAAAATGGTCTCATTCTCATTTCTAGTCATAACAAGGTCATCAACAAATAGAGTAATTAAAATGACCAAGTTATCCTTCCTAAGCACATAGATATTTGTATCTGAATAGCATTTATCAAAACCAAGTGACAAGAAGTAACTTGAAATATTCATGTACCATGCTCTAGGTGCTTGCTTCAGACCATACAAGCTTTTCTTTAGTTTACACACAAGTGTTTCCTTACCTTGTACAACAAATCCTTGTGGTTGACTCATATAGATATCCACATCCAAATCATGATTTAGAAAGGCACTTTTTACATCAAACTAAAAAATTTGCCAACCTTGAGCAGCAACAATAGCAATGAGAAACCGAATGGTGGGTATTTTGGCAACTGGTTCAAAGGTTTCATCATAGGCAATGCCATTTTTTTTAGCATGACCCTTAGCAACCAATCTAGCCTTATACTTTTCTATCTCTCCATTAGAATTGTACTTGATTCTATAGACCCACTTGTTCCCAATAACATTTCTCTTATTAGAATAAGGCACTAGATCCCAAGTTTTATTCTTTAGAAGAGAATCCATCTCAACCTTCATGGCATCAACCCAAAAAGAGTGTTGTGAAGATTCTTGGTAAGAATTAGGCTCATGATCATTCTCTATCTTAGCTAGAAGAGATATGTTAAGGGTCATACTTCTAGTTATCCTTTGGCTAACTGAATTATGCTCTTTAGGACCCCTAGAATGATCCAACAACTTGGTCCTTTTGACACAAGGCCCACCCTTTTCTAACTCAAGAAGGTATTCATTGAATTTGACATCTCTTGAAACAAATACAATGTGTGAAGAAGGTGAGTATAACCTGTAGCCCATATGTTCTGCATCATATCCAAAAAAGATGCATTTTTGAGACTTTTTGTCCAATTTCTTCCTCTTTTCTGAAGGAATATATGAAAATGCATCACATACAAACACTCTTAAGTGTGAAAATTTTGGATTTTTACCATTCCAAACCTCATAAGGAGTCTTCCCCTCAACTTATTTTGAAGGACACCTGTTAATAATGTAGATTGCTTTACTGGCTACTTCACCCTAAAGAAATTGAGGTAAGTGGTCACCAAGCATGCATCTTACCATCTCCATGATTGTCCTATTTTTCCTCTCTGCAACACCATTTTGTTGAGGAGTGTATGGACAAGTAAACTGCCTTTTGATCCCATGAGAAGAACAAAACTCATTGAAATTATTGCTATTGTGCTCCCATCCATTTTCACTTCTAATAATTTTTATCTTTGCTCCCTTTTGATTTTCTACCAAAGATTTGAACTCCTTGAATGTCTCTAAACAATTTGATTTATTCTTAAGTAGATACCCAAAGATCATTCTTGAATAATCATCTATAAAGGTGATAATATAGGATGCACCACCAAGTGATCTAACATGTAATGGACCCATAATATATGTATGAATGAGTTGAAGAATTTGTGTGGCCCTTGTTGACTTGTCCTTTGCAAACTTTTGTTTGCTCATATTGCCTAAGATGCATGTTTCACACAAACCATGAATAGGTGAAATGTTAGGCAAGCCTTCAACCAAATTTTTGGATTTCATTATTTGAATATTTTGATAGTTTGTATGGCTTAACCTTAAGTGCCAAAGATTTCTACTAGGAGAAACATTAGTTGCTAAACACACTTTAGGAGGAGCATCACCTAACACATAAATATTATTCTTCACATAACCTATAATTATTGGTAGCATGCCTTTCCTAATGCTCCATGAAGTTGCATTGAACTCAATAGTGTGACCACTTCTAGCAACTTGCAAAACTGAAATTAAATTTCTCCTAAGGTTAGGCACATATAGGACATTATCAAGTAATTTCCCTTCAATTACAACATTGCCAACACCTTCTACTTGAAGTCTAGTATTATCACCAATGACAACTGAATCTGAAGAGTGCTTATGAAAGTCCACAAACTTATCCTTTTCAAAACACATATGGTTAGTGCATCCATAATATAAGAACCATTCATTAGAAGTAGATGATTCAATGGAGTAGAGGGCACAAACAAAGGTATTTTTATTAGAATTTTGCTTTACATTGTTGTTCTTTTTCTTTCTCTTGCCAAACCATTTTTTAGGTCCTTGTCCCTTAGCCCTTTCTTGCTCTTCCTTTTCTGCAATCTTCTTCTTCTTGAAACAATTTTGTTCCTTGTGGCCTTTCTTGCCACAAAAGTTGCAAGTGAAATCAACTCTAGGCTTGTTGGGTTGGAAATTTTGATTTTTCCTTTCCTTGTATTTCTTCTTGAAGGAATCCTTAGTGGCACTCAAGGCAACATTCTTCTCCTTGACAACTTTACCATTCACTTTATCTCTATTAAGAGACTCTTCATGTTGAATCAATAATTGTAAAAGAGTGTTGAGAGGAATGTCATCCTCTTCTTGCTCTAGCCTAGTCTCAATAATGGTGAAAAAATTCTTGAACTTGCTTGACAAGTTCCTCAAAATAATAAATCTTAAGAGCTTCTCACTTATCCAATCACAATTACAAGCCAATATTTGAGTTCTCATGTCTTTCATCTTTGAGATGAAGATCAAGGCACTTTCTTCTTCACCTTGCATAGTGCTAAGAATTTTGGACAATAAAGTGAATTTCCTTGATGTGTTGGACCCTAGATGGACTTGTTTTAGCAAATCCCATGAATATTTAGCATGCTCACAATGGCTTATAGTGAGCAATATCTCATCACTCACACTATTGATAATCATGGAAAGTGAAAGGTGACTCTTGTTGTTATATGTCTCAAGTTCCCTTGCCTAGGTTGGGATTGCTTCATCTTCATTCACAATGGGCCATAACTTTCTTGCTTGAAATTCAGCTCTCATCCTTGGTTCCCATATTCTAAAATTTGATCCATCAAGGATGTGCTTAGGTGTGAAGGATATTCCATGATCATCCATTCTAGAAAGTGAACATAATCAAAACATAAGATGCATTGACAAAGGAAATAAATTATGCAATAAGAAAGTAGATAAACATACTTGCATATATAAAAAAAACATAACTTTCAAGTAATCTACTTTTCAATCATCAAAGATAATCATAATGAAAGATAAACATCATGAAAGATAATCAACATCATCATGAACTACTATAACCATCTTGCAATAAAAAACTATAACCATATTGCAATTGAATAAAGGAAATAAACCAAGATCAACTTGCAATAAGAAGGTAACTAACCATAACAATCATCTTGCAACAAAATAAACTAACTTGAATTGAACCATAAAATATTTTTTAAATGTTAGATAGTCAATAAGTTAGTGTTCATTTTAAGGTTTTGCTATAGCCTAATGAATTGCCAATTCATCTCACCCAAGGTCAACCAAGCTACCCAAAATGGTACGGGTACGAGGACCCGAAAAGGACTTGCTATCGATAGAGCGGATTCTTTTGGATTCAATAGGTTTTTAGAAAATATAAACTGTGTTGCAAGATTAAGTAAATTTTAATCAAGTACTAAAGTTGTGGTTAGTAAGTTGATTCATTTTAACCTTCTTGATTAATATGAAAATTAGTAAATTGCAAGTTAGTTGGTTAGTAGATTGATTAGTAGCAAGTTAGTAAGTTAGTAGTTAGATTAGTTGAGATGCAAAATAGGCAAAACACAAATACATTCTCTCTCTCTCTCTCTCTCTCTCTCTCTCTCTCTCTCTCTATTCTCTTTTAATTTCATTATGAGAGATACAAGTTACATTAATTTACATTATGCTTCAAGTAAATGCTTGAGAGAGATTAGAAGAAATTAATAAAAATAGGGGGGAGTGAAAAAGTTGATCCGAAATTACCTTGTATACTCCAAAACATACTTGGATAACCTTGCAAAACAAGCAAACTCACAAACAATCATTTTTAATGTGAGAAAAAAATGACTATAAGGAGCAGTTTTGTAAGCTGAGGGACTCACTTGGTTTGGTGAAGTTGTCCTCAAGGGGGAATGAAGTGTAGTTACACTTGTGTGATGACAACTTCATCCTTATGAGGTATTTTGTGCTATATATATGAGTTGATATTTGGTGGTATAATTGCTTTTTGTCACAACATTTTTTGTGTCTACATTTTGCCCCCTCTTTGATGCATTTATGGCCTATTAAATGCATCAAATAAAGGATGTAGGCACACACTGGGAAAAAACAAGCGAAAATGAGGTTATCGGGTTAGAATAAATGAGTGGTGCAAAAATGGTGTCATTCGGGACACTTTTTTCATTTGCATGCAAATCGAGGTATTAGGGATATTAATGTCTCTATAGGCTGCGGTGTCCCCTCGAGTTTTATGAAAAACTAACATTTCATAAAAACTTGAAATAATTGACATAGAAGAAGAGAGAAAGAGCGACAACCGAGCGAAGAAAAGGGGGAGAGAGAAAAACAAAAAATAGGGTTAAAAAGGTAAACAGGGGTAAAACCCTAATTCATTTTTACCACAAGGAGGAGAGAAAATAGAGCTCTAGGAGAAAATACAATGGTGCTTTTAGTTCACCGAGCGACGACTACAAGAGGCAAGGCTGAACCTCGAGAATGGGTAAGGATTGCTTGTGACCCTCCTTTCGCTTTATTTATTTATTTTTTCTCATTTTTTGTGATTTAATTAGGGTTTGGGATATTTTTTAGGGGAAATCACCATACAAATTGATGAATTTTGTGCCACGACCCAGGCACAACTTTGTGGCTCAAGCGCGATTTCACCTTGGACGAAACACGATAAAATTGTACCTAGAAGAAATTAGGCGTGACTTCGCGAAGTCATGCTCGAAAAACAACAGGCACGATTTCGTGAAAGTGAAGTTGCGCGCCCTAAAAGTGGGGCACGATTTTGCGAAACTAAGGGAAAAAGAAGAAAAGCAAAAGAAAAATATAAAAAAAGAGAAAATAAGACAAAAAAAAATATTGAAGTGTAAATTTCAAATTGTAATTTCTTTATGCTGAATTAATTTTAATTTTTTTAACTTTATTATGGAATTGATTAAATTTATTTTGTTTTTTGAGTGTAGTTAGGTATTCTCGAGAGTCAAGAGAGGTGATTAGGAACTCTAGTAGAGCTAGATGCTCTAGGGTTGACGAAGAGGACTAGACTAGAGGTGGTGGGTCTAGACCACATGGTGAGGATGCCACAGATAGAGACAGATAGGGCTATGCTGATCGCATTAGTAGAGCAATGGTATCTGTTGGTCATCAAATCCGCCTAGGTAAGGATTTTGTGTAAGTGTACGTGCCCTAGACCTGGACCAACATTGAAAGGCCGAAGGGAAGAGATGCCCCTCGTGCCAATCTCCGGAGAAAGGCCGGCTCCTATGCTAAACTACTTGGGTGTTTTGAAGACAAGAGTGCAGGAAAGAGATAAAAGGGATAAGGGTTAGAGAAATAAAATAAAAAGGGGTAAGGGAAGAGAGATTGGTGATTTAAGGTGGGAGAGAACAGGAAGCACGATCGCTAACAGACAACTTGAATAGAAGCAAAGAACACCAAGAGTAAAACGAAAGAAATGTAGTATCAACCTTCCTATGTATCCTCCCGAACGAGTTTCAGGACACTGTCCCCGATCGCACACCGGACGCAGAGTTCAGCATCTCAGTCTACAAACGAGGAGAGATAGAAGAATCAAGCAAGGCAGGCAGCATAAAAGAAAGCCAATACAACACTTTTCTACTCCTATGTATCCTTTCGAATGAGTTTCAGGACACTGTCCCCAATCGCACACCGGACGCAGAGTTCAGCATCCAGCATACAAACGAGGAGAGATAGAAGAATCAAGCACAGAAGGCAGCATAAAAGAGAAGAATTGAGCTCAAAGTCTCTTAGTATTAATCGCAGGACATCAAGTTACAGCAACTTTCTAGCAGATAGTTCCCCCCCTTTTTCATTACAATGCCTGGGTTTTTATAGAGGACCCGGGCCTCTGAATCATAATTACATAGCAAAGAAGAGTACGCCCTCGAGCTCTAAGAATTTGGCCTTCCTCGGCTCTCGCGACTGAGCTTTCAAATCTGTTACCAAAACTGGCAACTGTGACCGGGTCAACCATGGAAAGGTGCATTGATGAGCCGTCTGGACGTCCTTGGTCTCCGGGTGCAGTGCTCGAGTGGCCGCCATGCTCGTCGGGTTCTCCATCATGGCTTGATACTTCGCTTTTGATTGCCAAAAATGAGCAACGGGCTTGTTGGGCACGAAAAATTGCATTTATGAGGCACTTGATCGCCTCGGGAAGATACCCGGCTTGGAACGTGTGCCCGTGAAGCGCTTCGCTAGGTCTTGCTTCGCAATGGTTCTGGGCCGAAGCGAAAACTCTTCCTTGGATGATACTTCGCAAAACTGAGCTTCGCAAAACTGCTTCACTGATGCTTCGGAGAAATACTTCGTTGCGATCCTTCTCAAAATTGTGGTTCGGAGAGATTTCGGCCGAAACACATTCCTGCCTTCAAAATGCTTCGTTTCTCTTGGCTGCCAGAACTTCGGTTGAAAATGCTTCGGGTGAAAACTAGCCGAAGTGAATGCTTCGCTAGGTTTTCCGTCGAAGTAGAAATGGTTCGGGTGTGAGGAGGCCCGAAGTAGATGCTTCGACAACTTTCTGGCGAAGTAATCTTCGATGTTCCCTTGGATTCTGCTTCGCTGGTGCCTTAGCCGAAAATGTTTTGGGCCCGAAGCCCTTTATATTGGTCCTCTTGCATTTTCTTTGGCAAAACTACTTCGCAACAAATCCTACCCGAAGCAATGCTGGAAGTGCTTGGTGCGAAGCTCTTTCTTTGGCAAAACTACTTCGCAAAATTTTCACCCGAGGCAATGCTGGAAGTACTTCGGGTGCGAAGCAGTTTCATTTTCCTTTTGGGTGAAGCTCTTTTCTCTAGCTTGTTCGGTAGCGAAGCTTTTTCTCTTTCTACTTCTTATACAAAGGGGTGGCTTTGAAAGCCAAAATTGCTGCAACTTTTCAAAATAAAAATAACAAAGCAAAAAACTTTACACAACACTATACAAAACTTGTTTCTTTTCTACCCCTTGAGAAATGTGACAAAATTGTCAACATTCTTGGCGGCTCACGGGGCAACGAGCTCGTCTCGGTGGGAGGACCCTTAGTCTTGATCCATTGGGCCAGAGTCCTTTCCCGATCCTTCTCCTCCTTCTGGGAGCGCCTCGGCAGCTGGTTCTCCTTCTTCTTCTGCTCCCTCTTCTTCTTCGCCCTAACCCTTCCTTTTCGTTCAGCTGATTTTGCATCTGCAAGATTTTCCTTTCAAGCTCCTTGGCTCTCAGATCACTCTCGATCTGCCTTTGCTCTCTATTCTCAGCTGTACATTCCAACTTTTGTATTCGCTACTTCACATCAGAAGTCTCCGAAGAAGACTTGGAAGTGGTACTTGGCTTTGTGATCTTGGAAGAGGATGTATATGCAAATTATATACAGAAGTATATATACACATTTTTTTTTTTAAAGAGAAATTGTCTTTAGCGATGAAAAGTCTTCAGGTGAAGACCATTGACAGAGATCGGTAGAACTTGTCCATCTGCATCTTTGAGGATGAATGAATTGGCCGAGTTTACCTTTACAATTTCAAATGGCCCATCCCAAAAGGCGTCCATCTTGTCGTGGTTCCCAGGCTTGGCTTTCCAAGAATCCCACTTCAATACCAGGTCTCCCACATTGAATGTGCGATCGGATGACTTTTTCTTGAACCAGTCTCGGATAACCTGAGTATGCTTAGCAAAGTCCTGGTATGCTTCTTCGTGATCCTCCTCCAGTCGCAGCAGCTGAGCTAACCTGTTCTCCATCGGACTAACTTCATCTTCTGCTTCTAACAGCTGCAGTGCGGGGATCTCAACATGGATGGGTAAGATGGCCTCCTTGCCATAGACCAGAGCATAAGGCAAAGTTTTGATTGACCTTTTGATAGAAATCCGATCGGCCCACAAAGCCCGATCTAGAAGGAGATGCCAAGTCCTTTTGTTCGTCTCTATGAGCTTCCTTAGCATTCTCAACAGAGTCTTGTTGGTGGATTCTGCCAAGCCGTTGCCCTGAGGATAATAATTGGAGGATACTTTATGATATATCCCATACCTGTAGAGGAAATCATTGATTTTAGTGCCTGTGAAGCCAGGGCCATTGTCTGTGATGATTGCTTCGGGGATGCCAAACCTGGTGATCAATCCTTCCAAGAAGGTGACTACAGTCTCTTGATCTGCATGTTTGGTAGGAATCGCTTCGGCCCACCTGGTGAAGTAGTCTGTTGCTGTCAGGATGAACCTATGTCCCACGGAGGAATTTGGTGATACGACTCCTATAAAATCCAACCCCCATTGTTGAAAGGGTGTCTCTACTTGTATCGGACGAAGGGGCATTGCAACATTTTTGTTTCGGTCGGCGAACCTCTGACACTGCTCGCATTTACGACAAACTACGAAGGCATCGGCAAAGAGTGTAGGCCAATAGTATCCTGCTTTGATAATCTTTAATGTCATCGTCCTTCCTGCGAAGTGGCCTCCAGATAGCCCCGAATGGAACTCTCCTAGGACTTTTCTTTTATCATCATCCTTTATGCACTTAAGAAGGACACCATCAATGTTCCTGAAAAATAGGCCTTCGGGGCGCAGAGTGTATCTGGAGGACCGCATCCTGAAATGTCTTCGTTGTGATGCATTTAGATGCGAAGGACACTCGTCGGTGTTGAAATAGCAGATTATCTCACTGACCCAATCCTTCTCGTCTTCTTCGTGGTTAGCGAAGCATCCTTCGGCTGGTAAGTCATCCCTCTGAGATTCTGTCACTTCGACCGCCGTGCTTTTTGCCAACTCTTGACACAATGCACGACCGTGAACCAATTTTGTGGGCTTGATCTCAATGTCAAACTCCTATATTTTGTTCACCCAACCAGCTCTTTTACTTCCCAATTCTCCTTGGATAATGAAATTACGCACATCGGGGTGAATGACATAAATTGTAACTCGGCTCTGGGAGATGAATTGCTTGAACTTCCTTAGTGATTTCATTACTGCATGCACCTGACGCTCAATGAAATTATACCTTTCTTCATGGGAATTGATCACCTGACTCAGGAACGCGATGGGACGCTCCTCGCCATCTTCTCCCTTTTGCGTCAGGACAGCAGCGTAGCTCTCGGGCTCTCCTATGACATACATGATGAAATCCCGATTGTAGTCTGGATTGATCAAGACCGGTGCCTGAGCAATTCGAGTCTTAATCTCTTCAAAAGCTTCTTTTCTTTCTTCGGTCCAGTTAAATTCGGCGCCCTTCTTCAGGAGTTGGGACATCGGCTTGATGACTTGGGCGAAGTCGGGGACAAACTTCCTCACGAAGTTAATCTGGCCGAAGAAATATTGAAGTCCTTTCTTGTCTGTGGGAAGTGGGAGCTTCATTAGAGCCTCGGCTCTGTCAGGATCTACAGTGAGGCCTTTTTCTGATATCGCGTGTCCCAACAACTTTCCTTCGCTGACTGCAAATATGGACTTCTTTGGATTAATTGAGATGCCGAACTCTCGGCATTTTTTGAAAACTTGTTGCATATGTAGTGGATGATCTTCCCTTCTTCGGGAAAATATGGTCATGTCATCTAGATAGATGATGATAACCTTATTCAGAAGCTCACCGAAAGCTAGGTCCATCGCCCTTTGGAAAGTGGCACCAGCGTTCGAAAGGCCAAATGGCATTCGCTGGTAAGCAAATGTCCCCCACTTGGTAGTGAACGTTGTTTTATGTTGGTCTTCGTCCCTGACCCAGATCTGATTGTATCCAGAGAAACCATCAAGCAGGGAGAAGCGTTGAGCTCCGGCCATCGAGTGCAAAATCTGATCGATTTGCGGAAGAGGGTAGTGGTCTTTGAGAGAAGCCTGGTTCAGGTTGCGAAAGTCCACGCATAGCCGTATATCTCCATTTTTCTTTCTGACTGGGACCAGGTTCGCTACCCATGAAGAGTGCTTGATGGGGTATATGATCTTTGCCTCGAGCATCTTCAGGAGTTCGGCTTTCATCAGGACCTCGATCTTAGGATTGACCGGCCTCTGCTTTTGTCGAAAAGGTTTGACCCCCTCCTGCAATTCAATTGTGTGTTGAACCAACTGCCGATTGTATCCCCTGAGATCTTGATAAGACCAAGCAATTATGTCAAAAAACTTTCTGCATAGATTCTGTATCTGTTCTATCTCCTTCGCAGTGCAGTCGGTTCCCACCTTTATTGTTTTCCCAGGTTCGAGCTCCAAATCCTGATACTGTTTCTCATGGACTTTGATCATGTGAGAGAAAGCTCGGTCATTCTGATCAAAGAGACTTTCAAGGGTGATTAGTCCCTTGGGAACATGATTATTCTTCAATTGGATCAACCCTTCATACTCTCCTTCATCAGAGCTTCGGTCTTCGACTGTGGCGGCTTCTTGGATCATGAAATTTACAATCTGCTCGTCGTTATCAAACACTTGCCAATGCAGTTCTTTGTCTGGGATAGAGGGCCTATAGATCATCCTCACAGCTCTAGGCTTGTGCACCATGTCTTCTGCTGGAGAGTATCTGGCTGCGATGGATGCCAGAACATCGGCATGTCGGTTCATTTCTCGTGGGATTGACCGTAGATTGAGAGATTCGAACTGATCGAACAGGTCCCATACCCTGTTGCGGTATGATCTTAGATAATGTTTCTTTGAGGTACACTTATTTGTGACCTGGTTGCAAACCAGTTCGAAATCTCCGAATATTTGGAGATGCTTTATGCCTAACTTATCAGCTTTCTTAAGTCCTAGGCATAATGCTTCGTATTCCGTTGCATTGTTAGTGCAGCTCCATGTCAACCGGTAGCAATACTCTTTTTGCTCGTCGGATGGTGAAACTAGAAGAATCCCTGCCCCAGCGCCATTTTTACATCGGGCGCCGTCGAAGAACAACTTCCATAGTTCTTCCTGGGCACTTGTTCTATTCCCTGGTTGGGAGTGATTATTAGGCTTGACGATCGCATAACACCCTATTTCGGTCTCCACCATGGCGTTGAAGTCTGCCAATGAGAACTCATCTTCATAGCTCAATTGCGCAAGAGACTCTTCGATCAAGTCCACCTGCTCTATCCCCTCCACTAGTGCATTCACTGGTTCGCTACTTTCTTCTTCGGACATCTTCTGCACAAGAAAGGAAGAAGGCTTTTCATTGTAAATCTTCACCTTCTTTCCTTTGAATGGAACCTCTAGGTGAGAGTAATCCATAGATAGATACCCACCTAGTTTAGCCATGAATTCCCTTGACAAGCACATACTGAAATATGGCTCCAAGTCGACTACAACTACCTCTTGTATGACTGTAATCTGAGGCATCTTATGTAGCCGGATAGGAATGTCCTTGATCACTCCCACGGTCTTCACTGGAGTACCATCCAATTGGAGTACACCCTGGCTGCTTCGCGTATACTCCATTCCTATTTCTTCGTAGACTGCCCTTGGCATGATTGTTGTAGCGGCCCCAGAGTCGATCATGCAGTTATGTACAATATACCCTTCCATTTGTAGGGTTAGGTAGAATGGAGGTGGTCTGTTCTTCCCCGTGATAGATGTGGATAGGGTCTGCACAAGAGCAAGCGGTGTTGGCCTTTTTGCTTTAATTGTCTTCAATGATTCTTGCAGCAAGTCCACCTGTCCAGGTAGTTGCAGTGCATCGTACAAGCTGATCTTGGCTGGGATCTTCTTCAATTCCTCTACGATGTTGTATGCCAGAGATTTGAGCACTTCGGGTTCCTTTCTGGGTTCGTACCGGGTATGATATTGCTCTGTAGCTTCAACTCTTTGCCGCTTGGTGAGGGAAGGAAACTTGAGCTTTTCCTTAGCCTGCTCCTTAGTTTCTACCTGAGGTGGTTCGACAGAGGCCTTTTGAGCCTTTTCTTTGACTGGTGCCGACGGAAGAGCTTCGCTCAGGGCCGAAGTAGATGATTGTCCTTTCTCGGGTTGAGTCTGCTCTTTTGCAGGAGCCAGCTGAGTAGCGTCCGTCTCTATCGTCTTCCTTCCTCCTCGGGTAAGTACTGCAATGGGCTCCTCCTCACCAATTGCCAGGTTTCGATTCATCTGCCTAATGACGTTCACTTGACCGTTGTGACTACTATTTGCCAGCGTTTGTACATAGTGTTGGTGCAGGGTGCAGGTATTCTCTTCATGCGGATCATTGCACGTAGAGCACCAATATACATAATCGAAAGTGCTCGGGGCTTCATCAATTGCAGCATTTCTCGTCGAAGCCTTCCCTTGCTGGACTGCTTGGTCCTTGGTAAGTGCAGGCACAGGATAAGGTCTTCTTGGTAGGAATTCCTGCTGCGCTTGCTTCTTCTTTACAATGGTCATGTCATTTGACAACATCTGAACCGTAGAGTTCAGGGACTGCATCTCCTACAAAATTTTGGTCTGTATATCATCGACTTTCGAAACGATTGGCAAGGAAGCCATCGTCGGTATTGGAGGCAGGGCGGGGAGTTGAGGTGGTGCTGGCAGCACAGGAAAAGCCAAAGTGACCGTGGGCTGTGGAGTTGAAAATGTAGGGAAATGGATCTATGGAGCAGTGATTTGAGACACGACAGGATTCAGATTCCAAGATGAAATCGGGAGTGCGGGGGTGGTGGAGATTTGCGAAGCGGCTGCGCTTGCATACTGGAGTTGTAAGAATTCGGGAAGTATGGGCGTCGGCATCCTTTGGGGGAGCTTACCCACAACTATTAAATCCATCTCCGCTCTCTTAGCTAACTCATACAACTCGAGAAAAGTATTAACGTTAGAATATCTTACCATGAGACCGATATCGAGGTTGAAAGCCCGAAGGAAATAGAGCGTTGCAGCTTCGTCGGTTGGCCGAAGTCCAACTGGCACTCTCTGCCAGGTTCGAGCGAACCTCACATTGAAATCCATGATCTCCTCTTGTGGATGTCTCTTGATTGAAGTGAACTGGTGCAGCAGAGAGGTAGGATCACAGGATTCATTGAAGTTTCCCATCAGCTGATCAGCTAACTGATCCCATCTCGTAATACTACCGGGTGGTAGAGATCTATACCAATAGAGGAGTTTCCCTCTAAGGGAAAGGACCAGAAGCTTTACCATAATTGGCTCTTCGGTAATGTCATGGATCGCCGCCAGAGATATTATATCCTGGATATGCTCCAGAGCGGTTTTCCCAGTTCCATCGAACGTTGGGATCTTCTTTATGGCAGCAGGCGACACTTGTCCTTGCCCTGCTAGATTCAGTGGTGACAAGGAATCCCATGCTGGGCACAACCTGGGTGGCTGTGGCTGCTGCATTTGTTGTTGTTGTTGTTGTTGTTGTTGTGCCATACTTGCTCCTGGATTTTGAGAAATAGGAATTCTCGAAGCTCCCCCTTGATTGCTAATAGGACAACTAATAGGAATGGAGGGACTAGGATGCTTCGGAGAGTTGGGAGGATTGGGAGGAAAACTGGATGTTGTACTATCAAAAGTTGAACCTTGTCTGCCAACAGAGGATGTTCCTTGTAATAGTGACTCGGGGGTGACCAACCTTGATTGTTCCCCGAAGGCATCAATATCTAGCTCAAAGAACTCGGTTTCCTCTCCTCTATTCTTAACTCTCCATCTCGTTTGCATGAAGGCACAGACTTTTGGTACTGGTCTTTACGACTTAAAGATTCTTGGGTAAACAGAGTCGCCAGATGCTAAGAGTCTTACGATAATGAGAGCATCAGATCTCACTACCACTAGTCAGGTGAGACTGACCGGGTCACACCGAGAACTGGTTAGAACTATTGGCCCCGGTGAAGATGGGTTTGAGATTTAAAATATGGGGCCTTGACTGGTTATAGATCTTACTGAGACATACACAGTCGGTCCCACCGGGCGTGCCAGAAACTATTGGTCATCAAATCCGCCTAGGTAAGGATTTTGTGTAAGTGTACGCGCCCTAGACCTGGACCAACATTGAAAGGCCGAAGGGAAGAGATGCCCCTCATGCCAATCTCCGGAGAAAGGCCGGCTCCTATGCTAAACTACTTGGGTGTTTGAAGATAAGAGTGCAGGAAAGAGATAAAAGGGATAAGGGTTAGAGAAATAAAATAAAAAAGGGGTAAGGGAAGAGAGATTGGTGATTTAAGGTGGGAGAGAACAGGAAGCACGATCACTAATAGACAACTTGAATAGAAGCAAAGAACACCAAGAGTAAAACGAAAGAAATGTAATATCAACCTTCCTATGTATCCTCCCGAACGAGTTTCAGGACACTTGTCCCCGATCGCACACCGGACGCAGAGTTCAACATCTCGATCTACAAACGAGGAGAGATAGAAGAATCAAGCAAGGCAGGCAGCATAAAAGAAAGTCAATACAACACTTTTCTACTCCTATGTATCCTTTCGAACGAGTTTCAGGACACTGTCCCCAATCGCACACCGGACGTAGAGTTCAGCATCCAGCATACAAACGAGGAGAGATAGAAGAATCAAGCATAGAAGGCAGCATAAAAGAGAAGAATTGAGCTCAAAGTCTCTTAGTATTAATCGTAGGACATCAAGTTACAACAACTTTCTAGCAGATAGTTCCCCCCTTTTTCATTACAATGCCTGGGTTTTTATAGAGGACCCGGGCCTCTGAATCATAATTACATAGCAAAGAAGAGTACGCCCTCGAGCTCTAAGAATTTGGCCTTCCTCGGCTCTCACGACTGAGCTTTCAAATCTATTACCAAAATTGGCAACTGTGACCGGGTCAACCATGGAAAGGTGCATTGATGAGCCGTCTGGACGTCCTTGGTCTTCGGGTGCAGTGCTCGAGTGGCCGCCATGCTCGTCGGGTTCTCCATCATGGCTTGATACTTCGCTTCTGATTGCCAAAAATGAGCAGCGGGCTTGCTGGGCATGAAAAATTGCATTTATGAGGCACTTGATCGCCTCGGGAAGATACCCGGCTTGGAACGTGTGCCCGTGAAGCGCTTCGCTAGGTCTTCGCAATGGTTCTGGGCCGAAGCAAAAACTCCTCCTTGAATGATACTTCACAAAATTGAGCTTCGCAAAACTGCTTCGTTGACGCTTTGGAGAAATACTTCGCTGCGATCCTCCTCAAAATTGTGGTTCGGAGAGATTTCGGCCGAAACACATTCCTGCCTTCAAAATGCTTCGTTTCTCTTGGCTGCCAGAACTTCGGTTGAAAATGCTTCGGGTGAAAACTAGCCGAAGTGAATGCTTCGCTAGGTTTTCTATCGAAGTAGAAATGGTTCGGGTGTGAGGAGGCCCGAAGTAGATGCTTCGACAACTTTTTGGCGAAGTAATCTTCGATGTTCCTTTGGATTCTGCTTCGCTGGTGCCTCTAGCCAAAGTAGTTGTTGGAAATGTTTCGGGCCCGAAGCCCTTTATATTGGTCCTCTTGCATTTTTCTTTGGCAAAACTACTTCGCAACAAATCCTACCCGAAGCAATGCTGGAAGCGCTTCGGGTGCGAAGCTCTTTCTTTGGCAAAACTACTTCGCAAAATTTTCACCCGAGGCAATGCTGGAAGTACTTCGGGTGCGAAGCAGTTTCATTTTCCTTTTGGGCGAAGCTCTTTTCTCTAGCTTGTTCGGTAGCGAAGCTTTTTCTCTTTCTACTTCTTATACAAAGGGGTGGCTTTGAAAGCCAAAATTGCTGCAACTTTTCAAAATAAAAATAACAAAGCAAAAAACTTTACACAACACTATACAAAACTTGTTTCTTTTCTACCCCTTTGAGAAATGTGACAAAATTGTCAACGATATCCAAAGACTTCTACTTTTTGGTTACCGATAGGGGAGATGACCATCACACTGGAGGATGTGTGGTGGATCTTGAGGATCCCCATTAGGGGGAATGAGGTTTATAGGGCTCATGGGAAGGCAACTACTCTATAATAGTTTTCCATAGGTTTCACCCACCAGGTGTGAGAGGGCACCATAGCAGTTGATGACCTGGTCGACCGCTATGGAGTGGACCCTCTGACCGTGGTACTCTCAGGGGTTGTGGTTGGTCTCTTGACCTACCACACTAGCAGATGATACTTGCCATGGGCACTAGCAGGAGTAGTGATAGACATGTGATATCAGGGAGTTTGATTTGCATGGGGCCCTTATGTGTTGGCCCACCTATACAGGATATTGTACAATATCATGTATAAGCGGCATACAAGACTGGTGTGTATGACTTTGCTCTAGGTGTGGTGTTGGGAGCACATTATGGTGCAAAGACCGTTAGCACTACCAGGACCATCACCCAACCTAGAGTGGCCAATAACATATAGATGGTTGAGATCCCTAGAGAGGACTATGAGGGCCTATGTAGGGAACCTACCACTAGCGAGGTGGGTGATCGATGAGTTACGAGATATGTAACTCATCTAGAGACCATGGAGGCTTCACCCTGGCTAGGTAGATGATAGGATAGAGCTGGATAGGGTGAGGAGGATCAGATGGCTAAGGTCAAAGAGGGGAGAGCTAGAGGTACTCAGGTTCGATCGAGTCCTATGGTAGTTTAGGATCTTATAAGGAATCTTAGACCTAGGGGACTACTGGTATCGGAGGGTGACCTAGGACCTAGTAGGGGTTGGAGGTGAGCCATACCTCACTAGATGGGTCGAGGAGGATATAGATGATCCTCCTTACATCGACCCAAGGGTAGGTGATGTAGGGGTGGCCATCGGGTACAGGCGATGGTATAGAGGAGTTGCATCCTAGAGGATCTCCCCACCTATACCAGTATAGAGGCACCAAGTGATGGACCTAGGCATGCAATAAGTATTCTGAGAGGTAGCTTATAGGGCCATAGAGAGGGCATAATAGGCTCCTACTATGCCTAGATAGAGGTTGACATGGGTTCTGGATCCGGGTGGTAGAGGAGACCATCCTAGGAGTAGGGACCGAAGAGGGAGGGGTGAGAGATACCCCCACATAGGCAGAGGGGCCATAGGTCAGAGACCCTAGGGAGGCATCCACATCAACAATGGTGGGAGGCTAGAGCCAAGGGATAGAGGAGCTATGGGTACAACTAGCTTCTCTATAGATATATATGGCCCAACTATAGGTTGAGAGGGATACTGCATTGGTAGAGGTTACCCGACTATAGGGAGAGGCGGCCCAACTGGATGGAGAGTGCCAATGGGCTAGGGCTAAGGGGATGGCTACCATTGGGAGTAGCCAGGTAGGGGATGCAGTGCAACTCCTTCAGGCAGAGTTGTGACGTATCGATGATAGGTTGGAGATAGCCATTCAGAGAGCCATGTTTTTTGAGATGGCTTACTATATAGCTGTCCCTCTAGAGTGGAGGATGGAGCCTCCTCCATCCCTTCATTCAATGAGTAGGTCATGATCCTGATCATGGGTGTCGATGATATCTCAGTATTCGATGGCACAACTGAGATTGCCTCCACCCTAGGGAGGGCTAGAGGGAGTTGGCTCTCAGAGCTAGGATAGGATAGGCTAGGGATCGGGATGATGCACCAATTTTTTATTGTGGTGTGCATCCCTAGGTTGAGTGTACTAAGTCTAGATTGTGGTACACCAACCTCACACGATGTACTCTTTTTCTACGAGTAATACATAGCTACGGATTTATTATGATTTTATGTGTTCTATGTGTAAATATTTTAATGCATGTTTTTTATATGTTTTTCTTGTTTATTTTAAGTGTTTTTATGTATGCAAACTATCCTAATGCACACTACATGAAGATGAATGAATGCAAAAATAAGAGGAACAAGGAGAAGAAAGAAGGAGAAATGAGATCAAGCAAGATAAAACAAGAAAAATAAAGAAGAAAAAGGAAATAGAGAAGAAAAAGAAAGAAGAAGAGAAGAAGAAGAGAAAATAGGGAGGTCCAAAGGTCAACCATCATAAAAGGAGAAGAATGAACGATCCAAAGTATAAGGCTAGCGTAGGTTGCTATGAACCAGTGTAGCCAGACACTATGGATCGGATAAATGAGGTAGCTAGACCCACTATGGGTATAGCACTTGCATCAATGTGAAAAAGTGTGTGGAGGTTTGACCCACTATGGGTGGTTGCTCCCTTATTGACTATTGTGAGGCGATTACCCGCTAGGATGTATGTCGAGGTCTACTAAAAATGACCAAGGAGCTTATCTTGTAATGGGGTGTTGAGCCTACTGAGTCAAAAGAGAGTATGACCCAATAGAAGATCGTAAATAGTGCAATACCCACTAGGATGTATAAGTATCCCATATGGGGTGTAATATGTGTAAAAATAGTATGCAAGTGCTATCCCATATTGGATCTTTAAGAAATATTTTGTGCAATAATATCATGAAGAAATCGAGAAAAGGAGAAGAAGCGATCATAAGAAGAAAAGAAGAAGGAAGGAAATAATCCCTAGGGGGGATCTTGCTAGGCATCAGAGTCCTAGTGAGAAGTGCAATGCATGTGAGCTATGACCTAACTAGGTATCATCACATGCCATTGTCGCAAGATCCCCAAAATCTATATGAGCAAGCAGTCATGAACAATCAATCATGCATTTATGACAAGCAAACATGCAAGGTGTTTATTTAGATGTCAAGCAACCATGCAAAGATGACAAGCAAATAATGCAATATGAGCAAGCAGGAGAAAAATGCAATGGAAAATGATGCAACTATATGAAAGTGTTTGTTGTTTTTATTTATATATATTTATATATATATATATATATATATATATATATATATATATATATATTCATTCATGGAGAATTAAAATCAATGCAAAGCCTAAATGCACCATACATCTTATCAAAATAAATGGGTGTGCCATGAGGTGTTGGATCGAAGACATCCTCAAAATCATGGAGAAGCTCTTTTAAGGCTCTTCATTCAACATTCATGGCATGATAATCACAACATTTTCTAATAGCACCATTCTTTTTAGCATAAAAGACATCATACAAAGATTCATCATTCTCTAGCATAGAAGCAAAGTTATCTTTAGAACAGACAGAGCCAACCATATTACAAGACATTATCTTTGAAGGAAAAGAAAAATTAACACTTTTATTATCATCTATTGACAACTTTTGATATTCCATGTATTCTGCATAAGTCATAAGATGGTCATCATCCTCAAAAGGTAAAGGTTCATTCTTATTAGGTATAAAACCTATACCACATCTCCCAGGCCAAATCTCAACATCCAAGGGCTCTTGAATACCCTTCTGTTGTGGTCCCAATCCTTTACCTGCATATCCCATATCGGACAGGATCTGCTTAGGAAGGGGATAATCATTAGTGAGATAGCATTGAGCAAAAGAGCACTCATTGAGAGATGGGTTGCTACCATGAAGCTTCTCTTCAGAAGCCATACCTCCGAAGATAAAAGCACACGTGCCAATGTGTACAACATCACCCTTCTTATGAGGTAAGCCCATAGTTCGAGGTGAAGGTGGTAGCTTGGCTAGATCCAGAAGAGGCTCTTGAAGAAACTGATTATCATGATCCAAGGAGAAAGAATGGGTCTTATGTTCCTCACTCACTTTTAAACTTTGAAAATGCTCAGAAATTTGAGATGAGGAACATGGAGAAGTTGTTGAAGAAATAGAAGGACAAGAATAAGAATCTATTTGAGCTAACTCTATATTTGAACATAATTCAAATGGTCGAGGGTCACCCGGAATGGTGATAACTTGATTCTTGAATTCAAACTTGAGACATTGATGAAAAGTAGAAGGGACGACCTTCATTGCATGGATCCAAGGTCACCCAAGAAGAAGATTAAAATATGTAGGACAATGTACCACATAAAACAAAGTATCCAATATTCTTGGCCCTACTTTTAAGGGGAGAGATATGACACCACAGGCCTCTTGGGACTCATTGTTGAAAGCTTTAATGATGATATCAGTTTTTGTTAAATCTTCCTCTTTTAATCCAAATTTTTGAAAGAATTGATATGTACACAAATTGAGGGATGAACCATTATCAATCAAAACTCGCTTGATAAGGGTATCCCCAATAAGTGTGGTGATGTAAAGTGATGAATCTCCATGTAAGTTTGAGGAAGGTTTATCATCATCCGAGAATGAGACATGATGTATCCCAAAAGAACCTATGGTGTCGACTATGGCATCAGGAGGGATGTATGGGGAAATAGATTGTTGTTGTAAAAATTTTATTAAAGCATTTTTGTGATCAGGAGAAGTTTGCAAAAGTTCTAACACTGATATCTTTGTTGGCGTACTAGCTAACTACTTCTAAATATCAAATGAAACTTGTGACTGTGGCCTCAACACTATAGGTGGAATCCTTGTAGTTGAATCCTTTCTCTAATTCTCCTTTAAAACTGAATTAGGCTGAGATACTGAACTTTATCCTTGTTGATGTTGTTGATTTTGAGTCTGTTTCCTTGTAGTTACCCCAACCATACCAACCACATTGCTATGGTGTAGGGAATCATCTTGATGAGCCACCTGGTTGGTTTCTTGTTGCTCATGCTTAGGTAGGGGATCCTTAAATATCCCCATATCTTGATTCGTTGTTGGAACTTGTTGAGTAGGAGTTTGATTATTTGTTGATTGGAGATTTCCTAAATCAATGCATCCTGCATCAATCAAATCTTGAACCACATGCTTCAATTTCTTACAAGTGTTCATCCAATGTCCTTCTACTCTATGATAAGTGTAATATTGACCTACCTTATACCAATGAGCTGTAGTATCTGGCTATCTTATTGGAGGTAATTCTATTGCTTTAGCATCCAATAGTTGCTTTAAAACTGCTTCCATAGGGATATTAAGTCTTGTGAAGTTCCTTTGAGGAGGTTTCTGAAGTACAATATTTTGTAGGTTGTTAGTGACATTATTAACAGGCCTACTATCACTATTACCTCCTATATGCTTATTCTTAGGTTGAGACTTAATTGGCTTATCTTCTTTAACCTTGAGTTGACCTCTTCTAATGAGAGCTTGTTCCACTTTTCTTGCTAACTCAATTGCTTGATCTAAAGATGTGACAGTAGTAGTTTCTAGAGCATAAGATAATTATTCTTGTAAATTACCAATGAATATATCAAGCATATCTTTCTGAGACACAGGTTGTCTTAATCAGCCAACTAAACTTCTCCAATGAGCTAAGAATTCTAAAAAATTTCTTCTTTACTTTGCTTTAAATCATATAAATCTCTCATTGTTACTTCCTTTTCAATATAAGCACTAAACTGATGAACAAACATCTCTGCAGTCTTCTCAAAACTCTTCAAAGAATAGTTGGGCAATCGATAATACCACTCTAATGCCATTCCAGCAAGACTCTTTGGAAATATTTTTAATAAGAACATATCATCATAAATAAGATCATGACAAGCTATCCTGAATCCTCTCAAATGCTCTATTGGATCTTCAGTCCCTTTATAGATTGGCAATACTGGCATAGAAAAATGCTTAGGATAAGGTCTAGCAACAACAATAGGATCCAATGGCTGACTACACATTTCTTTATAGTTGTATGTAAACCCTAAAGGTTGAATCATATCCATCCTTGAAACCAATTGATTCACAACACTTGTCAAATTCTACATTTTTGGATTATTATGTGTGTTCCCCAGACTTCCCAAAGGAGGAATGTATGTATGTTGAAACCTTGATGTTGGATTCAAACTTTGGATACCTTGGTTGTATGTGGTACTTTGTGGATAACTAACATTTGGTGGAACAGAAGCAATAGTGTTGATATTAGAGGATGAAGGAGGAAATTGAGAATAAATTTTTGGGCCACTACTAGTTAGAGGGACTTGCAGATTCCCTCCAACATTGGTGGTATTAGTAATGGCACAAGTCACTTGGTTCTTAAAATTATTTTGATGCAAGGATTGAGATGTAGGAATACCATGATGAAGCAAAGGAGACCTATTGGGTGGGGATGGAGTAGCATCCTCTTTTTCAAGATGAGCTTCTCATTCCACATATTCCAATAGTTTTTCCTTATGAGCTTTCATGAATTCCCAAATGTGATCAAATGATGAAAAGACATAACTTCCATTAGGTCCAGCAAAAGGATCAGGATTAGTCTCAGTTTCCATGTCTACCTCTTCTTGCTCTTCTGGATCTACATTAGGGTCTTCCCTATCAATCTGATCATCTTCCAAAGGAACATAATCAGACTCTAATTGTTTCCTCTGACTTCTAAGGAAAGGAGCCATTAGAAGTAGTGAAAAACAAATAGGGGAAAACACTAATAAATAAATTCTTAATTACTTAAATATTTTTCAAATATAATTAATGATCTTGCTTAGTGTTTAAAATAAAAGGAGGTGTTCACGTCGGGTTCACCAAATATGTAGAGGGGGAAAACTGCCCTACCACGTACAATTCCCAAACAAAAGGTTGGATCTGCAAGGAGGGAACCTTTTGTGGGGTGAACCACGGGGGTATGTTGTTCTCTACACTCGGTGCTAGGGGGAAGGGTTCACCAGGAATGGTTTAAGGACTCGCTCCAAGTCCTCGGGATATTCAGGATAGTTTGATGTATTCAATTTCAAGACAAACACCTAAGTTTGGCCTTTCTAGATCTAAGCTAGAAAAGATAAAGGACAATGCAAAAAATAGAATAGGATAGCTAAAAATAGAATGCAGGCATACAAGAGCTAGCCTAAAAATGATTCTTTATTTTGAATGCTCACTAACCTAGGGTTTATTTTAGAAAACCTTTAAAGCAAGATATACAAAATAGATGCACAAAAATTATCCCTAGATGCAAACTAAATACCTTTTACTTTCAGATGCCTAGAAATCAATAATTAAATCAGATCTTCAACCAATAGAATGATTAGAGCACTTATCTAGACCGATGGTTGATTTAGCTTTTTCTGCCTCTTGTCCAATGATATCAAGAATACCTGTTTCTACAAGATCACTCATGAAACACTAAAAAATAGAATTAGCATTAGGGGGCCTGCTTAGGCCGCTGTGTAATAGATCTTGGAGGCATAGCAGTCAAGCCCCCTAGGTCCTTTTAGATGACCTTTTAATACAAAAGTGAAAATTGACCTTTGGAGAATTAATCATAAAATAGAAATATAGTAATAGAGAACAGAAAATAGAATGTAGCAGTATGATCTAGAAGTAGAATGGAATGCAATAGTGAAAATAGAATCTTGAAATTACCCTCGGTGTGCCCTAGGGCAAAATCGTACCTTGCCTGGAGCGGGTGCGATAACGTAGCAACAAAGTCGTGCCCTACCTGGACGGGACATGATTTCACTTCTGTAAACTAATTTTACCCTAATTAGGGCAAGTGAAGTCACACCTCACTAATGTCAAGCATGATATCACTGTAGACTAATGAAAAATAAAAAGTGAGTGTAGAAGATGAAATAAATGCCAAAAATAAAGTAAGCAAACCCTAATGGACATCACAGAAGTAGGTAGAGAATATTGAAGTATCCGAGCGGGCACTCTATCTCTTCGAACTACACCATGGATCCACCAAGTCACACAACAAATCAATCCAATCCATGCAATAGAAGATCAAATCCAAAATTTGCACTTCGAGGTTAGCTTGCAGCAGAGAAAACAAAGGAAGAAGAATGAATTATCAATAATCAAAATTTTGCATTACTCGCATATCACATTGCACTTAAAAACTTTACATCTTATGATTTGGCAAGAACATTCTTCCTTTTATAGACAAAATCGAAGGGAAAAAGGTGGGAAAAATAAACCCAAAGCCGATGCCAAAACATGCTGGAGGGTTTAAACCTGGGTCTAAGCAGGCTCAAAAGAATAAAATTAAATTAAATTAAAAAGAAAGGTTAAAACAACGAAGTCGTGCCCCATCCTAATGGGGCGCAATATCGCTTGCACGAAGTCGTGCCTCATAAATACGGGGCGCGATTTCGCTAAAAACACTAGAAAAGGTAAAAAGAGGGGTGAAGAGGCCTACCCTTACCTTTGGTAGGGGTGAGGGACCTCTTAAAGGCACTAAGGAAGATTGCCCACTCAAAGTGGGTCAATTTTTTGTGTCTACACTTTCAACATAAAGATATAATATTTTAGTAACTCAAAAGCATTAATATTTCAACATAAAGATATAATATTTTATTAAACCAAAAGTATTATAATATCAAGCCTACTATTCACTTAACACTTTATTAAACCAGTAAAAAAATCAAAGCATCAACATTAGGTGAACACAAATAAAGCTTTAGGCTAATATAATTGAGCCACAACCCTACCCAAGCTTCCAAGATCCTGACACAGCTCGTGAGCAAGCAAAAAATAGGTGAACCAAGAGGCAAACGCAACTAATGAAAAAGCTCTAAAGGTATAGCTAAAATAGCAAACCAATGCCAAGCATCTGTCCTGATAGAATGCAACATCAAAAGAGACCGCTAAGCTTAGGACATACTCAGACGTTCGGCTCCAATAAACCTAGGAACCAAACGATGAGCAAGGCGCTACAAATGAAACTATGAAGGAAAGGTCTCAAGTGATTCTCAAGGCCCAAAATAAGACAACTTGAAAGAGGACCTAGGTGCTACATTGGGAACATCAAAATCCAAACCAAATTGAAATGAAAACAAACACAAAATTCATAATCAAAGGTAGGCAAAGCTCGCCACTAGCTGGAAACAGACACACTCCAAGCATACGATGTAGAAAAAATACCAGCAACTTCAAGCAACTCAAGACAAGCTCAAAGGAAACCCATTATGGCAAACCAAGGTGGAAATGATTCACAAATGCAAACAACACTTAAAATAAAAGCTCAAAAAACTAATCAAAGATGAATGAACAACAACATAATACATAACCTTTAAGTAAAGAAACACATTAATTTAATTGTAATGGGGTGAAAAGAAATAATACCATGATCTAGGTAATGTTTGAAGCTAGCTTAGCTCCTCCTTTCCTCCTCTTCTTCTAGCACTTAAATCTCTAGAGAGTCCATCCCCTGCACAAACTAGGAACTCTAAAATATAAAGCAAAAACCAAGGCTTCCATTCCAAGGGGTATTTTTACAAGATCAATCATTAAATTCATTGCCCATTTCACAGTGTTATCTTGTGAAACAAATTGAGTTACATTGGTTTGGTGCTCATGAATTAATGCAATGACCTTTAGCCTTCCTTTCTCAAGTTACTTGGCATAATTATTATGAAAGTGCATTTCTCAACAATTAGATATATTTGTGCTAAGAAGCATTAATATCAAACAATACTCAAAGGTTCTTTACCTAGCTAGTTAATAATAATAGGAGCAAGCAACCAAATTAAATCACACATAACTATAAAGTTTACACCTCATCACTTTATCACAAAAATGCAATGCACCTAAATAAGGATAATTTTTATGTTACCTTGAGCTGTCGATGAACAAGTCATCATCATAATTTTCCTAGATATCCTCCATGGTAGGTGGTTTACCCATAGCCCCACCAAGGAAAAGGCACAAAATCCTACATCCACAAATACATCAAAAATAGCATATTTCATGCTTAAATAAAATAATCATTCCATTAATTAATCATCATGAAATAAACTATGCCAATACATATCTACATTGATGCATAGTTCATTGCATATAGAAAAATCCTACCAAGTAGGGGTGTTACACTGAACATTATCGATTAAGTGATAATGGTCTATGTTAGTTCATGAGGAGAAGGAAACTAACTTATTGTAAGTACAATTAAAGTAAATTGTAACTTACCTAACTTATTTTATGGATAGGAGATGGCACCTGTATTAAGATCCTCCAAGAAGATGGAGCTGAATATATAGAAGGGGATTGAAATATGGTCCCTAAAGAAGCCTAGAGTAAAGGACTCAGGTAAGAGGAAGGGAAGAGCCAGAGATGATTGTATGACAACTATAAAAATAGAGGGATCTAGTGAAAATGTCGGAAAGTCAGAGGACCTTGATAAGGGCATGACAAATAATACTTCTCAAATCAAGTTTCTTAAAGGAGAGGTGAGATAGTTGACATAATTATGAGATCACTTCATTACCAATTGGGTCAATATCTAGTAATTCTAGAAAGAATTTTCAATCAAGGATACAATGGAAAAATTAGAGGAAGAGGACCTAAATATAGTAATAAGGGTAAGATAAGAACTCAAATGCCTAGGACTAGGTGCTATACCTACGAAGGTCCTTACTATGCAAAAAGGTGTTATCGACATTTCAATTAGGTAGCTTTTTGAAAGAGCAGTAACACAAAGGATACAAAACTACTAGGAATCCAAGTGGATAATCAGTCCTAATGTCATTATATGGTAAGTAGATTTAAGTTAGAAGCTACAAATAGCTTATTTTCCACTAGTATTATTAGGGATATGTTGGAAAGACATATAATTTTTAGCACAAAGGTGGAAAGTCGAGTATGGGATTGGTCAAACTTACTCGATGGATCAGCTAAGATAACTTTACCTATTGGGACCACTATATGGCACTTGTATGTGGAACCCCTTCATGATTTTGATATTATCCTCGGGATGGATAGGTTGAAGGCTCATGGAGCCTTAATCAACTTCCAAGGTAGGTATATGGATTACACCGATAAGGATAAGAAGAGAGTGAGGGTATAAAGTAGGAAATATTCTTTTCAACATCACTTGCTTTTAGCTATGCAGTTAAAGAAATCCATTGAAATAGGTGGTATGCTATATGTAGTAAAGATCAATGGGAAGACTAAAGAAAAGGAGATGAAGAAATATTCAAGAAACATCCAATTCTCCATGATTTTTGAGATGTATTTCCTAAAGATCTTCTAGATCTACTCCCTCATGGGAGTTTGACTTCACTATTGAATTAATATCGTGGGTTGAACCCATTTCAAGGACACCTTACAAGATGACCTCAATTGAGTTGCAGGATTTGAAGGTACAACTACAAGACTTGTTAGAAAAGGGTCTGATCAAACCTAGTGTGTCACATTGGGGTGCTTCGATATTATTTGTGAAAACGAAGGATGATTTATTGAGGCTTTGCATAGATTCTATAATGTTGAATAAGGTAACCATTAAGAATAAGTATTGGACAAGTTGTATTAACCAAAATAAACACATATGTACAAGGAAGATGAATGATGGTTGGTTCTAGTAATGGTTTATCCACCATTCGATCATAACTTCCTAGCTATATACATGGCATAATATTTTTCTATAAAAATCAAGTAGCAAATAATTTAGCCAATTGCAATGTTGATCTTCATCTTGGCAAAAGTCAAATTTTGAAAGGCAACTAGCTGAGTGAGATTTCATCTCTTAATGAAAATTATGTCAAAGAGTTTATTGTGAAAACATAACATTTTAAGGAAGATGAAGAATATATTTGATTAAAGTTGGATATTAGTTTAATTGACCTAACATTAAATGTAATGTTTTAGTTTTTTTATGGGAGTAGCCCCCACTAGAAGCCACAAATAAATGGTAAGCTCTGGTGCTTACCAAGAAGAGACCTAGGTTCAAACCTTGGGGGTATGGTTATTTGTGTGAAGGTAGTAGTATGACCTACATCCACTGAGTGCACGCCGGTCCAAAAATGGCAATACCAATACCGAGCTCTCAATGCTCCTCCTCATGTCGGGTTAAATAACGAGGTGGAATAGGTGTTGTTGGGGGCAGTCCCAGGATTTGAACCTTGCTTGGTAGTAGAAAAGGACTATGGATGTAACCAACTCCCCTATGGATAAAAAAAACTTTATAAAATATTATATTTTATAAAAATTTATTTAAATATTAGATAATAATTAATTGTTAGAGGAATCAAATGGCATGAGCTTTATTGGTTAAATTTCTTCAACTTTCAAGGAGACCCAAGTTCAAATCTTGTTAAGGGATGTATGAATAATTCTCAAGTTGTAATACCACTATGTGATCATGATGTAATATGGATGGGGTAATTAAAATCCCATATAACCAATTTAAAAAATATAAATAATTTTAATTTTTTATTTATTGATGCGATGCAAGTGTAGCACACATACTTTTTAAATAGTTATATGAGATGTAATATGCCTCATCCATATCACATCTATGTTAATCCCACATATATAATTTTAATTATTGATTTATTGGTGAATGTTTAATAAACATGTTTCTTAAATTGTTATATTAGGTGAAATACGCTTATCTATGTCACATCTATGCCAACATATAGCATTATCTTGGTGTTATAATAAATTATCTCCTTATTACAAAAGTTTCAGTATAGAACAAACAAACACCCATGTGTCGTAGGTGAGTTGGAGAGGGTAGGGAAATACTCCAAGGGAGGTTCTTGGTTTGAATCTCCACTCTATCAAACACACATTGGGTACCCAAAATCTAGTTGATAATGCTAGTGCAATCAGGGCTGGGCGCGACTCCCGGGTGATTTTGACGATGTAGAACCTTCTCAGACCAAGGCGGCCCCTCAAGGGATTTTTTGCTAAATTCAAATATATATACAACAAACAAATTATAATATATTTTACTCTAATTATTTTTATTGATATATAGTTTGTTTTTGCCTTCCTTCCTTAATGGTCATATAGATTGAAAAAGGGCTTGTTCATATCATATTTATGCCTTGATATTACAAAAAAAATCCTTTTCTCAAAATTGTTCATTATTGCTATCAATATATAAGATATGTTACTCTTATTTTTTTTATGATTATGAGGGGTTAAAATGACCCTATATATATTGCATTTATTTCAATAAACTGCATCATTATTATAGTATTGCAATAAATTGTATTATAACGGATCACCTTATCATGACATTAGTCATCATAGTATGAGGAATTAAGGTCATGTCACACTCATAAGATTGCAATCCATTTATAATTTACTCTAAAATACCTTGGATTAAATGTTAAGGTTCATCCATAAAATTGGAATCTTTGCTCAATGTGTGAAATTATTTTCTTCCAACTGTTTGCCCCATATCCAATGGGTTAAAAGCTAAGGTTCACCTATGTGATGGAAACCTTGGATTTTTCTGTGATACTCCTTTATCTCTACTATTTTCCCTAAATACATTGGGCTAAAATATTAAAGTTCACCTGCAGGATTAAAGCCTTGGTTTATGGTGTGAAAATCTCTCTCCACTAATTGCCCCCACATCTTTGAGTTAAGGTGTAGAGGGGGAAAAATGTGCATCGATGTACGATTCTCAAGGTTGGATCTGTAGGGAAGCCTTAAGGTGATTGTGGTGGCCTTTATAACTCTACACTCGATGTGGGGGAGGAATGGGTTCACCAAATAACATTTTAAGGACTCGCTCCAAGTCTAGGGTGGAATGAGTTTGGATGTGTTCAATTAAGCATACACCTATGTTTAGCCTTTCTAAACTAATATATGAAAATAAATAACAATGCAAGATATAAGATACAAGATGTAATAATACAAGAGCTAAAACTAGAATGATTCTTCGATTCAATGATATCTAACTCTAGATTGCAAAATAAAATATTTGATAAAGGGTCCAAGAAAATGCATAAACAAAACCCTAGATGCACACTATATGCTCTTATTTATTCAAATGCCTATAAAACTTAATCAAGTATCTATACTTTGCTTATGTAGACACCAAAATCTGACACCTTTGAAACCACATTTTTCACCCCCATCATCAAACCCTACATAATATATTATATGCCTAAGTGCTAACTTAGGGATATAAAATCCTGCACATTATCCTATTTTCCAAATTTATTAAATCTAGAAAATTATCTTAGGATACCCTACCTACCCATTGGACATGTGTCCTAAACACTTTATCCAACACCCTTGCCACATATTACCTATTCATGTCCCCCTTGTTCTTGCACATGGGTCAGATTCCCAACACCCATGCCACAACTCATTTGTTGTGGTCCCCTTGTCCCTTCACATAAAACATGATCCCTCATCCCACTCCACTTATAGCCACATCACCCCAGTTAAGTGAGGCACACTGAATGACTCACTGTAACTGCCCCATCCACCTAGCAGTTCATATTTACCACTTGGCAAGTCAGGCTTGCCACCTCCCATTTCCCTCCAAAGCCCTAGGAAGCCTATAAAAATTTCATCTTGTCAACAAAGAAAGGGAGCTGAATTTGCATACCGACAGGTTGCCAAAATAATTCTAGACCCAACGAGAAATTACGAGCGTGAGATTTATTCTGACCATTCGTTCGAATCTCGAGGTAACCTATTTTCATCCAAAACCGCTTGTCCACAATTTCACAACAAAAAATATGCATTTGCGGTTTCACAACCGCAGGTCCACGGTTTCTAGCCCATAACCACATTTCAGTGGTTCCACAGTCCCAAGAGAAAACATCAAACGAAGATCAGTAAGTTAATTATTTGTTAGCAAGGCATTTTTAATTACTACTTATAAGTTTTTTGCAAGTATTTCTTCAAGGGTTTTTATCTATAATTGTCTCTAATCATGTATACAGGTGCTACTAAACATTTTTTGAATTTGATGTGTGCAGGAGGCAAGTATTTGGAGAGCAATTGAAGCTGGAGTGGTCCCCTCATTGGATACCAAATCCCACTCACCACTTGGATTAGAGCGAAAGAAGACTAAAGACACTAGCGTTCATTGATGCACCAAAGATGTCTCACCTCTTTGGTTCTATTTATTATTTCACGAAGCAAGCAAGCATTGTAATACGACCCATTATACTTTGGGGCAAAATCATTGTAACATAAAAGGAGTCCAAGGCTCCTATGTATTTCAAATACAAATTTAATACAAGAGATCATTTCGTTGCAATTGCTTGTTTTCATTATTCTACTTGCAAGGTGTTGTCTTATTTTACATACAAAATGGTGATCACGGTGGGACTTGTGATGGCCACTTTAGTGGAATGGCCATTGCAAAGAGAATATTGCACATGGGATACTATTGGCCGGCAATGGAAAATGACTGTTGTAAACATGTCAAAAAGTGCCAAAAGTGCCAACACCACGCAAATTTGACTCATGTACCATCACATGCTTTACAACCCATTCAAAGTCTTTGGCCATTTTCACAATGGGGCCTCAACTTGATTGGTAAAATATCACCTACATCATCAAGACAACATAAATTCATCATAAATGCTATAGAATACTTCATAAAATGGGTGGAAGCAATTCCAATGACCATTACGACTAGACCTCGAATAGAGAATTTTATACTTCAGCATATTGTCTGTCATTTTGGAATACCTTAAAAAATAATTTCTAATAATGGGAAGTCATTTAAGAATAAGGATTTTAGAGCATTGTGCAATAAATTCAAAATTCAACATAGTTTCTCAATACCTTATTACCCACAAGCAAATGGGTAAGCTGAAGCAACCAACAAAACAATGGAGTCCATTCTCAAGAAACTGGTCAAAGAAAATCATCGAGATTGGCATACTCAACTTCCTTTGGCACTATGGAATTACAGAATAAACATCAGAACGCCAACAGGAGCAACACCATTTTCATTGGTTTACAGTGCTAAAGCTATATTACCTTTCGATCTAGAGATACCCTCCTTGCAAATTGCCTTACAAGAATTCATGGATGATGACACTGAAATACAAGCACGTCTTGACCAATTTACACTTATTGATGAAAAATACATCAATGCTCTACAACATTTTTGAGTATATCAAGACAAAATCAAACGTGCTTACAATACAAAATTCCATCCTCGTGAATTTTAAGTAGGGGACCTAGTGCTCAAAGAAAATCAACAAAATACCAATGCATTGCCACACTTGAGAGATAAATTTATGCCTAATTGGTTAGGCCCATATATTGTAAAGCAAAGGTTATAACCAGGAACGTATAGACTTGTCAACTTAGAAGGAAAGTTGGAGCAAGAGCCACTAAACATAATGCACCTAAAGGTATTTTATGCATAAATAGACTTGCTGTATATATGTGTACATGGCCAAAAAAAAAGTATATTTCTACATTGCATACATTTTACATTGTACATAGAAATGTCTTTACTAACATTTTGCATATTGCATTTGCATATTACATAAAAATATTCATATAAAAAAAAATCAATTTTTGCATTACATAAGCATATCACAAGCAATAGCAGCATTACACTAATCATATAATTGCATTCATCCCATCCCATGTTCAGTAATATTTTGTAATGGTGATGATACGACCAAATAAAACAAAGTTCCAATAATTGGGGGTGCCCACCTAAGACTTTTTGCAATTCAAACAAAAGTTATAACGACATGTTTTGCTTACATCTACAATCAAATTTTCAGTCACTCAATCATATCTAGTGAAAAACCAAGTTTCAATAGTATGTCCAATTTTTTTTAGGACCAAAGCACTTTTGTCACATTAAGAAAATCTTGAGTATAATAGATTTACCCCAAAACAATCTTGAACCAAATACACTTTTACAAATATTAAAAGCATTTTGAGTAAAACAAGAACAACGCCAACTTGGGTACACCTTAAAGCGAAAAAGTAAAATTCCTCACTTACCCTATCACGCAACATAGTCCAAAATCAAAAATAGTGGATTTCACCACTATCACAACAATGCTCAAAATTTAGAAATATGTAGAGTAGTAAGGATAGGATCACATTCTCATCAAACTTCGGTTGAGAATCCGATTTCCCAAAACTCTATAAAAAAAATAATTAATTCAAAACACACACCACATATCCATAATGTTGAAGGGATCGTACTACATTCCCCTCAGAAAGTTATGTAGTCATCCCGAAAGCTTAAATATCAGATAATTGGACTATGGAGCGAACCTCCACCGGAGCTATAGACGCTTGACTGGCAGTGGAGTAAACTCATGCAGGGCGACATGTCTCTCTCCTAAAAGAGAGACCTTTGACCGCACATACGGATAAGATATAATAGGAAAACCCATAAAAGGTACCGTCCAATTTACTCATGATGGTTCAATTAACTTCACAATCACATGCACTGGTTCTTGACTGCTTAAGGTCATCGCTAACTCAAATATTCAGTAAATAAACTTCACTTGCACACACCTTGGTCCTAAAGGAAGTTAGACAACGGTAAAGAAAAAGGTCTACATTACTAGAATGATTGAGTCTTTGAAAATACTCCACTGTTAAATATCAAATACCATACCATCTTCCATATCACCATCAACAAATTCATCCATATCACATACATATACACCATACATCACCCACAAAAAGTCACCAAGATTGGATACCCCCAATTGCAACAATGAACAAGTAATGGTCAACTACTCTGAGCTATAAAAGATTGCATAGACATCTGCATGCCATCATATAGTTGCATGAACAAATAATTAAAATGCATATTACATATTAGTTTGCATTCATTATTATAGAACAAACATAAAAATATTTAGATTTCGTCAAATAAGTGATAACCAAAGCAATAACAAGAAGCATGCATATAAACATTAACACAAGAGATAACCAAAATAAAATGCCATGTATGTATATATATAAATATGGAGGTCTCAAATGTACAAAATGCCCGCAGGTTGTATACATTAGAGCACAAATTTTCATAGCAAAATAAAAGAAGGCAAAATACAAAAAGAAATACATAATGCAACTAGCTGGTACCAGCACGATCTCTCCAAGAACCCTGAGCAGATGAAGCGGCATGGGAGCTAGATCACCGGTGACTTATGTGGCTCGTCTCAATCCTTCGACTGGTAGTAGCTACTGAAGAAGGAGGAACAAGAAGTGGTATCTATCGCTCGTGCAAGATGTTCTCCAACATCTCCATATAAGTAGCCTTCTTACGCAAGGTCATCAAATATGAGCCCTCACGAGCAACTCTCTGAGAAATATCTTCACGTAGAGTAGCAACAATAGCTGCAGTGTCACCTCCACCTGACCCTTCCTGTAACCAAGTCAGCTCACCCTCTAATCGAGTCACCTCACCCCCAAGCCTAATGATCTCCATATCCTTCGTAGCAAGGGCATCATTGCTAGGTCCACCTCGTAAACTATCTACCTCGACCTGTAGATGAGTCACCTCACCCTGATACCATATCAATTCACCCTTCAGGCGAGCCACCTCCAACTCCATACTATCCCGCTCAACCTATAGAATACCCCACTCCTCTATCCATCGAGTAGGTACATCCTCATCACCATCACCACCAACCTCCTCGGGATACTACACATCAGCCATATCGGCCCTCGAAGTGCTACCTCGTTGGTACTCCACTAATCAAGGAACCCATCCTCCAACCTCCGCCTCATCACCACTACCCTCATCATCAATAATGACACTCGGCATCCAAAGAGGCTGAGAAAAAAACCATGTATCATACTCGGGAGTGGTACCCAAATCATCCAAATCACCAACCTCAAGGTCAGATTCATCAGCTAGGTCATCAACTCACCAAAATTTAGGAGCAATAGGCAACCCCAACTCATATCCTTGTCGCCTATAGGTCACAGGTGCATCAGGCACACCCCGTACCAAACTAAACTGAAGTTGCACCTAAGAAAATTGAACATACTCCATCTCCCTAAGATAGACACCAACAACCCATCGACATCGTCTAATGTGGCGAAGCTCTACCACATCCATCACCCAATCCAAGCCCCTCCAAGGCTGCCAGCTCATGAAATCTCTAGTAAGGGAGCTCAAAATATCTCTATACTCTGAGGCCCCAACCATCGAATGACTAAGCTCCTCACTAATAATCCACCTGTAAGCATGAGGGGAAGTGGCATCATAAGCACAAGGAAGACCAACTGACCGTCCAACAATGATGTGCTCCCAAGACCACACTTGGATCACCAAACTACAACCTAGGCCCTTTCACCCCCGCCTCTTTTTTTTTTGGTAGATAAGATACTATAGCATTAATACCAGATTTTATAGGTTGACCCAAAACCTCGTATAAGCACTTTCACCCCCGCCTCTTAACCTTGTATAGCTTGCTATAAATCTGGCATAGAAGAGCGAGAGCCCATGCCAACTATCGAGGATCAGATATCAAGTCAAGAACAATAGAAACCTAGTTCCATGGGATCCTCGATCACATGGACTTGGGCAACAGCATGTTGCTCAATATATACATCAGGAAGGCTGGAATGGCTCCCAAACTATCAGTCATAAAGAGATCCAGATATGCAATATCCCCCTTCTGTAGTCTACATCCCACAACTCACCAAAAATAGGGAATAGAGTCTCCTTCTTTTTGAGACCAACGCAGACAACAGGACCCTCGATAGGAACATGAAGAATTCGGTAAATATCCTCCAAATTAATAGTTAGCTCCCCCGTAAAAAGTTAAAAAGTACCCCTGTCAGGATCCCAGCGTTCAACAAGCACCGACAAAAGATCCTCGTCAGCCCGGATGGTGCCAAACCACCCACATCCATCAAGACCAATGGTCTCTAAAAAATTCCAATCATCATCAATAAGAGCCTTGTGCACTTTGCAGATAGTGCGAGGCCACCTATGTCGGGCATCAAGTAGCTTAACCTGAAACAAAGAAAATAAGAAAAATATTAGAATGATCAATATATATATATATAACCTATCCCTAGGTGATCAAAAATCAATAGGCAAAAACAATCAAAAATCAAAAACAAAAAAAACAAGAAAAAATAAACATACATAAAATGCAATACAAAAAAAAACAACTTTCACCTATCCCTAGGTGATCAACAATCAACAGATAAAAAAAATCAAAAACCAAACAAAACAAAAAAAAACTTTCACCTACCCCTAGGTGATCATAAATAGATAGACAAAAACAAATCAAACGAAAAAATCATTACCAGCCCCACTTAGTTACAAATAAAAACATTAAAAAAAAACAAAAAAAACCTAACTAAAGGCAAAGGACCACCTACCTCGGCATAGCGGATGCCACCTTCCGCTCCAGCCGAGCCACCACCAACGTCACCACCGCCACCGCTGCCTTCGCCCACCTCCATCTCACTCAACAAACTCACTAATCAACTAATGACAACTGGCAGAATGAGAATGAAAGTGACAACAAACCTTTAAATAACCACTTTTTATAGCAAAAAACATGCAAATACATTTTCATATGTGCATAAAAATGCAGACACACGGGTAGCATAAGAAACTGCAGCCCCCGTGGTTCCAAAAAAGAAATTGCAGACGTGTGGTTCCAAAAAAAAACCAAAAAATTACAAAAAGAAAGAAATTTGCCACCAAAAATTGAATTCAAGTTAAAAGTGACAATAGTACAAAAAAACAAAACAATCCGAAGTTGAAATTGATGCCCACTCCATGAGGTTACAAAACATGGATAATTACGATAATCAATGTACATTAGGGAATTGCTAACAATCACTACAACAAGTGCCTAGGATGATTGGTTCCTTCATTTCATAATCATGCATGTCAATTAAACCAAAAGGTATAATTTAAGACAAAAGTCCACCACATGCTTGGGGTAAAACATTTTGAAAAATATGAAACAACAAAAACCATTTCAATCATTAAAAATTCATCAATTGGCCCATAGGCTTCATTCTTTATCCACTTGCCAATTTAGGGGGTAAAGAAAAAAAAATTATTAAAAAATCAATTATTCAGTATGCCACACCAAAGAGAGTGAGTCCATCCATCCAATAAAGTTAGATGTCATCGGTTTTTGCACCGCATTGTGTTGTACACAACACAGTGCAAAAAGGGGCAACTATAGACACCAAAATCCAACACCTTTGAAACCACATTTGTCACCCCCATCATCAAACCCTGCATAATAAATTATATGCCTAAGTGCTAACTTAGGGATATAAAATCCTGCACATTATCCTATTTTCCAAAGTTATTAAATTTGGAAAACTACCTTAGGATACCCTCCCTACCCATTGGACATGTGTCCTAGAAACTTTATCCAACACCCTTGCCACATATTACCCACTCATGTCCCCCTTGTCCTTGCACATGGGGTATATTCCCAACACCCATGCCACAACTCATTTGTTGTGGGCCCCTTGTCCCTTCACATAAAATAGGATCCCTCATCCCACTCCACTTGCAGCCACATCACCCCAGTTAAGTGAGGCACACTGAATGACTCACTGTAACTGCCCCCTCCACCTGGCAGTTCAGATTTGCCACTTGGCAAGTTAGGATTACCACCTCCCATTTCCCTACAAAGCCCTAGGAAGCCTATAAAAATGTCATCTTGTCAAAAAATAAAGGGAGCTAAATTTGCATACCGACAGGTTGCCAAAATCATTCTAGATCCAATGAGAAATTACGAGCGTGAGCTTTATTCCGACCTTTGGTTCGAAACCCGAGGTAACCTATTTTTAGCCAAAACCGTTTATCCACGATTTCATAGTCAAAAATGCGCATTCACGGTTTCACAACCGCAGGTCCATGATTTCCATCCCACAACCGCATTTCAGCGGTTCCACAGTCCCGAGAGCAAACATCAAACGGAGATCAGTAAGTTATTCATTTGTTAGTTTTTGCAAGTATTTCTTCAAGGGTTTTTATCTGTACTTGTTTCTAATCATGTATACAGGTGCTACTAACCCTTGTTCGAATTTCATGTGTGTAGGAGGTAGGTATTTGGAGAGCAATTGAAGCTGGAGTGGTCCCCTCATTGGATACCAAAGCCCACTCACCACTTGGATTGGAGCGAAAGAAGACTGAAGACACCACCGTTCATTGATGCACCAAAGAGGCCTCACTTCTTTGGTCCTGTTTATTATTTCACGAAGCAAGCAAGCATTGTAATCCGACCCCTCATACTTTGGGGCAAAATCATTGTAACAGAAAAGGAGGCCAAGGCTCCTGTGTATTTCAAATACAAATTTAATACAAGATATCATTTCGTTGCAATTGCTTGTTTTCATTATTCTACTTGCAAGGTGTTGTCTTATTTTGCATACAACTTATGATCTAGGTTTTTCACAAAAGTGGGCAGAAAGTAAACAATAAACAACCTAAATATCTATTAGAGCACTTATCTAATATGGTGGTTGATCCAAGCTTTATCTTTTGTCCAAATATCCAATAGCTTCAAACCTACAAAATAGTTTCACAAACCCCTAGAAAATTTGATCAACGTTTGGGGGCTTGCGTAGGCTACTATATAGCTGAGCTTGGAGGCATAGTGGTACCCCTTGGTCCTTTTAGTTGATCTATTTGAAATTAAAATGATATTTGACCTTTAGAGCATGCACAAATATAGTAAAACAAATATGCAACAGTAATATGAAATGCAACAAAGATGGACACAATAGAATGCTTTAAAACAATATGCAAATTAAGGTTTTAAAGTGTAAATCTTGTCCCCAAAACCCGAATTTTACGAAATTCATCCCCTATAACTAGGAAGTGTAATTTGGGTTGACCAAATTCACACCCTATATGGACGAGGTGCAAATATAGTTCAAATGCCCTTTTTAGGGCCTGAAACAACAAAAAATGAGGTGCAAAATGCAAAAAATAAAGTTTTAAATGCTAACAAAACAAATGTGAAACCTAATGAGCTAATGGAGCAAGCAAGAAGCAATTAAGATGTGGAAGAAGCACTCCAAAATGTTTTATCTATCCAATCATCAATACTTCTTCACTCAATCCCTAAGGGCAACAATCACCAAGCACCAAAATAATCAAAACAATAATTTGCAGCAGAAATCCACTTAAAAGCATGAGCATATGAGCGAGTCAACAATTAGAACCACCATAAAAAGCATTGGGGGAACTAAGGGGATCGAAACCATTTATAAGAGGTATGGGGGGCAAAATGGGTGGAAAAGTGAAATTTCACTTTGGGCAAAGCCGACCTCAAAACAGGTCGACCGAGGAAGGGGTTTAAGTGAGAAAAACCCCTAAAAAGCTAAATTTGTACCCCCTCCATACAAGGCATGAATCGAGAAATCCAAATTCATGCCCAGTATGGACCAAGTGTGAATTTGGTAAAGCTATGCAAAAAGATAAAGAGAGAAGGCAAAAAGACCCAAAATTTACACTTAGCAAGTTTGGGTGGCTAGCTAGGGGTCTAAGGAAGATTTGAACTATTTTGATAGGTCACATTTTTGTGTCTACATTTTTTCCCTTATTTGATGCATTTATGGCCAAGTAAATGCATCAAATAAATATGTAGACTCCTATGGGCAAAGGCGAAAAACATAAAAAAGGGGTGGTCAGGGTTGGACAAAGGGGCGGTGCAAAGAGGGTATCACAGCGGATACTTTTGCACACAAGCAAGACATTACTTCCATTAATGCCTCTAAGGCTAGGATGCCCCCTCGAGTTTTAGAAGGAATGGATAATTTATTAAGAAACTCAAAAGAGGCAAAGAAAGAAAAACACATAAACAAAATAAAGCAGAGCAAGTAGACAAAGAAGCACGATAAAAGAAACTGGGCACAAAATGATTCTAACTAATGCAATGAACTAATGCAATAATGCAAGCTATCTAAGATGAAATGCATGAATGAAAGAAAAAGGGGAAATAAATAATAAGGTAAAAGAAGAGAAGAAAGAGACGAAGAAGAAGAAGAAGAAAAATAAAAAGCAGAAGCAAGGCTCCAAAGAGGTCAAAGAAACATCAAGCGATAAAATAGCCAAAATCTTGGATAAAGGGTGTTATGCTCAAAAATATGGTTAAAAATGGAGTGAAAACCCGCTATGGGTGTAGTACTCTCTAATATGGACATATGGATAAATTTTGGAGCATGAACCACTATGGGTGCAATGTTGGTTAAGATGATCATATGGACAGAGATACCTTCTAGGATGTATGCTCATAAATGGTCGATATGGAGGCTACCCCTCGCATGTGGCCACGAAGCTATCCCATGTGGGGTGTTTTGTGTATGAAGGTGATATATTAGCAAGTACTACTCGATAGGGGTGTGATGTGTGTAAAGTGTGAATGGACCAAATGATCTGATCATAACACCTTGTGAGTGTGTGCATGTGCCAAAAGAAAAGAGAGGAAGAAAACGAGCAAATAATTGTGCATGTGTGCCCTCCATATTGAAGCTTTAATAGTTATAAAGTGAATCGCTTAACTATTGAAAATTCAATAATGAAGGTGTGAAAGCAAAGAATATAGGAGAACGTATATCCCTGTATGAACAAAGGAGAGGGAGAAAACAAGCAAAGGACAAGGATATACCAAAAGATGATTGTATTCCTTGACTTGGGAAAAAAATGGTTGTTAGTCAAGGAATACAAGAAGAAAATAGAAGAGAATAAAATAGCAGAGGAAGAAAAAGAAGAGAATAAGGAATTAAAATACATGGGCCCTAGGTGGGGGCTTCGCTAGGCATCAAAGCCCTGGTGAGAGTGCAATGCATGTGAGCTATGACCTCCATTTTTGAGCTACAAACACTAGCAAGGATTTTAACCCTTCCATTTTGAGAAATAGTCTGACCCTTTCACATCCTATGATTCTAGTTGTCAAGTCATCTCCTAGGAATACATCACCTCCATTATACTTTTCATATTCACAAAACCACTCCCTATGAGGATTCATATGAAAAGAATCCCTTGAGTTGACCAACCATGCATTATGATATGAGTGTATACTTGAAGGTGCCAAGTATATATCCTCTCCTTATATGGAGGTATTTATTTCTATGAAAGGAGCATCATCAGATCCCTTACTTTTATCAATATTTTTAGATCTACAGTCCTTCAAATGCCCAACTTTATCATATTTCCAACACTTATAATTTTTTGGGATATTGACCTTCCTCTTGACTTTGAATTGTCCCTCAACTTATTTTTATCTTGGGAATGATCCTTTACAAACAAGGCATCCTTTGATAGGCCCTCCATGGATTTTCACTTCATTTCTCCTGGTAACAAGGATGGAACCACATCCTCAAACTTTAAAGTAGTTGCAGTAGTACTACCAATAACCCCAACCAAATTATCCCATAAATCTAGCAAAGAACATAACAAATTAATAAAATTATATTTTTTAGACATATTAATATCAATAGAGGCTAAATAAATTACCATAGTGTTAAATGTATTGAGATGTTCTATCATAGGATCTCCATCATTCATCCTAAGGAGATACAACTTCAAAAGAAGCTTTTTGTTTACTAGGGAATTTAACTTATATAAAGCCGCTAACTTTTGCCATAGCTCCTTATCAATGTTTTCTCCAAATACATTAATCAAAATTGAATTTGTAAGGCATAGCCAAATAATACACTTTGCCTTCCTATCTAACTTCTCCCAGTCTTCTTACATCATATTTGTAGGTTGTTTTCCTAACACAAAAATCCATTGATCTCTATGCATAAGGAGATCTTCCATCCTTAGCTTCCTTAACTCAAATATCTAGTTGTTAAAATTTTCTATCTCAATCCTTAAATTGCTAGTCATTTTCCTTCACATAGGATTCACCTACATAAAGCTCCCACTCAAAAATAGGTTTATCGTAACCTAAGATACCCTTGCTCTTCTTAGGTTGAGCTAAACCCTATCAATAAATGTATCCCCCTGAATCCAATAACCTTGCTCTAATACAAAATGAAGATTTTAATAAACCTACTCTAGAAATATAATGTAAATGGATTTGTAAAACAAAAGAAAATAATGACATGGATCCACAATAAACACCAAGATTTATCCTAGAAACCCTTGATCGAAAAAACCAACAAAAAACTCAAAGTTACACCTCTTATTCTTCTATACATTATGTTAACAAAACAATTTACAATACAATATATAGGCATTCCACAACATCAAACAACCCTAAAGCACCAACTGGTATTATAATACAATGGTATAAAACCATGGGCTAAAACCACCCATACCCAATAATTAAGAAATCAATTGTGTCGAGTTGTACAATATTTTCTTGCAAAGAATAAAACACATCCAACATCTTGTACAATAACCAAGCGACAATGCACTTATACCGTAGGTTGGATCTTCACTTATACGACAAGCATTTGAACGACAATGCAATAACTCACATGTACAACACTTAGAATGACTTGTATGCTAGTTCACTCACTTGAATGACACTCTACAATCCTCTTGAATGATGCTTCCAACTACTCCACTCATACAAATCTCATACGATGCTTTGAACTATAAATTCCTTGTATAATCACTTGGATGCAACTATGCTCCTCACCTACACACAAAACATGATACACACAATCTACCAGACTACCAACAACAATAGTAACATAGAGAGCACATATATGATACAGATGAAGGATGAATTATCATTGTATTACTATGTCAATGTGGCATTCACATTATAGGACATTTACCTTGGCAATACAATGCAACAATGGATACACAGACTATACAAGCCTAGATGATTTCTTGTACTCCCTTGGTGTCTTCCTGATACATGGTACTACACAAATGAATGGGGGGTCCTTTTTAACTTTGAGGCTTGTCAGTTGTGAACAACTATCGCTTGAGACACCTCACCTGTAACTACTCCATTTGTATATGCATTGCATTCATTAGAAATAAATTACATTTGTAATTAATCAAACAATTACATCATTACCCTTGACATCCAACACAACAAAATTAAATTACATTTATATTTTATTTCATTTATATTTACATTTCATGTGTGTACATTTCACACTTATTCCTACTATGCACACTACTTAGGCCAATCAAAATAGGCTCCTACATCTACCCTTCCTTTAAAATTTGTCAATAACCTTGTCGACAATTGCTTCTACTCTTAGGGACTTGAGTTCTATTGATGTTGAGGTGTCGAAATAAGTACACCTCCAAGCTACTAGATTTGCAGTTTCAAGGCCTTAATTTCTCCTTTCATTATCTTGGCATAGGCTTGGTATAAAGCCCATTGCACACCATAATGATTCAAACTCTACTTGACTTCTACTAGTCTAGCCTTCAATTTGGCCTCCATCTTGGTTGCTTCAACATCTCTCCTTTTTACTATCACTAATTGTTCATCCTTCTCATCTATTAGTTGATTGCAATGATTGACCTCTTGATTCTTCACCTCCAACAATTGCTCCCTCACCACACATTATAACTTTAGCTATTCGATCAACTAGTTTTGCTCCTCTTGTGCCTTGATATTTTCCTCAACCTTCTTTCACAACCTTGCCAATTCTGCATCGACATCCTCCTGCACCTGCCAAATTTGGGTCTCCATATCCTTTAATTGGTTAGCATGCTCAACATTCTTCTCCTAAAACTTCTAAATTATTGTGGCTAACCATTGAATCATGTATTCTAAGAAATTTATTCGTGCATGTGATTTAACAATTTTAGGTGTAAGTCTGATGAACTTGACACCTTCCTCCTTTGGACAAACTGCCAAATTCGCTCCATCGATGTACACTTGTGGTAGATTTTTGTAGGGTACCTTAGTTTTCTCTAGTAGTTTCTTCAATGCCATCATTTATTTAACACTACCTTCTAGATCCTATGGCTACATTTGGTGTATTTTAGCAAACTTCTTCATATGCTCATCATCACAAGCCCAATGCATAAATTTTCCCAACTCATTCTCCAAACTTAATTACCATAGTCGCCACTCTCCCAGACATCCAACTTTGAACTCATTGCATTCTTTCTCAATAATATGGTCACCTCAAAAAATGCGTCAACCTACTCATTAATATACTCTCCTATAACCAACGATCTCCTCAAATTTGATACTTCAATGATGAAATACTCATGTCTTCTACCAACTCCATGTCCATGTCATCTCTAATGGTTGCTTCCTCCATGTCCTCTCATCTATAACCTATTACATTGATTGGTATTTTTGTTGCATTGCCCTCCTATATGTGCTACCTGCACTAGTACAAATGGATTTCAATACCATTTCTTGCTCTCTTTCTAGCTCCTCAATAGTTCATTTTCCTCATATTTTCGCCACAAGATAAACTCTGATGTAGTTTGTTAAAAACTAAACTATGATTGATCTTCCATAGCAAGATACCACACAAAACATTCCCTTCCATAACCCATATCATAATAGTGTTAATACCTCCAACATTAGTCAAGTTTCCTTTCAACAACCTACCTATAACCCTTCCCTAGGGAATCTGGGGGTATTGCACAACAACAATATCGATATGCAAAGCTTGAAAATATGGTGAAACAATTGGCTTTAATAATAAATATGCTTCAACCTCCAAGTTTCACCTACAACTATAATAAAATGTGCAATCAACCCCTAGATCCTATCGTTACCTCTAGGCCCTATACTAAGCATTTTTCAATGCTGGTTTTGCCTATTTATAAAGGAACAAAGGACCCAATTGAACAATTAAGGATGTTTAGGACAACATGCCATGATATTATATATGATGACATGTTGTTACTAAATATGTTCCCTAATATCCTTGGTGGTATGGCATCGAAATGGTATCATCAACTACCTAATAATTCTTTGAGGAATTTTGAGGAGACAACGGAGTTGTTTGTTCAACAATTTGGAGCTTATGTGGAGAAAATGTGACTATAAAATATTTATAAAGCAAGGTAAGTATGAAAGTTTTTTGAACTTTTTATCTCGTTAGAGAAGTCTAGTTGGACAATTAAGATACACTTTGCTTTGTGAAGATATGTTAGAGATATTTATTAGAAATTTACAAGAGCATATCTCATATGAACTACAAACAACAGCTATTACCTCTTTTACAATAGATCTGGAAAGAAGGGTAGAGCAAGCCCTTATTCGAAGAGGGAAAATTAAGCCAAAGAAATAATAAAATGGGACCACAAAAGCTCAATATAATAACAAGCATGTAGTCGGTGATAGGATAATGGATAGCAAGCCTATTAATAGTGGTGTTAACACCTTGCAAAATATGGTGCTTAGCCAACCTCAAAATCCTCCACCAAGGAATTTTACAAGACTCAACCAATCTCTTTCGTCGATCCTAAAGCAGCTTTTAGAATATCATATTATTGAATTACCTCCCACAAGGCAATTTGATACCAAGGCTAATTGGTATAAGCCTAGTCAACGTTGTGAGTATCATAGAGTGGAAGGGCACATGACAAATTCATGTAAGAGGTTCAAACATGTGGTTTAGGACTTAATTGATGAAGTTCGCCTTGTTATAGAGGGTCCTCAACCTAATCCTCCAAAAAATAATCAACCTCTTACTCAACATGCACCCACAACTAATCAAGACATGGGGATCTTCCAAGGCCCCCTACCTAAGCATAAGCAATAAACAACTAATCAACTGTCATATTGTAATGTGTCACCTCCCTACAACAATATGGTTGGTATGGTAGCAATAACTACAAGGCAACAAGCACATAATCAACCAACTCAACAATCTCAGTAGGAGACAAGTTCTTCATCCAACCTACCTTAGTTTTGAAGAATACCCAAAAAAAAATCATGAGAGTAGAAAATCTACCTTTAGTGTTGAAGCCACAACCTAAAGTCTCATTTGACATTCAACATCAATTAGCTAGTACCCCAACCAAGATCACTCAAAACTTTTTTAAACTTCTCCTATTCATGGGGAAGCCTTGTTGAAGCTTCTAAGACAACAATTTGTTCCTTCAGATATTTTTTCTAGTGCTATAGCTAATGTTGTGAGTTCTCTTGGAATACATCATATCACATTTTCGGATGACAATATTCCTTCCTCGAACTTACGATGGGATTCTTCCCTGTACATTATTGCAATTATTGGGAAAAAATTTATCAAACGAATTCTAATTGATAATGGTTCTTCCCTCAATTTATGCACTTATTAATTTTTCCAAAAGTTTGGATTAAAAGAGGAAGATTTAACTAAATCCAATATCATCATCAAAGCTTTCAACAATGAGTTCCAAGAGGTTTTTGGTGTTGTGTCTCTCCCCCTTAAGGTTGGACCTAAGATCTTAGATACCTTGTTCTATGTGGTGTCTTGTCCTGCATATTTTAATCTTCTTCTCATACACCCTTGGATTCATGCAATGAAGGTTATCCCTTCTACTTTTCACCAATGTTTAAAGTTTGAATTTAAGAATCAATTTATCACCATTTTGGGCTATCCTCACCCATTTGAATATTTTTCTCTAGTTGAGCAAGCTCAATATTACCTTCATTTATGCCCATGAGTTTCCTCGTCTTACATAACCAAGGAACTTAATAATTTAAAAGTGAGTAAGAAACCATTAATCAATGTTTCATCATAGGATCAAGTCAATCATTTTCTTCAAGAACCTCTTCTAGATATATCTCATCAAGGATTGGAGTGGAGTAATGAGGATGAGGGACCACCTTCTCCCTCTTTATTTTACAATGTGGTAACTTTGGTGCACCCTAAGTTTGTTCCCCCTTGGACGGTAAAGAACTTAAAGACCCAATGAATATAATGCATCTAAAGAGATACTATGCATGATTTGGCACTCTACATTTTTTAAATTACATTTAGTTTAGTTTTCATACCGCATTTGGTTTGCTTGTTCATATTGCATGACAACCTGTCATATTTTTTATGTTTTGCTTAATATTTTGTTCTTTGCATTTTTATTGACATACAATTGCATTGTTGCTTGTTCATATTTGCATGACTACTTGACCATATAGAATTTTTGGGACTTCGTGAGGATGACAAGTGTTGACACCTAGTTAGGTCTTAGCTCACATGCATTGCACTCATACCAGGGCTTTGATGCCTAGCAAATCCCCAACATAGGGCTCATCTCCTTACATTCTCATCATTACATTTGCTCATTTTCCTTGATCTTGAAAATTTTAATGATCATATTTTTGTCTTCCCCAAGTCAAAGAATATAGTTCTTCTATGTATCCTTGTCCTTTGCATGTTTTCCTTTATCCTTATCATTAAGACAAGGATACATGTTCTTTTCTTCTATATGTGAATCTTGCTCTGTTCACACATCCTCAACACACACACTGTTCTTCATGTTTATTTTTCTCTTTATTTTCTAGCACATGCACACACAATTTATGCCTCGCTCTGTTCATCATATTTTGCACACACCACACCCCTATTGGGTAGTACTCATTTTGGCATATCAATCATATCATTTCAACACCCCATAGTGGATAGCTTCATGGTAACGATCGAGAGGCAGCCTCCATTCGACCATTTGCGAGCATACATCCCAACAAGCATATCTCTTCTTTTCTTCAACCATCGACAAGCACTACAACCATAATGGGTATCGCTCCACTTGTCCATATTTGAGAGTATAATACCCTTACAGGATAGCTTGATGCAGGAGCATCCGGCAATGGTAGAGCAATCTTGCATCTCCAAAAATTTTCTAGTTTTCTAAGTAGTTTTGCATCTTTACTTACCTATTTTTAGCCTGGAATGAGTTTTGTAAAGCAATGATCAGTTTGGGAAGGTTTGGTAAAGCAGGGGGGTGAGGTCGCGAAATCGCGACCTCCGAAAGCTACGTTGTAATTCGTTAAGTTGCGTCGCGATATCGCGATAGTGTTTTAAAAGCTAAGGCGGAGGCCACAGTCGTCACGATATCGCGACGTCGTGATATCGCGACGGTGGTGTAAAGCAAGGCGGAGGGTGAATGACCTTTCGTAATGTCCCGACTAGTGCGAAACTGCCACGTGGCAAGATCTTAAGGCAGAACAAAAGCAAATGCAAAGCGGAGGATAGGGCAAAGACTTCGTCGGAGTAAAGGCACAGAGGGAATGGGAAGGGGGTCGCGAAATTGTGACATGTCGTGATTTCATGACCCCAAAGGATCTTCGGCTTATTAGAGGCACTGTGGGTCACGATATCACGACATGTCGTGATATCGCGACGTGTCGCGATATCGCGGCCTAGTAAAGTCAAGACTAAAGAAAATAGCGGACGACCGAGCAAGACCAGATGTGACACGTGGAAGGCCACGTGTATCGTGACAACTGTAAAGGGGTACATGCATCATTTATATTACGACCTGGAGAAGGCGTGGCGAGATTTAAAGACGGTCGGCTACGTGTATGGAGACAAGACGAGGAAGGTGTCGACCACGCATTCTTTTGTTATTCTTTCTGGCAACGCAACCATTGCAGGTAACGACTTAATGGAAGAAACAGCAGTACATAGTATGGTCAGAACCAAGCGGCCAATGCAGGGTATGGGAGCCATTAATGCAAGCTTCTGGGCGGATCGGCAGTTGCCCATTTATGGCAGAAAACCAAAATTTGAAAATGGAACCGGGGGAAATAAAATTTTGAATTTTTTGTTGGGCAGGAGCATTAAACTCCTGGAGGATCGAGGCCTCCGTTAAATACTCAAAATTTTTAAGGGTTGCGGGATGGTGAAGTTCGGGATTAAGGGAGAAGTTGTAGGCTGGAAAGACGACTGTAAACTGTATTAAGCAATTTAATGAAATTACGGTGAAATTACCGTGAATGTGTTTTGTGTGAATCCCGGCTTGCCATCCTAGCTTCATGGCCACTAGCGAGGGGTAGCCTCCATTCGACCATTTGCAAGCATACATTCTCATAGGATTCCAATTTGTTTCTTTTCTTTTTGTTTTCTTTGACCTTTTAGATTTTTTGATTTCTTCTTATTTCACCTTTCTGTCTTCTTTCGTTGTTTGTTTCCTTCTCTCTTCTTTCTTATCATCTTTTCTTCTTTCCATTCGCTCATTTGTGCATATCACCTTGTATTCATCTTAGTTTCCATTTTAGATTGCATTTCATTTAGTTAGGATCATCTTGCATTGCATTCATTTTGATTGTGATTATCTTACTCAAAAAAATTTGCAAGTTAACCTCATATCCTTTTTCATTTTTTTCTCTCTTATTCTGTTTGGCACCTTCTTCTTTTCTTTGTTGTTGTTTGTCGCTTTGTTTTCTTATGAGTCATTCATTTCGAGTTTACTTAGGAATTTGGAATTCCTTCTAAAACTCGAGGGGGTATCCTAGCTTGAGAGGCATTAATGTCCCTAATGCCTTGTTTTGCATGCAAAATATTTAAGTGTTCAAAATGGCACCATTTTTGCACCATCCCTTTCTTCTAAACCTACCACCCATTTTTGTGTGTGTTTTTTTATGCCCATAGGTGTCTACATATTTCTTTGATGCATTTATTAGGCTTTAAATACATCAAAGAGGGGGAAAAATGTAGACATGGAAAATTGACCCATTAAGATGAGTCATTTTCCTTAGATCCTTAGTTTTCCTCTCAAAAAAGTAAGGTCATCTTTGATCCAACTTTTCCCCCATCAAATATTCTTCATTCCTCTTAAAACCTCTACCATTGGATCGGGCTTGAAAAGAGCTTTCCGACGGTATAAGTTTTGTCCCATTCTGACATCGTTTGGTCCCCCAAAGTGCCAAAAAACTGCACATGGGTCTAGCTGAACCAAATTCGCGGTCGCCCCATATGGGCCGCAAATTTGGCAAGTTTAGCTAGCCAAATTTGTGCCTGTATTTTATGGGGTATGAATTTGGCTAAAAACATTTACCAAATTCATGGCTGCCTAGTAAATTATAGGGCACGAATTTGGCATTCTATGGGTTTTTCTCTCAAAAACCCCTCCCCTTGTCAGCTCGTTTTGGGGTCGACCCTTACCCGCGGTGAAATTTCATTTTCCCATCCGTTTTTCCCTCCAAACATCTTATAAATAGAGGATTGGATTCCCTCTTTTCCCCAATAGTTCTTCTTGATATTATAATTCTTGACTCACTCATTTTCTCATGCTAACAAGTGCCCTTCTGCTGCAAGTTGTTGTTTTGTTTTTGTGCTTTGGTGTTTGCTGCCCTTGGGGATTGAGTGGAGGAGTCTTGATGATTGGAGAGATCAACCATCTTGGAGTGCTTCTTCCACTTCTTCATTGCTCCTTGCTTTCTCCATCAGCTCATTAGGTTTTGCATTTACATTAGTTGCTCCGCAAGTTTGTTTTGAGGCCCGAAAAGGGCATCTGAACCAAATTCACGTCCCACCCATACAGGGCATGAATTTGGTAAGCCAGATTCATGCTCCCTATTTACAGGGCATGAATTTGGTAAATTAGGGCTTGGGGGCAAGTTTCGCACCCCAAAACCTTGATTTGCACTTTGCATTTTAGCATTCTGTTGTGTCCATCTTGTCTGCATTTTATTTCGTTGTTATCTATCTGTTTTACTCTATTTGTGCATGTTCCAAAGGTCAAAGATCATTTTTCTTTTGAACGGTCAGCTAAAAGGACCAAGGGGGCTTGATTGTTGCACCTCCAAGCTCAGTCTTATAGCGGCCTAAGTAGGCCCCCAAACACTGATCAAATTTTCTAGGGTTTGTGAAGTTATTTTGCAGGTTTGAAACCATTGGATATTATGGACGCAAGATAAAGCTTGGATCAACCATCGAATCAGATAAGTGCCCTAATAAATATTTAGGCTGTTTGGTGTTTGCTTTTGTTCATTTCTACTCAAAACCTAGATTACAAGTAAAGGAAAAACATTTGATTAAATTTCTAGGCATTTGAAAGAATAAAAGCATATAGTGTGCATCTAGGGTTTTAATCTTGTTTGTGCATTCCCTTGGACCCTTGCTCAAAGACTTTATTTTGCAATCCTAGGGTTAGACATCATTGAATTACAAAATCATACTAGGGTTAGTTCTTGTCTTCTTGCATCTTGTGTGTCTTGCATTGTTCTTTCCTTTTCATAGTTTAGTTTAGAAAGGCCAAACAATAGGTGTATGCTTAATTGACACATCAAACACTTCCACCCTGGACTTGGAGCGAGTCCTAAAACCATTCCTGGTGAACCCGTCCTTTCGTGTCCCCGAGTGTAGAGAATATAACACACCCTCACGGTTCACCTCGACTCTCAGCGGATCCAACCGAGAATCGTACGCGGTAGGGCAGTTTTCCCCCTCTACATCTTTGGTGAACCCAACGTGAAACATGTCCTTAGTGGCCAAATTAGGAAACCTCTTCCTTTTGTCCCTTTTTTTTTTTTTTTTAAACCATAAGCAAGACCATTAAATCTATTTGCATAGAGTTAGAGCATGAAAACACTTTAAAAATACCTTTTGTGTGTCTTTCGTTATTTTTAGATCTCTTTTTCTCCCTTGTCCTTTCTCTTAATCCTATGGCTCCAAACCTTAGGAGTAAGCGAAAGCTTTCAGAATATGATGAGAATCCTCAAAAGGATGATCAAATTGACAAGGAGAATCCCGATCTAGAGAGAAAGGAGGACTTGGAGAATAATGATGACATTGATCCTATTGAAGGTCCTCATGGTAGGCTCACCTTCAAATCATTTGATCATATTTGGAATTTCTATAAGCAACATAGGCAAGCCTTGAATAAGGCCATGGATGAAGAGACCCCCCTCGAAGAGGCTAGGACATCTCATCATCAAACCATTTCTCCTCAAAACATTCACATCAATCCTTTGTTTGAATCTTCTCATAATGTTAATCCATTCCATAAACCAACATATGCTACTACAACAACCACCAATATTGGGGGAATTTTGCAACCTCCTCCAACTAGTAGCATACCCCAAAACAATGTTCAATTTCCATCTTCTAATGTTCCCTCTTTCAACTTTCCTTCTTCTGTTCCACCAACTATGAGTTATCTTCCACAACAAGATACCACACAAAACATTCCCTTCCATAACCCATATCATAATAGTGTTAATGCCTCCAACATTAGCCAAGTTCCCTTTCAACATCCTACCTATAGCCCTCCCCTAGGGAATCTAGGGGCATTGCACAACAACAATCCCGATATGCAAAGCTTGACAAATATGGTGAAACAATTGGCTTTAAGAATAGATATGCTTCAACCTCCAAGTTTCACCTACAACTATAAGGAAATGTGCAATCAACCCCTAGACCCTATCGTTGCCTCTAGGCCCTACCCTAAGCATTTTCCAATGTCGGTTTTACCTATTTATAAGGGAACAGAGGACCCAATTGAGCATTTAAGGATGTTTAGGACAACATGCCATGATATTATATATGATGACATGTTGTTACTAAAGATGTTCCCTAAGAGCCTTGGTGGTATGGCATTGAAATGGTATTATCAACTACCTAATCATTCTTTGAGGAATTTTGAGGAGACAACAGAGTTGTTTGTTCAACAATTTGGAGCTTATGTGGAGAAAAATGTGACTATAAAATATTTATGCCTTTTGAAGCAAGGTAAGGATGAAAGTTTTTTGGACTTCTTGTCTCGTTGGAGGAGTCTAGTTGGATGGTTAAGATACACCTTACCTCCTCGAGACATGCTTGAGATATTTATTGGAAGTTTACAAGAGCAAATATCTTATGAATTGGAAACAACAACTATTACCTCTTTTGACCAAGCGATAGATCTGGAAAGAAGGGTAGAGCAAGCCCTTATTTGAAGAGGACAAATTAAGCCAAGGAAAGAAGAAGATAGGACCACGAAATCTCAGTATAAGAACAAGCATGTAGTTGGTGATGGGGTAACGGATAGCAAGCATGTTAGCGGTGTTGTTAACACCTTGCAAAAGATGGTGCTTAGCCAACCTCAAAAACCCCCACCAAGGAATTTCACAAGACTCAACCAATCTCTTTCGTCGGTCCTAAAGCAACTTTTGGAAGCTCACATTATTGAGTTACCTCCCATAAGGCAACCTGATACCAAGGCTAATTGGTACAAGCTTGGTCAACATTGTGAGTATCATAGAGTGGAGGGGCACATGACAAATGGATGTAAGAGGTTGAAACATGTGGTTCAAGACTTAATTGATGAAGGACGCCTTGTTATAGAAGGTTCTCAACCCAATCCTCCAACAAACAATCAACCTCCTACTCAACAAGCACCCACAACTAATCAAGACATGGGAATATTCCAAGATCCCCTACCTAAGCATGGGCAACAGGCAACTAATCAAGTGTCATATCATAATGTGCCACCTCCCTACAACAATATGGTTGGTATGGTAGCAATAACTACAAGGCAACAAGCACATAATCAACCGACTCAACAGTCTCAGCAGGAGACGAGTTCTTCATCCAAACCACCTTCAAAACCTCCCTTAGTTTTGAAGAATACCCAAAAAAGGAGCACAAGAGTAGAAAATCCACCTTTAGTGTTGAAGCCACAACCTAAAGTCTCCTTTGACATTCAACAACAATTAGCTAGTACCCCGGCCAAGATCTCTCTCTTAGAACTTTTGCAAACTTCTCCTATTCATGGGGAAGCCTTGTTGAAGCTTCTAAGACAACAATTTGTTCCTCAAGACATTTCCCCTAGTGCTATAGCTAATGTTGTGAGTTCTCTTGGAATACATCATATCACATTTTTGGATGACGATATTCCTTCCTCAAACTTACAAGGGGATTCTTCCCTCTACATTACTGCATTTATTGGGGAAACTTTTATCAAACGAATTCTAATTGATAATGGTTCTTCCCTCAATTTATGCACTTATCAATTCTTCCAAAAGTTTGGATTAAAAGAGGAAGATTTAACTAAATCCGATATCATCATCAAAGCTTTCAATAACGAGTCCCAAGAGGCTTGCGGCATTGTGTCTCTCCCCCTTAGGGTTGGACCTAAGATCTTAGATACCTTGTTCTATGTGGTGTCTTGCCCTGCATCTTTTAATCTTCTTCTCGTATGCCCTTGGATTCATGCAATGAAGGTCATCCCTTCTACTTTTCACCAATGTTTAAAGTTTGAATTTAAGAATCAATTTATCACCATTTTGGGCGATCCTCACCCATTTGAATATTGTTCACTAGTTGAGCAAGCTCAATATGATCTTCATTTATGCCCATTAGTTTCCTCATCTCACATAACCAAGCAACTTGAAAATTTAAAAGTGAGTGAGGAACCATTAATCAATGTTTCATCACAGGATCAAGTCAATCCTTTTCTTCAAGAACCTCTTCTGGATATATCTCATCAAGGTTTGGAGTGGAGTAATGAGGATGAGGGACCACCTTCTCCCTCTTTGTTTTGCAATGTGGTAACTTTGGTGCACCCTAAGTTGGTGCCCCCTTGGATGGTAAAGAACTTAAAGACCCAATGAATATAATGCATCTAAAGAGATACTATGCATAACTTGGCACTCTGCATTTTTATATTACATTTAGCTTAGTTTTCATACTGCATTTGGTTTGCTTGTTCATACTGCATGACTGCTTGTCATATTTTGCATGTTTTTCCTGACATTCTGTTCCTTGCATTTTTTTTGTCATACAATTGCATTGTTGCTTGCTCATATTTGCATGACTGCTTGATCATACAGATTCTTGAGGATTTTACAACAATGGCAAGTGCTGACACCTAGTTAGGTCATAGCTCACATTCATTGCATTCACACTAGGGCTCTAATGCCTAGTGAATCCCCAACCTAGGGCTCATCTCCTTGCATTTCCATCATTGCATTTGCTCATGTCATTTTGTATTCCTTGATCTTGAAATTTTTAATGATCATATTTTTGTCTTCCCCAAGTCAAGGAATATAGTTCTTCTTCTATGTATCCTTGTCCTTTGCATGTTTTTATTTTCTCCTTCTCATCAAGACAAGGATACATGTTATTTTCTTCTATCTGCGAATCTTGCTCTATTCACACGTTCTCCTTCACACACACCATTCTTCTTCTTTTGTCTCTATTTCTTCTCTCTATTTTCCAGCACACACACACACAGGTTATGCCTCGCTCTATTCACTCATCTTTTGCACACACCACACCCCTATCGGGTAGTACTCATTTTGGCAAATCAATCACATCATTTCAACACCCCATATGGGATAGCTTCATGGTCACGAACAAGGGGCAGCCTCCATTTGACCATTTGCGAGCATACATCCTAGCGGGTATATCTCTTTCTCTTTGGCCATCTTAGTGAGCACTACACCCATAGTGGGTATCTCTCCACCTGTCCATCTTTGCGAGCATAACACCCTTATAGGATAGCTTCATGGCCACACGTGAGGGGCAGCCTCCATCTCGATCATTTGCGAGCATACATCCTTACAAGGGTTCCGCTTTGTTTCTTTTCTTTTTCTTTCTTTTTGACCTTTTGGAGCTTTCACTTTCTTCTTCTTTCCTTTCTTCTTTCATCGTTTGTTTCCTTCTTCTCTTTCTTTCCATATTTTCTTCTTTCCATCCGCTCATCCATGCATTTCGTTTTGCATTCATTTTAGCTTGCATGTTAGATTGCATTTCATTTAGTCCGATTCACTCATGCATTCCATTTTAGTTAGGATCATCTTGCATTGCATTCATTTTGTTTGTGATTATCTTGCTCAAAAAAATGCAAGTTAACCTCCTATCCTTCCTTTTTGTCTTTTTCTCTCTTCTTTCTTCTGTTTGGTGCCTTCTTTTTTTCTTTGTTGTTGTTTGTCGCTTTGTTTTCTTCTGAGTCAGTCATTTCGAGTTTCCTTAGGAATTTGGCATTCCTTCTGAAACTCGAGGGGGCATCCTAGCCTGAGAGGCATTAATATCCCTAATGCCTCGTTTTACGTGCAAAATATTTAAGTGTCTGAAATGGCATCATTTTTGCACCACCCCTTTCTTCTAAACCTGCCACCCCTTTTTGTGTTTGTTGTTTTTCCCCTATAGGTGTCTACATCTTTCTTTGATGCATTTATTAGGCCATAAATACATCAAAGAGGGGGCAAAATGTAGACATGGAAAATTGACCCATTAAGATGAGTCATTTTCCTTAGATCCTTAATTTTCCTCTTAGAAAAGTAAGGTCATATTTGATCCAAATTTTCCCCTTCAAATCTTCTCCATTCCTCTCAAAACCTCTACCATTGGATCAGGCTCGAAAAGAGCTTTTTGACAGTATAATTTTTGTCTTGTTCTACCACCATTTGGTCCCCCAAAGTGCCAAAAAAGTGCACATGGATCTAGCTGAACCAAATTCGCAGTTGCCTCGTATGGGGCGCGAATTTGGCAAGGCTAGCTAGCCAAATTCATGCCCTGTATTTTATGGGGCATGAATTTGGCTAGAAATCTTTGCCAAATTCACAACCACCTTGTATAGAGTGCAAATTTGGCATTCTAGGGGTTTTCTCTCAAAAACCCCTCCCCTCATCGACCCGTCTTGGGGTCGGCCTTTGCCCACGGTGAAATTTCATTTTCCTTCCTGTTTTACCCTCCAAAGCTCTTATAAATAGAGGATTGGATTCCCTATTTTCCCTAGCAATATTCCCCTTGAGATTCTAATTCTTGACTTACTCATTTGCTCATGCTAACAAGTGCTCTTCTACTACAAGTTGTTGTTTTGTTGTTTTGTGCTTTGGTGTTTGCTACCCTTTGGGGATTGAGTGGAGGAGTCTTGATGATTAGAGAGATCAACCATCTTGGAGTGCTTCTTCCACTTCTTCATTACTCCTTGCTTTCTCCATCAGCTCATCAGGTTCTACATTTAAATTAGTTGATTTGCAAGTCTATTTTTTGTTTTTTTAGGGCCCAAAAAGGGCATATGAACCAAATTCGCACCCCTCTAATACAGGGTGCGAATTTGGTAAGCCAGATTTGCACTCCCTATTTTTGAGGCATAAATTTGGTAAATTAGGGCTTGGAGCAAGTTTTACATCCCAAAACCCTAATTTTGTGTTTGCATTTTAGTGTTATGTTGTGTTCACCCTGTCTGCATTATATTTCAATGTTATCTATTTGTTTCACTTTATGCATGTTCCAAAGGTCAAAGATCATTTTTCTTTCAAACGATCAGCTAAAAGGACCAAGGGGGCTTGATTGTTGCGCCTCCAAGCTCAGTATTATAGTGGCCTAAGCAGGCCCCCAAACGCTGATCAAATTTTCTAGGGTTTGTGAAGTTATTTTGTAGGTTTGAAACCATTGGATATTCTGGATGCAAGATAAATCTTGGATCAATCATCGAATCAGATAAGTGCCCTAATATATCTTTAGGTTTTTTGGTGTTTGTTTTTGTTCATTTCTACTCAAAACCTAGATTACAAGTAAAGGAAAAATATTTGATTGAAATTCTAGGCATTTGAAAGAATAAAAGCATATAGTGTGCATCTAGGGTTTTAATCTTGTTTGTGCATTCCCTTGGACCCTTGCTCAAAGACTTTATTTTGCAATCCTAGGGTTAAATATCATTGAATTACAAAATCATACTAGGGTTAGTTCTTGTCTTCTTGCATCTTGTGTGTCTTGCATTGTTCTTTCCTTTTCATAGTTTAATTTAGAAAGGCCAAATAATAGGTGTATGCTTAATGACACATCAAACAAGTCCACCCCGAACTTGGAGCGAGTCCTAAAATCATTCTTGGTGAACTCATCCTTTCGTGTCCTCGAGTGTAGAGAATATAACACACCCCCGCGGTTCACCTCGACTCCTAGCAGATCGAACCAAGAATCATACATAACAGGGCAGTTTTCCCCATCTACATCATGTGAGAGTACTACTTGCACCTCATGATCACCAATCATAATCCTACTCATATGTTGTTGATCATATGTTTGCAGCATCTAAAACAAGTACTTATGTGATGCACTCTTGCACTCTTGAATGCAAGCCTTCAATAAATGATCACGTGCATTATCCTGCCACCAATTTTTATAAAACTCTCTCTTTGGTTGTTGCCATGTCATCTCATGCAAGGGTATGGTCATTCTCTCATCCTTGTCATTCTCATTTTCTTGAGGTACAACCTCCACTTATCTTTCTCTAGGAGTGTTGGATATTGGCCTTTTCCAAGAGTAGACACCATGTTGCCTACTACTACTATCCCATTTGGTGTCCTAATCATGTTCTTTCTCCCTTGTGCATACACGTTCTACACACCCTCTCCTAATAGCTACTCCAATGTCCTCTCCTCGTGAACAAGATCCTAGTTGCAACATTAGATTTCATAGAGATTTCCTCTACTATTGCTTCGCTTAATTTATTCTCTCTACAATGCTCAGTCGTTTTTACATCCTTTCACCTTCCAACAACTCTAACTTTGATTACATTTGCGCTTGCACAACACTTATCATACATGTCCTTCACTTGTACGATAGATGCACATTGACTTGTAAGACACTACTATACAACTTCCTTGTATGACAAATTTTGCTTGTATGGCACTACGATCAAGTCTTCCACTTGTACGACACCTCTTAGATCCACACTTGTATGACACATGTTCTCTCATTTGCTTGGATGTCATAGTTTGTATGGTAGCCTCCTCACACCCCCTTATACATGTTGCATACGCCACTATGTCGTCTAACCCCACTATCCTATTTGTACAGCTCCTCTGCAACTCAACAATCCCTCGTGCAACTTTATAACTAAAAAATTATTCATTTCCACAATCATTCGTACACTTACAAATTTTGCTCTCTTGCAATCACTTCCTTTGTAGCACCATCCTTCTATGTCTTTTTCCCTGATACTATGCGAACTTCCACCTTAGGACACATTTGTTCAATCTTCCTTTCCTTCTATAGACAACTTCCTTCTACCTTACTACAATGTTGTACGACTTCCTCTTTCCACTACTTCAATTTTGTATTTCCTTTTCTCAACACTATGTCCACCTTCCATATATGTTAGGCTACTTTTCCTTACTCTCTATTAGGCATTGGACAATGGAATTCCCAAGCCTTCCCAACATGTATTTATAATGCTCATGGAGGAAAAATTTAGTTGGCACCCATGCAAGAATTGCCACTTTGCCACCTCATCACTTTGCATGATAACTAGTGTGTTTTTTGTCCTTTTTTCCTAGCATCTGAGTCTATCTTCATCGTCTAATACATACGATCATGCAAATTGCCATTTTCACTGCATCTCTTGTCAATGAATAATTTTCCTTTCCTAGACGATGCATTTCCTTTGTCTTATCTGTCATTTGGCTCCTTGTATTTGTAAAACTTTCTCCTTGTATAATATTTGTATGATGATCTGTCATACAATCATCACTTGTATAATCATTTTGACTTATATGATAAATCCTTCTTGTATGACCATTTATCATACAAGCCCTACTTATACAACAATGGCTTGCATTTATACGACATTTTGTCATACAAGTGCCTTCTTCACTTGCTCCTCGTGTACAAAATGATGCTCTATCACTTCTTTTATTGCTTTATTGCCTTTGCTTCTAGTTCATCTGATTTGGTTGTTCACCATAATACCTTCTTAATGGTCTCTGTCATTGCCTTCTCCTTCGTGATAGTCTGTCAAACTTGGACATTCATTTGTTTATCCCCTACTCCTAGACAAGCCTCCCCAACTTAGGATAATATATTCCTTCCTCATGGTTGTTTGAGGTTTTTTTAAGGTCTCCTTTGATTCCTTCACCACCTATTTCTTCAACACCTCCTATTTAGGTTACAACCACTAGATGGTCCTGACAAGCTAGCTTGATTGTTGCATGAAATTTGGTTGTTTCTTATGCAATCAAAATGTCATACAAGTGCTTTCTTCACTTGTTCCTCTTGTACAACATGATGTTTTATCACTTCTTTTATTACTTTATCATCTTTGCTCCTATTTCGTCTAATTTGGTTGTTCACCATCTTACCTTCTTGATGGTCTTTGTCATCGCCTTCTCCTTCGTGACAGTCCACCAAACTTAATAGGGAGGCTATGACCACTAGGTGATCCTAATGGGCCAACCTGATGGTTGCATGAAACTTGATTGTTTCTTGTGTAATAAAAATGTAATCCTAATGGACCACCCTATTGACTACATGACCAAAGATAGCCAGAGTGAAAAATATTATCATCAAACTACTAGGAAAGAGGTCAACCAACCTCACCCTTTGGTCGGACAAACTTAGATGGCCTAAGGAACCTAACGGTCCTTCAATACTGTCTAGGTTTCCTACACCACACACATGTACTAGGTTGCCTAACAATACTTGCAAACTACTTCGACTTCCCAAGGAATCACTTGTACATACTAGCATATCTCCAATTCTCTCCTTGTCCATCTTTCTTCCTTAGAGTTGGTTTATTGTGTGACATTACTCCTCTCTTCTGCTTGGGGATCTTGGAACACTAGTGTGTGTCTACTTCCCCATCTTCTGATTCTAGTGCTAGAGATATCACTACTTGAGTTGCCATTATCACTGGTAAAAGACACATTGTTGGGGTCCATTCTCTAGTTCCTCACTTCACCTTCCATACATGAGGTATTTTTAAATAAATCTCTCCAAAGAGTTTCATTTGCTCCATGCCTTCTTTGTTTCTTGGCTTGAATATCATCCCTCAATCTCACATCTCATGATCTACTTGTGACCTTAATTGTTCATTTTTTCGTCGCAACTACTCATATTTGCTCTTGCAACTATTATGTTTCTCTATGCATTTGTTGTTATTGACGATCAATTCTTGCCAACAAACTCGTATCCTCATATTCACTATCAATGATCCCAAGCTTATGATCTGGTGATTCTCGTGTTACCACCATCCATTGCGCATCTTCCTTTTAGTGATTTTAGTTGTCTTTCTTCCTCCATGTTTGGAAATCGTACATGCACCCATATTCTTCTTTGCTCCATGAGGAGGGTTTCCAATTCCTCGTATTCTATTATGGGATGCTCTCTAATTGCATTTCCAAACAACCAAGTTAGTTTTGGATCACTTTCTTCCCTTTCTACACCATCTTCTGCTTTGATCTAGCTCAAATATCCTTCCTCCTGGACCAATATTCCTTTGAATGGTACTAAAGACTAATTTGGTGTTGGAATCAACCTTCCTATACTCTTCTTTTGTTTATCACACACATTCTCATATGCACCACATCACAATTGCTCTTCCATTGGAATCTTGTCGCTTTCAGTATGAAACGTGCCAACCTGTAGTTGCTCTAATGCCAGTCTCCTATCCCACTCACCATCGAGCACACCATCTTGTTGTTTCCCTAGTGCCAAACTCTTATCTCACTTATTGTTGATCACGTCATATTCCATTTGCTCTGATGTTGGACACTTTTCCCTCTCACTATTGGGCACCTCTACTTGCAATTGCTCCAGTGCCATACATTCTTCATGACCAAAAACTAACTTATTTTCCTCCTTAGGTGCAAATTTTACTTACTGCTCTCACAAACCTCATACACACTTTTTTTTTGTTCATCATGGTCTTCTTCATCCCATGTCTAGATACATAGATATTTTGGCAAAAAAACTTCATAATATTCCATCTATCAATGGAGAATACCACTGTAAAAATGCACTTCATCCTCCGTGCATTCTTCTAATTGTAGCACACCACCTTCATTTGGTTCATGTCCATTGTCATCATTTAAAGATAAACTCCTCGACTTGTTGGTTGTCGTGAGATCCTCACTCATGGGCTAGTTTTTCAAATTGATCATATATTTGTGTTGCTCCTTCTTGAATGTCAGACGATCCTTCTCCCAATTGTGATTAACTTTCGCTATGTGCAACCATCCTCATCCCAACAATGCGTCCTATTCTGATTTATACATTGTAATTACAACAAAGTCCATGATAAACTCTTGGTTGACTATCTTCACTTTTTGAGCCATCAAGAATCCCTTCATCTCAATTTTGTACTAATCTACACCATACAATTTAAAATTTGGAGACCACAAAACTGGTGCTCCTATCTCTCTCCAAGTCTTCTCAAGCAATACATTTACACTCAACCCTCCATCCACAATAACCTAGGTCAACTGATGATTTAGTAATTAGATGTGGATAAATGCTAGTTTCTTGCCAACACCAATCATTAACATTGTTAGATCAATAGATTGATCTCTTCTTCTTGTAGTTGCTTCTTGTTGGAATTGTGGCTTCACTATTCTTGGCAACATCATCTCTCCTACCATTGCATAAAGCTCCAATATGGAGCCCATCATATTTAATACTTGCATCGCCAGTTGCTGTGTTGACATCTCTTATTATTTGTTGATTAGCTTCTTTAACTTTTGGAGAAGTCACTCTTGCTTTTATTTCTTCATTTCCTCTTCTACTGCATCGTGTGCTTCCTATCATATCTCCTTCTCTATGGTAGGATTTTGGTATTGCTCAACCTTATTTGCTTGATCCTTCATCACTGCAAGCACATTATTATACTTCTATTGTTGGTCTACTAGAGGATCCTTGATGTCAATGAAAATGAAATTTTTTGAGTTACTTGAACTCTTCTTTAGGAAATTCACCTCCCTATAATTGCCTAGACCACACCATATGCACATCAATCCGTTGTCGTTATTTTCAACATTCTCTCCAACTAGCTAATTTTGACAGTTTCTTGCGAAGTGCCCCCACTCTTGGCATCTTCAACATTGTATAATAGGCCTTCTAAATTGTAGTATTGCAATTGACTTTGTCCTCCATGTTGTCAATTACCCCTTTGCAGTTGTCTTCCTCCTCGATGGTTATTTTTAAATATGTCACCCATCACTACTTGCCCACTCTTAGAAGTACTAGGTTTCTCTTCTTTCTCCTCTTTTTGCACCAACAGGGTTTGGTACCTCAAACTTCTCAAATTTAATGGACAGTATCCAACCATATGTTCTATGATTTCACAAATGTTACAATAGGTATTCTTCAAACAAGTGATTTTTGTGTCCTACCTTGCAGTCTAAAGACCAAACATTCAACCTTTTTTTTGCTCTTCGCATCATGTACCATTCCTCTCTAGGTCTTTCTACATGGCCTCCATCATCACATGCAACTCATCCCAATCACTATATGAATCTTCATCTCTATAATAACTCAATCCTGCTGGGATTTTTTTGGCTTCACTTTCTAGATTAATGGCTCTATCAAATACCTCGTAATAGGTAGTGAGTGGTTCTATCTCCATCTTCTTGTATCTTGGTAACTTCCCATCCAGGAACCATTGAATCTATAACCCATTTGCTAGTGTGACTTCCATTTGTCAGAGTTGCTTCAATCTTCTATTGTAATACTTAACATCTTCGTCATTTTGTTGCTTTATGGTATAAAATTCTCCAATGATCTTTATATCATCTCAGAGTAATCTAAATTTCTTGATGAATTTAGTTGTCAATTGTTCCCATGTGGTGAAGGGATTTGTCCTTTCTCTTTTTTGGTGTCGGTCCCTTGCGATCCCTCTCAATGTTGTTGGAAACAGTCTCAACCACGATCCTTCATCATCGACTCTATTCTCTTGCCATATCATCATACACATACCAATATGGCGTTTTGGGTCCTCCTTCCTATCATCCAAAAATGATGGGCACTTATGCTTGCCCATGTTGCTACAATATTGGCCATGTTCGCCATTAATGGTTTATTTTTTTCACTTCACTTTTGCACTTTGGAATTATTCCCTTGGCGTTTCTTCACCTCACATGCCTTCACTAGAAAACAATCTTCAATCAACTCCTAGTGCATTCACACTTTGTGACCTCCTTCACAAATATACAAGCTTTGGCTCTAGTCTCCTCACCCACACACTCTCCTATTTTTGCCCTTGTGCCTGACTCCTGTCATCCACACCTCTTGGCAAACTCCCTTGGTCTTGTGTCGATATTCCTAATTGTTCAACCCTGTCTCCTTGTGCACTCTCCATGTTCGTGCTTTCACTTGCATGAACGTTCTCCATGGTCCCAACTTTGTTTGCTCATGCTTCACCTCGTGCTTCTTTTGTTATTAAAAACATCTACCACTTTTCTTATGATTCACTTTGACTATTCTCCTCATGAAGACTCCACGCATGTCCAACTTCTAGTTGTTCAAGTTTTGTCACCTGTGACTGTAATACTTGATTGGCAATGTTTGGATATCCACCTTGCTCAACACGATGTTTTTGGGCAATTCAAATCCTCTTACAAATGATTTCTTTTGCAACCTCATCTCCCACATCCTCGCAGTAAGTAATCAATCACTCACATCTCCTCACTGCATGTATGTTGATTAGTATTCAAACGACAATGGCAATGTTACCAAATGTAGCACGTTGGTGAGTATCTCAATGGTAGATGAACAACATGAAAAATGTAGAGGCCAAGCAAGACTACAATCAATGCAATTTCACACTGACTTAACATTCTACTTGAACGACACTCAAGTTACAATGCACTTATACTGCAGTCAAGTGATCCACTTTTATGACAGGTTGGATCTTTATTTATATAGTAGCACTTGAACAACTCACTTGTATGACACTTAGCAAGTGACTTGTATCACAGTTCACTCAAATGACACTCAACAATCCACTTGAACGGCGCTTCCAACTACTACACTCATACGACAACTCTTGTATGACGCTCTAGACTACAACTTCCTCGTATAATGATGTAGCTGCAACTATGGTCTATAACTACACATAGAACTTACACAATCTACCAGACTACCAACAACAATAGTAACATAGAGAAAACATATCATACAAATGAAGGATGAATCATCATTGTATTACTCTGTGTGTACGACATTCACGATACAAGATATCTACCTTTGCAATACAAGCAATAATGGATACACAAACTATACAAGCCTAGATGCTTTCTCATACTCCCTTGGTGTTTTCCTGATACATGGTACTATACAAATGAATGGGGGATCCAATTTAACTTTAGGGCCTAGCAGTTGCCAACAACTACCCCCCAGGACACCTCACCCGTAACTACTTCCCCATTTGCATATGCATTACATACATTAGTCGCACTTTACATTTGCAATTAATCAAACAATGATGTCATCACCCTTGACGTCCAACACTACAAAATTGCATTACATTTATGTTCCATTTCATTTACATTTACATTTACGTTTCATGTGTATACATTTCACACTTTTTCCTAACATGTACACTAATTCAACTGGTCAAAAATGAAAGGAATGATAATCAATTCATTCCAAGCTACAAGGATCTCAAGTGTTAACAAAACATCACATTCAACCAAAACAAGAATCTGAAAGCAAATTGATAGCATAAGCTTACAAATAGATATGCAAAACAAAGAGCAACAATATCATATATTAGATCTGAAAATGGAACTTCTCAATGAGTACAATGAAGGTGCCTTGCTTATATAGGCAAGGATGATCAACCATAGTGGTAGGATCAAGCTAAGGACAAATATCCATCGTACAAAAGGAATAAGTGATATGGTCCATAGATCTGTAACCACTATGGAGAGAAAGAATATCAACCCTCCAAATATACCTAAAATATCCCCATAACTCCTAGGAATAGTCAAACCTAAAAATATCCTCATAATATCTAAGAAATAAATATGTAACATCTCATAATATCTAAATAAGATAAATGAAATATCCACACATAAGTGGGTGGGAAAAATACATGGAATAACTAAATAAAAGGAAAATAAATTACCTACGTGAATATGAGCTAAGGTAAACAACCTACTCTAACACCCCCCTCAAATGAAGCTAGGTGCCAAAAAGTAAAGTGGCATATCCACAATATGAATCCCGGCAACAAGGCCTGATTAGGTACTCATGTACAATGTGTTTTCCAGAAGCTCCTAAACCAGAAGGTGGAAAACCATGTGGGAAAAAAAAACCATCCAACTAGAAAGAGAAGAAAAAATAGGAATGGATCCAAGGAGTGCTCCCAACATCCCCCTAGGACGACGAGCTCCATGAAGAAGTCCTATGAAGAAGTGGATGCCTCTGCGATGAACAATGTGTCTCCCACGAGGAAGAAAGTAGCCATGAAGCATCCGTCGAATGTATTCCCACTCCAAGTGAGTGTGAGAATATGGGAATAGAATGTAGAATGATGACGTAGAATCCTTCAAACTGAGCGAAAGTGAAGAAGATGTCACCAATGAATTATGAAATGAATCTCCAATAATGTAGAAGCCCAAACCAACACCAAAATAGGGTAGAATGTAGTCCCAATCAACATCCAAAAGATCAATATGCACAAAACCATGAGTGTGCAAAATTGGAAGAGATGTTTGAAGAGCATCCATCAAGGAAGAATCACCAATGTCCTGCTGCATAAGTGATGATGAGCCCATGGAAGCAGCAAGAGAAATACGTGGAGGCTTAGAAGCCTCAAATGAATCAACATGGTCTTCAGGATCTCCAAGTGGGAGTCCAATTGAAGACAAAATATTTGTATCCAACTCATGTAGGAGTACATCATCCAATGTGAAAGAAATAGAAGAAAATGGTGGACAAGGTGGCTCACTCAAATAAGGAGGGCACACTAAAAAAGGGTCCACAAAGGAAGTACATGGAGGAGATACAATGTATACATCATCATCAAATAAATGAGTGAGATCCTCATACATGTCAATAAAATCACATGTGTGACTCTCAATGAAGAGAGAGGTAACACCATCCAAGAAGTCATATATGTAAGGATGTAACTTGCCATGAAATCTCTGATGTACACGCTGCAATATCAACATGATCATCCATAGAAAACAAGTGTGGAGATGTATCTTGTAAAATATCTTAAACAAGTACTGTAGCATCAACCTCATCATCCAAAACATCATGAGATAGTGACGGGGGACCAAAAAACACACTTCTCTCAAACCCTACTTTTTCATTGACAAATCTGAAATTTACATGCATTAATCTGAAAAACACATACAAACAGCCCGCAGGCTTACAAGGACCAGCGCTCGGCTTGGTCTACGCACTTCCACACTCTGCGTGCATTTCCCGATCCACCGTCCCGACTAAAACAACAAACTGGGTTTTTATAGAGGCCCCGACCCTCTCACGCATCAAATCCAGCCTAAAAGGATTCACCAACCCCAATAATTACAAAACATGAAAATCGGGACACCAACCCGATTTAATTACCTCACTCCGCACGGTCTCTGTCACTGCAGATTTCGTCAAAAAAACCCTGTGTGCCCATCCTTCTCGTCTCCCGTGCTCCTGGAATCCCCCGCTTTACCTTCAGCTTATGCCACGTGTCGTCCGTATCCACTTTTGAAAATTCTGCCTTCGTGGTTTCCCGCCACCTCTTTCTCTTTCTCCCGCGCCTTCTTCTCTCTCCGTCGCGATATCGCGACATGTCGCGATATCGTGACGTTTCTGCCACCCGACGCTTCTTCCCATTTTGGTAGCGATATCGCGACCATTTTGCCTCCTACTCCTCTGCTGAGAAACTTGTCGCAATATCGCGACGTCGCGATATCGTGACCGTTCTTCCGCCTCGCCTCATCCTTCTGAAGACGTCACGATTTCACGATGTCGCGAAATCGCGACGTCACGATTTCGCTACCACTTTCTGCTTTCTCCTCTGCTTCCGCCTTTACGTCGCGATTTCGCGACCGGTCCGCTTCTCTGCCTCTTCCTCCGCTTTGACGTCGCGATTTCGCGACTCTTTCTGCCTTCACCTCTGCTTTCGCCTTTTCATCGCGATTTCGCGACGGTCGCGATTTCGCGACATGTCGCGAAATTGCAGCCCCTTCTGCACCTTTTTCTCTCTCCTGCAAACTGTCGCAATTTCGCGACATGTCGCGAAATCGCGGCCCCTTCTGCTGGACTTTCTCCTTGCCAATTTCTGTCGCGATTTCGCGACATGTCGCGAAATCGCGACGGTTTTCTTCCTTAGCCGCTCCTTCAGTGCTGGCTTTCCCGCAACTCGATGCTTCTGCTGGAGGTGCTGTCGGATGCTCCTGCATCAGACACCCGGGGTAAGTGGAGAAGTGATCTTCACTTCTGCTTGGTCCGGTTGCTGCCTCCTGCAACACTTCCAAACCCTTCTCTGCCTCAGCAGTCTGCTTTAACCCCGGCTCCCGGTCCATACTTCCGTCTTCTTCCAGACAGATTTCTCCACTGCTGCAAACTTTTTCTGCAGCCTGCTTCAACTCCTCCTTTTGCATAGAAAAATTTGTGCCTTCTTCCGGGTAGGTCCCGGTACTGCTGTACTCTTCCTCACATGCAGTCTTCAACTTCTCCTCTTTCTTTCTCTTTCTTTCTTCCCGCCTTCTTTGCCGCTCCTCTTGCTCCCGCAACTTTATTGCGAGCCATTCCTTTTGCAGGGCCTTCAACTGTTTTTGTAAGGCTATGTATTCTTCTTCTGTCACCATATCTTCTTTGTTGTCCCGTCTTCTTCGGGAATGCATTTTCCTTTTTCTTTGCTTTTCTTACAAAGCTTTAACGATCCGGTGTAGCTGCCTCACGTCCGACGATCTGCTAACACGCTCGGGGATCCTAAACTCTCTCTCCTCTCTCAGAACCCTCCCGCAGATCCTAGCGCAAACTGCCTCATGACCGACGGTCTGTTTACGCACTCAGAATCTCTAGCTCTGATACCACTGACGGGGTACCGAAAAACATACTTCTCTCAAACGCTACTTTTTCATTGACAAATCTGAAATTTACTTGCATTAATCTGAAAAACACATACAAACAGCCCGCAGGCTTACAAGGACCAGCGCTCGGCTTGGTCTACGCACTTCCACACTCTGCGTGCATTTCCCGATCCACCGTCTCGACTAAAACAACAAACTGGGTTTTTATAGAGGCCCCGACCCTCTCACGCATCAAATCCCGCCTAAAAGGATTCACCAACCCCAATAATTACAAAACGTGAAAATCGGGACACCAACCCGATTTAATTACCCCACTCCGCATGGTCTCTGTCACTACAGATTCCGTCAAAAAAACCCTGCGTGCCCATCCTTCTCATCTCCCGCGCTCCTGGAATCCCCCGCTTTACCTTCAGCTTATGCCACGTGTCGTCCGTATCCACTTTTGAAAATTTCGCCTCCGTGGTTTCCCGCCACCTCTTTCTCTTTCTCCCGCGCCTTCTTCTCTCTCCGTCGCGATATCACGACATGTCGCGATATCGCGACGTTTCTGCCACCCGATGCTTCTTTCCCATTTTGGTCGCGATATCGCGACCATTTTGCCTCCTGCTCCTCCGCTGAGAAACTCATCGCGATATCGTGACCATTTTGCCTCCTGCTCCTCCGCTGAGAAACTCATCGCGATATCGCGACCGTTCTGCCGCCTCGCCTCATCCTTCTGAAGACGTCGCGATTTTGCGACGTCGCGATTTCGCTACCACTTTCTGCTTTCTCCTCTGCTTCCGCCTTTACGTCGCGATTTCGCGACCGGTCCGCTTCTCTGCCTCTTCCTCCGCTTTGACGTCGCGATTTCGTGACGTCGCGAAATCGCGACGTTGTGATTTCGCTACTCTTTCCTGCCTTCACCTCTGCTTCCGCCTTTTCGTCGCGATTTCGCGACGGTCGCGATTTCGCGACGGTCGCGATTTCGCGGCCCCTTCTGCGCCTTTTTCTCTCTCCTGCAAACTATCGCGATTTCGCGACATGTCGCGAAATCGCGGCCCCTTCTGCTGGACTTTCTCCTTGCCAATTTCTGTCGCGATTTCGTGACATGTCGCGAAATCGCGACGGTTTTCTTCCTTAGCCGCTCCTTCAGTGCTGGCTTTCCCGCAACTCGATGCTTCTGCTAGAGGTGTTGTCGGATGCTCCTGCATCAGATAGTGACTCCAAAACAAAGATGCAATGTCACAAATGATGTCCTCAATGCAAGCAATTGTAAGAGAAGGTGCCTTGGGTAAAAACTTTCTTTTCAACATATGATAAGCAAGGTAAGGTGTGTTCTTGTGAACTCCAATAAAATTTTGAAGCTCCTCGCAAACTAAATAATAAAGCATGCTAGAGATCCTTAAATTGTTCATGAACCATGTTCTATACTCCTTATCCTTCACCATTGGTTTGGGTTTTGGAGTTATGAACAAAGGATCCAAACCTTCACTTTGACATAATGAACAAAGTACCTTAAACCATGCTTTAAAAGTTTCAACATTTGCCTCTATGCTAAGTTTAAAAAAAATAAGTTTCCAAGATGTTCTCAAAAGTAGAAGAGCCCCCCTGCCTAAAATCAAATGTCATTATAATGTGAAATGTCTAGTGTGATGTCACAAGGTGGAGCAAAATACCACAAAATCACATCAATGCACAAATAAAGCCTCCGAACTCTGAAAAGTCTCCAAAGGAATTACCAAAAGAATCCCCTCCTTCAAACTAAGTGCCTCAATAAGGAAGATTGGCACAAGAGGATGCACCACAACAAAGCAAGGGAAGTCGAAGACAAAGGACTCCTCAAGCACAACAATGTATAGGCTCCACCAATACTAAACACCAAGTAAGCTGATCACAAAGTTCCAAACTAAGTGGACAAACAAAAAATGAAGGAAGATGGGACTTTATAACAATAGTCCATATACCGGTTCAAGTGCAAAAACTTTTTTTCACAATGCAATATTGAAAGTGCAGTCATAAAATCATTATAAATGTCTAAATATAGATCCAAAAAATCTGGAATTTTACAAACATATCAAAAAAATTATTTTACAGGCCAGGAAAAAAATTCACTGAGCAAATCCCAATATTTTTCCTGAAATAACGAGTTTACTAAAAATAGTAAAATATTTGTAACTGTCTAAATATAGCTCCACGTTCTCTGAAATTTTATGGGATAGTCTATAATATGAATTTACACATTCTTTAAAAACATCTACAAAAACTTATAAGTTTTGATGAAGATATACGCAAATTACTAAAAAGTGCAGGTTTTCGTAAAATCAATATATCTTGAAGAATACTGATCCAAATGAGCTGAAATTGTGGGCACAACTCAAATGAATGCATCTACATACCTCCAAAAAAAATCATGGAAAAATTGCATTTCTATCAGGAGATACATGCAAAATATAAAAATGGGCTAGGTTGGTGACCCTGCCAAAAAAGGAAATGCTCAAGAAGAAAAATGCTAAGGACAAATCCAAGGGAATGAGGCTATTGCACTATGGGCAGAAGAGATTTTAGAATGTTGGTGATGACCTGAAAATGGAAGGAGAGACACAAACTGGCCAAAAAACTCCAAGTACCCGATCACAAAAATTGAAGCTTCCATACCAATCTTCAAACCTGCAAGAGAAACAACTGCACAACACTCACAAATGGATGACTGCAACACCTATCGCTCTGATGCCATGAAGGAAATGATACTCAAATCATTCCAAGTCATAAGGATCACAAGTGTTAACAAAACATCATGTTCAACCAAAACAAGAATCTGAAAGCAAATTGATAGCATAAGCTTACAAATAGATATGCAAAACAAAGAGCAACAATATCATATATTAGATCTGAATATGGAACTTCCTCCTCAATGAGTACAATGAAGGTGCCTTGCTTATATAGGCAAGGATGATCAACCATAGCGGTAGGATCAAGCTAAGGACAAATATCCACCGTACAAAAGGAATAAGTGATATGGTCCATAGATTTGTAACCGCTATGGGGAGAAAGAATATCAACCCTCCAAATATACCTAAAATATCCCCATAACTATAGGAATAGTCAAACCTAAAAATATCCCCGTAATATCTAAGAAATAAATATGTAACATATCATAATATCTAAATAAGATAAATGAAATATCTACACATAAGTGGGTGGGGAAAATACATGGAATAACTAAATAAAAGGAAAATAAATTACCTAGGTGAACATGAGCTAAGGTAAACAACCACTCTAAGTTCATTATTCATGTATAATATATGATATTGTTGCTCAACCACTCTAAGTTCATTATTCATGTATAATATATGATATTGTTGCTCATTGTTTTGCATATCCATTTATAAGTTTATGCTATCAATTTGCTTTCAGATTCTTGTTTTGGTTGAATGTGGTGTTTTATTAACACTTGAGATCCTTGCAGCTTGGAATGATCTGATTATCATTCCTTTCATGGCATCAGAGCAATAGGTGTTGCAGTCATCCATTTGTGAGTGTTGTGCAGTTGTTTCTCTTGTAGGTTCGAAGATTGGTGTGGAAGCTTTAGTTTTTGTGATCGGGTACTTGGTGGAGTTTTTGGCCAGTTTGTGTCTCTCCTTCCATTTTCAAATCATCACTAGCCTCCTAAAATCTCTTCTGCCCATACTGCAATAGCCTCATTCCCTTGGATATGTCCTAAGCATTTTTCTTCTTGAGCATTTCCTTTTTTGGCAAGGTCACCAACCCAACCCGTTTTTATATTTTGCATGTATCTCCTGATAGAAATGCAATTTTTCCACGAAATTGTTTGGAGGTCTGTAGATGCATTCATTTGAGTTGTGCCAAAAATTTCAGCTCATTTGAATCAATATTCTTCAAGATATCTTGATTTTACGATAACCTACACTGTTTTAGTAATCTGCGTATATCTTCATAAAAACTTCTAAGTTTTTGCAGAGTTTTTTCAAAGAATGTGTAAAATCATATTATAGACCTTCCCATAAAATTTCAGAGAATTTGGAGCTGTATTATGACAGTTACAACAATTTTACTATTTTTAGTAAACTCATCATTTTAGGAGAAATTAGAAGTTGCTCAGCGAAATTTTTTCCAAGCCTATAAAATCATTTTTCTGATATGTCTGTAAAATTTCAGATATTTTGGATTTGTATTTAGACATTTATAATGATTTTATGACTGCACTCTCAATATTGCATTGTGAAAAAGGGTTTTGCACTTGAACCGGTATATGGACTATTGTTATAAAGTCCCATCTTCCTTCATTTTCTATTTGTCCACTTAGTTTGGAACTTTGTGATCAGCTTACTTGGTGTTCAGTATTGGTGGAGCCTACACATTGTTGTGCTTGAGGAGTCCTTTGTCTTTGACTTCCCTTGCTTTGTTGTGGTGCATCCTCTTGTGCCAATCTTCCTCATTGAGGCACTTAGTTTGAAGGAGGGGATTCTTTTGGTAATTCCTTTGGAGACTTTTCAGAGTTCGGAGGCTTCATTTGTGCATTGATGTGATTTTGTGGTATTTTGCACCACCTCGTGACATCACACTAGACCTTTCACATTATAATGACATTTGATTTTAGGGGGGCTCTTCTATTTTTGAGGACATCTTGGAAACTTCTTTTTTTAAACTTAGCATAGAGGCAAATGCTGAAATTTTTTAAGCATGGTTTAAGGTACTTTGTTCATTATGTCAAAGTGAAGGTTTGGATCCTTTGTTCATAACTCCAAAACCCAAATCAATGGTGAAGGATAAGGAGTATAGGACATGGTTCATGAACAATTTAAGGATCTCTAACATGCTTTATTATTCAGTTTGTGGGGAGCTTCAAAATTTTATGGAGTTCACAAGAACACACCTCACCTTGCTTATCATATGTTGAAAAGAAAGTTTTTACCCAAGGCACCTTCTCTTACAATTTATTGCATGGAGGACATCATTTGTGACATTGCATCTTTGTTTTTGGAGTCACTATCTCATGATGTTTTGGATGATGAGGTTGATGCTATAGTACTTGCTTCAAATATTTTACAGGATACATCTCCACACTTGTTTTTTGTGGATGATCATGTTGATGTTGAAACATATACAGTAGAGATTTCATGGCATGTTACATCCTTACATACAAATGACTTCTTGGATGGTGTTGTCTATCTCTTCATTGAGAGACACATGTGATTTTATTGACATGTATGAGGACCTCTCATTTATTTGATGATGATGTATACATTGTATCTCCTCCATGTACTTCTTCCTTTGTGGACTCTTTTTTGGTGTGCCCTCCCTCTTTGAGTGAGCCACCTTGTCCACCATTTTCTTCTCTTGTTTCTTTCACATTGGATGATGTACTCCTACAGGAGTTGGATAAAAATATTTTGTCTTCAATTGGACTCACTTGGAGATCCCGAAGACCATGTTGATTCTTTTGAGGCTTCTAAGCCTCCACTTCTTTCTCTTGTTGCTTCCATGGGCTCATCATCACTTATGCAGCAGGACATTGGTGATTCTTCCTTGATGGATGCTCTTCAAACATCTCTTCCACTTTTGCACACTCATGGTTTTGTGCATATTGATGTTTTGGATGTTGATTGGGACCATATTCTACCCTATTTTGGTGTTGGTTTGGGCTTCTACATTCTTGGAGATTCATTTCATAATTCATTGATGACATCTTCTTCACTTCAACTCAGTTTGAAGGATTCTACGTCTTCATTCTATTTATTCCCATCTTCTCACACTCACTTGGAGTGGGAAGACATTCGACGGATGCTTCATGGCTACTTTCTTCCTCGTGGGAGACACATTGTTCATCACAGAGGCATCCACTTCTTCATAGGACTTCTTCATGGAGCTCGTCGTCCTAGGGGGTGTTGGGAGCACTCCTTGGCTCCATTCCTACTTTTTCTTCTCTTTCTAGCTGGATGGTTTTTTTCCACATGGTTTTACACCTTCTGGTTTAGGAGCTTTTGGATACACATTGTACATGAGTACCTAATCAAGCCTTGTTACCGAGACTCATATTGTGGATATGCCACTTTACTTTTTGGCACCTAGCTTCACTTGAGGGGGGTGTTAGAGTAGGTTGTTTACCTTAGCTCATGTTCACCTAGGTAATTTATTTTCCTTTTATTTAGTTATTCCATGTGTTTTCCCCACCCACTTATGTGTGGATATTTCATTTATCTTATTTAGATATTATGAGATGTTACATATTTATTTCTTAGATATTATGAGGATATTTTTAGGTTTGACTATTCCTAAGAGTTATGGAGATATCTTTAGGTATATTTGGAGGGTTGATATTCTTTCTCCCCATAGCGGTTACAGATCTATGGACCATATCACTTATTCCTTTTGTATGGTGGATATTTGTCCTTAGCTTGATCCTACCGCTATGGTTGATCATCCTTGCATATATAAGCAAGGCACCTTCATTGTACTCAGAGGAGGAGGAAGTTCATTATTCAAGTATAATATATGATATTGTTGCTCATTGTTTTGCATATCCATTTATAAGCTTATGCTATCAATTTGCTTTTAGATTCTTGTTTTGGTTGAATGTGGTGTTCTGTTAACACTTGAGATCCTTGCAGCTTGGAATGATCTGATTATCATTACCTCCTACAAAGTCGAATTTGCCTCCCCTCTTTAAATAAAGAACTCCATATGCTCAATATCATTCATGATGGTATGGAAATGTAAAAGAATACCTCAAATGGAACGTTACATACAAAATGCAATAAAATGCATGGCTATATGAATAGTTCCATTGTATGTCAATGCTCTCAAATTTGTGGAAAGTTTTGTCTTAAAATTTGTAGTATCTCATTCATCCAACCTTCAATACATTTAAAGCACCAGAATGCAAGTGCTAGAGAAAATAAAGGTAAATAAAATGCAAGCAAAACAATTAGCAAGGAGACCCCTTACCTTCACTAAGTTGCCAAGAAATTAATGGCATAGTTCCCCTTTCTTCATGTTTGTTATAGCTAGCAAGTGGGAGGCAGACTCAACACACTTAACAAATAAGCCAACATTAATAGCAAGAACGGCTTCTATAGAGGATACATATTTTGTACATTTTCTACCTGATGTTATTACATTTTGTAAGGGAAGACATCCTGGGTGCAACTCTAAGATAACTGTGTTTGGTCAGTAGAAGCCACCTAAAATTTTACATTCCCCAGTGATTTAAGATGCAAATAACAATATTTAAAAAAAAATAAAACAAAAAATAAAAATTTGAAAATGGTATTCATTTCCATTCAAATATTTAACAAATATCTACCCTATCAAATCGTTAACTCTGCCCAAGGTCTTCTGTAATCAAGAAGAAAATCTATGAAAGAATTAATTTCCAATGGATATATGCACTAAATCTCTTAGATTGTTTGAATTCTAAACATCGATTTTCAATTGAGCATTTCCCAATCTACTTTAATAACATTAGAGAAACAAGATGAAAGGTGTCCAGTTTGCACAAGAAAAAAAGAACAAGATTTCTATCCCCTGGGTCTTACTTGCAAAGAATGTAGCAATGTTGGCTTTGAAGTTTTTGACAGTATAGCTGATTGGGACAATGCATATGTTTAGAATCAGCTAAATGCAGCTCTTTGAGGTCTATTTAACTTGAACATTACTTTGTTTCATCACCTAATCCAAGTCTGTAATACCTTTATTCTCTTATCTTCTTGAACCACAAGTTATATTTATATACAACAAATGCATTTGCATAGACTCGTGTGGGTATATGCAAAGCATATTGGTAGTTTCCATTTCACTTTTTCTTTAGATTCAAACCATTATAGATGAACGTGAAATGAAAATAGATATTTAAGCAAATTCTAGAAAATAGTAAATGCATATTTTTGTATTATCTGTCTTATAGCTTAAGTTATGCTGACCATATTGATAGGGGAAAAGGAAGAACACTGACACTGAATATCTAGTATTAGAAACTTGTTGTTTGTTGAGATAATATCTAAAAATATTTGAAAATTCAACCACTAATCCAGGAAGTTTCCTTCATAGTCTGAATTTAGTGTTTCTTCGGTATGTATGGGTAAAATTTAAACTGAGAAAGGTTATCCAAAGGACCAATTTATAAACATGAAGGCAAAGCAGTGTGTACTATAGTCATTATTAAGAACCTGACATTCTGCAGCTAGCGTTTCTTCAGTATGCATGGGTAAAATTTAAACTGGAAAGGTTATCCAGTGGACCAATTTATAAACATGAAGGCAAAGCGGTGTGTGCTATAGTCATTATTAAGAACCTGACATGCTGCAGCTTGTTCATATGAAATAGGCCTGCCTATACTAGAGTGACAGATTCCAAAGGAAGATGACAGTACCCCTACAAAAAAAATAGAATCTTCCAAAACCAAAACTGCATGCAAATCAACATGAAACGCTACAACTTGTACATATATGCTGGGGAATGTCAATTAAGCTAAAAAGGATTGAATTTCGTAAGTATGTCCCATAATAAAAATATCAAAAACTGTTCCTCTATTTGAATAAATCATGAAACATTTTCATCAATGACTCTTTCCAAGGATATTGCCAGACAACCCTCATGGTTTCCAGCATATCAAGTCCTGACTGGTTTGCAAAGATTAAAACTCAGAGAGGCTGCAAATACCAAGCAATGATCATATCATCTAATTTACCTGTAACTTTATACTCTGCTCAAGCACAAGCTCAATGTTCAAAGCACCTTTATATAAGTTCCTTCTAAGAAAATACCTTCCAGTAACAGCAAACAATAGCATCTGAATGATGCCAAAGCAGTTTCAGCATAGATTAGCAACCTTCAGAATCAGTCTTAAAAAGCTCAAACCCAAGGTGGAACCTAGCCGAAATTGTTCTATGATTATCCAATTCAGGGGTTGAATATGATTATCGAAAAGTAGAATTTAGATACATTTTTACCTGTAGCTTTGATAAATCCAATGGGCAAGAATAAGTCCTTCTGGGATGCCAGAAAATGGCCTTAATTTGAGATTAGGACTCCGTGCAGGAGCAAATGCCATACCAACCTTTTGCAAAAATGCTATGACATGATTTACATACCGGCAGGCCATGGCTGCAACATTGTCTTGCAAATCTTTCTCACAAATGAACTGGAAAGCAAGTCAATACAGATTTTGAGCTCAATGATTTGCTTCGACTACTGACAGAAAGTTGAGTTTCGGCCGATCCAACCTCAAGGGCAGAAGTCAGATCCAATGTACACTAGTCAAAGCAAATCATTGAGCTCAAAATCCCATTCTGTACATTTACCAATATAATAACTGCAATAAATCCATCTCTCTTGAGACAATAGCTTCCTCCTGTGTGAGACAATGCCTCTCCAACTTGACAATCTCTAAGAACTATATGTATGATCATGTCAACTCTTAATGTTATATGCATACATGGAAAATGATGCTTCTTAAATGAATCATGCTACGGTCCATCAACAATCTCAAAAGAAAGGTATTCAATTATTTACCTCTTTGTGTTTCACAGTATGCAGTATGGGGGGCATAAACTGACTGGTCTAGAGCACCTTGCTTGTGAACTTGAAAGCTTATAAGGACTTGTTTTTAGGTTAGCTGCAGAATAAAGTTCAAGGCTACTATATGCCCACTATGAATGTTGTTCCCGCAAAAAATGGATGTGTAATGTTGGGGTGATATTCAGTTCATCCGATAGTTAAGAAATCAGCTTCATTATTGTGAAACAGACAAATGTTAGGGTCAGAACAGTCAAGATCCCCCATGCAAATGACACAATCTTCAAGATTTCAGCAACTAATTGGTAAAACACAAAAAACCTGGAAGATTTTCTAAAAACTATATTCACAAGATTTAAAGTACATATTTAGATAGATTGGTCACTCAACCTGCAACAGTGCAGACATTTTGGAACAAATAATGCCCAACCCAAAGATCAAAGCCCTTTGGCAGAAGAAAATGTAGAAAATAATATTTTGGTTGGAGATACATTTACACTAATAGCAACATCCTCCATACCATCACTATCCATTGAAGACCATCATCCAAGAAGGCATTCACCGCCTCACTGAAACCCCCAAATTATTCAAGAACAGAACATTAGTCTCAAAAAAACTGCATTATAAAGGATAAAGCATACTTTAACCTGCCAATAGAAAGCTCTCCTGTTTATTCTCTTGCTCAATATACACATTGCAGCTGGATGCCTACCCCATGATGAAACTATTTCACCCAAAAGAGCTTGCACTAGTTGGAACATGTTGTGTAAAGCATAATCACCGGAGGATGAGTTGGGTCAGAAACACAGATGAGCCTCTCTTCTTAGTGATTATATTAAATACAGAGTATATGCGTTAAATAGCTATACCAATATTGTCATAGTATGGGCAAGTACGGTAGATGATTCATACAATGAGCATAGTGCCTTGGAGACGGTAAATGGTTGCATCTAAAAGATTCATGACATTGTGATGAATTGCATCATATCTGCTGCTGAATATATAGCATAGTACATACCCTGAAAAGTTAATTGCCTGATAACAACAAATCCTAACCAGCAGTTTACTTTAGACATCAATATGATATACTGTTATGCATATCATTCCACACAATCTAAATTTATTCCAACACACCCCCTTAATGACAAAACCGGATACCCCATAAGGTTTAGTCATAATCCACACACAAGCATGCCCTTATAAGGACTTATTGCCATTACAAAGGTGTTACTATCACACTTAAACATACACAGCAATTAGACTGGAGACTCAACACAGAAACTCCTATACTTAAAACAAAACGCTGAACTAAATTCTACACCTCAATGAGAAGGAAGTTGTAAGTGACCATAGAACTTGGTAAAACTAAAAGCTAGATCAAACTTCAGATTCTACAACATCAATGCACTAAACTCTGAACCATCTGAGCAACAAACCTAGCTGACAACAGTCTCGACTGAACTCTAAATCGTGTACATCACAAGCTCGACTAATCTTTGGACTTCGAACTCCGAATCGTCCAAGCAACAAACTTCACCCAAACGAGCAAGCTAAACCAAAATTTCGATCAAACTTTGAAATGTCAAACAATAACTCTGAAATTTCTTGACATTCTTTCACCAATGGCAATACCAAAGGCTGAACTCAAAAGCACAAAAACCTAAAACAAACTCCAAACTTCATATGCCACAACTGAACCAAAACACTAGCTAGACCAAGCTCCAGATTCGACAATTTGCAAGTTGCACTTGACCAAATACCAACCTTGCAAGTCAACCTAACATCAAACTTGGTAAGTCATAAGTTGGACCAAACTCCACCAAGCGATGAGCTTCACCCAAGCTGAACCCCAAACTGCATCTCACCAAACTTTAAATGTCACAATACCTGAATGCTAACCTCCGAAGTTTGTAACACCTTCACTTTGTTTGTGGCCTCAAACACCATATTTATATGAGACCAACATCTTTTTTTTCCTCTTTTTTTTTTCGCCAACCAATATAACATTGATTTTAAACTATAAATATTACAATACAAAAATATTATCCATTCCTCGATGTCAAAACGGTTTCAAAAATCTCAAACCTTGTCTATGTGTGAGTTCCACCGAGCATTCTCTGCAATAGCATCAGTCCCCACAAACATCTTCCCAACAACTAAAATGGCTCCAACTGTGTTGAATCAGGGAATTGTCCAACTTCTAATGTGATTTTTAATGCGCCCCAATTATTGTTTCAACAAGTTTGGATGGAAGGGATTATGGCCTCTTCCAACCTCTAAATTTACGTCGACTTGCCACTATCCTTGCTAAATTTTAATCTAGACCTACTCTAATTATATGAAATTAAAAGCATAGAAAATAAATGCGGAAATTAAAAAACATAAAAAGTAAATTTGAGTTCAAGGTGCGAGATATTTAAGGAAAATACAGCCATAACCATAGCAAGGAGAGTGTGTGATCAATCAACACACGAGAATCCAAATAAAAACTGTTGGTTACGAATCTGCCATGAGGAAAGGATTTGTTGTTATTGCGCCCAGATTCGCCCACCAGATTGAAAGGCCGGAAGGAAGGAATGCCTTCCGTGCCAATCTCCGGAGAAGGCCGGCTTCCTGTGGGGTTTTTAGTGTAAGATAAGAGTGCAGGGAAAGAGATAAAAGTGCAGAAAGAGAATCCAAATGAGATTGGAGTTGGTGGGGGGAATAAGCAGCACGGCAACGAATCAATCACCACTACTAACAGCATTCATCTACAAACATACATTGAAACTACAGCTATCATTCATCCTATGTATCCTCTATCTATGCATTCCAGGAATACTTGATCACCAAATGCCAGAGTCTAGAGTTCAGATACAACAGCAAGCAATGACACAAGAAACATGAGGCAGAAATGACAAGGAGAGGCAGCATACAAGATAAAAGACAGTAAGCAGAGCCAAGTATATGCTTGTATTAGAGGCAAACGCACAACTACAATTGTTCCCTAGCAATATATTCCCCTTCCACCCTTTACAATGAAGATGAGTGGGCTATTTATAGCCCAAGTTCCCCCCGATTACATTCATGGGTACAAAGTCCCAGACAAGACAATAGCTGACACGAGCGGCTGAGGAGCTGCTGATGCTGACTTCTGTCGGGCAGGACTGTACTCGCGGCATGGTCTCCCTGAAGGCTGTACAGCTACGTGGCGGTATGTCGGGTCAAACCTTTGGTCAGCAGGAATGCGGGTAGGTGCGGCAGATGGCACTTTACATCAACTTAAATGGTGGCAGTTGGCGCAGATAGTGCAGCCCATGCTTTGTCCTTTTCCCGGTCATGCCTTGGCTCGAATCTCGAAGTTGGACACTTGTCAGATGCTGATGAGTGACACATGGCTGCCTTGAAAGGCAGTTTATCCAACTTCGCCCAGGATCTGAGCGCTGTCGGGTTGCGCAGGTAGAAAACAGCGCAGTAGGGAGGGTCATCTTGCCTTAGTCATTTTCTGGTCTTGCTTCCCCAGCTGCACCGGTCAGAGGGCGCACCCCGACTTCGCTGCGAAGTCGGGTTGCACACCGGCACTTGCTGTCTTCTACCGCTGTTCGGACTGCGCACTAAGAGGCGGGCGCACTCCGACTTCGCTGCGAAGTCGGGTTGCGCCCAACACTTAGTCATATTTTCTGCCACTGCTTCCCTAGTGCGCCCAGGAAGAAGGCGCACCCGACTTCGCTGCGAAGTCGGGTTGCGCCCCAGCAATTAGTCAAATTTCGCTCATCTCTTCTCCTGTTGTCGCACTTCGCCTTCCCTCTGCGCTTCCGAGGCGCACTCCGACTTGCTGCGAAGTCGGGTTGCGCCCTGACACTTAAAAATTTTCAGGGAACACTTCTGGAAACTTTACTGGGGGAAAGTTAAGGGGAAGAAGGAAGAGGAATAAGACTGCAAGGAAGAGGGAGAAAGGGAGAGATGAAGAAAGGGAAAGAGAGGAAGAAAGGAAAAGAGCAGGTTACTTACAAAAACTGAAAACATGGCACCCCGTGCCAAATGTGGCAACATTTCTGGCGGCTCGCGGGGTGTCGAGCTCGCCTCGACGCAAAGAACCATGCCTTCATCCATTGGGTGCAGAGGAACTTCCTTCCCCTGCCCTCTGCTGCTCTGACCGCTTCATTCCGGGCAACTGCTCTTCTTCAGGATCGCTTCCAGCAGTTGCTTCCTCAGTCTCTTCTTCTGAACCTGAATGTTCTCCACTGTCAGCCTCCCACTCGCTGATGCGTTGGTATGCAGCCTTGGCTTGGTCCCAGACTGCTGCTTGGAAAGGTGCGAGGTCGCTGATCTCTCTTAGTGCTGCGTGGAATGCAGCGACCGCGTGCAGGTCGATGGTGTTATATCTTTTTCCCAACTCCTTTAGGGAGGAGTTGATTTTACAGTATTTCGACACCATCTGGGTGACCTGAGCTTCTTGAATTGGCTCTGCCCAGCTATCAATTTCTGCTGTATCTGTCTCGAAGGACAGCCAATTCTTCTTAACCTGCTCAAGGGTCAGAAACTCGCCATCTTTGACGTAGCTCGGGCACCCGTGTTCGGACAGAGTGTGAAAGGGGGCCAGGAGAATGTTCCTTTCATGTTCTAGGGCGTCCAGCGCCTTCCTGGCAGTTCTAATCTTCTCTGTCCTATCAAAATAAATATGCAAGGTTACCCTTGCATCTGCCCACTCTGAGGCAAGTTGGGACATAGGGGCAATTTGGAAGCCTTTGCGCTCAAACTCCTCAAGTTTTATAGCCAGGTCCAGCCATTGCCTCGCCTGGTGTTCGGCTTCCTCTACCACAGGCTTTCCCTGGGCAGATACTTCTTCAATCCTAGACGCGAAGTCCAGAACTGATAAGGACTTGACAAGGTTGGGCTTGCAACCTTGTAGCAGACTAGCCCGCATCTCCTTAGCTTTGCTCTTTGAAAAGGCCGCCGCTTGTGATGCTTTCTCTGTAAGCTGCGTCTGCGCCTGTTTCAGCTGATTCTGAAGCTGAGAGACTTGCTCCAGCGCTGCTTTTCTCTCTTCTGACAGCTGCTCGGCTGTCTGTTTCTGCGCTGCGGCCTCCTGCTGAGAGGCGGCCAGCTGAGCCTTAAGCTCTTCTATTTCTTGCTGTGCTGACCCCAGCTGCGCAGTAGCCCTAGCCAAGTCCTCCTCGAGCTGCCTTGTGTTGTTTTGCAGCTGGAAAAGCGCCTCCTGGGTCTCGAGATGTTTGACAAGGAGATTGTCTGTCCTACGACGAATACCACGAATTTCGTATTCCTCGTTGATGTCGTCAAAGCTTTTCTCCTTTGTCTGGTGCTCGTAGTCCGCCTCGGTCATCTCCCGGAGAGGCTTCTTCACCTTTGGGATCAACTTTTCTGTTGTGAGCACTCTCCGGTCTAGGTCAAACTTTGTGCGTTTTACCGGAGCGGCTATCTCTTCGGCCCTTCTGCGCTTCACGCCCTGGAGAAAGGAGGCAGAACCCCCCGCGGCTTGTACTGCCAGAGGCTGGTCCTCTGTGATATTCATGAAGTCGAGGTCCTCCAACGTCTGGTCCTGCTGCGGCATTTTCCCTGCGAACAGCGAAGTAGGAGGGATTCCAGAGGGGGTGGCAGTCTTTAAGGGCGACCGGGTCCTAGGGGAAACAGGAGTCTGAGTGGATGGCGCCGGCAGGGCTTCGGACGGCTGGGGCGAGGAGCGCGGTGATGAAGGAGCAGCTTCAGCACTAGCTGCAGGTAAGGGTTCTAGGGTTTGGCTCAGTGACTGGAAGGCGTTGGGGTCTTGAGCAAACTGGTCGAAGGAATGTGGGCCGCTAGAGGGCTGGGTAGCTTGGGAAGAGGGGGACGCGGCTATGGCTTGCCCTGATGAGATGGGAGATGGGGCTTTAGCAGGGCTGACTTGGACTTGGGGAAGAGAAATAGTGGACGTACCTGCGGGCTCCGCCTGAGCCGCTGTTAGAGGGGCGCTTGCAGCCTGGGTGCCTGCTTCTGGTTCAGGGCTGTCCAAAGAGACAACCTCCGGCGCTGCTGCTCCCGACTGTTCTGCGGCTGATTGCTGTACAGGCTCTTTAGGCCGCTTGGCCCTTTCAACCTTCTTCTTCTTCTTCTCTTCTGGCGCAGCGGCTGATCCAGAGGAGAGAGATAATGTCGGGGCGGCAGGCGCCGATGTTCCCACGGTGAACTTGTACCTGGGTCTGGCTGGAAGGATGCCTGCCGCACTTGGTCTGCTAGTTGGCAGCGCGGATGCTTTTTCTGCTGGAGGGGCCACCTCAGGGGTTGACCTTTCTGAACTTTGCGCCTTTTCGGGCACTGCCTCGGGAGCTACAGGCTGCATCGGGCCTACTTGGCTGCTTGTTGGAGTTGCGCTGGAAGTCGCGGGAGTTGACGATTGCTGGGAGGTGGGCCCCTTTTATACCTTATCTTTGCGCCTCGGGGAACGCAATTGCGAAATTCGAAGGGCCGCCACGTGTCGACGTGCTGGTCATATAATGCCGAAAATTCGTCGTCAACAGCCAGATTCCTCCGGTTGGATTTATCGTGCTGCGTGCGACACCTCATCTTCCAGCATTCCATGATTTTGTCTTTATGCCAGTTGAGCGGCGCCACCTTGGCGAGGAATCTTTTGAAGCCCGCCGACTCCATCCGGTGGTCCGGGTTTCGATCTGGATCGTACGTCACCTCTTCGCAGTAAAAATCATGCCATGGTGGCCATGATTGCATCAAGTCAATGCGCCGGTGGAGGTCCGCACCTGTCCTGTTTCTTCTTTCTTGCATGATCTCAGCTCTGGGACAGATGTGCGTGAATTTTCCCCGACCCCAATTGGGTCATACTTCCAGCGCTGCGGCAGCATTATCAGGCCCATGTCAATGAGCTCCCGCTCGAGGTAGACGTGTTGCCCGATTTCGAACACTTGGGTATTTGCCCAGGTCATAGGATACTGAAATATATGACCTTTCTTTTTGCCCTGGCCAAACTCCTCTTCAACGTAGTCCATCTGCCGCGCAATTTCCATCCCGAACTGATGGTCAGTGCAGAAGTAGGGCAGCAAGCACGGCTTCCCCTTGAACCCGTAGATTCTAACTATGATGCCCTGAGTCAGCCGGAAGGTGTCTCCGTACTCATTCTTCCACAGGTACTTTGTCAGGGCCTCCGGTGGGCGACACGCACTCCGGTTGAACAGCCCCATGACCTGGCACAGAAATTTGATATTAAACTCATAGAATGAGCCTTTTCTGTACAGAATCTCTGTCCATTCGTACACGGGGAGCGGCTCTCCTTTTTCATTCACCTTCTTCAAGTCTGGGACGTTCATCCGGTAATGCATGTGATATAGGCACAACCATGCGAGGAAGGAACAAAACCGGAAATCCGTTGACTGCTTCTGCTGCAGTCTAACCAGGCTTGAATGTATCGCATACGCCAGCCAGTCCGCCCAGTCGAAGAAGATAGGGCGCTTTCCACTTTTCTGCGCCGTGGAGTCGTAGAACTCTCCATGCAGGATACATTCTGCCAGCGCCAGCTGGTAAGGCCGTACCACTTTGTCAGAGTCGCAGCCGAGGACCCACGCCAGGATGATGTAGATATACTTGTTTTCAAATCTGTCCAGCGGTATGGGGCCAGTTGGCCACTGTCCAGCCGTCAGCGGAGTCTTCAGCTCTGAATCCAGAAACTCTCTCATCCGCTTCGTCTGTGTAAATCTGCCGGTCTGCTCATCTAGGTTCACCCTTCTGACAATTGCGCCGGGCTCGTACTGGAGCCCTGGGGCGAACGCTGGCTGGACGCTCTCCCGGAAGAGGGTGAACAACACCTTTCCTTTGTTGTCGCAGACCTGCCGGGCAGCTGGTTTGTAATGTTCTACAATTGCTTCAACCAGCTCCGGGCACCAGTGAGTCGGAGGGCACAAGAACCAGTACAGGTTCGATTTATACGCAGCTCCGAGGTGGTGGGAGGGCGAGACCTTGTCTACCCACTTTGCAATGTTCAGCCGCAGCTTGGAGAGACTGATGGAGAAAGAGCCGTCCTTGTACCCGGACAGGCGATTAACTGGTGGCGGCGGAGTCTGGCCAACTACGCGCCTCTTCGTTCGGGATTTTCTTTTCTGGTCCTTCTGCGGCGCTTCGCTCTCATGAGCGCTTGACCCTGGTGATTCTTCAGCTTCGCGCCGTCCTTCACTAGATTGCGCCTGTACGGGCGCTTTACCCTTGTCCATCCTTTTCGAAACAGCAGAGGCAGGAATTACGGCTTCTGAGTTTGTCAGCTTTATTCCTTACAGTCAGGGAGTCAGCTTGACAATTTGAATTTTCTGGTTGCGCCAGGGCCCCTTTTGTAGACAATGACTGCAATCATTAATGGCGCGAGGGAGGGCGGTTAACTTGGAGTTGGTGGAGGCGTTATGATTCTCGGCGGCCGGGTATGGGTTTATTTTCGAAAAGCGTACCCCATTGGCCGTTGGTCCAGGCGCACCTTGCCCTTTTAATGCATCATTCTTGAAAGGTGCGCAATCATTAAAGCCTCCTTGGACGTCGTGCCAATGCTGACGTCATCGCCGCCGTTTGGGCACACTTTACAAGGGGAATGTTTGGCCCATGACCCAACTTCGCTCCATGCCATCCTGCGCTCTGGGCCCACACTTTGGATTTTCAACGTTTTCCACGGTGGGTTATTCGAGCAGCGCCCAAAATTCGGGGCGCACTCGGACTTCGCCCGAAAAATGGGCGCACTCGGACTTCGCCCGAACAATGGGCGCACTCTGATTTTTTACTTGGCCGTTTCCAGCTCCTTGCGCCGGATCATCCAGGATGCGCCCGAGAATGGGGGCGCACTCCGACTTCGCCCGAAAAACGGGCGCACTCGGACTTCGCCCCGGTTTGTCTGCGGAGTCTGAGACTTGGCATTTTCTTGCCGTTTCTTACCCAACTGCGCCTTTTGGAGGGGGCGCAGCCCGACTTCGCTCCGAAGTCGGGTTGCGCACCCATACTTAGTCATTTTAGCCCCTCTTCAGCTGCCTCTTTCCGAACTTCGCACCGTTCAAGGAGCGCCACCCGACTTCGCTGCGAAGTCGGGTTTTTGCCTCGGTTTTACTAGGGCTCTTCAAAAAATTAAAAAACTGAAACTGAATGCTGAAATATGTACATTCCGAAAACTAAAATTGCAGAAGGGAAATTTGTACAAGGAAGGACCCATCTGGGCGCCTTCAGTGATGGTAAATTTTCAAGTGGAACCCATTGACGGGAATGGGGAGAAGCTGTCCCTCCATATCCCGGAGCACGAATGCATTAAATTGATTTACCCGGGCAATCTGATAGGGGCCCTCCCAGAGGGCGTCAAATTTGCCGTGGTTGCCCGGCTTCGCCTTTAGCGAGTCCCACTTTAGCACCAGGTCCCCGACTTTGAAAATTCGGGCAGTGGTACCTTTTGCGAACCAGCCTTGTGTCGCTTCAGCGTGTTTGGTGAAGGCTTGGTACGCTTTTTCTCTGTCTTCCTCTAACTGCAACAGTTGGCAAAGTCTGTCATCCACCGGATCCCCGCTGCCTCTCTTTTCATCAAGCATCCAGAGAGCGGGAATTTCTATGTGCGTCGGCAGAACTGCTTCTTTGCCGTATACGAGCGCATAGGGGGACGTCTTGATTGACTTTTTGAAAGATATCCTGTCCGCCCACAGCGCCCGATCCAGGAGAAGGTGCCAAGTCCTCTTGTTTTTCTCTACCGTCCTCTTGATGATTTTCAGCAGATTTTTGTTGGTGGACTCGGCGAGACCGTTCCCCTGCGGGTAGTAATTGGAAGACATTTTGTGATAAATGCCGTATTTGCTGGTGTACTCCGTGAGTACAGCGCCTGCGAACCCTGGACCATTGTCCGTTACTATTGACTCAGGGACCCCGAAACGGGTAATGAGGCTCTCGAGGAACCTGATGACCGTCTCCTGGTCCGCGTTCTTTGTAGGGATCGCCTCTGCCCACCGTGTGAAGTAATCGGTGGCGGTAAGGATGAACTTGTGCCCGGCTGCAGAGTTCGGCGTAATCACCCCGATAAAGTCTAGACCCCATTGCTGAAACGGAGTCTCGGCTTGGATCGGTTGAAGGGGCAGGGGTGCTTTTCTGTTTCGCCGGCAAATCTCTGGCATTGATCACATTTCGTACAGACCGCATGCGCGTCTGTAAATAGAGTGGGCCAGTAGTACCCAGCTCTGATTATTTTCAAGGCCGTAGGCCTTGCAGAATGGTGACCCCCAGGCATCCCGGAGTGAAATTCTCCGAGGATCCTGGGTTGATCTGTTTTTCTGACGCACCGCAACAGGATGCCGTCAATGTTCTTAAAGTACAGCCCCTCGGGGCGAAGAGTGTATTTCAGTGCACCTAGCCGAAACCTCCTTCTTTGTGAGGCATTCAGGTGGTCTGGACATCTTCCGGTGCAGAAATATTTCACCAGGTCATCTGTCCAGTCGCACTCCTCGGGTAAGGAGTTGGCTAGGTTGGTGTTTGTTGTTGGATCCTCCCACTTACAGGCAGATATTTGGGCTATTGCGCTTCGGGCCAGCTCCTGGCACAAGGCTCGGCCTCTGATAAGCTTGGTTGGCCGCACTTCGATGTCGAACTCCTGGATTTTAGCAATCCATCCTGCTCTCTTGTGACCCGGCTCTCCTTGTATGATGAAGCTTCGGACGTCCGGGTGTATCACAAAGACAGTGGTTCGGCTCTGGGAGACAAAGTGCCTGAACTTCCGGAGAGATTTCATAACTGCGTGAACCTGCCGCTCTATAAAGTTGTACTTTTCTTCATGCGGCTGAATCACTTGGCTCAGAAACGCTATGGGGCGCTCCTCGCCATCGTCTCCCTTCTGTGTCAGGACTGCGGCGTAACTCTCGGGTTCTCCCACCGCGTACAGGATGAAATCCTTGGAGTAGTCCGGGTTTATCAACACCGGAGCTTGTGCAATTCGGGCCTTGATTTCCTCGAAGGCCTGCCCCCTTTCATCAGTCCATAAGAATTCTGCGTCCTTTTTCAGCAGTTCGGCCATGGGCTTGATTACCTGTGCGAAGTCCGGTATGAACTTCCGCACGAAGTTGATTTGGCCGAAGAAGGACTGCAGCCCCTTCTTGTCAATTGGAGCGGGCAAACGGAGGAGGGCCTCTGCTCTATCAGGGTCCACGGCTAGGCCTTTCTCGGAGATGACATGCCCCAGCAGCTTACCTTCTTTTACCGCGAAGACAGATTTCTTCGGGTTTATGGAGATGCCGAATTCACGACACCTTTCAAATATTTGCCGCAGGTGGGAGACATGATCCTCTCTCCTGTGAGAGAATACAGTCATGTCATCCAAGTAGATGACAATAACTTTGTTGAGCAGCTCTCGGAAGGCCAGGTCCATGGCTCTCTGGAATGTGGCGCCAGCATTGGATAAGCCGAAAGGCATGCGCTGATAGGCGAACGTTCCCCATTTTGTGGTGAACGCCGTCTTATGCTGGTCCTCATCCTTGACCCATATCTGGTTATAGCCGGAAAAGCCGTCTAAGAGGGAAAATCTCTGGGCTCCAACAACTATATGGAGGATCTGATCGATTTGGGGAAGCGGATAATGGTCCTTGAGGGAGGCTTGATTCAGATTTCTGAAGTCCACACAGAGACGAATGTCTCCGTTCTTCTTCCTCACGGGAACCAAGTTCGCAACCCAAGATGAATGCTTGATGGGGTAGATGATCTTGGCTTCCAGCATCTTCAGGAGCTCGGCTTTCATCATGGCCTCGATCTTCGGATTTACGGCCCTCTGCTTCTGCCGGAATGGCTTGGCGCCATCTTCTAGCTCAATGGTATGCTGGATAATATTTCTGTCATACCCCTTCAAGTCCTGGTAGCACCAGGCTACTATGTCAGGGAACTCTCGACACAATGTTCTGATCTGCTCGAGTTCCTCTGTGGTGCAGTCTGTCCCGACCTTAATTGTTTTTCCTGGTTCGAGCTCCAGGTCGGCGTACTGCTTCGGGTCTACTTTGATCCGGTGAGATATTGCTCTGTCATTCTGATCAAAGAGACTCTCAAGTGTAATCAGTCCTTTTGGGACATGATTATTTTTCAGTTGTATCAACCCCTCATATTGCTCGTCATCAGGGTCTCTACCTTCGATTGAACACGCTTCGTTAACCAAAAATGTGACGATCTCCTCGTCACAGTCAAACACCTGCCAGTGGGTGTCTTTATCAGGCACGAAGGCTCGTAAATGGTACGAACCGGCTTCGGCTTACGGACGGTGTCATCAGCCGGAACGTACCTGGCTCCAACAGACGCCAGAATGTCAGCATGCTTGTTTTTCTCGCGTGATATAGCCTTGACATTCAATGAGTCGAAAGACTCCATCAGATCCCAGACCCGATTACGGTACGCCTTGAGATAGTGCTTCTTGGAGGCGCACTTGTTCGTAATCTGGTGGCACACCAGCTCTGAATCGCCAAAGATCTGCAGATGCTTAATCCCCGACCTCTCCGCTTTTCGCAAACCCAAGCACGGGGCTTCGTACTCCGCCGCGTTGTTGGTACAGCTCCAGGCCAGCCTGTAGGTGTAGTCCTTCTGGATCCCGGTTGGGGAAACCAAAAGTACTCCAGCACCGGCGCCATTTTTGCATCGTGCGCCGTCAAAGAAAAGCTTCCACAGCTTTTCAGGTGCGGGTCCCACTTCTCTTTTGGCCGACTTGTCAAGCCTCTCAGGCTGAACAACGGTGTAGCAGCCTTGCTCAGTTTCAATCACGGCGTTGAAGTCCCGCAAGGAGAATTCATCTTCTACTCGGAGCAGCTCAAGAGCTTGCTCTGTCATGTCCACCACCACCAGTTCTTCCTCCGTCAGCTGAACCATGCAGTCCTGCGACTCTTCTCCGGGTATCTTCTCTACTAGGAAAGTGGAAGGCTTCTCATTGTAAATCTTCAGTCTCCTTCCTTTGAAGGGCACTTCCATGTGTGAGTAGTCCAGAGACAGATACCCTCCCAACTTCGCAGTGAACTCCCTGGAGAGACACATGCCGAAGTAGGGTTCCAAGTCGACGACCACGACCTCTTGGATGACCACGATGTCGAGAGCTTTGTGCAGCCGAATAGGGATGTCTTTAATGACACCGACTGTCTTGACAGGGGTGCCGTCTAGTTGCAGCACGCCTTGGCTGCTCCTTGTGTACTCCATCCCGATCTCGTCGCAGACGGCTCTCGGCATTACGGTCGTGGAAGCACCAGAATCCACCATACAATTGTGCACTATGTACCCTTGCATCCGTAATGACAGATAGAAGGGAGGTGGTCTGTTCTTCCCAGTGGCTGAGACTGTCAGAGGTTGCACCAGAACAGCGGGCTGTATCTGCTTGCCATTCTTCATGATCTTCAGAGATTCCTGCAGCAGATCAACCTGGCCTGGGAGCTGAAGAGCATCATACATGCTGATTCTTGCGGGGGTCCTCTTCAGTTCGTCTACTATGCTGTAGCCCGAGGTGCTAGCTCCTTCCGCTTCTTTTGCCGGCTCATACTTCGTCCGGTACTGCTGAGTGGCCTCAACTCTCTGTCTCTTGGTCAGAGACGGATATCTCAGCTTCTCCTGAGCTTGTTCTTTGGTTTCAGCTGGAGGCTGAGCAGCGGGAGCTTTAGGCGCGGGAGCTTTCGCTACGGGAGGCTTGGCTGCGGGAGTCCTTGCCGGAGGAGTCTTATCTTTGGCTGTGTAGGGCCACAGCCTCTTGTCGGGTGGTAGCCCAGCAGGTTGTGCCTTATCTCTTCTGGCGTATACTTTCAAGGGCTTTGCAGCGGCTTCGGCAGACTTTCTGTCTTCCTTGGCAGGAGGCGGCAACGGATCTTCCTCTGGGACGGCGAAGTTACTTTCATCGCCCAGGATCATGTAGAGTTCTTCGTCCTCTATGGCGTTGCCGGCCAAGGTCTGGAGGTAGTGTTGGTGCAGTGCAGTCATCCTCCGCATGCGGGTCATTGCACGTGGTGCACCAGTTGACCTGGTCAGAAGTACCAGGTTGGTCTTCAATGGCAGCATTCCTCGGAGGAGGCCGCCTTTGCAGTTGTTGCTCAGGGGTCCTGTCTTTTGTCAATGCCGGGGGCGGATATGGCCTCCTTGGAGCAAGGTCCATCTGGGCCTGTTTCTTCTTCAGGATGGTCATGTCGTTGGACATGGTGTGATATCCAGAGGCCAGAGCCCGTACCTCCTGGAGGATTTTATTCTGAATATCATTGTCAGGAGGCGGCAGCGAGCGGGGGAGGTAATGCAGCCAATGGAGGAGGTGTAGAATATTGTGCATACTGCGGGGGAGCAGGGAGCGCTGGAAAATGCGGAGGAGGAGGCGGATAATGGATTTGTGGCGGGCCGTAAGGATTCACGACCGGCGCCGGATTCCATTGCTGTTGGGGTTGCTGTCCTGAAGTGGACGGCACTGGACCGGAAGCTGATGGATACTGAGATCGGGGGAAGTCAGGGTAAATAGGCGGCTGTACCCTGTGCGGAAGTCTGCCGATGGAAATGATATCCATTTCAGCTTGTTGGGCAGCCTCGTACAGAGCAGGGAACGTGTCGATTCTGGCTACCTTCAGCAACAGGCAAATGTCTGAGTTGAAGGATCTCAGGTAGTAGTAGGCGGCCTGACCTGCTGACGGTCGGAGTTCGCGAGGTACTCGTTTCCAAGACCTCGCAAACCTGATGTTGAAGTCTGACACCTCCTCTTGGGGGTGTCTCTGTATACTTTGGAATTGATGCAGCAAAGAAGAGGGATCAGCAGACTCGTTGCATCCTTTCACGAGCCTGTCGGCTAACTGTCGCCACCCTGTGATAGATCCCTCTGGCAGTGATCTCCACCAGTAGAGAAGCTTTCCCCTTAGGGAAAGGGCCATCAGACGGGTCTTCACACCTTCGTCAGTGATGGAATGTAGCGCAACCAGGGCCAGAATGTCCTGGATGTGTTCATACGCCGTCTTGCCGTAGCCGTCATACGTAGGGATAGATTTTAAGGCAGCAGGGGGCACAGCTTGCTGTCCGACTAGGGCCAAGGGCCCCGTAGAGTCCACCGTCGGGAAGAGGTCATCATCGTTCTGCTGAGCAGCCATGTCTTCTTCTGACCCGGTAGTGTACTCGGTGTCGGAACTGTCCGAAGATGTAGATTCTTCTTCGGCCTCGACTTCTTCGATTTCAGCCTCGGCCTCTTGAATTTCAGCCTCAGCTTCTTCTTCTACACGAGCTTGGTAATCAGCCAGCCTGACGCGCTCTCTCGGAGCGTCAATGTCAATTTCGTAAAAGTCAGGCGGGTTTCCCGGATTCCTTGCTCGCCACCTTCTCGTTTGCATGAAGGCGTTAGGACCGGTCTTTACGGACTCAGAGAGTATTCAGGTATTTGCAGAGTCGCCAGGTGCTCTGATTTTTAACAGCAATGAAGCGAGCACTCGTGCTTCGATTCTGTTTGGGGGTGGGAAACTACCATGTCCCACCGGGCGTGCCAGAGAAACTGTTGGTTACGAATCTGCCATGAGGAAAGGATTTGTTGTTATTGCGCCCAGATTCGCCCACCAGATTGAAAGGCCGGAAGGAAGGAATGCCTTCCGTGCCAATCTCCGGAGAAGGCCGGCTTCCTGTGGGGTTTTTAGTGTTAAGATAAGAGTGCAGGGAAAGAGATAAAAGTGCAGAAAGAGAATCCAAATGAGATTGGAGTTGGTGGGGGGAATAAGCAGCACGACAACGAATCAATCACCACTACTAACAACATTCATCTACAAACATACATTGAAACTACAGCTATCATTCATCCTATGTATCCTCTATCTATGCATTCCAGGAATACTTGATCATCAAATGCCAGAGTCCAGAGTTCAGTACAACAGCAAGCAATGACACAAGAAACATGAGGCAGAAATGACAAGGAGAGGCAGCATACAAGATAAAAGACAGTAAGCAGAGCCAAGTATATGCTTGTATTAGAGGCAAACGCACAGCTACAATTGTTCCCTAGCAATATATTCCCCTTCCACCCTTTACAATGAAGATGAGTGGGCTATTTATAGCCCAAGTTCCCCCCGATTACATTCATGGGTACAAAGTCCCAGACAAGACAGTAGTCGACACGAGCGGCTGAGGAGGCTGCGATGCTGACTTCTGTCGGGCGGGAGCGTACTCGCGGCATGGTCTCCCTGAAGGCTGTACAGCTACGTGGCGGTATGTCGGGTCAAACCTTTGGTCAGCAGGAATGCGGGTAGGTGCGGCAGATGGCACTTTACATCAACTTAAATGGTGGCAGTTGGCGCAGATAGTGCAGCCCATGCTTTGTCCTTTTCCCGGTCATGCCTTGGCTCGAATCTCGAAGTTGGACACTTGTCAGATGTTGATGAGTGACACATGGCTGCCTTGAAAGGCAGTTTATCCAACTTCGCCCGGGATCTGAGCGCTGTCGGGTTGCGCAGGTAGAAAACAGCGCAGTTGGGAGGGTCATCTTGCCTTAGTCATTTTCTGGTCTTGCTTCCCCAACTGCGCACCGGTCAGAGGGCGCACTCCGACTTCGCTGCGAAGTCGGGTTGCGCACCGGCACTTGCTGTCTTCTTTGCTGTTCGGACTGCGCACTAAGAGGCGGGCGCACTCCGACTTCGCTGCGAAGTCGGGTTGCGCCCCAACACTTAGTCATTTTTCTGCTGCATTGCTTCCCTAGTGCGCCCGGGAAGAAGGCGCACCCGACTCGCTGCGAAGTCGGGTTGCGCCCCAGCACTTAGTCAAATTTCGCTCATTTCTGTTGTCGCACTTCGCCTTTCCCTCTGCGCCTCGTCCGGAGGCGCACTCCGACTTCGCTGCGAAGTCGGGGTGCCTCCGACACTTAACCATTTTCGGGGAACACTTTTGGAAACTTTGCTGGGGGAAGTTTAAAGGGAAGAGGGAGGAATAAGACTGCAAGGAAGAGGGAGAGATGAAGAAAGGGAAAGAGAGGAAGAAAGGAAAAGAGCAGGCTACTTACAAAACTGAAAACATGGCACCCCGTGCCAAATGTGGCAACAAAAACAATGTTCCCATTCAATTAATAGGGGGAGGGAAGAGGGAAAAGGCACCCCACCACCCCTTCCACAAACCAGAGGGCGGTGCCATTGATGGAGAGCAAAAAACTTATTAATTTCTCACCAATTTCATGAGTTACAAGATCACAATGTGGGTTACACAGAGTGTAGCTTTGAATTCTTATGGCCAAAATATGTTTACAATGGACCCTATGGCTCTCATTTATATTAGGAATTTACCCCTGTTACCCGGGGTGACCTCTGAAAGATTCTAGATTACCTCTAAATGAGTTATGGTGCCAATACATCCCAAAATGTTGCTTTCTAAAGATTCTCCCTGAGATTCGTGCTTGTATTTTTACCCTTTGCAGGTCTGTGAGCAATTCACTCCAGAAAGTGAGCAAATCGCTCGACTTTGCTAGTGATTCGCCAACAAACTCCTAGCGCTTTGCTCCTACAAGCCAATCGGGTCACTTTGCTAATGGATCACTCCTGAGCCAATCGAGACTTGAACAAATCGACATTTGTCTTGAACTTAGCCAGAATTTGAGGGTTTTCTATTAGGAGGTGAAGTCACTATGCAATGTTCTTGCAAAAACTGTTGCTAGACGTCTAGGCAGCAATGCGTGACGTCTAGGCAGTAGTGCCTGACGTCAAGGCAGCAGACGTCTAGGCTGCTAGACGTCTAGGCAGCAGTACTAGAAATCTAGGCTGCTAGACGTCTAGGCAGCAGTGCCTGAGTCTAGGCAGCAGTGCCTGAGACTAGACGTCAAGGCAGTACGAGACGTCAGCAGGTCGGCTGCAGTACGAGACGTCAGCAGAAGACGTCTAGGTAGACGTCAGTTTGCGGAAGACAAACAGTCTTGGGAGCGGAAGACAAACAGTCTTTGGGAGCTGAAACGAACAGTTTTTGGAGGCTTCCGTTGGAAGATGAAACGAACAGTTTTGGAGTCTTCCTTCTGCTCTATAAAAGGGATGTGATCCCTTGCATAAGGTTTTAGTGAGAGCGTATGAGTTGTTGAAAACGTCTAAGGACGTGGATGTAAACTTTGTTGAAAATAATAAAAGAGAAGTTGCCATTGCCCCGTGGTTTTTCCTGCACATTGCAGGTTTCCACGTAAATCTCTGTGTCACTTGTGTTACTGTTTCCGTGTTCTATATTTTTGTTATTGTGCTTCCTCTTGCAGGTGATAAATCTTGGAGTTTTTTCCTAACATCTGGTATCAGAGCATTGGTTTTGTGCGAGTGGGAGCTGCAACAATGACAAAAGGTGTAACCAAGTTCGAGATTGAGAAATTTGATGGCAGGAACTTCGCTCTATGGAAGATGAAGGTGGAGGATTTGTTGGTTCAGAATGACCAAGCGCAAGCCTTGAAAGGGGTCGCGAGTAAACCGAGCAGCATGAAAGATGAGGAGTGGGTAACGCTTGACCAGAAGGCGGTTTCTACAATCCGTCTCCGCCTAGCGGACTCCGTCTTGTTCAATGTAGCTAAAGAAAAGACAGCGGAAGCCCTTTGGCAAAAGCTTGAAAAGTTGTATGAAACAAAATCAGCAACTAACAAGGTTTTTCTAAAAAGCAATCTTTATAGCTTGAGGATGAAGGAAAGTTCATCCGTGGTAGATCATTTGAATGAGTTTAATACTCTAATCGATAAATTGGTTTCAATTAATGTGAAGATGGAGGATGAAGATAGAGCTATCACCCTACTTTGTTCCCTCCCGGACACTTGGGATCATATGGTGATGACCATCAGTAATTCATCATCAGGAACTCTCAATTTTGATGATGTGGTAGCCGCTTTGTTGGCAGAAGAGTTGAGGCGAAAAACGTCTCTGGAACCCTCAACCAATGAAGCCCTATCTGTGAGAGGTCGATCGTTCGAGGAGAGTAAACAAGGTAGAAAGCAGTCCAGATCTAAGTCTAAAGGACGTAAGCAGAAAGGGAAGTGCTGGCATTGTGGGAAGCCAGGACACTCCAAGAAGGACTATTGGCAATTAAAGAATGGTGAAAAGCAAAATCAGCCATCAACTAAGGCCAGTGCAGCAGATTCAGGAGAGACGGCAACATGTGAAGCCTTTTGTATCAGTAACAACAGATCAGTTTTATATACCTAGGTTTTGGACTCGGGTGCATCCTTCCACATGTCTCCCCACAGAGACTGGTTTGACAAATATCAACCATACTGTGGTGGAAAGGTCTATTTGGGTGATGATCATCCTTTAGAAATTGTGGGAAGAGGGGATATAAGGATCAGGCTGGACGATGGTAGAGAAAGGATGCTATGTGATGTGCGACATGTGCCCGATTTGAGGAAGAATTTGCTATCAATCAAAATGATGGATAAGCTAGGGTATTCTGTCACTTTCAGCAACAACTACTGCAAGATTACCAGAGGAGCTCTTGTAGTAGCAAAGGGAGAATCTTATGGGACCTTATACCGTTTATGCGGTGATACGGTGACAAACCATGCAGCAGCAGCAACTTCTGTTCAGGATGCAATAATGCTATGGCATCAACGCCTAGGCCATATGAGTGAAAAAGGCCTGAAAATTCTGCATGACAGAGGTATGCTTTCTGGGATTAAGTCTTGCAATTTAGACTTATGTGAGCACTATATTTTTGGTAAACAGAAGAGGGTTCGGTTTACTGCAAGTCCTGGTAAGAGTTCTGATTTTCTGCAACTTATACATTCGGATATATTTGGACCTGTCCCCACTCAGTCCTTGAATGGCGCCATCTATTTTCTGACTTTTATAGATGATTATTCTAGGAGAGTGTGGGTTTACTTTCTGAAGAAGAAGTCGGAAGCTTTGCAGAAATTTAAGGAGTTCAAAGCACGGGTAGAAAAGAGTTTGGGCAAGTCAATTTTGTGTCTCAGGTCAGATAATGGGGGTGAATATTGCTCCAAGGAATTTGATAAATTTTGTATGCAGGAAGGTATTAAGCACCAGAAGACTGTACCATACACTCCACAGCAAAATGGTGTGGCTGAGCGGATGAATCGCACAATCATGGAACGTGCAAGAAGCATGCTTAGCGCAGCCATGTTGGAGAAAAAGTTCTGGGCGGAGGCTGTTAATACAGTTGTTTATCTTATTAACAGGTCACCTACAGCTGCATTGGATGGACAGATTCCGAAGGAGGTTTGGTGTTGTAAGCCAGTTGATTACTCTCATTTGCGCACTTTTGGCTGTGACGCGTTTGCCCATGTACCCAAAGAAAAAAGGTCCAAGCTTGACCCGAAGTCAAGCAAATGTGTTTTTCTCGGCTATGGAGATATAGTGAAGGGTTATAGACTGTGGGATCCTACTGCCCACAAGGTAATTATTAGCCGGGATGTAATTGTTGATGAAAAATCCATGCAAAGGAAGGAGGTACAGCAAAATCCTAATGTTGTACCTATTGAAGTAGAATTTAGTGAAGATGAACATGCTGAAGTTTTTGAACAGCATGTAGAACAAGAAGTAGAGCGGCCACAACGGTCACAAGACCAAGAGCCAGAATCGACAGATCATTGGGTTAGAAGATCTACACGTCCACAAAAGTGTCCGGAAAGGTATTCTCATGTGTATCAGTCCTCTTTTGCTTTGTTAACTGATGATGGTGAACCTAGTTCATTTCAGGAAGCTAGAGAGTCTGAAAATGCAGGAAAGTGGAGGAAATCCATGGAGGAGGAAATCGAGGCACTTCGAAAGAATAAAACTTGGGAACTTGTGGATCTCCCACCTAGAAGAAAGACTGTTGGAAACAAGTGGGTGTACAAAGTGAAGAAGAACAGCGATGGGCTGTTGGAACGCTATAAAGCTCGCTTGGTGGCAAAGGGCTATGTGCAGAAGTCAGGTGTTGACTTTAATGAAATTTTCTCTCCAGTTGTGAAGATGACTACTATCAGAGTTCTACTTGCACTTGTAGCTACATAGGATTTGGAACTGGAGCAGCTTGATGTAAAGACTGCTTTCTTGCATGGTGATCTCGAGGAAGAGATATATATGGATCAGCCTGAGGGCTATGAAGAAAGAGGCAAAGAGCATTTGGTTTGCGGATTGAAGAAATCATTGTACGGGTTGAAACAGGCGCCAAGGATGTGGTACAGGAAATTTGACACCTTCATGAAGAGCCAAGGTTTCAGTAGGAGTGAAGCTGACCATTGTGCATACTACAAGAGGTTTGACGATGGCAGTTTTATTATTTTGCTGTTGTATGTTGATGATATGTTGGTTGCAGGCCCCAACATGAAGAAAATCATTGATATTAAGGCTCGGTTGGCTAGGACATTTGAAAATGAAGGATTTAGGAGCAGCAAACCAAATTTTAGGGATGAAGATACACGGGGACAGAAAAGGAAGAAAGATCTGGTTAAGTCAAAAGTCATATGTGGAAAAGATTTTGCAGCGCTTCAATATGCATAATGCTAAACCAGTTAGTACCCCACTTCTTCCACACTTAAAGTTGTCTTCCAACCAATGTCCTAGAACGGAAGCAGAGAAGACAAGCATGTCTCGTGTACCGTATTCATTAGCCAGTAGGAAGCCTCATGTATGCCATGGTGAGCACCAGACCGGATATTGCCCAAGCAATGGGAGTAGTCAGTCGATACATGGCAAATCTTGGTAAGGAGCATTGGAATGCGGTGAAGTGGATATTCAGATATTTAAGAGCCACTTCAGATGTTGCCATTTACTTTGGATCGGCAGATTTGCAAGTTACAAGTTTTGTGGATTCTGATTATGGTGGAGATAGAGATGGGAGAAAATCCACTACAGGATATACCTTCACTCTTGCAGGAGGAGCGATGAGTTGGGCTTCTAAGTTACAATCTGTTGTGGCTTTATCAACCACTGAAGCAAAATATATTGCAGCGACTCATGCCAACAAAGAGGCAATTTGGCTAGAGCAATTGTTGGGTGACTTCAAGGTAATGCAGGAGAAAATTATGTTGCATTGTGATAGCCAGAGTGCTATTCAGTTAGTGAAGAATCCAACATTCCATGATCGCACGAACACATTGATGTCAAGCACCACTTTATCAGGAATGTGGTGGAAGAAGGTAGGATCTCGTTGCAGAAAATCGACACTGAAGTGAATCATGCAGATATGCTTACAAAGCCGGTCAAGGTAGAGAAGTTTGAATGGTGCAAAACTTCTATGGGCTTGCTGAAAAAGTAACAAGGGCAGCATTGGGCAATTGGCACTGGATGAAAATATTTGGTAGAAGAGTTCCTGAATACTGACTTCAAGTGGGAGAATGTTAGGAGGTGAAGTCACTATGCAATGTTCTTGCTAGCAGAAACTGCTGCTAGACGTCTAGGCAGCAGACGTCTAGGCTGCTAGACGTCTAGGCAATAATGCCTAACGTCTAGGCAGCAGTGCCTGACGTCTAGGCAGCAGACGTCTAGGCAGCAGACGTCTAGGCAGCAGTGCCTGACGTCTAGGCAGCAGTGCCTGACGTCTAGGCAGCAGTACTAGACGTCTAGGCAGCGTTGCAGACGTCTAGGCAGCGTTGTTTGACGTCTAGGCAGCGCTGCAGACGTCTATGTAGCGTTGCTTGACGTCTAGGCTGCAGTACGAGACTAGACGTCAAGGCAGTACGAGACGTCAGCAGGTCGGCTGCAGTACGAGACGTCAACAGCAGACGTCTAGGTAGATGTCAGTACGCGGAAGACGAACAGTCTTGGGAGCGGAAGACGAACGATCTTTGGGAGCTGAAACGAACAGTTTTTGGAGGCTTCCGTTGGAAGATGAAATGAACAGTTTTGGAGTCTTCCTTCTGCTCTATAAAAGGGATGTGATCCCTTGCATAAAGTTTAAGTGAGAGCGTATGAGTTGTTGAAAACGTCTAAGGACGTGGATGTAAACTTTGTTGAAAATAATAAAAGAGAAGTTGCCATTGCCCCATGGTCTTTCCTGCACATTGCAAGTTTCCACGTAAATTTGTGTCACTTGTGTTACTATTTCCGTGTTCTATATTTTTGTTATTGTGCTTCCTCTTGCAGGTGATAAATCTTGGAGTTTTTTCCTAACATTTTCGGAAGGTATTGACGGACTTATCCCACTGTTTTGTAACCTGCCAAAATTGTGATTCCCAAGATAGTATCATGCCACTACATTTCCAACGACTTCATTGGGCACCAAGCTTGATTGTTAAGAGATCCCAAATCCTGCTTTTGTCTTTGGGCACGAATTCTTCAAAATTGGAATCCTTGCTGCAAATTTTTCAAAAATGTGGTCCTCCTATTTTCCCCCTTACTACAGCAGCCCTAATAGCTTTTGCCATTCTTCATCTCAGGGTTATGCATAGTGGCGAATCATCACCAAATTGGCAAAAATTAGGATTTTTGGAATTTAAAATTGGCTAATTTGGGGACCTTTCACTAGGGCCCATTCGCCCGAAATTTCCGAGGTGCAAATTTTTTGGGGTCGGCTCGCCCGACCGTGATAATAATTTTTTTATTTTTATTTTAATTCGCCAACCACTTTCGCCCAAATCCACGGACCTTTCGCCTTCAAATTATAAATAATTTTATTTTTCCTACTAAATTCGCCAATATACCACCAGTATATATACCTAACCTGATAGGGTTACTCATATACCCGAAAAATGACCCATAGCACCGAAAACTCTGCAACGGTGAAAAAAGATCTGAAGCAATGAAAAACCATCTAAAACATCAAAAAACGACTTGTGGTGCCTACCCGTAGCAGCTCGTGCCTACCCGCAACAAAGAAAAGTCAGGTAGTTAACATCCATTTTCCATAGCAATTCTGGAATAATGATTTCAGTTTGTATTCACCTAATGTAGAGTGCTGAAAAAGTTATATTCACCTAAGGCTATCAGAGTTATGACAAACTGGTAGCCTCTGCAGGCTACCATCACCATGAGTCACAGTAGCATGCAAAGGCTACCGTCCCCATGATGGGGTTGGTAGCCTCTGAGGATCCCGTCCACATTGGATGGGATCCTCAGAGGCTACCAACCCCATCATGGGGATGGTAGCCTCTGAGGCTAATCATCCCCATCATGGGGATGGTAGCCTATGTAGGCTACCGTTGCACCATGGCTCGATAGCTTTCAGAGGCTACCGATGCATGATCATGGCATCGGTATTCTCTAAGGCTATCGATGTCACAATCCACCATGTAGACTATTACTAAAACATATCTTAGCTGTACAGATACAATAAAGTTCTTGGGGATTCATTTTTCCTCAAACATCTTAGTTGTACAGATACAATAAAGTTCTTGGGATTTCATTTTCTAACATGAAACACATTTTCCTATACAGATACAATAACACCTACACCAAATCTAAGCAAGGCAAATCTTCTGAAAGAAAAAGTATCTTAAAATACTTTAGCCAAATATCCAAATCCAAGGAGGCATCGACATTTGTACAACTTCAAGGTACATATCTATCTTCAGCACAAAAGAGTAAATTTTTTTTTTGTAATTTCAAAAAGAATGTCTTAGACAATTTACAAATGTACAAGGCCTCTATATTTATACAATCACATCAACAATTGGTTACAAAGACATATTTTATATTTCTTAACACGCTTCAATACCAATTGGTGTTCTTAGAGATTGATGCATGATAGTTGGACTTCCTAGAATATAATGCTTTGAGAAAAATAGTTCAAATTCCCAATACATGTATGGGTTGATGCAAACACAGGTTCTCTGGCACAGCAAGTTTGCTTGTGCACCCAAGTAGCTGCTATTGCACACAAAATTTCTAGCAAAAGGAATCTATGACTTGTGCATGCAAAAGTGCCAATGCGATGTGCATAAGACATGTGCACATGGAACCGACAATGCAATGCATGCAATACATTTGTGAATCAAAATGCCAACACCTTAACTCATTCACAATTTCACTACTACACACATTTTATTACTTTTTGATTTAATATAATTTATTTTTACGAACATGCCACCAAGAGTTTAACAATATCTTGATATCTTGTATAAAATTAATTTCCCAACAAGCTAATTTAGGAGTTTCTTCAATTCCAAAGAGAAATATTTACAATTCTAATTTTTGAAAGCCTTAGTTTGCCACTCTGCTTACTCCCCCTTTAGAAATATGAGCAAGCATGCAAGCAAATTTGCCCCAAAATAATGATTAATACATATTTCTTATTTTTTTCCAAAGGCTTTACTCCTGGTGGTACAACACAATTGATTGCAAAAGCATTCTCCCAATGACAAAATAATGAAGCACTACAAATTGGACCTCACAATGTTACATATGAATCAAACACTTATCCAAGTGTTTCCTAATTTTCTCTTATACATTGTATTGCAGCTCAAGGTCTATCCTTGAAGTTCTTCCACCCTGCAAATACGCAAGGAAACAGGGTTTGGCTCAACCGAACCCTACGGCCAGTTAGGGTTCGGCCAGCCGAACCCTGCCCTATTTGGGCAATGAAATGCATAATTTTTTTTATTATTATTTCTTTTTAGTTATTAGGTGGGCCCAGCCACACCCTGGCTTTAAAAAAATTGAAAAAAATAATAATTTTTAAAAAAGTTAATATTTTAAATTTTTAAATTTTAAAGTTTTTTTACTTTTTAATTAAATTAATTTTATATTTTAAAGTTTTTTACTATTTAGTATTTAGGTGGGCCCAGCCATGGGCCCACCCAGCCCATACGGGCTTTAAAAGAAAATAAAAAATAAAACTTAAAACTAAAACTAAAAGTCTAAAAGTTAAAATTTAAAAACTTAAAGTTAAAACATTTTAATTTTTTTTATTTTTAAAAGTTTATAGTTTATAGTTTAAACTTTATAAGTAAAACTTTAGACAGACAAGCAAGACTGAGACTTGGACTTCGGACAGCAAATAAGAGACAAGAAAGGCTGAGACCCAGACTTCGGACAGCACCATATTTGATGTTATTTTTGAACATGCACTACTATATTTTGTTATTTTGGTACATGCACTACTATATATTGTACATGCACTATTTGAGGAGGGCCTATATATTGTTCTTTTTATGACTTTTTTATGACTTTGACATCCTGTTGAATATCATATATGCTTTTATGATGTCAATGTGTATGATTTATTTATTTATTTTGTAATGTGTATGATTTATAATTTATTTTATTAGTTTGGATATATATATATATTAAAAATTAGCCGCAACCGCACCGTCGAACCCTATTTTTGGCGGGGGCCGCACCCACACCCACACCCGCAATTCCCGCCGCACCCACACCCGCGCACTTGGTAACCTTGCAAATACGTAATATTCTCCAGCTGCAATCAAATAATTTTGCTAGTTTTAGGATATAAAAAATTATCCATGCATTGATTCCTTTTAAAAGCTCATCCTGCCAAAACTATCTTAGAACTCAATATGTCCATGGTCGATATCTCAACATAAAAAAGTTTTTATGACGATACCATATAAACCACTTATTGCCTTTATGTTTTTGCATGCTAAGTAAACACCCATGGATCGATTATTCCAATTTCCAAATGGTAATATCATGAGTTGAGTTCTAATTATCAACGTCAAGTAATTATAAAGTTCACATTAGAACTATTTATATAAGACATGCCTCATTTTCCAAATACGATTATGGAATTTGTCTTCTTAAACACTCTAATAGTTAAGGCTTTAAATTCTTTTTAAAGAATTTAAGTTTAAGTCACGGTGAAGCGTGTTGTGTGCGCATGCCTAGACGAATGTGTTAAAAAAAATACTATGGGAATCTAAACGGGTCAGCCAACCTAAAAGAGGTACGCGTGTTTTCGACGGGGAGACAATACGAGTAGACTGTATCTAGATGATAGTCATATGTTGAAAGGCCTCATGAAATACCAGATGAAAAAAGGAATGAAAAAATTTAATAAAAATAACTCAATAAAAGAAATGAAAAAGAATCACATGACAATTTCGAAACAAAACTATTATTTTGGGATTTAGTCCAGTGATAGCATGCTTACCAATTCGATGTGAGTTAATTCTTGAAAATACTCATTTACCAAAGTTTATTTATCATATAGACCTCAACAAAATTATGAATTCCATCTGCAGAGTTACTTTGCACTGTAAACTTGCGTGTCATCTATAGACAGTTCCTTAGCAATAGCCCAGAAGTTATAGTTTCGATCGAAATCTTCGTCAAACTCTAACGATGAGAATAGAGGGTTCTCTTCACTGCATTGATAATATTTGTCTCGTAACTATTCAAATTGTGTTGTTTATTACTTTGCTAGTGAATCACCGCAGAGGAGGATATTTTTTGGGTGATGCGGCAGACACTAGGGACGGTAGCCTGTGAGGCTACCCATCTGGAGGATGGTAGCCTTAGATGGCTACCGACCCCATCCGAATGACGGTAGCTATTTTTGGGTGATGTGGCAGACACTGGGGATGGTAGCCTGTGAGGCTACCGGCCCCATATGAAGGACGATAACCTTAGTTGGCTACCGACCCCATCCGAATGACGAGAGCCATTTGCTCTCATCATTCGGATGGGGTCGATAGCCATCTAAGACTACCGTCCTTCAGATGGGGCCGATAGCGTCACAAGCTATGGCTCCCGTCATTCGGATGAGGTCGGTAGCCATCTAAGGCTACCATCCTTCAAATGGGGCAGGTAGCCTCACAGGCTACCGTCCCCACGTAAACACCGATAGCAATGCAGCCGGTCAAGAAAAAATAGATGCACGACCACCATTTTAGTAATTTTTTTTTTACTTTGAATGGAGTAAAAAGGAATTAATTTAATATCAGTAATTAACATACTGCAATGAACAATTGAATCGAAAACCACAAATTCAGTAGCATTAACATAAAATGCAGGGCTCATGTGTAGTTTGGAAATGTTACTTGAAAATGAAAGATAAATGAAAATTCGATCAAATGCGATACTAAGCTGAAGATACTCGGATTGCTACCTTGTGATGCCAATGGATCAACCTGTCTTACTCGTTGTCTTTCTTATAATTCATGCATGGCCTAATATTACCTCAATAATGTTCTTGTTGAAAACATAATTATCAATGGTATGCGTATAAATGATTTTAGGTGAAATTGGTATGAGATGTTAGTCTTGTCAAACTCTCCAAAGACTAGACCTCAGCCACTTCAATCAAAAAAAGCAATGTAAAATAAACTTCAAGAACCAAACCATTTTTTGTTATACTGGGAATGATTCTGCTGACTGTTTGACATGGTGTTGGCATTCCTGCAACATTGATTTCCTCTGTATATATTTTACTGTTCAGTAATTTCTCCTACCCTAAAGCTCTGTTCTTTGTTCGGGATGTATTCTTTCTTTCCTGCTTTTGCTGTCAAAATTTGTTGGCTATGCCCAAGGGCTGGTGCAGTTTTTCTATTCATTCATCATGCAGGGTCCTTATCTTGTCAAGGGCGAAGGTAGTTTTGCACCATGTCTCCAGGCGCGAGTTAGTTTTGGGGCAGAGGCAGAGCGCAGGCCCGTTTCGGGCCAGAGAGCAACACAATCCAGCTTTGGAGAAGGAAGCGTAAGTGCGCCCAAGCTGTTTCGCCCCTGAGTGAGAGCGCAAGGCAGTTTCGGGCCTTGGCTGAGCGAAACTCAACTTCAGAAGGAAAAGGTGTTGAGTGGGGCCCAAGTGTCTTCGCCCCACTGGAGAGTGCAAAGCCTTTTCGGGGCTAAACTGGGCGAAAGCGCCTTCATGTTGTTCTAACACTTAATGAAAATCTGCTTCAAAACAGTGTGGGGCCTAGTTCCGTTTCGCCAATCTGCAAGAGCGCAAAGCATTTTCGGAGTAAGTGGGAGCGCAAGCACTTTTGACCCGCCCTCAAAGTCAGCAAAAGCTTGCTTCAAACTCCCAAGGCAGTGTGGGGCCCAAAGTCTTTTCGCCCAGATTTGCAAGCGCAATTCCATTTTGGGGTCAACCTGAGCGAAACGTCCTTTGACTTTTCCACGGGGCGCAGCAACAATTTTCAAGGAAAAATGCTAAGTATGGCCTGCCAAAGGCGCAAGCGCCTTTGACTTTTCAACTCCAGCTGCTCCCGATGCTCCAAGGCATTTTCGCTCCGATCTACAAGCGCAAATCAAATTCGGAGTAAGTGGGAGTGCTTAGGCCTTTGACTTTTCCACTCTGGCACTGCTCCCAATGCAGCAAGGTGTTTTGCTCCTTTTTTTCAACGCAAGTCCATTTCGAGCCCAGTGAGGGGCGCAATGACCTTTGACTTTTCAACGCCAACGCACCTCTCGAGGCTCCTAGGCATTTTCGCTTCAGTTTTCTAGCGCAAGGCATTTTCGGGCCAGGCTACAACGCAAGCGCCTTTGACCTTTCAACTCTGGCGCCCCTTCCAATGCAGCAAGGCATTTTGCTCTAGTTTTCCAACGCAAGGCAGTTTCGGGCCTAAGGAAGAGCGCAATGACCTTTGACTTTTCAACGCCAGCGCTGTGCCCAGGATAGCTAAGTCATTTCGCTGCAGTTTTTGGAGCGCAAGCCCATTTCGGGCCAGGAAACAGCAAAAAAAGGCGCATCCTTATCCATTTAAATGCAGTCGGTCTGAGAAGCTTCCAGACTTCATGTTTCCGGATTTCAGAATCCTATCTTTCATTAAGGCGGTTCCAGCAAGCGAGGAGACGGCACCACCAGCTAAACCTGTCAGCGCATTGAAGAGGTGCAACTGCATTTCATAAAGTCATCAGTTTCAGGCCATGCCTCATTACTGTTTTATGAGTGCTCAAATCCTATCTTTCCTGCCACCGCGATGTTTTGTGGGTGTGCATTTATGTTTCAAGCGGCAGAATTCTCTATTAAAGCCGACAATTCTAATGTAATATGATGGACATTTTGCTAGAGACTTGTTGTACATGAATTCTGCTATCAATACAGAGAATACTTGGCTCTAATTTTGGATTCCTGTCTGTGTATGTTTTCTATCTTATATTTCTATTAAATTCTCCGCTTTGTCTGTGGGTTATAATTCTATGTCTGGATTTGGCTCCCGATAGAGGGTGAACACTGGAATAACTTTGGAAATTGCATATTTAAGGCGTCTAGTTTTAATTTATGTTACATTTTATGTGTTGAGTGCTATTGATTCAGAGTGCAATTAAGTTATCGTGTTGCTTGTCCATCACCCCTATTCTACTTGGCCTGAGGCCATATTTCTCATTCCTTTCAGTTATTTATAATTTATTTCCTGTTCCTTAATCTCAATCCCCAAGTTAGAATAGCAAGGGAACCAGCCCATCTCTGGAGATTGGCACGAGAGGCATTTCTTCCTTTCGGCCTTTCAATGTTGGTCGGGTCTAGGGCGCATGAATGAAACATTTCATACCTAAGGCAGATTCTTGACCAACAGTTTCTGGCACGCCCGGTGGGACGCAAACATTCCACGTCAAAGCAGTATTAAGAGTTGATGTTCATCTTGTTGCTGTTAAAAAAGAACATTTGGCGACTCAGCTGAACTCAGAAGCCTCCGAATCTTGAAACCGATTATAAAGCCTCACCTTCATGTACACAAGATCAAAGGCTAAAAATTCAGAGGAAGCAATCGAGTTTTTCGAGCTTAACATCGATGCTTTGGGAGAGCATCCTAGAGTAGTCCCCTCGACTATCCCATTAGACGGGACATCCTCGCAAGTAGTTGTTGTTGCTTCGCAAAATCCAAGTCCTGCCAGCACAACAACTAGCTTGCCCCCGCAACCAAATCCTCTGGTTCAACCCAACATTCCAAACGTTCCGGTCCAGATGGCTCAACCTCCGCCCAGGCAGTTCCCAGCCTGGAATCATTCGCGACTGCTAGCTCTGCAGGCTCGGAACCAAGTGCCAACCGCAGCGTTGAAGGCTCTGCCCACGTATGACGTTACGGGGAAGACAACCTATGAGCACGTCCAGGACGTCGTCGCGCTGGCAACCATTCACCACATCACGGAAGAAGATATAATGGTGAGATTGCTAGTACTCTCGCTTAGAGGTAAGCTCCTCTACTGGTACCGATCACTACCGCTCGACACCATCACTACATGGGACCAATTAGCAGAACAACTGATAAAAGGTTTCAACGAGGTAGCGGACCCGTTCTCATTGTTGCATCAGTTCACCACCATCCAAAGACATCCTCAAGAGGAGATAGCCGACTTTAACGTCAGGTTCGCTCGAACCTGACAAAGTCACTGCCGGTCTTCGGCCCTCTCCGGAGCAAGCGACATTTTATTATCTGAGGGCTTTCCATTCCGATATCAGGCACGCTAACGTCAACACATTCCCTGCCTTGTATGAGCAGGCGCAAAAAGCCGAGGCTAACTTAGTCGCTATCGGTAAGTTGCCTCCGAAGACAACCATGCCGATTTATCCGAACTTTCCTCAGAATATGTATCTAGTGCATATTCTCAGTCACTACCTGCATCCCTAATGTATCCTAATCAATCCTAGAATCCCAACCCTCAGAATCAAGCGGTATCCACGCCACAGTTTCAAGCACCCGCTGTTCATTAGCTCCCAGCACCTACCCCATATCCCGAATTACCTGCACCATTGGCACCATTGCCATTACCCGCGCCTCAAGCAGCCACAAATACGAAACAGGCCAGAGAATTGCAGGATTTGCGAGCATCAATGAAGACGATGGCGAATGAGATGACCGTTTTAAGGAGGAGGCAAGATGATCAAAGCTTTCAACCAAGGAGATTCAATCCTCCTCCCCTGATCACTAGGGAGCAAGTTGCTCCCACCGGTAGAGCTCCCGGAAGAAATGCGGCGATGTTGGAAAGTGAAGAAGCTGGTTCATCCGGCAGAGCTTATTGGTGCTCCACTTGCAATGACCCGCACGGCGAAGAGACTTGCATGGTTCATCTGAACTACATGCAGACCCTTGCAGACAGCGCTCCTAGTGGGCAGGTAAATATGATAAGGGAAACAGATCGCAATTTTATGATTCCCCCTGTCGAGCAGGTCTCCGTCCTCATGAGGACGGGTAAGAAGCCCATTGAAGTTGATCCGGTTCAGATGGAACCGCTGAAAGTGCCTGCCACTTCCAAGCTGCCAAGCGAGAAAGTGCTATCTCCAGAGAAAGAGCCTATCCAGGTGTCAGAGCCGGTATATTCTGCCCTATTAAAAGACTTCCTGCCTCCAAGGGCGAAAGGGAGAATTCCTCAACTGCAAGCTTCACCCTCTCAACCCCAGACCGAGGCGAGGGATCAGGCGAGAGAAAAACTCAAATATCCCTCACTGACCAAGCGTCAAAGGGTAGAAGCGACGCAGCAGTATCGGACCACATACGAGACTGCAAAGGAGGGGGTCAAGTCCAATACAGGAGCGTACAACATCGTCGAAGAGCTAAGGAAGACTCCAGCTAAGGTAAGCCTCTTCGATGCACTTCAACTGCCAAGTCAAGTCGATTTATTGCAAGAGTCCCTGAAGTCTGCCAAAGGCAAGGGGAAGCCGACTCAGACTATCTTGACACAGTCGCTGACTACCTCTGCCATCGGAAAGATCAGGCCACCGCCATTCTATCTGTCCCTCACGATGGAGGGGTGGGTCGTGCATAACTGCATGGTCGATTATGGTGCTACCACTACTGTGATGCCCAAGGCTGTTTGCGAGATTATGGGCATGGAGTACACCAGGAGTAGTCCTGGAGTGCTTCAACTGGACGGAACTCCGGTTAAGACAGTGGGGGTGATCAAGGACATCCCAATCGTGTTGCACAAGATGTCGCAGATTACCATAATTCAAGAAGTTGTGGTGGTAGATTTGGAGCCCTATTTCAGCATGTGCTTATCAAGGGAATTCATCGCCAAACTTGGAGGCTATCTGTCTCTAGATTATTCGCACCTGGAGATCCCCTTCAGAGGAAGGAGGATTAAAATTTTTAATGAAAAGCCCTCTACCTTTCACATTGAAAGGATCCAGGATGCGGAGAAACCGTTGGACTCAGTCAATATGATTGAGGAAGTAGAGGAAGGAGAAGGGATAGAGCTAATGGAAGAAGCTCTGGACGAGCTCCGCATAGAAGATGAGTTTTCTATGCGCGACTTTAATGCCATGATCGAATCTGACATAGGGTGTTACTCAATTACCAAGCCCGAAAAGGCTAAGGTATCGAGTGACGAAGACCCCATGGCCGATCAACTATGGAAGCTCTTCTTCGATGGCGCCCAATGCAAGAATGGCGTCAGGGCAGGAGTTGTCCTTGTCTCTCCTTTGGGAAACCAGAAAACGTACTCGTACAGACTCGCATGGAGTTGTACAAATAACGTTGCCGATTATGAAGCCCTGTGTTTGGAGTTACGAAAGGCAGAAAAACTCGAAATAAAACAGTTGCAGATCTTCGGAGACTCGGAGTTGATCTGCAACCAAGTAACTAATAAGTGTGTTGCCAAGAAACACTATCTGAAAGCATACCGTAATAAGGTATGGGATCTGCTCGAGTCCTTCTCGGCTCTGAATATTCAGTCTATTTCGCGAGAGCGGAATAAGCATGCCGACGTCTTAGCGTCTATTGGAGCCAGATGCTCCCCTGCCGAGAACATAATGCAAAAGCCGAAGGCAGTGAGGGTGATCTACAGGCCTTCGGTACCGAATAAAAATATTCATTGGCAGGTCTTTGACAACGACGAGCAGATCGTCAATTTTTTGATCGACGAAGCAGGCAATATTGAAGACAAAACCCTCAACGAAGAAGAGTATGAGGGGTTGATTCAGCTGAAGAACAACCACGTCCCGAAGGGCTTAATCACCCTTGAAAGTTTGTTTGATCAGGACGATAGGCCCTCGCCCACAAGATCAAGGTGGACGCAAGAGAGTACGAGGAGCTGGAGTTAGATTCCGGAAAATCCATCAAAGTGGGAATTGATTGCACGCCATTGGAAATTGAGCAAATCAAGACCCTATGCAGAGAATACCCGGATATTGTCGCGTGGAGCTATCGGGACCTAAAGGGGTATGATAAGAGTGTCTTCCAGCACACTATTGAACTATAGGAAGGGGTCAAACCTTTCAGGCAGAAGCAAAGGCCGGTCAACCCAAAGATAGAAGTGTTGATGAAGGCCGAGCTCCTAAAGATGTTGGAGGCCAAGATCATCTATCCTATCAAGCACTCTTCCTGGGTGGCAAACCTGGTCCCAGTCCGAAAAAAGAATGGGGACATTCGCCTCTGTGTTGACTTCTGAAACCTTAACCAAGTGTCTCTGAAAGACCACTATCTGCTGCCCCAAATAGATCAAATCCTTCACGTAGTGGCAGGAGCACAAAGGTTTTCTCTGTTGGACGGCTTCTCCGGGTACAACCAAATCTGGGTAAAAGATGAATATTAGTACAAGACTGCCTTCACCAATAAGTGGGGCACTTTCGCCTACCAGTGCATGTCGTCCGGCCTCTCAAATGTCGGGGCAACTTTCCAAAGAACGATGGACTTAGCCTTTGGTGAGTTACTCAACCGCATCATTGTGATTTATCTAGATGATATGACCATTTTCTCCCATAAAAGGGAGGAACATGGTCTACATTTGCGACAGGTGTTTGAGAAGTGTCGGGAGTTCGAAATCTCCATAAACCCGAAAAAGTCCATTTTTGCGGTAAAAGAAGGCAAGCTCCTAGCTCATGTGATATCGGAGAAAGGACTAGTTGTTGATCCTACCAGGGCGGAAGCCCTCCTCAAGCTACCTCTACCAGCAAACAAGAAGGGCCTCCAATCCTTCTTCGGGCAGATTAATTTTGTCAGGAAGTTCATCTCTGACTTTGCCCAGGTAGTAAAGTCGATGACCGAACTCCTCAAGAAGGATGTTGAGTTTCAGTGGACCGAAGACAGGAAGTGGGCATTCAAAGAGATTAAAGAAAGAATCGCTCATGCCCTCGTTCTGGTGAACCTTGACTACTCCAAGGATTTTATCCTCTACGCCGTCGGTGAACCAAAGAGCTACGCAGCTGTCCTGACCCAGAAGAACGAGGACGGGGACGAGCGACCGATAGCATTCCTGAGCCAAGTCATCCACCCGCACGAGGAAAAGTACAACTTCATTGAGAGACAAGTGAATGCGGTGATGCGGTCACTGAAGAAGTTTCGCCATTTTGTCTCCCAGAGCAGGACGATAGTGTACATGGTACACCCTGACGTCAGAAACTTCATCATCTAAGGTGAGCTTGGCAATAAGAGGGCAGGATGGGTCTCCAAGATCCAAGAGTTCGACATAGAGGTCCAGCCCACCAAGCTAGTCCGTGGACAAGCCTTATGCCAAGAACTCGCCAAGAGTACCGCATCCGAGGTGACAGCTTGCCAGTGAGATAATCCAGCGCAGGAGAGAAATCTTGCAAATCGGTCTACACTTGACAGAGATTGGACAGAAGACCTGGTGGAATACTTCAGTACTGGACGGTGCCTTTCTGACCTCAACGCTTCGCAGAGGAGGAGGTTCAAGCTTCAAGCCTGCAGATATGTGTTGTTACCGAGTGGGTTGTTTTACAAAAATATAGACGGAGTCCTCCTGAGATGTGTCAGGGGGACAGAAAAACAGAAAATCCTGGACGAGTTCCATTCTGGAATGTCCAGGGGCCATTTCACCGAAAGGCCTATGGCCTTAAAGATAATAAAAGCAGGCTATTACTGGCCTATTATTTTTGCTGATACCTTCGAGGTTAGCCAGAAGTGCAATAAATGCCAGAGGTATGTCGGTCGCACTAGGAATGCTTCTCTGCCCTTGCACCCAATTCAAGTTGAGGCTCCATTCCAACAATGGGGCTTAGACTTCATTGGGGTGATAGATCCCAATTCTTCCGCAGGGCATAAGTAAATCCTGACGGCCACAGATTATTTTACCCGATGGACAGAAGTAGTGCCAACCAAGCAAGCTAACCAGGATGTAGTCATCGCCTTTTTGGAAGGGCTAATAACCCGTTTCGGGATACCGGATGCAATAGTAACTGACAACGGCAACGATTTCACCGGTGCCAAAATATGCGCATTCGCGAGTAAGTATGGAATTTACTTGAAGACTTCGTCTAATTATTACCCGCAGGGCAATGGTTTGGCGAAGTCCACGAATAAGAACTTACTCAAGATCCTGAAGAGAACATTGGAAGACAACAAACGGAGCTGGCATCTGCTTCTGGACTTTGGTTTATGTGCTGACAGCATTTCTATTAAGAAATCAATCAAGACGTCCCCATATTCCCTGGTATACGAGAAGGAAGCGGTTCTCCCCACGCATATCGAGTTGCCCGCGTTGTAGTCTCTCCTATCATTGGATGGTGAGAATGAAGAGTGTGATCCCATAAGTGTCAGAATAGCCCAACTGTTGTAGTTGGAAGAAGAAAGAGAAAAGGCCTACGAGGCTTTCATGAAGCACGTCGAGACCACAAAAAATTGGTTTGGCAAGAAGACCTTCGACCGGACCTTCCAGATTGGCGACTTGGTCTTGAAATGGAACGAGAAGAAATCCAAGCCAGGAAATCACGATAAATTTGACGCATTCTGGGAGGGCCCATTTCGGATCTCCGAGGTCAATCAGGTGAACTCTTTCACTTTGCAAGATTTGAACGGGTTTACCCTTCCAATATCGGTTAATGGCCTTCATCTGAAGGAGTACTACCAGTGAGTGGTAGTTGAAGGGGTTTCTCAGCAACGTACGTAAGTTTTATTTTGCTTGTATATATCTGTTTTCTCGGAGTATAAGTCTCTTCGCCCCCTTTCGCGCTTTCAGTAATGCAGTTTTGGGCCAGACTCCTCACTAAGGCGAGGGTTGAGTTGGCAAAGAGATGGTGCGGAGGAGTGTGATTAAAGTTTTAGTTTAAGTGTTGTTTTTTTTAGAGCTCCAAGGAAAATAGCAGGTTTCAGACGCCAAATTCAGCTGTGTTTTCACTCTACCTTCGCAGAGAGAAGTTCGTTCCACGGTCTTTAGCATCGTCTAACGAGGGCAATTTAATGATATGAAAAGCGCCCTGTTACCTAGCGTGAGGGAGTTTTGCTCTCGTTTAGGAGCGAAATTAAGTTTTGGCACATAAATAAGCGAAAGCTATGGATGGAGGCAGAGCCAAGTCAAAACTGAAACCCAAGACAAAGGGTCAGAGTCGAATGTTGTTTCGCCCCAACTGGACAGTGCAATGTCATTTCAGGGCCGCTTCAAGCGAAAGCGCATTGGTCGTTATCTTCGAAGTCAGCACAAATCAACGTAGATGGGGTCCACTCAATTTCGCCCCAACTCCAGAGCGCAATACCTTTCGGGGTTATATAAGGTGAAAGCACCTTTGACCTTGCAATGGAGGCGCAACCCAGTCTAAGAGGGGAAAACGCTAGGTGGGACCCAAAGCCATTTCACCCCAGTTTAGCCGCGCAACCTCATTTCGGGACTTAGCAGAGCGAAAGTCACTTGCGCTCTGCCTTATAGGCGAAACTCAAGTCATGAGCCCCAGGTCGTAAAGCGCCACTTGTCATAGAATGAAAGGGAAAGTGCTTTGAAAATCTTTTAAGGTCTTCGGGCGTCAAAGTCAAAGTCAAACTCCATTTTGGGACTCAATTGGGCAAATGGGCCTTTCGCCCCACTTTTTAAGCGAAAACCATTTTTGGGCTCTTGGAAGTGATAAAAACGTGTTTAAAGCGAAACGGTTTCACTTTCTCCAATGCCACGGGCATGCAGTTCAAGATAAGCCCTGGCATGAAATAAATATAAAAAAGGCGGCACGTATCATCTTTCAAGGAATATTACGACCCACGCAGTTGGCCAACATTGGGAGGTGCACTCCGCCATCAATTAGCGTGCAAAAGATCTTCCGCCTTGCCCACAATTGCTCCAGGCATTTACTCATCCCCAGCGTCATTACTACAGTGGGTAAATCGCAGCCCTATATGAAGGCCATCACTGCACCTCAATCGAACCTAGAAGAATTACTGAGTTGTTGCGCTGCTCGCCATTGCCGGAGTTCAGAGAGTGAGTATTGCTGGTAAAAAGCGGAGCGCTAGGCATTAGTAAGGCGTTATTTTCAAAGCAAGCGTTTGGACAAGTGCACAGTCAGGATGGGCAAGAAGAGCACTGAGCAAAAGGAGGTCCCGAAGAAAGCGAAGGGCGAGGAGAAACAGAAGAAAAGAAAGAGAAGGTACCACCGCCCCCGCTTGAGGACAGATTGAGCAAAATCCGTGATTGCGTGCTCACTAGAACGAGCGTGGATAAATTGAGCGCGACCATCGACCTTATGATGACCAAGGTGTTTGTCGGAATCAATCGGACAGCCGCCTATCACTCCCACATGTACTGGTACCTGTGCACGCCCGTGCATCATTGCCCGGAGCTAATATGCGCAATCGCTAAATACTACAACCCATGGACCCGGACAGTCCTAGATGCAAACATTGTTTTTAACAGCGGAAGAAGTACGAGGAGAAGCACAAGCAAACGAAGGTGGGACCATGAAGAACGTTCACATAAGTGGAGACGCCAGCGTGGACAGTGCACAAGAAGGTTGAACAACTGGTAATGTCGACACAAGAGCGAGGAAATCTGCCAAGAGGTGCGGAGGGAAAAAGTCAGGCACAAGGGCAACTGCAGGAGAGTGCGTGGGCAAAGAGACCAAAACCAACACTCATATTCATGAAGGAGGTCGGGAAGTGTGGATGCACTAGGAGTCGATGGAAGATTATTTGCTAGTGAGGACGTGCAAGGCGAAGAAGTGCTAAGGGAGAAACTCCAAAGTGAGGAAGTAAGAAGTCAAGACAATCAGCTACCAATGGCGAACATGGCCAATATTGCATCAGCAACGGGCACGCAGAAATGCCTAGCATTTTTGGGTGATGGGAAGGACCCAGAACGCCATATTGGGACATGCGTGACAATATGGAAAGAAAATGGAGTGGATGATGAAGGATCCTAGTTGAGGCTATTTCCAACAACATTGCAAGGAATCACAATGGACTAGCATTTGAAGAGACAAAGGACAAACCCCTTCACCACATGGGAAGATTTAACAATTGAATTCATTAAGAAATTCAGACTACTCCAAGATGATATCGAGCTGTTAAGTCCTACAATAGAAGACTTAACAAACCCATCGATAAGATGGAAGTTACACCACTAGACGGGTTACAAAGATGATGGTTCCTAGACGAGTTGTTGCCAAGGTACAAGAAGAAGATGAAGGTTGTACCGCCTACTACCTATCAAGAGGCTTTTGATAGAGCAATTAATATAGAAAGTGAAGTCAAATAGACGATAACATGATTAAGTCACTATAGATATTTAGATTTTGATAGTGATTGGTATGACTTGCATGTGGTATTCTAGGCTGTGCGAAAGGACCTAGAGAGAATGGTACATGATGCGAAGGATGAAAAGAAGGAGAAAAAAGGTATTTGGTGTTCAAACTGCAAGGTAAAAGGACACAAATTTCACCTGTCCAAAGAATGCCTTCTATAAAACATCTGCAAAGTCGTAGGACATGCGGTTGGAGACTATCTATTCAATTTGAGAAGTTCAAGGCACCAAACTCTATCGGTGCAAAAAGAAGGGATAGAAGAGAAATCAAGTACGTCAAAGAGTGGGTAGCCAGTGACAAGCTGCGGATACAAAAATAACCACCAAGGAGGAAGACAACCACAAAGGGGTAATCGCTGAAAAGGAGGACAAAGTTTATTGCAATATGACTCATATGGAAGGCTTATTATACAATATTGAAGATGCCAAGAGTGGAGGCACTTCGCAAGAAACTGTCAGAATCAGCCAATCAAGGAGAATACCTAAATAGCAACAGCAATGGATTAATGTGCAAATGGTGTGGTCCAAGCAATCACAGGGAGGCAAATTGCCCGAAGAAGGCAAGTATGAGTAACTCGTAAAATGTCAATTTTATTGACATAGAGGAGCCTCCAGTAGACCAGCAACAAAAGAGTAATAATGTACTTGTAGTGACAAGAGGTCAAGTAAAGAAGGTTGAAGAGTACACAAATCCTCCCATAGAGGAGAGATGACAAGAAGCCCATGATTCAGTTGATGAGAAATGAAGACCAGGCAAGAGCAACTTCTCTAGGAGAAGTTAAAGAAGTCGATCACCAAAGAAGACAAGATGTCATCAACACAGCAATTGGCAGCACAAGTATTAAATACAACGATCAAAGTGAAGGTTTCAAGTTTACTAAGCACCATACCAAAGCTTTACACGACAGTAAGAGAGATGACGCAGCCAAGGAGAGTAGTAGAGCCATAGTGCCAAAAGGAAGCAACTACAAGGAGAAGAGATAAATTTATTGATCTGACAATGTTAATGATTGATGTTGGCAAGAAGCCAACATTGATCCACATCTAGTCACTAAACCATAAGTTGACCCAGGTGATCGTAGATGGAGGGTCAAGTGTGAAAGTATTGCCTGAGAAGACTTCGAGAGAGATTGAAGCACCATTTTTGGGGTCTCCAAATTTCAAATTGTATGGTGCAGATCATTAGGGAATTGAGATGAAGGGAGTCTTAATGGTTCAAAAAGTGAAGATAGCTGACCACTAGTTTATCATGGATTTGTTGTGATAACCATACAAAAATTGGTATATGGCGCACTATTGGGACAAGGATGATTGCGCAAGGCAAAATATAATCACAACTGAGAGAAGGATTGCCTAACATTCAAGAAAGGGAAGCACAAATATATTACTAATTTGGAAAACCAATCTATGAGAGAGGATCTTGTGACGATCGACGAAACGGGGAGTTCTTCTTCAAATGATGACCACGAACATGAACCAAATGAAGGAGTGTTGCAGTTAGATGAATGCATGGAGGATGAAGGGCATTCTAATAGAGGACTTCTCCATTTATAAATGGAGGATTATGAAGTTTTTCTGCCAAACTGTATTTGCGTTCAAGCAGAGGAAGAGGACCATGATAAACAGCAAAAGAGTGTGTACGAGGTCGGCAAGAGTAGTAAGAAAGAAAAATATACACCAAAGAATGAAGAGAAGAAGTGGACATTCCAAAAGAATTTTGCATGAGTATACCATTGTCAATGTTGTGATTGACGAGAAGCCAACACACCCATTGGATGTGGCGAAACCAACAAGTGAACCTGATACCATAAAGTATGAGGGGCCAAAGATGGTTCAGGTAAACCTCGGTGGAGGAGAAGAAGAAAAGATAATCCATTGCAAAGATGATTGGGATCCAGTGCTGAAAATTTTATGCAATACAACGACGTCTCCGCATGGATATACAAGGATTTGAAAGGGATACCACCAAATTTGCGTGTGCATCAAATTTAGTTGGTTCCGAGTGCACTACCAATAAGAAGGAGGCCATATAGGATGAACCCTAAATATGCGGACTTGGTGAATGTGAAAATTCAAAAGATGTTGGATGTAGGGATAATCTTCAAGGTTATTGTGAGTGAATGGGTGTCATCTATAGTCATTACCTTGAAGAAGGAGGCAAACCAAATCTGCATTTGTGTAGATTTCCGAAGTTTGAATGTTGTAACAATAAAAGATCCCTTTCCAATTCCGTTTACCGATTAGATCTTGGAGGTTGCCAAACATGAAATCTATTCATTTTTGGATGGATTTTCCAACTACAACCAAATAAGCATCGTCGAGGAGGACAAGCTGAAGACAACATTTGTGGTGGGCAATGGCATCTATGCATATAATTAAATGCCATTCAAGTTATGCAATGTCCTGGCCGCATTCCAAAAAATAATCCTATATATTTTTGAACAAACGTCCACTAGAAAATTAAAGTCTTCTTGTATGACTGGTTACTGTATGGGAAGAAGGACGAGCATTTGAAGGCGTTGGAAGAATGTAAAAAGTTGCGTATGAATGCTTGTTTTTTGTTGAACCCCAATAAGTGTAAGTTGTTGGTGCCATATGGGAAGTTGTTAGCGCACAGTGTGTAAGGAAGGGTTGAAGATTGATCATGACAAGACTCGCATCAGGATGAGTATGGAGGAGCAATACAACGTGAGTTCATTGAAGTCTTTTCTAGGAAATGTCTGGTATTATAGAAGATTCATTAATAACTTTGCCCAAGTGTCCCACTCGTTAGACGTAGTGACGTGCAAGAATGTTCCTTTTCAATGGATGGAAAAGCATTAAAAGGCCTTCAAGGAGTTGAAGGCAAATTTGGTTTGTGTGCCCATTCTGGTGTTTCCAAACTAGGATAAGGAGTTTCATGTCCATGTGGATGCGTCTAATTTTGCAATTGGATGCATATTGGCCTAGGCAAGGCTATGGTGGCCCACCCTCTATCACGATGCAAAGGAGTTTGAGAAGGCATGCAAAAGGTGCGAGAGAGCTAGAATACTGTTGCGGAGGGACTTCATGACATTACACCCATTACAACCACAAGATTTGTTTGATAGATGGGGCTTAGATTTTGTTGGACCATTGAAAACAAGTAAATGAGGGAAGTGTTGATACATTGTGGTAGCAACAAAATATGTAACAAAGTGGGTGGAGGCAAGAGCATTGCCTGATAATTTTGCAAGGAGTACAACACGGTTCATGTACAAACAAGTAATTACGAGGTTTGGATCCTTGAAGTTGACAAATGATCGGGAGGAACAATTACCAACAGTTTCATGGGCATATAGAACTATGCTTAAGCCGATGACAAACCATACACCGTTCCAATTGATGTACGAATAGGAGGTAGTAGTGCCTATGTTGTTCCTAGTACCGAGTCTGAGGGTGATAATGTAGAACCGTATGGGTGACCTGTTGGTTACGAATCTGCCATTAGGAAAGGATTTGGTGAAATGCGCCCCATTCGCCCACCAGATTGAAAGGCCGGAAGGAAGGAATGCCTTCCGTGCCAATCTCCGGAGAAGGCCGGCTTCCTATGGGTTTTCTCAAGTGTTTTAAGCTAAGAGTGCAGGAAAGAGATTAAAATGCGAAAAGAGATTGAAATGTGATTTGAGTTGGGTGGGGGAGATAAGCAGCACGACAACGATCAATCACCACTACTAACAACAATTAAATACAGAACACACTACAGAAACTACAACTATCATACATCCTATGTATCCTCTATCTATGCATTCCAGGAATACTTAATCATCAAATACCGGAATCCAGAATTCAGAATAACAGTAAGCAATGAAATAAGCAACATGAGGCAGAAATGCTAAGTAAAGGCAGCATAAAGAATGATAACAGCAAATAGAGCCAAGTGTGTGTCTTGCATTCAGAAGCAAACGTATAGCTACAATGGTTCCCTAGCAGGATATCCCCCTTCCACCCCTTTACAATGATGTAGTGCGGCTATTTATAGCGCAATTTCCCCCGATTACAATCCTGGGCACAAAATCCCAGAGCTGACAAAAGCGGCGAAAGAGCTGCTGATGTTGACTCCTGCAGACAGGGACTGTACTGGCAGCAAGGTCCACCTGAAGACTTGGCAGCTACGTGGCAGTGCGGTTGATGAAACTTCGAGTCAGCATGAATGCGGGTAGCTGCGGTAGATGGAACTTTGCGTCAGCTTAAATGAGGGTAGCTGGAGTAGGTAATTTGGCCCATGCTTGTCCTTTTTCCCATCACATCTCGGCTCGGATCCCGAGGCTGGACACTTGTCAAATTCTGATGAGGGACGCATCTGCCTTGAAAGGCAGTTTCTACTTCGCTCGGAAACGGAGCGCAATCGGACAGCGCAAGTGGGGAACAACGAGTTGGGGAGGCCTCCGTGCCTTAGATGTTTTTGGGCTGCTTGAAAGATATTGCCCATCGCGCACAAGCTAGAGGCGCAGCCCGACTTCGTGGAAGTCGGGTTGCGCACTCCGACACTTAGTCAATTTGGGGGCGGGGGGGAAGTCGGGTTGGTCGAACAACTTAGCTGATTTTCTGGATACTGCTTCCCAAGTGCGCACAGGAAGAAGAGCGCACCCCGACTTCGCTGCGAAGTCGGGTTGCGCTCCCATACTTAGCCAAATTCTGCTCATTTTCGGTCTTCTTCCGCACTTCGCATTCCCGAGTGCGCTCGAACTTAAGGGCGCACCCCGACTTCGCTGCGAAGTCGGGTTGCGCTCTTAGACTTAGAATTTTTCAGGGAATGTTTGCTCTGTTTTGGCCGAAGAAAGAACAAGGGGAAAAGGGAGGAATGCAACTGATAGAAGGGGAGAAAGGGAACAGTGGAGAAAGGGAAAGGAGATGGAGGGAAGGGAGAGCAACATACTTACAAAATTTGAAAACATGGCACCCCGTGCAAAATGTGGCAACATTCCTGGCGGCTCGCGGGGTGTCGAGCTCGCCTCGACGCAAAGAACCAGGCCTTCATCCTTTGGGCGCAGAGGAACTCCCTTCCCCTGCTTTCCGCTGCTCTGACGGCTTCTTCTTGGGCAACTGCTCCTCTTCAGATCCGCTTTCGGCAGTTGCTTCTTCTGTTTCTCCTCCTCTTTCTGAGTCTGAATGGTCGCCACTGTCACCCTCTTGCTCGGCCGGCTGCTCCCGCTCACGGACATGATTGTATGCGGCCCTGGCTTGGTCCCAGGCTGCTGCCTGAAATGGCCCTAAGTCGCTGACATCTTTCAGCGCTGCTCTGAATGCTGCAACCGCATGCGCGTCGATGGTGTTGTATCTCTCTCCCAACTCCTTAAGGGAGGTGTTGATCTTGCAATATCTCGACACCATCTGGGTGACCTGAGCTTCCTGGACTGGCTCGGCCCAGCTGTCAATTTCTGACGTGTCTGCCTCAAAAGACAGCCAATTCAGCTTCACCTGCTCAAGGGTCAGAAACTCTCCATCCTTGATGAAGCTCGGGCAACCGTGCTCAGAAAGAGCGTTGAAGGGGGCCAGGCAAATGTTCATTTCGTGGTCTAATGCGTCCAGCATTTTCCTGGCGGCCCTTATTTTCTCTGTTTTTTCAAAATAATTGTGCAAGGTTACCCTTGCATCTGCCCATTCTAAGGCAATTCGGGACATTGGGGGAAATCGGAGGCCTTTGCGCTCGTACTCCTCAAGTTTTAATGCCAAGTCCAGCCACTGCTTCGCTTGGTGTTCGGCCTCCTCTACCACAGGCTTTCCCTGGGCAGATACTTCTTGGATCCTGGACGCGAAATCCAGGACGGATATGGACCTGACAACGTTGGCCCTGCATCCCTGCAGCAAACCAGCCCGCATCGTTTTGACCTTATTCTTCGAAAAGGCCGCCGTCTGGGATGTTTTCTCCTCGAGCTGAGATTTAGCCTGCCTTAACGAATCCTGGAGCTGAGAGACCTGCTCCAGCGCTGCCCTTTTCTCCTCTGACAGCTGTTCGGCTGTCTGTCTTTGCGCTGCGGCCTCCTGCTGAGAGGCGGCGAGCTGGGCTTTCAGGTCATTGATCTCCTGCTGTGCAGACTCCAGCTGCGCGGTGGCCCTAGCCAGATCTTCCTCCAGCTGCCTTGAGTTATTTTGCAGCCGAAACAGCGTCTCCTGACTCTCGAGTCGCTTGACAAGGAGATTATGTGTTCTACGACGAATACCGTTGATTTCGTATTCCTCGTTTATATCGTCAAAGCTCTTCTCCTTGACTTGGTGTTCATAGTCTGCCTCGGTCATTTCTCGGAGAGGCTTCTTCACTTTCGGAATCAACTTCTCAGTTCTCAGCACTCTCCTGTCCAAGTCGTACTTGGTGCGCTTCACCGGGGCAGCTATCTCCTCGGCTCTTCTCCGTTTGACGCCCTGAAGGAAAGAGGCGGAACACCCTACGGCCTTTGCTGCCAGAGGCTGATCATCTGTGATCTGCAGCTGTTCTCCCATGAAGTCAAGGTCTTCCAGCATCGGATCTTGCTGCGGCATTTTTCCTGCAAACAGCGAAGCAGGAGGTATTCCAGAAGTCGTGGTCGCTTTTAAGGGCGACCGGGTCCTAGGGGAAGTGAGCGGCTGAGTGGAAGGTGTAGGCGGGGTTTTGAACAATGGAGGTGAGCGGCGCGGCGATGTAGGCACAGCTTCGGCACTGGCCGCGGGTGAGGGGTCTAGGGTTTGACTGAGGGACTGGAAAGCATTTGGGTCCTGGGCGAACTGGTCGAAGGAATGGGGGCTATGGGAGGGTTGGGTGGTCTGAGAAGAAGATGATGCAACTATGGCTTGCCCTGATACAATGGGGGACGGCGTTATGGCAGGGCCGACTGGGATTTGGGGGAGCGGGGAAGTGGACGTACCTGCGGGCTCCGCCTGAGCCGCTGTTTGAAGGACGCCTGCAGCCCAAGTTTCTGCTTCTATCTCAGGGCTGTCTAACGAGACGATTTCCGGCGCGGCTGTCCCTGTCCGTGCTGCGGCCGTTTGCTGTGCAGACTCCTTAGGCCGCTTGGCCTTTTCGCTCCTCTTCCTCTTCTTTTCTTCTAGCGCTGCAGCTGGTTCAAAGGAGGGAGAGGAGGTTGGGGCGGCAGGTGCGATGTTCCCACGGTAAACTTGTACCTGGGTCTAGACGGGAGGATGCTTGCCGCGGCCGTTCTACTAGCTGGCTGTTCTGGCGCCTTTTCCTCTTGGTGGGCCACCTCAGGAGTTGACTTTTCTGGCTCTTGTACCCTTTCAGGTAAGGCTTCAGGAGCTGGAGGCAACATTGGGCCCACTTGGCTGCTCGTTGGCGTCGCGCTGGAAGTCCCGGGAGTAGGCAATTGCTGGGACGGGGACCTCCTTCTATACCTTTTCCTAGCGCCTCGGGGAACGCAATCTCGAAATGCGAAAGGCCGCCATGTGTCAGCGTATTGATCATATAAGGCCGAAAACTCATCATCAACGGCCAACGTCTTCCGGTTAGACTTATCGTGTTGCGTGCGGCACCTCATCTTCCAGCATTCAATGATTTTGTCCTTTTGCCAGTTGAGGGGCGCCACCTTGGAGAGGAATTTCTTGAAGCCCGCTGAGTCTAACCGGTGATCCGGGTTTCGCTCTGGATCATACGCCACTTCTTCGCAGTAAAAATCATGCCATGGCGGCCATGATTGCATCCGCTCAATGTGCCATTCCAGGTCTGCGCCTGTTCTGTTGCACCTTTCTTGCATGATCTCTGCTCGGGGGCAGATATGCACAAACTTTCCCCTGACCCCAATCGGGTCATACTTCTAGCGCTGAGGTAGCTGTATCAGGCCCATGTCGATGAGCTCTTGTTCGAGGTAGACATGCTGTCCAATCTCGCGTACTTGAATGTTCGCCCAGGTAATAGGATACTGGAAAATATGGCCTCTCTTCTTTCCCTGGCCGAACTCCTCCTCGACATAATCCATCTGGCGCGATATCTCCATACCGAACTGATGGTCAGTGCAGAAATAGGGCAGCAGGAACGACTTCCCCTTGAATCCGTAGATTCTGACTACAATGCCCTGCGTCAGCCGGAAGGTGTCCCCGCACTTGTACTTCCTCAGATAGCTCGTCATGGCCTCTGGCGGGCGGGATGCCTCACCGTTGAACAGCGCTAGGACCATACCTAGAAATTTGAAGTTGAACTCATAGTATGACCCTTTCCTGTACAGGGCTTCAGTCCATTCGTACACAGGCAGCGACTCTCCTTTTTCATTCACCTTCTTCAAGTCAGGAACTTTAATCCGGTAGTGCGTGTGGTACAGGCACAACCATGTGAGGAACGAGCAGAGCCGGAATTCTGTTGTCTGCTTCTGCTGCAACCTGACCAGGTTCGAATGTATGGCGTACGCCAGCCAATCTGCCCAGTCAAAGAAAATAGGGCGCCTTCCGCTCCTTTGCGCCGTGGAGTCATAAAACTCCCCATGCAAGATGCATTCTGCTAGCGCCAGCTGGTACGGGCGTACCACTCTGTCGGAATCGCAGCCGAGTACCCATGCCAGGATGATGTATATGTACTTGTTTTCGAACCTGTCCAGGGGTATAGGGCCTGTCGGCCACTGTCCGGCTGGTAGCGGAGTCTTCAGCTCTGAGTCGAGGAATTCTCTCATCCTCTTGGTCTGGGTGAATCTGCCCGTCTGTTCGTCCAGGTTAATCCTCCTGACAATTGCGTTGGGGTCGTACTGGAGCCCCGGGGCGAAAGCTGGCTGGACGCTTTCCCTGAAGAGTGTGAACAATACTCTTCCTTTGTTGTCACAGACTTGCCGGGCAGCTGGTTTGTAGTATGCCACAATGGATTCAACCAGCTCCGGGCATTGGTGGACAGGAGGGCACAAGAACCAGTACAGGTTCGATTTGTATGCAGCCCCGACATGGTGCGAGGGTGAAACCTTGTCAGCCCACTTCGCAATATTCGGCCGCAGCTTGGTGAGGCTGATAGAGAACTCGCCATCTTTGTACCCGGCCAGGCGATTGATGGGCGGCGGTGGAGCTTGCCCTTGGCTTCTCTTCGACCTGGTTCTCCTTGTTTGCTCTCGCGGCGCTTCGCTCTCATGAGCGCTGGATTCTGTCTGTTCTTCAGCTTCGCGTTCTTCGTCGCTGGACTGCGCCGGCATTGGCGCTTTCCCCTTGTCCATTCTCTCCTTTCTGCTCGAATTGGCAGAGACGGGGATTCTGGCTACTGATTGCTCAATTCTGGACCTTGCAGCTCAGAGTCAGCTCGACAATTTGGATGTTCTGAGTATGCCAGGGCCTCCTTTTCTAGGCAAGGAATTCAGCATTAATGGCGCAAGGGGAGGGGTTAAGGTGATTTGCCTGAAGTTGGTGGAAGCGTTATAATTCTTTGGCGGCTGTGCGTGGGTTTATCTTTGGAAAGCGTACCCTGGTTGCGGTTGGTCCTAATGCGCCTGCTTTCTTAATGACATCCTTTTTGAAAGTCGCGCAATCATTATTTTAGAATTTTTTCGGACCTCGTGCTTCCAATGACGTCATAGCCGCCGCCTGGGCACACGCTTCGAGGGAGAACTTTTGGCCCAGGGTTTTAAGGAGGGACGCAACCCAACTTCGCACTATGCCACACTGCGCTGTCTGGGCCCACACTTAGAAATATTTTATCATTTTTCCTCGTTTCCCGCGACAGGTCATCCAAGGTGCGCCCGAAATTGAGGGCGCACTCGGACTTCGCCTAAAAACGTGCGCACTCCGACTTCGCCCAGACTTGCTTGCAATCAGACTTCGCTCAGAAAAGTTGCGCAGTCTGTCTTCGACACTTAGCCGATTTTTGCTCTGCGCTCCCAAGACGGTGCGTAGTCCGACTTCACTGCTGCGAAGTCGGGTTGCGCACCCAGCACTTAGTCAAATTTTTGGCTTTTTTGTCAGCTGCTTTCTTTCAAACTCCCGATGTCGCACTGTTCCGGGAGCGATGCCCGACTTCGCTGCGAAGTCGGGGTTTGCTCTAGGCTTCACTTAGGCTCTTGAAAACTAAAAGCTGAATGCTGAAATAAATATATACATTCTGATAAAAATGCAGAAAAGAAATATATACAAGGAAGGACCCGCCTGGGGTGCCTTCAGTGGTGGTAAATCTTCAGGTGGAACCCGTTGACGGGAATGGGGAGAAGCTGTCCCTCCATGTCCCGGAGCACGAATGCATTAAATTGGTTCACCCGAGCAATCTGATAGGGACCTTCCCAGAGGGCATCAAATTTACCATGGTTGCCCGGCTTTGCTTTCAGTGAGTCCCACTTCAGCACTAGGTCCCCGATTTTGAAAACTCGGGCGGTGGTGCCTTTCGCAAACCAGCCTTGGGTCGCTTCAGCATGTTTAGTAAAGGCCTGGTATGCTTTTTCTCTTTCTTCTTCTAACCGCAGCAGTTGGCACAGTCTGGCGTCCACTGGATCCCCGTTGCCTCTTTCTTCATCCAGCATCCAGAGTGCGGGTATCTCTACGTGGGTAGGCAGAACTGCCTCCTTGCCGTACACGAGCGCGTAGGGGGATGTCTTGATAGACTTCTTGAATGATATGCGATCCGCCCACAGCGCCCGATTCAGGAGTAGGTGCCATGTCCTCTTGTTTCTCTCTACTGTCCTTTTGACAATCTTCAGTAGATTCTTGTTGGTGGACTCGGCCAGGCCATTCCCCTGCGGGTAGTAGTTAGAAGACATCTTGTGATAGATGCCATATTTGCTGGTGTACTCCGTGAGTACAGCGCCTGCGAACCCCGGACCATTGTCTGTCACTATTGACTCCGGGACCCCGAAACGGGTGATGAGGCTCTCGAGGAACCCAATGACCGTTTCCTGGTCCGCATTCTTAGTGGGGATCGCCTCTGCCCACCGGGTGAAGTAATCGGTGGCGGTAAGGATAAACTTGTGTCCCGCTGCAGAGTTAGGCGTGATGACCCCGATGAAGTCTAGACCCCACTGCTGAAACGGAGTCTCGCCTTGGATTGGCTGGAGGGGCAGGGGTGCTTTTCTGTTTCTGCCAAACAAACCTCTGGCATTTATCACATTTGACACAGACCGCATGTGCGTCTGTGAAGAGAGTGGGCCAATAGTACCCAGCTCTGATGATTTTCAAGGCCGTAGGCCTTCCAGAATGATGTCCCCCAGGCATCCCGGAGTGAAATTCTCCGAGGACCCTGGGTTTGTCTGTATCTCTGACGCATCGCAACAGGATGCCGTCAATGTTTTTAAAATAAAGCCCCTCGGGGCGAAGTACGTATTTCAAGGCGTTTAGCCTAAACCTCCTTCTTTGTGAGGCATTGAGGTGATCTGGGCATCTCCCGGTGCTGAAATACTGCACCAGGTCATTTGTCCAATCACTTTCCTCTGATAAGGAGTTGGCTAGGTTGGTGGTTGCTATCGGATCTTCCCACTTGCAGGCGGAGATTTCAGCTGCAGCGCTTCGGGCCAGCTCTTGGCACAAGGCTCGGCCTCTGATCAGCTTTGTTGGCCGTACCTCGATGTCAAACTCTTGGATTTTGGCAATCCATCCTGCCCTCTTGTGACCAGGCTCTCCTTGTATGATGAAATTCCTGACGTCCGGATGGATCACGAAGACAGTTATCCGGCTCTGGGAGACGAAGTGCCTGAACTTTCGGAGGGATTTCATGACTGCGTGAACTTGCCGCTCAATAAAATTGTACTTCTCTTCATGCGGCTGAATCACCTGGCTTAAGAACGCTATGGGGCGTTCTTCGCCATCGTCTCCCTTCTGAGTCAGGACTGCGGCGTAACTCTCGGGTTCTCCCACCGCGTACAGGATGAAATCCTTGGAATAGTCTGGATTGATCAACACCGGAGCTTGCGCAATTCTAGCCTTGATCTCCTCGAAGGCCTGCCTTCTTTCGTCAGTCCACAAGAATTCGGCATTCTTTTTTAACAGTTCGGCCATGGGCTTGATTACTTGTGCGAAGTCCGGTATGAACTTCCTCACGAAGTTGATCTGGCCGAAGAATGACTGTAGCCCCTTCTTGTCGACTGGGATGGGCAAGCGGAGGAGGGCTTCTGCTCTGTCAGGATCCACTGCAAGGCCTTTCTCGGAGATGACATGTCCCAACAGCTTACCTTCTTTTACCGCGAAGACTGACTTCTTCGGGTTGATGGAAATGCCGAATTCACGACATCTCTCAAATATCTGCCGCAGGTGGGAAGCATGGTCCTCTCTTCTGTGGGAAAATACAGTCATGTCATCCAAGTAGATGACAATGACCTTGTTGAGCAGCTCTCGGAAGGCCAAGTCCATGGCTCTCTGGAATGTAGCGCCGGCATTGGACAGGCCGAAGGGCATGCGCTGATATGCAAACGTTCCCCATTTGGTGGTGAACGTTGTCTTGTGCTGATCTTCGTCCTTTACCCATATCTGGTTGTATCCAGAGAATCCGTCCAAGAGAGAGAACCTCTGCGCTCCAACAACTATGTGGAGGATCTGATCGATTTGGGGAAGCGGGTAATGGTCCTTCAGCGAGGCTTGATTAAGATTTCTGAAATCCACGCAGAGACGGATGTCTCCATTCTTCTTCCTCACAGGAACCAAATTCGCGACCCAAGATGAATGCTTGATGGGGTAGATGATTTTGGCTTCCAGCATCTTCAAGAGCTCAGCTTTCATCATGGCTTCAATCTTCGGGTTTACAGCCCTTTGCTTCTGCCGGAAAGGTTTTGCATTATCTTCTAGCTCTATGGTATGCTGGATCATCTGTCTGTCATACCCCTTCAAGTCCTGGTAGCACCAGGCTACGATATCGGGGAACTCTCTGCATAATGATCTGATCTGCTCGAGTTCCTCTTCAGTGCAGTCCGTCCCGACCTTGATTGTTTTTCCAGGTTCCAGCTCCAGGTCTACGTACTGCTTGGGGTCTACTTTGATCCTGTGTGATATTGCTCTATCGTTCTGGTCAAAGAGACTCTCTAAGGTAATCAGTCCTTTTGGGACATGATTATTCTTCAACTGTATCAACCCCTCGTACTGCTCGTCATCAGGGTCTCTACCTTCGATTGTACATGCTTCGGTAATAAAAAAAGTGACGATATCCTCGTCACAATCAAACACCTGCCAGTGGGTGTCTTTATCAGGCACAGAAGGCCTGTAGATGGTACGAACCGGCTTCGGCTTCTGGACAGTGTCATCAGCCGGAACGTACCTGGCTCCAACAGACGCCAGAATGTCAGCGTGCTTGTTCTTCTCACGTGATATGGCTTTGACATTCAACGAGTCGAATGACTCCATCAGGTCCCAGACACGATTACGATACGCCTTGAGATAATGCTTCTTGGAGGCGCACTTATTCGTAATCTGGTTGCACACCAGCTCTGAGTCGCCAAAGATCTGCAAATGCTTTATCCCCAGTCTCTCCGCTTTTCTCAAACCCAAGCACAGGGCTTCATACTCCGCCGCGTTGTTAGTACAGCTCCAAGCCAGCCTGTAGGTGTAGTCCTTCTGGATCCCGGACGGGGAAACCAAGAGTACACCTGCACCGGCGCCATTTTTGCATCGGGCGCCATCAAAGAAGAGCTGCCATAGCTTTTCTGGTGCAGGTCCTACCTCTTTCTTGGCTGACTGGTCAAGTCTCTCAGGCTGAGTGACGGTGTAGCAGCCTTGCTCAGTCTCGATCATGGCGTTGAAGTCCAGCAAGGAGAACTCATCCTCCACTTGTAACAGCTCAAGAGCTTGCTCTGTCATGTCCACCACCACCAGTTCCTCAGTCGTCAGCTGAACCATGCAGTTCTGTGACTCTTCTCCGGGTATCTTCTCTACTAGAAATGTGGAAGGCTTTTCATTGTAGATCTTCAGTCTCCTTCCTTTGAAGGGCACTTCCATATGTGAGTAATCCAGAGACAGATACCCACCCAGCTTTGCAGTGAACTCCCTGGAGAGACACATGCCGAAGTAGGGTTCCAAGTCGACAACCACGACTTCCTGTATGACCACTATGTCAAGAGCTTTGTGCAGCCGGATCGGGATATCCTTGATGACACCAACTGTCTTGACAGGGGTGCCGTCTAGCTGCAGCACACCTTGGCTGCTCCTTGTATACTCCATACCGATCTCGTCGCAGACAGCTCTCGGCATAACAGTCGTGGAGGCACCAGAATCCACCATGCAGTTGTGAACTATATAGCCTTCCATCCGCAATGACAGATAGAAAGGAGGTGGTCTGTTTTTTCCGGTGGCGGAGACTGTCAGGGGTTGAGCTAACACAGCAGGCTGTGTCGGCTTCCCGTCTTTTATGTTCTTCAAAGATTCCTGCAGCAGATCAACTTGCCCGGGGAGCAGAAGAGCCTCGTACATACTTATCTTTGCGGGAGTCCTCTTTAGCTCGTCAACTATGTTGTAGCTTGAAGTGCTGGCTCCCTCCGTTTCTTTCGCAGGCTCATACTTAGTCCGGTATTGCTGCGTGGCTTCGACTCTCTGTCTCTTTGTCAGCGACGGATATCTCAGCTTCTCCTGAGCTTGTTCTTTTGTTTCAGCTGGAGGTTGAGCTGCGGGAGCTTTTACTGCGGGAGCTTTGGGCACAGGAAACTTTTCCTTGGCTGCATGAGGCCACAGTGACTTGCCAGGTGGTAGCCCAGCAGGTTGCGCCTTTTCTCTTCTGGCGTATACCTTTAATGGCTTTGGTTGGGCCGCGGCAGTTTCAACGGGCTTTCTGCCTTCCTTAGGCAGGAGCAACGCAGGATCTTCTTCTGGGACGGCAAAGTTGCCTTCATCGTCCAGGATCATGTATAATTCATCCTCTATGGCGCTGCCTGCCAGGGTCTGGAGGTAATGCTGATGCAGCGTGCACCCTTCTTCTGAGTGTGGATCGTTGCACGTGGAGCACCAGTTGACCTGGTCAGAAGTGCCAGGTTGATCCTCAATGGCAGCATTTCTTGCAGGGGGTTGCCTTTGAGCTTGCCGTTCTGCGGCTTGGTCTTTTGTTAGCGCCGGAGGAGGATACGGCCTCCTTGGAAGGAACTCCATCTGGGCTTGCTTCTTCTTCATTATCGTCATGTCATTAGACATGGTATGATACCCAGATGCCAGAGCCCGTACCTCTTGGAGGATTTTATTTTGAATATCATTGTCAGCAGATGCTAACTGAGCCGGCGGAGGTAATGCAGCCAATGGCGGGGGCGCAGAATACGCCGCGTACTGAGGGGGAGCAGGGAGTGCGGGATACTGCGGAGGAGGAGGCGGCGGGTTAGGATAATGTATTTGAGGAGGGCCGTAGGGGTTTACAACTGGTGCCGGATTCCATGGCTGCTGGGGGTGCTGACTTGAAGATGAAGGCATCACACCAGAGGCCGATGGGTACTGGGACTGAGGAAAATCAGGATAAATAGGGGGCTGCACTCTATGCGGGAGTCTGCCTATGGAGATTATATCTAATTCCGCTTGTTGGGCAGCTTCGTATAGGGCAGGGAAAGAGTCGACTCGGGCTATCTTCAGAAGTAGGCAAATATCTGAGTTGAAAGACCTCAGGTAGTAGTGTGCAGCCTGACCTGCTGAAGGTCGCAGTTCGCGAGGTACTCTCTTCCAAGACCTCGCAAACCTTATGTTGAAGTCTGACACCTCCTCTTGCGGGTGTCGTTGGATGCTTTGGAACTGATGCAACAACGAAGAGGGATCGGCAGACTCGTTGCATCCTTTTACAAGTCTGCCTGCCAGCTGAGGCCACCCCGTGATAGATCCTTCTGGCAAGGATCTCCACCAATAGAGAAGCTTCCCCCTTAGGGAAAGAGCCAGTAGACGGGTCTTGACACTCTCGTCAGTAATAGAGTGTAGCGCAGCCAAGGCCAGAATGTCCTGGATGTGTTCATACGCCGTTTTGCCGTAGCCATCATAAGTAGGGATGGCCTTCAGGGCAGCGGGGGGTACAGCTTGTTGTCCGACTAGGGCCAAGGGCCCCGTGGAGTCGACCGCCGGGAAGAGATCGTCATCATTCTGCTGAGCAGCCATTTCTTCCTCTCCTCCGGTAGTGTACTCGGTATCGGTACCGTCCGAAGATGTAGATTGCTCTTCAACTTCGGCCTCTTCGATTTCGGGCTCGGATTCGTCTATGCGAGCTTGGTGGTCAGCCAGCCTGACGCGCTCTCCTGGAGCGGCAATGTCAATTTCGTAAAGATCAGGCTGGTTTCCCGGATTCCTTGCTCTCCACCTTCTTGTATGCATGAAGGCGCTTGGACCGGTCTCACGGACTCAGAGAATATTCAGGTACTTGCAGAGTCGCCAGGTGTTCTGATTTTAACAGCAATGAAGCGAACACCAGTGCTTCGATTCTGTTTTGGGTGGGAAACTTTCGGGTCCCACCGGGCGTGCCAGAGAAACTGTTGGTTACGAATCTGCCATTAGGAAAGGATTTGGTGGAATGCGCCCCAGATTCGCCCACCAGATTGAAAGGCCGGAAGGAAGGAATGCCTTCCGTGCCAATCTCCGGAGAAGGCCGGCTTCCTATGGGTTTTCTCAAGTGTTTTAAGCTAAGAGTGCAGGAAAGAGATTAAAATGCGAAAAGAGATTGAAATGTGATTTGAGTTGGGTGGGGGAGATAAGCAGCACGACAACGATCAATCACCACTACTAACAACAATTAAATACAGAACACACTACGGAAACTACAACTATCATACATCCTATGTATCCTCTATCTATGCATTCCAGGAATACTTAATCATCAAATACCGGAATCCGAATTCAGAATAACAGTAAGCAATGAAATAAGCAACATGAGGCAGAAATGTCAAGTAAAGGCAGCATAAAGAATGATAACAGCAAATAGAGCCAAGTGTGTGTCTTGCATTCAAAAGCAAACGTATAGCTACAATGGTTCCCTAGCAGGATATCCCCCTTCCACCCCTTTACAATGATGTAGTGCGGCTATTTATAGCGCAGTTTCCCCCCATTACAATCCTGGGCACAAAATCCCAGAGCTGACAAAAGCGGCGAAAGAGCTGCTGATGTTGACTCCTGCAGACAAGGACTGTACTGGCAGCAAGGTCCACTTGAAGACTTGGCAGCTACGTGGCAGTGCGGTTGATGAAACTTCGAGTCAGCATGAATGCGGGTAGCTGCGGTAGATGGAACTTTGCGTCAGCTTAAATGAGGGCAGTTGGAGTAGGTAATTTGGCCCATGCTTGTCCTTTTTCCCATCACATCTCGGCTCGGATCCCGAGGCTGGACACTTGTCAACTTCTGACGGAGGGCGCATCTGCCTTGAAAGGCAGTCTCTCTTTTGTGTCCTACTTCGCCTGGAATCGGAGCGCAATTGGATAGCGCAAGTGGGGAACAGCGCAGTTGGGGAGGCCTCCGTGCCTTAGATAGTTTTGGGCTGCTTGAAAGATATTGCCCAACTGCGCACAAGCTAGAGGGCGCAGCCCGACTTCGCTGCGAAGTCGGGTTGCGCACTCCGACACTTAGTCAATTTGGCCGCTGTTCAGACTGCGCACAGGAATCAGGGCGCAGCCCGACTTCGCTGCGAAGTCGGGTTGCGCTCTGACACTTAGCTGATTTTCTGGATACTGCTTCCCAAGTGCGCACAGGAAGAAGAGCGCACCCCGACTTCGCTGCGAAGTCGGGTTGCGCTCCCATACTTAGCCAAATTCTGCTCATTTTCGGTCCTCTTCCGCACTTCGCATTCCCGAGTGCGCTCGAACTTAAGGGCGCACCCCGACTTCGCTGCGAAGTCGGGTTGCGCTCTTAGACTTAGAATTTTTCAGGGAATGTTTGCTCTGTTTTGGCCGAAGAAAGAACAAGGGGAAAAGGGAGGAATGCAACTGATAGAAGGGGAGAAAGGGAACAGTGGAGAAAGGGAAAGGAGATGGAGGGAAGGGAGAGCAGCATACTTACAAAATTTGAAAACATGGCACCCCGTGCAAAATGTGGCAACATGACCAAGAGAACCTAGAGGAGAGGCTAATGGCACTAGTGAGATTGGATGAGAAAAGGGTGATGACACAATGGACAACGAATATCACCCAAAGTCGAAGGAAGTTGTGGCATGATAAGCGCATGAGAAAGATGAAGCTGAAGCAGGTGACTTGGTCCTGAAGTTTAATGGGAAGGGTAGATAACTACAGCACAACAAATAGAGAAGCTTTGGGGATGGTCTATGAAGTCTAGAAGTTCAAGCATTACTTGCTAGTCAACCTTTTTGGTTCCTATGTATATCATCTAGCATCGTTGTATCTGATGAACAAACCGACTATCCATGGACAAGTTAGCAGGTGGCTCATCACATTGCAGGAGTTTGTGTTCCAGGTGGTGGTTAGACCTGGAAAGAAGCATGTGATAATGGATCAATTGTCAAGGATCCCTTTCCGAAGTTTGAATGTTGTAACAATAAGAGATCCCTTTCCAATTCCATTCGCCGATTAAATCTTGGAGGTTGCCAAACATGAAATCTATTCATTTTTAGATGGCTTTCCGACTACAACAAAATAAGCATCGTCGAGGAGGACAAGCTGAAGACAACATTTGTGGTGGGCAATGGCATCTATGCATATAATCAAATGCCATTCAAGTTATGCAATGTGGCCACATTCCAAATAATAATCCTATATATTTTTGACCAAACATCCACTAGAAAATTGAAGTCTTCTTGTATGATTGGTCACTGTACGGGAAAAGGATGAGCATTTGAAGGCGTTGGAAGAATGTATAAAGTTGCATATGAATGTTGGTTTGTTGTTGAACCCCAATAAGTGTAAGTTGTTGGTGCCATATGGGAAGTTGTTAGCGCACGCAATGTGTAAGGATGGGTCGAAGATTGATCCTGACAAGACTCGCATCATGATGAGTATGGAGGAGCGATACGACGTGATTTCGTTGAAGTCCTTTCTAGGAAATGTTGGGTATTATAGAAGATTCATTAAGAACTTTGCCCAAGTGTCCCACCCGTTGGACGTACTAACGTGCAAGAATGTCCCTTTTCAATGGACGGAAAAGCATTAAAAGGCCTTCAAGGAGTTGAAGGCAAAGTTGGTTTGCGTGCCCATTCTGGTGTTTCCAAACTAGGATAAGGAGTTTCATGTCCATGTGGATGCATCTAATTTTGCGATTGGATGTAGATTGGCCTAGGAGGGGTAATTCGGGCTAACTCAGCCCATTTATTTTTTTGGTCGATTGATGGCAAGGGCGGAGAACTACAACACAACAAATAGAAAAGCTTTTGGGATGGTCTATGAAGTCTAGAAGTTCAAGCATTACTTGCTAGTCAACCTTTTTGCTTTCTATGTAGATCATCAGGCATCGTTGTATCTGATGAACAAACCGACTATCCATGGACAAGTTAGCAGGTGGTTCATCACATTGCAGGAGTTAGTGTTCTAGGTGGTGGTTAGACCTGGAAAGAAGCATGTGATAATGGATCAATTGTCAAGGATTCACTTGAGAGAACCTACGAAGGGAGTGTCAAATGAGTTTTTTGATGCTCATTTGTTTGCAATCAATGTGCCACCATCATGACACAAGTCGACTGAAGAGTACTTATCAACAAGGGATTTGCCAAAGGATATGACACCAACAAAGAGGAAAAAGATCATCATCGAATCAGCACCGTTTTAGTTGATTGTTGGCTTGCTATACAAAATTGGACAGGATGGGATATTGCATAAATGCACAATGGAGGAAGAAGTGAATGCAGTGTTAATGGAATCGCATGAAAGATTGAGAGGAGGGCATATGGGGCCAGATGCAACAGCGAGAAAAGTGCTTTTGGCAAGGCTATGGTGGCGCGATGCAAAGGAGTTTGAGAAGGCATGCAAAAGGTGTGAGAGAGCTGGAATACTGTTGTGGAGTGACTTCATGACATTACACCCATTACAACCACAAGAATTGTTTAAGAGATGGGGCTTAGATTTTGTTGGACCATTGAAAACAAGTCAGTGAGGGAAGTGTTGATACATTGTGGTAGCAACAAAATATGTAATGAAGTTGGAGGTAAGAGCATTGCCTGATAATTTTGCAAGGAGTACAACAAAATTTATGTACAAACAAGTAATTACGAGGTTTGGCTCCTTGAAGTTGACAAATGATCGGGGAGGATACTTCGTCATTGAGATAAGATAATTCAAAAGATAACTACTGAGTTCAATATTTTGCACTTGTTGTCAAGCCCATATTACCCTCGAGCAAATGAGCAAGTTGAGGCAATGAACAAAGTCTTGGTCTCTATCGTATATAAGACTTGGAGTCGAGGGTGTTGATTGGGAGGAACGATTACCAACAGTTTCATGGGCATGTAGAACTATGTTTAAGCCGATGACAAACCATACGTCGTTCCAATTGATGTACGGATAGGAGGTAGTAGTGCCTATGTTGTTCCTAGTACCGAGTTTGAGGGTGGCAATGTAGAACCGTATGGGTGACCAAGAGAACCTAGAAGAGAGGCTAACGGCACTAGTGAGGTTGGATGAGAAAAGGGCGATGGCACAATGGACAACGAAGATCACCCAAAGTCAAAGGAAGTTGTGGCATGATAAGCGCAAGCCAAGAAATTTGAAGACATTGTGGCTTGGACCCTTCCAGGTGGTGGAGGTGATAGACAATGGCACGGTGAGATTGCAAAAACTGGACAAGACAGTGTGTACCGAGAAAATGGTTTGAAATTGAAACCATACAAAGTGAAGGCATAGGTAAACATGGTTGGTCTAAAACCAGGAGAAGAAAAAGAGAATAGTATAGGAAGGCTGATTCCTGCACCAAATCAGTCTTCGCAAGCATTTGAAGGAATATTGGTCCAGAAGGAGAGTCGAGCCAAACCAAAGTTGAAGATGGTGCAGAAAAGGAAGAAAGTGATCCAAGGCTAGATTGGTTGTTTGGGAATGCAAGAAAAGAGTAGCCCGTAATAGAGCAGGAGGAATTGGAACCCCTCCCCACAGAACGAAGGAGAATACACTTACATGTACAATTTCCAGACACAGAGGAAGAAAGAAGACTAAGATCACTTACTAAAGAAGATGCTTAGAGGGTGGTAGTAATAGGAGAAGAACCACCAGATCATGAGCATCGGAGTGAGTGAAGTGAATATGAGGATATGAGTTTGCTAGCTAGAATTGGTCTTCAACAGCAATGAATGTGAAGAGAAACGCAACACTTACAAGAGCAGTACAAGCAACTACAACAGAGAAATGAGCAGCTAAGGGCACAACCAAATCTTGAGCTTGTGAGATTGAAGGATGACATTCAAGCCAAAAGACAGAGAAGGTGGCAGCAAATGAAACTCTTCGGAGGGACATATTTGAAATCCCCTCATCTATAGAAGGTGAAGTGAGGAACTAGAGACCGAAATCCAATAATGTGCTTTACCAGTGATGGAGACAATTCAAGCACTGATAGTTCTAGCACAAGATTCAAAAGACGGGGAAAGAGACACACCAGTGTTACAACAAAGTCTCCAAGAAGAAAAGAGTAATGTCACCAACTCTGAGGAAGAAAGTTGGACAAGGAAGAGAATTGGAGATCCGCCACCAAGTACTAATTATCCTTTCAGAAGTCAAAGCAATTCACAAGGACTATTAAGCAACCCAAGAGGTGTGTGTAGAGTAGGCAACTTAGCTAGTCTAGGACCGTCAGGTTCCATAGGCCATCTGAGTTTGCCTGGCCAAGGCATGAGGTTGGTTGGCCTCTTTCCTGGTAGTCTAAGGGGGAGATTTTTCCCTCCACCTACTCCTAGGTCACATAGATAGCAAGGTGGTTCATCAGGATTACCTTCTGGTCATGTAAGCAATAGCCAAGTTTTGCTTAGGCATCAAGCTAGCCTGTCAAGACCACCTAGTGGTTATAGCCCAAGTAGGAGACGACATAGAAATAGGTGGTGAAGGAATTAAAGGATACCTCAGACGGACCTTGGACAATCTAGAGGAAGGAATAGACAGTCCCAAATTAGGGAGGCTCGTCCAAGAGAAGGAAATGAGTTTGGTGGACCGTCACAAAGGAGAAGATGACGACAAATACGATTAAGAAGGCAAGTTGATAAATAACTTATTCTGACGAGACAAGAACAAAGACAATGGAAAAGAGCAGGAAGAAGTAGCAGAGCAGCCTATCATACAAATGAAGCAAGTGGAGAAGGCACTTGTACAGCGAAATGCAAGCCATTGCCATACAAGTGGGGCTTGTACAACAGATGGTCGTACAAATGTTGACTATTGTATGGTAGAAGCATGCACATGATCACCAATTGAAGGTTGTATTCAAGAGCGCGAGAGTGCACCATATCTTGCAAATTTTGAATTTTGAGTTCTTCAAGGAGTACTTGCTACAAATGCTACAAACGTATGATCCATAGCAGCACATGAGTAGAATCACGATTGGTGACCATTATTTGCAAGTGGTGTTCTCACCTGGTAATTTTTTGAAGACATTTGGATTGCTGAGTTCAGGCATACCGGTGAGAAAGGAGATAGTGGAATTGCGCCAATGGAAGGATTTGATGGACAGTCACTGATCTCAATCTAGAGGAGTCGACAAAACTATGGAAGCACAGAAGTCGAAAACTGAATATGCAGTAGTTGAAGACACCGAAATTGTGGTGTATGGTGAATGTGGTGATGTCAAAACTCTAGGGAGAGCAGAGAGCCTCAAAAATGCACACTTGGCTCATACTATATATGGAGGGCATAATGGTTGGCATTGCACACAATTGGGAATCATATTTGTCTTACCTTACATGCATAATTTTTCAATGGTTTTTCATGCCATTTCGATCATGATGAATGTTGTGACACATGAGAAGCTACGATTTCCTGGTTTGAATCCATTGAGGGTGATTCTGGAACATCTACCAACAATACATAGGAGGGTCCATGTGATGCCACTTACGAAATCGAGTACCCTAGTCAAGAAGGGTACTATGAGAAAGAGGAAGGAACAAGAGACTTCGGACGAGGAAGAGATGCAGATTCACAGGAAGCTAATGAGCAACTGCAAAAAAATGAGTTGGTGGGGAAGGAGAAGAGGCATAGAGGTTGGAGCAGCAATGGACGGGAGTTTAACTTCAACATCAGTAGCAATCACAGGCAGAACCCTTACAGTAGGCCACAGCAAAAGCGAGTGGTAAAGAGCGAAGGATGACAGAGGATCAAAAGAAGCATGGAATGCCACAAATAGCAGTGCAAGGGGAAGTTCCTACACATTATGAGAGTCAAAATGTGCAAGAAGGCACTACAGGTAGGAGGATGACTCAAGAGAGGGCTGCAGTGGGTGGATAGCAGCCATAAGACACTGTTGCGCAAGCAGGATATCAGACAATAAGGAGAACGCAATAGTTGGAGAGGACTGCATAGCAAGCACAGGATCTGATTGTTGTGGATGTGGATGCAAAAGTTTAGACTACATTGGACATTGCATAGGAAGAGGGTGCAAGGAGTATTCGAGAGGAGAATGTCAACTCACCCAACAATTTTGTTAGTACACCAATGGAGTTTGCGCAGCAAATGGATCCATGCGGATCACCCCCACTGGATGAGGATGCACAAATAGAGATCACATCGGCAACATAGGAGTCATCACCAACACCAATAGTGTTAGAGGAGAGAAGGGATAAAGGAAAGGAAACTACATCAAAGTTCAGCTTATGGTAGAGAGGCGGGGGGAGCCAACTGTTGGAGAAGCCAAAATGAGAGCAGGAAATGGTGGCAGAGGCCACAATGATTGATGCAGGACAGCCAATTCATGAGGGCAAGGCAGCCAAAAGACCAATCAACTTGACAAGTCATGGCGGAGAGCACATGAAGGAAACAACTAAAGACAACACAAGCATGGAGCTAGCGGAAGATGTAAGTGAGCATTTCACCATTTAAGTGTCGAACCTGAGGAGACCACCAATTCTAGGAGAGCATATTAATGAACAAGTTGATGCACTTTTTGAGAAGATGACCAGATTGTTGGAGAGAGTACACAACGAATTCAAGGTTGGATGCATGGAAGAGTGGCAACTATGGCAGCTGATATTGGAGAATGAGTTGGGCAAAACGGTGCACTGGCCTCGAGATGATGAACATATGAAGTTTTCCAAAATACACCAAACCCAACTATTGGAGCTAGAAGGCAGTGTTAAATCTATGTTGGGATTGAAGAAACTACCAAATAAGACTCAAGTACTCTAAAAACATCCACCTCAAGTGTACGTTGATGAAGCGATTTAGCAGTTTGTCTAGAAGAGGAAAGAGGTGTCAAGTTCATCAAACTTGCACCTGATATGGTCAGATCGCATGCAAGAATGAATTTCTTACTATACATAATTCAGTGGTTAGCCACAAGACTAGAAAAATTTTAGAACAAGCATGTAGAGAAGGCTAACTAGCTAAGGGATATTGAGGTACAACTTCGACAGGTGTAGGAGGACACCCAAGCAAAACTAGCAAGATTGAGGAATGAGGTTGACGAGAAGATCAAGGTACAAGAGGAGCAAGGCCAGTTGATCAGGCACCTAAAATCGAAATGTGTAGTGAGGAAGCAGTTGTTGGAGGTGAAGAATCAGGAGATCAATCAACACGATCAACTAATAGGCGAAAAAGATGAGCAGTTGGCGATTGCAGCCAGAAGAGAGGCTAAAGCAGCCAAAAGGGAGGCTGAAGCTGCAAAGAGGGAGTTCGAGTCGAGTAGAGGTCGAATCATTACGGTGTGCAGTGCGATCAATACCAAAAGCCTATGCCAAGAGATTGGAGGAAGAAATTGAGGCCTTGAAACTGCAAATCCAGGAGCTTAGAGGTATACCTATTCCTACACCTCAACAGCAGAATGCAAGTCCCCAGGTCAACAGAAGTAGTCATTGACAAGGATGTCGACCAATTTAAATGGAAAGGCAGATGTAGGAGCTAGTTCTAACCAACCAAAGAAATAGTGTACATAGTAGTAGGAATAAGTATGAAGTGTACACATATGAAATGTAAATGTAAATGTAAATGTAAATGCAAATAAAATGTAGGTGAAATGTATTTTGTAGTGGACGTCAAGGGCGATGATGTCATTGTTGATTAATTGCAAATATAAAGTAAGTGCGGCTAATGTATGTAATGCACATGCAACTGCTAGGCCTCAAAGTTAAACAGGACCCCATTCTTTTGTGTCGTACCATAGACCATATGTGCAGTACGCTAACACTAGGAGAGTGCGAGAGAGCATATGGGCTTGTCTAGTCTATGAATCTATTGTTGCATTGGGTTGCCAAGGCAGATGTTCTATAATGTATATGTTGTACAGGCTGAATAATACAATGATGATTCATCCTTCATCTGTGTGATATTATTGTTGTTTGTAGTTTGGTAGATTGTGTATATCAAGTTTTGTGTGCAGGTGTGGAAGAGTTGCAGCCAGATCATGGTACAAGTTGCAATCCAGAGTGTCGTACGAGTGGAACAACTGGAAGTGCCATAAAAGTGGATTGCATTATGTCGTTCAAGTGAGTGAATTGCCATACAAGTCACTTGCAAAGTGTCGTACAAGTGAGTTGTTGAATTGCCATACAAGTTCCTGTCTTACAAGCACTTATCGTACAAGTAAAGACCAAACCTGTTGTACAAGTGGATCACTTGACTGTCGTACATGTCATTTGATTGTTGTTCAAGTGGAAATTAGTCAATGTGAAATTTCATTGACTGCAATCTTGCTTGGCCTCTAAATCTGTCATTTTGTTCCTCCACCGTTGGGATACTTGTCACTGTGCTACAATGGTTAAGAAACCCAATATGAATCAATGTCGGCTTCTTTCCAACATCAAACATCAACACTGTTGGATCAATAAACTGACCCCTTCTTACCCTAGTTGCTTCTTGTTGGCGTCGTGGCTCCACCACTTCCCTTGTCGACGTGATTTCCTCTACCGTCGCATAAAGCTCTAATATTGCACATAGTAGATTGCATACGTTTATTTCCACACTCATATTCAGTACTTAAACTACCAATTGTTGTGTTTATGTCTCCTCTTCTTCGCTTATGATGGGCCTTTTCAACTTTTTCTCTTGCCACAACTTTTCTTGATTGGTCCTTCACATTTCTTCCTCCACTTGAACGTGTGCCTCCTACCATCTCTCCTTTTTTGTGGCAAGATCCAAATATTGCTCAGCCTTCCTCGCTTAAGCTCATGTCACAGCTAGCACATGCTTCTCTTTGTTTTGTTGGTCCTTTAAAGACTCTTCAATGTCAATGAAATTGATATTTTGAGTTACTTGAACTCACCTTCTTCGAGAAATTGGCCTCCTCATGACTGCCTAGTCTGCACCATCAACACATCATCCTGTCGTTCCCGATATTTCCTGCAACTAGCAAATCCTGGCAATTTCTTGCAAAGTGCCCCCACTCTTGGCATCTTCTACATTTTATGATTGGTCTACCATCTAAATCATATTGTAATTGACCTTGACCACCATATGGTTGATTCCCTTGTTGTGGTTAACATCTTCCTTTTGCGGTTGTTCCTACAACCACCGCTTGTTACTCCTTGCCTGCTTTTAGAAATACTAGGCTTCTCTTCCTTTTCCTCCTTCTGCACAGTTAGATTTTGATGTCTAATGCTTCTTAGGTTAAATGAACAATCCACAACAGCATGTCCAACAACTTTACAAATACTGCAAAACACATTCTTCGGATTTCGGACAGCTTACATTTGTGTGTTCTTTTGACTTGCAATTGGAACACCAAATGTCTTTCTTCTTTTCTCCCTTCATGACATTAATCATTCTTTCCAAGTCCTTTCTCATGGCCTAGATGGCAACATGCAAGTTATCTCAATCACTATCCAAATCATCTCTATAGTGACTTACTCCACTTTGATTATTTTTATCTTGCTCTCCAAGTCGAGAACTTTGTCAAAGGCTTCATGATAGGTAGTTGTGGTACTACCTTCATCTTCCTTTTATATCTTGGCAACAGTCCATCTAGGAACCATTGCTTTTGCAACCCATATACCGGTTTTACCTCCATCTCATCGATGAGTTCCTTTAACCGTCTGTTGTATTACTTGATATCTTTGTCTTTCTTTTGTTTCGTGGAATATATTTCTCCAATGATCTCAGTATCATCACGGAGTATTTTGAATTCCTTGGTGAATTCAACCTTTAATTCATCCCACGTCGTGAAGGGGTTTGCTCTCTTCAAATGCCAGTCCATTGCGATTCCTCGCAATGTAGCTGGAAACAATCTCAACCAAGATCCTTCATCATCAACTCCATTAGCTTGCCATATTGTTTCACACATACCAACATAACGTTCTAGGTCCTTCCTGCTGGTGGGCGAATCTGGGCGCATTAACCCAAAATCCTGTTGGTTACGAATCTGCCATGAGGAAAGGATTTTGGGTTAATGCGCCCAGATTCGCCCACCAGCATGAAAGGCCGGAAGGAAGAGATGCCTTCCGAGCCAATCTCCGGAGAAGGCCGGCTCCTTTTGGGGGGGGTTCTAATTTAAGCTAAAGGGAACAGGAAAGAAATAAATGAACTGAAAGAGACAAATGTACAGAAAGAGATTACAAATATGTCCAAAGGTTGGTGGGGGGAACTAACAAAGTACGGGAACACACCAATCACCGCTACTTACTGCATACAAACACAGAGCATGACAAGGAACCGCAAAACCTAGGCGTACTTCCGATACACAAGCAAGTGTATGCACAGCCTTCAATAGCTCCCTAGCAAACATTCCCTACAAGGAACTAACAAGTAGGGATCGTATCAATCACCGGATACGTACACCGACAGTGGGTAGAAAGTAAACCTAGAGATGTCGGAGCTGTGTATATGTGTTAGGCAGAGAGTTTAACCGCACAACTTCAATGGCTCCCTAGCAAACATTCCCTACAAGGAACTAACAAGCAGGGATCGCATCAATCACCGTGATACGGGCCAGCAACGTCACACATAACTGATGGAACTGCTACCACATCTATTATACGAAAATTAAAAGTACAGAAATAATGCTAAAGGCGCCTGACCATCAAATGCCGAAGTGAATCAACAAGCCATGACACAGAATCGCGTAAAGCATAAACAGGAAGAAATAAAAGCGGTAGAACAGAACCAGGCATACAGATTGTATTTATATGCAGAAGCACGGTTACAGTAAGCACAGTAGTTCCCTAACAAACATTCCCCTTCCACCCTTTACAATGAATTCAAGATGGGCTTTTATAGCCCGAGTCCCACCCGTTACATTAATGGGCACAGTAGTCCCGACCAAACATAAGCCGACGTAAGCGGCGAAAGAGCCGCAAATGCCGACCTTTTGTCGGATCGGGCCGTACCCGCAGCATGGTCTTCCTGGAAGCTGGACAGCTACGTGGCGGAGTGCTGGGCAAATCTTCAAGTCGGCAGGCTCGCTGGAAGCTGGAGCAGGTGAAACCTCAGATCAGCTTTGAATGAGGCTATTAACGCAGGCGGTGCAGGCAGTCCATGCTTATCCCTTTTGGTCGGCAGTCTTGGTTCAAATCCCGAAGCTGGACACTTGTCTGATGATGGGTTATGCTGTGTGACACATGCCTGCCTTAGAGGGCAGTCTATCCATCTTCACTTGGGATCGGAGCTCCTTGGGATGCGTGGGCAGAAAACAGTGCAGTTGGGAAGGCCTTCACGCCTTGGTCAAATTCCGGGTTTGTTCCCCTACTGTACACCTGTCAAGGGCGCATTCCGGCTCTGTTGAGAAGTCGAATCGCGCACGAGCGAACACCGGTGTCCGCCGCCATATGGACTCGCTCCGGCATTTTATCTTTCTTCTGTGTTGACCTGCCAGTCTGCCAGTGCAAGGTGCGCCCAGAAAGTGGGGCGAAGTCGGACTTCGCACCAAAACTGGGCGAAGTACGCACTTCGCACCCAGACTGGGCGAAGTGCGAACTTCGCACCAAAACTGGGCGAAGTGCGCACTTCGCACCAAAACTGGGCGAAGTGCGAACTTCGCACCAACACTTAGCCAATTTTAGGTAGACTTGCTGGAAAGTTGGAAAATCAACTGGGGGACTCCAAGGAAAAAGGGGGGAGAGAAAGAGAATGGGAAAGAAAAGGAAAGGGAGAGAAGGAAGGAAAACGGAAGGAGGAAAAGGAAGAGCAAAGACCGTTACAAAACAATATTGAAGACATTGCACCCCGTGCAAAATGTGACAACATTTCTGGCGGCTCGCGGGTGTCGAGCTCGCCTCGGCGCAAAGAATCCATGCCTTCATCCTTTGGGTGCAGAGGAACTTACCTCCCCTGCCTTTTGCTGCTCTAACTGTTCTCCTTGCGGCAACTGTTCTTCAGATTCATCTTTGTCAGTTGCCTCGTCAGAATCTCCTTCCGAAAGCTCTTCATTTCCTGCTTCTGCCTCGCACATGCGAGTGTATGCCACTTGGGCTGAGCGCCAGGCTTCTGCTTCGAATGGCTTGCGGTCGCTTATATCTTCTAATGCTCCGTGAAAAGCAGCGACCGCGTGCATGTCGATGGTGAGGTATCTTTTCTCTAACTCCCCGGAAATAGGAGCGGATCTTGGAATATCCGGACACCATCCGAGTGACTCGACCGTCTTGAATTGGCTCACCCAGCCTATCAATTTCAGCCAGTATCCGCTTCAAAGGACTGCCAATTCTTCTTTACCCGATCTAGGGTGAGGAGCTCGCCATTCTCAACAAAACCTGGACACCCAAGTTCTGAAAGAGCGTGAAAGGGGGCCAGACAGATATCTCTTTCATGCGTGAATGCGTCAAGCATTCGTCTGGCCACTCTCACCTCTTCAACTTTTCTGAAATATTTGTGCAAGGTCACCCTTGCACCTGCCCATTCTGCAGCGAATGAGGACACGGGGGAAAAATGGACGCCGTTGCGCTCGCGCTCCTGAAGATTAACCGCCAGGTCCAGCCATTGCTTCGCCTGGCGCTCGGCCTCCTCTACCACAGGCTTTCCCTGGGCAGAAACTTCTTGAATCCTGGATGCGAAGTCCAGGACTGCCATCGCCTTAAAGGTATGGGGCTTGCATTCCCTCAAAGAAACCAGCCCTCATTTCCTTAACCTTTGTCTTTGAAAAGACCGTCGCTTGAGATGTTTTCTCCGCAAGCCGCGATCGTGCTCGCTTCAAAGACTCCCCGGAGCCGAGAAATCTGCTCCGAGGCTGCTTTCTTTCGGTTGCGGCCTCGTTGTCGAGAAGCGGCCAGCCGGGCTTTGAGTTCATCTCGTTTCTTGCCGCGCCGTCTCAGCCTGCTCGTTGGACCTAGATAGGTCCTCTTCAAGCTGCCTTACTTTATCCCCGCAACGCGAAAAGTTCTTCCCTGCTCCTCCAGACTCTTGACAAAGAGATTGTCAGCTTTGCGCATGATCGTCTGAATCTCATACTGCTTATTGATGTCGTCAAAGCTTTTCTCCTTTGTCTGGAGCACGTAGTCCGCCTTAGTCATTTCTCGGAGAGGCTTCTTCACTATTGGGATTATTTTCTCCGTTGTAATCACTCTCCTTCCGAAATCATACTTTGCGCGTTTTGCCGGGGCGGCTATCTCTTCGTGTCTCCTCCGCTTCATGTCTTGGCGGAAAGAGACAGAATACTCTACGGCTCTCGTTGCCAGGGGCAAGTCATCTGAGTTCCGGAGGTCGTCCATAAAATCTGGTTCCCCCAGCCTAGGGATCTGCTGAGACGTCTCTCCCGCGGGAATGGAACCAGGAGGAACCGGACAGACCTTGGAAGAATCGGTCGCTTGTGGGGGCGACCGGGAAATGGAAATGGGAGCGGCTAACACTGCGAGGGTTTGAAGCGGCTGAGGCGGAGGATGTGACGGTGAACGGACAGCCTCAGCACTGACCTCGGGCGAAGGGTTTGGAGTTGTGCTCAGAGAAAGAGAGACGTTAGGGTTCTGAGCAAACTGATCGAAAGAATGGGGACCGCTAGAAGGACGCGGAGACGGGGAGGAGGATGTGGTCATGGCTCGCCCAGATTGAGCGGGGGACTGAGTGGAAGTAGAACTGGGTGAGACTAGAGAGACAGGGGCAGCAAACGTACCTGCGGGCTCCGCCTGAGCCGATGCCGGGGGGATGTCTTCGCTTCTTGTCTCGGCGGCTGGCTTGGGACTGCCCAAAGGAACCGCCTCTCGCGGCGGCAGGACGCGGCCGCGGCTCCGCGATCGGTCGCCGCACTATCGTGCTAGGGTCGCCCGATTTTCTCAACTCTCCTCCGCTTCTTCTCTTCCGGGAACAACCGTCGGATCGTGGGAAGGAGACGAGCGTGTGCAAGCAGGCGCCGATGCTCCCACGGTAAACTTGTACCGGGGTTTGACCGGCGTAATGTCCGCCGCGACCGGTCTCGCTTTCGGCGGCGCCGGCGCTTTTCTTGCCTCGAGGGAGTGCCTCGGCGCCGCCTTGACTAACTCTTTTCGCCTTTTCGTGCGCCGCCTTAGGAGCCACGGGCTGCATTGGATCGGCTCGGGTACTTGCCGGGCTCGCGCCGGCGCTTGCCGAAGTGTACAACTCGTTTGGGAGGAGACCCACTTTTATGATCCTCAAAGGGGCCTCGGGGAACGTAACCTTGATATGCGAACGGCCGCCACCGTCATGATGCTCGGTCATAGAGAACCGAAAAGTCGTCATCTACGGCCATGTTTCTCCTTGTGGATTTATCGTTCTGCGTGCGGCATCTCATTTTCCAAAGATTCGGTAATCTTTTCTTTAGACCAGCTTAAGGCCTCGCAATCTTGGACAGAAATTTTTTGAACCCCGGAGATGAGAAGTGATGGTCCGGGTTTCGCTTGGGGTCATATGTCACCTCCTCGCAAGAGAAATCCCGCCAGGGAGGAGAAGCTTCCATTAATTCAATCTCCCACCAAGGTCCACATGGACCACGTCGCATCTATCTTCGGTTATATCCCGGGGCACAAATGTGCAAACTTTCCCCTTATCCCATGAGGGTCATACTTCCAGCGCTGCGGCAGCAAAACCAGGCCAATCCGGGACAGCGCTTGCTCTAGGTAGACATGTTGTCCTACCTCAGTAATCTCAACGTTGGCCCAGGAAAGAGGGTATTGGAAAATCTGTCCTCTTTTCTTCCCTAGGCCAAACTCTTCTTCCACATAGTCCATCTGTCGGGCAACCTCCATCCCGAACATATGCTCCGAGCACCAATAGGGCAGCAAATAGGGTTTGCCCTTGAATCCGTAGATTCCGATCACAATCCCTCGCGTCGGTCCGAAAACGTCCCCGAGCTTCCGATTTATCAAAGCACTCGCCATTTCTCTCTGGGACGGGGGATTTCACTTTCGGTGAAGACTGACATGACGAATCCCAGAAAGTTGAAGTTGAACTTGTAGTAGGACCCTTTCCGGTATAAGTCATCCGTCCAGTTATAGACGGGCTGGGGCTCTCCTTTCTCGTTAACCTTCTTCAGGTTCAGGATCGGCATTTGGGGGTGCAGATGGTACAAACAAAGCCAGGCCAGAACAGAGCTAAAACGAAAATCGGTTGACTGCCTCTTCTGAATCTTCAACAAGCTGGAATGAATGGCGTAAGCCTACCAGTCTGCCCAGTCGAAAGAGATGGGGCGCTTTCCGCTCCGCCGCGCCGCTGGTTCGTAAGATTCTCCACACAGGAGGCATTCTGCCAGCGCTAGCTGGTACGGGTGCACCAGCATCGGAGTCGCAGCCGAGAATCCATGCCAGGATGGTATATAGATACTTGCTCTGAAATTTCGTCAAAGGCATGGGGCCAGTCGGCCATTGTCCGGCTGGAAGCGGGGCGTTCAGCTCTGAATTGAGGAAATCCCTCATTCGCTTGGTGTGCGTGAAACGTCCCGCTTGTTCGCCCAGACTGATCTTTCTGAGGATGGTGCCGGAGTCATACTCCAGCCTTGGGGCGAAAGCTGGCTTCACAGTCTCCCTGCGCAGTGCGAACAAGGGTTTGCCGACAAAACTGCAGATTTGCCGAGAAGCCGGTTTATAGTGTCTGACAATTAAGTCTATCAGCTCCGGGCACTGGTGGACAGGAGGGCACATGAATCTGAAGAGATTTGATTTGTACGCCGCTCCAAAATGATGGGAGGGCGAAACTTTGTCAGCCTTCCACATTCGCTCGCAGCTGAGTTAGGCTCATGGAAAACAAGCCGTCCACATATCCTGCCAGGTAATTGACCGGAGGTGGTGGGGATTGCCCACGCTGTACCTTCTTCGTCCGGGCCTTTGACTTCTTCTCTGGCGGGGGATCGCCTTTGAAAACTCCCGGCCGCGGCAAATCCCCTGGTTCGCTGCTTTCGCTGGACTGCGCTGACACGGGCCTTTTTCCCTTGTCCATCTCTCCGAGTCAGCAATAATGATAGGTTCAGCCGTCCGCAACAAATTTCGCTATCGTAGGAATAATTAGCACTCGTCCGAGGAATAATCTCTGCAATCTGGAATGTTGGCATGTTTCTGACCCCCTTTTCTAGATAAAAACAGCGCCATTAATGCAACGCAGGAGGGGGTAGGTCGGCTGAGTTAAAATCCTTGGTGGCTGCGCAGGAGAACGTTTGAAAAAAACGCGCCCCGGCAGACGTGCCATGCTTCTTTGGTTGCATTTTTCCTTGAAAAACGCGCAATCATTAATTCAGCGTTGGGGACTGCACCATGGCTGACGTTGCTGGCACCACTTGGGCACACTGCTCAAGACAAAACCTTTGGCGCGGAAACCCACATTAAAACAAGTGCAAGCGCGCCTTGGGCCCAGCTTGGGGGCTTTTGAATTTTTCGTTATTATTATTTATTTTTTTTTTTTTTTAAACCGCGTCCCAATACTGGCCCGGAAAACTAGGCGCAGCCGGGCTTCGCCCGGTTGGGCGCGGCCCGACTCGCCGGCGAAGTCGGACTTCGCCCGAATTTCGGGCGAAGTTCGAACTTCGCGCGAAGCGCGTGCTTGAACTCTTCTGCTTGCTTGCTGCGCCCAAGGCTTCGGGCGCGGTCTGGGTCTTGGCCGCCTTCAGGCTTCACTAACACTTAACACCTTTTGCAACCTTCGCTCGTTGGTCGAACTGCGCAATGCGATGCTGGCTTTGTTCGGACTTCGCCGAAGCTTGGTGCGAGGCGAACTTCGCGCGAAGTTCGCACTTCGCACGAGAGTAGAGCGCAGCGCACTTCGCGCGAGCGCTGGCCGAAGTCAGCTCGTCGCGAGTTCGCACTTCGCGCAAAAGTTGCGCGCAGTGCGTACTTCGCACGAAGGGTGTGCGCAGTGCGTACTTCGGTCAAAGGCTGAGCGGAGCTTCTTCTTAGTGTGCTTCAGCATTTTCTCGAACAAACTTCGCACTTGGCTGGGCCGAAGTCCGACTTCGCTGCGAAGTCGGGCTTCGGCCAACACTTAGTCAATTTTTTGCTCTTTTTCTCCTTTCTTTCTCTCGCATAGCCGAACTTCGCCCTCCTCGCGGGCAACGACGGACTTCGCTGCGAAGTCTGTCTTTCTCTCCCATGCCGCAATTAAGCTCAAAGAAGGAAAAATAAATTGAAAGCTAAAACTGGAAATTATACATGCGGGGAAAAATAAAAAACACAAGGAAAAATTTTTACAAGGAAGGGCCACTCGGGCGCCTTCAACAGCGATAAAGCTTCAAGTGGAACCCGTTGACGGGGATGGGGAGGAGCTGACCCTCCATATCCGAAAGTATGTAGGCATTGAACTGATTCACCCGGGCAATCTGATAAGGGCCCTCCCAGAGAGCATCAAATTTTCCGTGATTACCCGGTTTTGCCTTGTATGAATCCCACTTCAGCACCGGGTCCCCCGACTTCGAAAACTCGGGCAGTGGTGCCTTTGGCAAACCAGCCTTGAGTGGCCGCAATGTGATCCGCGAAGGCCCGGTATGCACTTTCTCTCGTCTTCTTCCAACCGCAGGAGTTGGCACAATCTGTCATCTACCGGGTCTCCGCTGCTCCCGTCTTCATCAATCATCCACATGGCGGGGATTTCAATGTGTGATGGCATAACAGCTTCCTTGCCATAGACGAGCGCGTAGGGGGACGTTCTGAGGGATTTCTTGAACGCAACTCTGTCCGCCCACAGCGCCCGGTTCAGGAGTAAGTGCCAAGTCCGCTTATTCTTTTCAATGGTCCTCCGGAGAATTTTCAGGAGGTTCTTGTTAGTAGACTCGGCAAGGCCATTCCCCTGCGGGTAGTAATTAGAAGACATCTTGTGATAGATGCCAAGTCTGCTGGTGTACTCCGTGAGTACGGCGCCTACAAATCCCGGACCGTTGTCCGTCACAATCGACTCGGAACCCCGAGCGGGTAATCGTGCTCTCAATGAACCTGATGACCGTTTCTTGGTCGGCGTTCTTGGTCGGGATTGCCTCCGTCCACCGTGTGAAATAATCAGTAGCTGTGAGAATAAACTTGTGGCCGGCGGAGGAGTTAGGAGAAATCACCCCAATGAAGTCTAGACCCCATTGCTGGAACGGAGCTTCGGCTTGAATCGGTTGAAGGGGCAGGGGTGCTTTTCTGTTTCGCCCAGCATACCTCTGGCATTGATCACATTTGGCGCAGACCGCATGCGCGTCTGCAAACGTAGTGGGCCAATAGTATCCAGCCCTTATTATTTTTAAGGCCGTCGGCCTTGAAGAATGGTGACCCCCAGGCATCCCGGAATGAAAATCTCCGAGGATCCTAGGCTGGTCAGATTTTATGACGCACCGCAACAGGATGCCGTCAATGTTTTTGAAGTAAAGCCCTCGGGGCGAAGAGTGTACCTTAGTGCACCTAGCCGAAATCTCCTTCGTTGTGAGGCGTTCAGTGATCGGGACATCTTCCGGTGCGTAAGTATCTCACCGCTCATCTCGTCCAATCACTCCCCTCCGATAAGGAGTTGGCTAGGTAGATGCGTGTCGCTGTGTCCTCCCACTTGCAGGCGGAGATGCCGGCTACAGCGCTTCGGGCCAATTCCTGACACAAGGCTCGGCCTCTGATAAGCTTGGTGGGCCGTACTTCGATGTCGAACTCCTGGATCTTGGCAATCCATCCCGCTCTCTTGTGACCCGGTTCCCCTTGCAAGATGAAACCGCGAACATCGGGGTGAATCACAAAGACAGTGGTCTTGCTCTGGGAGACAAAGTGCCTGAACTTTCGAAGGGACTTCATGACCGCATGGACCTGCCGCTCTATAAAATTGTACTTCTCTTCGTGCGGCAAAATCACTTGGCTTAGGAACGCAATGGGGCGCTCCTCACCGTCGTCTCCCTTCTGAGTCAGGACTGCAGCGTAACTTTCGGGTTCTCCCACTGCATACAGGATGAAGTCCTTGGAGTAGTCCGGGTTTGTCAACACCGGAGCTTGCGCAATCCGAGCCTTGATTTCCTCGAAGGCTTGCTCTCTCTCATCAGTCCATTCGTAAGGTGTATCTTTCTTCAACAGTTCGGCCATGGGCTTGATCACCTGTGCGAAGTCGGGGATGAACTTCCGCACGGAGTTAATCCGACCGAAGAAGGACTCGCAGCCCTTTTTTATCGGCAAGGGCGGCAAGCGAACGAGGGCTTCCGCTCCGTCGTGGTCAATGGCGAGGCCTTCCTCGGAGATGACATGTCCCAGCAGCCTTTCCTTCCTTCACCGCGAAGACAGACTTCTTCGGGTTTATAGAGATGCCGAATTCTCGACAACTCTCAAATATCTGCCGCAGGTGCGAAACATGATCTTCTCGTCGGTGAGAGAAAACAGTCATGTCATCGAGGTAGATGACAATAATCTTGTTGAGCAGCTCTCGGAAGGCCAGGTCCATGGCCCTTTGGAACGTGGCACCAGCATTAGATAAGCCAAACGGCATGCGCTGATAGGCGAACGTCCCCACTTCGTGGTAAACGCCGTCTTATGCTGGTCTTCGTCTTTGACCCAAATCGGTTGTAGCCGGAAAATCCATCTAAAAGTGAAAATCTCTCGGGCTCCAAGGAACGATATGTAGAATCCGGTCAATTTGGGGAAGCGGATAGTGGTCCCTGAGGGAAGCCTCGATTTAGGTTTCGAAGTCGACACGTAGACGTATATCGCCATTCTTTTTCCTCACGGGCACCAAATTCGCGACCCAGGATGAATGTTTGATGGGGTAGATGATCTTGGCCTCCAGGATCTTCAAGAGCTCGGTCTTCATCATGGCCTCAATCTTTGGATTTACGGCCCTTTGCTTTTGTCGGAACGGCTTGGCGCCATCCTCTAGCTCAATGGTATGCTGGATGACAGTTCTGTCATACCCCCTCAAATCCTCGTAGCACCAGGCCACGATGTCGGGGAACTCCTGGCACAGTGATCTAATCTGTCCCAGCTCCTCCGACGTGCAGTCTGTTCCGACCTTGATAGATTTACCGGGTTCGAGTTCCAGGTCAGCATACTGCCTCGGGTCTACTTTGATCCTGTGGGATATCGCTCTGTCATTCCGATCAAAGAGACTCTCTAATGTAATCAGTCCTTTTGGGACGTGATTATTCCGTAACTGTATCAACCCCTCATATTGCTCGTCATCAGGGTCTCTACCTTCGATTACACACACTTCGTTAACCAGGAATGTGACGATCTCCTCGTCACACCTGAATACCCGCTGTAAGGTATCCCTATCGTGCACGTAAGGCCTCGTAAATGGTGCGGACCGGCTTCGGCTTCGGACGACGTCTTCACTCGAACGCACTGGCTCCAACAGACGCCGTAATATCAGCGTGCTTGTTTCTCTCACGCGATATTGCCTTAACATTCAATGAGTCAAACGATTCCATCAAGTCCCAGACCCGATTGCGGTACGCTCTAAGATAGTGATGCTTGGACGCGCATTTATTCATAACTTGATGACACACTAACTCTGAATCTCCGAAAATTTGGAGATGCTTGATTCCGAGCCTTTCCGCCTTTCGCAAACCCAAGCACAGGGCTTCGTATTCCGCCGAATTGTTAGTACAGCTCCAGGCCAGCCTGTAGGCATAGTCCTTCTGGACTCCGGTTGGGGAAACCAGGAGTACCCCTGCACCGGCGCCATTCTTGCAACGCGCGCCGTCAAAGAAAAGCTTCCACAGCTCTTCGGGTGCAGGTCCTACTTCTTTCGCAACTGACACGTCAAGCTCCTCGGGCTGTTTAATGGAGTAACAGCCCTGCTCTGTCCCGATTACGGCATTGAAGTCCCGCAACGAGAACTCGTCTTCAAGCTGTAGCACTTCGAGAGCTTGCTCGGTCAGTTCCACCGTCACCAGTTCTTCCTCTGACAACTGGACCATGCAGTCCATCTCTCCTCCGGTATCTTGTCTACTAGAAAAGGGGAAGGCTTCTCATTGAAAATTTTCAGTCTCCTTCCTTTGAAGGGCACTTCCATGTGCGAGTAGTCTAGAGACAGTACTCCGCCCAACTTCGCAGTTGAACTCCCGAGAGAGACACATGCCGAAGTAAGGCTCCATGTCAACAATCACGACCTCTTGGATGACCACAATGTCGAGAGCTTTGTGCAGCCGGATAGGGATGTCCTTTATGACACCAACCGCCTTGACAGGGGTGCCGTCTAATTGCAAGACACCTTGGCTGCTCCGTGTGTATTCCATCCCGATCTCATCGCACGGCCTTCGGCATTACAGCCGAGGAAGCACCGTAATCCACCATGCAAGCTTGGAACTATGTGCCCTTGCATCCGCAAAGACAGATAAAAGGGTGGCGGTCCTGCTCTTCCCGAAGGCGGAGATCATCAAAGGTTGAACCAGGACAGCAGGCTGCATCTGCTTGCCGCTCTTCATGCTCTTCAGTGATTCTTGCAGCAGATCTACCTGGCCTGGAAGCAGAAGAGCATCGTACATGCTGATTCTGGCAGGAGTCTTCTTCAACTCGTCTACAATGCTGTAGCCCGAGGTACTAGCTCCTTCTGCCGGTTTAGCCGGTTCATACTTGGTCCGGTATCGTTGGGTGGCCTCAACTCGCTGTCTCTTGGTCAGAGACGGGTACTTCAGCTTCTCCTGGGCTTGTTCTTTGGTTTCAGCTGGGGGCTGAAGTACAGGAAGCTTAGCGGGAGTTGGGGCCTTTGCTGGAGGCTTAGCTGGAACAGCAGCAGCCTTTGCCGGAGAAGGTTTAGCGGGAGCTTTATCTTTGGACGCCTTCTCCTGGGCTGTGTAAGGCCACAGCCGCTTGTACGGTGGCAGCCCATCGGGCTGCGGTTTTTCTCTTCTCGCGTATACCTGCAAAGGTTTAGCCGCGTCCGCAGCTTTCTTTTCTTCCTTGGCGGGCGTCACTGGATTCTCTTCTGGCAGGGCAAAATTGGCCTCGCCGTCCAAGATCATGTACAACTCATCATCTTCTATAGTGCTGCCGGCCAAGGTCCGGATGTAGTGCCGGTGCAAAGTGCGCCTTCCTCCGAATGCGGGTCATTGCACGTAGTGCACCAGTTGACCTGGTCTGGAGGACCAGGTGGGTCTTCTATAGCAGCATTCCTCGGAGGCGGACGCCTCTGCTGTTGATTTTCTGGGGCTTTATCTTTTGTCAGCGCCGGTGGCGCATACGGCCTTCTAGGAGCAAAGTCCATTTGGGCCTGCTTCTTTTTCATAGCGGTCATGTCATTGGACATGGCATGATATCCGGAGGCCAAAGCCCGCACTTCTTGTAGAATCGTGTTCGGATGCTGTCAGTCGGGAGGCGGCAACCGTGCCGGTGGAGGCAAAGCGGCCAATGGAGGAGGGTTAGAATAAGACGCATACTGCGGGGGAGCAGGAAGCGCCGGAAAATGCGGAGCGGGAGGAGGCGGATGAGGGTAATGCAACTGAGGCGGGCCGTATTGAGTTACGACCGGCGCCGGATTCCACTGCGGCTGGGGTTGCTGCCCTGAAGTGGACGGCAAACCACCGTGGCGTAAGGATACCGCGATCCGGGAAAGTCGGGATGAATCGGCTCCCGCACTCGGACGGAAGCCCGCCAATGGAGATAATGTCGCCTTCACTTGTCGGGCAGCCTTCGTACAAGCGGTGGAACTCGTCAATTCGGGCGATCTTCAGCAAGAGGCATATGTCTGAGTTGAAAGACCTCAGATAGTAGTGAGCAGCCATGCCGGCTGAAGGCCGAAGTTCGCGAGGTACCCGTTTCCAGGATCTCGCAAACCTAATGTTAAAATCAGACACCTCCTCTTGAGGATGCCTCTCGGATTGCTTGGAACCGATGCGAGAGAGAGGTAGGATCAGCGGACTCGTTGCATCCTTTTACGAGCCTCCCGGCAAGCCGGGGCCACCCCGTGATGGATCCCTCCGGCAGCCGATCTCCACCAAGAGAGAAGCTTTCCCCTCGTGGAAAGGGCCGCAGACGGGTCTTCACACTTTCATCGGTGATGGTATGCAGTGCGGCCAGGGCAAGGATGTCCTGGATGTGCTCGTACGCCGTCTTACCGTAGCCGTCGTATGTGGGAATAGACTTTAAAGCAGCAGGGGGCACAGCTTGCTGACCGATCAGGGCCAAAGGCCCCGTAGAGTCCACCGCCGGGAAGAGATCATCGTCATTCGGCTGTTGAGCAGCCATTTCTTCTTCTTCTCCGCCGTCGGTTGTGTACTCGGTGTCGGTACTTTCCGAGGATGCAGGATTTTCCTCTTCCTCGGCCTCTTCTACTTCGTACTCGGCTCTTCCGACCTCAGCTTCGGCCTCTTCTTGGATCTCAGCCTCGGCTTCGTCGAAACGAGCTCGCGGATCAGCCAGCCTGGGGATCTCGCCTCGAGCGTGGATGTCTAGTTCGTAGAACTCAGGCGGGCTTCTCGGATTTCTTGTTCGCCACCTTCTCGTGTGCATGAAGGTGACGGGACCGGTCTTCTAGACTCAGAGGATTTGTTCGTGCAGAGTCGCCAGGTGCTCGTATTTGGAACAGCAATGAAGCGAACACCGGTGCTTCGATTCTGTCGGGGGTGAGAAACTTCCTTGTCTCACCGAGAGCTCAGGAACTGTCGCCGCCAGGTGGAGACGGATCGGAAAATCTCTCTTCAGATGTGGGACCCGTGTTCCGCCGAGCGTAGCAGAAAAACTGTTGCGCTAAGTGGAGACAGGACGGGTACTCTTTCTTTAAATCGTGGGACAAGGGTCCCACCGGGCGTGCCAGAGAAACTGTTGGTTACGAATCTGCCATGAGGAAAGGATTTTGGGTTAATGCGCCCAGATTCGCCCACCAGCATGAAAGGCCGGAAGGAAGAGATGCCTTCCGAGCCAATCTCCGGAGAAGGCCGGCTCCTTTTGGGGGGGTTTCTAATTTAAGCTAAAGGGAACAGGAAAGAAATAAATGAACTGAAAGAGACAAATGTACAGAAAGAGATTACAAATATGTCCAAAGGTTGGTGGGGGGAACTAACAGTACGGGAACACACCAATCACCGCTACTTACTGCATACAAACACAGAGCATGACAAGGAACTGCAAAACCTAGGCGTACTTCCGATACACAAGCAGTGTATGCACAGCTTCAATAGCTCCCTAGCAAACATTCCCTACAAGGAACTAACAGCAGGGGATCGTATCAATCACCAGATACGTACACTGACAGGGGTAGAAAGTAAACCTAGAGATGTCAGAGCTAGGTATATGTGTTAGGCAGAGAGTTTAACCGCACAGCCTTCAATGGCTCCCTAGCAAACATTCCCTACAAGGAACTAACAAGCTAGGATCGCATCAATCACCGTGATACGGGCCAGCAACGTCACACATAACTGATGGAACTGCTACCACATCTATTATATGAAATTTAAAAGTACAAAAATAATGCTAAAGGCGCCTGACCATCAAATGCCGAAGTGAATCAACAAGCCATGACACAGAATCGCGTAAAGCATAAACAGGAAGAAATAAAAGCGGTAGAATGGAACCAGGCATACAGATTGTATTTATATGCAGAAGCACGGTTACAGTAAGCACAGTAGTTCCCTAACAAACATTCCCCTTCCACCCTTTACAATGAATTCAAGATGGGCTTTTATAGCCCGAGTCCCACCCGTTACATTAATGGGCACAGAGTCCCAGTCAAACATAAGCTGACAGAAGCGGCGAAAGAGCTGCAAATGCTGACCTTTTGTCGGACTGGGCTGTACCCGCAGCATGGTCTTCCTGGAAGCTGGACAGCTACGTGGCGGAGTGCTGGGCAAATCTTCAAGTCGGCAGGCTCGCTGGTAGCTGGAGCAGGTGAAACCTCAGATCAGCTTTGAATGAGGCTATTAACGCAGGCGGTGCAGTCAGTCCATGCTTATCCCTTTTGGTCGGCAGCCTTGGTTCAAATCCCGAAGCTGGACACTTGTCTGATGATGGGTTATGCTGTGTGACACATGCCTGCCTTAGAGGGCAGTCTATCCATCTTCACTTGGGATCGGAGCTCCTTGGGATGCGTGGGCAGAAAACAGTGCAGTTGGGAAGGCCTTCACGCCTTGGTCAAATTCCGGGTTTGTTCCCCTACTGTACACCTGTCAAGGGCGCATTCCGGCTCTGTTGAGAAGTCGAACTGCGCACAGGCGAACACTGGTGTCTGCCGCCATATGGACTCGCTCCGGCATTTTATCTTTCTTCTCTGCTGACCCGCCACCGCCGATGCAAGGTGCGCCCAGAAAGTGGGGCGAAGTCGGACTTCGCACCAAAACTGGGCGAAGTACGCACTTCGCACCCAGACTGGGCGAAGTGCGAACTTCGCACCAAAACTGGGCGAAGTGCGAACTTCGCACCAACACTTAGCCAATTTTAGGTAGACTTGCTGGAAAGTTGGAAAATCAACTGGGGGACTCCAAGGAAAAAGGGGGGAGAGAAAGAGAATGGGAAAGAAAAGGAAAGGGAGAGAAGGAAGGAAAACGGAAGGAGGAAAAGAAGAGCAGCACTGTTACAAAACAATATTGAAGACATTGCACCCCGTGCAAAATGTGACAACACTTCCCATCACCCAAAAATTACGGACATTTCTATTTGCCTATTGTCACGGCTATATTTGCCATTGGTGGCTAGTCTTCGTCACTTGACGACTCAACACTAGCAAACAATCTTTGACCACCCCCTTGTGCACCTACGCTTCACAAGCTCCTTCGCCAATACACGAGCATCAGTTTTGGTCCCTACACACTCTTCCATAGTTTCCCGTGTGCTTAACTTTGTCCTCTGCACCTCTAGGCACTCTCCTCCACACTCATATCGACGTCACCAGTTGTTCCGCCTCGTCCCCTCATGCACACTCCACGTTGTCACCTTCTTCACCACTTGCAAGAATGTCTTCCTTGGTCCGATCTTTGTTTTCCCAATGTGCCTCAACTTGTGCTTCCTCCTTCATTGTTAAAATCAGCATTTGTCACCTTTTGCTTTCTTAACCTGAATTGTCCTGCAAATGAGAACTCTCACACATTTTCTACTTTTGGTTCTACAAAATATGTCAATCTTGTTTGTTGTCCTTCATTAGCAACATTTTGACGTTGTTGTGCAATCCTTCAACTCCTTATTGGCTAATTGTCAATTATTCTGCATCTACATCTCCCACGTCCTCGCGGGAAGTTATCTTTCATTCACCTCTCCAAGGCTCATGCAATGCTGGTTTGTTCTTCAAAACGATGACAATGCCAAACATAGCACAATGGTTTGTACTCCACTCTTGGAGGAACAATTTGATATGACATTTTTAATGATCAACCAAGACTGCAATCAAGTCAATTTCAACACTTCAGTCTGTGAATAGGAAAGTCTATCTTGTTCGAGACTGTTGTTCCTCAGTATGCAAGGTTATCTCTCCAATTGATGACAACTTAGTACAGCACTTGTCTATACAACAATAACTTGTACAGCATGTCACTTGTACGACAATCACTTTTACAACACTCCTTGTTGACACTTCTCAAACTACGGCTTCAATCCTGCATACAGGACTTGGAAAGAACCTACAGATCTATTTCGCTATAGCAATCCACAATGACATCACACGCAATCACAACAAATGAACGATAGAATGAGTAGATTTTGTATTCACTCTTTCCTGTATGGCACTTGAATTACATATCAGTTCAATGATCTCACACAGATATCTCCTGAAACACTATCTATACAAACGTATCTACTCAATACGCAAAGATTGATACATACATATGGATTAATACAAGGTCTCCTATGCATGATTACCGCTCAAATGAATAGGGGGTCATATTTATCATTGACTGCTGGTAGTTAACAACAAGTACCGCCTGGGACACATCACCTCTAATTGGGAGATAACTACCCTACGTTCGCACATACTTAATTTCATGCAATATGCCATACCCATTACAAACTTTGAATTATCAAAAATGCTTACGAAATCATTTGTCATGTTAAACAAACATTACAAAATCGCATTTCATTTACATTTGTGTGTATCGCACTTATTTGATTTTCGACTTCTCTAATTGAGGTTCGTCTGAACTAGCTCCTACAATCCGAACTGAGTAAAGAAGAGAAATAACTTTTGAGTACCATCCATGATGAGTACCAAAAGAGCCCCTAGAGGTAATGCATTCTAAGGAGCAAAGCGTCGAGTATGGGTATCTCTCTCGGCCTGAGTTGCAATCACCCATGGATATAAGGCAATGAAACTGAAAAATAATTATGAAGATGCTCTCAAGATGAAGAGGATGAACACCAAACTCAGCCTGAAGAAAACATTGGAGAATTGTTCTTTTACATTGGATAAATTGTTAAAGCAAAATAATTTGGACCCTCTTAATGTGAACCCAATCAACACACCCTAGATTTGGAACCCAAATCTCAAATCCATAAAGGACTATGGGTTTGATGATGTAATCAAAGAGGTGCATCTTTGTAGGTATGTCTTGAAAGTGTTGTTGGAAGCATTGGCATTCCAAGACTAAGAGAGATGTGTATCCTTTGCAAAGGCATGACTGTGAAGTTGGCTGAAGATTAAGAGGACTTGTAAAGTGAACCCCCAAGTAGGTGTAAGCAGTGGTGATCTCAATAGACTCGCCCTTATAAAAGAACTAACTTAGATAGGGTACTCTTTGATGAATTAAACATCATCACCTTAGTGTTGCTAAGATTGACTGCAAGTTGTTTTAAGTCACAAAAGCAAACAAGAGCATCCAACTATCTTTGTAATCCCTCAGGAGGATAAGCAAGAAAAACAACATCATTTGCAAAAAGCATTATAGCAATCAAGACATGATGTAGAAGGTAACCATCGTCAACATGTGTGTATTGACAAATAAATTCTTCAAGCACATCAATGTGGATCCCAAAGAGTGAAGGAGAAGAGAACAACCTTGTTTGGCGCCAGTGGTACTCTGGACATTCTATGACAAATCAAAAGTTGTCTGGAAGTGGCCAATAATTACCTCATATAGTCTCTTGATGGTAGTGATAAACAGCTCCAAGATGCCAATGTCATGTCGTATTTGAAATAAATGATGCCTAGGAACAATGTCAAAGGCCTCTCGAAAGTCCACAAAACAACAAAACACTTTAGAGGACCATTGGTGAGCCCCTTAATAATAGCTTTGAGAGTAAAAACATAATCAATAGTTTGATGATCCCTTCTAAAACCAGCCTGCCCTCTTGCTCTAAGCTTACCTTGATCCAACAATTCTGACAATTTCATATTCAAAATTGTTGCATAAAGCTTGCAAGCTTACCAAATGTGTACCCAATCATTATAGTTCTGTAGTTATTTGGATCTGAATAGTCCCTAGATTTGTGGATAGGGTGGATAATATGCTGCGACCAAGAGGCTAGAAACCTAGAACAAACAACCTCGTTGAATAATTTTGTTATGGGATAGCCAAGAGCTTCAACACCATGCTTCAAGAACTCAGCCTGAAATCCCTCAAAATCAACAACCTCAAGGCAAGGAACCCTGAACAAACTGATTGAATAATTTTGCAATGTGATAACCAAGAACTTCAACATCATGCTTCAAGAACTCAGCCTGAAATCCCTCAAAATCAACAGCCTTGCTAGTGCTTAATTTATGTATAGCTCTTTTGATGGCCCTTGAAGAGAAGAGGTGAACATGATGTTGGGGGGGAAGAGATATGAATGGTGGGCTGCCTTGAGATATCATATAAAGAATTAGCATGGGAGATGCAAGAATTGTTATTGATGCATATGGGATGGGGCTTCCTAGAAAGAAGAGTCTTCCAAAAGGCTTTGGGAGAGTGATGAAGAGCATCTAGAAGCTCACAACGCATAGCAACAAGAAACTTTTGCTTCTTACGTCAAATGAGGCATTTATATTCCTTTTGAGTGGAAGATATAGTTGTAGGCTCATGGATAAGAGCAAAACGAAGCTTTCAATGCATGGACTTACATTCCTCGTCATACCAATGACTCATGGGGCAAGCACCAATGCGACAAAGAGGCTTTTGCTGAGGAAAGGTGTGGGGAAAAAGTCGAGGGCTGCATCCCATAATGTACCAGACAAAAGTTCATATTTGGTTGTTGCTATGGTGGAATTAAGATAGTATTGGGACATCAATTAGTAGAGACAAGTAGCATAATCATCAGACAAACACGGATTAAAATGAATCATGGAATAGTTGGTAGGATTGGGCGATGGAGGAGGAAAACATGAAGAGGTGAAAGAGGAGGAACTCAGGGAGAAAGTGAACATTGCATGATCAGCCAAGGGAAGTTGACTAGATACCTTAAAGGCATGAATATCAGAAAGCAAATTCTCGTTGGTGATGACATAGTCAGCCACACTCGCACCTCAGGCATGTCGCAAACAAGTGAACCTAGAGAAGTTAGGAAAGATAGAAATCCTATTGAGAACATAGAGGCCATGTGACTCGCACAACTAAATCAAGTGTTTTCCATAAGTTGTAATAGGATGCTTCTCATCTGTAGAGGTCCTAGTGAATGCAAGATCCTTGGGGTTGAATTAAAAGGGACATAACTCATCCTTTGTAAGATCATGAATAGGTGCTTGGTGGGTCCCAATGCGAGCATTGAAGTCACCTAAAAGAATGACATCACCCACTAATGAATATATAGAAATCTCCAAGTAGAGATCCAAGTATGGGTCACCATTAGAGTGGATGACAAAAGTTGATGATGCTGGAGGAAAATAACATACTGCTATGAAGATGTCTCAAAGAGGGGGTGGGCCCCTCTTGATCTGAAACCACATATATCTAGAGTGCTCATCTGACACGACCAATGACACATGTTGGTGAAGGCAATACCAAATGAGGCATACCACATCACATGAATGGCGAACACCACCTAGTCGACATATCACACGCCTGAAATTATAAACACAAGAGTATCCATTGATTGGTGGAAGAGATCATTTTGGGCTCTCATGGATCTTTGTGATAAAAACAAGATCTCGTGAAGAAATAACATCTTGGAATGTACCCAAGGAAGACCATATCGCCCTAATAAAATTCCAACAAGCAACAAAGAGGCTACTATTACCTACTGGGACCCGAGACCACCTTCACTTTGCAAGCCAAGGGCATGACCACCATGAAGCAAGGGAGTCATGAATAACAGCTAGCTAACACGCTAGCTAACATGTCAGCAAATGGAATCGTACAGGTGCAAGTCAACGTCGCTATATGATTTGTACGGTGACTCTGAAATTTAGACCATACGATTAGATAGGTAGGGGAAAAAAAGTAAAAAGTAAAAAGCAAAACAAAAAAAAGCACATGCAAGCACTAAGGTGGCAATCATCCATGCAAAGGGCGGTTATAACCAACTCTAAGAAAACGTTCTAAAAGTGCACTAAGGAGAAATTTTAAAACATAATGCCCACGAAGAAGAAAGTGAATGAAGAGGGAAGTGAAGAGTGCCAAGGGAAACCAGGCATGCAAAGCTGAGCTGCAACAATGAGAAAAATAGGGTTTGAGAGATACCCTAGCCGCCAGTAAAAACTTGTAGGAGTGTGAATTTAGCCAAAAGAGGAAGGGATCTAGGAAGCAAGGGCCTATGTAGCTAAAGAATCTGAAAAGCAAAAATGGATGGAAAGGGTAAACACCAGGCAAGGAATAGGCCGGATAATTTTTCTATAAACCCCCGTAAAGAAATCACACAAGAAAATCTATTTGCTAACCAAGGACCTCTCAAGGTTTTATAGAAGAAAGGAAAAACAAAGGTACGAACTAAATATACCAGTAAAAAGAAGCATCGTACGAAGTTAGGAACGACGACGAAGATAAAACTTGCAGGTAGATGCCTGAGGATGGGTTGAACTGTTGCAGAGAATTTATGATGAAAGGTTGGGATACAAGGAAAACAGTCGCCATACGAATTCACTGAAACAATCGAACGGTTGTGGCAGATTGTACAATCGTAGAAGGGAGGAATTGTACAATCACAAGAAGAAAGCGTACAACTGCAGCAAAAAGGAACTGTATGCCAAGAAGAACCGTACGATTGCAAGGTGAATTGTACGATTGCAAGGTGGTTCATACGATTGCACCAAGAAAGGGAAGCATACGATTGCACCGTACAGAGGGTAAAAGGAATCATACAATAGAACGCTTGGTTATGTAGGATGAATGACACTGAAGTATGAGTGAGGCAAGAGATTTTCGTGATCATATACTAAATATTGTTGGACGAAGGATTGTGCGTTCACTAGGCTCATTGCATCAGAGGGAATATTGGCCAAGACAAGAAGACCCAAGATTCACAAGACTATTGGAACCAGCGTATTACCCACATAGGCGAGGACGTAGTTATCATCCTTGGCATGGATGAGGTTATCAGTCGTGGCAAGATCGTGGTGATAGGATGGAAGCACAGAATCAACCCTCTAGAGAGCAGTAGATGGAACCCCATAAGGCATGGCAAAGGGAACTTCGGTGTGAAGTTCACAAAGAAAAAACGCCGGAGGAAAATAGTGATCAACAAAGTGGAGGGGAAAATGAACAAGTAGCACTAAAGGATATAACTTTCACTCAACCTGCAGGAGAGTTTTGTTAGAAATGGTGAATCGAGACTCCTGATTATCATAAATTAAAAGCAACACTGGAGAAGGCAGGATTGAGTATTATGGCGCAAGTACCTCCTTTTGATAGGAATTTCTTCAATGAGTACTTGTTATGGATAGTTCAATCATATGATGCAAAGAATAACTATACGTTTGTCTGCCTCAAGAATTGGCATCTCAAGGTAGAATTCTCTGCAAAGAATTTCCGATGGATATTCGGATTGCCACAAGGAGGACGAATAGTAAAGAAAGGACATGTGGATCAGATTGAGTGGCATAGGTTGATCAGTGATTTGACTATACTTAAACCTGAAGAAGCCACCAAGTCTTTTGGTCCAGGAGGACAGGGAATTAAGCAAAGTCAACTAAAGACTAAGGAACTCCAATGTGTCACATTGCGATAGCACCACTGTCAGAAGAAGCACAATCATCGAAAATGCCCGTATGGTTGGCGCAATATGTAGAGGGCATAATGGAAGGTGTGCAATATGATTGGGGAACATACTTATCACATAGAATCCAAATATTATTGCAGCGAACAACAAAGAACTTCTCCATGACACTACATGCAATTGGAGTCATGTTAGATGCAGTTTCTTAGGTTGGCATGCCATTTTATGGATTGACGGCTCCAAGGGATGTGCCAAAGGACCAACCTTCAATTTTAAGATGGGCAAGAATAGTACTAGTGAAGAAGCCTACTCCAGAGAAGCCAAAGACCAAGAAAAATACAAAGAAGCCGAAAGCAGTTATAATTGAAGAAAGTGAGGCTTCTGAGGAAGAGGTACACCATAGGCATAAAAGAAGAAAGAAGTTGAATCTGGATCAAGAACAGGATGAAACAGTTCCTGAGAAATTGCTGCAAGAGCAATCAATGCATCAAATAAGAGAAGAAGGACCATCAGCAAATCCTGTTTGAACAAGGAGACAATGAGAGCAGGAAAAAATGATGCTACAAGAACAGCAACTTTCAGCACCTATCAAGCAACAACAAATATTGGCCATAGAGCCAATTGAGGAGGTTGGAATAGGATTGGAGGAAATGGACATAATGGAGATAGATCTACCAATGGAGGAACCTCAACCAAAGAAAACTTGTGGGTCACCTACTCTGGTAGATGTAAATGAATTTGAATTGTTGGAAGAAGCAAAACAATGGTTGAAGGAGGTAGGAACACCACCAAGAGCTAGGGTGGAAAGTCCAAAAAAGAGTAAGGAGATAGTGGTTGCTCCATGGAAAGAGGAACAACCACAAATCAGAATTGTAATGAGAGGCGGCAACAGCCGAAAATTAGTTAGTGAGGGGAATGTAGAAGGTGGACATAAGAATATAGAGCAACGTGATCCATTGGATGGGTCACAAGCGCAAAATGGTGAGTAGCAAAAACAGACAAGGAATGAATAAGAGATTGAAGCAAAACAAACAGATTGACCAAAAACTGCGGCAGAACAAACAACCAAAGATTACTATAGAACAAACAGAAAAGTAGGAAAATACTGCAGAACAACTTAACCAGCAGAGAGGAATTGAAGATACCCAGTTGGAGGATAACAAAGATGCATCTCCCAACCAAGAGGGAGTAGAGGAAGAACAAGCAGATGAGGCAGTCAGGGGCTGCAGACATATTTCATGATTGAAATACCCACTTTTGGGCTAACCGATGAAGAAGGAGAAGAAACTGATGATTATGTAGACGAGTTCTTTGGGAGGATAATGGATATGTTCAATCATACAAGAATGCAATTTTGACTGGGCTGCGTCGGACAGTTAAGACAGTGGAAGGCTAGAGCCTATAAGGAAATAGATACAACAATGAAATGGGTGAAAAAGGAGGACAGGATAAGGAAGCTCACAGAAATTTATGCAAAACAACCTTGGGCATCCCCAGCTAAAGAGGTAACAAGTATGATTGAGATAGAAGAGTTACCAGAGGGAATGAAGACTACTTATAGTGCCTCCGAGAGTGTATGTGGATACCAGTCGTTCTCGACACTGTCCACTAGACACAACCAAAGTGGAATATAGGAGAGCACCACCTGAGCTAGCATTTCTATTTCGGAAGTATAATTTTCTGACACATTGGATAGAGTGGCTTACCACAAGGTTGGAGCAGATCCATCAAGCCAAGGAAGCACAAAAAGAAGAAACAGAAGCAACAAGAAGAGAAATGGCTGCTATGGAAGAAGAAATTGAAGGAATTAAGAAAGAGGCTGAAGCAAGACAAAAAGAAACAGAAATTGAAATGAATGACATGAAACAGGCTTTTGAACACCAATTGAAGATCCAAGAAGAACAATGGAAAATCACAAAGGACCAAGTAGAAGAACAAGGCAAACAATTGAAGGAGAAAGAAGAGTTGCTGAAAAAATATGCAAAATAGTTGAAACAAGAAGAGGAGCAACTGAAAACTAATAGTGAGCAACTCAAGAATCAAGAGGAGCAATTAAAAATGAAGGATGGACAGTTACAGCTCAAGGATCAGAAGATGGCTGAAATGACGAAAGATGTAGATAGATACAATAAAATGATTATGGAACTGTTGCCATTTTCAAGGGGTACATCATTTTTATTTCTTTTCTGAAAGAGCAGTTCTCCTGGGTTCAGCCCTAAACCACAGCAGAAGAGGGCACCTCAGAGTGAATCCGGGAGGTTTTAAAAAATTGTTATTTGTGGGGAATTCGTCTAAGTATTTTTCGCCCCAAAGCGCTGCATTCCAGAGCGCTTTGGGGCATTTTCGCCGGCTTTGAGCGCTTTAGGGCGTTTTCTGAAGAAAGGAAGAAAAGGAGGAAATGGGCTTTTAATTCAAAATTTTGACTAAGTATTTTTCGCCCCAAAGCGCTCCAGGGCAAATTTCCCCCTTTCAAGCGCTTTGGAGCATTTCCTCGCCGGTTAAAGAATGTTTGTGCAAGTTGCTCATTTTGGCTAAGTGTTGCTTAGTGCCCCAAAGCGCTCCAGTTTGGAGCGCTCCAGGGCACTTTTTCCCTTTTGCCGCGCTTTGGAGCATTTGTGAGGCGGTTCACGTGAAAGCAAGAGGCCCTAATAATTTCTAAGTATAAAAAGTGCCCCAAAGCGCTCCAGTTTGGAGCGCTCCAGGGCAAAATCCCCAAAGTCGAGCGCTTTGGGGGTTATTTCCGACTATGAATGCAAAAGTCGCCCTAAAGCGCTATCATTCGGCAGCGCTAGAGGGCAGATATCTCCCTCAGGAGCGCACTAGGGCAATTTTGCCTTGCTCGTTTTGGGTAACCAGCCGGTTCTCAGCTTTTGCGGCAGCGCATTGTTTTAAGCAGTATAGGCGCGTTTCCCGCCCAAATTTTGTCGGTTAAGCAGCAGGTGTCCCCGGAGTAAAAGGTCAAGTTTTTTCGGGATCAGAGCTTGTTTCAGTACAGCCAAGGCCATACTCCAGTATCATGGTGGGTGACCATTGAAGACAAACAGTAGCGAGCATTTGAGGCAAAGTACCGCTACATCCACCATATTAATGGGCCATTCCCTCCCAGCTACTAAATCTGTCCGAGACCATGCCATCATAAAGGAAAACAGTGGCAGAATCAGATACGGCCGACAAAGATAATATTTGGCCGCTTTTTGCAGCTTTTACAGGTTTGGGTATTTGTGCCCATATTGTAATCTGGGGAGGGTTCTCTGCTATAAATAGCACCATTTTATATTGTAATCAGGGGGGGAACATATTGCTAAAGAAAGTTGTTGTAGCTAAGATCGTTTGCTTCAATACAATCCATACTTTGGCTCCAATTGTGTCTCTTTCTTTTATGCTGCCTTATTCGTGTCATTTCTGCATTTACTCATTTATTTTTCTGATTGCTGTCATTTTGAACTCTGGATCGCAGCATTGGCAATTATCTGAGCTTGGAATGCATGTTTAAGGATACATAAGGAAGAATTTCATAGCTGGTTTCTGTTACATGTATTGCTTTGATTGTTGTTGGTTTAGTTGCTAGTTAGTGACTGTGCTGCTTGTTCTTCCCCAACGTTGAATACCACCGCTTCTAACCCTTATCCCTTTTATTTCTTTCCTGCACCCTTATCTTAAAACCAAAAATCACATAGGAAGTCGGCCTTCTCCGGAGATTGGCACGGAAGGCATCCCTTCCGGCCTTTCAAGTTGTTGGGCGAATCGAGGACGCAACGACAAAAAATCCTTTCCTCATGGCAGATTTGTAACCAACAGGAACATAAGGCCATGCTTCAGATTAGAGAAGAGCAACAACAGGCTCATCAAATAGAGCTAGAACAGCGGGATCAGGTGATTGCTGAAAAGAATTAAGAACTGGCCATTGCAACAAGAACCGAGGCTGAGTTAAAAGAAAAACTTCAAAAAGGAACCTCAAAATGAGAGAAGCAGTTGTTACAGGCCTTAGCCACAGTAGAGGAGAAAGCAAACAAGTATGGCTTAAAATTCGTGGAACTCAGTCAGTATGCAGCATGTTTGAGGGATGAACGAGCAATCCTCCAAGTCCAAATATCAGATCTACGGGCCGAGCAACAGCAGCAGCCAGCTAAAGGAAAACAGCAAACATCGATGGGGATGCCGACTGATTTAAAGGGGAGGGCAGATGTAGGCGAAAATTTTGCCTCTCAGAAAAAGAAGTAAAATTGTGTATAGATTGTAAATTTTGACAAGTTTTGTGCAATTTTGACAAAGTTTTGTAAAGCAAAATGTAAATGAAATTAGTGTGGAATTATGTGTAATTAGTACAAAATACAAATTAGGCTCAAATGAAATTAGAAACAAAATTAGCCAAAATGAGGGAAATGAAAATAAAATTTGGTTTAATAATTAAATGAGACTTTAGGAAAATCAAGTTGAACTATAGGACGACGGTTGTAGGGTGGCAGTTGCGAATAATGCGTTGTCCCAAGAACCACTTGGAATGGCTTGGATAGGCATCATATGGCCCCCCCATTCATTTTTGAGTGGTTGTTCCAAGAGAATGAAGGAAGTAACACTGTTTTATGTTGCAGAGGAGAATTTTTTCCTATGAATGCCAAGGTCGTTGGGCCTGTGTATGTTGTATTGCATGTTGGTTCTGTATTCAGCAGCCATTATTAATGCAACTCCAGCCTTTGAGTACAATTGTGTGTGCATGTGTTGGCAAATGGATGATTCCATGGTGATAATGTTGTTTGTGTTATTATGTATTGTGTATATCAAATAGTTGCAGGTACAAATCTTTGTTGGAATAACTATTCATTGCAGGTTCTGGAAGTATACAGTTGTCGCAAGATGGTTATGGTGGAATTAATAGATGAATGGAGCGATTAGCATGATATATTATATTGTAGAAACCGTGCAGTTAAGAGTGAATGAGGATTAACCCTTGTATGTTGCAAGCCGAAAGCAAACTTAGCACAAACTGAACGACTGGGATAGTCATGCAAACTGCTGGTTGATAACCATACGGTTGTGATTAACCTATGGTATCAATAACCGTGCAATAGCAAAAGCATAGTGAAGGCATAGTCACCGGTTGTAAGCCATTATACAAAGTTGGAGGAATTGTACAAGGTTGGTGTAAATTATTACTTAGGCACATCGTACACTTTGACGAACTATAAGATCTATTGTACAATTGTGGTCAAGTATGCAAAGTGAACGCTTGGCAATTGTACGAATTGTATGATTTGGTAAATCATACGATGGGTAGACTGAACGATTCTGACTGAATAGTATGATTTTTGGATTGTCTTTTTGAACCAAACTGCACGGACAATCAAGTGTGCAATTGTACGTCATACAATCTGGTTGTACAGTTTGGGATCCATACAAGAACTGTGTAATTGAGCTTATGAATCCTTTGATGCTTTCTCCCTGAGTCTATCACCACCTCCTATGCTAAGAATATCGCCACTCGTGCTACACCAACTGCTGCTACAACCATCTCTATTGTTGGCGGTAGTGGTTCATCGAATTCCTCATCGCTCAACAAACCTTCTTCTAGTGATTGGTCCTCTAAAAACAATTGTTGACCTCTTCTTATTGTGCATACATTGCGATCTCCTTTGCAAATACACAAGCGTCAATTCTGGTCTTTTGAGCACACTCCCTTGCGGTTGTCTTTGTGCTTGATTCCCATCCTTTGCACCTCTAGTCATTCTCCCCATGCTTGTGCTAGAGTTACCAATTGCTCCATCTCTTCTTGTGCATGCTCCATGTTGACGCTTTCTTCACCACTTGGACAAACTTTCTCCTTGACCTGATTCTAGTTTGCTTGTCATACCTCCACTTGTTTTTCTTCCTTTGTCATCAAAAGCAATGTCTACCACCGCTCAGCTTGCTCTTTGTCTAGACTTCCCTCCTCCAAAGAGTTCCACACACACTCCACTTCTAGCAACAAGATTGCAATTTCATTGTTGTGTCTTGTCCATATTTCCTTGCCAGCAAGTTCTCTCAACACATCAGTAGTTTGCACGTTGACAACTTCCTCATCATGTAACTCAACATCATGTAAATCCTTGTCATCATGTAACTTTGTATCGGTGGTTACACTTTCAAGAATTCTCTATCGTTGTTATTGCACAATCCTCTAACTTCTTCTCGTAGAATATTCACTTGTTCTTGCGCTCACCCTTCCATGTCCACATCTCTCATGTCCTTGAGTCGGGTTATCTATCATTCACTTCCACCCTTCTTCAAATGTCTTTGCGGTCATGGGTTTAAACTTCATACAACAACAACACCAAATGTAGCACAACAATGGTATTCCATGTTTGAAGGAACATAGAAGAGTAAATGATAGAAAATATCAACAATAAACAACATTCATCATAGTACGAAAAAAATATATATTCAGATTTGAAATGGAACAAAACTGCACATTGTCATTTGTATTTATTTATGAACAACAATACACAATCATGTATAGTAGCAATACTCTCAACTACAGATACTCACAAACACATGCATATAGAAGATGCTTCCCAATGCTATTCAAAAAATGTAAGGGATATAATTATACTACTCCTAGACAAAGGAGGCCGTTGCCAACTTCCACAACATCCTCATACCTATCCCTCATTACCCTTACATGACACCTCATATTACATTTACATTCATATTACTCACACACTAATAATGTCTAATAATCAACTTGACAAACACTTAGCATGCAAACTACACAAAATGACAAAATTTTATATACAATCAAAATTGTATGTGCGTACTCATCTCCATACGCTCTCATTCATGTTCAAGGTGGCGCTTGAGGTGGTACAACATCAAAATTGGCTACTACATATAGAAGAGTAAACTCCACTAACGTCAATAGATTAGAAACAAAGCTCTCCAATCTCAAGATTTCATATTTTGATAATGTCGAGGCCTATGTATCATTCTTTAAGGTCGTATAAGCTGATATAGCTATGACAAGTGGCAAGTTAAACACTGATGAAGAGTATGTAAAATATGTTATTTCAAATCTTACTTCACCTTTTTAGACAATTAGCTTAGTGATTAATATGAATGCAATGGCTATAAAGGATTTAGAGCCTATAACTCTTGATGGTCTCTTCAAACTTCTTGTTCATTATGAAGTTGATATGAAGAATTGTCAAGCACTTCCTTAAATACCGGTCCATGCTAAGAACTTTAAACCAATGGAGACTAAGGCTTAACGGCCTAGGGGTAAGTCAAGCTTTTCGAAGACTTGGACTCGGACTCAACAAGTTTTTAAAAAACTCAACGAGTTTCATAACTATGTGTAAGCCTATGGGCAATAGTGATGTATTTACCCATAACGATATTGGTTAAACCAATTGTATGGTTAAACTCAAATAAGGATTTGATATATCAATATATTGCAATTTAACCTTTAAGCCAGGTTATGTCAGCTTGAGGTTTATAATAGTTAAGGATTAGGTATCTATATATACCCCCAATGACTAATCCATTGTATCATAATCCATTGTATCAGTTTAAATAATGTGATACCATATGGTGCCTACAGGCACCTACCCCTTAATCTTATTTTGATTATCTCTATTATTTAGTTTGTTTGTATGCTCGTGTATTCCGTTCTTCTACTTTTTGCATATGATTGTCATGAATGCTCCGCTTAGGAAAATTCTTAAAAAGTGATAATAAATCCAACACTACCCACTTTCCACTTAAAGCCAATCTACAAATTTTGAACCTAATGCTCAGTGTCAATGACATTACCTTCCAATTCTAACACTGTTTGCAGCAAAGTGAATGACACAAGTATTATTGGCCAATTGGTGGTATTTGTTACTAGAATAATTCCAAACAGAGAAAACCAAAATTGTATCACCAATCACAGGCCCCATAAGCATGCAGTACAATAGACGACATTGTTCATGAACTTACATTGTGTAGGTGCTGTTTGAGATTCCCATTGTTGTAGACCAACCTTGAGACTTGTTTAGGCAATAACTCATTCTCCTCCCCCAGAAGCTTATTCATGGCGCTCAGCTTCTTGTTAAGGGATTCAAGGCGTGATGCCTCTTCCCTCTGTTTTTCTCTACACCTCAACACACACCAGCCATAAACATCATTAAACAATTGAGCAGAACCAGCTGACAAGGAGAGGTGCACGTATACACACACCCCATGTGTATACCTTTCTACACCTAAATACACACCAGCCATGAAAATCCTCAAACACAACAATTGAATTGAATAAGCAAAAAAGAGAATGGAAATATATACAATGTGTCCTTCCACCAGCACACCCATTAATGATGGACTTCCTCAAAAACAAAAAACTAAGTTGCACGAGCAAACAAGGAGTGTGTGTGTATATATATACAACTCTAAAGCCGAATGCTCACCAACCATGAACATCCTCGACCACAAACAATTAAGCCGAACAAGCATAACAAGAAATGGATATATCAATGTGTATATCTTCCTACACCTGAATGCCCACCAACAATAAAAATCATCGACCACAAACAATTGAGCCCAACAAGCATATCAGGGAGTGCGTATACCTCCCTACACCTGTACCCAACAACACCTGACTGCCCAACAACCATGTACATCCTCGAACAAAAACATTTGAGCTGAATAAGCATAAACAGGGAGTGGATGTACATATAATGCGTATACGTTCCTACACGTGAATGCGCCCCACCGCCCCCCGCCCCTTCCCCCAACCATGAACATCCTCGAACACAAACAATTGAGCCGAACAAGTATAACATTGAGTGGATATATATACAATGTGTATACCTCCCTACACCCGAATACCCAACAATCATGCAGATCCTTAAACACAGACAATTAAGCCGAATAACCAAACACCTGAATACCCACCATCCATGAACATCCTCAAACACAAACAATTGAGCTGTACAAGCCAACAAACAGGGCGTGGGCGTATATACAATGTGTATACCACCTGTTTTAGAAGCAGACTTTGATCTACTTAGGATCCACATTGAACAACACTGGGCACTACCGAATCGACTGTTGGCGACGGAGGGAAGAAGACTTTGGGCGTTGTTAATAGAGGGCTTCCAGTGCTTCCACTTGTTCTCTGTCGTATCTCACACATTTGTTTTGCTCTGATTATACCTCCATTTCCATTGAAAGCTCGTCTCACTTCAAACTCACTGGTTTCCGCCAATGCGCACACACAATCAGAGATTGCTGCCCTTAGTTGTTATTGAAAAGTTCAAAGGAGCGGTTGGTAGTGTAGTGGAAAAATGACTGAGGGGAGCGATGAGCGGTGTTCCATGTTGCCATGTAGGTTTGTAATTTGGTATACACCTTTACATATTATTAAAGTGGGAAAGCATGGAAACTGAGTTTTAATTTGTTCGTCATCTTTTTTTCACATAAAACAGGTTATAAATATATAATGTATATGTTTACTGTCTTAAAAAAAACACCTCTCATCTTTATAAATTATATTTAACATAATGGCAGTTGCTGCTTGTGGTTGTAATGTCGATTTTTCTTGTGTTTGTTCGCTGATATTTGTAAATATTTAATATTTATAAATATTTGTAAAAATGTTCAATATAAAAAATATATTTAATATCATTATAATAATTAAATAATAATAATAAAATAAAAAATTTAATGTCACAACATTCTAATACGTTGTATTCAATAACTCTTCAGTTCAAATTACTTTACTCAAAAAAAAAAAAAGCGTAATTTCAATTATATTACCCATTAACTGCTAATATCAATATCGATAAGGTAAAAATGTTTGGAAAGAAATTGAAAGGATTCAATTTTAGCGCCAACAGGTTAAAGGAGAAGATATATTTTATGTTGGGCTTGTTGACGTTACTAATGCAAATATATTTCTTAAAAGATTAGATAGATTGGGTTTTTATACGGCGGGATTAAAACATGTAAATATCAAAACATTCTAAACTTTGCTTTCAGGATAAAATATAGAATTGATTAAATGATATAAATTTGGTTAGTTTGTTTGATATAGGTTTGTTGAAAAAAATATTATTCTAAAAAAAAATTAAAAAAATTATGAATGTAACCAACTTTTTTATATATAAAAATAAAATTTATAAGAGTTCAGTGAGTAAGTTTTTGGCTTATTTTTAGGAGGTCTAAATTTAAGGCTTTGGCGTTTTTTTTAGGAGGTCCAAGTTTAAAATATGATGTACTTATAAAGAGATAGATTGGATGGTAGTGGTTGTTTGTCGATTGATTGTAAGGAGGGTCAATTTCATTGTATTCAAGGTTTATATAGGTTGTATCCTTAATTATCAAATTTGTCCAATTTTTTAGTTGAAGGTCGAAATTCGTCTAATTTTAAATACTCACATTGACAAACAAACCTTAAATTCGACAAAAAAAAAAAAAATTAAGTAGTGTAGAAGGGTGACAATTTATTTTTTTGATATTAATGTGTGGTTTTGTTTTGGAGGAAGTGCTGTGAATTCAGGTAATTTCCCATCGGTTCATCCCCGACTCTGTGTTGCCCAAATGTGTAAATCGTCAGCAGCTTAGTAAAAAATGATTACAGGAACAACACTCCAAAAACATTATCAATTATAATTTTTAAGAATAACCCATACGAATAGACTTTCCACACATTGAATTATTTTTATATTTTTTTTTCACATGACATCTGGAAATGATGGCTCTTTCATGTAAACGAAGTCTTTTCAATGTAAATTATATTCAGGTTAGTTCATGCTACGGGATTGCTAATTTACATTAGCAAATATTTAATGTTTGAAATTGTTCTTTAAAGTCGGGATAAACAAATAGAAAATTACCTCAAAGACAGCAACAGCAAAACCCTTACATTCACACTCTAAAAAACAACCATTATAATTTTTTTAAATACAATATACACCTAAAAATTGTCTACGTACGAAATTTATGCAAAGAATAAGTTAGTGCTTTGCATGCAAAATACATATACAGTGTTATTTTGAATTATTTAATAAATTAGAAAATTATTTTTTTGTTTTTTTATTTGGTTAGTGTGAGAATCCTAACTATGATTCCTCCTAAAATTAAAATTGAGAGCTATGCTTATCAATAAGAAATTTAACACATAACTATTACACACCCACCTACTCTACGTTGGCAGCTTGTACCTTGGACCTCCCGAAGAAGAACCAAAGCCCTAACAGTTACGCTGTCCCCAATTTTCCAAGTTTATATATTCATGAAAATGTTGTGTGCATATACTAAATTTACATATTCACATTTATAATAGATCGAATTGTGTGTCGAATTTTATTCCGAATTTTTGATCATATCGAATTTTTTGCGAACTTTAAAAATGTTAAATTCAAAATTTTTTGCGAATTTCAAAAGTGTCGAATTCAAACACGAACTCGAACTTGATAACTAAGGCTTGCATCTATAGGTGTCTTTTTTACATAAGTTCACTCACACACACTATACTCCATTGTGGTTTGAAACTGGATCTTTGGAAAAAAAATTGAAGTCGTAACTACTATGATTTGAACCTGGATCTTTTGAAAAAAAACTCAAAATCCTAACCACTATGGTGTTCGAGAGGTGTTATTGATTTCCCTATTTCCTTATGAAAAAATAATTAGTTTAATAATTTTTTTTTAATTTGGTTAGTGTAAGAAAACCCTACTACTACCAACGCATAGGGTTGAGCAGTCTCCTCCCAACCATGACCCCTTTAAATTCGAGGGCTATGCTTATCAATAGAGAATTTAACACGCAGCCACCATTCACCCACCCCCTGACACACTCGCCCATACCGCGGTTTGAATCTTGTACCTTCTGAAGAAGAGCCAAAGCTCGAATTGTTGCGTTGTCCCCCGGACTATAAAATTTTAGGTTAGTATGAGAAAATTGGTTTAATATTTTATTTTATTTTTTTAAGTTTTCATTTTATCAGGCAATATATTACATATGATTAAGATAATCTAACTAATGTCCTATGGGAGAGAACGCATCGATTCGAGCTTTGATTCTTCTTCGAGAGGTCCAAGGTTCAAACCACGGCATGGATGAGTGTATAAGGGATGTGTGTATGGTTGTGTGTTTGGCCCTAATTGATAAGCTCAACTTTCACCCTTATAAGATGTCATGGTTGGGATGGAAATGCCCAACCCTCGGTCATAGAGGTTTCTCACACTAACCTCAATCAAAATATTTGAGAATTTATAATGTCTACCATTTTAATATACACTCAATATTAATGGTTTTTTAATTTAATATAACCAATTAAAAACTACTAGTAACTTTAATTAGCAATATTTTTTTGACCAATTTAATTAATTAAAATAATTTACTTTTTAATATGTATATTATATTAATATATTTATATGTTTAATTTAGCAATATGATCATATGTATATGTTTAATTGAGTAATGTAAGTATATTTATGAATGTCCTGTGTCAATACAAGTAGATATGGCTTTATTTCTCTTATGCACATTTTCTTTTTCTTGATAAGGGTTTAGGCCTCTCTAAAAATCTTGTGTTTACTTTAAATATTTTATTAATTTGCTTGTTGTGGTGCAATGGTAAATGTCTTGGATACTGGTAGATGCCAACCCAAGTTCCTTTTTCTCTGCCTCCATTCTACAAATATGTGGTGTAGTTGGGAATGTCTTATGTGTTGGTAGAGACTCAATATTAATGGTTTTTTAATTTAGTATAACCAATTAAAAACTACTAATAAATTTAATTAATAATATTTTTTGATCAATTTAATCAATTAAAATATTTTACTTTTTAATATATATATATATATATATATATATATATATATTTAATTTAGCAATATGATCATATGTATATGTTTAATTGAGTAATGTAAGTATATTTATGAATGTTCTATGTGTCAATACAAGTAGATATGGCTTCATTCCTCCTATGCACATCTTCTTGATAAGGGTTTAGGCCCCTCTAAAAATCTTGTGTTTACCCTAAATATTTATCTGCTTGTTATGGTGCAATGGTAAATGTCTTGGGTGCTGGTAGAGGTTGACCCAGGTTCCTTTTCCCCTACCTCCATTCTAGGTTCCTTTTTCCCTGCCTCCATTCTACAAATATGTGGTGTAGTTGGGAATGTCTTATGTGTTGGTAGAGGTCGACAAGGCTCCATTCCTCCTATGCCTACCCTGTTGATAGGGGTCTAGGCCCCTCTAAAAATCTTGTGTTTACCCTAAACATTTTTTCATCTTCTTGCTGCAGTGCAATGGTAAATGTCTTAGGTGCTGGTAAAGGTTGATCCAAGTTCTACTCCCCCTGCCTCCACCTTGCAGATATGTGGCGTAGCTAGGAATGTCCTATGTGTTAGTATAGGTTGTCCAAGCCCCTTTAAAAATCTCCTATGTGCTAGTAGAGTTTGTCCAAGCCCCTCTAAAAATCTTGTGTTTATCTTAAACATTTTTTGGTCCACAAGGATGGTGTAGTGGTTAGGGCTTTGGCCTCTCTTTGGAGAGGTCCAAGGTTCAAACCCCTATATACTCAGAAAGGGATAGTTGGATGGTAGCGGTTGAGTGTTTATCCGTTTATTACCCCAATTCGATGCCCTGGAGGGTTGGGTGTCTCGTTGACTGTGTTTTACGGTTGGTTACCCCAGTTCGATGCTTTGGAGGATTGAGTGTCCCGTTGACTGTGCTTTACCGAATGGGCCTAAGTTTTATAGAGGCAACCCATTCATGGCGTTACCCATTTCCTTAAAAATCTTTAAAAAATGTAAGTATATTTATATGTTTAGTTGAGTATTTCATTGCAAGGAAGGATTTAATTTTATAATTATATTTTTAGTTATTTCTTTGCAAAGAAGAATTTGATTTTATAATTATATGTTTATGTTTAATATTCTTTTTGTCGTAATGTTGAATATTAGTTATTTCTTCACACGATTCTTAGTTCATAGTCATTTATTTTTTATAACTATCCTAAACTTTATTAATTTATAATATTTTACAAGGAATTCGCACAAAGCAAGTAAGCCCTTTAAGCAATATGTGATATTAGATTAGTGGATTGGTAAGTGTAGGTGTGGGTGGGCACTTACCAAGAAGAGATCTAGGTTCAAACCTAGGGGAAGCCAACTCTTTGTAAAGGTAGTAGTTTGCTCCTAATCCTTTGAGTATGTATCAAACCGACAACGATACGAACCTCCAACGACTGATGGTCCCCATCTCATGTCGGGTCAAAGCACACAAGTCCCTTAAGCAATATATGATATTAATCTACCCCAAGGACCAGGTGGATTGGTAAGTGTAGGTGTGGCTGGGCACTTACCAAGAAAAGACCTAGGTTTAAACCTAGAGGGAAGCCAACCCTTTGTAAAGGTAGTAGTATGCTCCAAATCCTTTGAGTGTGCGCTAGACCGACAACACCGACAATGATATGAACCCCAAACGATGTGCTAACCGAGTTACTAAAAATAGTGGTTGTAACCAACTCTCCTATGTAATTAAAAAAATGTGATATTTTTTTTGGGGTTACATAGGGGAGTTGGTTACAACCACTATTTTTAGTAATTAGCAAGTGCAGGGTTCAAACAACATGGACTGCTCCCAACAGCCTATTTGTCTCGTTGTTTTTGACCTAACGTGAAATGAAGACCACCGATCGCTTGAGGTTTGTATCATCATCGTCAGTTTGACGCACTCTTAGAGGATTCAACACGGACTACAACCTTTGCTAAAGTTGGTAGTGTTCCCCTAAGATTTGAACCTAGGTCTCTTCTTGGCAAATACTTGGCTCGTTAAGTCTAACCAATCCAATTAACCCTTGGACAAAAAAATTAATACTAATCTTAAAGAAAAAAAATGTTACATATCTCCTATTTTAGATGATTGGCAAAGTTTTTAATACATGAATTGTAAGTCCATCCTAACTAACAATCATTATGAATGTAGAATAACTCATTCTTGTATATTGTTGAAAGAGGTTTTTTTCATGGAGTGATAAATATTGCAAGGGCTTCATTAGATTTCCATTGCGCCTATGTTATTAGAAAGAAAAAAAATGTAAATACATCATCTTGAGACTCACCTTGCCTACTTTCAATTTAATTTAGCAAAGCTTTTAGTATATATAATGTTTTATTAGCTTATAATATTTTAGAAATATATCAATACATATATTATCTTAAAGACTCTCACCTTAATGATTGTTTTTAAATTGCTTCCAAGGGTTAGGTGGATTGGTAATTATCTATTTGGCTAGATACTTACCAAGAAAAAACCTAGGTTCAAACTTTGGGGGCATGTTTGTTGCAAATGTAGTAGTCTAATTTAAATCCATAATATCCTATAACCATGATTAATGTTAAATAAATAATTTTCTTTCAAACAAATATTTTAAAATTTTCAAAAATTAGAGTTTAGTGTATCATGTATTATTTCATTCCAATAGGTTTGTATTTCTTACTATTGCTTGTCTCATGTCACTCTTAAAGTTATTTGGGTCATTTATTTGGTAAAACTTAAGTGGGCTTAGCAATTAGGACTTTGGAATTCCAAATAGGAAGTCTAAGGTTTAGATGTGACACTCGCCATGCTTCAATAGCCAAAGTTTGTTTGGATAAACACATATGTGGTAAAATACATCGTTCTATGTAGCCTATGGTTTCATGAATGTTAAAATCTATTTTACTTTTACATTGGATGTGTATTATTTATACAACTATACACCTCACTTTAGACTAAGAGATTTTATGGAGGTTTATATTTGTATGGTTTGGAATTTTAGTTTTTTTTTTTTTAAGTTTAACAATATTATTAATTATAGAATGTCTTATATGAACAAATTTATTTTTAATAATATTTATTTATTGTATATATGAATAAATTTTACAAGTGTTTTTGGTAGAAAGAGATTTAATAGGCGTGTTTATATGATGCATTTGATTTAGAGAGGAATGGCATCAAATGATGTTAAGTTGATTTTAGACAAGTTGTATTCATCACCTTGATATATGACCTCATGTCTCTTTTTTACATGAATAGATATACATCTCCTTCCCTTGCATTCCTTGTAATAGTCATTTAGGAGTTTGCATGATCATGGAGTGGCAAGAAGCATATGCTAATTCATGGAAAGTATTTCCAAATCAAAGAAATTAATTCGAAGATGCTTTATCATACAAGTATTTAATTGAGAATAAAATGGATGGATGATATATTATGTTTATTTTGGCTTCAAAAGTAAGTTTGGGCCTCGTTATATTATTATTTGAGTGTATGTAATGAGTCTCTCATTAGTTATTATACAAGCAAAATGTAAACTTAGATCCTTGACATTTAGATTTGTATTTCTAGGTGATGTATTATTATCTTCTATAATAGGTTTGACTTGAATAGTAAAAACAAGGATGAAAACGAAAAATGGATAACAGTGTTCAAAGAGCACGTTCAAAACCATCAAAAGACGAAAGTAATTCATTGACAAAAAAATGATCATCAAATTAATAAAAAATTTAAAGGATTAAAATAAAATAACCTTGCTAAATTTTTAAAATAAAAATAACACTCTAGCTCCTAAAAAGGGAGAGCAAAATATGATTGTTTAGTTCCAATGCTCAATCAATAAGATTAAGGCATAAAGATGAGGTTTTTGGATCTTGAGGATTTAAACTATATAACTTAATCAATAATTTATAGATCTCAGACAAAAGAGTTTTGGAGGAATTTCCATGACATCTTATGCCTATGTTATGTTTCATTCTTGTTGCATATGATATGCACATATCCATTTGTGCAATAAAATCAATAATATTTCATTTGAGGTGATATTTTAATGTAAAAGGTTTTAGGCCATATAAATTAGACCTAATGAGTGTAAGTTGCTTCTTGAGATTATTTTTCAACATGCTAGACTAATTTCTAGTCGTTAAACTATATTTGCTTTGCTATAAACTATTTCAATGAATGTTTGATAAGAAGGTGCAAAAACAAGTTTTAAATCAATTCATTAGTATATGTTGAATAAATACTTGAGCAACTTGGATTATCTCATCAAAGGAGATCCTTGTGGCTTGCGTTGGTATTTTGCTAACATGTTTAAGCTAAGTCTTTGACAAAAGTATTATGGATTTATGAAGGATTTGAAGGCCCATGCATGGAGAAACCTAATAGGAATAATTGCCTTAAGGAAAAGAGTTCTCAAAGATAACTCAAAACCAATATAAGTATATTATCAACTTGACAGAATAGAACAGAGAGTTGTAAATACAACTCTAAGGGGAAAAATAAATTCTTACTACAATATTAGAAAGACTTTTAGGGGTGAATGCACAATTATAATGATATAATTGCATGAATAGAAGGAAGGTGGATGCAATATTTAGAGAAGTTATAATAAGAATTGATAAATATGGAAATTTTGTTGATCAAATTCTATTCCAAGTGCGAAAAGAAGAAAAAATAGAAGGATCCTCCAAATTATTTAACTAAGGAAGCTAGCACCATGATGAATGAAAACAAAGTAAGCATATTCTAACGAGAAGAGTGATTTGATGTGTTTGCAATTTTTGAGCTTTATACTAGATAAATAAGCTTTAGGATTTTGAAATTGTAGTCTAGAAAAGACAAGGGATTAGTAAAATTGAACAATAAATGAGATACCTATTGAAGGAGGAAAATTATTCAATAAGAATGATGGTGTATTTTATTGAAATAAAGGGAAGACTAGCATGACACCAAATTATGCACAAAATATAGTGGTGATGCAATCAAACGAGAATTTCATAAAAAGTGTTATACATACCTAATAATAGATCAACCTCTCAAAGAAGAAGAAAAATCAATTGCTATATTGGATAAGCCAATGCAAGCTCCAAAAGAGACAAGTAAAAGCAAGCATATAGACATGAAGAGAGGTATTGTTCTTTTCCACTCTCTTATGATTGTTATGGAAAATCATATATGAGTTTTATTGGGACCTTCGTCCATGAAAGCATTATGAATGAACAAATAATATGCTATAAGCCTGCATATGATTTGGTTTCTATATGCAAGAAGGAGATTTTCAAAGGAAAAGGTCAAAATTGAAGGAAGTATTCATAATGATATTATAAAGTCGATGAGAAATATATATGGATGGGTCATTTCAAATCAATGGATCTGATTACTATGAATCTAAGGGGCTTGTATATCCTCAAGTCCTTTGTTATCAAGAGTATGAAATATTGTTTACACTATGGGACAAGATGTAGAGACTAGAAATTGGATGAGCAACCCATTCATATCATATAGAAGTTGATATGGGAACTTAGCATGCAATATTTTGGTCATAAGGATTACCCTAAGGAATCTATCTTTAGGGAAGGGTTCAAATCATGTGTCCCTAATATCTCTATATTGCTTGAACTACTTAGTTCGGTGATTAATCACCTCATATTCTATTAGGTGAAAGTGCTATATGTGTTTGGCTATAACTGCTATGATTTTTAGGGTTGTAGGTCTCCACGATCTTCTCTTAGTAAATAGTTGTAAAATATTTTTGATAAAACAATTGATTTTAATATAATCATCTTGTATAAAGTCTAAATACTTCATAAATCCCAAATATGCATCCCAATAGTTGTAGGCAAAGAAATTGACGTCTACATAAATGTGTGATTAAGCATAGGAATAAGTTGTCATGTAGTGGTTTGTGTGTACATGACAAAATGTTTGTAAAAATGTACACACAGAAAATGTTTATTGTAATGTAACGTAATGGGGTATTTTTAATGCAGAGGTAGTTGGGTAGTTTCCAACCACATACTAGTCTTGTTTTAAGTGCACACCTATGTGATATATGTAAGGGGCATGTGTACTTGTTGTTGGTTGAAGTGTCTTGTTAGCCAAGAGTTGCTTGTTGGGAGAATGTTAATCAAAGTATGATGTATTGCAAATAATTTTTGTGCAAGATACATGTTGTATGCACAATGTATCCACTTGTGTGCTTTTGTTTATATAATTAGTATCAAAATTTTATTATAATTTGTTGAATTTTATTCCTATATTTTGGCACCATTGCCTGTTTGAAGTTGGGTTGAGTTTGGTGGCATGGAGTTATGACACGCAAGAAGGTATGCAAGGACATCAATGGAATGACTACAATGTAATCGACAAATGACCGAGTTTCCCTTGGGAGGAGGGAAGATTGTAGTTTGTAACCAAAGAAGACACAAACTTGTTTGTTGATATATATTGAATAATACTTCTTATAAACATTCATCGTGGGGATTGAACGTGGGTCACATCACCGATAATGCAAGTGGTGTCCTTGTCGGTAGACCACATTCATGCGGATTTGTTTGTTGATATTGATGAAGACTGACATACAAAGCAAACACAAGTGGATGTTCAACCAAACACATGAGTGGATGCACAAGGAGATATGACTAAAGGAAATGTGCAAGCGTTCACACAAAAAGGCAATATGTGAGCATCTACACACAAAAGGAGACATGCAAGTGTTTGTGCACAAAGAAGACGTACTTAATCAAAATAAGAAGATTCAATATAACCTCTTTGTATCTTGCTACCTATAAAGAAGAGTAATCTAAAATGACAACATGCTACCCTAAATATGATTTGTTGTACCCTTGTAGAAGATGTTTGTGCTTTGTCATGTGTCTTATTTTCCCTGAATCTACAATCCACTCAACATAAGAATTGGATGCTTAATATGTTGAATAAATAACTACATATGCCTATGATTATTTTCCATCAAAATTATCCTCATCCTACATATAGAAGAGAGAAACAACAACACCCTCATTTTCTCTAATTACTCAAGTTTCTTGATGTAAATTCTTTTTCTTTTGCTTTGTCCTTCCTTCTTGCAAAACTCATATGTTGGTTTTTTGAAGGGATTCTTAGGCTTCCTTTTGTTCTGCTTTGATTTCTTATCATCTTAAGCTTTGACAAACACTTCTTTTGGATGGACCTAATTGATGAAAGAATTACCCTTGTGCCTCTATCTTCTATCATGATGATGAAGAAAGTACTTGAATACCTCATCAATTGGTGGCACATGAAAATAAATGTAAAGCATTTCATACACAACCATAATTATATATAGGTCTCTAAAACATTGTTGAAGACAATATTGAGTAGTTCAACATTCTTCCCAAGGCTTCATGAACTCAACCTCAATAGCCAAGTTTTTGAAGTTGATTTGCTAGAAGAACTTTCAATGTTGCTTTAAAGCAACTATCCTTGCCTATAATTATGCATCCTGACATCTTATTAGACTAAGCCTTGATGTTTTAAAATATTAGCTTGAATTTATTTCTATTATAATGCATCTTATTTAATAGTTTTATGTGTTTTTCACTAGATTGTTTCTAAATTATCAATCAATAAACCAATGGGGTTTAGTTTAAAAAGCATGTTATACCAAATCTAGTTATTTTATATTCCTTTAAAGCTTTTTTATTTGATGTTATTTTTCTCATTATTTTTTGTGTTATGTTTGTGACATGTTGATGGTTTATTTGTAATTCAATGTTTTATAGTATGGTTAGCTTTGTCTTAAGAATATTTCTAGAGTAGAATGTGAGGATACATGTTTCTTTTTTTTTTGATGGAAGAAAATATTTTAGTTTGTCAATGTTTGACATGTTCTCTTCATGGTTTTGATGTTGGTTTACAAATCAATGTAACTCACCCTTTTAAAGATAAGATGTTATTGGTGAGGAATAATTTAAATTCAGTGATTAGTGATATAGATATTTTAATCCTTATGACCAAAATAGGTTATTGTAAATAAAACTTGTCATTCAACAAGATATAACTAGTGACATCAAATATAATGTTATTGATGAACCTATCATAAAGCAATATGTAAATATGATTTTCATGACCAAGACACAAAAGCACATAAAAAATACGTGGCTATAGAATCACAAAATGTCCTAACGAGCTTATAGCTCATTTTATTCATCCTTGATTTATTGTGGCATATGGTATGGCACCAAATAAGGATGGTGCCCCTTTACTTTATCAAGCAAATAATTACAAAGGTTCATAAAGGGATGAATGTAAATTATAGCTCCATACCTCATGTTATTGACCAAGGAAAGAGGCATTTAGGTGATAGAGATGATTTTGATAGACAAGACTCTTATGCACCATATTGACCACCTTGCATTGATAAGAGGCAATTGTTAAGAACGCTAGAATTTTTTTGATTACTATACTAGATTATATTTCAAGCCTTGTTGTAGATAATGTAGCCAAGGGGCTCTTGTTAGAGGCAATGACTCAAGTTATACAATATCTACATCATATTTCATTAGGTTGAGTGACAATATTTTAGGGAGTCGACGATGATATAAGTTAGGATCATCTTCATCCAACTTTGCTAACCTCCCAAAGAGTACCCTATGCATGGTCAATGATGTCCATATGGTTCTCCCTAGGCATGTGGATAGCATACAAGATACAAGGAGACTTCATGGCCTTGCTAAGGTTTATTACGTCATATATTAAGTCTTGAATACCATCAATTTGGAGCATGGCATTTTTGTTGGTGATATAGATACATTGATTGAGATGATCTTTGGTCAACAAGATCTTAAGTATCAAAATGACATAACTGACCATCATCCTCCCATATCATATCAACAAGTACATATTTTAGAGGCTTCATGGGATGCAAAATGATGGATTACATATTGAAAACATGGTATGTATATATGAAATTTTATAATCCTTGATTTACACAAAATTGGTACATTGCTTAAAAAATGTAAATATTATTGTATTAAAGTATTTAATTATAATATACATTTTGTTTGTATAAAAAGGGTTATATGTCTTCTTCAATGATGCCTGATAAGACATAGCCTAGATCACAAGACCTCTTACATTTTACAAACAATATGCACATTGGTCCTAGACACTTTACCGTTGATTTAGATACATTAAATTTTAAATTGTTTGCTACATACAATGATACCAGAGGTAGTTATTATTCTATGGGCAACCTCTTTCATGATGTCATGTAGGAGAATTTGGCATATATTGTATATTTGAATCTCCTGTTTATACTTCATTAAAAAAAAGTTTATAATTCCTAAGCTTCAGTTTTCATACCCCATACTCCTTGTGTTGTGCTATAGACTGTTATTGAACATAATCTAGGGTATGATAAGACAATCCCTAGGTCTACCACTGGTCTAAATCCTTCTACAAATATGAATGCATTTGATGTTTGAAATTATGTTAATTGATTTGCATAAACATCATTTTAATTTTATTTTTTTAAAATTATATAAATGTAAACTTAAAAACTCAAATATTTGATATAAGTGTAGTTAGAGTTATGTTTGGATATACCAAACACTAATCAAAGACAGAGTGCAGAATCATGTAGTATCACAAGAACATGCAACATTAGGATAACATGTTCCAAATGATGCGAGTATATGTGCATGTGCATAAGTAGGTTTAATTTTTTAACTTTTATATAGACATATTCAAATAAAAAGCCTTTCAATTTGTATTTTTAAAAGATTATGATAGTAAAGGTTACCAATACTTGTACTCACCCTGCGAGATACCAAGCATCGGGTGGATGAACAAGCATTAGACTTTCTATAACAATCTTTTCTTGTGAACCAAGCATCCCTATTTTGGGCATGTTTGTTCTTTTAGGTTGATATTTTGGGTATGTGAGATTGATGGGACTTTTTGGTTTCATATGCACATGGATCATGGATTGGGATTTTCTATGTAGAATTAATGATGTTTGTGATATTGCACAACATTCCAAGGATTATCTAATAACGATTGTTACCTATTTATGCTTAGGAAATGAATGAATTAATTGGTTTGCCTTTAAATTTATGCATGGGAAGTAAGTTACATCAGTTCTAAGTCAAGTTCAAGTGCTTTTGCATGTGATTTTAGAACATGTCAATGACCTTTTCCTCATAGGATCTTACAATATTTCTCACACAATAATACACACATAAAAACACTAAAATATTATTAATAAAATCTACAATAGCATGCATAAATGCATTGCTACTTCGATACATAATACAAAGCTTTATCTTCAATATATAATTACATGAGACTCTTCATATGCATCACTCTTGACCTTTGCTCTTCTCTCACATATTACATAATGACAAAGTCTCTCATGATTACATAACTCTCTACTTCACACAAGACACCTCACACAACTCCACTTAACACACTTTTCACTCATAACTCACACTTGATTATATGACACATAAAGACCTTGACACATACTAAATAATACCACACTCTAGTCTAAATAATTACAATGATACTCAAGGTACCAAATAATATAATACCACCAACACCCTAATTACATTATTTGGTAATAATTTTTTCAAATAAAATATTAAAAAACTCTTAACTCAAGGCTTGGACTTTAGACCTAAAAAGGGAGCAATTCAGGCTAGCAATGATATAATGATGCATCATACAAGTTGGTCCATCAAACTCTCTTTTGTCACTTGATATAAAACATTCTCAGATGAAAGTAAAGGTTTTCACGAAACTCTGATTAGTCAAATTCTGCACTCACTTGAAAGGTTTTCATAAAACTTTGATTAGTCAAATTCTGAACTCTCTTCATAGCCTCTTCAGATGCATTATTTTAAATTATCAATAACATAAACCTTATAACATTTATTAAGCAGTTGTAAAATCGTGTGGTTCCCAATAAATCCAGCGCCTCTAGTAACCAAAATGCTCATTCCATTGTTGATTTCTCCATTCGACTCCATGGCTCCCCAAACTTAATTAATCAATTAATCAATCTACACTCAAATAATTCAATCACTGCTCTAAATTACCTCCCACATATAAAGAAACCTCAGTTTAAGGCACCAATAAATCCAGCGCCTCCAGCAACCAAAATGTTCATTCCATTGTTGATTTCTCCATTCGACTTCACGACTCCCCAAACTTAATTGATCAATTAATCAACACACAAATAATTCAATTACTGATCTAAATTACCTTCCACATATAAAGAAACCTCAGTTTAAGGCACCAGAGACAGATTTTATTCAACTCAAAGAAAATGACGACAATGGCTTCAGATAAACAAATACAACCTCTCTCCAAGAATGTGTCATACTTTATGTCCTCTGTTCTTATGTCTTCTTTGTGTTTAGTTGGACATACTGTCCACGGGTGTAAGAGGACAAATGAGAGAAAACTTCAACCATAGCTTTGAGATGATTTTACATGCAGAACACTTCGAGAATTGCAAATTTTTTGAATCTGTGCTGAATCTTTACTGGGAGCTTCTAGCTGTACCTGGTCCATCTCTTATTCATCAAACAAGATATGACCCTGGATGTACCTGTATGCCAACTTAGACAGATAAAGAATAAGTTTTGTTTAAAAGTGTGAGAGTAAATTAATTTTGTCAGTGAAGTGAACAAAAAGATGTTTTATGATATGACCTTGCATGTGCCTTTATGCCAACCAAGATAGATGAGGAAAATGTTTTATAATATGACCTTTCATGTGCCTTTATGCCAACCAAGATAGATGAGGAAAAGTTTTGTCTCGAAGCCTTAAAAGTAAATTAATTTTGTGAGTGAACAATAAGATGTATTATGTTATTGTTCAGTGAATAACATGTATTATGATATGACCTTGAATGTGCCTCTATGCCAACAAAGACAGATGACGAAGAAGTTTTGTTTTAGAGGTGTTAGAGGAAATTAATTTTCTTAGGGAACAATAAGAGGTATTATGTTATTGTCCAGTCAATAACATGTATTATGGTTGTGCCCAAATAATGGAGGTACTGTGGCATTGTTCAGTTGATAGCAAGTAATGAACAGTAAATGGATGTAACCTCTCTCCAAGAGTGTACTATAAAGATGAATGAAATGCAAACAATTCTGTTTCTTATATTTTATGTTCTGTTGTTCGTTCTGTGTGTGTCTTATGTTCATTTAGGCATAAGCCCACAAGAAGACTTGGATTGAACAATCTGAATAGCAGACACAGATGGTTTATGTTCAAATATGAGAAGAGGTCAAAGCTGTGAGGAAGTAGAATTAAGTCATTTTTTTTTTGTGGCACAAGATCCATGCCATATATATATTTGCTGAATAATTCAAAAGGTAACACTGTGTTCTTGGATGTCTGAGAAGATGAACACTAGAGTTTATACATAACCGTCTGTAAATCTGTGTGTTCCTTATATACAAAAGAGAAGCCTATAACGCAAAGTGCATTCAACTATAATCAAGTTAGTTACCAAACCAGGAACAGAGGCTTTTTGAAATATGCAGAAATTAGCAAAGCTTTTGCGAAAGCATAAGTTTATGATGAAATTAGGAGATGTTGTCCTCAGAAGTTTGAATTTTTTTTATTAAATAAAGATCGTTTGAATACATGGGAATATGTTGCTAGCAACCCACTGAAGTATGAAGCACTTGATTATAGGTTTTGTTCATTAGCTACTTGAAATTCTCGGGTGAATTAACAATATGCTGCATGAAATAACAATATGCTCGACTCTGAAAAAACTATAAGCAAACTTCTGTTTTCTATTTTTTATTTTGTAAATCTGAATATATTAAGACTACTTAAACTTGATTGGGTCAAAATCCCATCCATATACACAAGGTCTTGAAATCATTAGGATTTAAACATTTGTTGTTTGAATAAAGATGTCATGATAAGCCAATATTTTTAACAGTTATCATGTACGAGAATATTGACCATCCTTTTAACATCCCATGGTTCCAGAATTTGTGAACCCAAATATTTGGTGAAGTGATGCCTTTGCTTGCACACTAAAACTCTTCAAAATTTCAAATTGAAAATATGATAATAATCAAGGAATATTACAATACAAATAATGTGTATAAATTTTAAAAGGTTTTCCAAACCATACTGCACCAACTTAATTAAAGGCCACATTCATAACAAAACCTTTAACTCTCTCAACATTAGGAAGACTGAACTATTAGAAGACATGTACCCCTAGACTTATGTAAATACGCATGCCCTATTTTCAACTCCTGGTAAGTAAGCTGGAAATTCAAGAAATGCATTGTCCAAAGCAATAGGTCCAAAGCAATAGTTGAAAGAAACGTGATGAACAAGCTCCATTTTGCATTTTTTGAGACTGAAACAAATACATGATTGAAACTTCTATCATCAATTGGATTTCTGTCTTTTATTCCCGACTGCAACGCTTTTGCAATGCTGCTACCATTTCTGCTCGTCTTTGTTAATCTGGGGACACTTGCCTATGAGGTAGGAAGAGTCCCTTTGTCTTCCAGGGTTTCATATGCATGGACGGGTTTGCAGGGTTTGGAGTTAAGCAAGGGTTTACATTCAGCGATCGAAAGCAGTGAAGCTTGTAATTGTAAGTGTAATTGGGCATCTAGTGTAGCCAAATAAATAATTCTAATTTTCAAACGGAGGATTAAATGCAAAAGGCCATGTCGCTGTTTACGTTGATTTAGTTTTGGAGAGTGGGGATGGTGATGCTTAAATGCAAAAAGGCCATGTCTGTTTACGCTGATTTAGTTTTGGAGAGTGGGGATGGTGATGCTGGTGCATGTACAATTTACAGAGTCAGTGATGGAATTCCCTGGCTTGCTAAATGAAACATGAGTTTTTCAAATTTACTAGTCTAGCTTAAATTCTGTTATTTGGCAGCCTCGAGGTTTCGACTTGAGGTTTATTTTAGACGGGCTTTATTATTATTTTTTAAATGTTTTCCATTGAATTTTTTTGGAAACCTTTCAAAAGAGATTGGATCAGGGGTTGATTTTGTGACATTATGAATGTATATTTTAATTTTTATTCTCTGATTTTTGTGATGAATTTAAAGTGGGCCATGGAAACCTTGCCTATAAATTGCCCACTTATAGTACGGTGCGCTCTCAAATCCACAGAATTTAATTTAGCCTATGTATGGTCACCTCTGGGACTCAAGACTCTCTTTGCTCCAGCAGTTGCTGTATCTGTGGCAATGTTAGCGACATCTGTCCTGAGAAATTGTATTGTCCGTCCAGCAGGCCCTAAGCAAGAACTCATGTGTTGATGTCACATCCCCACTACTTGCTAATATTTTTATTTGGAAGAATATGATTCTGTGTCAAGTTGTTTGGGATGCAGGTACAGGTTTACGTGCCATGGCAGAAGGGAATCACCCACCCCTGGCGAAAACAGAGTTGGGAAGCGTCAAGTGAGTGGGATATGATGTTGTGCTTGATGCACCTTGGCCCGAGGGTACATGGAAGCCCTCCATAGGAACTGCATATAAAGATCATCCTGCTTGTCAATGCATTCATTGCATTCGTAGTTTTGCATATTGCATAAATTGCCCTTGCATTGTTTGGTTGATAATTGTTTTGTATGTTTATCCAATTAAAATATATAATCAGAGTTAATATATATATATATATATATATATATATAGAAATTGGGTAAGAAATTAATAAATAGTAAAAAAAGCATTTTCTTTTTAAAAAAAATATATAATATATTTAAAAATATATATAAATAATAAATATAAATAAAAAGATAATTAAATACATATAAAATTTAGATAAATAAAGAAAGGGAATATAGTTATAAAAATAAAGGAAGAAAATTTAAAAAGAAAAAGAAAAATTAAAAATAAATAATAAGCATAATGAGGAATTCAAATTGTCCATGGCAATATCTAAACTGAAAATTTATACGATCCTTTTCCTACCACTAAGTCATTTGAGCAACCTAAGATGCATATAAGACAATGTTAGAAATAATATAAAAAAATCTTCCTTACTCTGTTTCCGGGTGGTGTTTTCCAAACAAGACCGGCTGTGTGTTTGGGCGCTTTGCTATGCTGATAAATGCTGCGTTTCCTAGTTAAGTGGCGGCTGTGTTTTTCCAGGCAATTCAGAAACTAAGACAACGTCTTGTCCATGGAGGTCCTGTGTCCATAAACGCATATCAGTATTATGTTTCCATTATATATAAATAGGCTGCCGAGTTTAGTTGATGGAATATGTTTATAAAGGAAAATTTAATTGTGTTTCACATGTCTATCTTAATTTGGGATGAACAGAGTAAGCCTTTGCAGAGAGTAAAGTTGGCTTATTGATTATAAGAGATTCATTGTATGGCTGGTTGAGGCCAATAACGTTAATACTAAATAATCTTTATTTCCATGCTTGAGGACGTTCGAAATTTTGGCAACACAGTTTTAAATGGAAAGTTCGTCAATAGGTTATATTAAGTTTAAATCATATTATGATCTTTTGTTCGTAATTTTAATTATGTGTATCATTGAGCTCTCATGGATTGAACTTAGGGTAAAAACAAAAAAACAAAAACTGTATAAGCTGCAGAATAAAAATCTGTGTAGCAACCCCTAGAAACTTAAAACATAAATTATATGTATTATTAATGCCTGCGAGCTTGGAAACCTTTTTATAAGGATGTGTTCTTCGGATAAAATTTCCTAAAGTACTCAGCCTGAATTAGCATAACATTTCCAGCTGTAAGTAGTGGAAGAGAAGCTTGACGTCTTTAATTAAAATGGAGTTCGTATTATTTTGGAAGCCTGATTAAGTTGCTTATATAGTACAAGATCAAAATATAATTTAATTTACTCTTCGAAATGATTTAGACATTAAAATGTAATTAGTTTTACTTGTTTGTAATTTTGGAATGATAGATTTTAATATTATTCAATGAATAGTTTAATGAATTTAAAATTCTTTTAAAAAGAAAAGTTGTTAGTGTCTTAATTTCTGGAAAGTGTATAGTATATCGAAGGCATGAGATTATCAAGTATGTGGTGAATGGTTACCTTGGGTCTCGTTTCAAAAAGGGTATGATACGATTTTGCTTTATGTTATTATGTCTCTTTTGAGCCTTGATCAATAAATAGAATGCTATTTATGCTTGTGGCCATGGGTAATTTAGGGGATGAAATTAAATGTTATTAGTATACTTTGGAATAAATTATATTGCGGAAATTGGAATATTGTAAGGAATCTGGTGTTAAAGCTACGCAGGTTTAAATATTCTGTTAATATGTTTATAGCTAGGAATGCTTCCTAGAAAATATTATGTCATAGGATTTTAATTATTATTTAAAAACAATAATTAAGTAGCACTACTACTTTCTATCAATAATTAACTTGTATATTTTAAAATAAGCCTAACACCTCAAACATAAACGTTTTATAGGGACTCTGAGAACCTAAATAAAATTAATTTTAAATTACTTTACCTTTACTTAGATTAAGTCGAGTGAGGAGTTAATCCACCCAACCACACTAAGTCACGCGGTGACTTATGTATGACTGTGCCATTGTACTCCAGCTACTCAAGGACAGGGTTCCAGGCTGTTAAGTGTAAAGAGTGACGGTATGGGACGTCACTTCAGGTGGGCAGTCGGTTAGAAAGTGAGGGTATTCAACATTCCGCTCAGGTTGGGGAGGTGCCAACAAGAAGCATGTTTAGAGAGCTACTCATGTTGTTGGAAGATCCAATGGTAGATGGTTATGGGCAACATTACCGTCAACCTGAGATAGGTCTTGGATATCTAGTCCTTAAACCATGCGATGGTGGACTCTAGCCAAACCTTAGCAGAGGGTCAAGGGCTAGCACTGACATATTGACGTTGGTTCCAAGCAATTGAGTCGAGGACTCTAAAGTTTGCGAAACTTACAACCTTGGACAAGGGAGATAGCGTTCCCCTTTTAGGTGTTATGGGCCCTGAAAGGACAACCCTTCGTCGGATTTCATATTGACTCGAGGGAGGAGTCAAAATCCTACATGGCGACTTGCGGGATGTGGCCAGTCTCGAGCACTTAAGACACCAGCTGCAGGGGTGAATATTCTTGAAGTGTGATTTAGATATGCCTGAGCTAACAAAAATGATTGGGTTAAAGCAAAGTAATGATGTTTTTAAACAAAAAATTTTAGTGTATTTATGGTGACAGAATTTGGGTTGTGACAGTTGGTATCAGAGCCTAGGTTGCGAACCCCTAGGCAATTAAACATAACTTGTTGATTTAACATAACTCTTTTGTCATCAAGAATGGTAGGGACCTCGAAAAGAGCAAATGTTAATCTGCAAAATGAGATTGCAGAGGTCCCGAGGAAGGGACCAAGACGACTCGTGAAGGAGTTTGAAAGGGTGCAAGCTACTGAAGTACCACGACGAGTGGTCAGGAAAGATAAGGAGCCGGTTGCTGCAAGAGCTACACGAAATGATGAAAACATGGCTCGTATGATCCAACTCATGCAAGAACAACTAAATCAACAACATGAGCAGATGGAAGTCCAAAGGGCTTAGATGAGTGAGCATATGGACCAACAGCGGGCACAAATGGCCCAACAACAGGAACTTATCACCCAACAACAAAAAGTTATTGAAAACCTGACTCAGAAGAAGACAAAAAGTAATGTGAGTCAATTTCCAGAAGGATCCTCAAGGAGACAAGTGGGTGAGGAACTACAAAAAGAATTAAAAAAATTGGATATTTCTAATTTTGATGGATGTGGCGATGGGGAAATCGTCGTTAATTGGCTTAGTGAGGCCGAAGGATATTTTACCATTCAACCTCTTAGCTCTGAGGCAAAAACTACATGGGCAGTTGCTCACTTGGAAGGTCCTGCCAAAACCTGGTGGACCACATACAAGAAAGCTACTCAGAAAGAAGCAGTGGATATACCATGGGAAGAGTTTGTTAGAGAATTTAAAAGTCATTTCCTCATGGAGCAATTTTATATTGAGAAGCATGGTGAATTTACGAATCTGCATCAAGGCAACATGACGGTAGTAGAGTATTACCAAAAGTTTGTGCAATTACTTAAGTATGCCCCAGAGTTTGAAGGGCAAGAGAAGTACAAGGCACATAAATTTGTTATGGGGCTGCATCCAAAGATTAGTCAGCCAGTAGGAGGGAAATCACCCCAAACACTATTAGTTGCATATGATGCCGCCCGATATGAGGAGACAAGTCAAAAAGAGACGAGGGCTTTTTATCAACAAGAAAAAGATAACTCAAAGAAAAGAAGATACCCTAAACAAGATAGAAGCAAAGATCAGTATAAGAGGGATAGAGATAATAGTCGATATAGAAGTGACAACAGAAATAAAGAAAAATATCAAGGAAACAAGGGGCAGTCAGAACAAAGGCATTACCAAGATAAATGATACCATTATCAGGACAAGGGTAAAGTTAACAACCAAGACAAGGGAGAGGATAAGCCGAAGAATGCGGGACCAAATGCATGCTATGCATGCGGAGCCTTAGATCATTTTGCTCGACAATGCCCTCACAGAGCTGATCGAAGGCATTCCACTGAAGAAACCCCACACAAAATTTATGCTGCTACAGGTATACCTAACCTACAACTGATAGTTTTGTTTCAACTAGTATTTGAGGGACATGTCGAAAGCCTGTGATTAAGACAAAGTAGGTGGCAGCTCGAGTTAGGATCTGGTCTAACCTACTAAGCCAACCAACAATTACTGGAATCCAAATTGCTCCTTTATATGTTTTGATACATACATTGATTATAGCTTGCCTTTGATGCATGGACATAGAGGGTCCAATGAGATGGTGGACAGATCGAGTAAGGATCTGAACCAACCAAGAACATTTAACCGATATTTGCTCTTTTTCTAAAACCCTAAGAGGGTCAGTCAAATGTAAATTTGCTATGTTATAAAACATCTGCCATGTGGGGCATAAAAAGCCTAAACGGGCGTAGGTGCAAGACACCAATAAAGTGGGATAATATGGACGATCGAGAAGTGATCGGTCCTGATATGGAGGTCCAATTATAACACAACCACCAACGACTTGTGAAGTCGTAGACCGCCAGAAGAGTTATGTGGATCTTAAAACAGACCCCTCAAGAATTTGCCATTGACAATAAGGTCTTTCTTCGAGATAACCGACCAAAAGTTCCAGTACATCCATTTCAATGAGCCTCAAATTTATCGGTCCTTGTGACATTGTTATTAAAATAAGTTTGTTGCCTATCAGCTTGCCCTGCCACCAAATTTGTCAAAAAATCCACAGTGTTTTTCATGTATTCCTTTTACGTAGATATGTTGTCGACCCATCCCACATTTTGGATACCACTCATTTACAGATGTCGGACCCACAGCTCATTGAGGTGTGACCAGTCAAAATTTTGGGTTTTAGAACCAAGCAACTCAGGAAAAGAACTGTGGAGCAATGTAGAGTACAGTGGGACCAGTATTCCGAGAGGAATGCTACTTGGGAAGATGTCACTAGCATGAAAAACCAATCTCCTTATCTGTTTGAAACATGATACTGAAAGACAATATTTTATTTTTGGAAAATGAACTTCTTGTGATGTAATGAAACTATTTATGCATGTTTAATATGATTGTTATATCATTTGCCTTAAGTAATACTATGATGAAATCTGCTATGCTATAGCGTGACTATTTTTCAAAAGACTGTTTAATTTTTGAAATGTTTATTTATGTATTTATTCTTTTTCCTTGTAAGCTAATACAGGGACTGTGTTAATCTTAAGAGGGGCAGTATGTCACATCCCCACTACTTGCTAATATTTCTATTTGGAAGAATATGATTCTACGTCAAGTTGTTTACGATGCAGGTACAGGTTTACGTGTCATGTCAGAAGGGAATCACCCACCCCTGGTGAAAACAGAGTTGGGAAGCGTCAGGTGAGTGGGATATGATGTTGTACTTGAAGCACCTTGGCCCGAGGGTACATAGAAGCCCTTCATAGGAACTGCATTTAAAGATCATCCTGCTTGTCAATGCATTAACTGCATTCGTAGTTTTGCATATTGCATAAATTGCCGTTGCATTGTTTGCTTGATAATTGTTTTGTTTGTTTATCCAATTAAAATATATAATCGGAGTTAATATATATATTTATATATATATAATTTGGGTAAGAAATTAATAAATAGTAAAAAAAAATATTTTCTTTTAAAAGAAATTATATATAATATATTTTAAAAAAATATTTAAATAATAAATATAAATAAAAAGATAATTAAATACATATAAAATATAGATAAATAAAGAAAGGGAATATAGTTATAAAAATAAGCGGAGAAAAAAAAATAAAAATAAATAAATAATAAGCATAATGAGGAATTCAAATTGTCCATGGCAATATCTAAACTTGGAAATTTATACGATCTTTTTCCTACCGCTAAGTCATTTGAGGAACCTAAGATTCATATAAGACAATGTTAGAAATAATATAAAAAAATCTTCCTTACTCTGTTTCCGGTTGGTGTTTTCCAAACGAGACCGGCTGTGTGTTTGGGCGCTTTGCTATGCTGATAAATGCTGCGTTTCCTAGTTAAGTGGCGACTTTTTTTTCCAGGCAATTCAAAAACTAAGACAACGTCCTGTTCATGGAGGTCCTGTGTCCATAAACGCATATCAGTTTTATGTTTCCTTTATATATAAATAGGCTGCCGAGTTTAGTTGATGGAATATGTTTAAATAGAAAATCTGATTGTGTTTCACATGCCTGTCTTGAGTTGGGATGAACAGAGTAAGCCTTTGCAGAGAGTAAAGTTGGCTTATTGATTATAAGAGATTCATTGTATGGCTGGTTGAGGCCAATAACGTCAATACTAAATAATCTTTATTTCCATGCTTGAGGACGTTCGAAATTTTGGCAACACAGTTTTAAATGGAAAGTTCGTCAATAGGTTATATTAAGTTTAAATCATATTATGATCTTTTGTTTGTAATTTTAATTATGTGTATCATTGAGCTCTCATGGATTGAACTTAGGGTAAAAACAAAAAAACAAAAACAGTATAAGCTGCAGAATAAAAATCTGTGTAGCAACCCCTAGAAACTTAAAACATAAATTATATGTATTATTGATGCCTGCGAGCTTGGAACCCTTTTTATAAGGATGTGTTCTTCGGATATAATTGAATTAGCATAAAGTTTCCAGTTGTAAGTAGTGGAAGAGAAGCTTGACGTCTTTAATTAAAATGGAGTTCGTATTATTTTAGAAGCCTGATTAAGTTGCTTATATAGTACAAGATCAAAATATAATTTAATTTACTCTTCGAAATGATTTAGACATTAAAATGTAATTAGTTTTACTTGTTTGTCATTTTGGAATGATAGATTTTAATATTATTCAATGAATAGTTTAATGAATTTAAAATTATTTTAAAAAGAAAAGTTGTGAGTGTCTTAATTTCTGGAAAGTGTATAGTATGTCGAAGGCACGAGATTATCAAGTATGAGGTGAATGGTTACCTTGGGCCTTGTTTCAAAAAGGGTATGATACGACTTTGCTTTATGTTATTATGTCTCTTTTGAGCCTTGATCAATAAATAGAATGCTATTTATGCTTGTGGCCATGGGTAATTTAGGGGATGAAATTAAATGTTATTAGTATACTTCGGAATAAATTATATTGCGGAAATTGGAATATTGTAAGGAATCTGGTGTTAAAGCTATGCAGGTTTAAATATTCTGTTAATATGTTTATAGCTAGGAATGCTTCCTTGAAAATATTATGTCATAGGATTTTTATTATTATTTAAAAACAATAATTAAGTAGCACTACTACTTTCTATCAATAATTAACTTGTATATTTTAAAATAAGCCTAACACCTCAAACCTAAACGTTTTATAGGGACTCTGAGAACCTAAATAAAATTAATTTTAAATTACTTTGCTTTTACTTAGATTAGTTCGAGTGAGGAGTTAATCCACGCAACCACATTAAGTCACGCGGTGATTTATGTATGACTGTGTCATTGTACTCCAACTACTCAAAGACCGATTTCTTCTCCCAGAGTCACCAAAGCAATATGGAACAATGGTGAATTTGTCTTCACCCCTGCCCAAGGAACGTCCGGAGGACTGTTATGTATATGGGATCCGTCCAAAGTTGAAGGAAGACCGATTTCCTCCTCTAGCAGAATCATCAACATGTTGTTTCACTGTAAAACCAGCAACATCACTTGGATCCTTTCCAATGTCTATGCCCCCAATAACCCTCTGGAAAGAGCCTTGCTATGGGATTCGATAAGCCACATGAGAAACTTGTTCAAAACCATTCCTTGGATCCTCCCAGGAGATTTCAATAGCCCCTTGTTCCCATAAGACAAGAAAGGAGGCAACACCTTGATTACCAGAAGCATGGAAGAACTTGGGGTATTCATAGATGCGAACGAACTCATGGATGTCCAACTGAAGGGGGCAAAGTTCACTTGGAGTAATAGAAGGGCTGGAACAAATCTTATCCAAGTCAAATTAGACAGGTTCCTGCTTTCGAGAGAGGCCATCCTTGTTTTTGGGGATGCCACCCTCAAACCCCTCCCCAAAATTGGCTCTGACCAAAGCCCCCTTCTGTTTGAAGCCAACAAAGCTCCCTCTTTCAAGAGCCCCTTCCGCTTCGAGGCGATGCGGTTCCACCATCCAAACTTCAGAAACCAAGTCGCCCAGTGGTGGCAGCGGCCCTTCAAAGGATCCTCGTCTGGGCGACTGTACCAAAAACTCAGGTTTATCAAGGAAATACTCAGGGCGTGGAACAGAGAAACCTTTGGCAACATTTTTGAAAGCAAACAGATGATCAAAGAGAATTTAGAGTTCATAGAACAACAATTCCAAGAAGGCAATCAAGACAGCAACTCCTAGGCTGAAGAGAGCAAACTGCTAGTTGAATTCCACATCCTGGCCAAAGAAGAAACGTATTGGAGGCAAAAATAGAGAGCCCTGTGGCTCAAGGATGGTGACTCGAATACCAAATTCTTCTATTCGTCTACCCTAAGAAACAAGAGTTCCAAAAAAATCTCAGAACTCACCTGCAGTGATGGGAGGGTCACAAGGGATATCTCTGAGATTCGGGATGAATCAACCAACTTCTTCCAATCCCTCCTGGGCACCCCTCCCAGGTCTCCCCCCAGGAAGCCAAGAATCTCTTGGACAATATCCCCCATTCCATTTCTCCTACCACCAATGAAATGCTCATCAACCCTCTAACCGTTGAAGAGATCAAAGGAGCCCTGTTCTCTATGCAGCCTGACAAGTCCCTCGGACCGGACGGATTTTGGGACTTGATCGAGCCTGAGGTGTGTGCTGCAATTAGATATCTTCAGTCTTCCAAGGCCATTCCCCGAGGGATCAACTCAACCTTCATTGCCCTGGTCCCCAAAGTTCAAGCCTCCAAATATCTATTTGACTTCCTCCCTATTAGCCTCTGTAATGTCCTTTACAAAATCCTAATCAAAGCTCTAGCTAACAGGCTCAAGGGGATCCTCCCCCTCATCATCGATTCCTGCCAGGGCAGCTCTGTCAAAGGAAGAGTCATTACAAACGGAGTGATCACCATCCATGAGGCCTTGCATTCCGCCACCTTGGCCAAGAAACCAACTTTCCTTCTCAAGCTTGACATGAACAAAGCCTTCGACAGGGTAAGCTAGGAGTTTCTCATCGAGGTCCTTAAATTTGGCTTCCACCCAACCTGGGTTGACCTTATCAAAAGGTGCATATCCTCTCTGTGGTTCTCCGTATTAGTCAATGGGTCCCCTGTTGGGTTCTTCCCTAGCTCCAGAGGCCTGAGGCAGGGAGATCCCCTATCCCCAATTTTGTTCATCATCCTGGCTGAGGCTCTAGGGAGGACCATTGCAAGTGCTGGCAGGAGAGGGCTCATCTCAGGGATCAAAACTGCCTCTGGTCTCAATGCAATTACCCACCAGCAATTCCTTGACGATACTATCTTGGCCACTTCAGCTTTCGTTGCCCAGGCCAAGACCATTAAGCACATTCTTCACCTTCATGAGAATGCTACAGGCCAGAAGGTCAACCTCCTCAAAAGCAAAATCTACTTCATCAACACCCCCCAGACTAGGCAAATTAAGATTGCACGGATCCTTGGGTGCTCCCCGGAGGTTCTTCCCACTTCCTACTATTGCCACATTTTGCTAGGGGTAGAAGAATTTTGAAAATTTCGAAGCAGGTTGTTGTTCCCCTCCTTCCTCGGTGCAATTTCCAGTTTTTATGCTTTATTTTCAGTCTTTTCAGGTTAGGCAGAGCGATTTCCAGATTTGGATGCAAGGAAGAAAAATGCAGAAAATTCTCTAAGGCATGGCCATCCCGCGATCGCCGTCGCTGCTGGGCGATTCCCGGCGGCGCGGACGGTTTGAGCGATCCGGGGCATGGTTTAAAATTGTCTAAGTGTCGACGACCGGGATCGCCGTCGCTTCCCAGCGACGCCCGTCGTCGCACTTCTTTTCAGCGACCGAGAGCAGCATAAAAAAAGGGTTGAAAATTTTCTAAGTGTCGCCGCGACCGCGATCGCCGTCGCTGCCCGGCGACGCCCGTCGCCGCAGCCCTTTTGGGCGCGCGACGGCGGGAAAAGATGTTGCCCGCCCGAGATCGCTGTCGCCGCCCGACGTCGCTCAGTTTTTCGGCGACGCGCGGAAAGGAAACGAGGGCAAGGCAAAAAACACAAGTATAATCCCGCCCGCGATCGCCGTCGTTGTGCGCCTTTCTCAGCAGCGCTGCAGGTTTTCAGCGACTTGCAGCAAGGGTCCAGCCCGCGATCGCCGTCGCCCATCAAAGTTCCTCAAAATCGCTCATTTTTTGAGCGCTACTCAGCATTCACCCGAGGTCGCTCCCAGCTCCAATTCCGGAGATCGCTATCGCTATTCAGCGATTCTCGGCATCTTCAAGTTTTTCAGCGACCGTGGGAAAAAGGCCCCAGGTTAATTTCTAAGGCAAGGAGTGCCCATTTTCGGCAATCTCCGATGGGAATTTGCAAGTAAAGCCGGAGTTCCCTCCAGTTTTTGTGACTGCTAAGGCAGAGAACACCTCCCAAGATAAAAACAAGCAGAATTTCGGGATCTGAGCCCCTCTTGGCGAAGTTGAAGGGGTACTCCAAGGACAGGGTAGGTGAGCAGTAATGACAAACCTAAAGGCTAAACTGTACTGCACCTACCGCATTAACATAAAGCGCCCCTTTTCAACCACCGAATCTGTCAGGAGTTGTACGAAGTCAGAAGGACCATGCTACAAGCCGATAAGAGTCAAATCTGGCAGCTTTTGCAGCTTTTGCAGGTTTGGGGAGTTGTGCTCCGATTGTAAAAGGGGGGAAATTTCTGCTATAAATAGCAGTGAACTTGCATTGTAAAAGGGGGGAACATATTGCTAAGAAGCTGCTGTAACCGAACACTTGCTTCCAATTCAAAGTATACTTGGCTCTGTTATTTGTCTCTTTCTTTTATGCTGCCTTCTGCAAGTATTTCTGCATCGTGTCATTTATTTTTCTGATTGCTGTCATTCTGAATCCTGGATGGCTGCATTGGCAATTAAGTAGACCTGGAATATTGAATGAAGGATACATAGGAAAGAATCACAGTAATAGTTTCTGTTACATACATTGTTTTGATTGTTGTTGGTTTAGTGATAAGTTAGTGACTGTGCTGCTTGTTCTTCCCCACCTGAAACACATGATATTTACATTTCTTTCTGCATTTTTAAATCTCTTTCCAGCCCTTTTATCTAAAAATCAAAGTAGATTAGTATAGGAGCCGGCCTTCTCCGGAGATTGGCACGGAAGGCATCCCTTCCTTCCGGCCTTTCAATCTGCTGGGCGAATCTAGGGCGCAAAAGATTAAAATCCTTTCCTAGTGGCAGATTCGTAACCAACAGTTTCTCTGGCACGCCCGGTGGGACACGAGTGTCACACCCCATAAGCAGTATTGAAGCATCGGTGTTCGCTTCAGTGCTGTCAAAGGAGAACACCTGGCGACTCTGCTGAACCTGAATACTCTCTGAGTCTCGAAGACTGGTCCAATATCAAAAGCTTCTTCATGCATACAAGATGGAGAGCTAGGAACGCAGGACAAGAGGTGCCTGAGTTTTACGAGCTTGACATCAACGCTGCTGGAGAGCACCCGAGGCTGATTGACTATCAAGCCCACCAAGACGAAGCTTTGGAGCAGACAACTGAAACTGAGGAGACAACTTCAGAAAGCACTGACAACTACCACGATCCTGATCAAGACGATCAAGACGCAGACATGGCAAATCCTCAGCCAAATGCTCCTGAGCTATTCCCAGCTGTTGACTCCACTGGACCCCTCAATCTAGTTGGGCAAGATGTTGTTCCAACTGCTGCTTTAAAGGCTATTCCCACGTATGATGGAACTGGGAAGACGACATATGAACATATTCAAGACATCCTGGCCTTGGCTGCGCTTCATGCCATCACTAATGAAAGTGTCAAGACCCGGCTCTTGGCTCTCTCTCTGAGGGGGAAGCTTCTGTACTGGTATAGATCCTTGCCGAAAGGTGCTATCACGGGATGGGCTCAACTGGCCGGACGGCTAGTCAAAGGGTTCAATGAGTCCGCAGATCCGTCCTCGTTGCTGCACCAGTTTCAAACCATTCAACGACATCCGCAAGAGGAGATATCAGACTTCAATGTGAGGTTTGCGCGGTCCTGGAAAAGAGTGCCCATTGAACTACGTCCCTCCAATGGACAAGCTGCCCACTACTACCTCAGAGCGTTTAGCTCGGACATCAGTTTGGTCATCAAGTTGGCCCGCGTGAACACTTTCCCCGAGTTGTATGAGGTAGCTCAGAGGGCAGAGCTAGATATGATTGCCATAGGTAGACTTCCGCACAAGATGCAGCCGCCGATCTACCCAGATTTCCCTCAATCACAATATCCACCGGCGTCTGCTCAAACGTCTTCTTCATATCCCAATCCACCATGGAATCCCGCACCAGCTGTGTCTCAATTCCCTCCTCAAGTGCATTTTCCCACGCCACCGGCACCTCAGCTTCCATCTACACCGCAATATCCAGCACTTCCCGCTCCTCCACAATACCCGGCATTGCCTCCAGCACCGCCGTTAGCTCTATTGCCTCCGCCTGCCCAGTCAGCACAACCCGACATTGATGTGCAGTCCAAAATCCTGCAACAGGTAGAGTCGCTTACTTCTGTTTGCCGGACACTGTCCAACGACATGGCTGTGATGAAGAAAAAGCAGGCCCAACAGGAATTTATTCCTAGGCGGCCATATCCTCCTCCGACGCTTACAAGAGACCAAGCTCAGGCCAATAGGCCTCCGGCTAGAAATGCTGCTAACAATGCAGGACCGAGCACTCCAGACAATGTGCACTGGTGCTCTACATGCAATGACCCTCACGGAGAAGCTACCTGCATGTTGCATCAACATTATGTCCAAACTCTTGCAAGCAGCAACCCGGAGGAGCAAGTCAACATGATTCGGGAAGAAGAGCGCAACTTTGCGGTCTCAGAAGAGGATCCTGTGTCGATTCTGACCAGGAGCGGTAAAAAGCCAATTGAGGTCGATGCGGCCCAGATGCAGCCTTTGAAGGTGTATACCAGAAGAGAAAAGGTGCAACCTGCCGCGGAAGCTCCTGATAAAGCACCATTGCCTCCACCCGCCAAAGAGAAGGCGCCACCAGCCAAGGCTCCTGTGACTCAACCTCCGGCCGAAACCAAAGAGCAAGCTCGAGAAAAGCTTAAGTATCCGTCGCTGACAAAGCGGCAGAGGGTTGAAGCAACGCAGCAGTACCGCACCAGGTACGAGCCGACGAAAGAAACGGAGGGCCCATCTACTTCGGCCTACAACATTGTTGACGAGCTCAAGAAAACTCCGGCGAAGATCAGCATGTATGATGCTCTTCAACTCCCTGGTCAGGTGGACCTATTGCAAGAGTCACTGAAGACCGTTAAAGGAGGAAAGCCACCACAGCCCGTGTTAGCTCAGCCCCTGACAACTTCAATCACCGGAAAGAACAGACCACCGCCTTTCTACCTGTCTCTGCGGATGGAAGGGCATGTGGTACACAATTGCATGATTGACTCCGGTGCCTCAACCACTGTCATGCCAAGGGCTGTATGTGAAGAGATCGGCATGGAATATACGCGGAGCAGTCAAGGCGTCTTGCAGCTAGACGACACTCCTGTGAAAACAGTGGGTGTCATCAAAGACATTCCTATCCAGTTGCACAAAGCGCCCGAGATCGTGGTGATCCAAGAGGTTGTGGTCGTTGACCTGGAGCCCTACTTCGGCATGTGCCTCTCGAGGGAGTTTACCGCCAAGCTCGGCGGATATTTGTCGCTGGACTACTCACACATGGAAGTCCCTTTCAAAGGGAGGAAAGTGAAAATATACAATGACAAACCATCCACTTTCCTAGTCGAGCAGATACCTGAGGAAGGGCAGCAGAATGAAACGGTCCATCTGATGACCGAGGAGTTGGCAGAAGTGGACCTAGTGGAAGAAGCCATAGAGCAGCTACAAGTGGAGGACGAGTTCTCCTTGCTGGATTTCAACGCCATGATTGAATCAGACATAGGTTGCTACTCTGTTACCCAGCCTGAGAAGCCCAAGGAGACAGCTAAAGAAGAAATAGGCCCTGCCCCAAATGAGTTGTGGAAGCTATACTTTGACGGCGCCCGATGCAAGAACGGCGCCGGGGCAGGGGTCCTTCTAGTCTCGCCATCGGGAATACAAAAAGATTATTGCTACAGGCTGGCCTGGAGTTGCACGAACAACGCAGCCGAATATGAAGCCTTGTGCTTAGGCTTGAAGAAAGCAGAGAGGTTGGGGATCAAACAACTGCAGATCTTTGGAGATTCAGAGCTTGTGTGCAAGCAGATAACCAATAAGTGCTCCTCCAAGAAGCATTACCTCAAGGCGTACCGCAACCGTGTCTGGGACCTGATGGAGTCATTCGACTCCCTGAATGTCAAAGCTATCTCCCGGGAAAAGAATAAACATGCTGACATCTTGGCGTCTGTTGGAGCCAGGTATGTTCCGGCTGATGACACTATGCAGAAGCCGAAGCCGGTTCATACCATTTACAGGCCTTCTGTGCCTGATAAGGACACCCACTGGCAGGTGTTCGATTCTGATGAGCAGATCATCAATTTTTTAATCCATGAAGCAAGTTCAATCGAAGGTAGAGACCCTGATGACGAGCGGTATGAGGGGTTGATACAGTTGAAGAATAACCACGTCCCTAAGGGACTCATTACCCTTGAAAGCCTGTTTGATCAAAATGATAGAGCTATATCTCACAGGATCAAGGTTGACTCCAAGCAGTACAGGGATCTGGAACTAGAACCAGGAAAGGTGATCAAAGTTGGAACAGACTGCACCCCAGAGGAACTGGAACAGATTCGGGCCTTGTGCAAAAGGTATCCAGATATTGTAGCTTGGTGTTATCAGGACCTAAAAGGGTATGACAGAGAGATTATACAACACACCATAGAACTAGAAGAAGGGGTTAAGCCCTTTAGACAGAAACAAAGAGCGGTTAACCCAAAGATCGAGGCTATGATGAAGGCAGAGCTCCTGAAGATGCTAGAAGCCAAGATCATATATCCTATCAAGCATTCTTCTTGGGTCGCAAATCTGGTCCCAGTCAGAAAGAAGAACGGGGATATCCGCCTCTGTGTTGACTTCCGCAATTTGAATAAGGCCTCCCTCAAGGATCACTATCCGCTCCCGCAGATCGACCAAATTCTTCATGTGGTCGCAGGGGCTCAGAGGTTCTCTCTCCTAGATGGATTTTCTGGCTACAACCAAATCTGGGTTAGAGACGAGGACCAGCACAAGACGACGTTCACCACCAAATGGGGAACGTTCGCCTATCAGCGCATGCCATTCGACTTATCCAACGCTGGGGCCACATTCCAGAGGGCCATGGACCTTGCATTTCGGGAGCTGCTAAATAAAATCATTGTCATTTATTTAGATGACATGACCGTGTTTTCCCACAAGAGGGAAGAACACACCTCTCATCTGGAACAAGTGTTTGAAAGATGCCGTGAGTTCGGCATATCCATCAATCCCAAGAAATCAGTCTTCGCCGTCAAGGAGGGGAAGTTGCTAGGTCATGTAATTTCCGAAAGAGGGCTAGCAGTTGATCCTGATAGAGCAGAAGCTCTCCTGAAACTCCCCATCCCAGTGGACAAGAAAGGGCTCCAGTCCTTCTTCGGCCAGATCAACTTCGTGAGGAAGTTCGTGCCTGATTTCGCTCAAGTCATCAAACCTATGGCCGAACTATTAAAAAAGGATGCCGATTTTGTCTGGACTGAAGAAAGAAAGCAGGCCTTTGAAGAGATTAAGGCCAGGATCGCTCAGGCGCCCGTGTTGATAAACCCGGACTACTCTAAGGATTTCATCCTTTATGCAGTCGGGGAACCTGAGAGCTACGTTGCAGTCTTGACCCAGAAAGGAGATGACGACGAAGAGCGGCCAATAGCCTTCTTGAGCCAAGTAATCCAGCCACATGAAGAAAGATATAATTTTATTGAGCGACAAGTGCATGCAGTCATGAGATCCTTGAAGAAGTTTAAGCACTTTGTCTCTCAGAGTCGGATTACAGTTTTGTGATACACCCCGATGTCAGAAATTTTATTATTCAAGGGGAACCGGGTCACAAAAGGGCAGGATGGATTGCTAAAATCCAAGAATTCGACATAGAGGTGCGACCCACCAAGTTAATCCGAGGTCGGGCTCTATGCCAGGAATTAGCCAGAAGTGTTGCCGCCGAGGTGTCTGCTTGTCAGTGGGAAGATCCCGTGATGGAAGGTAACTTTGCCAACTCCTTATCAGAGGAGAGTGACTGGACAGATGACATAGTGTGGTACTTCAGCACAGGGAGATGTCCAGATCAGCTCACTGCCTCACAAAGAAGGAGGTTTAGGCTCAATGCTCTGAAGTATGTTCTGCGCCCCGAGGGGCTATTTTACAAAAATATTGATGGTGTTCTCTTACGCTGTGTTAAGGGAACAGAAAAACAAAAGGTCCTCGACGAGTTCCATTTCGGAATGTCGGGAGGACACCTTTCAGGAAGGCCTACGACCTTAAAGATGATCAAAGCGGGCTATTATTGGCCCACCATCTTCGCGGATGCGCAAGAAGTCTGCCAGAAGTGTGAGAAATGCCAAAGGTTCGTTGGTCGGAATAAGAACGCTCCAATGCCTTTACAACCAATCCAGGTGGAGGTTCCCTTCCAGCAGTGGGGCCTAGACTTTGTTGGAAAGATCTCACCAGAATCTTCAGCAGGGCACAAGTTCATCTTGACTGCCACAGATTACTTCACCCGCTGGGCCGAAGCTATACCCACGAAGCACGCCGACCAGGAGACAGTCATCTCCTTCCTGGAAAGCTTGATAACTCGCTTCGGAATCCCAGAGGCGATTGTGACAGACAACGGTCCAGGGTTCACGGGAGCCAAACTGACAGAGTTTACTTGCAGATACAGTATTTACCATAAGGCTTCTTCCAACTACTACCCGCAGGGGAACGGCCTCGCCGAGTCGACGAATAAGAATCTGATGAATATTATAAAGAAGACTCTGGAGAGAAATAAGAGGTCCTGGCACTTGTACCTGGATCAGGCTCTGTGGGCAGACCGCATATCCGTCAAGAAGTCCATCAGGACATCCCCATACGCACTGGTTTACGGGAAAGAGGCTGTTTTGCCTACCCATATTGAGATGCCCGCACTCTGGTTGTTGGATGATGAAAAGGACAACCTGGATCCCCTTGATGCCAGGCTAGCCCAGTTGTTGCATCTTGAAGAACAGAGAGAAAAAGCTCATGAGGCTTTTATGAAGCACGCTGGCACCACACGAAACTGGTTCGCAAAAGGGGCTACTGCCAGGGTCTTCAAGATCGGGGACCTAGTGCTGAAATGGGATTCCTGGAAGAAAAAAACAGGTAATCATGATAAGTTTGATGCCTTCTGGGAAGGCCCCTTCCAGGTTGCCAGGGTCAACCAATTCAATTCATTCGTCCTAAGAGACATGGAGGGTCATATCCTCCCGATACCGGTTAATGGCTTTCATCTGAAAGCCTATCGTCACTGAGAAGCGTCAAGAGGTTCCCTCTGTACATAATTTCTTTTCTGCTGTTTTAATTTATTTATTTGCCTGAATGTAAATATGCTTTTCAGTTATTTTAATTTTAGGTTGTTGAGCCAAGTTGTCTTTCTAACCTCCGGGTTTGAAAATTTTTGATGCCAAGTGGATGTAAGCAATTTCCCCGCAAGAAAAAGTTTAAGTGCCAAGTGCGGCGTTCGCCGTCGCCGCCTTTGACAAATCCAGATACGCTTGTGTTTTAGCGACGCTAGGACTCTCGAGCGCTGGGCGAAGAAGGAAAAATTTCTAAGGGTAGTAGAGAATCGCCCATTTGAGCGATCCGGAGAAGCGCTCATCGTTTTCGGGATGATCAAAGAAAGGGGGGCCGATTTATCTAAGATGTTCTAAGATATCTCGCGTGATCGCTAAATTTTGAGCGATTCCAAGGAATCGCTCAGTGGGTTTCGGCGACGGCGATCAAGAGGTGAAAGAAGGAGGCTTGAATAAAATGGTTGAAAATTTTTCTAAGTATGGATCCGCCCTCCGTCGCTCGCCGAATGCGTCTTCTCCCAAGATCGCCCATTTTTTGAGGCGACACCAAGAAGCGCCCATGTTTTAAGCGACGTCGGGCTTGGTAGGAAGTGGCTGAAGATGTTCAAGAATATCTAAGTGTTGATGACCTCCGTCGCTCGCCAAATGCTGCCCGCACCGGGATCGCTCATGTTTTGAGCGATTTTGGGAAAACATGCAAAATTCTTTGCGGGCCGCGTTTCTCTCCATCCGGCGACCTAGGAAAGTGTGCCAAAGAGGGTTAAGGCCCGTTTTTCAAGGCACGCATCAAAGAAAAGGGATTTGCACAGATTCCAAAGCTGATTGTTTTTAAGAGAAAAGGGTAAAAGGGGATGTGCTTTAAAGATTAAAAATTAAATATTGGCGCCTCCAAGGAAGATTTTATGCATGGCCACCCGAGGATAAAATCAACGTCCACCAACTCCGTGCGCCCAACATTAAATTCAAGTGCCCTCCATTAAAGGCCCATCCCGAGTTCGCTACTATAAAGCACGACCTCTCAGAAGCGCTTTACAAGTTAAAATCCGACGCGCTCCAAGCTGCACTGAGAGTGAAATTCAGAGTTTCTTACAGACGAGCAACAAGATGAATTCGCCTTCGCCATGGGAAAGAAAGAAAGTGGGCAGAAGAGTGCAACAGCAGGCCGAGCAGCTTCAAGCACGCCAGAGAGTGGGCAGGAAAGAGAAAGAAAAGATAAGGGGAAAGCCCAGGCGTCGGGAGCCGAAACAGTGAAGAGAGCCCGCACAGCGCCGCCAAGGCCAATTCCCCCGCCTCCCATTGATAATTGGATAAAGCTCAGAGACGGGATTTACTCCCAGAGTATCAGCCAGCTGCGGCATACAATTGAGAACTGGCGAGAGAAGGTTTCTCCCTCGCACCCCTTCGCCGCTGCTTACCACTCCCACTTGTACTGGTTCTTGTGCCCACAGGTGCATCATTGCCCAGAACTGGTGGCAATTGTGCAATATTACAAACCAAACACCAGACAGGTCTGCGACCATGAGGGCACCGTCTTGTTCTCGCTTTACCCAGAGACTGTGCGTGCTGCCTTCGCACCAAGTCTATCACTGGACAAGAATTACACTATCAGAAATATCAATATCGGAGAACAAACGGACAGATACACAGATAATCCGAGAATGCGGCGATTTGTGGAGTCCCAGCTCCATGAGCCTCCTCCACTCCGGTCATGGCCGAAGCAGCCTAGGCCTCTGAGTGATTTCAAAAGTACAAGTATTTATACCATGCTGGCCTGGGTTCTAGGCTGCGGCACAGATGCGATGGTCTTCCCCTACCAAATCGCTCTTGCCGAATGCATCCTGCGAGAGGAATTCTACGATCCCAAGGTTATGACAGACAAAACCAAGCCGGTCTTCTTCGACTGGGCAGACTGCGTGGCCCGTGGGATTCACTCGCACCTACAGGAATTGAGGAGCGAGGCGAGCGAAAGCTTCAGATACTGTTCGGCCCTGGCGTGGTTATTCTTGTTTCACCTGCACAGTAAAATGAAGGCGCTCCCAGTTCAGCGCAAAGATAAGAATGGCGCGCAACTTCCGGTATACGAATGGACCAGGGTGCTGCTGAGGGAGGAGTCATACTATAAGTTCAATCTGGCCTTCTTAGGCCCAGCCCTAGCCCTTCTCCACGGCGCCTGCCCGCGCGTCCCGCGTCCGATGAGAGAACAAGTGATCAGCCAGGACTTTGGCGATACTTTCCGGTTAACGCAGGGGTTCGTGATAAGAATTTTTGGGTTCACGGGCAAACCCTTCTTGCTGCCGTATTACACCACAGAATACCAGTTCTCCTTAGAGGCAGCACGGCAGATGGATTACACTGATCAGAAGTATGGCCAGGGGAGGAAAAAGGGACATCTGTTCAATTATCCAATCACCTGGGCAGAGATCGAAGTCGGCATCAATGGACAACATCAGTACCTGACTGCCACGCTTTTGAGCTTCGGCTTGGTCGAGCTGCCCCAAAGATGGAAGTACGATCCCCTCGACATAGTGAGGGACTTCACGAATGTACAGGACTTCCACATCTGTCCACGCAAGGAGATCATGGCCGAGCGCAACAACCCGTCGGGAGGAGACTTAGAGTGGAATATTGAAGACATGCAGTCTTTCCCGCCGTGGCACGACTTCTACTTTGTGGAGGCCGAATTTGATCCTGTCCACAATGCAGACCACAGGCCAAATACGAAAACGTACAAGAAGATGCTGACTAAACTGCAGGGCAAAGGGTGGAAACCCGAAAAGATATCAGAGTGGTGGATAATGCGTGTCCGTACTAGGAAGGAAAAGTCCGAAAAGGACTTGGCCAATGACAATGAATTCTCCACGCTCTACGATAAACACCATGCCACGTGGCAGCCCATTGTGTTCCGGCATATCGTACCCCCAGGCTTTCAACGCCTACAAAAGGGGCAGGCCCCACCCAAACAGTTGCAATCACGTGGTGAAGGTTCCAGCAGTGGGGTACAAGTAAGTCAGGCTGTAGAGCCCAGGATGCGGCAATCTTCTGAAAAACAGCCAGCCGGAGCAGTGCCATCTAAGCAAGAGGTAGCCCAGCACACGGCCCAAGCAACACAAGCCCGAGCGACACAGGCGCTCCCGGCACCCCAAAAGAAGAAACAGTTCACGCTGAAGATAAAACCCCCCAAAGCTTCAGGGGGAACCGTTAGCCCGACGCCCAGCGCCCAAGAGGAAGAGGTCACCCCTCTCAAAAGAAAGAGAAGGACAGAAAAGTCTAAAGGGCAAAAGGCTACGCCCGTGAAGGAGGCTGTGTCGCAATCCGAGGTTACGCCACCCCAAAAGAAGATCAGAACCTCGGAAGTCGTTACCATAAAGGAGGATACATCCCCGTCAACGGAAGATCAGTGGATGACCCAACTCTTCGACACACCAGCTCAGGCGGAGCTCGCAGGTACGCATTCTCTATTCTTTCAAACTTCCGAGTCAGTGTCTGCGGCGCCTTCGTCTTCTGCTGTTGTACCCGTCCCCGCTGCCATTCCTTTGGTTAGCGGAGCAGCAACCACCCTTTCCCTCGCCGCATCTCACCCTCCTTGAAGAAATCCAACCTTCCGTCGCTGCACAATCCCAGCCTAGCCATTCTTCCGTAGAGCCTAACGTCCTCCAAACCCTAGCCCAAACCCAACCAGGCGCCGCTGCCTCAGATCCGCCGCATTCTCCACGTCTTTCGCCCGCAGCCGCACGTTAACTGAAAATCCGCTTGTAAACCCCGAAAACCCGTCTGCCTCCACCGCTCAGGCTGAGCCGTCCCCAAGAGCAGAAGAGCACCAAACTGCCATTTCCCCTTACCTGTTCGCGGAAGAGCACATGTCGCAGCAGGGTTTGCCCTTGGCCAGGCCTCTGTTCGGAGAGGCAGATTTAATTCAGATTATGGAGAACCAACCCGTGGCAACTCAGGTTGGACGCACCTCCAACAGATGGGCACAGAGCGTGATGAAGAGAAGGGGCGAGGAGATTGTCGGAGTTGAGAAGCGCTCCAGATTTGACTTCGACAACATGGTGCTGTACAAGGAAAAAAGAGTTCCCAAGGTTAAGAAGCCTCTAAAAGATATGACCCCTGAAGATTATGAGTATCGCCGCAAGACCAAAGATTTGAACGAGGTCAGCTTTGAAAATGAGGCGCTGGCTCTTCATGACGGAACAGATACGCTGCGCATCAAGCACTACCAGTTGAAGGAGCGCTACTACCAGGTGGAAAATGAAAAAATCAAATTGGAGGAGGGCATGGCAAGGATGCAGGCCCAATTGGACGATTCTGAGAAAGAGTGCCAGCAGCTGAAGCAACAAGTGACAACCTTGGAAAAGGAGGCAACAGAACAGAAGGAGGCTGCTGAGCACCAGATAGCTGAACTCCAGGGCCAGCTTCAGCAGGCTCAACAACAGTTGGAGGAAAGGGTTGTACAAGTGGAGACATTCTCCAAGGACCGCATCAAGGAAATCCGCTCCCGGCTGTTGAAGAACTTCAGACCCCGGGCCTCTAAGTCCCTTTTGGTCCTCGCATTCGCCACCCGGATGAAAGAAGCATCCGCCCAGGGTAAGCCTGTGGTGGAGGAGGCAGAGCGACAAGCAGACCGCTGGCTCGATCTGGCTGTCAAGGTTTGGGCCCTTGAACGCCGGAACCTCCAAATTCCCCCTACAGATTCCATTGCCCGTGATTGGGCAGCTGCAAGGGCAACCTTGCATTCATTCTTTGAAAGATATCAAAAGATTCAGAGGGCCAGAGCATTACTAGACGTATTAGAAAAAGAGAAGGATATATGCCTGGACCTCTTCCAGACTCTTGCCTCGCTCGGATTCCCGAGCTTTACAGACAGCTATGGCAACTGCCTCCCCAAGGAAGAATTGCGGCCGGCATGGGACGCCTTTGGCAATGATACTTCAGACATTGATGAGTGGGCGGACCCAATTCGAGAGGAACAGGTGACGCAGCTCACCTCCAGGTTTTGCCTGATTCGCTCCTGCCTGCTAGACTTGAGCCAGAAGGCTGAGCAGATTGGTATACTCCAGATGGAAACCTTCAGGCACTTGGTGAGCGATATTCGCAGTATGAAGCCCTTCTCGGAGGAGGCCTGGACTCAGGTTCAGGTCACATTCGAACGCATCCAAGGCCGCCTTGACTCTGGGGACGCTAATCCGGAGCAAGCTACAAAGGAAGAAGAAGAGTCGTCCGAAGAAGAGTCCGAGGAGGAGGGCACTGAAAATGAATCTGGTGAAGATAGTCCCGAGAGGGAGGAGCAGCAGAAACCATAGCAGCAAGGCCAAGGCCAGCAGCAAGAAGAAGCAGGGACCGGGGGTGACTCCGGGCCCAAAGGATAAAGGCATGGGTCCTTGCATCGAGGCGAGCTCGATACCCCGCGAGCCGCCAGGAATGTTGCCACATTTTGCTAGGGGTAGAAGAATTTTGAAAATTTCAAGCAGGTTGTTGCCTCCCTCCTTCCTCGGTGCAATTTCCAGTTTTCATGTTTCATTTTCAGTTTGTTCAGGTTAAGCAGAGCAATTTTCAGAATTGGATGTAAAATTTGGAAGAAAAATGCAGAAAATTCTCTAAGGCATGGCTCGCCCGTAATCGCCGTCGCTGTAGGGCGATTCCTAGCGGCACGGACGGTTTGAGCGATCCGGGGCATGGTTTAAAATTGTTTAAGTGTCGATGACCGGGATCGCCGTCGCTTCTCAGCGACGCCCGTCGTCGCACTTCTTTTCGGCGACCGAGAGCACAGCATAAAAAGGTTGAAAATTGTCTAAGTGTCGCCGTGCCCGCGATCGCCGTCGCCGACAGCGACGCCCGTCGCCGCAGCCCTTTTGGGCGCGCGACGACGGGAAAAGATGTTGCCCGCTCGTGATCGCTGTCGCCGCTCGACGACGCCCGACGTCGCTCAGTTTTTCGGCGATGCGCGGAAAGGAAACAAAGCAAGGCAAAAATCACAAGTATGATCCCGCCCGCGATCGCCGTCGCTGTGCACCTTTCTCAACAGCGCTGCAGGTTTTCAGCGACTTGCGGCAAGGGTCCAGCCCACGATCGCCGTCGCCCATCAAAATTTCTCAAAGTCGCTCATTTTTTGAGCGCTACTCAGCATGCACCCGAGGTCGCTCCCAGCTCCAATTCCGGAGATCGCCGTCGCTATTCAGCGATTCTCAGCGTCTTCGCGTTTTTCAGCGACCGTGGGAAAAGGGCCCCAAGTTAATTTCTAAGGCAAGGGGTGCCCATTTCTCTGGCGGGAATTCAAAGTAAAGCCGGGATTCCCCCCAGTTTTTAGAACTGTTAAGCAGATAATGCCTCCCCAGATAAAAACAGGCAAATTTTCGGGATTTGGGCACATTTCACGGAGGGTGAAGTGGTACTCCAAGGACAGGGTAGGTGAGCAGTAATGACAAACCTAAAGGCTAAACTGTACTGCACCTACCGCATTAACATAAAGCGCCCCTTTTCAACCACCGAATCTGTCAGGAGTTGTACGAAGTCAGAAGGACCATGCTACAAGCCGACAAGAGTCAAATCTGGCAGCTTTCTGCAGCTTTTGCAGGTTTGGGGAGCTGTGCTCCGATTGTAAAAGGGGGGAAATTTCTGCTATAAATAGCAGTGAACTTGCATTGTAAAAGGGGGAACATATTGCTAAGAAGCTGCTGTAACTGAACACTTGCTTCCAATTCAAAGTATACTTGGCTCTGTTATTTGTCTCTTTCTTTTATGCTGCCTTCTGCAAGTATTTCTGCATCGTGTCATTTATTTTTCTGATTGCTGTCATTCTGAATCCTGGATGGCTGCATTGGCAATTAAGTAGACCTGGAATATTGAATGAAGGATACATAGGAAAGAATCACAGTAATAGTTTCTGTTACATACATTGTTTTGATTGTTGTTGGTTTAGTGATGAGTTAGTGACTGTGCTGCTTGTTCTTCCCCACCTGAAACACATGATATTTACATTTCTTTCTGCATTTTTACAATCTCTTTCCAGTTCCCTTCTCTAAAATCAAAGTAGATTAGTATAGGAGCCGGCCTTTGGTGGAGAACGGATCTTGCATAATACAGAAAAACCAGAGAAACAAGAGCCCAAAATTTGTATTCAATACTTCGAAAGAATTTTACAAGAATATACAGCCAAACTGCCGTTTGCCAACCCCCTCTCATTACAATCCATGGGTTTTTATCGAGGTCCCGATCCTCTGTGCTTTCAAACTTCCCACGATCTACAATTGCCACTGGAACAATTACGGAAAGTTGCATTGATGAGACTCTAGGTGAGGTGTGCGATTGGTTGCCATATCCAACGGAATCTTCTTCTCGATCTGTTGCTTGTTGTTAGTTGCTTTAAACGCGTCTTCCAGATATCTTGCGCGAGTGGCCAACATGCCCGTTGAAATCCTTCTTTGGAACTGCTGCTTCACTGCCGCTAACTTGCCGCGCACGAAGGGCCGCCTTTAAGAAAGCTGGGAGTGCGTGTTTTCCTGTTTGGTCGCGATATCGCGACATGTCGCGATATCGCGACCATTTCCTTCCTCCCTTCTCTCTCCTGCTCCCGTCGCGATATCGCGACATTTCCTCCTTCAAGCCTTCTCTCTCCGTTTTGGCCGCGATATCGCGACCTGTCGCGATATCGCGCCGTTTTGTCTGTCGGCCTCCGTTCTCCTGCTTTGGTCGCGAAATCGTGACATGTCACGATTTCGTGACCATTTGTCTTCCGCGCCTTGCCTTCCCTGCTTTGGTCATGATTTCGCGACGTGTCATGAAATCGTGACCTTTTCCTCCGCGCCTTTGTTCTCCGGCTTTGGTCACGATTTCGTGACCTTTGGTCTCCGTGCCTTTGTTTCCCCTACGGTGGTCGCGATTTCGTGACCTTTGGTCTCGCGCCTTTGTTTCCCCTATGATGGTCGCGATTTCGTGACCTTTGGTCTCCGCGCCTTTGTTTTCCCTACGGTGGTCGCGATTTCGTGACCTTGTGCCTTGCTCCCCTATCTTCAGTTTTGGCGCGATATCGTGACACATATTTTACTTGCAACACTTAGAAAAAAATAACATTGCAACACTTAGAAAAAAAATAACAACAAAAGTTTGGTTGATGCTCGATTGCTTTGCTGCCCTCGGATGCTCCTGCATCAGACACCCGGGGTGGATTGAGAAGTGATCCTCACTTCTGATCTTTGGGAGGAAGACCCAGGCGGTCAACCTCTGTTTTTGATAACCAAGTTGCATCTTCTACAGGTCTGCCCTTCCACTTGATCAAATACTCAGAATATTGTTTGTTCCTTGTGCTTCTGCCTTCACGAGTATCTAATATTTCCTCGATCTCGTCTTTGGTTGGGTTAGACTTTGGAATGCTCCACAATTCTGTGCTTGGTGCCTCTGTACTATCTCCTTCATGGTATTCCACTAAATCCGATATGTTAAAAATAGGTGAAATGTCAAGCCCACTTGGCAATTCCACTTCATATGCATTGCTGAATCCCGTTTTCCAGTGTTTTGCATGGCCCAAACTTCTTCATCTTCAACTTGTTATAAGTTTTGGCTGGAAATCTTTCTTTTTTGAGATGGACCATGACTTCATCCCCCACTTCGAACTCTTTGAACCGCCGCTTTTGGTCTGCTCTTGCTTTATATTGAGTATTCATTTTTGTAATTTGTTTCTTCACTTCTTCATGCGGGCTTTTCATCTGTTTCGTGAATTCCTCAGCCTCTGCACTGCACTTTTCTCCTTTATCTAATTTTCTCAGCTCAGAAACGTTTCTCGGACTGTTTCCATATATGATTTGGAATGGAGATTTGTTTGTACTCTTATTGACAGAATTGTTGTATGCAAATTCCGCCTGCGGCAAAACTAAATCCCATCCCTTGGGTTTATCTGCTATCAAGCATCTTAATAAATTACCCAGACTTCTATTTACCACCTCTGTCTGTCCATCAGTTTGTGGGTGGTATGCAAAACTGAACTTCAGATCTGTCTTCGACTTCTTCCACAATGTTCTCCAGAAATACCCAACAAACTTTGTATCTCTGTCAGAAACTATGCTTCTTGGTAGACCGTGAAGTCGTACCACTTCCTTGAAAAATAACCCTGCAATGTGAGCTGCATCACTTGTTTTACGGCAGGGAATAAAATGTGCCATCTTGGAGAATCTGTCAACCACCACAAATACGAGTCATTTCCCCTCTGTGTTCTCGGCAACCCAAGAATAAAATCCATGCTGATGTCCTCCCATGGCCTCTCGAGTACAGGTAACGGCTGGTATAATCCTGTGTTTTGCCTTACGCCTTTTGCCATCTAGCATATTCTGCAACTTTGCACAAACTTTTTCACATCTTGCTTGAAGTTGCGGCCGGTAGTAATTTTCATTCACCGGGGCAATGGTCTTATCCCGACCAAAATGCCCAGCCAGTCCTCCGCTGTGCTTTTCCTTGATTAAGTTCTCCCGCATGGAACTCCTTGGAATGCATAATTTACTTCCCTTGAACAGCATTCCGTCTTGGATTAGGAAATCTAACCATTTTGTCTTGTCCACAGTAACAGGTGCCAAGCAAGCCGTCCAGGCTGCTGCAAAATTAGGATCTTCAGGATAAAGACCCTTCAGTTCTTCGAATCCTACCACTTCCACTTGTCATTTCAATCAGCATATTCTGCCTTCTACTTAAGGCATCTGCAACTCTGTTTGATTTTCCGCTTCTGTGCTTTAACACAAAGGTATAGCTTTGGAGAAACTCAACCCACTTCATGTGCCTCTAATTCGATTTTGTTTGGTTGTTGATGTCTTGCAATGCACGATGATCCGTAAATAGAACAAACTCTTTTGGCAACAAATAATGCCTCCACTTCTTGAGCCTGAACTATAGCATAAAATTCTTGGTCATAAACTGAATACTTTTTTCGAGCATCATTGAGCTTTTCACTAAAATAAGCAACAGGTCTGCCTTCTTGACTCAGTACAGCCCCTATTGCACTGCCACTGGCATCACAGTCTACCTGAAATACTTTGTTAAAGTCTAGGAGTGCCAAAACAGGCTATTCTGTGACCCTTTTCTTTAATGCATCAAAGCTCCTTTCAGCCCCTAAGGTCCACTTGAATTCTTTCTTATCCCCTCTCATTGTTTCTGTGAGGGGTGCACAAATCTTCTTTGAAGTTTCTTATGAACTTTCTGTAAAAGCTGGCTAGACCATGAAATGATCTTACCTCTGTTGTGCTTCTTGGGGTAGGCCATTCGATGATAGCTCTCACCTTCTCTGGGTCCATTTTCAGACCTTCTGCTGAGATTACAAATCCCAGGTATACTAACTCTTTCTTGACAAAATTACACTTTTTCAGATTTATTAATAACTGCTCCTCCCGCAGCTTTTCAAAAACCCTTCTGATGTGCATCAGGTGTTCCTCCAGGGTTCTGCTGAATATTAATATATCATCTAAATAAACAATGACAAATTTTCCTAAAAACTCTTTCGGTACCTCATTCATCGGCCGCATGAAGGTACTTGGTGCATTGGACAGCCCAAATGGCATGACCAACCACTCATACAAGCCCTCTCTTGTCTTGAAGGTTGTCTTCCACTCATCTCCTTCCATGACACGGATCCGGTGGTAACCACTCTTGAGGTCAATTTTGGTGAAGTACTTGGCTCCACTCAAACAGTCCATTATGTCATCCATCCTTGGCAGTGGAAATCTGTATTTTATTGTGATCTTGTTGATGGCTCGAGAGTCTGTGCACATTCTCCACTCTCCATCCTTCTTGGGTGCTAGTACTGCAGGTACTGCACACGGGCTAAGACTCTCCCTAATCAATCCCTTCTCCAGCAACTCCTGGACCTGCTGTTTAGTTCTTCGGTTTCTACGGGTGTCATTCTATGTGCGGCTTTATTGGGCAAGCTTGACACTGGCACCAAATCAATATGGTGGCTGATTTTTCTTGCTGGGGTAAACCCTCAGGCACATTATCAGATATGATATCTGGAAATTCCTTCAACAGATCTTGGACTTCTGTTGGGGCATCTTTGCATTATGTATCCCTGACTCTAGGAATTAATGCATAACACATATGTTCATGCTTTAAATCATCTAAAAATTTTCTTCCGTCAACCAAGCAAATTCTTGCACTGCCACATACCTTTTCTTCCACCTCCTTCAGGGGTTTCAACTTATGACGCATTCCATTCTTGGTCACGGAATAGGTGTTGGCTCGGCCATCATGAACCGCACACCTGTCAAGCTGCCATGGCCTTCCCAGCGGCAAATGGCACGCATCCATGGGCAGAATGTCGCACAGAACCTCATCACGGTAATTTCCAATACTGAATTTTACCAAGCATTGTTCATTGACCAAAACCTTATGGTCTTTCTGCAACCACGCGATCCGATATGGATGCGGGTGTTTCTTTCTCTCCAGTTGTAGCTTTGTAACCATTCCCTATGAAACTAGGTTATCTGTGCTACCGTTGTCAATGATAATGTTGCAAATCTTACCCGCGCATTTACACCTTGTGCGGAATAAGCTTTTCCTCTGATCTGTAGCTCCCTCTTCATTCGGCAGGACTCTCCTTGCAATCATTACTTCTCCTCTCTCAGCTTCTTCAGAATGCTCGGATCCGGCATCTTCATCGATGACTGCTACTCTGGCATTTCCTTTCGGCCTCCGATTATTTCTTTCTCGTTGTTGTGGGCACTCATATTGGTGATGTCCCTCTTCCCCACACTGGAAGCAAGTCCCACGAAATCTTCCTCTTCCTTGGCCACGTCTAGCTCTGCCTCTTCCCCCTCGGTAACCATTATTATGATTACAGGGCGGTGCTGTATTTTCTCTCCTTTGTTCTTGATTACTGCTACCTTCTCCATTTTTTTGAGAATCTTCATTTCTTCTTCCATTGTTCCTTCCGTCGGTCCTTCCGCCATGACCTCTTCCTCTTTGCTTGTTTTCAAACCTCCTATTGAGCTTCTCTTCAACCTTTAAAGCAAATTGGTAAGCGTCCTCTATGGTGGTCATCCGGACTAGACTTAGTTCTTCCTGAATACTTGCTCGTAACCCATTAATGTAATGGGCTACCTTCTCCTTGTTGGCCTCTGAGTGGCCTGTTCTAATCATTATTTTATGAAATTCTTCTGTGTATTCTTTCACAGACTTGCTTGATTGCCTCAATCCTTGCATTTTCTTTAGCAGGTCTAACTCATAATCACCAGGGATGAACTGCCTCTTTAGCTTTTCTGCCATCCATTCCCACTTAGTTATTCTCTCTTTCCCTCTTTTATTTCACTCCAGTTGCACTCCCTTCCACCAAATGCTAGCATGACCTTTCGGTTTGGTCTTTGCGAATCGACCCTATCGGGATCCTCAACCTCTTCGTACTCAAAGTACTCTTCCGGATCGTTGATCCGGTCGATCAATTCCTCTGGATCAAGGTTCCCGGAATAAGTGGAAACCTCCATCTTCGGCCTCTTCCCAATCCGGGATATGGCTTTGTATAGTCTGGCTCGAGCGGGATCTCTTGCTTCTTCTTCTTCCTCAGGTTGGTCTTCTTCTTCATCATCTTCCTCTTCACTACCTTCGTCTCTTCTTGGCTCCAATCTTCTGCGCATTTCTTCTTGCAGGGCTTGCATTTGCCGCTGCAAAGCTCGAACATCTTCCATTGCTGCCATGCCTCTCCCACCAACAGGGTTTCTCCTTGGAGGCATTCTGCTCACCCAATTCCAAGCCCTTCCACAGATCCTGGTGTAACTGCCTCTCCTCCGGCGATCTGCTACACACTCAGGAACTACTGGCTCTGATACCACTTGGTGGAGAACAGATCTTGCATAATACAGAAAAACCAGAGAAACAAGAGACAAAAATTTGTATTCAATACTTGGAAGAATTTTACAAGAATATACAGCCAAACTGCCATTTGCCAACCCCCTCTCATTACAATCCATGGGTTTTTATCGAGGTCCCGATCCTCTGTGCTTTCAAACTTCCCACGATCTACAATTGCCACCTAGGACAATTTTGGAAAGTTGCATTGATGAGACTCTAGGTGAGGTGCGCGACTGGCTGCCATATCCAACGGAATCTTCTTCTCGATCTGCTGCTTGCTGTTAGTTGCTTTAAACGCGTCTTCCAGATATCCTGCGCGAGTGGCCAACATGCCCGTTGAAATCCTTCTTTGGAACTGCTGCTTCACTGCCGCTAACTTGCCGCGCACGAAGGGCCGCCTTTAAGAAAGTTGGGAGTGCGTGTTTTCTGTTTGGTCGCGATATCGTGACATGTCACGATATCGTGACCATTTCCTTCCTCCGTCAAGCCTTCTCTCTCCGTTTTGGCCGCGATATCGCGACCTGTCGCGATATCGTGCCGTTTTGTCTGTCGGCCTCCGTTCTCCTGCTTTGGTCATGAAATCGTGACATGTCACGATTTCGTGACCATTTGTCTTCCGCGCCTTGCCTTCCCTGCTTTGGTCATGATTTCGCGACGTGTCACAAAATCGTGACCTTTGTTCCTCCGCGCCTTTGTTCTCCGGCTTTGGTCACGATTTCGTGACCTTTGGTCTCCGCGCCTTTGTTTCCCCTGCGGTGGTCACGATTTCGTGACCTTTGGTCTCTGTGCCTTTGTTTCCCCTGCGGTGGTCGCGATTTCGCGACCTTGTGTCCGCTGCTCCCCTATCTTCCGTTTTGGTCGCGATATCGCGACACATATTTTTCTTGCAACACTTAGAAAAAAATAACATTGCAACACTTAGAAAAAAAATAACAACAAAAAGTTTGGTTGATGCTCGATTGCTTTGCTGCCCTCGGATGCTCTGCATCAGCCTTCTTCGGAGATTGGCACGGAAGGCATCCCTTCCTTCCTACCTTTCAATCTGCTGGGCGAATCTAGGGTGCAAAAGATTAAAATCCTTTCCTAGTGGCAGATTCGTAACCAACACCTACCTTGGGCTTCTCCTATTCTTTGGTAATCCCACTAGACTTATGTGGAATAATGTCATTGAAAGGATCCAGAAAAAGTTGGCCTCTTGGAAAGGTCACCTCCTCTCCCAGGAAACCAAGGCCACCCTCACTTCAGCCTGCCTTCAAAGTATCTCGGTTTATTTCATGTCCATCTTTAGAATCCCAGCCTCTGTGAGCGCCAAGATAGAGCAAATCCAAAAGAGGTTCCTTTGGTTCGGGAGTGAGGATAAGAAGAGGATCCCCTTGCTGGCCTAGGACTTGGTCTGTCGCAGCAAGAGCGAAGGAGGCAGAAGAACCTTTGAGCAAGGACAGGGAGTTGGGGGTTCTAAAACCGTCCATTGATGCCAACATGGGAAGCAAGGTTGCAAACTTTATCACCAGTCTCAATGGAAAGCTGATGGGGAGCCGATATTCACCACCGACAATCCAGATCCAATATTCTCCTTGGATTACAGAAAACAAATTACAACACTAGCCTGCAGGCGTAGTTTTCTTTTCTTTCTTGTTTTCCTCTCTTCCTCCCTAGCTCACCACCAGCTTCTATTACAATCTCTGGGTTTCTTTTGAGGTCCCGACCCTCTAGGCCATTAATGACCCACCTGGAAGAATACATCCTTTGAATCTGAAAAGTCGGCTCTTCCCCGCCTTCATGATTGAACCTTCACATCTTTTACCCTAACTGGCAACTGCCATCGGGTCAGCTGTGGAAACACACATTAATGAGCCGTCTGAATGTCTTTGACCTCTGGACGCAGCATTCGAGTGGCCGCCATGCTCAGCAAGCTTACCGGGCAAGAAATCATGCATTAATGAGGCCTTTGACCGCCTCGAGAAACACCGTCTGGGAACGCGTGCATTTTCGAATCGTGAACCAACAGTATGTCGCGATATCACGACATGTCGCGATATCACGACATTTTTCTTCCTCGTTGCCTTTCTCTTCTTCGGGTCGCGATATCGCGACATGTCGTGATATCGCGACATCTTTCCTTTCCGGCTCTTCTTTCTCCTTTTTGGTCGCGAAATCGCGACATCTTTCCTTTCTGCTTCCTTCTCGCCTCTTTGGGTCGCGAAATCGCGACATGTCACGATATCGCGACATCTTTGCTCTCTGCTTTCTCTCTTTGTTTTGGGTCGCGAAATCATGACATGTCGCGATATCGTGATAGCTTTGCCTTCCGCTTTCGCTCTCTGCTTTGGGTCGCGAAATCGCGACATGTCGCGATATCGCGATAGTTTCCTTCCTTGCTTTCTTTCTGCTCCTTCGGTCGCGATTTCGCGACATTTTCTTCTCTGGCCTTTCCTGTCTTCTTTCGGTCGCGATTTCGCGACATTTTTCTTCGGACGCCCTCTCTCTCTTGTTTCAATCACGATTTCGCGACATGTCGCGAAATCGCGACATTTTCTTCGGGCACCTTCTCTCTCCTGCTTCGGTCGCGATTTCACGACATGTCGCGAAATCGCGACACTTTTCTCTCTTGCGCCTTCTCTCTCCTTCTCGAGTCGCGATAATGCGACATGTCGTGATATCGCGACACTTTTCTCTCTCTCGCCTTCTCTCGTCTTTTGGTCGTGAAAATGCGACATGTCGCGATATCGCGACACTTTTTCTTCTTTGCCGACATGTCGCGATATCGCGACACTTTTTCTCCTTTGCGGTATTTTGCCTTTCGTTGGATGCTCCTGCATCAGACAACCGGGGTGGATTGAGAAGTGACCTTCACTTCTGTACTGTTCTGTCACCTTCTTTTTAACTGGGGCTGTACAAGCTCTCCAAGCTTCAACAAAATCTGGGTCTGCAGGGTACAAACCCTTAAGTTCTTCAAACCCCACAACTTCCACTCTCATTGTTGTCAACAAACTCTTTTCATCCATCTCCTTCAATGGCTTCAACTTGTGGCGCACTCCACCTTTCGTCAGAGAGTAAGTATTCGCATGCCCATCATACACTACACGTCTATCAAATTGCCATGGCCTCCCCAACAACAAATGGCAAGCATCCATAGGCAAAACATCACATGGAACCTCATCTTGATAATTTCCAATATGAAATTTAACTAAACACTGCTCATTGACCAATGCTCTATGGTCCTTCTGCAACCATGCAATTCGATATGGATGTGGGTGTCTCCTCCTCTCTAGTTGTAACTTAGTAACCATTTCTTTAGAGACCAAGTTATCAGTACTACCATTATCTATAATAACATTACAGACCTTACCTGAACATTTGCACCTTGTGCGGAACAGGCTCCTCCTCTGGTCTGGTCCTTTCTCCTCATTCAACAAGGTTCTCCTTGTGACCATAACTTCTCCTCTCTCTGCCTCCTTAGAATGTTCTGATTCAGCACCTTCATCTGCTACAGCAGCTCTGGCATGACCCTCAGGTCTCCTATTCGTCCTCTCTTGGTGTTGGGGACACTCATATGCCCGATGTCCCTCTTCTCCACAATGGAAACAGGTTCCACGAAATCCTCCTCTTCCATATCTACCTCTTCCTCTTTGGTAACCATTGTTCTGATTACGGGATCTGTAATCATTACCTCCCTTCTGATCCTGACTGCTGCTAGCTTCTTCTTTCTTCTCATCTCGTCCTCCATCTATTCTTCCACCAGTTCTTTCTCCATGACCTCTTCCTCTTTGCTTACCCCCAAACCTTCTATTCAGCTTCTCTTCAACTTTTAGAGCAAACTAGTAAGCATCTTCAAGGGTGTTCATCCTAACTAGACTCAACTCTTCTTGAATACTGGTTCTCAATCCATTGATGTAACGGGCTCCCTTCTCCTTGTTAGCCTCAGAATGGCCAGTTCTGATTTAGATTTGGTAAAACTCCTCTGTATATTCTTTGATAGATTTGTTTGACTGTCTCAAACTCTGCATTTTCCTCAACATATCCAATTCGTAATCTACAAGAATAAACTGTCTCTTCAATTTCTCTACCATTCGATCCCATCTGGTTATCTTTACCTTTCCGCTTCTATTTCTTTCTAGCTGCACTTCTTTCCACCATATGCAAGCATGGCCTTTAAACTTTGTTTTTGCAAACTTGATCCGATCTGGATCTACAACCTCCTCATACTCAAAATATTCCTCCATATCATTGATCCAATCAATCAACTCCTCTAGATCTAGATTTCTAGAGTATGCAGAAACCTCCATCTTTGGTTTCTTTCCAATCTGGGAGATGGCTCTGTATAACCTGGCTTATGCAGGATCTATAGCCTCTTCTTCTTCCTCAAACTGGTCCTCTTCTTCATCAACTTCATCTTCACTTCCTTCTTCTCCTCTGGGTTCAAGCCCTCTGCGTAGCTCCTCTTGCAGGGCCTGAACTTGCCTCTGCAAAGCTCTGAAATCTTCTGTTAGCACCATATTTCTTCCACCACCACGATTTCTTCGTGGAGGCATTCTGCTTGTTTCTCTTACAACCTTTCCACAGATCCTGGTGCAAGCTACCTCACTTTCGGCGATCTACTCACACACTCAGGAACTCCGGCTCTGATACCACTTGATGGGGAGCCGATATTCACCACCGACAATCCAGATCCAATATTCTCCTTGGATCACAGAAAACAAATTACAACACTAGCCCGCAAGCGTAGTTTTCTTTACTTGTTTTCCTCTCTTCCTCCCTAGCTCACCACCAGCTTCTATTACAATCTCTGGGTTTCTTTCGAGGTCTCGACCCTCTAGGCCATTAATGACCCACCTGGAAGAATACATCCTCCGAATCTAAAAAGTTGGCTCTTCCCCGCCTTCGTGACTAAACCTTCACATCTTTTACCCTAACTGGCAACTGCCACCGGGTCAGCTGCGAAAACACGCATTGATGAGCCGTTTGAACATCTCTGACCTCTGGACGTAGCATTCGAGTGGCCGCCATGCTCAGCAAGCTTACCGGGCAAGAAATCATGCATTAATGAGGCCTTTGATCGCCTCAAGAAACATCGTCTAGGAACGTGTGCCTTTTCGAATCGTGAACCAGCAGTATGTCGTGATATCGCGACATGTCGCGATATCGCGACATTTTTCTTCCTCGCTGCCTTTCTCTTCTTTGGGTTGCGATATGTCGACATGTCGCGATATCGCGACATCTTTCCTTTTCGGCTCTTCTTTCTCCTTTTCGGTCATGAAATCGCGACATGTCGCGATATCGCGACATATTTCCTTTCTGCTTCCTTCTCACCTCTTTGGGTCGCGAAATCGCGACATGTCGCAATATCGTGACATCTTTGCTCTCTGCTTTCTCTCTCTGTTTCGGGTCGCGAAATCGCGACATGTCACGATATCGCGACAGCTTTGCCTTCCGCTTTCGCTCTCTGCTTCGGGTCGCGAAATCGTGACATGTCACGATATCGCGACAGTTTCCTTCCTTGCTTTCTTTCTGCTCCTTTGGTCGCGATTTCGCGACATGTCGCGAAATCGCGACATTTTCTTCTCTGGCCTTTCCTGTCTTCTTTCGGTCGCGATTTCGCGACATTTTTCTTCGGACGCCCTCTCTCTCTTGTTTTGGTCGCGATTATGCGACATTTTCTTTGGGCACCTTCCCTCTCCTGCTTCGGGTCGCGAAATTGCGACATTTTTGCTCCGCGCCTTCTCTCTCCTTCTTGAGTCGCGAAAATGCGACATGTCGCGATATCGCGACTCTTTTCTCTCTCTCGCCTTCTCTCTTCTTTACGTCGCGAAAATGCGACATGTGATATCGCGACACTTTTCTCTCTCTCGCCTTCTCTCGTCTTTACGTCGTGAAAATGCGACATGTCGCAATATCGCGACACTTTTTCTTCTTTGCCGACATGTCGCGATATCGCGACACTTTTTCTACTTTGCGGTATTTTACCTTTCGTTGGATGCTCCTGCATCAAAATCCCAAGTGGAGACCCATCGACGAGGGCAACTTCCCTCGCCAAGCTGCTGGCCTCTCCAGCTTACTCAATGTAGTCACCATTCCAACAAGAGAGGTGGAGGATAGGCCCATCTAGAGAGGAACTGATGAAGGGCCCTTCTCTGTAATGTTAGGTTACACCTTCTACGAGTCGGCATAGGTGGCAACCATCCCTTTCAACCTCGTTTGGAGGAAGAAACTCATCCCCAAAATCAATTTCTTCTCTTGGACAACCATCCAGAACAAGATCCTCACGCTTAGAATCTGACCAAAAGAGGTTTCATGATCCCCAACCATTGCTACCTATGCCTTTCACGCTGGGAATCAACGAATCACCTTTTCACCAACTGTGCCTTCTCTTTCGTAGCCCTTGGCCACTTGCTCAAATCCTTCCACATTCAGTGGGTTCAACCCAATTCCATTATTGACCTGTTCTCCCAGTGGCCGAACCCGTTCAACCATCCCAAGCTTCGCTCCCTTTGGTCCTTCTGCCTCCACCATTTGATCTGGAAAATTTGGTTAGAGCGCAACAACAGGGCCTTTTCGTCCTCCCCCAGGGATCCCATAGTTGTGGCTTCCAAATCCATTGCCTATTCTATCGAAAATATTTGGCTCATCCCCTGTTCCCTGGCCCCTTCCTAGGCTCTTGAGCGAGCCCTTCTCAAATCCCTTGATATTCCTGACGAAGACCCTGGAGCTCAGCCAAGGCCCAACCCCAGAGTCAATCTCAAGTGGATGCCGCCTCCGGAAAGGTGGGTCAAGCTAAACTTTGATGGAGCCTCCAAGGGAAATCCTAGGCTTGCAGGGGCAGGAGATGTCATCTAAGACCATGAAGGCACCATAATCCTTGCCTATGCTGAATTCCTCGGGCCTCAGACTAACAATTTTGCGGAGGCCATGGCTCTGTGGCGGGGCCTTGTCCTGCTTCAGGAGGACCCCAGAAGGGCCATCATTGAAGGCGATTCCCTAAACATAATCAACTACATGACAAGTAACAAGACTCCATCCTGGAAAGTCTTCAACACCATCTAGGAGTCCAGGAAATTTTTTCAAGGCCTCCCGCAGATGACCATCTGGCACAATTTTAGGGAGGCTAATCAACTAGTTGATCTCATGGCTAGCCTGGCAGCCACGTCAACCGACCTCAGAATATGGAGAGAGAACTTTCCCAAAGAAATATCTGATGCAGCAAGTCGAGAAAGAAGTAAAATTCAAGATGGTAGGTCCCAAGGATTTGAAGCTTGAAACAATGCTAAGCGCAAGGACTTTTCTCACCATGGGCGGGCTTGCTAGACCTTTGCCCCAGTTTGCAGGTAAATGCCACGTGTGGACCAATTATGTTATCAGGTTCACGTTCTTGGGTGGCAAATCGTGGGGAAACTAGCACACTCCCCACTCGGCTAAATTAAGACGCCATCCAAAATTCAAAACCATCGGCACGTGGACCTCCCAAGCTACTAGGCTCGAAGTTATTAGTGCCAGGCACTCTTCTTGCTACGTGGCGGAGAACCACAAGTTGGGAAGGCGATTCTGCCCCTGCCCCGCTAATCATGGCATTTTTTCCCGGCCCTTGCTTCCTCCCCAAGCTGTCGTTTGCTTTTCCCAGCAATCTCCCCTTCCCCTCGCAAATTTGTTTCTGGAAACTTACCTGGCCCCGCAAGCGACTTCCGATCTTCCGTATCTTGCATCGGTCGAGATCGATTTGGCCACAGTTGGGAATGATTGTTCGTGCTCATCCAATCTCCTCCAAGGGGCGCCCCATGCCTCCCACCGTTGTTTTGTCCAATCTGCTCCCACTGTTGGTAGCCTCCTCCACTCGTCCCATCACCATTTAACCAGCCTTGACCTCAGTCTTTTTGCCTATTCTTCATCTAGTTTCCCTGCTTCGGCTCTGCTGGTCTCCCCCGTTGGCCCCCTCTGCCTCTTGTCTCCCTTGTTTCACCCCTATTCTCCTCCTGGTAGCATGGCCTTTGTTGAGCCCACCCAGCTAAATATTGACCCTGCTGCTAAGGCTTTATGGATGCCAAGGGGTTTACCCCTTTCTTGATGAAATTCTCCGAAGCCGAATATCATGTTACCAGAGATTTTGTTTCCTCATGGAACCAGGGCGAGGTCGCAGTCCAATGGGTCCACTTCAAGGTGACAATTAATATGCTCGCGGAGATCACCGACTTCCCACTCTAGGCGCTTTATCAGGCGTGATAAGCATAATTGGGAAGAGGAGACAGATCAATTCCCTGACAAAGGGAAGTGTTTGGGCTGGGACAAGTCCACCTTGCATGTGTCGTCCCTCCCAGCCCCCTAGAACATCGTCGTAGTCCCCATAATGCAATTTGTTACGTGTGATGACCCGAGAAGCCGTTGCGAAGCTTTCACCTAGCTTTCGTCAACCATCTCCGGGATGGTAAGCCAGTTTGTGTTCCCGACTACCTATTGTATTCCCTTTCCCTAACCATTGAAAAGTGCCAAAAGTCAGGTGGGAAGCCACTGCACTAGCACCTTTTAGCTATTATCTTTAGACATGCCTTAGCCAACAGGCCTCCAGTTCACAACATCAAACCGGTTTCTGCTAGTCCCCCTGATGAGGCTCCTTCGTCGCCCAATCACCCTGGTGAGTTCCCTGGTGGCCCTAGTCTAGTTGGGAGGCGGACCAAGGGTTCCCCTCTCTGGAGCACGAGATAGAAGAAACGAGTAGCGGTATCTAATCCCCCCCCCCGAAAGGCAAATCTTCGGCCAGGCTTAAAAACCTAAGGTGGAGCCGTCTTCGTCCTCCACCCATGTCATTTTTGACTCCACGAGTGACAGGGAGGATCAAAGCTCCCAGATGCTGCTGGAGCTAGTGGCGTCCACCATCTGCACTTCGATCAAATACCTGGAGGAGGCCTCCAAGATGTTGACCCACTATGTTGTGAAGAAAAAGGAAGATGGCAAAAACTGACAGAAGTGGGACCCTCTTCCCAGGGCGATGGCATGAAGGTTGGTTTCAGTTTGCTGGTAAAAAACGTTTTTGTGTCAGTGGTCAAGTGGGAATTTTGAGTCTATTTCAACAAGTTGCTGGGGTTCACACCTGTCTGAAGGAAACCGGTTTCTTAGTGGCGGTTTTTCTGTTTACTGTTTGTTTTCTTTTCCTGTTGATTCCCTGTTTTAGTGATCTTCCCTCTAGGTCGTTGAGGGTTTTTTTTGGAGTGGGTGGTAGCACTTTTTTGAAAATGTTGGTTCTGCATATGACGGTTTAGCCCTGATTGTAATAAGGTTTTGGGTTCCTTTCAAAACCCAGTTTATAAATACTACTCAAATTTACAAAAAAAAAAATGCTGGAGAAAAACTCTCTGGGACAGTTTAGTTTTGGTATTAAAAGGCCACATTCATAACAACACCTTTAACTTTCTCAACATTAGGAAAACTGAACTATTAGAAGACATGTACCCCTAGACTTATGTAAATATGCATGCCCTATTTTCAACTCCTCGTAAGTAAGTTGGAAATTTAAGAAATGCATTGTGCCAAAGCCATAGTTGCAAGAAACGTGATAAACAAGCTCCATTTGCATTTTTGAGGCTGAAACAAATACATGATTGAAACTTCTATCATCAATTGGATTTTTGTCTTTTATTCTCAACTGCAACGCTTCTGCAATGCCGCTGCCATTTCTGCTCGTCTTTGTTAGTTTGGGGACACTTGCCTATGAGGTAGGTTAAGATTTAGATTTTAATTTAGTAGGAAGAGTCCCTCTGTTTTCCAGGGTTTTATATGCATGGACAGGTTTGCAGGGTTTGGAGTTAAGCAAGGGTTTACATTCAGCGATCGAAAGCAGTGAAGCTTGTAATTGTAAGTGTAATTGGGCATCTAGTGTAGCCAAATAAATAATTCTAATTTTCAAGCGGAGGATTAAATGCAAAAGGCCATGTCGTTGTTTACGCTGATTTAGTTTTGGAGAGTGGGGATGCTGATGCTGGTGCTGGTGCTGGTGCATGTACAATTTACAGAGTCAGTGGTGGAATTCCCTGGCTGGCTAAGCGAAACATGAGTTTTTCAAATTTACTAGTCTAGCTTAAATTATGTAATTTGGTGTTTCTGTGCATTAAATTACAACCTCAAGGGTTTTGACTTTATTATTATTATTTTTTAAATGTTTTCCATTGAATTTTTTTTGGAAACCTTGCAAAAGAGATTGGATCAGGGGTTGCTTTTGTGACATTATGGATGTATTTTTTAATTTCTTTTTTTCTCTGATTTTTGTGATGAATTTAAAGTGGGCTGTGGAAACCTTGCCTATAAATTGTCCACTTATTGTATTGTGCACTCTCAAATCCACATAATATAATTTAGCCTATGTATGGTCACCTCTGGGACTCAAGACTCTCTTTGCTCCAGCAGTTGTTGTATCTGTGGCAACGTCAGCAACATCTGTCCTGAGAAATTGTATTGTCCGTCCAGCAGGCCCTAAGCAAGAACTCATGCGTTGAACTTTGTTTTTTATATTTTCCCCTAAATTAGGGAATATTCCCATCAAATTTTTGAAAGGAGGGAAGAGATCATTGGAATGGGTAGAAATTGAGAGCATTTTAGAGAAATTGTATGTTTTGAGAAGAGGCCACTACATCTCCAACTTGCCATGTTTTTATAGGTAATGGGTTTCCAGTATGCACTATGAAATTCCCCTCTTTTTATCTCCTTTTGTCTGGTTGGGGTTTGATTCAAAGCATGCCTACATATTTTTAAATTAGGGTGCTAGATAGACCATTGATAAAACAAATTAAATTAATAAATATTTCTATTTATTCATAAATATTTAATTAATAATGTGTACGAAAAATTTGTTTCTTATGTGTGTTGTGGCTAGGTTGTTACATATAAGTCCATCTTTACCTTTACCTTAATCAACCAGGATATAGCATGTGATAAAGTACACTGGGATGCTTAATTTCATAACAGATAATATCAGCCAAATATTAGGATATACTCTGGATAGCAGATTAGCATAAAACTATGCAAATTGACAAGAACTTGCTTCTATGGAACAAGTGCGAACTTATGAGAGCTGCATTAAGATATATTTGTTAATAAGGGAGTTAGGTTTTCTGTTTATATCACCTCAAAAATTGAGTTTGCTAAGGATTTGCAAATGGCCTCTTGAATTTCATACTTATTTGAGTTTTATGTTTTTCTTTCTAATATGTTAGCTACCATAATTTCTGGATTGGATAGTGTTGGCTGACTTACCTAAAATTTTCAAGAGTAAATACAGTACTTATTTTTATCATGTCATTACATTTTGCAGCTGGGAACACAGCCTTTAATTGATGCATCTGCCAACAGGCCTCTTACAGAAGAAGATAAATTTGAAGCTCTAAAGGATTGTATCTCTGTTGCCTTTGCTGAGCAGGTTTTTCCTAGCCTAGTGCATGCTATCTACATCTTGTTTTATCCTTGATCAAATGGATGAATGTTGAATGCTATCAACTTGGTAATGCTTAATGAAATAACATGTATGCATGTCTTTTGCTTTGATATTTATGTAAAAGGGCAATCTGATATTGTTTTGACGTTTCAGAAATCTAATTTTTATGCTTTCCTTGGATGAAGTTTATCCTGTCACATTGCCCGTTGATTGCACACTTCAAAGCAGCTGTCCAAAGGCAAGGTGACAATTATGGATTGGTTCTAGCTGCAGTTTTTTCTGCAATTGATGCCAAGATAGTGAGTTTGTTCAAATCAATTAACAACAATGCTGAAACTGATCCTACATTGAGTTTGGCACTAGTTTTAAAGGCTTCTAAATCATGCAATGACCTGTATTCTCCCTTAGGTAGCCTTTGGGTTGGTAAAAAAGGACCTTTTTCTTTTGAAACTAATAAAAAGTTGATAAATTGGACTCCAGAGTTTACAGGAAAAACTGATGGCACCATTGAATATAGAGCTTGGAAAGCTGTTTTTTGGAAGCTGTTTATATACCCTGATCCTCTGAAAAGTTGGTTGAATCAATGACTTTGAAGATTGACCCACATGAATATTTTATGGATGTGATAGCATACCATCTAAGTGTTATAGATTCCTCTCATGTTTTGATGTCAAGGTAACATTGCTATTGCTAAGTAGGTTTTGACTACTTGTAATGCATATATTACATTGTTTATGTGTCTTGCAAGATAGTAAAAAAGGGTCCCTTGGAGTCAAGATTGTATTTTCCAGTTCCATATCTGGATTGAAGCGCTCTTGTTAGTAACAAACATAATGGAACTCCAAACTATCAATTTGAATTTTAATACAAGGGCATATAACTTGGTAGGCCAAAAAATACATGTTGATGCAATTTTGCCTGCAGTTGGAACCACATGGAGGTCGTTTGGTACTCTATCAAGGGAAAATATTAATCTTAGCAACCATAAGAGGTCAGTTTTTTATTTTTATTTTTTGGGAATAAATCACATGCCTCAGTTATTAAAGGCAATGCATATTTTACTTTGTGTTTTGTTATGAAGGTTTTCATTTTGATGTGCTTGTCTTGACTGTTGACAGTAATACATTATGGTTGACCCTACTTATTCCCAATTCACACCATGCATAGTTTGTGCTATTCCATTTAAGGTTATGAATTTTTGTCAACTCTTGGGATGGATGTGTATCATTCGTTCGTCATTTCTTTTATTTTGCATTAAGTGAATGGCCAAAGCCATGTTTTTATCTCTATTCACTTAGTTTACAATATTAGGGTTTTACTTTGTAAATTAGAATAAACAAACAATTGTGGTTGATCTCCACTTATGGGACTATCAATTGCAGGATGTCGCTTTGCCAAACTCCTCGAAACAATTACAAGATGTCCAAAGATGTCATCTACTTTTACAACACGTTCAAGATGGCACAGTGCACTTCAATGAGACTTAATAGATTCGTGTCACCAATACTGCTTATCTAAACCAGAGTTTTCTCTATATGGGGATGAGACAACGTTAGAAAATGGGGCTAAGATGCTGAAAGAGTGTAAATGCGAAAAGAACAGAGTTATCAACGACATTCAGAGTGTGGAATCAGATAGGGATTCTTTGTGTAAAGGTCTATACATGTGTGTTGTGAAAATATCATCCAAGGCAGGAGGGTTGACTATAGAGTGTGCTTCTGAGCATTCATATAGAAACTGGGCTAATGCTATCCAAAGTGCTTCCTTGAAAGCGCTGCATCACAAGTATTTTTATCCTGATCATGTTATTGATCCTACTTTAGGAAGAGAGCCTGTTACTCTAGAGATAAGTGATTATGTTTCAGGTGGGGGCTTACACAAGGAACCTGCCTCACTGAAGTTCCCATCTCTTCCCTTAGGCATCTCTAATAATATATTTGGGTCGCATGAAAATTCTTCAAATTCTTCTCCCCAGTGTTATGACATGTTTCCTCTATCCAGAAAACGTTTCTTGACAAGGATGAAATGGATTTTGATTATAATCATTCGATGAGATGTATCAACATGGGAGGCCCCAACTCTGTGAAAGGACCAACTAGTGGCACTATAGTATGCATTTTGTACATGGTTTTCTTGTTAGGTGAAAATGTGAGGGAGTGCTTGGAATGCAAAGAAGAGTTTGAATTTGGGACAGGGGCTGTAATTTCCCAGTTAGAAGCATGTGTAGCTTGCTTATCTGTTAAAGAATCTAAATGCTTTTGCATGCCTTCACCTTCAAAGAACGAGAAATTGGTTGCTATCGAGATTTATGGGAAAGCTTCCTGTTTATCTTTAGGTACCCTTAGCATCCTGTTTCTTCTTTATTTGCCTCTTTGAATATTTGGATGTTGTGATTCATGGCTCATTTTGTGTCCCTTACATCCTAGCAGTTCAGATGGCCTGGCACAATAGTCAGATGGTCTTGCACAGCAGTTTAGATGGCCTGGCATAAGTATCTCACATGTCTGATTATACCCAACTTCTACTACCATGTGCAATGCCAACATACAATATCTACCCTCCAATGAAGGGTTGACTATAGAGTGTGCTTCTGAGCATTCATATAGAAACTGGGCTAATGCTATCCAAAGTGCTTCCTTGAAAGCGCTGCATCACAAGTATTTTTATCCTGACCATGTTATTGATCCTACTTTAGGAAGAGAGCCTGTTACTCTATAGATATGTGATTATGTTTCAGGTGGGGGCCTGCCGCACTGCAGTTCCCATCTCTTCCCTTAGGCATCTCTAATAAAATTATTGGGTTGCATGTAAATTCTTCTCCCCAGTGTTATGACATGTTTCCTCTATCCAGAAAACGTTTCTTGACAAGGATGAAATGAATTTTGATTATAATCATTGGATGAGATGTCTCAACATGGGAGGCCCCAACTCTATGAAAGGACCAACTAGTGGCACTATAGTATGCATTTTGTACATTGTTTTCTTGTTAGGTGAAAATGTGAGGCAGTGCTTGGAATGCAAAGAAGAGTTTGAATTTGGGACAGGGGTTGTAATTTCCTAGTTAGAAGCATGTGTAGCTTGCTTATCTGTTAAAGAATCTAAATGCTTTTGCATGCCTTCACCTTCAAAGAATGAGAAATTGGCTGCTATCGAGATTTCTGGGAAAGCTTCCTGTTTATCTTTAGGTACCCTTAGCATCGTGTTTCTTCTTTATTTGCCTCTTTGAATATTTGGATGTTGTGATTCATGGCTCATTTTGTGTCCCTTACATCCTAGCAGTTCAGATGGCCTGGCACAATAGTCAGATGGTCTTGCACAGCAGTTTAGATGGCCTGGCATAAGTGTCTCACATGTCTGATTATACCCAACTTCTACTACCATGTGCAATGCCAACATACAATATCTACCCTCCAATGAATGAGGGAGGGGTCTTATTTATACAACTGAGGTAGGTGCATCCTCAACTTTCTCTAGCTACCACGACACCTCATCATTTTTTAATTTACATTTCATATACATTTTATTTCATTTACATTTCATGACTTTATTAATCACACGTATGTCCATTTTGTCAAACACTTTACATACAAACTACAAAAATAACACAAAATCACAAAACCTTACTCATTGTTTATTCCGAACAAAGTTGGCTTCCGTTTCATCCGATGTCTCTTCATCCTTAGATTCTTGTTCAGCTTTTGTATTCTTGTTTGCTTTAAAAGCAGCTTCTCTGTCTATGGGCTTATTTTGTCCTATTTTCATTTCGTATGCATTCAAGGAACCATGCATCTCGTCCACGCTAAAATTGTTTAGATCTTTAGCCTCTTCTATTGCAGAAACTTTAGAATTAAATCTTTTGTGAAGAGTTCTAAGTACCTTTTTCATGACAAACGCATCTTCGATATCTTCGTCGAGTCCTCTCGATTGCATTAATGACTCCATTGACTCTCAAGCATATAGGTCTCTATGTTCTCTTCGTCATTCATTTGTAATGCCTCGAACCGAGCTCGATGAGTTTGCAGTTTGGCTTCCTTGATCTTCTTGTCTCCTTCATGAATGCTTTTCAGTTTGTCCCATATGTCTTTTGCTGATTTACAGCTCATGACCCTTATCAGTTCACTGTCTACTAGCCCACACATTATGGCATTCTTTGCTTTGGAGTTATTCTCAGACAATTTCTTATCGATAGTATCTGTTGGAGGAGTAGCGGGTGCTGTGTATCCACTTTCTACTAACTCCCAAATATTGTATCCCAACGCACTCAGATATGTCTGCATCCTAAGTCTCTAGAATGAGTAATTAGTTCCATTGAACAAAGGAGCTTTGTTTGATGAGAATCCTTCACTACCTGCCATTGTGTTCCTTCCAAGATCACCTTAGTTGATTAAGCTTGTTCAGGAACCTTGCTCTGATACCAATTGATATTCTCACAATGACACTGAGAGGGGGGGGTGAATCAGTGTAGCTAAAAATCTGATCTGCAATTCTTAAAACTGAAGCAAAGAGAACTAGAAAATAGATAAAGCAATAATCACAAGAGAGCACACCATAACACACAATGTAACGAGGTTCACTAATTTGGCTACTCCTCAAAAATGACTGCTTGGACTTCAATCCAAATCTAGCCTTTGCAAAACACCAATTTTATAAAAACTTTACCAGCACCCACTAGAAGGAGCACCAACCCCTTGTTTTTCTACTACAGTAGATAGGAGCACCAACCCCTAATGCCAAGCACCAACTTGAACTGCAATTCTGATTTAATTCAGTGACATAAAAATGCCTTCGCTGTTTACATGACCCTGACTAGTCTGCAATTAATTAAACTTGATTAAACTTTGCATGCTCTCACGGCTCTGCTTATATCTCTCTCGTCCCTCTTCTAACCCTCTTTACACAACAAATTCTCACTTACAGCAGCAGCAATAAACTTCACGCAGACCTGCTTTTATAACAAATAAGTCTCTATTTTTAGCTTCCATATTTATGCATGCAACCCATAACTGTTCTTTTAATATTCTCTTCTGCCACTTGTCAACTGTAACTCCTTCTGTATTTATAGAGTGTGCATTATTACGTTACATGCAACGTATATCTCTACCATGACTGTACGAATTCATTTCTGTGCATGCATGTATTTTACGATTCTATTAATGTGACTATTTGATTTACTCCAGTTAACTCCAGTTCTTAAAAAGCTGCATGACTGCATCTATAACTGTCGCATTTACTTCAGTTACCTCTTCTTATTTCGGCTGCATGTTTTTCCTCTACAACTGCGTCTTTAACTGTTGTTCTGTTCTAGTTAACTATTTGTTATCGTGCTGTTGCGACCTGTCGCGAAATCGTGACACTTCTGTATATTTTTGCCCTTCTCGCCTTTTACCTATGAAAATACAACATGTCACAAAATTGCGACAGTTTCCACCTCCTTGTCCACTTCTTCGCTTGCACTCACGAAAACTAGACATGTCACGAAATCGTGACACTTTTGCCTTCTCGCTACTCTTCTTGGCTTGCTCTAGCGAACACCAGACATGTCGCGAAATCGTGACATCTTTCTCTGCCTTGTGCCTTTTCTGCCTTCTGCCCGTGAAAATGAAACATGTTGCGAAATCACATCTTTCTCTGCCTTGTGCCTTTTCTGCCTTCCGCCCACGAAAACAAAACATGTCACGAAATCGTGACATCTTTCTCTACCTTGCGCCTTTTCTTCCTTCCGCCCGCGAAAATGAAACATGTCGTGAAATCGTGACATCTTTCTCTGCCTTGTGCCTTTTTTGCCTTTCGCCCGCGAAAACGGAACATGTCGCGAAATCGCAACATCTTTCTTTGCCTTGTGCCTTTTCTTCCTTTCGCCTGCGAAAACGGAACATGTCGCAAAATCATGACATCTTTCTCTACCTTGTGCCTTTTCTGCCTTCCACCCGCGAAAACGAAACATGTCGCGAAATCGCGACATCTTTCTCTGCCTTGTGCCTTTTCTTCCTTTCGCCCGCGAAAATGGAACATGTCGCGAAATCGTGACATCTTTCTCTGCCTTGCGCCTTTTCTTCCTTCTGCCCGTGAAACATATTTCTTTGCCTTGCGCCTTTTCTTCCTTCTGCCCGTGAAACATATTTCTTTGCCTTGCGCCTTTTCTTCCTTCCACCCGCGAAAATGAAACATGTCGCAAAATCGTGACACTTTCACTGCCTTGTGCCTTTTCTGTCTTTGGCTAGCGAAAACACAACATGTCGCAAAATCGTGACACTTTTCGTTTCCCTGCACTTCTCTTCGACCCTGTTGCAAAATCATGACACTTTCTCTCCTTGGCACTTTCTCTTCAATCCTATCGTGAAATCGTGACACTTTCTCTCCTTGGCACTTTCTTTTCGATCTTGTCGCAAAATCGTGACACTTTCTCTCCTTGGCACTTTCTCTTCGATCCTGTCGTGAAATCGTGACACCTTTCCTTGTGCTAACTAAACATGTCACGAAATCACGACAATCTTCCTTGCACTTTCTAAACATGTCACGAAATCACGACAGTATTCCTTGCACTTTCTAAACATGTCACGAAATCGCGACAGTCTTCCTTGCACTTTCTAAACATGTCACGAAATCGTGACAGTCTTCCTTGCACTTTCTAAACAATCGCGACAGTCTTCCTTGCACTTTCTAAACATGTCACGAAATCGTGACAGTCTTCCTTGCACTTTCTAAACATGTCGTGAAATCACGACAATTTTCTTTGCATGTGCCTCTTCTTCAAACATGTCGCGAGATCATGACAGTTTTTCTACTTGCCTCATTCTCTGCCAACATGTCGCGAAATCGCGACAGTTTTCCTTGCGCCTTCTCTCTCCTCGTCCATGTCGCGAAATCATGACAATTTTGCTTGTGCCTTCTTTCTCCTCGTCTATGTCGCGAAATCATGACAATTTTGCTTGTGCCTTCTTTCTCCTCGTCTATGTCACGAAATCACGACAATTTACATGTCGCGATATCGCGACAGTTTTCTTACTTGTCTTTTTCTTTGATTTTTTGAAACTGGGCCACTTCTGTCTTCTTGGAAATTCACTGTACATGTTCTGACTAACCTCTGAACTCTTGTCCACTGCATCAACTGCATCAACTGATCTATTTGTCTGTGTTGACAACAATGACAATACTTTTGCTGCACCTTGCTCAACATATAATCATATAAATTAAAAGTATATATACAAATTATCGTAATGTTCCTATTTTCCTTTCTCTTCAACATAAATGGTACAACAACCAAATCAACATGCATAATAGTATCGTAAAAGAAATAGTCCACAACATTATCATGTTTCAAACAAAACATCAGACATGTATATGCAGCAAGTTTTTCAATACATCATTATAAAAATTTCTAACTTTTCAATAGTTTGCTTTCAGTTTTCAATTCTCAAACAAGCAGGGAAACTGGTTTTTCATGCTAGAAATATCTTCCCAGGTGGCATTCCTTTCGGAATACTGATCCCATTGTACTATGTATTGGTCCATACTAAGCTTCTTGGACCTAAATCCTAAAAATTTTGATTGGTCGTCCCTTAATGAGTTGCAGGTCTAGCAAATCTAGGGCTCAATTAGGTGGTTCTAATGAAACCTTTATCACCAAGGGTAAATTCTTGGGGTGTTTGCTTTAAAGTCAGCATAGCTCTTTGGCTTCACAAGCCATTAGCGGATTGAATTCTCATCATCATGATCGATCTCTTACTGGTCATTGAAATTTTCCCAAGATAATGGTGCCACGCACCTAAGTCCCTTTACAGGACCTCAAAAGGGGCCATACCCAATGCAATATATTTCATTTAGTAAGTGGTAATCTTTGACTTACTTTGGTAGTGCATATCCGCCAATACTAGATTGTCCTTCTCAATCTGTCCATCTATCTCAAGATGATAGGTTGTGCTAAACCCTGTGTCATGTTTTCGGTGTAGGGCCTACTAGTATTTATAGAAAAATATTGAATATCTATTCAAGATGATTCCTCAAGCATATTTTTGTGTTTTTCTATCGTACTTGCTTGCAACTATAAGATGTGCATTTCATTGAAAACAAATCTTGGGAATATCAACTTTGCATTTAATTTCATATTAGACTTAACCTTATAATCAGGGTATGTCGTGGTATACTCACAACTATGTTTCTTCTTCTAAAGAAAATGCATTATCAAGTATCCTAGACAGAGCAATCTAACAGTAAGAGCAATAATATAGTTGCTATGATCAATTTTACTCACAAAACCAAAAGATCTTCATTATACTCGTAACATTGTATACAAATTACTATTATCTTGAGTTTAGTAGGAAAACTATTAAAAGGGGCTTTCATGCCCTTTCAGTGTCTTGATAACTTTATTTCCCTTAGATCTTCTTGAAAGGGCATTCATATGTATGGTGTGGTTCTCCACATGTGCAAAATCTTAGCTTTGGTGCCTGAGGGTTTACACTCGAGGTTTCACTTTCAGGTTTTCTCATGTTCTTTTCCTTGTCTTGTTCGATAAAAGCTTTCATTGTCGTTTGTTGCTATTCTATTTGCTTCGTTAATATCCTAATTGCTGACACCAGTTGCTTCATCTATCTTTGGAACAATTTAATTATTGATACGAGCTCATCCATTCCTTCTAAAAACATATCAGTTTGTAAGTTAATGAAATCTTGAATTCTAAAGCTTTCATCATATCCTAAAGAATAGATCATGATGCATAGAATTATTCTCTTTACTCCTTCCTCTTCAGGTTCTTATCAAATATTGTTTGACATACTTGAGAATTCATGAACATAACTTACCTCATTCCTAATTTGCCATATCATTTCAAGTGGGAGTCCTATCAGGGTAATGATCCTATTGGGCTTTAGGTTGGTTAACTCTTTTTTTTTTTTTTTAAATAGGTAAAATATAACTTAGCAATTTTTTTTTTGAAATATATATATTCAAAAAGATAGGACATGAAACATGTTTCTTTCAAAAATAGTATCATTTGTCCTAATACTACTTACATCACTTATCTTCCTAGTATGTTTAACAAAAATCTCATTATAACTCGCTCCTACTTATAGTAGAACTATCTTGAGATTTGTTTCTTCATTCTTATCTCCAATTTTGACTTGTTTATCTTGGTGCAGATCTTTAGCTAACATTTGCAGTTGAGTGTCAGGTGCTTGCTCATAATTTGCTCTTAATGGGCAATTTTTGGCATAGTGTGCTCCTTAACAGGTGAAGCAACCTATTTTCTTTCTATTTACTCTTAATGGGAACCTTCTAGCATAGTGGGCTTCTCCACAGGTGAAGCATCCCAACACTAGTGCTCTTGTTTCCCTTTCCTTTACTTGTATACATTTTTCCTTGGTGCACTTGTGGCCCTTTTTTTTTGCAGTTTTCTCCTTTCTAGAGGATTTCATCTTTATCCTTCGCTTGGTTCTCTTATTTTGTTTCCTTATGAAGAGTTCCATGATTTCTTTCTGAATTCCCATTCTATCCACAAGTAGTTTCATTAGTGAAGATATCTGGTCCATCTTATATTGAAATACTTCTAGCTTTGATGCAAGATCCTCCATCTGTTTGTATCAAAGGAAATGATATTAATTTTTCTTGAGAAAACTTGTCAAAAATATAAAAGAGCTATGCCATATTTAATCATGAGACATAGGGTTTCATAACCTAGACTTTGATACCTCTACAATATCCTCTTGCAAATTTAGGTTAGTCCTCCTCGAGGTACTTGCCATAGCTAACAGTATAATATTGGTAAGGGTTTTGCAAACCTAGGCTCTAATACCAACTGTAAGATCCAGGAATTTCATACACTAAAAAATTTGTTTAACTCAATCATACATTGCTTGATTTCCCATGTGATTGTTAGTTTTGGCATACATATAAAACACACTTAAATATTATTCACTCCTGCAGCTAGTGTCTTAAGCGTTCGAAACTGGCCAGGTCCCAAGGGTCGTCTTATTGGATTCGGCTCATCACTCAAGACTTTTAGGAATTTGGTAGAGGGTTATCCGTTCAGGGCCCATATCACCTGAACGGGGTACGCTATGCCCCTTGTCCAAGGTTGTAAGGTTTGCAACTTATTAAGAGATCTCAAATCAATTCCTTGGAACCAACGTTTGTATGCCGGTGCTAGCCATTGACCATCTACGAAGGTTTGGCTAGACTCCGCCTTCGCAAGGCTGAGAGACTAGATAAACATAACCCTTCTCGAACTGACGACAATGCTGCCCATAACCATTTGCCACTGGAAAACCATTAGCACAAGTAGCATCCTAGTCATGCATTATATAGGAATTTCCCTAGTCCGAGTGGATTGATGAATATCACCACCACTAACTGACTGACCACCTAGAGTGATGCCCCATCCCATCACTCATTATACTCTACAGCTCGGACACTCTATCCCCTTTAGAGCTGGAGTACGATAGTGCAGTCCCCACTAAGTCACCACGTGACTGACTGCCATGGGTAGAGAAAGTCTCCTTGACTTTCTCTAAAGCTAATACCCACTTAAGACACCACATGCCTTAATGGTATGTGTGCTTGACTTTCTCTTGTCAAGTAAAGTTGATTTCCACTTAAGACATCGTGTGCCTTAATGGTATGAGTACTTGACTTTCTCATGTCAAGTAAGGTTGATTTCCACCTAAGAAACCGCGTGCCTTAATGGTATGAGTGGAGATAACCTCCCTCGATTTTCTTCAAGCTAGTTTAGAATTTAAGTCTAAGTTTGAAGGTACCCAAGATCATTATCTAATGGCTTTTTGATGCTTAATTCAAGATACTGACACATAGACGTAAGAGGGTTTTAATACTTCTATTATCATACACTTATATTTTAAATATCGGTTAAATCCCCTCCCTAAGTCTTCTTTTATCTTCTAAAAAAAAGAGTCCCTTCAAATAAAACATGGATTCCTAATCACAAATCTATCTTTATAATCTCTATAAAAATACAGGTCATATACAATTAAATTATAGCGTAAATCTCATATAAAAAAGAAGATATTCTATCTCTTCAAAAATAACATATCGCAACTCACAACCTGCATCTATAACCTAGATAACCTTTTGAAAATTCTTAAGTACGACAAGTATTATATCTACACGTAAATCATAAATATCTCCTCTGACAATCATCTTTCAAGGTTGTTTAGTATATCTTCAATTTCCACTTTTCTTAAGCAAGTACTTATAGAATAAGTACCTTATTGCATAACCCAAGAGTATAATTGTTGTCATACTCATATACACTTCATAAATCAACCAAGAAGTTTGGCTTCCAATAAACAAGCATAGTATGTTCAACTAATATATCAACACCCTATAGTTTTTAACATATTCCAAGTTTTAGCTTTAATAGACTTCAGTTTCTTCACCAATTACCTAAGAGATTTGATTATTAATCATGGAAAATACTTAATATTAATAGCATTTATCCGTAAAATCCTAAGCTACATCAATTACCTTATTTCTTCTATTTACCATAACAAAAGTATTTGAAAACCCTAATAATTTTTTTTTGTTTTTCTTAAACCCATGATTCTATTGGCAAGTACCAACATTTAATGACATTGAAAACTAACACTTTCAAAGGCGATTAAATAAAACACTCGTCAACTTGTGAAACCAATTCATAATATAAATTTTTTCTTTATACATAAGGTTTCAGTTTATATTCATTCAACCAAACATCAAATTTCAAGCATAGTCTTTTATATCAAAATGGGTGAGCTACAACAAAGTTTCCAATACTTCAATTGAAAACTATAATAATACAAAGCCATGCACCCTTATTATCAATTCAACTATGATCTTTCTTTTTCAACATAGATGAACTACAACAATGTACCATTTTATCTCATATATCATTTCAGACTATAGTTATTCTTTTACAAGCGCAAGTGGGCTGCGACAAATTAGAAGCAATGCATCATGATTAAATTTAAATATTACAACATGGTAAAAGCATTGCATGAACTCGTGATATAGTCTTTTCTTTTACAAGGCTAAGAAAAAATCTTACCTTTAATCTCATGTGTCTACGACAAATAAACATATTAAACTGTATAATTTCACAACATAACTACATAAATACCGAAAATAACCAATCACGATTAGGCAAAGTATTCCAAGCGATTCTCTATTAATCAACTATACATGATGCAAATGAGAAAACACAAATTTAGGGTTCCTCTATATAATAGTCTTATCTCATAGCTTTCTGGTGTTACTTTTCTCAATTTAAATAATGTATTTTCCCTTCATAATCATGATGGTATTTACTTTATCAAGAAATAAAGTATAACATAGAACTTTTATTTCAACTCCTACAAAGTAAATATATAAACATTTTTAACACATAACTTTCCAATTCTCATAAAATACAGTAACACTTATCAATTTGAGACTTTCAAACTTCCAACGTAAAAATGTAATTAGATTCATAGCTTGCACCAGAACCCAAAAATTATTTAAAAATAGAAATATAAGAATTTACTTTATACTTAGCACACTTTTCAATACAATATATGGCGTTTGATTAAAAAAAAAACAATCCATTTACAGAACGCATCATACAAAATTTAGGAATATTCTATTTGTTCTTCCAATGCATTTGCTTTAAACACAATTTCCAGGTCTTCATAAAGTTTGAATACACTCAACGATTTAGACTATCCTTTATATATTAGAACAGATAGAAGAACACAACACTACAATTGTTTAACTGTTCAAATTCTAATCTTCTTTGAATTAAAAGAAAGAACTATAAAAGCATACATAACACCGGATGTCGTAGAAACTTCACAGTACAACATCAAATGGCTTTCTAAACCCTCCATGGTCTTTGTTAGGGTTTTCATGCTTGACCACCATTCTGAAAAAGCTGTTCACTTTCATGAAAGAACATAAGCACCTCAAAACCCACCCTCACCAACCGACGAGAACAAAATGTAAAGTATGGCTCAGACTTGGCCCTCATATATATGACACACATACTCAAGTCTCATGCAAGCATAACGACACCATACAACTAACCAAATTCAAAATTATTTTCCAAGTATCATTCTGTTTTTAACAGGCAATCGTGCAATGCGGCAACAGTCCACAACTAAACATATTTCTCCATAATCAATCAATACTCTAAAGACATGAAGTAAATTTTACAACATACAGCTAGTAGGACGATATTAAAACAATTTTCATATTTTTCAATCAATACTTTGAAGACATGAAGAAATTTTCAGCCAGCATGACAATTTTAAAAACAATTTTCTTCAGTGTCAATCAATACTTTGAAGACATGAAGTAAGTTTCCAGCCAACATGATGATTTTATAACAAACACAACCAATAACTTATAATTTTCATTTGTCGGACTATTACTTCTGGTTCCTCTGATTTATCCGAGAGTATACACATTTAAAAAAAAAATGTTACCATCTATAAACACTTTAACTTAACTAACACTGCTACAGAACATTAGTACAAGAATCCCGATTACTCTTATGTTCTGTAATATGTTTTCTTTTAAAGAAATATTATGGAAAACAGAGTTAGAATCTTTCCATTCAATAGAATTGCCCAACACTTCCCAGTAATAATATTAAAGTAGCCAAAACAATAAATTAATGTCTAAGTAACCACGTGAATAAAGCCATTCACCAATCAATCCATTATTTTTTAACAACATAATTTCCAGTAAACCCTTTCCCTTATTAACACAGAAAAATCTGACCTTTTTACTCGGAGACTCAATCCTCCTCACACTACAATTATTTCTTCCGGTGTATCCCGTCCTTGGCTTCCTCTCAAACGAACATGAAGTTTTTCCCCAAATGTTTCCATACCACCTTGGGCCACCATTTTCTTTTATAAGCAAGTGAGCTTTATGGGAAAGAGACACATCATCGTCTTTGCCAGGCAAGACGCATTTTCTTCCTCGACGTATGGCTTCCTTAGATTTTTTTAAAAATATTTAAATATCTTTATTTAAATTAAGTTCCGCCAAGTCTTTCGTATTAACCAATTAAAGCTTGAGCTTATAGTTTCTTAACTCTTGTCTTAGACTTATCACCACATTACGTAAATCCTACGAGTTTAATCTCTTTATTATAGAATTGAGACTTACTATAACATTTAACATTCTATTATATGTATTTTTAATTTAATTATTATATGTATTTTATTATTTGTTTTTACACATATCATTATTTTTATTACTTAAATAATTAGTCCCCATTTTGATGGTTTAATAATTAATTCTTTCTTTTGATTTGCTTCAAAGCTGGTATACCTATGTATTGGTATTAACTTTTTATATATATTTAAAATTATTATTTTTATGTCAGCAGTTAAATAGCAACAAACCAGCGAGTGCACACACACAAAGTCAACATGACAGGCATAATGCAAATGCAGTGCAACCCTATGGTGGGCTTTTATGTACCCACAGACCAAGTGTGCTCGGGGTACAACATCATAACCACTTACCCGATAATCCCGTTCTGCTGCTCGGTTGATGGGGTGGGTGCTTTCTTCACCATCTGCCTTGAGACCTGCACCTGCACCACAAACACTGGCCGCAGAATCACATTCTTCAAGAAAAATTAATCATTATTGGTGGAGATGTGATATACTTCCCCCCTTAGAATTAACACAGTCTTTGTGTTAGCTATCAACAAAATACAATCATATAAATTATATATATATATATATATAAATTATCACAATGTTCCTATTTTCATTTCTCTTCAGCATAAATTGTTGTAAATGTGAACAGGGTTCTGACTAAAAGCGGCTTAGAAAAATCTAGTTTTCTAGCCCTAAGTGTGAACACCCAAAACAATTTTGTCGGCAACTTTATTCTCCCTAACTTCCCTCCTCTATCTTCTCCCTAACTCCCTCCTCTATCTTCTCCTTATCCCTCTGCGCCTTCCATTCCTCTTATCCCTCCTTTTCCTCCGTTATTCCTACCTCCTTATCCCTCCAACTCCTTCCCGCTATCTCTCCAACCTTATCCCTCCATCCTTTCTTTTCCATTCTCTATAAATTATTAGTCCCTATTATGTATTTTGTTGGCTGCGATTATTGAAGGGCAAATATTAAAATAAAATCATTTTTTATTGCTGCGTCAAATGTTGAATTAGAATCTTGTTCTAGATTGTTCACTGGTATCAAAGCGGGCATAGTTCTTGAGGCAAGGCCAGGCGGGCATGCATCCCAAGGCAGGAGTCAGCCGGCTTGGATCTCGAGGCGGATCGCGAGTAGGCTCGGGCACAGATCTCGAGGTAGATCGGGCACAAATCCCAAGGTGACATGTGGCAGCTAACAATAGGCTCGGCATGGATCTCGAGGCGACACCTGGCAGCTAGCGAGGTGCTGACTGGACAACACGTGGATCGAGGTGGCTGACATGGCGACGCTGAGGTGGTAGTTGACGACATGCGGATCGAGGTAGAGAGGCTGACGTGGCAGCAGGTGACGTGGCAGGCGAGGTGACGTGGCGGTGTGTGGTTGGTCGAAAAATGTGCCATGTGGCGACAAGTGGCGAATTTGTAGTGGTCGATGTGTAGCTGATGTGGCGGTTAGTGATTGGCTGCGTGGGCGGCAAAAGAAGTCAACTGTGACTGCCCGAAGGCAGTCGAATATAAGTTTGTGCCTTCGGGTATAAAAACCCCATCTGCGCTTTTGCGCAGTGAATGTGGGATAAACAAAGTAATTCTTTTTTTAAAAAAATTCGCCGTCCTCATGATTAAAATTGCCCCCGGTGCCATTGAAGACACGTCCGAGCGGTGTGCCTTAGCAGACAAGGTGGTCTGCTAGCAGGGAGGCGGACCCGGGATTGAATCCCGCCGGAAGGTTTCGCAACATAAAATATTTTTTTAAAAAAAAATCCGCCGTCGTCAAGGATAAAAGGGCGGAAGCCCTGGTTGGTTTCAGCCGGCCGCTTGGTGTAGCGGTAAAGTGCAGCCGTTTGTGTTTGGGAGGACGCGGGATCGAATCGCCCGTAGTTTAAAAAAAAAAGGGTAAAATTTTTTGTTTTTTGAATTTGAAAGGTTTTAAATTTTTTATTTAAAGTTTTTAAATTATTTAATAAATTTAAATTATATTTTATTTAAAATTATCTTTTTAATAAATTAATTTAAAAGGTAATTTAAAAAAAATATAAAAATTTATTAAATTTTTTTTAAGACTTTATAAAAATTTTAAAAACCTTGTTTGAAGAACTTTTTTTGAAAAAAGAGAAATAATGTGCCCGTGCAATGATAGATGATCCGGTCTGGGGGGTGCTATAATGCACTTCTCTCGATTTTGAGACGAGAGACACCGAAATCCTTTGATGAAAGGGTTCGACGAACAAGTCTCCATATAGTTTTTTGTCAGCTGGAAAATCAGGTGATTGATCATCTAAGGAAACCGAATTCAGGGTACGAGGCAGATTCTGAAGACAACATCTTCGGACAAAGAATTGAAGAGTCCGAGACTGTGGAAGTTGTACCAGAGGACCAAGCAAGTTCCAGTTATACACTTGGTGTATAGGTAGCAGAATCAAGTGAGAGCTATTCAACACGCTCTCCTGAACCCGAAGCAACAGCAGAAGAAGAAGATGAAGAAGAAGAAGATCCAGAGGAAGTGGATCCTGAAGAACCTGAGGTCATTGTCATCAGCAACAGTTCCGAAGCAGAACCTGAATGTACTAAAAAGGCGAGATTTGATTTGAATCATTAATCTCTTTGTACTGCTTTATAGTACTTGTTTGCTTCAAATAAAGTTTGTTTTCTGAAATGGCATCCAATACTAGTCTGTCGATTCCTGAATTTAATGGAGGAGATTATGAATATTGGTCTATTAAAATGAAAACCCTTTTGATAGAAAAAAGTTTATGGGATGTAGTCGAAGAGGGCTATACTGAACTAACTGCTGCTGAATGGGCAACTTTATCTAATGCTGATAAAAAGGCTAGAAAAGAAGCACAGAAGAACAATGCTTTCGCCCTTTATCACATACATGCTGCCCTAGATAAAAGTATCTTCCCTCGGGTTGCCTCTTATGTAATTGCACAAGATGCCTGGAATGCCCTAAAAGAAAGCTATAGAGGCAGTGACCAAGTAAAACAGGTAAAACTGCAAACATTGAAACGAGATTTTGAAAATCTCAGGATGCAAGAAAATGAAAAAGTGGGAGATTATTGCGTGCGAGTGAAAGCCGTAGTTGATAAAATGGTCACACTAGGGGAAGATATTAAGCCAGAGGCTATGGTGAAGAAAGTGTTGAGAACACTTCTTCCTAAATGGAATTCTGTTGCAATAATTATTGAAGAATCCAAAGACTTAACCTCATTGTCTTTTGATGCACTAACTGGATCACTTCTCTCACATGAATAGAGCTTACAGGAAACTCCTACCACTAGTTATGGAGGAGATGATAAAGCTTTTGCCACACATGAAGGAAGAGGTAGAGGCCGTGGCAGAGGACAACAAAGAGGCAGAGGCAGGAATAATCAAAGAGGAGGAACTCCTAACAGAGGAGGGTCATCCAACAGAGGTGGAAATCGAGAATAGAGGAGGACAAGCAGACAATATAGAGGGAAACAATCTGGCAAAGGAAAAGGGGGAGATAAATCAAAACAAGTTTGCTACAATTGTGGCAAACCTGGCCATTATGCTCGAGATTGTTGGTCAAAGTCTTCACAAGGAAGCAACAACACCTAGAGCAGTCAATTTGGAAATTTTGGAGAAGAGGAAGAGTCCACAAATCTCTTTCTTTCTTATGGCCAGACAGAGCAAAATATGAATGATACATGGATTTTGGACACAGGGTGTTCAAATCACATGAGTGGCAAAGAAGAACTCTTTGGTACTTTAGACTCCTCATACAAATCCAACATCCGATTGGGAGATGACAAGTCATTGGAAGTTGAAGGCATTGGAGCTATGGAGGTTCCAACGAAAGAAGGCATCAAGCAAGTAAGTGATATCTATTACACACCTCATCTTCAACACAATCTTTTAAGTGTTGGTCAAATGCTAGAAAAGAATTATAAGTTGATTTTTGATGAGGGTAAATGCACTATTTTTGATAAGAATAATAGTAATAGAATCATTACTCAAGTACCAATGTCAAAGAATAGATTATTCCCTTTGAAGTTTAGCTAGCCAGGAGGAAATAAATTAGCAAATGTTGCTATTACCAATCCAAGTGTCCTATGGCACTTGAGATATGGTCATTTGAATTCAGCAAGATTGAAAATGCTAACTTCACAAGCAATGGTAACTGGACTTCCCAAAATTCAAGATAGTAAGGAAGTCCGTGAAGGGTGTGCCTTGGGCAAGCATGCCAGATCGAAATTTCCTCATGGACAAGCATGGCGGGCCAGCTATCCACTCCAGTTAGTGCATTCAGACATCTGTGGTCCGATGCAGACCAAGAGTCTAGGTAACCACTCTTACTTCCTACTTTTCATTGATGATTGCACAAGAATGTGTTGGATATATTTTTTGAAGCATAAGGATGAAGCATTTGCATGCTTTGTTGATTTTAAAGCAAAAGTTGAAAATGAGAGTGGATATTCTATAAAATGTCTTAGATCAGATAAAGGAGGAGAATACTCCTCTAATCAGTTTTTGAATTTTTGTAAACATCATGGCAATGCGGCAACAGTCCACAACTAAACATATTTCTCCATAATCAATCAATACTCTGAAGACATGAAGTAAATTTTACAACATACAACCAGCAGGACGATATTAAAACAATTTTCATCTTTTTCAATCAATACTTTGAAGACATGAAGAAATTTTCAGCCGGCATGACAATTTTAAAAACAATTTTCTTCAATGTCAATCAATACTTTGAAGACATGAAATCCAGCATGACGATTCTATAACAAACACAACCAATAAGTTATAATTTTCATTCATCGAACTATTACTTTTGGTTCCTCTGATTTATCCAAGAGTATACACATTTTTTTTAAAACAATGTTATCTTCTCTAAACACTTTAACTTAACTAACACTGCTACAGAACATTAGTATAAGAATCCCGATTACTCTTGTGTTCTATAATATGTTTTCTTTTAAAGAAATATTATGGGAAAACAGAGTTAGATTCTTTCCATTCAACATAATTTCCCAACACCTCCCAATTATAATATTAAAGAAGTGAAAACAACAATTACATGTCTAGGTAACCATGTGAATAGAGTCATTCACCAATCAATCCATTATTTTTTAACAACATAATTTCCAATAAACCTTTTCCCTTATTAACACAGAAAAATCTGACCTTTTTACTCGGAGACTCAATCCTCCTCACGCTGCAATTCCTTCTTCCGGTGTATCCCGTCCTTGGCTTCCTCTTAAACAAACGTGAAGTTTTTCTCCAAATTTTTCCATACCACCTTGGGCCATCCCATTTTCTTTTATAAGCAAGTGAGCTTTATGGGAAAGAGACACATCACCGTCTTTGCCAGACAAGACACGTTTTATTACTCCACGTATGGCTTCCTTAGAATTGTTTTAAAATATTTAAATATCTTTATTTAAATTACGTTCTGCAAAGTCTTTCGTATTAACCAATTAAAGCTTGAGCTTATAGTTTCTTAAGTCTTGTCTTAGACTTATCACCACATTACGTAAAGCCTATGAGTTTAATCTCTTTATTATAGAATTGAGACTTACTATAACATTTAACATTCTATTATATGTATTTTTAATTTAATTATTATATGTATTTTATTATTTGTTTTTACACATCATTATTTTTATTACTTAAATAATTAGTCCCCATGTTTATGGTTTAATAATTAATTCTCTTTCTTTTGATTTGCTTCAAAGCTGGTATGCCTATGTATTGGTATTAACTTTTTATATATATTTAAAATTATTATTTTAATATCAGCAGTTAAATAGCAACAAACCAACGAATGCACACACACACAGTCAACATGACAGGTAGAATGCAAATGCAGTGCAACCCTATGGTGGGCTTCCATGTACCCATGGACCAAGTGTGCTCGGGGTACAACATCATAACCACTTACCCAGCAATCCCGTTCCACTGCTCGGTTGATGGAGTGGGTGCTTTCTTCGCCATCTGCCTTGAGACCTGCACCTTGCACCACAAACACTGGCCGCAAAATCACATTCTTCAAAGAAAATTAATCATTATTAGTGGGGATGTGACATACTTCCCCCCTTAGAATTAACACAGTCCTTGTGTTAGCTATCAACAAAATACAATCATATAGATTAAATATATATATACAAATTATCACAATGTTCCTATTTTCATTTCTCTTCAGCATAAATGGTACAACAACCAAATCAACATGCATAATGGTATCATAAAATAAATAGTCCACAACATTATCATGTTTCAAACAAAAAATCAGACATGAATATGCAGTAAGTTTTTCAATACATCATTATAAAAATTTCCAACTTTTCAATAGTTTGCTTTCAGTTTTCAATTCTCAAACAAGCAGGGAAACTAATTTTTCATGCTAGAAATATCTTCCCAGGTGGCATTCCTTTCGGAATACTAATCCTATTGTACTCTGTATTGGTCCATACTAAGCTGCTTGGACCTAAATCCTAAAAATTTTGACTGGTCGTCCCTTAATGAGTTGCAGGTCTAGCAAATATAGGGCTCAATTAGGTTGTTCTAATGAAACTTTTATCACCAATGGTAAACTTTTGGGGTGTTTGCTTTAAAGTCAACATAGCTCTTTGGCTTCACAATCCATTAGCGGATTGAATTCTCATCATGACCGATCTCTTATTGGTCATTGAAATTTTCTCAAGATAATGGTGCCACGCACCTAAGTCCCTTTACAGGACCTCAAAAGGGGCCATGTCCAATGCAATATATTTCATTTAGTAAGTGATAATATTTGAATTAATTTGGTAGTGCATATCCGTCAATACTAGATTATCCTTCTCAATGTATCCATCTATCTCAAGATGTAGGTTGTGCTAAACCCTGTGTCATATTTTTAGTGTAGGGTCTGCTAGTATTTATAGAGAAATATCGAATCTCTATTCGAGATGATTCCTCAAGCATATTTTTGTGTTTTTCTATCTTACTTGCCTGCAACTATAAGATGTGCATTTCGTTGAAAATAAATCTTGGGAAGACCAACTTTGCATTTAATTTCAGATTAGACTTAACCTTATAATCAGGGTATGTCGTGGTATACTCACAACTACCTTTCTTCTTCTAAAGATAATGCATTAGATAGAGCAATCTAATAGTAAGAGCAATAATATAGTTGCTATGATCACTTTTACTCACAAAACCAAAATATCTTCATTATAATTGTAATATTGTATACAAATTACTATTCTCCTGAGTTTAGTAGGAAAATTATTAAAAGGGGCTTTCGTGTCCTTTTGGTGTCCTGATAACTTTCTTTCCCTTAGATCTTCCTAAAAAGGCATTCATATGTATGTTGTGGTTCTCCACATGTGCAACATCTCAGCTTTGGTGCCCGAGGGTTTACACTCGAGGTTTCACTTTCAGGTTTTCTGATGTTCTTTTCCTTGTCTTGTTCAATAAAAGCTTCCATTGTCCTTTGCTGCTGTTCTATTTACCCAGTTAATATCCTAATTATGGACACCAGTTGCTCCATATGTCCTTGGAACGATTTAATTATTTATAGGAGCTCATCCATTCCTCCTGAAAACATATCAGTTTGTAAGTTAATGAAATCTTGAGTTCTAAAGCTTTCATCATATCTTGAAGAATAGATCATGATGCACGAAATTATTCTCTTTACTCCTTCCTCTTCAGGTTCTTATCAAATCTTGCTTTACATACTTGAGAATTCATGAACATAACTTACCTCATTCCTAATTTGCCATATCATTTCAAGTGGGAGTCCTATCACGGTAATGATCCTATTGGGCTTTAGGTTGGTTAACTCTCTCTTTTTTAATAAAAAAATAGGTAAAATATAACTTAGCAATTTTTTCTTTTTAATATATATATTAAAAAAGATAGGACATGAAACATGTTTCTTTCAAAAATAGTATCATTTGTCCTAATACTGCTTACATCACTTATCTTCCTAGTATGTTTAACAAAAATCTCATTATAACTCGCTCCTCATTATAGTAGAACTATCTTGAGATTTGTTTTCTTCATTCTTATCTCCAGTTTTGACCTGTTTATCTTGGTGTAGATCTTCAGCTAACATTTGCAGTTGAGTGTCAGGTGCTTGCTCATAATTTGCTCTTAATGGGAAATTTTTGGCATAGTGTGCTCCTTCACAGGTGAAGCAACCTATTTTATTTCTATTTACTCTTAATGAGCACCTTCTAGCATAGTGGGCTTCACCGCACGTGAAGCATCCCAACATTGGTGCTCTAGTTTCCCTTTTTTTTACTTGTATACATTTTTCCTTGGTGCACTTGTGGCCATTTTTTGTAGTTTTCTCCTTTTTAGAGGATTTCATCTTTATCCTTTGCTTGGTTCTCTTATTTCGTTTCCTTATGAAGAGTTTCATGATTTCTTTCTGAATTCCCATTCTATCCACAAGCAGTTTCATTAGTGAAGATATCTGGTCCATATGATATTAAAATACTTCTAGCTTTGATGCAAGATCCTCCACTTGTTTGTATCAAAGGAAATGATATTAATTTTTCTTGAGAAAACTTGTCAAAAATGTAAAAGAGCTATTCCATGTTTAATCATGAGACCTAGGTTTTCGCAACCTAGGTTCTGATACCAACTGTAAGATCCAAGAATTTCATACACTAAAATTTTTGTTTAACTCAATCATACATTGCTTGATTTCCCATGTGATTGTTAGTTTTGGCATACATATATAATGCACTTCAAGATTATTCATTCCTGCAGCTAGTGAAGCAACCTATTTTATTTCTATTTACTCTTAATGAGCACCTTCTAGCATAGTGGGCTTCACCGCACGTGAAGCATCCCAACATTGGTGCTCTAGTTTCCCTTTTTTTTACTTGTATACATTTTTCCTTGGTGCACTTGTGGCCATTTTTTGTAGTTTTCTCCTTTTTAGAGGATTTCATCTTTATCCTTTGCTTGGTTCTCTTATTTCGTTTCCTTATAAAGAGTTTCATGATTTCTTTCTGAATTCCCATTCTATCCACAAGCAGTTTCATTAGTGAAGATATCTGGTCCATATGATATTAAAATACTTCTAGCTTTGATGCAAGATCCTCCACTTGTTTGTATCAAAGGAAATGATATTAATTTTTCTTGAGAAAACTTGTCAAAAATGTAAAAGAGCTATTCCATGTTTAATCATGAGACCTAGGGTTTCGCAACCTAGGTTCTGATACCAACTGTAAGATCCAGGAATTTCATACACTAAATTTTTTTGTTTAACTCAATCATACATTGCTTGATTTTCCATGTGAATGTTAGTTTTGGCATACATATAAAATGCACTTCAAGATTATTCACTCCTGCAGCTAGTGTCTTAAGTGCTCGAAACTGGCCAGGTCCCGTGGGTCGCCTTATTGGATTTGGCTCATCACTCGAGACTTTTAGGAATCTGGCGGAGGGTTATCCGTTTAGGGCCCATATCACCTAAACGGGGTACGCTATGCCCCTTGTCCAAGGTTGTAAGGTTCACAACTTATTAAGAGATCTCAGCTCAATGCCTTGGAACCAGCGTTTGTATGTCGGTGCTAGCCATTGACCATCTACTAAGGTTTGGCTAGAGTCCACCTTCGCAAGGCTGAGGGACTAGATAAACATAACCCTTCTCGAACTGACGATAATGCTGCCCATAACCATCTGCCACTGGAAAGCCATTAGCACAAGTAGCATCCTAGTCATGCATTATGTAGGCATTTCCCCAGTTCGAGTGGATTGATGAATATCACCACCACTAACTGACTGACCACCTAGAGTGATGCCCCATCCCATCACTCGTTACACTCCGTAGCTCGGACACTCTGTCCCCTTTAGAGTTGGAGTATGATAGTGCAGTCCCCACTAAGTCACCACGTGATTGAGTGGCATGGGTAGAGAAAGTCTCCTTGACTTTCTCTAAAGCTAATACCCACTTAAGACACCGCGTGCCTTAATGGTATGTGTGCTTGACTTTCTCTTGTCAAGTAAAGTTGATTTCCACTTAAGACACCGCGTGCCTTAATGGTATGAGTACTTGAATTTCTCATGTCAAGTAAGGTTGATTTCCACCTAAGACACCGCGTGCCTTAATGGTATGAGTGGAGACAACCTCCCTCGATTTTCTTCAAGCTAGTTTAGAATTTAAGTCTAAGTTTGAAGGTACCTAAGATCATTATCTAATGGCTTTTTGATGCTTAATTCAAGATACTGACACATAGACGTAAGAGGGTTTTAATACTTCTATTATCTTGAAGGATTTCATACACTTATATTTTAAATATCGGTTAAACCCCCTCCCTAAGTCTTCTTTTATCTTCTAAAAAAGAGTCCCTTCAAATAAAACATGGATTCCTAATCACAAATCTATCTTTATACTCTCTATAAAAATATAGGTCATATACAATTAAATTATAGCGTAAATATCATATAAAAGAAAAGAAGATATTCTATCTCTTCAAAAATAACATATCACAACTCACAACTTGCATCTATAACCTAGATAATATTTTGAAAATTCTTAAGTACGACAAGTATTATATCTACACGTAATTCATAAATATCTCCTTTGACAATCATCTTTCAAGGTTGTTTAGTATATCTTCAATTTCCACTTTTCTTAAGCAAGTACTTATAGAATAAGTACCTTATTGCATAACCCAAGAGTATAATTGTTGTCATACTCATATACACTTCACAAATCAACCAAGAAGTTTGGCTTCCAATAAACAAGCATAGTATGTTCAACTAATATATCAACACCCTATAGTTTTTAACATAGTCCAAGTTTTAGTTTTAATAGACTTCAGTTTCTTCACCAATTACCTAAGAGATTTGATTAGTAATCATGGGAAATCCTTAATATTAATAGCATTTATCCGTAAAACCCTAAGCTACATCAATTACCTTATAGTAAAGTAATGAAATCCTAACTTTATTTCTTCTATTTACCATAACAAAAGTATTTGAAAACCCTAATAATTTTTTTTGTTTTTATTAAACCCATGATTCTATCGGCAAGTACCAACATTTAATGACATTGAAAAACTAACACTTTCAAAGGCGATTAAATAAAACACTCGTCAACTTGTGAAACCAAGTCATAATATAAATTTTTCTTTATACATAAGGTTTCAGTTTATATTCATTCAACCAAACATCAAATTTCAAGCATAGTCTTTTATATCAAAACGGGTGAGCTACAACAAAGTTACCAATACTTCAATTGAAAACTATAATAATACAAAGCCATGCACCCTTAATATCAATTCAACTATGATATTTCTTTTCCAACACAGATGAACTACAACAATGTACCATTTTATCTCATATATCATTTCAGACTATAGTTATTCTTTTACAAGCGCAGGTGGGCTACGACAAATTAGAAGCAATGCATCATGATTAAATTTAAATATTACAACATGGTAAAAGCATTGCATCAATTCGTGATATAGTCTTTTCTTTTACAAGGCTGAGAAAAGATCTTACCTTTAATCTCATGCGTCTATGACAAATAAACATATTAAACTGTATAATTTCACAACATAACTACATAAATACCGAAAATAACCAATCACGATTAGGCAAAGTATTCCAAGCGATTCTCTATTAATCAACTATACATGATGCAAATGAGAAAACACGAATTTAGGGTTCCTCTATATAATAGTCTTATCTCATAGCTTTTTGGTGTTACTTTTCTCAATTTAAATAATGTATTTTCCCTTCTATTTATTTGATTTATTATAACATAATCATGATGGTATTTACTTTATCAAGAAATAAAGTATAACATAGAACTTTTATTTCAACTCCTACAAAGTAAATATATAAACATTTTTAACACATAACTTTCCAATTCTCATAAAATACAGTAACACTTATCAATTTGAGACTTTCAAACTTCCAACGTAAAAATGTAATCAGATTCATAGCTTGCACCAGAACCCAAAAATTATTTAAAAATAGAAATATAAGAATTTACTCTATACTTAGCACACTTTTCAATACAATATATGGCGTTTGATAAAAAAAAACAATCCTTTTCTAGAACGCAACATACAAAATTTAGGAATATTCTATTTGTTCTTCCAATGCATTTGCTTTAAACACAATTTCTAGGTCTTCATAAAGTTTGAATACACTCAACGATTTAGACTATCCTTTATATATTAGAACAGATAGAAGAACACAACACTACAATTGTTTAATTGTTCAAATTCCAATCTTCTTCGAATTAAAAGAAAGAACTATACAAGCATACATAACACCGGATGTCGTAGAAACTTCACGGTACAACATCAAATGGTTTTCTAAACCCTCCATGGTCTTTGTTAGGGTTTTCATGCTCGGCCACCATTCTGAAAAAGCCGTTCACTTCCGTGAAAGAACATAAGCGCCTCAACGCCCACCCTCACCAACCGATGAGAACAAAATGCAAAGTATGGCTCAGACTTGGCCCTCATCTATATGACACACATACTCAAGTCTCATGCAAGCATAACGACACCATACAACTAACCAAATTCAAAATTATTTTCCAAGTATCATTATGTTTTCAACAGGCAATCGTGCAATGCGGCAACAGTCCACAACTAAACATATTTCTCCATAATCAATCAATACTCGAAGACATGAAGTAAATTTTACAACATACAACCAACAGGACGATATTAAAACAATTTTCATCTTTTTCAATCAATACTTTGAAGACATGAAGAAATTTTCAGCCGACATGACAATTTTAAAAACAATTTTCTTCACTGTCAATCAATACTTTGAAGACATGAAATAATTTTCCAGCCAACATGACGATTTTATAACAAACACAACCAATAAGTTATAATTTTCATTCATCGGACTATTACTTTTGGTTCCTCTGATTTATCCGAGAGTATACACATTTAAAAAAAAAATGTTACCTTCTATAAACACTTTAACTTAACTAACACTGCTACAGAACATTAGTATAAGAATCCCGATTACTCTTGTGTTATGTAATATGTTTTCTTTTAAAGAAATATTATGGGAAAACAGAGTTAGATTCTTTCCATTCAACAAAATTGCCCAACACTTCCCAATTATAATATTAAAGTAGCCAAAACAACAATTACATGTCTAGGTAACCACGTGAATAGAGTCATTCACCAATCAATCCATTATTTTTTAACAACATAATTTCCAGTAAACCCTTTCCCTTATTAACGCAGAAAAATCTGACCTTTTTACTCGGAGACTCAATCCTCCTCACGTTGCAATTCCTTCTTCCGACGTATCCCGTCCTTGGCTTCCTCTCAAACGAACATGAAGTTTTTCCCCAAATTTTTCCATACCACCTTGGGCCATCCCATTTTCTTTTATAAGCAAGTGAGCTTTATGGGAAAGAGACACATCACCGTCTTTGCCAGACAAGACGCGTTTTCTTCCTCCACGTATGGCTTCCTTAGAATTTTTTTAAAATATTTAAATATCTTTATTTAAATTAAGTTCCGCCAAGTCTTTCGTATTAACCAATTAAAGCTTGAGCTTATAGTTTCTTAAGTCTTGTCTTAGACTTATCACCACATTACGTAAAGCCTATGAGTTTAATCTCTTTATTATAGAATTGAGACTTACTATAACATTTAACATTCTATTATATGTATTTTTAATTTAATTATTATATGTATTTTATTATTTGTTTTTACACATATCATTATTTTTATTACTTAAATAATTAGTCCCCATGTTTATGGTTTAATAATTAATTCTCTTTCTTTTGATTTACTTCAAAGTTGGTATGCCTATGTATTGGTATTAACTTTTTATATATATTTAAAATTATCATTTTAATGTCAGCAGTTAAATAGCAACAAACCAGCGAATGCACACACACACAGTCAACATGACAGGCAAGAATGCAAATGCAGTGCAACCCTATGGTGGGCTTCCATGTACCCACGGACCAAGTGTGCTCGGGGCACAACATCATAACCACTTACCCAACAATCCCGTTCCGCTGCTCGGTTGATGGGGTGGGTGCTTTCTTCGCCATCTGCCTTGAGACCTGCACCTGCACCACAAACACTGGCCGCAGAATCTCATTCTTCAAGGAAAATTAATCATTATTGGTGGGGATGTGATACGTCTATAGCCTATATTTCTCCCATTCTTTACCGTGAGGCTCCTCTTGGAGGGAGACTGATTATTCCAGTCTGATCATACTTTGCCAGTTTCTTTTGTAGTTTGTTTTTTTTTTCCTTTATTTTTTCGAGATTTTTTTTGTCTTTTCAATTTTTAAGAAAAGTTAGTAAACTCTCAATGTTGATAACTATTAAATTAACTAGCTTAGATATATAAAATATATATCTATAAACGCCAAGAGTTATCAATCTTGAGGCGCCTATCTCATTTCTTGGGGGTGTGATAGATAATTTTCTTAATGTCGACTTTTTAATAAAATATTAATATTGTTTACGACGTGGCTGACCTTCCTGGCTGCCATTGTAGGACGCCTATCGACGTAATTAATCGAGTTAAGCACTCATAGAGTCTATATCCTGCAATAATTTCCTAGGAATCGCTGATGCATAATCAGGTGTAATTGTGTTAGAAAAATTCTACGGTTCTGTCAGACGGGACTTAAACGTTGCTCTTAAGGAGCTGGTGGTTTTTCTTGGAGTGCAGAAAATAGTAGTATCATAAATGTCTCTTATTTAAGATTTATTTTTGTCCTGCATTTTTTACAGGCAAGATTTTATCCAGTAAGATTCCTGGTTTTAATATAACTAATGTTTTGGGTTTTATGATGTCCTCCTATTAGTATTTATTAGGTTTCACTTTCTTTAAGATTTTCATTTTATGTAGGCAAAATTTTAACATGTTACTGTTTAGTAGGATGGCTATGATTTTATCAAAAGTGACTTTCTTTAAGATTTTCATTTTATGCAGGCAAAATTTTAACATGTTACTGTTTAGTAGGATGGCTATGATTTTATCAAAAGTGACTTTCTTTAAGATTTTCATTTTATGCAGGCAAAATTTTAACATGTTACTGTTTAGTAGGATGGCAATGATTTTATCAAAAGTGACTTACAATATTTTTTAAATCTTGTTTTGAAGTGATTTTAATTTTTTCTAAGTTTGATTTGAAGGATGATCATGTTTAAAAATTTTTCTAAGCTTGAGGGTAATTCTAACTTTTCTACCTTGAATAATTTAACTTTTAAGCTTGAATTGACTATGTAATGACTTAAAAAAATTATAGAAATAGTTTTCCACTCTTCACATGGCTATACAACAACTGAAGTCTATGTTTGACTTGACTATGTAATGACTTAAATTTATAGAAAAAGCTTTTTTTAATTTTTGCACGTTAACCCACTTTTTGTAGGTGAGTCGGAGAGGGTAGGACGATCCTCCAAGGGAGGTCCCTAGTTCGAATCTCCGCCTTAGCAAACGAACATTAGGTACCTAAAATCTAGTTGATAATGTTGGTGTGGTCAGGGCTGGGCATGACTCCTGAGTGATTTCTACAGTGTAGAATCCCTTGGTCATGGTTTTTCAAGCAGCCTACAAGAGATTTTTTGCTAAATTCAAAAAAAAATTACATGTTCTACGTGGCTTTACAATTACTTAAATTAAGTTAGTTAAAAAATAATAAGAAAATATAATTTTAAATGAATTCTATAATTTGTTTTTTTGAATTCTATAAATTTGAAATGAAATTTATTTATCTTATATAATAATATTTTTTATTTATTTATATAAGCAAGGGTTTTTCGTTAAATTCAAAAAAAAAAGAATTGCTGGCTTTACAATGAGTTAAATTTTAAATTAGTTCAAAAATAAAGAAAGATAAATTTTTACAATAACTTAAATTTTTAAGTTAGTTCAAATATAAAATATTTTTTTTTAAGTTAATTCATACCAAGCTTATCAATAGGGGTCAAACACACAACCATCCCCTCACACACTCGTCCACACATAGTTTGAACCTTGAACCTCTCAAAGAAGAGCCAAAGCCCGAACTATTGTGCTATCCCCATTAGTGTGTTCATAAAAAAAATACATATGGTCAAAATATTGTAACACCCTAAAAATGATGCAGTCAATTTATCATAAGGTTAAAAATCCAAAATTTACCTCAAAACCATATTTTAAATAACTTGCCTCGATTTTCATGCCACAAATAGGCTTTGTTTTGACCGTTGGACGATATCGTCCCTAATTGAATGAAATCGTCTAGAGCCGAACGTCCAGACGATTTCGTCTAAAACAAAAATTTGCAAGAATAGAAGCGCAATCAAATTAGTTCCAACCTCCTGGCTTATCTGGGCATAAGTGCGTTGGGGTTGTTAACTATCCTCCCATTGGATATCTCCCAGATTGGGATGAATCCCAACCCTCTAACTTCTTCCTAGCCCTATAAAACCCATGCTTTGCTAATGCAATCCCCCTGGCTGATCAAGTACCTACAACCCAAATCCTACTAGTTTCAAGAGCATCCTAGGCACTGTCATTTTCATAGTTTTTATCAGCTCACTTGCAGGTTTTTCACTGTGCATCAGTCAGAAGAAGCTCGGATCATCTCAGACGATCTCGTCCCGATTGCAGACGATCCTGTGCTGATTGGAGGTGATCTTGCTGGATTAGAGACGATCCTGTTTGCAGCCCTCTTGGGGGTAATTACGATCTACAGTTTGCATTTTCTCCCCTTTTCTTTAGTTAAATTGCATTAGATTAGTTTATTATTTATAATGCATCTGGTGTTCACCTCATGTTGTCAATAGGTAACAATTTGTTATCCCTTTTCCTATTAGTATAAGTCGTTATTCTCGATTAAATCTGAAAATCCATTTCTAAGTCATCAAAAATGTTCATTTACATACTGTTAAATAGATTCTACTATATTTTGTGATATTTCTCTATGTTTTGGCATCAACTTGTGCAGTTGCAGGTTTCAGACGAAATCGTTAGATGATTTCGCCTGATTTCAGATGATATCATCCGATTTCGGATGATCCTACACAATTGCAGATGATTTTGTCGAATTGCAGGTGATTACAACAAATTGTAGATGTTCTGGACTGCTTCAAAAGTAGAACCTTCATCAGACATCCGAAACTGAGTAAGTCATTTCCAATTTCTTTAAAATACTCTGTTAGCTGCATTTAATTATCTCTCTATTTGTTGTCTTCATATAAATTGCAAAAATCGCATATAGAATAGTTTAGTTTCATTCTGGCCAACCTAGGTGATTGAAATTAAAATGAATTCATCAAACACATCTTCAACCTAGGCTCGGAAGCTACCACAAAATGCTTCCTGGTGAACCCACCATCCATCGACAAATCACCAAAGAGGACACGACTCAAGTGTCTCTCTCGTCCGAGGTGTAGCTTTACCATTTTCCCATTCCCCTCTGAGGCGCGGATCCATTAGCCTAGAGGAAAGGAGTGCAAAAATTTTAAGCCTACATTCTTTGGTGAACCCGACGTGAAACACATTAATACCCTTTTGAAAACAAATCCTAAAAAAAAAAAAAAAGAGAACTTAAAATTTTAAGTCACCTGATCTATCAATCCATTAGATGGTAGATTACAATAGAAGACGTGGTGTTTTGATTAATGTTGGTGTTCAACTAGCAACCATAGAAATTTCTACCCTAGTTAGAGGTCCTAGATTTAGATCTCAAGCACATTGGAATGAATTGGATAGAAGGTTAACTATTATTGAGTCCAGAGCACCCGAACTTAGACAAATCAAGAGGTTTGACTTAGATAGAATCCTGGATTTCGATAATTTATCCTTCTACCATGAGCTTCAGAGGGCTTGCCATAGATGGCTAGCAGATAAACGAGCACTCATTTCCTCTGATTTATACACTTTTGAAGATTATATTGAAAATGTTGTTGTAGTACACAAATTTCTATCACGTATAGAAGACCAAGAGGTTGTTTTGACTGATAGAAGAAGATTCAGTAGAGTTCCTAGAGCTGTCTTATACCGAGAATATTGTCATGAACTCTATTTTTATGTGCCTAATTCTGAAGTTGATCATATCACTATAGCACACTTTGTCCAATTTCTGAAAAACAACTTTCAATTTGAAGAAGAGCATTACATGACACCTGATGAACTTGAACCTGTCAATGATATTTACAAGTTATTTCTGGAGAACTAAGTCATAATACTTATATTATAATATTGTGTATTTCCTATTTTCTTTTAATTTCTGCTAAGTAAAACTATAAAAATCTAAATCTAAAAATTTAAATATATATATATTATATTAATTAGGTATATATATAAAATATATACCCCTTAAATTCCACTGCATTTATATATATAAGAACATATATATTTGCTAAAACCCAAATCTACCATAATGCCTAAACTAAGGAGTGGTAAACAAATAGATGATGAGTGGGCAGAGCGACCACCTACTCAAAATCCCCCTCTTGAAGAACAAGATCAGGAGGAAGTTGCTCAGGACCACCATGATGGGAGTCCTGCTGAAGAATATGAACAAGAAGTTGATAGGGAAGATGAAACTGGATCACCTAGAGTGACTTCAGAAGGAAATGTTAATTTTAAATCTATGGAACACCTTCTAAAATTTGTAAAAAATAACCTTGAGGGGTTTACTCTAGCAGCACTAGCAGATAAATATGGAATTAGTGAGACACAGGCAACTTTAGAGAATGTATTTCAAATGCATACAAACCCTCTTTCATTTATAGATCAAGAAAGTGACCAGGCAGGGCCATCAAATGCAAATATGGCATCTTTGATTCAAAACATACAACAACAACAAACAACTCAACATTCTAAAGTTCCTGTCAATAAACCAAAAACTAATCCACCACCTCAGAAACCATCATTTACTGCTCTATTTTCTCAAGCTATTAATCAACATATTTCAAATCAGTAGAAACCTAAACCAAAACCAAATGTCAACTATCAACAACAAAAATTTCAACAGAATACTGTCCCATATCCACTTCACAACACTCTTCCTGGTAATACTTTGCACAATAGTAACCTAGCATCAAATCCTTATGTTACACCATCTTACACTCAAAGATCCAACACTATTATGCAACCAAACCAACATGGTGGACAATCCAACAATCTTGAAACCATAGTGAAACAATTAGTTTCCCGCATGGACCAGATAGACCCCTACCGTCCCTCGTATAACTATCGAGAGATGTGTAGTCAACCTTTGGATCCCATAGTTGTTGCCCAACCTTATCCAAAGCATTTTCCTATGCCTGTTCTCCCTATATATAAAGGAACTGAAGACCCCATAGAGCATCTTCGTATGTTTAGAATAGCATGTCATGATATATCTCATGATGATTTGCTATTGCTAAAGATGTTCCCAAAAATCTTGGGAGGCATGGCATTGGAATGGTATTATCAGTTGCCTACCAATTCTTTGAGAAATTTTGAAGAAACAACTGAATCATTTGTCCACCAATTTAGTGCCTACATAGAGAGGCATGTGACAATTAAGGATTTGTACAACTTGAAGCAGGGCAAAGATGAATGCTTTGCCGATTTCCTAGCAATATGGAGACAGTTACTAGGGAAATTACACTTTGCATTACCCCATAGGGAGATGTTGGACATTTTTATTAATAACTTGCAAGAACAATTGTCCTATGAGCTTTCAACTGCTACCTTGACAACCTTCGATCAGGCTATAGATTTAGCATGAAGAGTTGAAGATGCCCTCATTAGAAGAGGCCAATTTAAGAAGAAGGACGATGATAAGACATCTAAAAATCAATATAAGAATAAACAGGTTGTGGGTGATGGAGTCACCGACAGTAGAAATATTGCAAATATTAATGCTGCAAAAACCATGGAGAAGTTTGTATTGAAGGTTCCTGATAGACCTCCAAGAGAATTTACTAGGTTAAACCAACCTTTATCCACTATCTTGCCACAATTATTAGAATGAGGTTTAATACAATTACCTAATATTCGGGAACCTGATACAACCATACCTGGATACAGAGCAGACCTACATTGTGATTTCCATAGAGGACCTGGACATTCAACAAATTCTTGCAAGAGATTAAAACATAAAATACAAGATTTGATTGATAATAATGAAATGGAAGTACAAAGTTTCCAACCAAAACAAAATGCTCCAAACAATGCTCAGAAAGATACACAACAAAATCAGAATCAGAATGTAAATCAAACATTAGACATTTTTCAACATCCTTTACCTAAACATGGTAAAGAAGTGGCTAATCAAGCCGAACATCATAATGTTCCCCATCCAACTCGATATGTGGGAACCATTAGTGGACATGTACCTTCTCATGACCTTAAGATATTTGGGACAACATTATCTATGGTCACAACTAGACCTATACACAACATTCAAACATCATATCCAAGTGACACAGATTGTGAAATAGAAAGTGACCTGGATATTACATCCAGTCAATCGAATAGCTCTGAAGATGAGTCAAAACCTATTCTCCCTATCACAACTCATATGGTTCCAGAGGAACCATTTCCAAGAAGGATCACAACATGACCATCCTCACAACAAATCCTCCCTAATGAGCAAGCCGTGAATGCTAGACCATGACCCATTCATCATGCACACAATAATATTGTGGGTACCATCGGAGCCGTTACTAGACAACAGGCCCAAAATTCTCAACAAGATCAAAATCATAATGATAAATCAGCCCCATTTGTTTTGAAGGTTCCTAGTAAAGGAAATAATGCATCAAATGCTCAACCTAAACCCCCTTATGATATCAATGAACAACTTTCTAATATTACAACAAGGATTTCCCTCTTAGACCTTCTAAGATCATCTCCCACACATAGGGAAGAATTAATGCATACATTAAGTCAAATGATGGTACCACAAGACATACTACCTGAAGCCATGGCAAATACCATTGTGCCCCATGAAGTTGACTGTATTGAATTTCGAGATAAAGACATTCCACTTCATAGTTTACATAAAGACAATCCCTTGTACATTACTGCATTAATCGGAGATGTAGCTGTCAAAAGAGTTTTGATTGATAATGGTTCATCCCTAAATATTTGTACTTTTGAATTTTACCAGAGATTTGGATTTAGAAGTGATGAGATGAAGAGAATATATATGATCATAAAAGCCTTTAATGATGAAACACAAGAAACATGTGGAGTTATTACAATCCCATTGCAGGTTGGTCCAAGAACTTTGGATACGACCGTATTTATTGTACATTGCCCTGCATCATACAATATACTTTTGGGTCACCCTTGGATCAATGCAATGCGAGTTGTACCCTCTACCTTACACCAATGTGTCAAATTCAAATTCAAGAATCAGTTGGTCACCATTCATGGTGATCCCAGACCATTTGATATGTGTGCCTTGGTAGAACCAATTGGGATTCAATTTTGCCCCGCATTGTTTTCTACTCATCCTAATTCTGCCTTTCCCTCTAAACGTGTGAAACTCACACCAAAAATATTATCTCCTCCATCTACACCAATTACATCCCCATCTCCTCAACCTTCTCCTAAGGAGTCTCCACCAAAATCTACATTTAATACTAATCCCATAATAACTTCTCCTTGTTCTATCCCTACACCATCTGAATCCACAATAAATCCATCTACTACAACCTCTATTCCATCCACATCTACTAAATTTATATTTTTTGCATCTAAAGCCGTAGAAGAGGCTCCTTCTACTTCATATGCTTTGTCTGATGAGCTATTACCTGATTTATCTAAAATTCTCATAACATCAGAAGAAACACCTTTTTCCATGCAAGATTCCCTTGCCTTAAACAAATTACCATCGTCTCCTCGTACTTTGGGCTTGCCACAACCTATGGGAAGTATTTACCAAGTCGGGAGTTGTGCCTTCATTTATAAGGGATATGATTGGGGTAGAATACCTAGAAATATTAAAACTAATTATGATGGATATGCTCAATGTTATTTCACCGATAAATATATTAAAGCTAAACCTATAATGCTTAAACTAGGATATGAAGGGAAAGGTTTGGGACCTTTCCAGAATGGCATGAAGGAACCTCTTGAGGTCGAAGCATGGCCTGCCCGATGCGGTATAGGCCTATTTTCTAGTAAGTGTCAGCCATTCCCATTTGAGGGTGATGATCACTTAATACCCTATCAAGATTATTTAGATGAACAAGAGATCCTTAAGTCTATGGGTAAGTTATTTTCTTGTAATATGTTGTCTATAGCTTACCCCAAAATGATTGTTGAGTTGGACGAACAATTAGAGGGCGACATTTTCCATGATATTTCCATTGAAGAATTATTGCATAATGGCTTTTATTTCGATGGGTCTATACCACCTATAGCTCATCTTGAGGCCATCACCCCTCAAGAAGAATTATCTAAGTTGACCTTAGAAGAATTACAAGAATTGGGTGTATCACCCGCCCCTCCCAATTTTGAAAGAGACTTACATATGGAAGTGGAAAGTGTCATAAAAGTTAATATTGGAACATAAGAGAATTCTCACATAGTCAACATTGGATCAGAATTAAATGAAGAAAAACAAAACAAATACACTACATTTCTTATAGAATATAGTGATGTCTTTGCTTGGACATACGTAGATATGCCTGGTTTAGACTCTTCCGTAGTTATGCATCATCTAGTAGTACGACCGGATGCGAGACCAGTTAAGCAAAAACTTAGAAAAATGCATCCTAAGGTTGCCCTACTAGTCAAAGGTGAGTTAGAAAAACTCCTAAATGTTACATTTATTCAAGCCATTGATTATGCTGATTGGATTTCTAATGTTGTCCCTATAACTAAAAAAGAAGCAACCAAGATTAGGGTTTGTACAGACTTTAGAGACATTAATGTTGCATGCCCTAAAGATGATTTCCCTCTTCCTAATATGGATCAGATCATTGATTTTACTATCGAAAGTGGGATGCTATCCCTTATGGATGGATTCTCAGGTTATAATCAGATCAGGATAGCTCCTGACGACCAAGCTAAAACAACCTTTATTACCCCTTGGGGAACCTTTTGTTGGAAAGTAATGCCATTCGGATTGAAGAATGCAGGTGCAACCTATCAACGGGCTATGACTTACATTTTTCATGATATGATGTATGATATTCTGCATGATTATGTGGATGATATTATAGCCCGTTCTGCTGAAGAAGATGAGCATTTAGATGATTTGAGAAAAGTGTTTGATCGGTTAAGAGAATACCATATCCGTTTAAACCCAACAAAATGTATATTTGGAGTTAAGTCAGGTAAAATTTTGGGGGTTATTGTTTCTTTGCATGGCATAGAAATTGACCCTCTCAAAATTTAGGCTATCATTGATATGCCAGCTCCTAAAAACATATCTGAGTTACGAAGTTTACAAGGTAAACTTCAATCTATCCGTCGCTTCATTGATAAGTTGGCGGACAAAACTGGACCTTTTCTCAAATTACTTAAGAAAAATACTTTCTTTCAATGGGATGATGAATGTAAAGAAGCCTTTGAACAAATAAAACAATATCTTTTAAGTCCTCCTATGTTGGCCCCTCCCAAAACTGATCGCCCATTCATCTTATACATTTCTACTTCAGAATTTGCCTTAGGAGCTATGTTAGCTCAACTTGATGATGAGAAGAAAGAACGAGCCAATTATTATATTAGTAGAACATTAATAAGTTATGAAACTCGTTATACATCACTAGAAAAGTTATGTTTGGTGGTCATATTTTCTATGCAAAAATTGTGCCATTATATGCTTAGTCAAAAGACATATGTCATTGCCAAATTTGATCCCTTGAGGTATCTCATGAGCCGACCTTATCTATCCGGTCGCACAACTAAGTGGGTTCTCACTTTGAGTGAGTTTGAACTCACATTTATAGGTCAAAAATCCATTAAGGGTCAAATCATAGCAGACCAATTAGCTGCTGCACCCTTAGAAGCCACTCATCCCCTCATCATTGAGTTTCCTGATGAATGCCTCAATCTAGAGGAAGATCATTCTGAACAATGGTATTTATATTTTTATGGAGCCCAATGTATGAGTGGGGCTAGTGCGGGTATCATCCTAATATCCCCCTAGAAGCACCTAATACCTTTATCATTTAAGTTAACATTTTCTTGCACTAATAACACTGCCGAATATGAGGCTCTAATCCTTGGATTGTGGGCCACCTTAGCACTAAAAATTAAAGACTTATTAGTTTTTGATGATTCTCAACTGGTAATAAATCAAATTAATGATGTTTACTAGACCCGAGATGATAAACTGTGCCCATATAAAGCCTATGTATTACAGTTGATATCCTTATTTGATAAGGTCACCTTAGAAGCTATTCCTAGAACTAGTAATCGTGTTGTTGATGCTATGGCTGCAGCCGCTTCCTTATTGCCCCTGGAGTTGGATGATGAGTATGCTACTATCATTATTCATCGACTCCAGGAACCTACTTTCACAAAATCCTATTTAGAGCCATTGGATGTATTTCTAATCAATGAAATTACTCTTGAACCATGGTACATCGACATCCTCAATTTTCTCCAGAAGGGAACCTTCCCTGAAGGTTTTAATAGGAACCAACATCGGTTATTACGTAAACGAGTTGTTCACTTCATGATAGTTGGCAATACTTTGTATAGGAGATCCTTTGAAGGTATCCTATTAAGATGTTTAAATCTAGAAGAGTCTAGAAAAGCTTTAAGTGAAGCCCATGACGGATCTTGTGGAGGACACTTTAGTGGTAATGCCATTGCTAAGAAGCTCCTTAGAATAGGATACTTTTGGCCTACCATGGAGAAGGATGCCCATGATTATGTGCGCCATTGCGACAAGTGCCAAAAACATGCTGACCTTGTCCATGCTCCTGCGCAAGAACTCCAAGCTATTTCATCCCCTTGGCCCTTTTCTAAATGGGGCTTAGACATTATTGGGAATATTAATCCCATATCATCCGATGGTCACAAATTCATCATAACTGCCATCGAGTATTTTACGAAGTGGGTAGAAGCTATACCTTTAGCTTCTTGCACGGGAACTCAAGTTTCAAAATTTATTCTCAATCAAATCATTTGTAGGTTTGGAATTCTTGCAAATCTCATCTCAGATAATGGAACTTGTTTTAAAAATAAAGATGTTAAGAAATTATGTCAAAAATATAAAATTCAACATCGTTGGTCCACTCCCTATTATCCTCAGGGTAATGGCCAAGCAAAAGCATCTAATAAAACCTTGATTAAAATCCTCAAAATATTGGTTAACAAATCAGGCCATGATTGGCACATGCAATTATACCCTACCTTGTGGGCCTATCGAACCAGTGTTCGTACTCCCACGGGCACTTCTCCTTTTGTTTTGGTGTACGGTGCCGAAGCTATTTTTCCGTTCGAGCTAGAAGTTCCTTCTTTGGCTCTGCTACTTCAGGACACTGAAGTAGGAGATGAATATCATGCTGGCAGATTTAGTCAGCTGGAACTCCTAGATGAGAAGTGCATCAATGCTTTGGAACATCTTCGTGCCTATCAAAACAAGCTCAAACGAGCATATTCAAAGAAAGTTCATAATCGATCTTTTGAAGTTGGCGATCTAGTCTTAAAAGAAAATCAAAAGAACACTAATGCCACTAAAGATCATAAAGGTAAATTTCAGCCCAACTGGCTTGGACCATACATCATTACTGCTAAATTTGGATCGGGTGCATATCGATTGGCAACCTTAGATGGAAAAGATCTTAAGGAACCCATGAACATTATGCATCTCAAATGATATTATGCTTAAATCCAAAATCCCATCAATTGTATATAATTGTATATAATTTCCTCATTTCAAGCAATCCACATAACAATTCAAAATCAAACAAAAATAAAAAATCATTAAAACCATCAAAAACATGTTTTTATTTGCATTACCAGTTCCTAAAATTTTTGCAGTTATATTTTCCTTTATTTCAGATAAATTAGAAGTCATCTTGAACCATGCACTTTTAAGCTCACATAATAATTATTTTTGATCTTATTGCTATGATTATAAATCTCTCTTATATCGAAGTCCACTGTTGCATTAAATAACATTTTGAGTTTTGGGAACTGATCTTGTTATTTATTTGAACCAAGTCCACTTTTTACATATTAAAATGATTGTTGCAAATTTGAAAAATGGTACTACACAGTAGTTGTGGTCTCCTGAGTGAAAAGTTTCCCCTGCTATCCTATCATGCACATGGTCTAGAATCTTTGAAAATTGGCAAAAGGACAAGCTCACCCCTACCCGGAATAAAAATCCCTTGCTCCACATCTAAGCTGAGCAAGTATCCCTAGACTAGGAAGAAAAGAAGAAAATCAGAAAAAGCATGAAAAGAAAGAAAAGAGAAATGTTCAAAATCCAAGAAAATGCAGAAATCCAAAAAAATCAAAAGATCATAGAAAAAGTCAAGAAAAATTAGAAAGAGAAGAATCAAAAAGAGAAAGAAAAGAGAACAAGAAAAGCAATAAAATTTCCCCCCCTACCCTTTGAAAGAAAAGAAGGGTGAATGAGCTTGAATCCCTGGAATTCTCAATTATTCGAAAATCATGAGGTAAGCCCCATAACAGGTGATTTGTACCCAACTTGCTTGACATTGGGTAATTCCTGGCATGGCGACATGTCTGTCACATTAGCGACCTTCTTTTGTATAGACCTATGTCTTCTTGTGGATTAGCTAGCTCTTGATGACTTGACTTACATAGTAGTCTGGTACGGTTACATGCATAAAAATCATGGTTAATGAATCTTCACTTGCACACACATTGGTTCATTCAAATTACTTGCATCAAAATACCTTACTCAAAATTGGTAGATGAACATTACAAAGCACACACATTTGATCTTCGAGAGATTTTATGTCATTATGATAAATCAATATGGGTAACGAACTCACGTATCCACACACTGGGTTCTTGATAAATTTCAATTTTGTCTTCGAAATAAATTAAAATATTTCTTCAAAATTTCAAACTTTAAATATTTTTCAACATTCAATTATTTATTTATACATATCTTATTTTATTTTTTGACTTCGCTATGATAGCATTATTTTCAGGTTATTATAAATTTGACTTTCATACTTGTGAATTTTGCTTAGCGTAAGTCAAGCTTACACATTTTTCCAATTGTCAAATTTCATTTGTCAAAAATCTCTTCAAAAACCTTGCAATAGAATTTCATTAATACTTTCGCGATGATGGTATAGTTCCTAGATGTATTTGGAATTTTATGCCTAGCGCAAGTCATCTTTATCATATTTTCTGTTTATTATAAATATCACCAACAAACCATGCAATAAAACTATTCTGAATTCTTTTCGACTTTCGCGATGATGGTATAATTCCACACTAGGAATTCTATGCCTAGCGCAAGTCATCCTTCTAAATTTTTACTCCCAATTTATTTCAAAAAACCACAAAAACCATATGACTGAAATATTTTTCACAAAATCATGCTTTAGAAGAACGAAATTTACTATTTCATTTTATCATGTTGAACATCTTGACTTTTGCGATGATGGCATAATTTCTAGGTAATTGTTCAATCATCTATCACACTTAGGAATTTTATGCCTAGCAAAAATCCTCTTTTTAATTTTTTTCATGCATAAAATTACGTGAAATCCTGAAAACATGTCCAATCTCTCTTTCCACCATTACAAAAGCCTTAAGACAGACTCTTAAGCACACCTTACTTTTAGCAATATTTTCCCTCATATTTGGATTAGCTTTATGACCTAGCGAGCGACGACTCCACAAAATGGTCATGTAACAATGACAATATCCTTCGAGGTTTATTGTTAAAAGTCCCTTTTTCCTATCATTAATTCATCCACACATCTTTGTTAAAACAATTTTCATTTAATTATAGCATGACAAAAATTATAATTATTTTCAAAAAAAACATGATTATATGAACAAATCAATCAAATCAAAAAATCAAAGCATCAAAAAAATATCCACAAGTCATATCACAAAAATAACCATATATCTATATATATCAAAAATATATATACATCACCAAAACTCGATTGGTATGCCACAATATCCAACTCGGCATACTCAATCATCATCCAAAATGATATACACAAAAAAGTATATACACATCATATATCATCTAATATCGAGAGCTCCTCGAGCTCTCAGCCTCATCTCCTCTACCGCCATGAGGTGGAGGGGGTGGTCCCATGGGTGTCCGGGTAGTGTGGGTCCTCGTCGTTGATCTGGATGAAGACCTCGATGATGACCCTAACCTAATAGGCCCCATGATCTCTAGAGGCAATGTATGTCTCTGGCCCTCAGGAACCATCTAAAAGTAAATCCCTTGATAAAATGTGGTTTATGCCATAGATCGTCTCCTCACACTCGCTCCTCCACCATGAGCCTTGAGCCATGCAACCTCAGATTCTAAACTCAGAACCCAAGCCTGTAATTGGGCATTCTCTACCTGGAGAGCTGCCATCTCACTGCTCTCCCCAACATCTACACCTTTGCCCTTATCGGGTGAAGGTGGTATGTCTATCTATTGAGGAGGGGAACTCTACCTCCTCTCCTCCCTCCTCTCCTCTCTCCTCTGTCTCTCCCTGGTCGACACCTCTCACTCCTGATGAGCATCGATGGGGATCAGGTGCTCACCTCATGTCCTAGTTCACCCCTATCTAGGAGGCATCCATCCTCTCTCGACCAGTCCTCTACCTACCTCTCTAGTAGCCTATCATCACCTCATCATCCGATGCATAGCCATGTGTAGGTCCCCTCACCCTCGTCAAACATGGAGGATGAATAGTGGCATACCATGCATCATACCCCGTAGCCACACCTACATCATCTCCATCCACTGGCTGGATGGGGGCATCATCCTCATCATGGCTCATAAACCATCGTAGGTTTACCCTATTTTTCTAAAATTATATATTAAAAATAGAATGTTTTCTTTTGAGTTTTTTACCAAACGACCGATTTGGGTAAAAAACCCGGAGGGGGCACCACAGTAATCAGTTGCACGATTCGATTTAGAATCGTCGCCTAAAAATCGAAATAAATTTTTGCTTTTTCGTAAAGCGTGACGATCTCTTCTTTAACGCATTTTCCTCAAAAAATTTGCTAAAGAGGGGGCAAAATGTAACACCCTAAAAATGACGCAGTCAATTTATCATAAGGTTAAAAATCCAAAATTTACCTCAAAACCGCATTTTAAACAGCTTGCCTCGATTTTCATGCCACAAATAGGCTTTGTTTTGACCGTTGGACGATATCGTCGTCGATTTGACGATATCGTCCCTAATTGAATGAAATCGTCTGGAGCCGAACGTCCAGACGATTTCGTCTAAAACAAAAATTTGCAAGAATAGAAGCGCAATCAAATTAGTTCCAACCTCCTGGCTTATCTGGGCATAAGTGCGTTGGGGTTGTTAACTATCCTCCCACTGGATATCTCCCAGATTGGGATGAATCCCAACCCTCTAACTTCTTCCTAGCCCTATAAAACCCATGCTTTGCTAATGCAATCCCCCTGGCTGATCAAGTACCTGCAACCCAAATCCTACTAGTTTCAAGAGCATCCCAGGCACTATCATTTTCATAGTTTTTATCAGCTCACTTGCAGGTTTTTCACTATGCATCAGTCAGAAGAAGCTCGGATCATCTCAGACGATCTCGTCCCGATTGTAGATGATCCTGTGCTGATTGGAGGTGATCTTGTTGGATTAGAGACGATCCTGTTTGCAGCCCTCTTGGGGGCAATTATGATCTACAGTTTGCATTTTCTCCCCTTTTCTTTAGTTAAATTGCATTAGATTAGTTTATTATTTATAATGCATCTGGTGTTCACCTCATGTTGTCAATAGGTAACAATTTGTTATCCCTTTTCCTGTTAGTATAAGCCGTTATTCTCGATTAAATCTGAAAATCCATTTCTAAGTCATCAAAAACGTTCATTTACATACTGTTAAATAGATTCTACTGTATTTTGTGATATTTCTCTATGTTTTGGCATCAACTTGTGCAGTTGCAGGTTTCAGACGAAATCGTTAGACGATTTCGCCTGATTTCAGATGATATCGTCCGATTTCGGATGATCCTACACAATTGCAGATGATTTTGTCGAATTGCAGGTGATTACAACAAATTGCAGATGTTTTGGACTACTTCAAAAATAGAACCTTCATCAGACATCCAGAACTGAGTAAGTCATTTCCAATTTCTTTAAAATACTCTGTTAGCTGCATTTAATTATCTCTCTGTTTGTTGTCTTCATATAAATTGCAAAAATCGCATATAGAATAGTTTAGTTTCATTCTGGCCAACCTAGGTGATTGAAATTAAAATGAATTCATCAAACACATCTTCAACCTAGGCTCGAAAGCTACCACAAAATGCTTCCTGGTGAACCCACCATCCATCGACAAATTGCCAAAGAGGACACGACTCAAGTGTCTCTCTCGTCCGAGGTGTAGCTTTACCATTTTCCCATTCCCCTCTGAGGCACAGATCCATTAGCCTAGAGGAAAGGAGTGCAAAAATTTTAAGCCTACAAATATAATATAAAATATACATATGGGTCATGGATGTGAGAAGACTGCTCAGCCGTGTGTGTTGAGTTGGTTGTAGAGGTTTCTCACACTAACCAAACAAATATAAATAGGGCGGAGAAACCCCCACAACCAACACAACGCACATGGCTGAGCAGTCTCCTCACAACCATGACCCATATGTATATTTTATATTATATTTTGACCATATGTATTTTTTTGATGAACACACACCCACCCCCTCACACATTGACCCATGCCACGGTTTGAACCTTGGACCTCACGAAGAAGAGCCAAAGCCCAAACCGTTGCGCTGTCTCCCCCTTGGACTATTTTGACCATATGTATTATTACCACATTTTAAGATTTTAATTTATGTTTAAAGGTTAAAGAATTTAATTTTAAAATTGATCAAATTAAATAATTTTAATAAAATAATATTACTATTTAAAAAAAAAGAATATAGATGAATGAATTACAAATCATTTAAATTGAATTTTGAAAGAATTAATTTTTGAAAATTATTAATGAAATATTATTTATTTACATATATAGGTAAATTTCTCTCTATTTTAACCAAAATTTTTTATATATAGAGGTTAAACTTGGATTTTTTTACGATAAACCCTAATTTACATATCAAAATAGTATTAGTCTACTGCTTAGATTCCTCACCTTTCAAGAAGGAGATCGAAGTTCAAATCTTGCCAATTAATACATGCATAATTACCAAGTTGTTATAATACGACCACATGGTTATGATGTAATACAAGTGAGGCCTTCAATCCCATATATCTTGTTATAAATTTAAAAAGGAAAAATAAAAGAAAAGATATCAATATCCATTAATCTAGAATGAGTGTCACCATTAAGTCAAGAGTTTTATTATATATTGGGGATAAAGCTCCATGTTATGTAATCAAATATTTTGAATGTAAAAAGTTTAATGTATATAAAGCTTTATTTTGTAAGATATTGATGCAATAATGTGAATGTGAGTATTTTTATCCTAGAGAAATTTATCTATGAGATATTAAGCCAAAATTACCAATAGAAGAAACACAAATAATACTTCAAATGGTCTACATCACATAATGGCCTAAAGTTCACTTGTTGAAACCTATGGTTATCATTCATTTTTGAAGTAAATTTATGGAAAGAGCTCTTTAGAACATTACTTGTAGATTGGTAGGTTGTGTCCCTAAGAAAATTTTCAATTGATTGTATAGCCTCGAGTTGGTCTATCAATGTGGAGAATTATTTAGTGGCTCCTTCTTAGGTCATTGATATATTTGTAATTTCATCCTTTCTTTGGCAAGGTGGGCTGACTAACCAACAATGCATCATACTCATTTTACAATGAGATTGTGCTAAACAAAGGAAGGTGATGAAATTATGAGCAAGTCAGGGATCACATAGGATTACAAGATTGTTGATAGGGTCAATTTTTGGTACTTGGGCTTATGTATACATGGTTGTGTATCAATGTATTTGGTGATGTTAACATTTTTATTATAGAGAGCATTTGAGATTATTTTGTTTGCACTTAAGAATTAAGATTTTGGAAATTGAGATCTACAAGAAATTGCAAGTGATAACATAGCTAATAGGTTAGGACAATTTGGTCCTATACCATGTGAAAGTCAAAGGGTACTAAAACACCTTCTACATCAAAGTGGAATGCCAATTCTATCATGAAAGCAATTGTAGAGAATGCATAATCTAAGGAAAAAATATCATGAATGCATCATCCGAGATAATTTTTAGATTTGTTTCTTAAAGCATAGAGTAATGCATGAGACCAACTTTTACATGTGATATTATCATTGATAGAAACATCATAGTAAAATGATTCAATTGTAGGGGCCATAGAGGTTGACCTATTTGAGAAGGTTGACATACGTGAGAATCGAGATAGAGGATATGGTTCATGGTATTAGTATTTTGCTTCTTGGAACACATATAGGTTTGATATTAAAGACATGATTGCAAGTGAGAGAATACCTAGGAGCTAGTCGAAATGCTATGCTTTGATTCACATTGAGCATTTATCTTACCTTATGAAAAAGAACATTTTTTCTCACTATTTAGAGAATGTTGTCATTGAACTCTTTGCTTTGAAAAATATAAATTACTATCATCAATAGATGAAATTATTTTTATGCTAGAATATATATCTTGAGCTCTTCCAACCACTTTGGATGGAAGGTATCATCATTATTATGTGGTCCATGACACATATCAAAAAATGACTTATTGCACAATTTTAGGTCCATGGCTTGATATTCAAACATATTCACCTTGGTACAAATTTGATACATCACATGAGTCTAGACTCTAGTGCCTTGCTTGATAATCATGATTGACATAAAGGGCTATCTAGTGGGGGTTGTTGTAGACCCCACAAAAATTTATTGCTTTGAAATCATGGTTTTAGTTGTTGATCATTGATTGCAAAAGCACAAGAATTGTGTTGGCTCTTAAATATTTGCACCTCCTTATGCTTTGGTTTTACATTTTTTTTTGTTTTCCTAGGCAGGAACTACAATCCCTCTTTACACCATGCATGACAAGTAGAAAACTCGTTGTCTATGGAATCATAATTGTAGTTTGCTTTGAGTGGTCATCATAAGAAATTTGTAGACATTGTGGCATTCCATGTATTTAGATATCTATATAGCCATATATAAAACTCTTATTTTATTAGACAATTGAGAATTTAAATCATTTATGAGAGCACTTGTCAATGTTACTCCCAATCTAGCATGCGACAGGTGATAGTATATTGATGAAGTATTTGTAGCTTCAATAGAAGGGTACCATGATTGAGAGCAATTTGAGCTAAGTGAAGGAAACACAAAGGACAAACACAAAATTTATCCTGGATCAAAACAAATTTATGTTCATGAATTTGACTTGGATAAGGTTCAATCCTTGGCCCTTGGAAGTTTTGAATATTAAAATTTTTGAAGGATAACACGAAATAGGTCTAATTTACATGATGTATTTTAGCAAATTTTTAATTATTATTTTAAATATTTCTAAAAGAAAGTGAGCTTTAGAGTTTCTCTAAGGCGATTGAGATCAAGGCTTTAGTTTTGAAGTCGACAAATATAATCTCTTTAGTTTTGAGGTCGAGAAGCAAAGCATGGAAGTGGATATTAATATTTTAATTAGTTGTTTTTATGGTGTTATGGTCAAGTTCATGTCTATTAAATGAATTAATTATTTTTATAAGTGTTATGGTCAAGTCCATGTACTTTGATGTTTTATATTTTGTCACATCATCAAGTTAGCCTTAATAGCGAGTTTTGAATAAGTGTCATATTTCCCTGAAGGAGCATTCTTCAAAAGAGGCAAGTGTCTCACTCTATGTAGTTTATGTCTTCAATATCTATTGAAGTGGTATATGTATTATTCTATGCCTTTTAGGATATCTTGCATGAGACAGGACAAATATCCTTTGAACATCTAGTATCTCAAGGATGTCTAGATCACTTGATATTTAAAGTTCATTATCATGCTCATCACTTTAAGTGAAAATAGAACACATGATATGAAGGCAATACTAAAGACAACTTAGAATGCAAACATTGTCAATGAAACATGTTCAAATGATGGTTCTTTAGAGCAAGTTTGATGTTTAGCATTTTAAAGTTCAATCAAAAATTTGGTTGAAATTGTCTTACTTTCTAGTTTGGGGGAATTTCATCACTTGGACAATTCAAAGTTTGATGTGAAGTCCATTGTTTGGTCTAGCTTGCAGTTTATATAGTTTAGATCTTTATCGAGACTTTGGTTCCTAACTTGGTTCATTGCTTGAATGGTTTAGAGTATAGTTCTTAAGTATTACAAAGTATAGAGTTTGGTTTAGCTTATAACTTACCACATTTGGTTTTGACCAGGTCTAGCTTACCTCTTATGGAAGTCCAAAATTTAGTTCAATGGTTTGTTTTAGTTTTAGGAGCTTCTAAGTTTAGTATCTAGCATTACCATTGGTGAAATATAATGATAAATAACTTTAAAATTTTGTTTTAGTATTTAATATTTATTATTTGGTGTGTGAAACCTCCATAATTTAATTCCTAGTATTTGACAATCATAATTTTAAAGTTGACATCTTCATGCTTGGATGATGATATTTGTTGTTTGAAATTTAATATTATTATGTGTATTTATCTAGATTGAACCTTGTATTTGGTATCATTGCACTATTGGCCTAGTGACTATAGTGTCTAGTTACCCATGCATTTCATTGATATGGGGCTATAAAGGTACTCTAGAAGATGCATGGTTGTTGTAAGACCCATTATGGTAGATAGTTTGTAGTAAGACCTTATAAAGGTATACTTTTGTGTGAATTAATGACTAAACCTTGTGGTATATCTAGTTTAATCATTAGGGAATGTTAGAATAAATTTAGTATGGTTAGTATGATATACATTTTGGCATATCATATTCAAGTCTAAATTGTTATTATTGGTTAATATTTGTTGTTATTGGTAGTTATCAATTTAGAATATGTAGCTTTCCTATATATTATTTTGAATACATGATACAAATATGGCCTATGTATGAAATCCTTATAACCAAATGGATAATGCCTTTACAATTTACTTAGGTCAACCATTAAAAGAAACAAAGGACACAAGGGATGATGATGTACAATATGCAAGTTTAAGTTTAGAAGGAATTAAAGGTGCAAAGGAAGATGGCAGACACAAAGCAAAGGAGGTGAAAGATGTTAAGCTTAATCTAGGTAAATCGTCTTCATTTTTCTTAAGCAGTATAAAATCCTCTCATTGCAATGAAAATGAAAGTAGTATGAAGCATATCCATTACATTTTACAATTTCAAGAGCAACATAATAAATAAATGACTATGGAGGATATCAATGGAAAATTAGGATTTTTAGGTTAGTATTAAAAAGTGATTACTATGGAGGATCATTATTGCACTTTAAGGTTTTTAAGGTAGTGTTTAGGTTTATCATATTAGCATAAGAAAGTGTAGCACCCTAAAATTGGCGCAGTAAAATTGGAATAATTACATTCACCTTAGTAAATAAATTTAAATTCAAATTTAACCTCCCAAACCGCCCGTTAACCGCCGAGAAACCCGTTTCCTCCTTTTTCGTGCCATTTTTAGTGGTTGTTTTGACCGTTTGACGATATCGTCTCCGATAAAATGATATCGCCCCAGATTTGACGATTTCGTCTGGACTAGAACTTCCAGACGATTTCGTCGCAAAACTAAATTTGCATAGTTGGAATCCGTTCCAACGGGTCTCCAATCCGGGCAGAAGCGTGTCTGCGCCGTTGGGACCTTTTCCCCGTTGGAGATCTCCCAAATTGGGATGATCTCCAACCTCCCAACAACTATCCTATGCCTATTTAACTCTAAGACTTTTCCCTCCCCAACCCCCGGCTGAATTTTTATGCAAATTGAACCCTTATGCTCTAAAACATCATAATTCATATTTTGCATTAGTCCTATAGTCATTTCATTGTAGGTACACCACTCGGTTTTCAGCCGGAGCCAGTACCTATCGCAGCTGACGAACCTGTCAAGATCGGAGGCGATCTCGTCAAATTCGAGACGATCTCGTACTGATGCGAGACGATTTCGACTGCAACGCACATCGAGGCAATCAGTGCCTGGAGTTTGTTCTTCTGTCTCTTTTCTCTGTCATTTTATGTTGTAAATTAGATTTTTTATTCAGATTTTATATTATATTGCATTTGGAGTTCACCCATTTTGTCTAAGTTTACAGATTAAGATCATATTTTGCTATCTAAACATAGTTATTTGCATTTACTTCTGTTCTTGTATATTGTTCAACATGCATATTACTATTTTACATAGTTTGCCCCTGTTTGCAAAATAGAATTTCTCGTATTTCGCATCTGTTTGCTGTTTTGCAGGTCTCTGATGAATTCGTCTGACGAATTCGTCAGATTTCAGACGATCTTGTCAGTTCAGACGATTTTATCAAATTGAAGGCGATTCTGTTGAATTGCGGACGATCCAGACTACTTCAAGCTTCAGAAACTCCATCAGACTTCCGGATCAGGTAATCTTCATTGGCCTCCTGCAAATTCTCTGTTTCTATTTTCCTTTCTGTTTGTTGTATGCATTTAAATTGCATTTTCATGTAGTTTAAGTTAGAATCATTCGGCCAAACCTAGGATGAATGTTTAAAAATAAAACGAACTCATCAAAACTCATTCCCAAAACCTAGGCGTGGAAACTGCCATCAAATTTTTCCTGGTGAACCCACCATTCGTCGAAAAATCACCAAAATGCACCTCCCTTGAGAGGCGGGACCTTCGTAAAGTCCTCTCGTCCGAGGTACCGCACCATCCTTTTCCCATCCTCCTTCCGGGCGCGGATCCAATAGCCTGAAGGTAGGGGTGCAAAAAATTTGGAGTGATACATTTTGGTGAACCCAACGTGAATGCATCATAACCTTTTGAACAAAAACAAACAAGACAAAAAAAAAAAATTTTTAGATGCATTTTAAAACATTTAAGGTTCAAAATCATGTTTAGATGGTAGCTCCTAAAAAGAGGTTAGCAGTTACTATAAACGTAGTAAAACAATTAGCGGCCATAGAAGTTAATTCTGTCCTTAGTGTCCCTGAAGCAAGTAGAAATCAATCCTTGTGGGACGAGCTTATCAGGAGACTTAGTATCATTTCATCTAGGTCCACACAACTTAAACAGATTAAGAGGCTAGTCTTGGATAGAATCCTGGATCCTCATCAATTAGTGTTCTATCATGAACTTCAGAGAGCTTTCCATAGGTGGTTAGCCTATAGTAGAGCTCTTGTATCTGCAAAAGTTTTAACTTTCAGGGAAGATCTTGAAAGCACCGTTATAGTGCGCCCATTTTTAGTTCATATAGATTCCTTAGAAGATGATCTTATAGTTAGGAGAAGATGGAAAAAAACTCCTAGAGCTATGTTATATTGTAAATATTGTCGTGAGAATTATTATTTCCAACCAGCATCTGAGATAGACAATATCACCATAGCCCTTTTCATCAAATTCTTAAAAGAAAACTTTCAATTTGAAGAAGAACATTTCATGACCCCTGAACGACTTGAACCTATTAATGATATTCATAAATTATTCATAGAAGATTAGTTCATCTACTTTTAGCCTTATTATTATTGTGTGCATTTCTTGTTTCATTTGCTGTCTTTATTATATTGTTTCAAAGAAAAACTAAAAAAAAAAAAAAAAAAAAAAAAACATAGTAAAAAACTTAAACATTTCATTTACAATATTGCATTAGGTATATATAAATATATACCTTTTAATTTGTTGCATATATATATATATATATATATATAAATATATAAATATTTGCTGAAATCAAAACTTAGCACCATGACTAAACTTAGGAATGGTAAAGAAATTTTATAAGGAGAAGATTGGCTACAAAATACAACTAAAAACCCAAATGTACTTCTTGGAGATACAAATCTGGAAGGTGAAATTCTAGGTCAATCAGATGAAGACTTAGGTGAAGATAAGGAACAAGAAGGAAGTGTTAAAGAATCTTCGTCCCCTAGAATAGCTCCAAATGGAGGCATCACTTTTGACAACGCAGAACATTTTCAAAAATTTCTTAATCAACATATCGACATCCTTAATGTGGCAATCCGTATTGATAAAGGGGAAATTAGTGATGCTCAAGCAGTCTTAGAACGGGCGATTGATATGCAAACTAATCCTTTGTCTTTCATTGATCAAGAAAGTGATAAGGGTGGACCATCTAATGCGAATATGGTCACTATAGCCCAAGCCATGACCAAACAATAGGTCACCCAACCTCCTAAGCAACCTGTTACTCAACCTAAAATCACTCTCGCACAAAATAAAATTCCCTTCACTACTTCCTTCCTCCAAACAGTTGAGCAAAATGCTTTAAATAGACAAAAATCTAAAACAAAGCCAAATACAAACTTTCAACAATCTACAATACAACACAATCCAACTTCAAAACTCCTCCATAATATCTTTCCTACCAATGTTTTACACAATAGTAACATGGCATCTAATCTGCATGTTCCTCCATCCTACGCCCATAACACTTATGGCAATGCCCCACCAAATCAATATGGGGGGCAAACTAGTATTTTGGAAGCTATGGTGAAACAATTGGCTTCACGTATGGACCAGATAGATCCCTACCGTCCCTCGTATAATTATCGAGAGATTTGTAGCCAACCATTGGATCCCATAGTGGTAGCTCAACCATACCCTAAACATTTTCCCATGCCCGTCCTGCCTATCTATAAAGGAACCGAAGATCCCATAGAACATCTTTGCATGTTTAGGATAGCATGTCATGACATATCGCATAACGACTTGCTATTACTAAAAATGTTCCCCAAAAGTTTAGGTGGAATGGTGTTAGAGTGGTATTATCAATTGCCCACTCATTCCTTAAGAAACTTTGAAGAAACAAATTGAGTCATTTGTTCATCAATTTAGTGCCTACATCGAGAGGCATGTAACTATTAAAGACCTATACAATTTAAAACAAGATAAAGACGAATGTTTTGCTGATTTCTTAGCAAGATGGAGACAATTGACAGGAAAACTGCACTTTGTGCTACCCTATAGGGAAATGTTAGACATTTTCATTAACAATTTACAAGAACAACTTTCTTATGAGCTATCAACAGCTACTTTGACTACCTTCGATCAAGCTATAGACTTAGCTCGAAGGGTAGAAGATGCCCTCATTAGGAGAGGCCAACTTAGAAAGAAGGATGATGAGAAAACATCTAGAAATCAATATAAAAACAAACAGGTTGTCGGTGATGGAGTCATCGATAGCAGAAATGTTGCTAATGTCAATGCAACAAAAACAACAGAAAAATTCATCTTGAAACCTCCCGATAAGCCTCCTCGAGAGTTCACTAGATTAAACCAACCTTTATCAACTATTTTACCTCAACTTCTTGAAAGAGGTTTAATCCAATTGCCAGCTATCCGGGAACCTGACCCAAGCATACCCGGATATAGAGCTGATTTGCACTGTGATTTTCATAGAGGTCCTGGACATTCTACCAACGCTTGTAAGAGATTGAAACATAAAATACAAGATTTGATTGACAATAATGAAATGGAAGTGCAAGCCTTCCAACCTAAACAAAACCCTCCTAATAATACCCAAAAGACTGCTCCCCAAAATCAAAATCAGAATGCCAATCAAACTTTAGACATATTTCAACATCCTTTACCAAGACATGGTAAAGAGGTAGCCAATCAAATTGAACATCACAATGTTCCCCCTCCTACCCAATATGTAGGAACCATTAGCGGGCAATTACCTGTTCAGGACTCTCACACATTTGACACAACCTTATCCCTGGTTACAACCATGCTCTTACATAATTTCCAAACTTCTGATTCTAGCAATATAGAGTCATATAGTGAGAGTGAAGTAGACGCCATTCAATCGAATAGTTCTAAAAATGAATCAGATCCTATTCAACCTATCACAGATGCTAATGTTCCAGAAGAACCATTTCCCAGAAGAGTCACTACTCGACCTTCTTCTAATGAAGTCCTTCCTTATGAACAAGCCATAAAATCTCAACCGAGACCCTTTCAACGTCATCACTATAACATTGTAGGTACCATCGGAGTCGTCACTCGACAACAAGCTCAAAATCCCCAACAAAAACCAAACCAGAATGATGGATCAGCTCCATTTGTTCTAAAAAATCCTAATAAAGGAAGTCATGCTCCTATTGTTCAAACTAAACCCCCTTACAACATTAATGAGCAATTGTCTAATACCACCGCCAAAATCTCCCTTTTAGATTTATTAAGATCCTCCCCCACCCATAGGGATGAATTGATGCTTACTTTGAGCCAGATGATGGTACCTCAAAACATCCAACCCGAAGCTATGGCCAATACTATCATCACGCGAGAGATTGATTGTATTGACTTTTGGGATAAAGATATCCCACAACACAGTTTACACAAGGATAATCCCTTGTATATTACAGCTTTAATTGGGGATGTAGTCGTCAAACGAGTCCTGATTGATAATGGCTCATCTCTAAACATCTGCACCTTTGACTTCTACCAACGATTTGGTTTTAGAAGTGATGAAATGAAGAAGACTGATATGATTATCAAAGCCTTTAATGACGAAACACAAGAAACGTGTGGAGTCATTACCCTCCCATTGCAAGTTGGTCCTAGAACCCTTGAGACAACTGTGTTTATTGTACATTGCCCAGCATCATACAATATACTTTTGGGTCGCCCTTGGATTAACGCCATGCGAGCAGTCCCATCAACTTTACACCAATGTGTTAAGTTTGAGTTTAAAAATTAGTTGGTCACTATTCATGGTGACCCTAGACCTTTTGATATGTGTGCATTGGCAGAACCAGTTGGAGTGCAATTTTGCCCTCGCTCTCGTCATCCACATATCCTAGTTCTTCTTCATATAAAACTGTGAAATATAAACCCATCATTTCATCTATTCCTCCTCCATTAACTTCATCTTCCCATATAGATCAACCACCTGCTAAACAAATCACTGTAGAACATCAAAAAGCTCTTAAAACTACAACCAATTCTTTAAGTTCTAATCCCATAAATTCAAAACCTTCAGACACATCTATCATACCTTCCACATCTCAAAACATAGGTAATAACCCTTCTACATCTTATGCCCTTTCTGATGATCTTTTACCAGATTTATCTACAACCTTAATATCAGAAAAAATGAATGATTTCATGCAAGATTCAAACATTTTAAATCAATTGCCGCCATCTCCTCGTACTTTGGGCCTCCCACAACCTATGGGAAGTACTTACCAAGTCGGGAGTTGCGCATTCATTTAAAAAGGATATGACTGGGGAAGAATCCCTCAGAATATCAAAACCCATCATGATGGATATGTTCGGTGCTATTTTACCAACGATTATATTAAAGCTAAACCCATGATGCTTAAAATGGGATATAAAGGGAAAGGCTTAGGACCTTTCCAAAATGGCATGAAAGAACCTTTCGAGGTAGAACCATGGCCCGCCCGATGTGGTGTGGGCCTATTACCTAGTAAGGGTCAACCCTTTCCTTTTGAGGAAGATGATCATCTCATATGCTATCAAGACTATTTGGATAGACATGTTGATTTACCTCTTCAAAATCCGTCATTTTCATGCAACATGCTATCCATAGCATACCCTGAAATGATTGCTGACCCCGATGAAGAGTTGGAAGGAGATATCTTCCATGATGTCTCTGTTGAAGAGATGTATAACGGGTTTTATTTTGATGGTTCTATACCAACCATAGCTCAACTTGAGGCCACCAACCCTCAGAAAGAATTATCTAAATTAACTTTACAAGAGTTACAAGAGTTGGGCGTTTCACCTGCCCCACCTAATTTTGAAAGAGATCTACACATGGAGGTAGAAAATGTCCTTAAAATTAATATTGGAACTGAGGACAACCCTCACATAATCAACATTGGAGCGAGAACTAAGTCAAGAAAAACAAGAACAATACATTGCATTTCTTAAAGGGTATGAAGATGTCTTCGCTTGGACATATGAAGATATGCCAGGTCTAGACCCTTCTGTAGTCATGCACCACCTAGTGGTCCATCCGGATGCTAAACCTATTAAACAAAAACTTAGAAAAATGCATCCCAAAGTGGCTTTGCTAGTCAAAGGGGAGTTAGAAAAACTCCTGAATGTTATCTTCATACAAGCTATTGATTATGCTGAATGGATCTCCAATGTAGTTCCAGTCACCAAGAAAGAAGCCACCAAAGTTAGGGTTTGCACAGATTTCAGAGATATTAACGCTGCATGCCCTAAAGACGACTTTCCTCTTCCAAATATGGACCAAATTATTGATTTTACTGTCGAAAGTGGGATGATGTCCTTAATGGATGGATTCTCCGGCTATAATCAGATCAGGATAGCTCCTGAAGACCAGGCTAAAACAACCTTCATTACCCCTTGGGGTACCTTTTGCTGGAAAGTGATGCCCTTTGGCCTAAAGAATGCCGGGGCAACTTATCAACGGGCCATGACCTACATCTTTCATGATATGATGCATGATATCCTACATGATTATGTAGATGATATTATAGCTCGCTCTCTTATTGAAGATCATCATTTAGACGATTTAAGAAAAGTTTTTAATCGATTACGAGAATATCTCATTCGATTAAATCCAGAAAAATGTATATTCGGAGTTAAATCCGACAAGTTATTAGGGGTTTTAGTTTCTTTACGTGGTATCGAAATTGACCCTCTCAAAATTGTGGCTATCACTGATATGCCCGCACCCACTAATATATCTGAATTACAAAGTTTACAAGGTAGACTTCAAGCTATCCGTTGCTTCATTGATAAGCTGGCGGACAAAATCGGTCCCTTTCTTAAACTCCTTAAGAAGGACGTCCCCTTTAATTGGGATACAGAATGTAGAGAAGCTTTTGAACTTCTCAAGCAATATCTCCTTAACCCTTCGGTGCTTTCACCGCCTAAATCTGATCGCCCATTTCTTTTATATATTTCTACTTCAGATTCTGCCTTAGGAGCTATGTTAGCTCAGCTTGATGATGAAAAACGAGAACGCGCTAATTATTATATTAGCCGAACTTTCATCAGTTATGAAACTCGCTATACAACGTTAGAAAAGTTATGTCTAGCAGTCATGTTTGCTACGCAAAAATTATGACATTACATGCTTAGCCAAAAAACGTATGTCATTGCCAAATATGATCCTTTAAGATATCTCATGAGTCGACCTTATTTATCGGGTCGCACAGCCAAGTGGGTTCTTACTCTAAGCGAGTTTGATCTCACCTTCATAGGACAAAAGTCTGTTAAGGGTCAAATCATAGTAGATCAATTAGCTGCTGCACCCTTAGAGTCTACTCATCCCCTCATCATCGAGTTTCCTAATGAATGCCTTCAATTAGAGGCAGACCTTGTTGAACAATGGTCCTTATACTTTGATGGAGCCCGATGCATGAGTGGGGCTGGTGCGGGTATTATTTTAATATCTCCGCAAAAACATCTTATTCCTCTGTCCTTCAAACTAACCTTTGCTTGCACCAACAATATTGCTGAGTATGAAGCTCTAATCCTTGGATTACGAGCCGCTTTAGCGCTTAAAATTAAAAACCTCTTAGTTTTTGGGGATTCCCAATTGGTTATAAACCAAATTAATGAAGTTTATCAAACCGGGAGATGATAAACTTCGCCCATATAAGGCCTATGTTTTACAACTAATGGCCTTGTTTGATCAAGTTACCTTGGAAGCCATTCCTCGAACTAGCAACCGTGCAGTCGACGCCATGGCCACCGCTGCATCTCTCTTGCCCTTGGAGTTAGACGACGAATATGCCACTATCATCATTCGTCGACTCCAGGAACCCGCTTCACATAAGTCATGCTTAGAGCCTTTGGATGTGTTTCTAATCAAGGAAACCACTCCCGAACTCCGGTATACTGAGACATATTTGATTTCCTCCAAAATGGGACTTTCCTCGCTAATTCCAATCGCAACCAGCGTCGGTTATTACGTCGACGAGCAAGTCGATTTGTAATCATTGGCAATACTTTATATAGGAGATCTTTTGAAGGTATCCTATTAATATGTCTAAATTTAGAAGAGTCTAAATCAGCCTTAAGTGAAGCCCACGATGGATCTTGTGAAGGACACTTTAGTGGTAGCGTCATTGCTAAAAAGCTCCTTCGGATAGGATACTTTTGGCCTACCATGGAAATGGATGCACATGAATATGTGCGCCATTGCGACAAGTGTCAAAAACATGCTGACCTTGTCCATGCGCCTGCACAAGAGCTGTAGGCTATTTCTTCTCCTTGGCCCTTTTCTAAATGGGGCTTGGATATTATTGGTAAAATTAACCCTGTGTCTTCTGATGGACATAAGTTCATCATAACCGCCACTGAGTATTTCACGAAGTGGGTCGAAGCTATGCCTTTAGCTTCCTGCACTGGTTCACAAGTCTCTAAATTTATTTTTAATCAAATCATCTGCAGGTTCGGAATTCTTGCAAATCTCATCTCTGACAATGGAACTCCATTCAAAAATAAAGATGTTAAAAAATTATGTCAAAAATATAAGATTCAACATCGTTGGTCTACTCCCTATTATCCTCAGGGTAATGGTCAAGCATAAGCTTCTAACAAAACTCTAATCAAAATTCTCAAAAGACTAGTCAATAAAACTGGCCGTGATTGGCATATTCAATTGTATCCAGCCTTGTGGGCCTATCGAACTAGTGTTCGAACCCCACAGGCACTTCACCATTTGTTTTGGTATATGGTGCCGAAGCAGTTTTTCCATTTGAATTAGAAGTTCCTTCTTTGGCTCTGCTACTTCAAGACACCGAAGTAGGAGATGAATATCGCATCGTGCCGACTCAGTCAACTGGAACTCCTAGACGAAAAATGCATCAATGCTTTAGAGCATCTCCGTGCATACCAAAACAAGCTTAAAAGAGCATATAATAAGAAAGTTCGTCATCGATCCTTTGAGATTGGCGATCTTGTTCTAAAAGAAAATAAAAAAAATACAAATGCAACCAAAGAACTGAAAGGTAAATTTGAGCCCAACTGGCTTGGACCATACATCATTACTACAAAATTTGAATCAGGAGCATATAAATTATCTACCTTAGATGGTAAAGAACTTAAAGAACCCATGAATATTTTACATCTCAAACGTTATTATGCATAAATTTGATTATTTCATCCATGTATATATTTGTTCAAAATCATTCAAAAACCCTCAAAAACATTCATAAAATCTTCAAAAATCTTCAAAATTTTTTATCGCATTTATTTTGTAAAGTTTCTTTTGCTTTAAAACAAAAATCAACATAAAAATCCAAAAATAGCTATATGCTTGACTCTTTCGAGACCAAAACAATATATAGAATAAAGAGAGAGTCAACATTCTCAAAACTTTCTCAAAATCATTATTTTCTTACAATTACTGCAGTTATATGTTTCAACTTATTTTGGATAAAACTAGCATCTATTTGGCATCCCTCACTTGCACACTCACATAATAAATATCTTGGTTTTATCTGGCATGATTACTAATCTCTCTTATATCAAAGTTCACAAAAATCAATTAAATAAAGTTTGAGCATAGAGAATTGATCTTGGTATTTACTTAAACCAAGCACATATTTTCACAATAAAATGATTATATTTGTAATTTCCATGTTTTGCTACATAGTAGAACTGATTTCTTGAGTGAAAAGTTTCCCTTGCTATCCTATCATGCACATGGTCTAGAATCTTTGAGAATTGGCAAAAGGACAAGCTCACCCCTACCCAAAATAAAAATCCCTTGCTCTACAGCTAATCCGAGCAAGTATCCATAGAAAAAGAAAAAGAAAAGAAAAGTTCAAGAAAAAGAAAAGAGAAAAGAAAAATGTTATTCTATATCATTCCAGCAATATTTCAAGCACTATCTCAAAAATCAAGCAAAAGAAAAATAAGCAAAGTTCAAAAGAAAGCAAGAAAGCAATAAAATCCCTTTCCCTACCCTTTGAAAAAAAAAAAAAAAAAAAGGGTTGATGAGCTTGAATCCTTGGAATTCTCAATTATTCGAAAACTGTGAGGTAAGCCCCATAACAGGTGGTTTGTGCCCAACCTGCTTGGCCTTGGGTAACTCCTAGCGTGGCGATATGTCTGTCACATTAGCGACCTTATTTTGTACAGACCTATGTCTGCTTATGGATTAGCTAGCTCTTGATAATACGATCTACATAGTAGCCTAGTATGGTTATATGCATCTACATCATGGTTAATGAACACTTAGTTGGTTTATTCAAATCACTTGTATCATAGTATCTTGCTCAAAACTGGTAACTGAACCATACAATTGCACACACATTTGTATTTGAGAGATTTTGTCTATCATTATGATAAATCAAGATTGGCAATGAATTCACTTATGCACATGGGATTCCTTATAAATCTGATTTTTTCAAAATACTTTGAAATATTATTTTTGCAACTTGTTTGGAATAATCAAGTACAATTATTTACCACAAAGACAACTATATAATAGAAGAAATCAAAAATTTCAATTAAAACATATCATATATATCTTATTGACTTTCGCGACGATGGTATAATTCCAAAACCAAAATTGGAGTTTTATGCTTAGCGCAAGCCCTCATTTTCATTTTTTCTGTTCATTAAAAATCAACCATGCAATAAAACTATTTTCTTTGATCTTCGCGATGATGGTATAAGTCTATACCTACATATTCTATACCTAGCGAAAACCATTGTAACAATATTTTCTCCAATTTATCAAAATTCATAAAAACCATATGACTTCATTCTATTACACAAATTATGCTTTTCAAAAGCAAACACATTTTTATTATTTCATATCATTATGTCAACCTTTGCATTTTGCAATGACGGTATAATTCCTAAGGAATTATTCAACAATTTTATCACACTTAGGAATTTATGCCTAGCAAAAATTATTTTACAATATTTCATGCATAATATTTTTATGGAAATCTGAAAGCAAACCATCATCATCATCATTTGCATCATCACAACAAAGTCTTAAGACAGTCTCTTAAGCACTTTTTTTCTTTTAACAATATTTCTATCCTAGGACTAGCTTGACGACCGAGTGAGCAGCGACTCCATGAAATGGTCTATAATAACGACAATGTCCTTTGAAATTATTGTTAGAAATATCTTTTTATTTTATTACATTTCATTACAACCAATCAATTTGTTACATCAGATTATTTCATTTAAAATATTTATAGCATGACATCCAAGTTATAATATTTTCCAAAACGACATAATTACATGAATCATCAATAAAATCATTACATCAATCAACTCAATCAATCAATCAAACATAAAAAGCATCATAAGCATCACATAAGACAAGTCATATGATCAAAAAATATCTCATCTATATATATCAATAGAATATATACATCATCAAAACTAGATTGGTATGCCACAATTTGTACCTCGGCATACTCAATCCTCTATTAATACAAGTATAATACAATCTCAGTGGTAGTATCCCACCCTCTAACCTCGAGAGACTCTAGAGCTCTTGGCCTCATCTCCTCCCCCACCCTGCGGAGGACGAGGTGGTCCCATCGCAGTATGTGTGGTACTGTGAGTCCTCATCATCGACCGGGATGAGCTCCTCGTCGACCCTGTCCTGATAGGATATGCTATGGTAGGTGGCAGCTGTACCCTCTGGCCCTCTGGCACCGCCTAGTAGTATAGCACCTGATAGAATGCGGTCTGAGAAACCGACCGTAGCAGCTCCTGAGTGCTTACCCCTCTGCCTCATGCCCTGAGACGAGCATTCTCGTCTCGTAGGCTGCGACACCTCGGCCTCGGTGCTATGCGGTCGCATTCTATAACGTCTCGCACCCGAGCTCGTAGAAGATCTCTCTCTGCCCAGAGAGTAGCCATCTCGCTACTCTCTCCAATGTCCACACCCTTACCCTTATCAGGCGATGGTGGCCTCTGTGGAGATGGGGGTCTCGCCTCCCTCCTCTCTCGCTCCCTCTGTCGTGGCATCTCCTGTGCCGTGGCCTCCTCTACTCTCCTCTGCCGTGACAATGGGCTGCCTCTACCATCACCTGGCGCCGCCTCCCTATCCGACGCACAACTACGTGGATCGGTCCCTGTGCCCTCGTCATCCGAGGAGGGTGGATGCCTGTGTACCAGGCATCATAGCCATCGGCTACCCCTGTGTCGTCCCCATCCACTGGCTGGATGGGGGCATCGTCTGCGTCCTGGCTCCAGAAGCGCTGCATGTTAGGAGCCCCGCTAACTGTGGTGTTATCCCGGACAGTCCGGGAAAACTTGTAATCCCTAAGAGATGGGATCCCCTGTTGTAGACCGAACTGTCACAAAACTCGGTCATAGCGATGGAGCTCCACCTCTCCCCTCTCCATCCGTAGCCAGCAGACTCACCTGATGCGAGCCAGCTCCTGTGCGTCCTCTGCCCACACTGGATGCTGCCTCCACGGCCTCTAGGTGATCCGGTGCCGGGACCAAGTCATCCGATGAGTCTCCGGGACACCGGCGAGGTCGATCCGTCGCCGTGCCCCTCTCCGGAGCCACCAATAGAAGACTCGAGGCCTCTCCCCGTCAACCCCTGTCAGTGGAAGCCCTACCGGCCTCCGCATCGCAATGTGCTCCCAGCACCAAACCTGTAGGAGCGATGTCATAACCGGACATCGACCGCCCTTGTATACGACCCCATGCAGGATCCTATACAATCGACATAGAACAAAGCTGCCCCAAGAAAATCTGTAGCCATGATCGCGCATGTCGCAGATCACATCTGCCACCATCCATGGTACCCTGCAGCCGCTCTGGTGGCACAGCAGAAGTCCACCAACTACCCCAGCCAAAACTCATGTCAGTGTAGATGCCCCAGGCATCTGGCGAAGTGCCTCGATGTTCACTCCGCCCTTCTCCAGGGCGAAGCTCGGGTCACCGCAGAGTCATCCCATCGCGTGGCCCTGATTGGCCGTAGGTGTGATCATCCTCCATTGTATGGAGATTCTAAGAATCCTCCATACATCCTCTAGTGTGGGAGTCATCTCCCCTGTCGGTAACCGAAAATATGAAGAGCCCGGGTACCACCTCTTTGCTAGGGCCGTCAGTAGCCCCATGTCTGTAGATACTTGTGGCATCTCCGCCACATGTAGTAAGCCGGCTTGTGCCAGCTGATCTTGCTCTGCCTGTGTCAGAGCGGCCAAGTCATCTCTTAATCCTCCATATTTCCACTCCCTGCTCTTTAGTAATCCTCTCTGCAAGCATAAACATCAAAACAAAAAACAACCATTAATAACAATTTTAGCAATCAATAATGCAACTTAAAGATCAAAATTTTGCAATTGATGATATCGCCCATTATTGGTCGATATCGTTCGACATTTGAGCAAAATCGTCTCCAATTTCGCGTGTCGAAATCGTCTCTAATTTGACGAAATCGTCCCTTTTTTGCTGATTTCGCCCTTGGGCGAAATTGATGAACTTGAGACGATTTCGTCGAACTAGGGACGATTTCGTCCGGACGACGTTGATGGCCAAAAACGGCCGCGATGCTCAAAATTCACCTAAAAATCCATCTAAAAAGCATGTAAAATCAAATTAAATCAATTCTAGATCAGTTTAAACCCTTACCCGTAGACCGCGGCGGACCTCTCGCAGATTCGTATGCTTGTCTCTACCATTTTTGCTCCAGAGCTCTCAAAACGATAGAAATGAACAGTAACAAATGAATTAGGGTTTTACCCTATTTTTCTTAATTTTATTCAACAAATAATTTTTGCTTTTTCGCGTTTTTACCTCAAACGTTCGATTTGGGTAAAAACACGGAGGGGGCACCATAGTAAGCTGTCGTACGATTCGACCAAGAATCGTCGCCTAAAAATGGGAATAATTTTTTGCTTTCTCATAGATCGAGAAGAACTCATCTTTAACGCATTTTCTTCGAAAAATTCGTTAAAGAGGGGGCAAAATGTAGCACCCTAAAATTGGCGCGATAGAAATTGGAATAATTACATTCACCTTAGTAAATAAATTTAAATTCAAATTTAACCTCCCAAACCGCCCGTTAACCGTCGAGAAACCCGTTTCCTCCTTTTCCGTGCCATTTTTAGCAATTGTTTTGACCGTTTGACGATATCGTCTCCGATCAGACGATATCGCCCGCATTTGACGATTTCGTCTGGACTAGAACATCCAGACGATTTCATCGCAAAACTGAATTTGCATAGTTGGAATCCGTTCCAACGGGTCTCCAATCCGGGAAGACGCGTGTCTGTGTCGTTGGGACCCTTCCCCCGTTGGAGATCTCCCAAATTGGGATGATCTCCAACCTCCCAACAACTATCCTATGCCTATTTAACTCTAAGACTTTTCCCTCCCCAACCCCTGGCTGAATTTTTATGCAAATTGAACCCTTATGCTCTAAAACATCGTAATTCATCTTTTGTATTAGTCCTATAGTCATTTCATTATAGGTACACCACTGGTTTTCAGTCGGAGCCAGTACCTATTGCAGTCGACGAACCTATCAAGATCGGAGGCGATCTCGTCAAATTCGGGACGATCTCGTACTGATGCGAGACGATTTCGACTGCAGCGCACATCGAGGCAATCAGTGCCTGGAGTTTGTTCTTCTGTCTCTTTTCTCTGTCATTTTATGTTGTAAATTAGATTGTTTATTCAGCTTTTATATTATATTGCATTTGGAGTTCACCCATTTTGTCTAAGTTTATAGATTAAGATCATATTCTGCTATCTAAACACAGTTATTTGCATTTACTTCTGTTCTTGTATATTGTTCAACACGCATATTACTATTTTACATAGTTTGCCCCTGTTTGCAAAATAGAATTTCTCGTATTTTGCATCTGTTTGTTGTTTTGTAGGTCTCTAATGAATTCGTCTGACGAATTCGTCAGATTTCAGACGATCTTGTCAGTTCAGACGATTTTATCAAATTGAAGGCGATTCTGTTGAATTGCGGACGATCCAGACTGCTTCAAGCTTCAGAAACTCCATCAGACTTTCGGATCGGGTAATCTTCATTGGCCTCCTGCAAATTCTCTCGTTTCTATTTTCCTTTACTGTTTCATTGTATGCATTTAAATTGCATTTTCATGTAGTTTAAGTTAGAATCATTCGGCCAAACCTAGGATGAATGTTTAAAAATAAAAAGAACTCATCAAAACTCATTCCCAAAACCTAGGCGTGGAAACTGCCGTCAAATGTTTCTTGGTGAACCCACCATCCATCGAAAAATCATCAAAATGCACCTCCCTTGAGAGGCGGGACCTTCGCAAAGTCCTCTTGTCCGAGGTACCGCACCATCCTTTTCCCATCCTCCTTCCGGGCGCGGATCCAATAGCCTGAAGGTAGGGGTGCGAAAAATTTGGAGTGATACAGAAAGTAATTACTATGGAAGGTCATGCTTCTACATTAGGTTTTTTGGGCTAACATAAAGAAAAAAGTGTTTGTGAGTCCATTCCTTGTATTTTAGATTCTCTAGGGTGGCATAAACATTTAGAAGATATGTCTCATTATGAATAGCATGATAAAATAGAAGAGGTTGATGAAGATGGAAGTGTTATTGGGAACTGAGAAAGGAGAGGAAGACCCTCAAAGCAAGAACAAATTGAAAAGAAACTCAAAGGCATATTGATTGCTAAAACAAAAAACAAATATCACAGGTATTAATGAGAAGTGGGACTAAACTCATAAATAAAATTAAAAAGTGATGATGAAAATGGTATCATGGAATATTAGGGTATGAATAAGAATCCTAAAAAAGAGTTAGTAAGGAATTGAGATATTTTTGTATTCTTAAGTTTATTTTAATACAAGAAACAAAAGTAAGTAGTGACGAATGTAAGGATGCATTCAATAACATTTGGAAGGCAGGGGTTTGTCTAGTAATTTGTTATATAGGAGTTATCAAATATACTACAAAAAATTGGAACAATTGAAAATGATATGAATAATTATTAGAAGTAAAAATTAGTTGGGTTGTTGGTCTATATTATAAGAAAGTGGAAAACATTACAGTTCAGGTTATAAATATATATGCTTCTACTATAGTTACCTCTCATGAAAGATAATAGAAGGACCTCAATATATATTTGTCAAACACAATGGAGATTCATAATTGTAATTTATGGGTTCTAGAGGGAGTTCAATAAATATATCCTTTAGAAAATAAGGTTGATACTCCTATATTTTCTAGATCAATATGGAATTTTGCAATTCAAATAGCCTTTGTGACATTATTTCTTCAAGGTTTTAGTATACACAAGATAATGGATGCATCGGGTAAAATTATATAGTAAAAATATTGAATAGATTTTTGTCATCCAACACATGGTTATGAATGGAGTATGCAAACTCTTCAAACATTCTATTGTGAGCACTATAAAATTACAAACCCATTCTATTGATATATATTTTACTCAATCATGATCATTCAATGAGATTTCACTTTCAATCTATGTGGCTCTAAGACCTTCATTTCTTCCAAATGGTTATGTTATGGTAGGATGAAGCAATATATATATATATATATATATATATCTTTGTTCAAAATATAAAATATTGAAAGAAGCATATGAAGATTTGGAGTGAGAAATATTTTGGCAACTGTAGTGGTTCACCACTACCTACTCATGACTAAGGAAAAACCTCGATAAACGATGATCAAAGTTTTATCTAGCCCATGGATAACAAGCTCAAAGAAATCCTGACAATTGAGACTTGTACAAAAAGTTCATTTAATAAAAGTCTCGATAGAACTAAAACAACGCTAAAGGAGTTGACCTTATGGGATAAGTCCCAATATCAAATATTTTATGATCAATAATAAGCATAATGACGAAAACTCTTGACCAATTTGTAAGAGACGTTGGAAGACCAAGTGAACATGAATGCTTGAGTAAAATCAAGCAACAAAGGTAAACGAGCTGAATTAATAACTTTCTCAATTAAAGAGATGAAGACCACCTATCAAAATATAACCTCGGTTATTGTCCTAGATATTCATTCAAGATAAAGTATGGCTCTAAAAATCCCATGTTGATCAGTCATTATGATAAGAGAAGTACATCATTCAATGATCAAAATCCTAAGGAAAAGTATATGACATTATCAAATCTAATTGCAGATAATTTTGGAGGAAAGAAAATTCTCTTGATGTAACCTATAAATAGCAATAGTATTAGCTTTGTAAAAGATCGACAAGTTTCCAATTGTATGCATTTGTAGGATTTTATTTCATTTCTCTTTGTAAAAATAGTTGTGGTTCCTAAGCGGCTTGTGGGTAATCTTGAACCCTCGCTTCTAGCACAATATTTATAAGAGTTTGCTTGCATTATATATATATATATATATGGGGGCTTGTGTCTATATTTTGGCATTTACCTACAGAACTGTTGTTGTGTATGTTTATGTATTTTTTATCTTTTACTTTAATATAAGATCTTGTTATGTATGTGTGTGAGGGATCTACATCTATTTTTGAATTGAGTCACTTACTAGCTTGTCTCTCCTATGGGACCCACCTTCTCATATATGCATATAATTGTTAGATCTCAATTACACTCCATTGTGTCGAGGAGAGGAAGTGTTTACCACTAGAAAATAACATTTAGGCCTATTTTTATAGGAAGATCATAGAGAATCTCTTGATGCATCACCACCTTTTATTTTATTTGTTGAGTTTGTTTATTTTCTTGCACCCTTTTCATTTGTAGGGAAATAGCACCTTGAAGATCACATCTTAACAAGGAGTCGGCCTTGTAAAAACTCCTAATATCCCCCGATTTAGCCAAAAATCACTCTCTCGGCTGCATCTCATTGTGTTACTCCAACATGAGGCATGATTGTCTCATATGAGGCCTGAAGATGATAATAGTTTAATGGCATACCCTATGAGACCTTTATGATACATCATTGGTACCATAATTGCAACAAGGAGTAGGACTGAGACTTGGTGAGGGTCTTAGCATGTTCTTGCTTGCTAAATCACCTCTTTTCTCACCCGGAAAATCTACTCTAGAATGAACACCAAAGGAAGCCACTATTGAAGATACCAAACTAAGAATCAAGTGAAGAATTCAGTCTATCTGCTTTTAGAAGCAAGAACTTGCATTCACCTGGTGACTCTATGATAATAAAAGCAGAACAAAGGTATATAGACAAAGTATACTATCAAAATTTATTATCATATCTTATATGGATAGCCCCTTAGCACAAATCTCTTCAAATGAGGTAGGATTAAGCCCTTGAGACCCTAAAATTTGCCTAATAAATAGAAAAAGCTACTTGAGGATATATTGGCAATATGACCATAATATACTAGCAAAGGCTAAAGCACTCCATTAGAACAACTCAGAGATATGGTATTCATATAGTAAACACACAATATAGGGGAGCAATATGTGGCCTTAAGGTTATTGGTGGTATCTCTTAAGGGGAGACACTAAAAAAGTATGAATCTCTTCCTCCTCATTCAATCACAAAATGGGACCAGTTGGTTTAATTACTCATGAATGACTTTATCATAGAAATAGAAGAGAAGAAGCTGAGACCATAAATTAGCAAGTCAAAGAAGAAAATATTTCCCTTACCCATCATGATGAGCATAGTAGCCAACCAAGCTCTCCCAAACAAAGAAACAATGAACAGGATGGGAATTGTAATGTGGAAGAAATGGTCATTCAAAGCCACTCAACTTGGAAAGCTAAAGAAAATAAGCATAGGGTAGCCACATGGACTACATCAATACAAACATGGCTATAAATTTTATTTTCCTTGCCTTTAGTAGCCTATGAAAGTATGCCATTATGGGTGGGAGAATATTAAAAAAAAACTTAGATCTTGCATATTGTAAAAGGATAAAAATTGTAGATTCTTTGCCTTTAGTAGCCTATGAAAGTATGACATTATGGGTGGGAGAATATTTAAAAAAAATCTTAGAGTGTGCATATTGCATAAAGATAAAAATTGTAGAACTATTGTGTTGTGATGCTGGCAATAACAAAAAAAGGTGGCGTCAAATAAAAAATGAGAATGATCAAGGTTCTTGCAAGTTGCAATAAGCATAAATGCCAAAGATCTATCCTAATATGGGACCCTAGTCAAAATAAATTTGAATTTTGGAGACATCAGCTAGTTAACAACCAAGTATCCTCATAAAAAAAAAGGAGGGGGCATATGAGTAAATATGAAGCGACATACAGTAATAATTGTCATGACAATTTAGAATCCATTATGTGAGACCACAATACACAAAGGTGATACTATAGATCTGAATCCTGTTGGTGGCATGTATTGGAAATATGGTAATGGGTCTTATTAAGAAGGGAAAACCCAATATATGTAAGAAGGTAATGCCAATGATGATTGTTTTTCAAAGGAATCCCTAGAGAAGAAAGGATGGGGTATACATGCATTTTGGAGGAGCAAGGACAAGAGGAGTAGGAAAGGTGATAGGAGAGGGTTCTATTGTGGAAAAATCCACTAAGTATGTAGATGGGAGAGATTCTAACCATTTGGATCTAGGAGCAGTAGATTCAAATTCAACAACAACATAAGGATCAAAAGGAGGTGCTTCTTGGGCGCAAGTTTTGAAGAGAGGTTAAAATTTGCAAGAAGAGGGATTTGTTCTATCTTTGGATTAGGATGAAAAATGTTTTAAGGTCCCAAAATTAAAAAGGAAAAAATTCTTTGGTTGGAAACATTTTGGGCAACGGACCAGATTTAGATACCATAAGTAGTTTAAGGATAAATGGAAACTTTTGGGGTAGGAAGTAGTGGTGGCTTTGCCTAGTAATTTTTTATTATTTAACTTTGCAAATGTGGAGGATATGGTGAATTTCCTGTTGAGGGGCCTATGGTTTTTTGGTAGGAGAGGGTTATTTTTACAAAAATAGAGCCAAGCCTTTAATCTAGCCATAATTACTCTTCAATTAGCACCCTTATGGGTGATTCTATTGGGTCTTCCAATGGAATTTTGGGATGATAATATTATTCTTGAGATAGCTAAAGTGATTGGAAAAATAGTTACTTTTGATTCAGCTATTAAATCCTAGACTAGAATGATAACAACCTATTTTTGTGTACAAGTGAACCTGGCTAAACTAGTGCCTAAATCTATTAGGCAAGTTTTAGATTACAAGGAGTGGGAACAATAGATTCAATATGAAATTCCCATTCCCTTACGTAACCTTTGCAAAAGGGTAGAGCATATTTTAAAAACATGACCAAAAAATTTGAAGGAGAAAGTTATGAATAATAGAACTAGATAGCCTTTGGGGATTTGGAGGAAAAAGGAAACTAAGCAAAAAGTTATGGGGCAAAAAACAAATTGGGGAAAGTATTAAGGTTCCATCTCCAAATAAATTTAAGGTTCTTGCTACCCTTTATGGGGATGGCATTGTTGGAGGGGAAGAATTTGTTCCAGAAACTCAAACTAGAGGTATTAATGCGTGTGAAAGAGGAAATACATGTTGTGGAAGGGTTTAGAAGATACATTGCTTGAATTTTCAAGCTTCCATGCATATCCAATACTTGCACACAAGCTCATAATAACAACATCAATAGCATATGTAGGGACTTTCAAGATGAGGCCCAAAACTATGAAAGCAAGTTACAAAGAGCGACTAAAATATTACAAAATCGAATGCAAAATTTATAAAATTGCATGAAATGCTTACACAACCTTGTAAAATACCTAATTTTCCTTTCTACTAGTCTAGAGTTGTTGTTTACCTTGAATCTTAACTGCCCATGGCATTTTGATCTCTAGGTAACCACCTTGTGTGACTTTGCTTTTGGATAACCGCCTTAGGTAGTTGTACCTCTGGGTAACTGCCTTGTGCAGTTGTGCTTCTAGATAATTACCTTGTACAGTTGAGACTCTGATTAAATGCCTTGGGTGGTTGAGACTATTATCTAGAAGAGGGTTTTGATCTTGAATTTGAGCCTTCTTGGATTTTTTTTGGGGTCCTTATTGCAGATCCAATGCACTGTGGGATACCTATTGTGGGTGTGGCTACAAAAATAAATATTAGTGAACAATACCAAGAGCCTCCATGGTTGATGCCTTCAAGCTCTTCGGATGATAAACCTACAACCACAATGTCAAGAAAAAATACAACAAGATCCAATAAAATTTGAGGAGAGTTTTGTTATATTTTTGTGCAAACCATGAAATGAAAATGTAGACCTATTTGTAAAGTCTCCCATTGGTGGGGGAGAGTGATGAGGATGGAAGAGAAGGAGTGGCAAGTGACATGGGTGCATAAGAGAGGAATATTAGGGATTCCCCACTTGGAGTGGATAAATGTGAAACTTTTCTAGTTTGGGCTATGATATCCTATGACACCTTGTGACGTGCCATAACACCTCATGACATGCCATGATGTATTATGATGCACTAACTAATGCTTTATTTGTGGAGAGATTCCTCACCCATAAAATTGGCATTTCTCATTAATGTGCCTGGGTGGAGGGAATCCTCACCCAAATGCATTGAATGCACTTGGAATGTGGAGGAAAGAGGGGAAATAAATGCTAATAGGAGTTAATGTAAACCAGAATAAAAAAATAAAGGTGTGGTCTCATGATGACTATGATTAAGCATAGGAAGGGGCTCGAGTGGGTTAAATGGGCTAGAAAAGGTCAAAGGGGCTAGAAAAGCTAATATTAATAATTTCTAAGGTTTGTAATACATTAATTAAAATAATTACACACATTATTAAATATTAATATTAACCATTACAAATGTGACACTTTTTAGGTGTCTATAGATACCCCTTTTTGTACCACATTGTGTGAAAAATAATATGGTGCAAAAACCAATGGCATCGACTTCAAGATTGATGATGGATAGAGGAAATGATTGGAAAATTATGAAAGTGACCTTTTCCTCGAGGAGGGTAACACAAGATTACCTAAAATCAAGAAAAATGTAAGATACCCTAGTTATAGAAGCAACAAATATCCTTGAATATTTGCCTTTGACGAATTGATGAAATCAATTTAATTAGAATTTTGAGTCTTGGTGATTAGAAATTCTAAAACAAAAGAAAAGAAAATATGGGTTATGATATTTGCCCTAGTAGAGGGAGGGTCAATGATAGCCTTAAGAAAATATTTTTGGACACACAACTCCAAAATTGGGTGTTTATGTACTAAATTGATTTGAGATAAAATTTGTGAGTACTTGTTAACCCCTTCAAGCGACGAGTGGATTGTTAGAAAGGGGTGACAAACATGAGCTGATTGACAAAATATGGATGAAAATTATAGTATGGAAGAAGCGAAGGTATAAAATTGTGATTTTGGGGTCAATTATAAAATTTTGGAGCTCATTGTGAAAAATATCTCTTTGGAAACCACCTAGGGCAATTGTCATGCATCTTGGGAACCTCCAAGGGTGCTTGCATTGAGCCTTGGTGACCGCATAGGGTGGTTGGGAACCTATTTGGGTGGTTACTAACACAAATCTATAAATAAGGCTTATGGGTTCATTTTTGCAACTTCGAAGAGATGGTGGAGGAGGAGGCAACGATCGAGCGATCCTACGTGTTGAGATGGTGACACGAAAGGGAAGGGCCACTAGGGTGACTACAAAAGAAGGATGGAGAATACTATCAAAAAATATGGGCAGATCTAAGACTAGAGGCAGTGATATGGAGACCATGGAGGGTAGGGTCCACATGGATAGAAGATGGGGTGCACTTGAGTTGGGTGCGATGAACAAGATGGTTGACTGGTCGACATGTGATAGAGCATGAGTTATAATTTTCTAGGGTGTCACAATAATTTGGTTTGTGACAAGGGGTTTGAGAGCCACTTTTTGGGTGTGATGGACAAGATGGTTGACTAGTCAACATGGGATAGAGCATGAGTTGTTCTAATTTTCTAGGGTGTTGTAGTAGTTTGGTTTGTGCAGTGAGTTAAGGAGGAGGCAGATGAGGATATTGAGGTGGTGAATGTGGATGATTTCGAGACTATCCTAGAGTACAATGCATGGTGGGTGACACAACATCGGGAGCCCAAGAGGATGATCCAATGGGGTGAGCCTAGAGAATCGACAAAGAGAGTGGGAAATGAGGATACCATAGGGGGTGATGGGAGAATGGATGTGATAGTGAGAGAGGAGGTGGGGGAGACAAAAGAGCCACTAGCATGATGATGATGGGTAGACAATGGGGGAGACCCACCTAGAGCGATGGAGGATGAGGTAGTCGAGCTCCAAGTAGAGCGAGACATCCTTTAAGTGAAGCTAGAGTAGATGGGGGTTAGGTTCACAAATGTGGAGAGGCAACGATTTTTGCTAATGGATGAGATAGAGGAGTGGGTAGGAGGGAGAGAGAAGGATATCATGAGCGGCATAGGCTAGTACGAATACTAACAAACCTTTAGGAGGACAAATTGGCAACAATAATCAAGCGAGATGAGCTACGATAATAGGTGGAGATAGGGATGGTTGAGAGGGAGGTTCTACATCACCAACTATATGTAGTGATGGTAGAGAGGGAGCACGTGAAAAATCTATAGGCCAAGTTAGCTAGAGCACAAGAATGGGTAATGATGACCTAGAGTATAGCGACTAGGGCTATAACACAATGATGATTAGAGATGAAGATGTTGATAGGGTCACAACAGAGCCTAGCTAGTGGACCCTTGGATAACGTGGCAAGGCCATGACTCAAAGAGCCACCTACATAATTAACTTTGGGTGTTGGATCCTCTATGGGAATGAGCGATTGGGGTAGCAGATCAAGGTAAGATGGGAGAAAGGAGACCAATAATGGGTAGCCTTGAGGTATGACATGTCGATGATGTGATCACAATTTGGAGGCTATTAGGTCATGATGATGTAGCCTATGGGCCTAAAATTATTATGATGTATGATGATGTTTGTGAGATGATATATATATATATATATATATATATATATATATATAGTACAAATTTATTGTGTATTTGTGATGATGATGTGATGTATTATGAATGAATTATGATATGAATTTATTTATGATATATAATATGAATTTATTGATGATGCATGGATATATGTAATGATTGAATGAGATACATGTGAGGATATGCATGATATATGGTTATACTTATGAAAATGATAAATGTGACTAACATAAAATGGGATGGTTATGAAAATCTGAATGCAATAATTGTTCAAAAATTCTTAATAACATATCGCTCACTCGTGAAATGACTGATTAATCAAGGGCATCAACACCATTGATCGTCATTTGTGTGAAAGAGAAAATACATCATAACAATTGAAAATAGACAAAATGCAATATAAAGAGATTTGCAATAAATTTGATATTGATAAGCTTTATCTTTTACAAATCGGCCTTTTCGGTTACAATCAACCTCCCAAAATGGAGGGTTTTCTTTTACAAGTAAGATCTATGGTGTCACAAGTTATCTCCTCGAGTGCACAATGGGTTGTGGGAGGGTTTAGAAGGTGCATTGATTGACCTCCAGAGCTTCCATGCATATCCAATACCTGCACACAAGCTCACAATGAAAGCATCAATAACATATGTAGGGTATTTTGAGATGAGGTCTAGAACCATGAAAGCAGGTTACAAAATCGAATGCAAAAGTTAAAAAATTGCATGAAATGCTTACAAATCCTTGAAAAATACCTGATTTACCTTTTTGTGCAATATGTGACTGATATAGAGTTGTTTTTTACCTTGAAACTCAACCACTTATGGTGGTTGGTCCTATGGGTAATCACCTTGTGCAGTTGTGCTTCTGGATAACCACCTTGGGAGGTTGTACCTCTGGGTAACAGTCCTATCTGGTTGTGCTTCTAGATAATCACCCTAGGTGGTTGTGACTCTAGGTAACCACCTTGTGCTATTGAGACTCTGGTTAACCACCCTACACGATTAAGACTATTACCTACCAGAGGGTTTTGATCTTGAATCTGAGCCTTTCTAGATTTGTTTTAGGGTCTCTACTACAGATCTGATGCACTATGGGATAAAAGCCATGGGTATGGCTACCAAAATAAATGTTAGTGAAAAATCCTTAGATCCTCCATGGTTTATGCCTTCAAGCTCTCTAGGTGATATACCTACAACCACAATATCAAATAAAAACACAACAAAATCCAATAAAATTTGAGCAGAGCTTTGTTATATTTTTGTGTACACCATGAAAATGAAAATGGAGACCTATTTGTAAAGTCTCCCACGAGTGGGGGAGAGTGATGAGGATGGCATAGAAGGAGTGGAAAGTGGCATGAGTGTGTAAAAGAGGAATCTTAGGGATTTCCCACTTGGGGTGGATAAATGTGCACCTTTCCTAGTTTAGGCTATGATGTCCTATGGTGCCTTATGATGTGCCATAACACCTCATGACATGCCATGAAACATTATGATGCGCCTAATAAATACCTTGTTTATGGAGATATTACTCACCCACCAAATTTACATTTCTCATTAATGTGCCTCGGTGAAGGGAATCCTCACCCAAATGCATTGAATGCACTTAAAATGTGGAGGAAAGAGGGGAAATAAATGCTAAATGGAGTTAATGTGAACCAAAGTTAAAAATATAGGGGTGGCCTCATGATGACCACATTTAAGGTTAGGAAGGGTCTCAAGTGGGTCAAAGGGACTAGAAAATCTAATTTTATTAATTTCTAAGGTTTGCAATACATTAATTAAAATAATTGCACACATTATTAAATATTAATTTTAACCATTACAAATGTGACACTTTTTAGGTGTCTACATAATGAACCAGTAACTGAGGATTTGATTGAAAAAGAAAATAATTCTTCTTTACATCTTGAAGAGAATATTGAAAAAGAGCCACACTCTCCAATAGGGCTAAAGAGAAAGAGCATAGAAATGAGGGTTTTGGGAGAAACCACTCCTCTACAGAATGTGACATTGATTGGCTATGGGAGAAAAAATATTAACATTATTCAAAATGGGTCTGAGGATGAAGAAGATGGAGGAAAATGGACTTCTACTAGTGATTCAAAGTTGGAAAAGGAGGAAAAGGTTATCCATAATTTTTTTGTTGGAAGTAGAAGGAAATATAAGAAGGTTGATTTGGGAATTTTAGTTTCTTGAGGAAGGCCCAATATTTGGGAATTGAGAACCAGAGTCGTTATTAAGGATGTAGCTAATGGGAAGCAAATAATTTTGTCTTTAGGAGGAGAAAACTTCCTCAACTTGATACAAAATGAATTTTCTATCTTGGAATATTCGGGGTATGATTACCCCGACTAAACATAGGGTGCTTAGAGAGTTAAGAAAGGAGAGGAGGGTTGATATTATTTTATTACAAAATACTAAAGTGGATGATTCCAAATTTTAGAAGGTGATGAATTTAATTTGGAAAACAACTTAGATGGAAGTGGTTCCTATTGATGTTGTGTTTGGGGGTTTATGGACTTTATGGAATCCAAAGCGGCTAGAGGGACATTGTTTGCAGAATAATGACAAGTTTATTTCCACTTTATTCACATGATTTTTAAACTAAATTTAATAATTTTATATTGTCAATAGGAAATTATAACTAGTAGTCTAGCAGTTTGTTTAGACTATTATTGTTTTGGTCATTGCACTTTTGGTCAAAAAAGGTTATATTGTTCAGAAAATATAGAATTTGATTTGTAAGAAGATAAGTTATTTTTTGTGCCTGGATTGATTCATTTATTTTTCTTGGATTTCAAAGGGAAGGGTCCCATTCAAAACTCTATTATTTACCAATAGGAAAAATATGAAGCGACACATAATCCAAGGTATACCACCATAATATCAATAGATGAAATTTAAAATTAAGAAGCTTCCCTGCCAAAACAATCTTTGAGAAGGGAAGCTAGTGGTCAGGGTAAAAAGTCTGCATTAAATGCTATCTCAAAACAAAACCTCATTTGCGAGCAAGGATTGAAAAGGAATATTGTGGGGATAAATTAACCTTGAAAGGTGTGAAAATGCATTTAGACACTCCTCAAAGATTATGGTATCCTATAAAAAGTAAGAAAAGAGGAATGCTGAAGCCTTAGGGAGAGCTTCTAGTGACCAAAAATTATTCCAAGGAAAATATTTGGGAGTAGAGTATTTTGATTGCTCTAAATTCTCATATCACAAATTTTTTGAGTATCCACCATCCTTTTATAGATCCAAAACCAAATCATCCTTTCATGTAAAAATCAACAAATAAAAGTCTTGAATCATCTTTTGAAATTTATTTGTAATTTGATTTTCTCTCCTTCAACCAGGTTACTAATAGAAATCCATGATTTGGATTTGTTTCTCATATTAATATAGTATTTGAACTTTGGACCTTTACAACCTATACATACTTGAGCAAATGGTTGTCATTTTGAGTCTAAGATAAGTAGATACGACTTCAACCAAGCATCAAATTGAAAATTTATATAATTACCCTCATTGATTGACCATCTAATATGTTTATTTATCAATTGCAAACTATATTACATGAAGTTCCATTTTGATGATCCTTTAGGTAAGGTTCTTTTCCTAAATAATTTTATCACATCAAGAGAACCTATATATTTTTGAAATAATTCTTTTGCCCAATTCCTTTCTTTACCTCTAAATAATATCCATTGAAGATTTTCCCCTAATGCCAAACTCATAAGTATGCAATTCTGCAAGTTTACTCCTCCAATATTCTTTCCATTGCAAACCCTATCCCACTTACAACAAGGAAACCCAAATTTTCCTCACAAAATTTCCAAATGAAGTCTCTTTGAGTTTTAACAATTTTTTAATGCTACACATATTAGCAATCTTGAAAGTAACATCATATAAATAGGGATGGATTGCAATGTAGTCTTTATGAGTTGTAGCCTTCCTACCATGGTCAAGAACTTACCTTTATAACCTACCAAACAAGATTTCATTCTATCCAGAAAAGAGACTCAAAGCTTTCATTTTTTAGACAAAGGAATACCCAAGTAGACTAATGGAATTTTTTCAATTTTAAACTCTAAAACATTCATAATAATTTGTTGTAAATATAGGGTATTGTTAATTAAAAAATCCTAGATTTTGTAGTATTAAGCAATTGTCTAGTAGCCTTCTCATTAAATGACAATATTAATTTGAACTTGATGGCATCATTGACTGAGGAATGGGCCAAAATAAATGCATTATCAACATTTAAATATGAGATTCGAAGGGATCATTTTTACAACTTGAATATCTTTGATTTTTCCTTCCATTTTTACCTTTGAGAAAGCTCTGCCTAATTTTTTTGCAAGAATAATGAATAGATAAGGAGATAGTGGATCACCTTGATGGAGTCCACAAGATGACTTGAAGTAACCAACAAGAGAACCATTGATCAAAATAGAATAATTTGTAGCGCTATAACAAAATTTAGTTCATTCACACCAACTATAATCAAAACTAAACTTTTTGAGAATAGCATGTAGAAAATCCAAGAAACCCTATCATATGCTTTTTTCAAGGAATGAAGAGAATGTATGACCTCCTATGCAATTATTATACCATCAAAATTTGTTTATCACGAACAAAACCACCTTGTTTTTTGAGATAACACAATCTAGAATGCCTTTTAACTTTTTTGCCATAAATTTTGAAATGATCTTATAAATCATATTACAAAGGCTTATTGGATGAAAATTATCAAAATATTTTGTCTTACCTTTCTTGGAAACTAATGTAATTAAAGTGGCATTGATATCACATATTATAGCCTTACTTTTTTGGGCCTCTTCAACCATAACTATCATATCACTCTTCAATAAATCTCAAAACGTTTGAAAGAAAATTATAAGAAATCCATCAGGGCCAGGTGTCTTATTAGGATGGAAAGAAAAAATTTCTTAATGTAGCTCCTCCATATATATATATATATATATATCAAGCTTTCATTTTGTTCCTATGTGATTATTGATGGAATATTTTGCAAAAGCTTATCTTATGCCTCCTTATATTGCCCATAATATGACAAAATATTTTTGAAATAATTAATTATTTCCTTCCTTATATCTTCTTCGTCCTTAATATTTCTTCCATTTGGAGTTAAAAAAATAATCATGTGATGAAACAAAAATTTTGTTTTTTTGTAGAATTAAAAAATATTGTATTTCTATCTCCTTCCTTGAGCCATTTCTCGCTAAATTTTTTGAACCAATATGACTTCTCCTTTTTTAATGCATTTTGATGATAAAAAAGTAATTTTTTCTCTTTTACATAAAAATCATGATCCACTCCATTAGTTTCTACTATCTCTTGTAAATTTTTGAGCTCAGATTCAATTTCTTTCTTTTCTTTAAAAATATTACCAAAAGATTTGACATTCCAAATATTTATTTGCTTCTTTAAATATTTCATCTTTAAAACAAACATGTACATATATGATTCTTCAAATTTTAATTTATCCCACCATAACATAACTATTTGGAAGAAATTAGGATCTTGGAGCCACATAGACTTGAAGCAAAATGGCTTTGAATGACCATTATTGGGTAGATCACATGTCAAAAGAATGGGTTTGTGATCTAATCCTATTAAAAAAATAATGTATGAAGAGATGGTATACTCTATTTGTGACCATTTATTGGATAAAGAATTTGTCCAATATTTTTGCTATATGAAATTTCCCAATGCGTTTATTATCCCATGTATATTGAAAATTTGAAGGACTAACATCCCAAAGGTCATTTGAATTGACAAATAAAAAAAATTATTTGCATTGATTTAGACCATCATAAAATACCACCAACCCAATTATTTTTGCTTTTAATAAATGGCCATCCCTTTTGCATTTGTCCCATATTATTGTAATACTACCTAAAGCTTTTGTAGAACAAAGTGCTAGACAATCACCCATATTTCAAATATTTTTAAAAGTATTCTTACATTTCTCACTACTTAATTTTATTTTTTGTATTAAACCAAACTCATGAATATAAAAACATATTAATTCCTTAATAACTCATTTTTAAGGGATTTTATTCATACCCCTAATATTCCATGATATATTTTCGTCATCATCAATTTTTATTTTTATTAATGGGTGGAGCCCCACTTCTTGTTAGCACTTGTGATATTTTTATTTGGATTTCCAAATTGATAGCCCTTTGAGTTTCTTTTTCTCTTTGTTAATGCTATATGGCCTTCCTCTCCTTTTTCAATTCCCACCAACATTTTCATATTTATCAATCTCTTCTATTTTTTAATATTATTCATAAGGAGACTTATCTTCTAAAATTTATATTGTGCTAAAGAATCTAAAATGCAAGGACTAACCTCATTAACACTTTCTTATTTATGTTGCCCTAAAAACCCTAAAGTGCATAGATGATCCTCCATAGTCACATTTTCTTATATTAACCTAAAAACCCTAAATTTCCTTGGATATCCTCCATGTTTTTCTTTATTGTGTTGCTTTTGAAACCCTAACGTGCAATGAATACACTCTATACTACTTAAGAAGGTTTTATGTTGCTGAAGAAAAATGAAGATGATTTACCTAGATTAAGCTTAACCTCCTTCACCTCATTTACTTTAGAATACAAATCCCCATATTTCTTTTCTTTAAAATCTGCCTCCTTATATTCCTTCACCCTTTTAACTCCTTTGCATTGCACCTCCTCATCCCTCATTTTATATGTTTCTTCTAATGTTTTACTTGAGTGAACTATAATGGCCTTTGACATTTGATGATGCAAAGATATTTTTCTTGCCACTTTCTTAGGAGTAGAAAATTCATGTTTTGACCTAGATTCTCCTATGATATAATATTCTTGTTTTATATTGAAGTTACCCTAAGGTAAAAAATCTCCATCTCTTTCTCCGTCATTTTTACTTTGCAATCTTTTTCCATGTGTCTAATTTCATGACATTTGTGACATTGGATGTGAAGTTTTCATGATCCACTTGTTGATCCCATTCTCTTGATTTAAAATATAATCCTAATGGACTGCAGTAAAGGTTTTGAAATATTCATGGCAACACATATTTGAGTATATACAACATGCATTCTCTCCTTACTAGTTGGTACCTCATGTATGAACTTGGCAAGAGTATTGGCAATATTCTTCAAAACCTCTGAGTTAATAAGGAAGTCCAAAAAGCCTAATCCACAAAAAAATCCTCTTAATAGTATTTATCTCTACAAAAAAATTCCCATTCTATGGTCTTAACTACAATGCATCTTTGCCCCTAAACCAAGGGCCTTCATCCCTTATTTTATATCTTATTTTTGAACTAGAGAAGATAATGATAAAAAATCCTTTCAAAAGAAAAAGTCATGGAGTAATTTGAATTCAATCCCCACTTCTACTTGATCCAATTTTGAATCTCATAAAAACCTGGCCAGTATCTATGAAACTTACATATTGACCCTCTAATCATAAGAACCATTATATCATGCTCAATCATCTCATCCTTGACAATAACTTATTTGATATCTTCTACTTGAACAAGGTTTGCCATAGATTTGCTATTCCTATTATCACTAATTAGAGCATCCATCCTTCCAACTAAGGGATCCTTACTTTCGATAAAGACTTTAAAAAATGACTTTCTTTCCATGTTACTTAAATTTTCTACACATGAATATTTTAGTTTTTTAATTTCTCCTAAGATTTGGAACAAGAAGAAGTGGCATTGGCTTGATAGTACTTTGCTTTCTACTTCTTGCCCATGCTTCTACTTGCTCTTGACTACATTCACAAAAAAAAAATTATTATCATTATCACTATTTAATGAATATACTAATAATAATGTATTTTTATCAATAATATTATAATGATCAAGAGAAGATACTAGAGGCAACTCCACAATTAATCAAACATGAACACAATAAATTATTAATGGAGGAAAATTCTTTGGAAGAAACATCACAGATCATAAAAAAAATACAAACAGCAAAGACCCCATGATCAAATGGGATCCCCATTGAATTTTATCAAAATTTCTAGGAAAATGTGGGCCAAGTAGTGGTGGAGGCATTGGAGGAATCGAAGAGAGTAAGCAAATATAAAGGTCTTGAATCATACTTTTATCACTTTAATTCCTAAGGGCCTACCTAGTGAGATAATTAATAATTATAGGCCTATTTAACTTTGTAATATAGTATACATGATATTAATAAACTTATGTTAGAGAGGTTAAAACCTCTTTTACCAAATCTGATTTCAAGTGAGCAAGGTAGATTTGTTGAAGGTAGAAAAAATCTATATGTAATAGTAGTGGCCCATGAGATGATACACACAAAGTCCAAGAAAAAATACCCAAGTATGTTTATTAAATTAGATATTTCTAAAGCCTATGATAGAATAGACTGGTCCTTTATGCAAAGATTTTTAGAAAAATAATCTTTTTAGAGGGGTGGAGAGACTAGGTAAAAGCATGTACACTGACTAAATCATTCTCAGTTCTGGTAAATGGCAGTACCTCTCCCATGTTCACAACAGGAAGGGGACTGAGGCAAGGGGACCCTCTTTCCCCTTACCTTTTTATCCTTTATGCAAAGGGTCTAGGGAGTCTTAAAAAAAGGGAGACAAGAGGGGAGGCTAAGGGGTTTGAAAATAAGTTCTTAGATTGAGATAAATCACCTCTAGTTTATGGATGATACTGCTCTTATTAGTCAAGCCAATCTCCTAGTAGCAAGAAACATAAAAGAATTTTTATATGGGTATACTCAAGCTACTTAGCAAACTTTTAATGAAAAAAAGTCTCAAATAGTTTTTTTCAATACAACGAAGAGGGTGAGAGACACAATTGTTGAACTTCATGGAAACTCATTTACCCATACAATATTTAGGAGTACCTTTATCTGTAAAGAAAATAAAAAGTAAGGAGTGGAAAGGGTTGATTGATAGACTACAAGTTAAGTTGAGCAACTAGACACACAAATGGCTAAGCTTGGGAGGAAGACTTACAATGATTAAAGTTGTTCTACAAGCCCTCCTAGTTTATAAAATTTCCATACTTCAGGGTCCAAAGGGAATTCTAAAAGATATTGAAAAACACACAAGAATTTTTTTTGTGGTCAGGTGCAAGGGGAGAACAAATATTAGCACTAGTTGGATGGGAGAAGATATGCCAACCAAAACAACAAGGAGGATCGGGGATAAGATCAACATCACAAAGCAACAAGGCACTAGCATGGGAGCTATACTAGATATGGATTACAACTATTGGGACCTTATGGAGCAAACTATTACAAGCCAAATATTACCTAGGAATGATTGAGAAAAGCATCCCAAGACTCAGAGTGGAAGGAGAGGGATCTATTGTATGGAGAATAATGGAAGCATGCTGAGAGTTAATAAATCCATACCTATATTGGTAGTTGGAGGATGGAAAGGATGCTCTATTTTGGAAGGATTTATGGAATCAATCCCAACCAATTATTCAGATATTCCCAGAGATGGAGACTTGGAAAGAAGAGCTCTAAAAGGTAGGGTGGTGGAAAGCTTATTACTATATGAAATCATGGAATCAAAATGTGCCAAACTTACTACAATGGAAACATCCCTGAGAATGGCCAGTGAGGGAAACAACAAAACTAATCGAAAAACTATGGAGACATCTCCAAAGACACCCAATTTAGGATGGTTCTAAGAGGGATATACTTGGATGGGGAGAAATCAAGTTGGGAATCTATAAGGCAAAGGAGGGATACAAGGTAGCCTATGGATATTAGATTGCTACAAAACCTCTTCCATGGAAATTTATTTGACAAAAGGAAGGATGGCCAAAAACTAACATTTTCTCATGGTTTATTAACCATAGAAAGTTCTTGAAATTTTATAATTTGAGAAAAAAAGGTTTCTACGGGCCTTCCAAATGTGTTGTGTGGAAATGCAGAGGAGAACTTGAATCACCTTTTTTCTTGGTGTTATTTTTTCAAAGACATATGGATCGGTTGGTGGAGGTAGATGAGACAACATTAGGAAATCTTTGGGAGTCAAGAAAGCTTTTATGAGAAATGGAAACAGTGCAACTTTAAGACTAAAACAATGAAAATGACATGGAACTTGGGACCTAGCTTCATATGGAGGTAGTTATGGCTAGAATGAAATGCACACATGTATAGATTAGAACACAGAACAAGGGAGCAAGTACGGGAAATGATTATGAGTAAGGTAATGGAAGCACTATCTATTAGATTACAAGAGGAAACACACATAGAAATTGAGGAAGTGACTATTCTAAGGAGCTTTAGAATAACTATAAAAGAAAAACAAATAATGGTTGGATGTGCATGTGAGATCTCCTCGAATAATATAGAGTGGAGACCATCTCCTAGAGAGTAGGTGAAGGCTAACACAGATGGGGTTTCCACTAAAAACCCTAGAAAAGCTGGTTTTAACATTATCATACAGAATTGGAAAGGAGAACAAGTGTACTGGAGAGTAGAAGGTATGGGAGAGACAACAAATAATGAATTAGAAGGACATGTGATCTTGTCAGCATCAATAAAAGTTGTAAATCTACATTTACATAAGCTATGGATAGAGACAGACTCTCAGGTATGGGTTGGAATCTTGGATTCAATAAGACCCTTTTAGGTGCTAGGAATTGGGGAGAGAAGGAATATGGAAGCAATTCAAAAGATTTGAAAGGTTTTTCAAGATGTCTTTATTACACATATCAAGTGAGAGGGAAATAGGGTAGACTCTCATATGGATGTTTTTAGCAAAATGAGGAAAATAATTGGAGGAAGGGTAATATGTGAAATCTTATATGGAAAATCCAAAGTATACGAGAGGTGGTACAAGTAGATAGCAGAATAAGAAGAGTAGATAGTGATTCTAATGAATCTATCATAGTTAGGCCACAAAGCAATGGCCAAGAAGAAAATAAATGACAAGTTGTCCTAGTGTCAAGTTGGGTAAGCAAGGTTCTTGGTTGTTTGCCATAGGCTCTTGTGTCTTCATCCTTAAGCTATTTTTGCTCTACTATATTACATTACTACCAATAGACTCAGAGTGACCAAGGTGGGTGGTTTTTAAAAACAGAACACACATAGCCATATATATTTTATTTAGTATGTATAGATTAAGAGAAAATAAGCCTCCACCCCACAAAATAATAGATATGTTAGACATGTTCAATATACCAATAATGACTTCAAAATAGCATGAAGATAGATGGATAGTCTACAAAATTCAGATGAATGAGAAAAATTGGAATTCAACTATGGTAATGTTGATGTGTATGGATAACTGCATTATGGTGGCCTTAAGTGATGTTTTCAACAAACACACCTATATAATGTTTTTATGGGTAATTTTTGAGCCAGGAGGGATTGGAGGAGGATTTTATTTCTCCCTTGTTTCTTGTCCAACTCATTTTACTTTGTAATACAACTTCTATAAATATAATCTATTTTCAAAATTTCAAAAAAATAATATTATAATGATAATAATTGTAAAATTATTATTGTAATATCATTATTAATAACAATTACATTATTCTATTAAGTTGATACATCAACCATATTATTAGGTGGTTAAAGTATATTACTTTGTATATAACTTAAATTTATATGTTTTATTTTAAAATTTTAATCATATTGTACCTAAAACCTTAATTAGATTATTTATTTATTTTTATTTTTATTATTTTTGGATATTTGTGTTCTTTATATATTGATATTATATTATTTATGTATTTTTAATCATGTTGTTATCATTATTTTTATTATTTTTATTCATTTTTATTTTGATAAATATAATAAAAACCCTAATATTAAGATTTTAAAATAACTTCAGTAATTTCGAGGAGGAGACCTAGGTTCAAATCTTGTCAAATGATACATGGATAATATCTAAGCTTTGTTGTAATACCACTGTGTGGTGATGATGTAATTTGAGTGGAGCCTGTTTGAATCCCATATAACCCATTAAAAAAATATGATGAAGGATGATTATTAACAAATTATTCTCTACATCTAAGTAGGTTTTGAAAAAAATATTTATAAAATATCAAACTAAACCTTAAATGCAACCTTCGAGTATTTTCTCACTCCTGATGATGAGATGCTATATTGCTTCAAGACGTCAAGCAAAAAACACCTATTACACAATGGATCCAAAAGAATAAAAAATAAATCAATATCATCTTCTCTAGAAAACTTTTGAAATGCCATGAGTTCGCATTCACAAAAATGATAATGCAAGCTAGAGTTTTATAAACTAGAGTTGGATGAAAATATCTCTCCATTGATTTGAAAAAAAAACCACATAAATAAGTAGATCCTAAAATATCCCGCAAACAACAAAGAATTTGCTTACTTAGGTTGAAAGATATCTCAAATTTCATTTCCTAGGAAAAAATGCAATTTGAAAAGACATCATTGTCCCTATTCCAAATGGTTGACTTCATTGGGTTATATCTCTCTCAAAATTGGTCAGATTCCTTAATATGAGCATTCTTTTTGAAGCTCTTCAAATTATGAACAAAATGGTGTAAGAATTGTTTCAATAGGATAACTCTATGCAAAGAGATGCTTTCAAAAGATGACCATTTTTTGAAAAAATTGCCTAAATACTACAATCCACCAAAAGATAACTCCACTTTGCCAAAAATATTGCTTTAATTCCACTTGTTATGAAACCCTATTCTCATTAAAATAGATCTTTGACAATATTCAAGAAAATTAAAACTTTCATCCATGACATTTAGAGACTTTAAAACATTCATCCACAAATAATATTCCACAAAGACAATCCACACAAATGAGACAAATATAAATAATACCTTTAAGGCAAAGCAACAACAATTATTCTCCTTAAGGAGTAATTCTACAAACTCTACCAAAATGAGAGGCCTCTCCATGGGCAAAGATGATTATAATAAAATACTTGATATGAATGATGATGAAAATATCCCTTCTTTATATACCCATCTTCTAATTCTAGTTTAGGGGGTGACTCCTAAACCCTTATTCCACTTATTATTATAGTAAAATATTATAATGTAATCAACCTTAGGTTTTGTGTAGCCCATGCCAACTATCTATAATATCCATATACAATATAATATCATATTCCCATATAGCTATCCGTAGATACCATAATATCTGTTCATAAATTAGAAATCAAAATAATGGATTGAATGTCGAGAGGAACAATCAACTTGTTAATGAATATTTCTCTTGAAACAAATTTATTGAATCTAATGAGATCCTCATGATTAAAGTCCACCTAAGATTTTATCAAAAACCTTCTTTACATATTATCAATGACTTATAGAAATATTTCTAAGTGCTCCAAAAATTGTTGCTTTAGGAGACTTTGTAGAAATTCATTTGTCAAAGATAAACAATCAAGTAATGAAGATTTACACCAACTTCGATACCATGTTAGATTTTACAATAGTTTCCATCAACAAATAAAACCAATACATTACACAAAAATGCTAAAAATAACCTACGAAAAGCAATGCATGTGATGTAAGATGGTACCTATGGACACCAAATTATCTCACCAAAGAAAAATATAATACACCCCAATCACTAACAAAATGGTTGGTATAAGGAGATATCTATACCCAATCACAATATACCTTTAGGTCAAGGTTAAAGGAGTGATCTTTAGGTTAAATACTAAAATATTACAAAATATTCACCTATACAAGGTGTACAAGGGCCTAAAGGGCATATATAAATAATATAATACAAATTTAGTTGTGGCCTCAGGTGAAGCTTAACCACCACATATTCCAACATTGTCATGATAGGATTGTTAGGATCGAAAAACATACATTTATGGCTCCACAAGACCTAACAATCACATAGGTTAAACCACTTTAAATTTTCATAATATTATGAACAATGTGTATGAAAATAATTATCAGTTATAGGAAATGTTCCTTTCATTGAAGCTAGAAATATATTATATATATTTTTAAATTATTATAAATAACATTTTGAAATTATTATTATTTGAAGATGTTTCTATAGAATATATTTGTTGGTACTTAAAACTATGGCTTTAAATCATACATTTAAAGGTTACCATTGAAGTAACATGGGGGTTGTATGAAAATTTTGAGGAAAAATATAAGTATGCATTTAAATAGATTGTTAGGTTCATAATTTTGTGACATGTGCAATGTCATATTTGATAGCTTCGTCTTCACCTGCACCACCCTCCATAAGGTTTGTGTTAAGCATGACATCCCTCCAATCATCTACATAGTGATCCTTTATGTTATTGCACTCAATTGGAACAATGTAAAGGGGATCTCCAATATAATAATTACAATAGCATGAAGCATTTCTCACTTTTATCATCCACTCTAAAAAGTTGGTGCTCCTTACAAAGTGAAGGGTCCTTATTCCAAGAATAATTTTGCAATTGGGTACTCATAACCATACCATTGAATTACAAATCCAAAGGTTGCTAGTACAATATCATAGGGAGTTGTGTCATGACCCTCCGTGGTAGGATTTTTGACATAAAACTATGTATTAATCAATGATGTTTTGATGATATGAGCAGTTGTGCAATATTTAGTTTAATTTTTGAAAGAACATGGTACTGCTAACATATTGTTAAAATACAAGATCAGGTATACTTGTGGGTGGAAAAGGTAGAAACATCCACCAGAAACGAGGTACTTGAGGTTGGGAAAGTGATGACTAAGGCAACTCGAGGGTAGCATGGATGGATACCCTCATTACGTATGCATTATCGGTTATGAGATAATCGTCAAGACTAGCCACCTAGAGCCTCGGTTGATAGCCTAGTAGCTATCATAAATTCTCCAATTGAGATGGGTAACTGGGTTGATGGAAAGACTCCCTCTTTATCTATTACATATTATTGGTTGTCTTTTACTTCATCACTTACTGCATCAATGGTTTGGAAAATATGCATAAGTTGATTGTTTTTGAAACTCCTTGTGTTGCTTAAATCCGTTTAGCAAAATGTTATTATTCGATAAAAGAACCTTTTATTTCATGTTTTGGGAATGTATATATATAGAAATTTATTAATTTAAATGGTGGGAGGATTCATTTAAATAAGAAATAAATACTTTATTATTTTAAATGATAATAGATGTTTCATTTATAAATAATAAATATTTTATTTTAAATGATGATAGACTTTCATTTATAAGTAATAAATGTTTTATTTTAAATGATGATACTGTGGTCTACCGCAAGGACGCCACTTGCATTATCGGTGATGTGACCCGGGTTTAATCCCTATGGTGGATGTGTATAAGAAGTATTATTAAAAAAAAAATGATGATAGACTTTCATTTATAAATAATAAATATTTTTATTTTAAATGATGATAGTTTCATTTATAAGTAATAAATGTTTTATTTTAAATGATGATAGACTTTCATTTATAAGTAATAAATATTTTATTTTAAAAGATGATAGACTTTTATTTATAAATAACAAGTGTTTTATTTGAAATGATAATAGATCTTCATTTAGAAATAAATATACATTTATTTTAATTAGAGACGTTCAATTAAAAGTAATAGGATTTTTTTTAAAAATGCGGTGTGGGCACGTTTGAACAAAAGAGAGCTTCTAGTTTCTACTGACTTTGGAGGAGAAAAATATTGGTTGGGCGACAGGTTAGGTAGGGGAGCATTGATGGCAAGTACATGGGAATTGAATGGAGACAAGACCAGGGGTAAGTAACAGAGAGGGGATGTAGTCTCCAAGTAAGGAGTTTGACAGCAAGTGGGAGGAGGTTGTGTGTTTTTGGAAGAGTAAGGAAGAAGATATAAGATAAACAAGCCGACGACCTGTGATAAAAAAAATGCTCTCAAGACTAACAACTTGCAAACAGATGCCTAGAAGAGCAGCACTAAAATAACTTTATTTTTAGAAAGCAAAAATTTATTTAGAAGTTTGGTTAATTTGGGTTTTCGCATGTCTTTGGTCTTGTTGTGGTTGGTTTTTTTTTTTGTTTTAACTCCATGATTTACCTATCTCCAAAGACATCTAAGTACGATTTATGCTGAGTCGACCTCGACCGTTAAAGCCCAATATGCTACTTTCCCTTGCTAACAGTCGCATGGTAATACTTTGTTTGGGGTCTTTTTCTTTGTCATATCGCCTTGTTGGCAACTTAATCCATGCCCAGTTAGGATACTCTGAGACTATTAGTAAGTTGTTCTTCTCTCTGTATGATGTTATTTAGAGACGACATCAGATCTAGGGCTGACTCTAACTTTTCGGTTAAAGCTAGCATAGTCAGATCTTCTGGTTCATCCTCAAGCTTTCGTTGCTATGTATGATCGGTTTCTGTCTATGCATTTAGTTTTCCCTTGAGGCATCATCCTGTGTGGAGTAGAATGAGTTAGAGGTAGTGTTGGTTCAGGCCGTTGTTATGGACTGTAGAAACGTCGTATGAGTAGCAATGGTTTGCTAAATCTTCACCTATAGTCGTTGTGGGTTGAGCTCTCACTATTTTTCTAGGTTGTCGCCTTTATGTTTTCCCCTGGTAAGAAGTCTGTAAGTATAACCTAGTGTTGACCACCTGACTTCAAATAGTGAAGCACCCAATTTGCTTATGCTTGAGTCTTGGCTTTACAACGAGAGTTTTCATGTTTTTATAAGGGAAGATAAATTATTAAATCTTTGGTTGATTTAATAAAAATGATTATTGATTAATTAAATATTAAATATTTGGTTGATTTAATAAAAGTGGTTATTGATTAATTAAATATTAGATCTTTGGTTGATATAATAAAAAATGATTATTGATAGATTAAAAGTTAAATCTTTTGTCAGTTTATTCATAATTAAAGATCAATATTATCCGATTGAAAAAATGAGCGGGAGGGTGAGCGGGAGAGCAGCGGAGAGCGGAAGAAGGCCTGGAAGCCCGACTCGGGGATCCACCTTCCAGGACTCTGGCTCAGGCGGTCTAGAGTCCGATCCTCCAGAGGAAGGAGAAATTCCTCCCCGTCAAGAAAAACCCCCCGACAAAGGTGTTTTTCCACCTTTCCAGGGCTCGTACGCCCAGGCGGTCTCAAAGGAGTCAACCTCCCCGACCCCATCTCAACCCCTGATCCCATCCGGTTCCAATCTGGTGATCCCAGGCAACTTGCTGAATAGTTACATCGATCAGGAAAAGTTCACCCTCATTGGCAAGTTTATTGGGGGTAGACCAGACATGGAGACGATCCGAAAATGGGCCTGTGGCAAATGGCGAACTAGTGGCAGCATGCAAATAGTGGCCCTATCCCGAGGGTTTTTTGCGATCAGGCTGAATAATGCAGAAGATTCCTGCAACATCCTTTCTGGTGGACCCTGGTTCCTGGGGAGACAGAGCCTATTCATCCGTAGATGGGGAGAGGATTTCGACCCTAAAACTCAGAACATCAATGTGGCGCCTATCTGGGTTCACCTTCCGAACTTGCCTTTCCAATGTTGGCATGAGGACATCCTGAGAGGAATTTCCCGCACCATTGGTGAACTCATCGTTGTAGATTCCTCCACCAAGGTACGCTCCCGAATGGTTCATGCACGTATTTGTGTGAATGCCAACCTTGAAACTGAACTTCCCTACTTTGTTAATCTCTTCAAAGATTTGACCCTTTTAAAAAAACAACCTCTTGAATATGAAAACAAACCTTCCTTTTGCTCCATCTGCAACACTCAAGGCCATTTGAATCACCAATGCCCCCAGACTCGGGCCATGAAATACGCCTCGCATGTTTCAGGCAGAAGAGGCGAAAAAACAAATGGATCCAGGCAAGATGGTGAATCATCAATCCAAAGAGAGGATCCCCCTAAAGCTTTCCCAAAAATCCAAGGTAATGGAGAAGTGGGTCAAGAAGGAATACCATCTAAAAACCCCCATCCCCAAGAAGTGATCCTTATCCCCGCCACCACCATCGGACCTCCCCTAAATCCTCTCGAGGTTGTAGTAGCTAACGAAGACTCCCCACCCCCCATCCTCCAGGAAATCGAGAACTCCCAACCCCCTCAATTTCTATCCGGGAATTATAGCCCAAAGAACACTAGGAGCAAGACACAGGCTATGGACATCGAAAGTGAGAAAAAGAGAGGGTGACCTTCTGCCAATGACCAACGAATCAGAGCAACCGAAGACGACATAGCAAATGGTTCCCAACGGACCTTATTCACTGACACCGCCGATCCCCTGAAGGAAGATTCCAAAGGCTCCAAACCCCCCTTCCAGCAGGCGAAGGGAGGCAAAAAACCTCACAAATCTACTAGATGAAGATCCTCTCCTGGAACGTGAGAGGTCTCAATAGTGCAACCAAGCTAAGACTTGCTGCTAATATTCGAAAGGAATCCAAACCCTCTATCTTCATCATGCAAGAAACCAAAAGTGACGAGAGCTCCTCCAAAAAGCCGCCAGGATCATCTGGCGTCACGGTGAAGCCCTGTACAGTCCTGCCCAAGGATCCTGCGGAGGACTGATGTGCCTATGGGATCCGTCTCAAGTGGAAGGTAGACTTCTATCCTCCTCCAGCAGAGTTATCAACATTATTTTTCATTGCATTTCCAGTAATCGGTCTTGGATCATGTCCAACCTGTACGCTCCAAACTCTCCCCTAGAGAGAGCTGACTTCTGGAAGACTCTCACCCTGATGAGGGAATCCTTCAGCACCATCCCTTGGATTGTTGGAGGGGATTTCAACAGCCCTCTGTTCCCAACAGAGAAAAAAGGAGGATTGGCTGCCACCCATCGCACCACTGAAGATTTCAGGGACTTTGTTGATACTAACGAACTTATTGACATTCCACTCAAAGGAACACTCTACACTTGGAGCAACAGAAGAATTGGAGGCGGACTGATCCAGGTCAAACTGGATAGGTTCCTGATTTCCCAGGAAGCCATTCCATTTTTTGGTGATGCGTCCCTCTCAGCACTAACCAAAACAGGATCGGACCACAATCCCATCCTCCTTGAGGTGGGTAAACCCCCTTCCTTTCGAACCCCCTTCCGGTTCGAATCCATGTGGCTCAATCACAAGGAAATTCGAGGGGAGGTGGGCCAGTGGTGGAATCAACAAGTCAGGGGATCACCTATCTTTCGGGTGACACAGAAGCTCAAGTTCACCAAAGACAAATTGTGGATTTGGAACAAAGAAGTTTTTGGCAACATTTTTGTCCGCAAGAAGGCACTTTTAGATTAGCTCCAAGCCATTGAGAGGAGAATTGAAGTAGGAGACTCTGGGGCTACAGTCAGGGAAGAGGAAAGGAACCTGCTTGCCGAATTTCATAACATCCTGGCCAGGGAGGAAACCTTCTGGAGACAAAAATCCAGGGAACTGTGGATCAAAGAAGGAGACTCTAACACCAGGTTTTTCCATGCTTCAACAATGAGGCACAGGGGATCCAACAAGATTAGCAAGATCAATCGCAGTGATGGATCAAATACTAAAGATATCTACGAAATCAGATCTGAGGCCGTCACCTTCTTCCAAAACCTCCTAGGATCCCCCCCGAAAAGCTCTGCTCGGGCCAAATCTGCTCTCCTGGGAAACATTCCTAGCCTGGTTTCCCGAGAGGCCAATTCCTCCCTCCTCAAACCCTTTTCGGATGAGGAAATCAGGGACGCGGTGTTCTCCATGCAACCCGATAAAGCCCCTGGGCCGGACGGGTTCCCACCCCATTTCTACCAAGATTTTTGGGAGATTGTAGGATCGGATGTCTGTGCAGCTATCCGGGATCTGCAATCCCGACCCATTCCCCGGGCTGTCAACTCTACCTTCATTGCACTGATTCCCAAATCCCCAGATTACCGATCCATGGCAGACTTTCATCCCATAAGCCTGTGCAATGTCCTGTATAAAATTCTCACCAAAGCAATGGCATCTAGAATGAAGCCCATCCTCCCCTCCATCATTGACCCTTGTCAAGGAAGCTCGGTCAAAGGTAGGAACATTCTGGATGGAGTCATTACGGTTCATGAAACCCTTCATTCTACTTTCCAAAGCAAAAAAGTAGGCCTCCTCCTCAAGCTTGACATGACTAAAGCTTTCGACCATGTTGATTGGGATTTTCTCCAGGATGTTCTTCTGAAATTTGGTTTCCATCCCAAGTGGGTCCAGCTGATCCACAATTGCTTCTCCTCTACGTGGTTTTTGGTACTGGTCAATGGGTCCCCCACTGGTTTCTTCCCCAGCATCAGAGGCCTCCACCAAGGGGATCCTCTATCCCCTCTTTTGTTCATCATTCTAGCAGAATCCCTCGGCAGATCCCTATCAGCGGCCAGAGTGGTAGGGAAAATTACAGGCATCCAAGTGGTATCCAACTCCACTCCCATCACTCATCAGCAATTCATCGATGACACCATCCTCTCAACACAGGCATCTGTCATCCAAGCTAGAACCATCAAGCACATTCTTTCCCTCTACAAAAAAGCAATAAGGCAGCAGGTTAACTTCTCCAAAAGTAAGCTCTTCTTTGTGCACATCCCCCTTGAGCGTCAGGCCAAAATTGGGCGGATTCTTGGTTGCTCTGCAGGATCCCTCCCATCCTCCTATTTGGGGCTTCCTTTATTCTAGGGAAGGCCGAAAGAGAGCATGTGGAACAATGTCCTGGAAAGATTTCAGCGGAAGCTAGCAGCTTGGAAAGGTAAACTTCTGTCCCAAGCGGCGAAGGCCACCCTCTCAAGATCCACCCTCCAAAGCATTCCCATTTACTTCATGTCAGTTTTCACACTCCCCAAGTCAGTTTGCAAACAAATTGAACACATCCAGAAAATATTCCTATGGTCGGGATCCGAAGACAAATCCAGGATTCCCCTAGTGGCATGGGACACAGTCTGCAGAAGTAAACAGCAGGGGGGCCTTGGCTACAAAAAACTATTCGAAATGAATTTAGCCTTGTTGGGCAAACATGCTTGGAGGATCATCTCTAAAGACCCAGCTGAGTGGATCCAATTGGTGTCAAAGAAATATATGGGCAACCGCTCCTTCCTTGACTCAGTCAACCACCCCAATGGCTCAGCCTTTTGGAAAGCAGTGATCCACACCAAAATGCTAGTTCAAAAAGGTCTCCGATGGATTCTCGAGGATGGACGCAACATTGACTTTTGGAGTGACAGATGGCTAACGGATGAACCCCTGGGTGACAGGGCAGATCTTTCAGGGCTACAAGTGATTTTTGATACAAGCAGGGGAAGGAAGGTGTCTAATTTCATTGAATGGGAGGGTGGCCAACCCCGATGGAGGATCCTCTATGGCAGCAGCCCTGAGATTTCTTCCCTTAACCTCATGCTTCAAGCGACCACTATTCCCTCTGAGCGAAGGGTTGATAAACCCACCTGGCTGGGTCGGACAAGGGCTTTTTCACTATCAAGTCTGCTTACTCCCTTCTCACCCCTCACCTTGTATCGTCCTCCCACATTGTCTGGAAAAAGCACCTCATCCCAAAAATTGCTTTCTTTTCTTGGCTAGCCTTCCAAAACAAAGCTCTTACCACCGAGAACCTCATTAAAAGAGGCATTCCCCTTCCTAACAGATGCTTCCTATGCCAAGCCAATTGGGAATCCATCGATCACCTCTTCCTCCATTGTGACTTCACCTCGACTGTGTTTAGCTTCATCCTCTCTACCTTTCAGATCCAATGGGCTCCCCCCAAGTCCCTGTGTGAAGCTTTCCTCCAATGGCCCCAACCTTTTTTTAACCATAAGCTCCGGTTCCTCTGGGACATATGCCTTCACCACTTGGTCTGGAAAGTCTGGCTTGAGCATAATAGCAGAGTCTTTGGGACTTCTATCCGGGATCCTCCCTCGGTCGCCACTAGAGCCCTTGCCTTCGCTTCCGAGAATGTCGACCTCATTCACTGCTCTAGTCCTCTTTCGACGTCCCGGGAAGGCCTTATCCTCAATTTTATCAATATCTCGAGCGGACCCTCCCTGGAGACCTCCTTGCCTCACCCCCGGGCTCTTACTCGGTGGAATCCTCCCCCCCATGATTGGATCAAGCTAAATTTTGATGGGGCATCCAAAGGAAACCCTGGAGCGACGGGTGCTGGAGGCACTGTCAGGGACCATCGAGGAGTGGTTTTACTTGCTTTCTCTGAAGATCTGGGTCATCAGACCAATCATGTTGCAGAAGCTAGAGCCCTCTAGAGAGGACTAGTTCTCATCAAGGAGGATCCCCGGGTAGTCATCATAGAAGGCGACTCCATGAACATCATCAATTATTTGACTAAGGTTGAGACCCCTGCATGGCGGGTTTTCAACACCATCCAAGAAGCCCGACGAATCCTCCGAAGCAAGACCCACAGGTGCCAACACATCTTCAGGGAAGGGAATTCACTGGCCGACCACCTGGCCAACAGAGGATCCTCCTCCTGCAATCTCACCATTTGGGATCACGAGATCCCACAAGATATCTCTGACGTGGCAGCGTCAGACCAAAAAAAGGTTTAATGACCCATGTCAGATCCTCAAGCAAGACCACATCAGTCAATTTCTTCCAGCCAATCGGGCCTCCTTTGGCCTTATCAGCATCGAATCATCGGCCTCCATCCATTGCTACCGTGGGCCTAATCTCTGAATGCCTCGCCAGAAGCGCGTGTTCCCTAGGCGAAGCCTCCCGAACCAAAGCGACGCAGGCAAAAACCAATCACGTGTTGGGCGAGCGAGGGATGGCGGTGGCAGTTGCTCCTCGGGAACTGGCGACCTCTACCTTCACCAAATCGATGCCACCTCAGATGGTCGCACATTTTTTCCAAGAGCGATTCCTCCAAGCGCTGTCGCAGGTGGGCCCAAGTGACTCCTCCAACCGTCAGAGCTTCGAGGTGGTTCAAGAAACCAAAGGTTGAGGTCGAAGCCGATCCTCCACTCCACCTGAGCTCGGACTCAAAATCGGAGCAGAAAAGGTGCCGTTGAACTTGCTGCTCGATCTGGCCATTAATGCCATGGGAAACATCACCAAAGTTGTCGAATCGGTAATTCACTGCCTCCGAAAACTCAAGGAGCACACGGGAGGATCCTCAGGCGATCAGGAGGATCCCAAGGAAAACTAAATTTGATGGCGAGTCTTGAAATTCTGCCCGAATCAGGGTTTTTGATTCTACTATGTTTTTGCTGGAAATGTTTGTTGGGATTTACTGATGTTGGGTTTGTGGTTAAGATCTTTTTTGTAAATTGGTTTGAGACTAGCTCTTCGGTCTCAATATTGCGGCCTTAAAGGTGTTCCTTTTTTTTGTAATAAGGTTTTGGGATCCTCTTAAAAAACCCGCTATGTATATATTGCTACTTAACAAAAAAAAAAAAGTTAAATCTTTTGTTGTTTTAATTAAAAGATGATTTTTGAATTGTTGGATTAACTAAGAGTTTAGAAAAGTTTGATGATGAAAATAAAGAGACAGTTTATTTTATAAATTGGAGGTATATAGATAGATAGATAGATAGGTATTAACGTGGAACGAAATTCTAATCATGGAATATGCCACTAGACTTGCATCATCACATTAACCGGTTAGAAAGCAAGAGGGCCAACCCCCCACACACATGCCCAAACTCGATGTTAATAGGGGTGAGGAATCCCACAAAATAGGACCAAGGACTTGCACCTTTAAGCCTGCTACCCCATTGGCAAAGAGTATGGCAAGTGTTGGGGTTTATAAACTACTCAAGTTCCACAACACAGTTAATGTGGGATACTTTGATATATACAAATTTTGAAAATAGTTTATTTGTAAATTAAATGTATTAGATTTTGATTTATAGAAATAAATAAAATAGTTTATTTGTAAATTAAATGTATTAGATTTTGATTTATAGAAATAAATAAAATAGTTTATTTGTAAATTAAAGGTTTTATACTTTGATTTATGGAAATAAAAGAAAACATAGTTTATTTTATAAATTGAAGGTATGGGACTTTGATTTATAGAAAAAAAGAAAATAGTTTATTTATAAATTTAAGGTATTAGACTTTGATTTATAAAAACAAAGAAAATAGTTTATTTATAAATTAAAGGTTTTAGACTTTTTGATTTATGAAAATAAAGAAACATAACTTATTTTATAAATTGGAGGTATGGGACTTTGATTTATAGAAATAAAGAAAATAGTTTATTTTATAAATTAAAGGTTTTAGACTTTGATTTATGGAAATAAGGAAACATGGTTTATTTTATAAATTGGAGGTATGGGACTTTGATTTATAGAAATAAAGAAAATAGTTTATTTTATAAATTAAAGGTTTTAGACTTTGATTTATGGAATTGAAGAAATATAGTTTATTCATGATCAAAGATATGGAGCTTTATTTATGATTAAATAAAGGTTGAAATGAATTGATTGAAGTGAAACTTGTGATCTAGCTGTATTTGTTGAAAGACTCTCTATGGGAAAATAAGATATGAAAATAAAATTAGGGATTCTTTTATGATACCAACTATGCAGTAGATGGTTAGATAATTTGATTAACTTTGTATAGTTGCAATTTGACAAAGTAAATAGTAGATACATTTAGATACATGTCTATCATGGAACCATGAGTTGCCCTGATCCCCTACTATCCTCAAATGAACGAAGGAAAGAGAAGAAGTACCAAAGAGGCATATGGAACCTATGCAACAGTTTGATTCACTATTGCAATGTTGTACTTATGCTCAAATAGACTAGAATTGTAGGGAGATATCCCTAAGTAAATATAGATGTATTACTTTATTATTTCATAAGTATGGAGGTTTTACCATACTTGGATACATGTAATAATTTACCGAATGAATGAGAAATGTATCTTTATTTATTGTTGTGATTTATTTATGCACTGTTATTTAGTTTACCTTTTTGTCCAATATTTACTTTTAGTTAAATGTTGTTCTCTATATAGGTACCTCCTTTTGTTTTATGATTTTTTCTCTTCAATATTTTAATAGATGTAGTTGTTCTTGTCTTCTTGCTAAACAAAATATAACTTAGAAAACAACCTAAGAGATTGAGACCTCTTAGGGTGAACATAGGAATACCTAAAGGAATTGAGACCCCCTTAGGGAAGATGATAAATAAGAGAAACTAATTTATTACATCTGAGTTAAGATAGCTCATCGTGGAGATAAGATGGATAGCTTAAATTGTAATACCCATAGCATACCTACATAGGTAGACTTGTGTATGGTATGGTGATGGATGTATACCTTTTATTGTATTTAAGGTGATAAGTTTAGCTCATCGAGAATGATGCAATAGATAAACTTACTTGTAGAAATACATAGGTACACCTACATAGACAAACTTGTGTAGGGTATTAAGTGAAATGTAACTCAATGGAAAAGTTGGGAATCTTAGTAACTTAAACATAAACAAACCACATATTGGTTAGGGGTTTATGAATCCCTCGTTGTAGTTTAAAAAAAAATCTTTTCTTTTATGTGTGTTTTATTTTAGCTCATTTTGGGGTCATTACATATGGTATCAGAGATCTAGGTATGAGGGTATAGAGCTTCTTAGTGTGTTATGGAATTTGTATGTCTTTCTATGAAGGCTTGCTTAAGATTTAAGCTAAAGCTAGGAAGACATAGAATTCCTCACTTGTTAAAATCTAATGGGAGCTACTCCCAAGTGTGATTGGAATGTTATGATACCTTACTAATGGTAAGAATAGACTTTGGCATTAAAATTACATCATAACCTTAGAAGTATTATCATAATTATATTATTAATGTTTTAGCAAAAGAACTCTGTATTGTGCCTTGAGTTAGTAGTTCAGTTCAAGACGAAACTGTAACCTAACCTTTTCTTGTTGGATGTCACCAGGATAAATGGCACCTAAGGCTAGAAAAGAGAGGCCTACACCTTTGACTAGGAAGAATTGATAGAATAATGTCAAAGAAGGGGTCTAGGATGAGGACTCAGGAAATTCCAACAAAGAGGTAGAAAACCTCACTACAATGGTTGCTACCATACAGGATTAGATGAACAAGATGTTGGAAACTATTGCAAATCAAAATTTGCAAGCTAGAGGTTCAGAAGTCAACCAAACTAATGGACTAACCATAGAAAAATTGGAAGCTAAGGCCCTTCTGGAAAAGGAAACGACTAGGGATATGAAAAATATTCACATCTCTAAATTTGGTGAAGGAGAAGGGGATGTAGTTGAAGCATGACTGAGAGAATTAGAAGTTTATTTAACAATAAAGGGCTACTCCCTATGAACCCAAATAGTTTGGGCCACAATATACCTGGAGGGGGCTACTCTAGACTAGTGTGAAACCTACTATGAAAAGAATAAGGTTGAATCTATTGATATTAAATGAAAATATTTTGTTGAAATATTCAAAAAGAGGTTTTTCATAGAACACTTCTATGCTTTAAAGTTTGAATAATTTGCTAGCCTTTGGCAAGGGACTAAAATAGTAGATATATACTACACGAAGTTGGTTCAATTGCTTAAGTATGTGTTTGCTTATGATGGGAAGATGAGGGTGTAAAAGTTCATTCTTGGGTTAGAGTCTAGAGTGAGATATGATGTAAACATGCAAGAGCCTAAATCACTACAAAGGGCATATGACCTAGCAAAGAAAGCAGAGTCTCACCTACAATTCAACTATACTGCTCTATCTGAACAAGATCGAAAAGCACTAAGGAAGAGGAATAGTGATGAATTTGTGAAGTGGGAAGGAGAACAAACCCATAAAGCCAATAAATTTCCAAAATATGAGAAAGGAAATAACATAAATCAAAGAAGGTTGAAGAAAACTGCCAAAATAAAATAACAATAATACCAAAAATGCTAAACCTCAGCCTCAAAAATTGTAAACTCCAGCTCCAGCAATTAAGGCAGAGGAGCAAAAAACAAAAAAGTGACAAGGACCTAAGGATGGGTGTTACAATTTCTAATAACCTCATTTTGTTAGTCAGTGTCTGTATCGACCAAGACCAAGTGCACCCAGTACCAAAGAAAAAATAAAGGAACCCTTGCATTGGATTTATACAACAACTGAAAAAATAAGCTAGATGGGCAAACTACCCCATTGCTTGTGAAAGGTAAGATTTTTAATAAGCAAGTAAATATTTTAATCGATAGTGGTACCATATATAGTTTTATTTCTAGTTTAGCAAGGGATATGCAAAAAAGGCCAGGATATTTGGCCCAAGGATGGAATGTCGAGTATGGTTCTGGGTAAACTTACTCAATAAACCAATTTTTTCCAATGGTGAATATTACTCTAACCAGTGTTACCACTAAAGGTTGTTTGTATGTAGCTCATCTTCATGTCTTTGATGTGATCTAGGGATGGATTTTTTGTAGGCCCATAAAGCCTTGATCAATTTCCAAGATAGATGGATCGAGTACTTAGATAAGGGTAATTAAATACTAATAATTCATAGAGAGTAGGGGCATTCAAAACCCAAATGTTGTCAGCTATTTAATTGAATAAAACCCTCAATAAAGGAGGGATATTCTATGTTGTGAAACTTAATGAAGTTGGAGAAGATCAGAAGAGAGAGTTGTTGGTAAAACACCCAATTTTGCAAGACTTTAAGGATATATTTCCAAAGGATTTATCTGGACTTCCTCTTGTGTAGGAATTTAATATTACTATTGACCTTATGCCAGGAGTGAAACCCATCCATAGATCTCCATATAGGATGAATTCTATTGATATGTAGGAACTGAAGGTGCAATTGCAAGGGCTATTGGAAAAGGGACTAATAAAACCAAGTTTGTCACCTTGGGGTGTGCCAATTTTATTTGTGAAAAAGGATGGTTCATTACGATTGTGCATCGATTATAGGATGCTTAATAAGGCTACAATCAAGAACCGATACCCTTTACCTAGGAGCGAATATTTGTTTGATAAATTTAGAGATACCACGATATTCACAAAGATTGATCTAAAATTGGGGTATCATCAATTAAGAATACATGAGGAGGACACTCATAAAACAACACTCAAAACTAGGTATGGGCATTACGAGTTTATAGTCCTACCCTTTGGACTAACTAACACTCCAACGACATTCATGAATCTGATGAACAATGTGTTCATAAGATACCTAGATCAGTTTATCCTCATATTTTTAGATGATATCTTAATATACTCTCGAGACAAGGAAGAACACAATAAACATCTCAAGATCATGTTAGAGTTGCTAAGGGAGAATCAACTCTATGGAAATTTAGCAAAAAGTAAATTCTATGTCTCAAAGGTACGCTATCTTGGACATATCATATCAGGAGAGGGAATTACTATATATCCAAAGAAGATTGAAGCCATTCTAAATTGGTCACCCCCTAGCAACGTGAAAAAAGTGTGAAGCTTTATGGGGTTGATGGGCTACTATAGACATTATATAAAGGATTACTCTAAGATTGCAGTAGCAATAACTAACTTCCAAAAAAAGGGAAGGGATTTCAAATGGATAGAAAAGTGTGAGGCCGCATTTGCACTTATAAAATAGAAACTCAGTATGACACTACTATTGAAGATTCTAGACCCTCAAGGTAACTTATCAGTATGCACAGATGCATCACTAGAAGGGTTAGGAGGAGTGCTCTCCCAAGTTGAGTTAGTAATAGCTTATACATCAAGGAAGCTTAAAAAGCATGAAATAAATTATGCTACTCATGATTTAGAGCTAGCTATAGTAGTGCATGCTCTAAAATTTTAGCATCATTACTTGATAGGAAGGCCCTTTGAGTTGAGGACTGACCATCAAATTATGTGGTATATATTCATCCAACCTATACTCTATGCGAGATAGATAAGATGGGTCAAATTTTTCGCTGAGTATGACTTTGAAATTGATTATATAAAAGGAAAAAAGAATAAGGTTGTTGATGCCTTACGTAGAAGGAAGCACATAACAACAATAACCAGGAGTCACATAAATTTAATGGATCAAGTAAGGTAGGAGCAATCTCAAGATGAGTATTGCAAGGAAATTCGGGCTAAGATGAGCATGGACCCTGAGCGTAATAAGGAATTCAGCATAAAATATGACCTTTTGTGCTACAAATATAAGATCATCATACAAAAAATACGTGATTTAAGGAAGCTAATTATGCAATAAGATCATAGATCCCCTTATTCTGCTCACTCTAGAGGGGCCAAATTGAGTGAAAATATGAAGAGAACCTTCTTATGGATAATAATGAATAAATATATCACCGATTTTATCGCTTAATGACTCAAATGTTTGAAAATTAAAGCAAAATGCAAGCATTTTGCAAGACAATTGTATCCACATGATGTACCTACGCAGAAATGGTAGGTCATATCTATAGATTTTATAGTAGGTTTACCCAAGATTAGGTACCAACATGATGCAATCCTTGTAATAGTAGACACATTGACTAAGGTTTCACATTTCATACCAGGGAACATCAAGGATGATGCTCAGGTAGTGGCCAACTAATTTTTAAAGAGGTATTTCGATTACATGGGTTTTTTGAAGTAATCATTTTAGATAAGGATTCTAGATTCACTTCTAAATTTTGGAAAGCCCTTCATCGTGTAGCAGGTACAAAACTGAATATGAGTTCAAAATATCACCCTGAGACAGATGGTAAAATAGAGCGGGTAAACCAAGTACTAGAGGACATGCTTCGTATGTACTGCATGGATCAAAAGTCTTATTGGAAAAACTACCTACATCTTGTAGAGTTTACCTACAATAATGGACATCACTTCTCTCTAGGAATGGTTCCTTTCGATGCCTTGTATGGATGGAAGTGTAGAATACCATTGTATTGGAACAACCTAGAATATCGAGTTGTGATTGGACTAGAATGTGGTCAAGGAAGTGGAGGATCAGCTAAAGGTAGTCAGGTGAAGACTTAAAGAAGTTGTTGATCGGTAGAAAAGTTATGCTGATATGAAAAGAACCTTGAGAGAATACTCAATGGGTGATAAAGTGTTCTTAAGGGTTAAACAAAAAAGTGTTATTAAATCCACAAAGTTGGATCCTCGATATGTGGGATCCTTTGAGATCATTGATAAGATCAATCTAGTTGCATACCAACTTACTTTACCATATAATCTGTTAAATATCCATGATACCTTCCACATATCCTTGCTTAGGAAATATGTTGCTGAACCTGAATATGTGTGGGATGTTTCTAAATTAAAGATGGCAAATTCGGAGGCTATTGAAGTAATGTTGGTGAAGATTCTTGAGTTTTGTTCTAAGTCTATGTGAAATGGTAATCTTGAGCAATGTAAGGAAAAATGGGACAATTTTTATGAAATAGATGCCACTTGGGAAAAATTGGAGCACATGCAAAAATATTTTACTTTTTTGTTTGGAAATATAATGTAATAAATTATTTTTGTAAAAATGGAAACACCTAGGACAATGTTTAGCCCTAGGGGGTAGGATGTCATGACCCTCCCTAGTAGGCTTTTTGACATAAAACCTATGTATTAATCAATGATTTTTTGATGATAATTTTTATGCACATGAGCAATTGTGCGATGTTTAGTTTGATTTTTGAAAGAACATGGTGCTACTGACATATTGTTAAAATGCAGGATCAGGTATACTCGTGGATGGAAAAGGTAGAAACATCCACTAGAAATGGGGTACTTGAGGTTGGGGAAGAAATGACTAAGGCAACTTGGGGGTAACATGGATGGATACCATCCTTTAGGCATGCATTATCGGTTATGGGATAATCATCAAGACCAACCACCTAGAGCCCCAGTTGATAGCCTAGTAGCTATCGTAAATTCTTCAACTGAGACGGGTAATTGGGTTTATGGAAAGACTTCCTCTTTATCTGATGCATATTATTGGTTGTCTTTTACTTCATCACTTGCTACATTAATGGTTTGGAAAGCATGCATAAGCTGGTTGTTTTTTAAACTCCTTGTGTGGCTTAAATTTGTTTAGCATGATGTTAGTATTCTATAAAATAACCTTTTATTTCATGTTTTGGGAATGTATATATATATATATATATATATATATATATATATATATATATATATATATAACATTTATTAATTTAAATGGTGGGAGGATTTAATTTCAATAAGAAATAAATACTTTATTATTTTAAATGATAATAGATGTTTCATTTATAAATAATAAATGTTTAATTTTAAATGATGATAGACTTTCATTTATAAATAATAAATATTTTATTTTAAATGATGATAGACTTTCATTTATAAATAATAAATGTTTTATTTAAAATGATGATAGACTTTCATTTATAAATAATAAATATTTTATTTTAAATGACGATAGACTTTCATTTATAAGTAATAAAAGTTTTATTTTAAATGACGATAGACTTTCATTTTATTTGAAATGATAATAGATCTTCATTTAAAAATAAATATACATTTATTTTAAGTAGAGGCGTTCAATTAAAAGTAATAGGATTTTCTTAAAAAACATGATGTGTTCATGTTAGGATGAACGAGAGCTTCTAGCTTTTGCAGACTTTGGAGGAGAAAAATATCGACTGGGTGGTAGGTGTGGGTGAAATTTATGCCTTCTCACCCACTCTTCTTTTTTTATGATGATGACATGTTAAGTGCCGACCAATTTTGAGGTATTGATGGTTGAGGCTGATTTCAAAAATCAAGTGGACAGGTGGGAGAGAAAAATATTCAAAAACAAATAAGTTTGGAATTAGACTAAAAATTGGGTAGGGGCATGAACAAAGATGACCTCAAATACCTACCCTATCGGGGTAGAATATTGGGATCTCAAATCCTCGAATGGAAGAATCAGACTACGACATAGCAATCACAGGTCCCGAGTTCCTGTCCCCAAAGTTGGGTAGAATTTTAGAAAAAGCAAATTAAAAGTTCGATCTCGATCTTTCATCCCCATAAAGATATAATGAACAAGAAATTGGAAGGTTGGTGCATGAAGGAGCATGCCCAAAAGTTTATCCAAGGCTAAAAACATCACATGCCAGTATGAAAGCTTTGAGGATCCCCAAATGCAAGCATTGATGACCTCAACTGCCTGATGCAGATAGCCGATGGGTGCGAAGAAATTTGAACTAGAAAACCAGCTTCAAATATTTTTGCAACACGAAGAGATAAAGTAGATTGGAATTTAAGAAGCTGTTAGAATGATCAAGGGTCCATATCTATGCAAAAACATCTGGCTTCCTCCAAACAACTATCATACATTCATGGGGTAGAACCACAATACATCTTCCAACCGATCCAGTGAGATTTTTCCACCTGATACCATTAAAGCTATATTTTGAATTCATTGTAAAATTTTCTATAAATAGTGGAACGCTTGCTATTCTAAAGCACATATCTGTAGCCTTTATAATTTATATGTAATTCTTCATTGCCTTGTAAATAATAATGTATCACTATCTGGTCTCTTAATCTATCTTCGCTTCTATTTTTTCTTATGTGTGGATGTTTATTTCTATGATGGTTTTTTGAGCTTGTTCACTTAATTCTGCTATCTAGATTTCGTAGTTCTAGTTGGGTGGTTCTAGAAGTCGCATCCATACCTAGGTTTTGAGGTCTATTTCTACTAAATTTGGTCAGGCAGGAGCACTCTAATTCTGCTATTTGGATTTCATGCACCCTCCTGTTGGTTTTGGAATTTTTTCTTGCCTACGAAACTGAACGAGAAGTTAAGGCAGGATGGGATGATCTGTTAGGTGATCTGCTACTATTTGCATCGAAGACGTAGGAGTGTGTATTAATGATGCCATACCCTATCCTTGTTAGTTTCAGCTACAACCTCCCTTTGCTTTCTCTTTCATTCCCTTTTCCCCTTTCCTACTTTACAACATGCGTAGATAGAATCGAAGGAGTTAGCCTTATTCAAATATCAATCACCTCTGCCTCTCTTAGGCTAGGTGACCATTCAATGTTGGTTGAGGACCATCGAGTGCACCCCTTGCTTGTTCGATGATTGTTTTCACACCAATAATTTTCAACAACTCTACTGGGGAACTCATTGAGTTTTCATGTTTGAGGAAATCAAAGTTTGGTGATACTACGGTTTACCCATATCTTTGCAAATTACCTGGTGACTCTAATTGTGCAGCATCTCCAGATCATGAGATCAATTACCTCTTTGTGCTAAACTTCTTTTATTTCTCAAAGGACCTAGGGTCTGATGAGCAACCCTGACCTTGTTAGCGGAGAAAGTATGCTCATATGACAACTCCAACACCATGATGTAATTCAAAGTCTCTGAGGAATCGATGATTTAATGGCTCAGCCAAATTTTCTCCACTGGAATAATCTTGGCCCACTTAGCCTTCATGTTTGGCATGAGATTCTCAAAGCTGCCCTAAAAACTTTGCCAAGTTTTGATGGCATTGAGAAGGCTACGTATGAACATTATCTAGACGTAGACTCCCTCTCCATTGTCCTCATTTTTTCCTCAACTAATGTTGTGTCCCACTCTATTGCTAGGAGTGCCATGACTACCTCTAAAATGACCACCTACTTGGCTAGTGTATCTCACTCTACATTCAATGTTGACTAAGGGGACCTACTTGATCCTACCTCCCTCATCTTAATTATAGGTACGTATTGTTATACCCCTATTGTTATTATTATTAATGCTTTCCTCTACCACATCTATTTGTACTCCACCACTCTCTCACCATTGGTGGTACTACCTGTTATACACCTTGATGTCTCATCCCTAACTATATCCACTATCTAGTCCACAACCCTATCAATGTCACCTAATATGGCCTGGTGTTTTGGTACCGACACTAGTAGAAATCACTCACCTCATATATTTCAACTCCTAGATCTAGATGATATAGTTATCCACATCCAAATAATGATATGATCCAAATTAGGTGCTTCTACAAATCATCACTCTTGGGTGGATCACCTATACCAAACTACACCATATGAGATGTCTTATTTTATTCTAAATCGATAGACCATGTACTTTTAGTGGAAGAGATCACACTCCCCACATGGTTTCACTAGACATCAATATCACCTCATCCTAATCAACTAATGTGAGTCCTCTACCTGCCTGGGTGGCCCCTATAGGGTTTCTATATGATATCCTCCTATTTTAGTTCATCCACTAGGTATTGATCCCTTCCCAAAAATCCCTAATGTTGGTGAATTTGACCTACCTCAAAATGGTAAGACCATTAGTAGGATCACAATGACTTGCCCTAAAAACCTTTGTGGTCACTCAATGACTACGTGCTCTTGGGCCCACACTTAGAGGATTGTGTAGTATGATAGACCCTTAGTGCCTCTATAAACAATATCGTATAGGGAGTAGTACAAATAGGCTAAGATGATCGACCATAAATCATATATGGTTTATTTCTCTAGCATGTCTACAACCATATCATTTATCCCTCTTTGCATGACTTGCATGTTGATATCAACCAAACATTAGTCCCGACACCAAATATCCTAACAATGTTTCTTGTTAGTCTAACTAACCCATTACATATATGATATTGATATCAATAAATGATCTAATGAAGTCACATTACTGAGGCCCCACCATTGTGATTAACTCAAATAGATTAGGTCACCCCATATAAGTACCCATAAAATCTATCCCTATTATGACAATCACCGTCTTAAATGGTGATTGATAGGTATTTATATTTTAATACCATCTCTTAGATAATATGATCAAAATGTCCTATCAAATTCCATATTTGGCTTGAGCGTCATGTGGTGCACCTTATCACCAATAGGAGTGTGTAGCACTCAAAGTATAAAAGTGTATCATCTCTAAGGCATGAAGATAATGCTTATGGTAGTTAAGCATTTATGATCTCACCTACTTAAACAACCATAAATTGTTAATCAAATTTCAAAAATATAACTAAAAACATTTTGATGTAGTCGAGGGGAGGGGGTCTAATGAAAGACAATCCCTTCTAGCATCCAAACATGTCATGGCAAATCACAACTAGAAAAATGTGCAAAACAATAAAATATCCCTAAAATTTCTTATTGTTGGTTAACCCTCCAAAAATGAAACATTACATCCTATTTTATGGTTTTTTATCAATGTAAAAGAAGATGGAATCTGGAAGGTTAAAATCTGTGGCCGTTCGTCTTCTAATTCTTCTTAGATATTTTCTTGTGACTACTTGACAACCACTGGTACAACACATTGGTATGAATCACTTGGTATAGCAACTTGGTATGGCGTGCTAGTATGGTAGCATTGGTATAACACATTGGTATGACACATTGGTATGACAACATTAGTACGATACACTGGTACAACACAATTGGTATGGCACATTGGTATGAAAACATTGGTACATTGGCATGACAATGATAATTGAACAATTAGAATGGTAGAAAAATAATTGGTATGACAACAACAACATTTGGTAAGGCAATAACAATTGAATGACATTTAATTATATATATATATATATATATATATATATATATATATATATATATATATATATATATATATATATATATATATATATATATATATATATATATATAATATTTCATGAATTATGGAACTAAAACTCCATACTTAGCAACTTTATATGCACTCATCCATGTTGCTTCTTCCACTACTCGATTTTTCCACTTGACCAAATACTCATAATAGTCTTTACCTCTTGTCCTCTTGGCCACTCTAGAATCTATCATTGCTTCAATCTCATTCCACTCTTTCTTTGACAACTGTTGTATCCATTCTTTTATTAAAAATTTAGAAGTGACATTTCCATTATTGTTTGCAAAATTGTCATAATATGGATACAAATCAACCACATTAAAAATTGATGATATATCTACTCCTTCAAGGAGTTCAATTTCATAAGCATTAGTTACAAATTTCTTCAAGACCTTACAAGGTCCAATATTTTTCCAATTTAGCTTGTTGTAAGTGTCTTTTGGAAATATTTACTTTTGCAAATATACCAAAACCAACTCCCCAACCCAAAATATTTATTTCCTACACTTAAGATCAACATGTTGCTTGCATCTCATAACACTCTTCTCCATATCATATTTCACCTCCTGATGTAAATCATGCATTTAATTAGTAAAACCCTTCGCTATAGCACTTGGTCTCCTCAAATTAGTTGTACTTCACAACTCATCCACTCCTCTTGGATAGATTCCATATATAATTGGAATGGAATATTGGCTGTATTTCTATTTATTGAATTGTTATTTACAAAATCCATTTGTTCCAAGATGATATCCCATAATTTTGGCTTCTTACCAACTAGACACCTCAACAAATTCCCAAGGCTTTTATTCACAACTTTCATTTTCCTGTCTGTTTGTGGATGATAAGTTGAACTAAAACTAAAATTTGGTTCAAATTCTTCCACAAAGTTTGTCAAAAGTGATCTACAAACTTAGTATATCTATTTGATACAATTATTTTTGGAAAACCATGCAATATTACAACTTATCTAAAGAATAAATCAACAATTTGAGTAAAATCATTTGTTTTCTAGCAAGGTAAAAAGTGTCCCATCTTTAAAAATCTATCAACAACAAAAAAAATGGAACAATTACCTCTCTATGTTTGTGGTAATCCAATAGTAAAGTCCATACTTATGTCTTCCCATGGCCTTTTTGGTATTGGTAATGGTTGATACAATCTAGTGTTTTGGCTCCTTTGCTTTGCATGTTGACAAACTTGGCAACCTTGCACAAATATTACATCCACACTAATTCTTTGCCAATAATAATTATCACAAAGTTATCCTATGGTTTTATCTACTTCAAAATATTTGAGAAGTCCTCCACTATGTTTTCTCTTATCAAATTCTCTTCCATTGAGCTCCATGGTATGCATAACCATTGCCCCTTGAATAATAATATCTCTTGAATAAAATAATCAATCCATGGTGTTCTCACTCCTACAATAGGATTGTTGCATGCTGCCCAAGCCTCTTTGAAATCCAAATCATTGACATAAATCTTTTCATAGTATCAAAACCAATAACTTCAACCCTCATTGCATTGATCAAAAAGTTTATTCTACACAAGGCATCATGTACCCAATTTGAAGTACCACTTCTATGCTTCAAAATAGATGAGTATATTTGATGATACTCCACCTATTTCATATGTGTTTGGTTCAATTTTCCTTGGTTGTTAATGAATTATAAAGCATGATGATCCATAAACAACACAAACTCTTTTGGTAATAAGTAATGCCTCCACTTATTAAGTGCTTGCACAATAGCATAAAAATCTTGATCATAAACCAAATATTTCCTCTTGGCTTCATTTAACTTCTCATTGAAATAAGCAATGGGATTACCTTATTGGATCAAAACTCTGCGTATATATGTATCGCTCACATTACAATCTACACGAAAAACTTTGTTGAAATGTATCAAAGCTAGAACCTGATTGTTTCATTATCTTCTCCTTCAATATTTAAAAACTCTTTTCTACTACAACTATCCATTTGAACTCATGCCTACCACCCTTCATTGTTTTCATGATTGGAGCACAAATCCCACTATTTTTTTGATAAATTTCTTGTAGAAACTTGCCAAACTATGGAAACATCTTACTTCAAACATACTTCTTGGTGATGGACAATACGTAATAGCTTTTACCTTTTCAAGATACTTCTTGGTTATGGAAAAAAAAACCTGTACATTATCGTTATCATATTAATGGCCTGTGAATCCTTGCACATATGCCACTCTCTTCCATTCTTGGGTGCTAGTATGGCTAGTACTATACATGGGTTCAAGATGTCCCTAATCACCCCCTTCTCTAGTAGCCCTTATACTTATTTATTCAACTCTTCATTCTCCATAGGTGTCATTCTATAAGCTTCCTTATTTGGTAAGCTCAATACAAGAATAAAATCTATGTGATGAGTAATGCTCCTTATAGGTGGTAACCCATTCGATAATTCTTCTAACATAATCTTTGTATATTCGTCCAATAAATCCTTCACTTCATATGGAATTTCAGCTATCTTGTTTGTTGTACCACCTTTTGTGGATTTAGTAATTAAAGAAAAACATGCTTCCTTCTTCTTCATTCCTTCAAGAAATATTTTTCCCAAGATCAAGCACATTTTAGAATTATTTTCCACCTACCCTTTCTCCTTCAATGGAATTAATGCATACCTCTTGCCATCCTTCACAATGGTATATGTGTTCACCCTACCATCATGCATTACCTTTCTATCAAACTATTGTGGCCTTCCCAATAAAATATGATAGGCATACATAGCATAATAACACAAAGTATCTCATATCATAAGAACCAATTTGAAAGTTTACCATATATTGTTCACTTACCAAAATTTGATGTCCTTTTTGCAACCATGAGATCTTGTATGGATTGGGATGTTCAATCCTCTTCAACCTAAGCTTTTCTACCATATTTGTTGACACTAAATTATCTATGCTCTTGCTTTCCACAATGAATTTGCAACACATACCTCCTAATTTACATATGGTTCTAAAAGGATTCCATCTTTGCACTAGTTCATGATCCTCTTATGGTTTCAATAATATTTTTGTCATCATGAGAGACTCTCCTTGTTTATGTTCCTCTATGTAGTTTGGTGAGGAATTATTTCATCATCCGCTTGTGCAATATGGTTCTTGAATTATTTTTCTTTACCATTGCTCTTTTGTAAACTTGGATATTCAAATGCTTGATGACCAAATTTTCTACATCAAAAGCAATTTTTGGGGAATCCTCTACCCCTTACTCTACCATAACCATCTCTTCCTCTTAATAAATCTCTACTTTCTCTAATATTTTGGCTGAAATTACTTTGAGAAGTACTAGCTTCTTCCTCCTACCTTTGTTGTCCTTTTTCCACTAATGGTTTATCCTCTTTCTTGAGAGAAATATCCTCTCCCTCTTGAGTCATTTTGTTACATATGGACCAACTTCTATTCCACCTCTCCCTCTTGAGTCATTTTGTTACATATGGACCAACTTCTATTCCACCTTGAGTGCATATTGATATACCTCTTCAACTATTTTAATCTGAATTATACCAATTTCATCTTGTATGGACAACCTTAACCTATTTGTGTATCTTTCCACTTTTCCTCATCATCTTCAATATGTCCTACTCTAGTCAATTCACTCATATATTCCTTCATTCCCAACTCTTTTTGCTTGAGATTTTGAAGTTTCCTAAACAACCCAATTTGATAATCAACAAAAAAAAATTAGATTTTAATTAAAAAAAAAAACTATCATAGGTTCTAATTTTATCCTTTCCCTTTCATTGCCTCTCTATTTGAACATGATCTGACCAAATCGAAGCATGTCCCTTTAGCAATATGTATGGAAATTTCACCTACTTCGGATCCTCCATAGATTGATAGTAAAAAATATCTCCATGTCTATTATAAAATCTATTAACTCCTCTAGATTTAAACTTCCATTAAAATTAGGAGTATCCATATTTGACTTACTTCCCATGCTATAATATTGTCCAAATTAAATTATGCTCTATTTCTTCTCCCCGCTCTTCATTTTGAGATTTTGTATGACTAGTATCCTACTCTTCATAATCACTAACATCTTCAATATGAACACCTCTCCTCTAGGTAGTATTAATTACATCTAATTTGGCTATGATTCCCCTCAATAATTTTCTATGTTTGCTTATCGTGGCACAAGACCATGCACTCTTCCTCTTCCTTGATGTTCCATCTCTCCTCTAACATGTATTGTAAACCTCTAAAAACTAGCTATGATACCAAATTATGTAGTTGAGGGGAGGGGGTCTAATGAAATACCTTTTTTAGTAGCCAAACATGGCACAAAAACTCACAACTAGAAAACTATGCAAAACAATAAAATATACTTAAAAGTTCTTATTGTCGGTTAACTCCCAAAAGTGCAACAATATGTCATATTTTATTATTTTTTATCAATGGAAAAGAAGATGGAATTTGAAAGCCTAAAAGTCATGTCCCTTCATATTCAAATTGTTCTTAGATTTTTTCTCTCATGTTCGCCTAACATTCATTGGTATGACAAAATTGGTACAACACATTGGTATGGCACATTCGTATAACATAATTGGTATGACATACTTGGTATGATATATTGGTACAACATGCTAGTATGGTATCGTTTGGTATGACACATTAGTACAATAACATTGGTATGTTGGTATGACAACACGAGTATGCCAATTAGTACAACAACAACAATTGGTAAGGCAACAACAATTGAATGAAAATATTTTATTATTATTATTATTATAATATACATATATATACAATTTGATAAACATAATGCACTTCTCTTGGGATCTCGTATTTGATAAAAAATGATAAACTTGAGAAAGTTTTGAGTGACATACCTGAGGATGGTCTTCTCCTCCAACTGTTGGTGGCCTTAGTAAGTCATTATGGTGCACAAATATTATCTATTGAGCCATAAAAATAGAAGTATGTAGAGGAGGAAAAATTGCCTTGTTGTGTACGATTCTCTACTGGATGCGCTGGGAGCCAAGGTGACTATGAGTGTATGTTGAGTCTTTGCACTCGAGGGCTAGGAGATCAAAAGGGTTCACCAGGAAAATTTTTAAGACTTTTTTAAAGTCCAAGTATGGAATGTTTGATGTGTATATTGAGCAAGAACCTATGTTTGGCTTTTCTAAAATCTAAGCTAAAAGGAATTAAAGAACAATGTAGGACAAACAATGATGCAAGCAAACAAGAAACTATTCCTAAAATTATTCTTAGTTTTAATGAGGACTAACCCTAGTTTGCAATAAAAGTAAATATTTTTTTTCAAGAAAGGGACCAAAAGAATGCACAAACAGATTTAACCTAGATGCAGACTATATGCTTTTCTCTTTATTAATGCCTAGAAACAAAATCAAATATTTTTCTTTTTCTTTTTATTGTATTTTATCATGAGTTGAATCTAAAATATAAATAGATAACAAAAAAATAACAAACAACCTAATAAGTCTACTTAGGGCACTTACTTGATCCGGTGGTTGACCCTAGCTTTTAACTTACATCTAGATATATCCAATTGTTAGAGTATATTACATCATTTGGGTCATGTAAATGTACCACCTTTGGTACATAGTTAGAGTAGGAGATTACTTTAGGGGGAATTTAGCTAGTTACTTCAAGCAATGTAATAAATGCACAAGTGTTAATGTGCAAGGTGTCCCCTTGTACAACTAGGTAGAGTGTTGGCCAAGGAATCTATCTTCCTATATAAAGGGCCTCATAGTGAGTGATTATATAGATCAAGTTCATCAAGTTCATTATAGTAGAGAGTAGTAGATAGTGGTAGAACTCCTTGATGGAGTACAATGTAGTTCTTTAGCTTATATCAATGGAGTGACCATCACCTCCATACTGCATTGTATTTTCACCACTTTCTATTTATAGTATATTTTAGTCATATTGTAGAATTCTATTCTTTCATATTTTCTACATCTTATTAGGACTTGTGATAGATCTCTCCCATTGCATATATCCTCAAAAGCTAATAGTGGTATCAGAGCCATGGTGCATCTAGATAGGATTAGGGAGAGTCACAAGTGAGGACTGAAACAAATCTTAGTTACAAAAATTTTGAGATTACATTTGGCTAGAGTCTTTCCATAGAGTTGCAGGAAAACTCGTGAAGACTAGGACTCAACATTCATTCCACTAGATTGACAAATCAACTAGTGAAGACTATTATCTCTATAATAAAAAATTCTTCCATTTTAGTTTCTCATATCTTGTTGTAGTAAAAAGAAGGTCCAGAAAAAGGTTGGGAAGCTTACTACAATAGATCTAGGAAGAATATCTTCTTAGAATCATTCCAACACTGGTAGTAACAAGTAGAAGACTAAAGATTTCAGTGAATAGAAAAAGGGTCCCATTATAAGAGCTATGAACTTGTAGATTGCAGAAGAGAAGAAAAGGCCACACTAGTATTATTACAGACTCAAGGAAGAAGAATACTCCAAAGACGAGCCTAGGAGGAGATAAGATATTGGTGATCTCCATTGAAGATCAAAATTTGTGAAGTGCAGAAGAAGAAAAGGCCACAAAAGCCTTGATCCAGTTTTAAGGGCCATAAAAGTCTTAATTCTAAAGAAGAATCCAGAGAAGAGTACTTGATCCAGAAGAAGACTCCAGAAAAGAGTTTGTGAGAAATAGATGATAGGATATTGATGATCTTAATTGAAGATTTTGAATTGCATATTAGCTAGTCTTTCCACATGACTATGAAGATAAGGACTCAAAACAAAATTCATACCACTAGTTTCAAGAATAACTAGTGAATATGAAAAGATATGGAAAAAACCCTACTAGAAACAACAAATAGAAGCTAAAGAGATCCATAGAAGATCTCATTGGAAAACTTCCAGTCATGGAAGAGATAAAGAGGGACTAGCTCAAATTTACTCCAAAATATGCTCATAAATTTTAGAGATCCAAGAAGAAGATCTCATTACCAACACTTCCACAAGTAGAAGGTTGAAGGAAAGGTCTCATTTGGAAGACCATAGAAGTTGCAAGACTGAAGACCTTGGAGAGGTCTCAAGGAGGAAAAGAATAAGGCTTGGAGAGCCTTGTTGTAGAGCTCATAGAAGCATCATCAAAAGAGTTCCTAGAAGAACTCATTGGAGAAATCCACTACCAAGGAGAAGCTCTTGATAGTGAAGGACTTGGGACAATTATCACCATCCGACAACAAGCCCAAGAGGAGAAGAATTTGGCAAAGAGTGCCAAATATTGAAGAAGAATCCAGTGAAGACCTCAAGACATTCAAAATATTGAGAAGAAGATCTTGTTTGAAGTCAAAGTTCAACAAGAAGATTGAAGGAGGATTCAGATAGAAGAAGCCTACCAAATCCAAGAGATTTGGAGATTACCTCTCATAGCAAGAAGGCACATTTTAGAGATAAGATTTTTCTGAATCTACAACAAAAAATAGAATGGATCAAGCCACCAAACCCTAGGCTCAAGATAGAAGGTTCGAGACCACAATTTGGTGAAGCAAGAAGCTATTTTGGACAACCAACAAGAAGCTACAGAATTCATTCATCTCAAGGCAACAACTTGGTGAATCTAAACACCAAGATCTACATCATCTACAGAAGCCATTAAAGGTAAGCAACTTGGATGCAATTAGTTGAACTTTAAATTAGGGTTCATTATCAAGTATCATTAAGCACCATATTTGGATTAAAGTTGTAAAAAGAAGGGCTCATATTATAGTCTTCAAGAAGGTGCAAAAGATAGTTCTTTTAAGAGATTTACTTGCACATTAAAATAGGAGTTGGATGTATTTCAAAAGAAATAAATATATCATCTACCTATTATCTATCTAGAAAGCAAGAAGACTACATCCTACAACACTGATTGTAGTGAAAAATTACAGATTATTTTTAAGGGTTCATTATAATTACTCTTAAGAATTGTAGAGATTATTAAGTGCATTAGAAACTAATTTGAGAGTTTATTTACAGGAGTAATAAGGTGAGATTATTAAAAGTGCATTAAGGTATTATTAATCCATTTGCACTATACTAGTTGATCTTTAACTAGTTACTCTCAAAAAGGGTTAGTTTGTGTTTTTTTATTGTTAAGATCAAGGGCACAAAAACTAGCATACTATCAAAGTGTCTAGAGACACTATTTAGTGCACAAAACCTGCAATCTATTGTGGCTTAGAGAAGCCACCAAAAAGGTCAAATTCCTCCAAGGAGTGGAGAAGAAAATCCACCATCAAAATCAGTAAAGGAAGCTACAAATCGAGACTTGGTGAGTCTCAGATTTGAGGTGCACTAAGGGTTCTTTACAGGTAAAAATTAGTGCAAAAATTACTTCTACAAAAGCTTCTATCTACGTGGTTATTAGCTTGGATTTATTACTAGATTAACCAAGAAAAAGGAGAGAGTTGTCTAGAAAAGGAGACAACATCAAATCAGCCCTTGCCTACAAGAAAGCCACCATTAAAACCAGAAGAAAAATCTTGCAAAAGGAGGTGCAAAAATAAGGTATTCTATTACAAAGTTTATTTACATTATCTTGCACCATAATATTCTATCCTACGTAGGAAAAAGGACAAGGTCTAAGTGTCATAAAGACACATTCTTCACAAGCAAGGAACATCTCAAAGCGGTCGTAGAGAAGCATCATCCAAGCAAGGTCAAAAGAGCCTTCAAGGAGCTCACATCATCCATGGTTTGGACAACCACAATAAGCAACCTGCAAAGCATACATAGCATAGCACAAGGAGAAGCTATCATCCACAAAGGTAGAAATACAACAGCTTGAAAGCAGGAGAAAATCAAAGCATAAAGAAAGCAATACCCAAGAGCTAGACGTACGTCCACAAGGAGCATTCAAAATCACCATTGGAGTGTCACAAAACCTCCACCATAGCATTGCTCACAATCCTAGCTCAAATCCATCAAAGCATTGCTCATTATCCCAGTTGGAACCAACTCACATACCAAGCACCATCGAAGCATTGAGGAGAAAACACAGCAAAGAAAGAGTTGGAAATAATACATTGAGGAAGCTTGCAAGAATACATTGAAGAGGAATCAAGAGGAAGGTACATGCAAAAGATAAAAGGTGCCACTTGTCACCATTGAAGAAACCCTAACGTCTTCCATATGAGCACTCAAAATAATGCTCAAATATTTCACGCCTGAAGGGAATAATCAAAGGAAGCGTTACACAAGAAGCATTGCTTGTGTTAGAAAGGAGGTGACACGTGTAACCAAGTCATATAAGTGCTCAAGAAAGTCTCTAACATTCATCCTCCATCCAACAACAAATATTACAAGTGTCAAAAGGAATCTACATCCTCCAAGCGTTGAATAAAATACCTATGACACTTGTCCCTCACAAAAATGAACTCCTTCCTATTTAAGGTGCCTAAAACAAAGGAGGTAAGTGTATTTAGAGAAACAAGGAGTTGCAACATGTAAGAAAAGATATGAGCATTTAAATATCTTGGTCAAGATATTCAAAGCAGGTCAAAGAAGCCATATTTGAGGCACCACCATTCAAGGATTGAAGTCAAGGGAGAATCAAAGCCTACCATTGGTCATAGCACCCAAGAGAAGCATTAAATATTGTTGTCATCCACATCCAAATTCAGCACCAATTACTTAAGGTTTGCAGCATTATAAAGGTAATAATTTACCTTATTTTAATTTGCTTTCATCAAAAGGAGTTATAAGGGTATAATATAAGGTTGAAACTATAGGGAAATCAACCACATTTGGAAGCAAAATTAAAGGAGAATTATACACCAAAAATAGCTTAATATTTACAATTTAAAACATAGGAGAAATAAGGATTTCTACTTGGAAAAATTAAATTTCTATTATTGCAAATATTATTGTTTTCTAATATTCCAAATTAGGGAGTTATAAGGAATACTACACCAAAATTAGATTATTGGAATTTAGAAACATTAAAAGGCTATAAAAGGAAGTTCATCAAGGAATATCAAGGGTTGGAATTAATTGGTATACTTGTCTCAAAATCACATTAAAGGGATAAAAGAAATCCAACCATTAGAACTTCATCAAATTAACAAGTGCTTAGTTCAATAGGAGAAATAAGGAGTAATAGAAGTTGATTTTTGCTATTTACAAAACTTTACAAAATCAACCCAAAATTGAACTACTATTCCCAAAAGCACTTTATCACTCATATAGCATATCCAAAATCACTAGGGAGACATAAGGCATTCTACAAAACTTGATAATAATAGCATTTATCAAAGTTTATCAAGTACTCAATCCATTTGGGAGTCATAAGGTTTCTACAAAACCTAAATTCTATAAAGGTTTTATCAAATTAATTCACATCTCTTAACTAGGGAGATATAAGGACTCTACAAAATCTAAGCCTTGGATAGGTTTATCAAATTGGATCATTTACTCAATTTACTTGAGAAAGATATAGTATTCTACTGATATTAAGGAAACAAAAAGAATACTACACTTCATCTACTAGGGAGACATAAGAGAGTCTACTACAAAGGATTCTATTATACCACAATGGAAAGAAGAACATATTCTCACACAAAGATACAAGAACAAGGCACACACATTACATCATGCCACAAATGCAAAAATAACTCTAGCATGAATGATTCAACAAAGTAGAAGAATACGTGGTACATTGACTCAGGAGCTAGTCATCACATGACTGGAAATCTACAATGGTTCGACTATCTTGAAATTACTAATGGTTACAGACTAAGAATTGCAGATAGAAAAACTTATCCTATACATGGATATGGATGTGTAACACCAAGCAAATCATTTCCAAAATTTCTACTACAAAGAGTATTGTATGTTCTTGGATTAACATTCAATATCATTTCAGTAAGCAAGTTAGTAGAAAGCAATTGGATGGTCAATTTTAGATATATGAATAGGATCAATACATGCCTTATCATGAACCAAAGTGGGATAGAAGCAATAGGATCAATCCATGGAAATACATATATCCTAGACTCAATGGAACCCTCACAAGACATTGTTGTATTTCAAAGTAATACTAACACATTTCCAGAGGAATAGGTTGGAGAAAATGAAGAACCAATACACCATAAAGGTAAGCATAGAAGAATCAAAATAAAAAATATGAGAGGTCAACAACACTATGCTCTACTCAGCCATCTACAATATGAAGAAGCAACATAACCAAATGAAGATACTCACAAAGGAGAAAACAAAGGAGGATGGATAAAAGAGGATGATATCCCTGAGCAAGCCAAAGACCTTTCGTAAGAAGATCCATATTGAAGATTGAAGTCTTCAAATACCCAAATAATGTAATACAAGGGGGTGTTAGAGTATATTACATCATTTGGGTCATGTAAATGTACCACCTTTGGTACATAGTTAGAGTAGGAGATTACTTTAGGGGGAAGTTAGCTAGTTACTTCAAGCAATGTAATAAATGCACAAGTGTCAATGTGCAAGTTGTAATGTGCAATTTGTAATGTGCAAGGTGTCCCCTTGTACAACTAGGTAGAGTGTTGGCCAAGGAATCTATCTTCCTATATAAAGGGACCTCATAGTGAGTGATTATATAGATCAAGTTCATCAAGTTCATTATAGTAGAGAGTAGTAGATAGTGGTAGAACTCCTTGATGGAGTACAATGTAGTTCTTTAGCTTATATCAATGGAGTGACCATCACCTCCATACTACATTGTATTTTTGCCACTTTCTATTTATAGTATATTTTAGTCATATTGCAGAATTCCATTCTTTCATATTTTTTGCATCTTATTAGGACCTATGATAGATCTCTCCCACTGCATATATCCTCAAAAGCTAACACCAATAGCTTCAAAATCTATAAAATAACTTCAAAAACCCTAGAAAAATTGACCAATTTTTAGGGGCCTGCTTAGGCCGCTATATGAATGAGCTTGGAGGTGCAATAGTCAAGCCCCCTTGGTCCTTTTAGCTGACCATTCGAAAGCAAAAATGATTATTTAACTTTGGAAGAAGACACAACGATATATGATAGCATGAGACAATAAACAAGAATTCTAACATAATGAATGCAATGACAGGTAAGTATGTAGTTGCAAATCTAGATTTTTGGGGATAGAAGTTTACCCCCAAACTATTACGATCAAATTTATGCCCTGTAAATTACTGGTCATAGATTCAATATCAAGAAGAAATATTGAAAACAAAGGAAGAATTGATGAAAACAAAGTTCTTAACGAATCTGCATCCTATAATGGGTGGGGCGCAAATTCGCACAAGAGGACCTAAAACTAAAAATCAAGATGCAAAATGTAATTTTAACACTAAATTGAATGATTTAAGAGCTAATGAATGCAAAGAGACAACTTGATAAGCCTATAGAGGAAGCAAGAGTAAAGGTGGAAGACCTCTCCTCCTTCTAGAAGATAATTTATCATCAAGGCTTCTCCACTTGCTTATCTTCAAGAGTGAAATCACCAAAACACACCAAGAGCAGAGCACAAAAGTATTTCAAGAACATCAAGAGCACTAGAAGCATGAGATCAAGATGATGAACTTGGTGCCTTAGCTTCTTCTCCCTTTTTTATTTTTAGGGAAAAGAGGGTCCAAGATGATGAAGAACATCAAGAGCACTAGAAGCATGAGATCAAGATAAAGAACATCAAGAGCACTGGAAGCATGAGATCAAGATGAATAATATCAAGAGCACTAGAAGCATGAGATCAAGATGAAGAATATCAATAACACTAGAAGCATGAGATCAAGATGATGAAGAACTGGGTGGCTTAGCTTCTTCTCCCTTTTTTATTTTTAGGGAAAAGAGGGTCCAATCCTCTTCTTTATAAAAGGTTTGGAGGGCTAAAAAAGCGGGAAAAAAAAAAACAACCTTGGCCAAGCCGACACCACAGAGGTCAGCCCCAAAATTTAGACTTTAAAAAAATTCTAAATTTACCAAATCCATGCCCCATAATTTATCGAGTGCAGATTTGGTCAAGGTCAAGAAAAGCAAAGTGAAACAAGAAAAATAAGGGTTCAAACTTGCACTTAGCAATTTTGAAAGCCTCTCTAAGGATTCTAAAGAAAAATGACTCATTTGGATGGGTCAATTTTCCATGTCTACAGAGTAATATTATGCATCCAAAGATCCTATTTTGTGATTGTGAATGGCAAAAATATATATTTTTTACCCCCTATCCATTTTACTCCCCTCTAGTTCATTTTTCTTTCTCAATCACATTTTTTTATTAGTTTGACTATGTACATGATAGTCAAGTCAAGTATTCTTGTTCAATCTAAATTTTTCTTGCAATCTAGAGGGGGCACCTAGAGGCATACAAATATTTAATTTTTCATAAAGAAAAAAGTTTCCATCATACAAAATTAGCTTATAAAAGTTAACAATCATCCTAAATCTTAAATCTAAGTAATCATGTAAATAATTCATACCAAATTAGGGCATGCAATCTAATTTTTGATACATTCATCATTTTATGAAAGCATAAAAAAGGGGTAAATGTAGACACCCATTTTTTTGCATATCATTTGTTATACCATAAAGGCAATATCTACCGTAATAATAATAGAACAATATAAAACATCAATTAAGCTAAAAACTGATCAAAGGTGCATTTAATTACCTAAATTAGAAGCATTATACTTGAAAAAATAGTAGTAGTGGTACTCTTGACTTAGGGTAGTGTTTTTGCCTAAAATTCAAATAAGATAATTTCTTGCCTAATTAAACTACCAACAACCATTTTTCCTATTACCGTTGAGAAGCTTTAGTGCTATCACACTTTTGAATCCAATCTTGTTGCCTGAGCACAAAAAAAAGAGAACATATAACCAACTAATTTAATTGCCTATTAGCATGATATTTTTTCTCCTCTACTATACACAATTATCCTTATAATATTATTTGACTACTAATCATAATCCCATAACTAGAAATCACACTTGTGCGTTATCCCCTAATTGCTCTTTGAATCTAATCAACTTAGTTGACCCTCAATCAAAATCTTACTCAAGCCCAACTCAACTTCCAATCATTTCGCTTATAGTCACCTAATGAATCTTTCAATCATGCATCTTCCAATGTATCTCTCATCTCATAGTTTTCTATAAAATCCTGCTTCTTCTTAGGGCAGGGTATTTTTTATAATCTTCATAATATTTAATATTTGAATCAACAATCTCCAGCACTGAATCCATGACAAAATTACTACAGAAAAAGGCTTTTGGAACACAAAGATCTTCAATATTCACAACTGCTTGCACATTAAGGAAGAGACTTCATTCATATCTACATGGACCATAGGGGAATTTGATCCATTATCCTCAAGCCTCTTGGACTTGCATCTAAGATTATGTCTCTATATTTTTCTAGCATATATTGTACAATTTATTTGTTGGCTCTTTATTGTTTATTTTCTTTATCTCCTCTAGAATATCTTATTCATCTAGTTAGTTTGATATTATTTGGTCATTTGCTTTCATATTTAAGACATTCATATTAGATCTTGTCATCATTTTAGAATCAAATCATTGTCTATCATTTTATATTTAGGATCTTGAATTATTATTCATTTTGCAAGATCTCATATTGAGATATCATTCTACAATAGTTGTTGTCAATAGTTTTATTGTTTGACAATGCTATTGATAGCACCACCAAAACTATCAATAACATCACTTTGACATAGTGCTTTCGTTGGTTTGATAAAAATATAAACTCTCTATTTACTTTTGGCAGTTTAGTATTATAGCATCTATTATAGAAGAGGAGTCTAACTGAGGTAGACCCCTCAAACCCTTGATAACTTGTTGAATTTTTAATGTGTTTAGGTCAACACGAAGAGCAACAACCTGGAAGCTAAGAAGTGAGATTGAGATATTCTATACTACTTGAAGTGAAAATGGGTTATGTGATTCCTAATCCCTTTCGTTCAAATATATAGCTACTATTTGCTTTAATTGCATTATTAGTTTTGCATCCTTGTATGTTTTTTCTTGTATGCCATATTAGGATAGAACTACTTTTGCAAGGAATTGAAAATCATATAGACTAGGTTACCATGTATTATTGATTGTTGTATCTTGTTGCTTGTGAAAGGACATTTAGATCAATCCATTTATTTATTAGCTTTGCACTAGCAAGGAGCTAAAATTCTCATATACCCTACGTTTTGTGTTATGCAATCTCTTAATTCCACTTTTTTTTTTCATTTTAGATTTGCTAACTTAGTTGCAATCATAGACTTGTTTTCTTTGCATGTGTGTGTTTACAAGGAAATAAAGAAGTGCACATTTGATATTTAGGTTGAATATTTAGATTAGTTGTTGCATTTCAAATAAAAGTTAAATTGCATGTAGGATAGGGTTATGTGTGCTACATACACCTCCTTGAACCCTTGCTCAAAAGAAAAGGAAAATATTATTTCTTTCTATTGCATTTAAAGAAGAAAATAATTTAGTCTAGGGAATTTGTTTGTCTGCACTATTATATGTTTGCATTTTTAGCTTTTAAGAATAGTTAAGTTTTTTTTAAGTTATTATTCTTAGATCTTTCTAGAAAAGGTAAAAATAGACAAGGATCTTAGAAGGAAACCATAAGTGTTTCATCAATTAACACATTAAATTTATAATACATATCCCTGAATATTTTTAAGTAGGATGTGAAAATGAGATAGGGAGAGGATCAAGTCCTCCCCTTTCCCATCGCTGCCCTACAAAATGATAATTTTGGATTATAACTATTTCATTAGTTAGATCTTGTAGTCTAGATCTTAAATATATATCTATATATACAAAAATTAAAATTTCTAAGTATTCTAAATAATTATATTTTTAAATTATTTTTTTAAAAACATGAACCCCTTCAACATAAAAATTTAAAGAAAAAATAATTATATTGAGTAAAAAAACAAAAATTATGACACATAAAGAATGATGTGTTCTATTATCCCATATAAAAAAATACAAATATTTAAATTTTCATATTAAGATAATGGTCCATACACAAAAAGGTCATATTTTCAATAGTTTATAGTTCAAGTATTTATTAAAAAAAAACTATCAAAATGCAAAAAAAAAAACATTTGCTACACAAATTAGGTTATGCAAATTTTAGGAAAAAGACTCATTTTTTGATTTTGTCTCTATTATTATTATAATGTGTTTGCACATTGACCATTCACTATTTTTTTATGCATTTTAATATTCTAATTCATATAAAATCTTGTATTTTATATGAAAAAAATTAATTTGATTAGAAATTAAAAGTATAATAACAATCTACACTACGAGTGCTTAAATTCATATTTTACTATATTTTATAAGTTTTAAGTGCATGTCATGTTAAAAACAATTTTGATAGAAACGAGATTCAATGGCCCAAAACCCCTTAAAAGTGGGACTCATTAGCATGCACTCACCTAATGACCTATCACTCTAAGGTTCAACCTTGCAAAAAAACTAGGGCATCAAGCATCATTCCATTAACCAATAAATGTTATTCTATTAACCAACAAAGATCAATTTACTAATAAATAAAATTGAATAATTTTTTTAGTCATTTTATCTAATCCAAAATCCCCCTTTGCTTTTGCTACCATTATAGCATGCACGCTTTTCACTCGATCAATTTTTGTTGATCTTATAGGTCTAACCAAAGCCATTGAATTTTAGTTTGATGCCTTCAATGAAGGAGGATAGAACACTCCACCAAATTTTTTAGCTAATGATCAAGCTTGCCCATGATGGACCAGATTCCTAGGCTTTAGGAGTCCTAAAATCCTAGGCGTGATCTACACATTTACTATGTGACAAAGCAAGCGAGGATTATTTGGTTTGAGTTTGTTATTGCTTTATGACTATTATTATAGATGTTTTCATCCTTGATGCCCTAGTATTCCCTCAAGGTTGACCCTTAGAAGACTAGTTCATCAAGTTCCTTTTCTACACTAGATTCAGGATTTTGATATCATTGGAGTAATTTTGTGTAGAAATAAAATTATCTTATGTCTCTTTAATGCTTTTACTAGAATAGTGGTAGCTTAGGGTGATTTAAATGCTTTAGGATTTTACTTCTTTTTGTTCTATTTTAAGCTTTTGCATTGCTTATATTAGTTTTTATTAGCTTTTATCTACAACAATGGACCTTGTATAAAAAATAATCAAGCTTTATGTCATTGTTTAATTTATATAGTTGTCATTTTGTAATAATTTTATTTATATCCATTTTATTGAAAATTAGGTTGTATGCCTTAGGTCATAATTCATGATGAAGTATATCTTTATAACATGGATTCAAACCCAAAACACCATAAAGGCATCCTATAAGAAACACCTTAAGATATAATTACAAACCTTTCTAAGGTATCGTGCAAGCCATACTTCAAACCACCATTCAACCACCATTGTCAACATCTTCACACAAGTTTTTATAAAAAACCACCTAAGACGTATAAAAGATATTGAATTTTGAGTTCACATAATTAATATTTTAAACCCTTACAACTTAGTGCTTAGTCCATAGATTAAACTAAAAATTGTATTATGTCATCCTGTTCCTCTTGAAACAAGCATGATTTTAAAAAATGTAACTTTATTTCAATTCTAAATGATGGAGTTATGATCCTCACAAAATATAATTTAGGTAATATCACAAGCCATGCAATATCAACCTTTATTAAGGATGCATCTACATCTAAATGCATTTCATCTGCTTAAAGATTTTAGTGAAAGAAGTAGTAGTGGGTGTTTAATTATTTTACCACAATATGAGTTTCCTTTTAATACCACAAGATCCTTCATATTATCCTTTTTTCCTTTTCCCCAATGTTGCTTGGGTTTGATTATTTTGTACAATATGAATTTCCTTTTAACACTACACGATCTTTCCTCCTATCTTTTTTGTTTCTTTTCCAATGTTGCTTACCATATATTGTCCTTAGGATGTCCTCAAAGGATATTATTTTATTTGATACATTTTTATGAGATGGACTCTTTGATGCAGTCTAGGTTGGTTTATCCACTTAAGGATGACCAACCAAGAAACTACCAAACAAATTTCGGGCACAATAATAATAATTTATTTTTATTATTTTTATTATTTTTAACAACAATAATTCACACATAGGCTTTATTTACAATGAGAAGTCTCTTATTTTACTTGTTGTAAGTTTATATTTTTAACAACAATAGATATAAACTCATATCATCCTAATCACAATAAAAAATCTCCATAAAACACTCTTAAACAACCTGAAAATAACTTGCCATAGCTACTGGTCTTATGTCGAAATTCTCTTTTACCTGCTACAACTGTTGTTATTGTGCCGAAGTCCTCTTTTACCTACTATAATTGTTGTTTTTGTGTTAGAAGCCTCTTTTAACCTACTATATTTGCTGGTATTGTGTCAAAATCCTGTTTTAACCTGCTATAATTTTTGGTAATGTGTTGAAATATCAACACCAACTCCTCTAGGACCCAAACTAGATCTCATCTTTCTCTCTTTGGCTACCACAATCACTTAATCAAGTATGGTCTGCTCTATTTAGTTGTATTTTCCTTATTTATAGTCTTCTTACTGGTAAATTGGTAATTTATTAAAAATAAAATAAACCCTTTATTGCCTTACCTTCTGGTAGTAAAAAAAACCCATGCAAAGATCAAATAAACATGCAAAAATCTAACCCCCACTTAGGCGCCCACAAATATGGAGTTTTATTTTTAGTCTTAAAAAGTAGTGCTCAGTTTTTTTTTTGTTCTTTTCTTTTTTTGGTGATGAGGGATTGCTTGTACGCCCTAGATGCTCCTACATCAGACACCCTAGGTGGAAAAATGTTTCATGGGCAAAAAGCTCATGAATATTTCATGAGATCTTCAACTGAGACCCCATGCTTGAGAACTTTTGATTCACTCATCCAAGTTGCCTCTTCTACTAACTTTCCAATCCATTTGATTAAATACTCACTATATGTTTTACCTCTAGTTTGCATAGCAACCCAAGAATCAATTACACACTTCAGTTTCTCTTTCTTTTTTTGGCAAGTGTTATACCCAATATTCAAATGATAAATCATAACTAATTTGATTTCTATTTACTATTGTCCCTTCATGATATAGATAAATATCTATAATATTGAAGATCGATAAGATGTCTATCCCATCTGCCAACTCTATCTCATATGCATTGGATGAATCAAACTTTCTTGATACTTTGCATGGACCAATTTTCTTCCATTTTAGCTTGTTGTATGTACCTTTTGGAAACCTCTCCTTTCATAGATGAACCAAAACCAAGTCACCAATGTTAAACTCTTTTACTCTCCTCTTATGATCAATTGCCCCCTTATATTTCATAGTATTTTCCTCTAGCTTTGACCTCACTTCCTGGTGCAATTCATGCATATAATCGACAAAATTTTTGGCTACTACACTTGGTTTTCCCAAATCAACGATGTTTCAAATCTCAACAAATTCTTAGAGACTAAATCTATAAACTATTTGAAATGTGCTCCTTGTTGTACTTCTACTAGGAGAATTATTATAAGCAAATTCTGATTGTGCCAAAACATAATCCTATACTATAGGCCTTTCCCCTGTCAAAAATCCCAAGAAGTTACCTAAAATTCTATTTACCACCTCCATTTGCCCATATGTTTGTGGATGATAGGCTGAACTATAGCTCAAATTGGTTTCCATCTTCTTCCATAAAGTCTGCCAAAAATACCCAATAAACTTTACATCCCAATAGGAAACTATATTCTTTGGAAGTCCATGTAATATCACTATCTCCTTGAAGAATAAGGAAGCAACATGTGTAGCATCATTGATTTTCTTGCATGGAATGAAATGTGCCATCTTAGAAAAATGATCCACAATGACACATATGGAATCATAACCTCTTTGTGTCCTAGGCAATCCAAGAACAAAATCCATACTTACATGCTCCCAAGGCCTTTTCGATATTGGTAAAGGCTGATTTAATCTGGTATTTTGACTAGTACCCTTTGCATATTGACAAATTCAACAACCTTGCACAAATTTTCACACATCCACTTGCATGCATGGCCAATAATAACTCTTAACTAGCTGATCCAATATTTTGTCAACACCAAATTATCTTTCTAGTCCTCCACTATGTTTCTCTTGAATTAGGTTCTCTCTCATAGAACCTCTTGGAATGCATAATTGTTGCCCTTTAAAGAGCAATCCCTCTTGGATGAAGAAATCCAACCATGGTGATCTATCCAATCCCATTGGATTTTTACATGCCATCCAATCTTCTTTAAAGTCCTCATATTCTTCATACAAATGATGCATAGTATCAAATTCGATAACTTCAACTCTTAACTCCGTCAAAAACAAACATATTCTACTAAGTGAATCAAAAACTCTATTGGAAGCTCCACTCCTATGCTTGAGTACAAAAGAGTAACTTTGAAAGTACTCTACCCACCTCATATGTTGATGGTTCAATTTTCCTTGGCTATTGACGAATTGCAATGCATCGTGATTCGTGAATAGTACAAACTCTTTTGGCAAGAGATAATACCTCCACCTCTTGAGAGCTTGCACAATTGCGTAGAACTCTTGATTATAAATTGTATACTTCCTCTTATCCTTACTCAATTTTTAATTGAAGTAAGCTATGGGCTTACCCTCTTGGCTAATTAAGCACACCTCCAATGGTTATACCACTAGCATCACAATCCACTTGAAACACTTTTTGGAAAGCTAACAATGCTAACACCATATGCTCTATAACCTTTTGCTTTAATATATGAAAGCTCTTCTCTGCTGCCATAGTCCACTAAAATTTTGTTCTTGCACCCTTCATTGTTTCGGTGATTGATCACTAATACCGCTGAAGTTTCTTATGAACTTTATGTAGAAACTAGCCAATCCATGAAAACTTCTTGCTTCAAACATGGTCTTTGGAGAAGGCCATTCAACTATAGCTTGTACCTTTTCTAGATCTATTTTCAAACCTACTTTGGAGATTACAAACCCCAAATAAACCAACTCCTTTTGCATCCAACTACACTTCTTAAGATTCACAAGTAACTTCTCTTCCTGTAATTTTTGCAATACCATCCTCAAATGTGACAAGTGTTTAGCCTTGTTCTTGCTAAAAATCAGAATATCATAAAAATATACAATTACAAACTTACCAAGAAAGGGATTTACTACATCATTCATCAATCGCATGAAGGTGCTAGGTGCATTGGTCAATCCTAATGGAACGACCCTCCATTCATAAAGACCATCTTGTTCTTAAAATCAGTCTTCCATTTGTCTCCTTCTCATGTTCTGATTTGGTTATAGCCACTCTTAAGATCTATCTTTGAAAAATTCTTTGCTCCATCCAAGGAATCCATGAGATCATCTATCCAGGGTAGAAGGAACTGATACTTGATCGTTATCTTGTTAATGGCTCTAGAGTCTGCACATTATCCATCTTCCATATTTCTTTAGTGCCAAAACTATCAGTACTTGGGCTCAAACTCTCACAAATCAACCCTTTCTCTAAGAGTTCTTGGACTTTATTTTGCGCTTCTTCTTGATCCATTGGTGTCATGTGATAGGTTGTCTTATTTGGTAAGCTAGTTCTTGGAATAAAGTTGATATGATGTCTTACTCTTTGCATTGGTGGTAATCCTTCTGGTAACTCTTTTGACAAAATATCTTCAAAATCAACAAGTATTTCTCTCACTTATGATGGTGTTTTATCTTCCTCCTCCATTTTCCCAACTTCTATTGGCTTAGCTATGCATGCATAATATTCTCCTTTCATTGTATCTCTCAAAAATTGCTTACTAGTAACAATGCACGTGCTAGGAAAACTATCAACATCTTCGTTTTTCTCCCTCAAAGGGCTGAGTGTATGCTTTTTACCATCCTTTACAATGCTTATGGTATTCAATCTTCCATCATGCATGGCCTTTTGATCGAACTACCATGGTCTACCAAGAAATACATGACATGCATCCATAGGCATGATGTCACATAATATTGAATCCTTGTATGAACATATTTGAAAATCAACACATTGCTCACTCACCAAGATGCTATGCCCTTTTTGAATCCAAGATACTTTGTAAGGATTTGGATGCTCCCTCTATTGCAAACCTAGTTTGTCAACCATCTCCATGGACACTAGATTGTTTATGCTTCCACTATCAACTATAACCTTGCAACACTTGTCGTTGGACTTGCATACAATTCGAAATAAGCTCCTTCTTTGGGTTGAATCCTTATCTTCTTTGGTTGGTTTTAGAAGTATTGTTTTCATGAGAAATGATTCTCCCTGTTTCAATTCTTCCATTCTCTCTAGAGATGTAACACTTTCTTCATCTACATGAGCAATGTGGTTTTGAAACTCCTTTCCTCAGTTGTTGGTTTGTTGTACTTGAGGGTATTCAAAGGCTCTTTGTTTGACTCTTTTGCATCAGTAACAACTGCTGGTGAAACCTCAACCTCTCCTCTACCAAAACCACCTCAACCTCTTGATGATTCACTTCTTTCATGGCTACTTTGGCTAAAATTGCTCTATCTTGTAGAGCTTTCTTCTCCACCATAAACTTGTTACCCTTTGTCACTGCTAAGTTGATTTCTTCCACAAAATGACTTCCCTCTCCTTGTATTATTGCTTTGTTGCTTGTAGGCCAACGTTTCTTCCACCTTGAGTGCACATTGATATGCCTATTCAACAAATTTCATTTGGAACATGCCTATTTTATTTTGTATGGAGAATCTTAAGTCGTTGACATACCTTACCACTTTTTCCTCATCATTTTCAACATGACCAACCCTTATGGTTAACTTGTAAAATTCTTTGGTATACTCTTTCACCCTCAATTCCTTTTGGTTGAGAATTTATAGCTTGCTAAACAAATTGAGATGATAATCAACAGGAAAAAACTTTGATTTTAGCTTGGCAACAAATCTATCCAAAGTTTGTATTTTCTTTTTACCCTTTCATTGCCTTTCCCTTTGCACATGCTCTCACCAAAGTGTTGCACGCCCCTTCAATTGTGTGCATGCAAATTTGACCCACTTTAGATCAACCATGGATTCGTAATAAAATTCTTCTTCATTTCCATTATCCATTCTATTAGCTCCTTTGGATTCAAACTCCTATTGAAATTTGGGGTATCTAATTTGGGTTTGTTCCCAATCTTGGAGATTGCTTTTATCCATTGTGGTTTGGATTCTTTAATTCCTTCTTTCTTTATTACCTTTGTATAACCAACATCTTCATCCTCACTTGCACTCACATCCTCAATGTAAACTCCTCTTCGTTGGGCCATCTCAATAGCCTCCAATTGTGCGATGATTCCCCACAATGCCTCAACTAGATCTACTTGTTGGTTTCCAACACCTCTTGGCCTTCCTCTTCCTCAGTATACCATTAAAACCCGTTCTGATACCACTCTGATGCAACTTAGGTTGGTTGATCTAGTTAAGGATGACCAACCAACCACCAGCTACCGAACAAATCTCGGATATACTAATAATTTAAAAATTTTAAATTTTTTTAACAATATTTCATATGCTGACTTTATTTACAATGAGAAATCTCTGATTTCACTTGCCAAAAGTTTAAATCTTTAACAACAATAGATATAAATTCACATCAGCTTGATCACAATAAAAAAATATCCATAAAACACTCTTAAACAACTTGGAAATAACTTGCTACAACTAATAATCTTATTTTAGAATTCTCTTTTAACATGTTACAACTGTTATTATTATGCCAAATTTACCTGTTGTAATTGTTGGTATTGTGCCAAAATCTTTTTTAACGTGCTATAGCTATTAGTATTATGTCGGAATCCTTTTTTAACCTGCTATATTTGTTACATAAGACCAAACAACCAGGAAGCCAAACACTTGGTTGCTACCATTAGGGTATTCCATTTGGATGAAAATGAGATCTAGTGCATGCACGTGTACGTCTACGAGAGGAGGGAATAGGTAGATTCACGGTATCTAGCGGACACCCTTACCTCCACCGTTCGTGGACAACACAAAGCCCGTCCAAAACATTTCCCCCCTCTTCCAATAGCACGTCAAGTCCATCTGTTCATCAACAAACTCAAAACGAGTGGAGAAGATCGCCTTTGCAATGTTGCCAGTCTCCACAACATTATCCGAAGGCAATGTGCTGCTGAAGTGGCGACATATGAGTGGCCGTCGGGGTATTGCAATTTTATCGTTGTTAATTTGTTGTAGATAACAGACACCCCGGACTCCACTTCCCCATAGATAATAGCTAAGGAAGCAGCAGCAGCTCCGCATAGAGTAATCGACAGACAGATAGCATGGCTGCGACAATGGCTTCTGCCGCCACAACCAGAGCATTGTCCGCTTCGAATCCCACGCCTTCCCTCCCGATTTCTTCCTCGACCGGCAGGTGTGCTTTCGTGAGGATCAAGAGCAACCCCTGCCTGAGGGCTTCCAGGGTTTCCGGCAGGTTTCAGGTGGTGGCCGCCGCCAGTAAAGAATCCGCTGCTCCGCCGCCTCCTGAGGCGCCCGCCGCCAAAGAGGAAGCCGCGAAGAAGCCTCCGCCCATCGGACCCAAGCGCGGAACCAAGGTACGTTGAATTCCTGTAAGGACGTCGACCCCGGTTCGAATCCTGCCTTCATATGAGGTTAAAGTTTGTTTTTTTTTTTCACAGGTGAAGATTTTGAGACGGGAGTCCTACTGGTACAACGGCGTCGGCTCCGTCGTCGCAGTCGATCAGGTATGGCTGATTTTTGAGTCGCTTTCTGCTTAGAACAAATTCTTTACCCCTTGGAAATCTGAAGAGCCATTAATTCAATTCTGAACTCTTGTTTTATAAATTAATTATTTATTATAGTTTTGCGTCAATTTTGAAGAATTTTGAAAAGAAGTGGACTCAAAATGGATTTTCTTTTATACAATTATAAGATAATTAGATGCCCAGCGATGACCCCTCTCTTTACAATGCAACCACAAGGTGACACTACCTCCCTGAAGATATAAAATAGTAGTCCCTGAATAGTAGATGATTGAGTAAATACTTTTTTCTTAGCTTATTGTTTTTATATTAGAATAAGATATAAAGATTTCTTTGAAAAGGAGGAATAAACCTGATAAGGTCATTTATACAATGCAACCACAAGGTGACACTATCTCCTTGAAGATATAAAATAGTAGTACCTACAAGGTGACACTATCTCCCTAAGATATAAAATAGTAGTACCTACAAGGTGACACTATCCCCCTGAAGATATAAAATAGTAGTACCTACAAGGTGACACTATCTTCCTAAGATATAAAATAGTAGTACCTACAAGGTGACACTATCTCCCTGAAGATATAAAATAGTAGTACTGAATAGTAGATGATTGAGTAAATACATTTTTCTTAGCTTATTGTTTTATTTTAGATTAAGATCTAAAGATTTCTTTGAAAAGGAGGAATAAAGCCTGATAAGGTCATTTATGGGATGTCTAACTACCTTCTATATTGGATTGTCACTGTATGTGGACTCCTTGTTTGTTCATGAGCACGCCAACATGTAGTATGTAAATAATAGCAGGGTCGTATATGTGAAGGGTTCAGTTATATATATAGAAAATAAATAAATCTTATTTTTTTAAGATTATTTTATAGATAGAAATTGAAGTAATATATTCTTATTTGAAGCAACAAAAACATTATAGTTATTTTCAAGATTTGGAAGTTATCACTCTTTTCAGTCAAATAAAAAAACAGATTTAACATTACATTAAATGAAGTGCAACTATAATGGTAGATAGATAGATAGGTATTAATATGAAATGAAATTCCAATTATGGTAGAAGAAGGAAAAACAAAACCTTGAGATGATGAATTAAAACTCTTCTTTATAAACATACATAATATGTTTACAAAAATATTCAATAACATTGTTATTGTTTTATTATTTATTTATATAAACCTTATTTTATGTATGAAATTTTGTGATGGCATGTAAACATAGAAATAAATTTTGAGAGGATGAATTAAAACTCTTCATTATAAAGATACATCAATATGTTTACAAAATATTCAATAATAATGTTGTTGTTTTATTATTTATTTATATAAACCTTATTTTATGTATGTTATGAAATTTTATGATGGCGTGTAAACATAGAAGCATTATATGTGAAGACGATAAGAACATCATATGCTTATATTTCATTTAATTTTTTGAATCGGTTAGACAAGATTGAAACAAGCTCTGGTTATACAAGATTGAAACAAGCCCCATCCATATTACATTGTTACCACATGGTGGTAATATGGCAAGCATGTCACCAAGCATGCAAGATTATGATGTTTTTTTCTTCTTGAAAGTTAAGAAATCTAATCGATTGAGCTAATACCATTTGATGATTATTTTTTTATTAATTAGTATACATAGTATTATATATATTTTTATTTAAATAATTATATTTTAATTATTTATATCATTTTTAAAATATTTTATATCATTGTGATAGAGTTTAGTCAATATTGATTTTTATCTTAATCTTTGTCTCCTAGGATCCTGCATCTCGATATCCTGTGGTTGTTCGCTTTGAAAAGGTAAATTATGCAAATATATCCACCAACAATTTCGCGCTTGATGAAGTTATGGAAGTCAAATAAAATGTGTATTTCTCCAACAATGTGAGGCCTTTTAGATTTTGTTTTAGTTTAAATTGTAGATGCTTATATTCAGGAGCTATACAATTGTGGCCTTTGTATTATATTTTACAATTTGAGTAGCATTGTTGATGTTCACCTAAAGAGGAGTGTTTGAAGATGATGCCAAAAAAGCTTCTATTTGTGCAAGTTTTTTTTAAGTTGAAATTAAAAATTTCAAGAGAAGAGAGTATAAACATCATGGTCAAGACATCAATCAAAGTTTCTAAATTTTATGAATATCAATATATTGGGAGATTGGAGGAATAAATGAAAGTCTATATTAGATTTGGAGATTGGAAGAATAGATGAGAATCTAATAATATTAATTTAAGGATAAATGTTTAATGAGATGGGGTCATATATTGGCATATTTCAAGCTCAATTATAATGTTTATTTTTCATTTTTAATAAATTAAATGCTTATTGTTTGTATATAAAGTGTTCAATCTTAACATTCTTTGGATTTAGAGATATGGCTATTTTATTTATTTTATAAAAACAACTATAAATTATGTTGATAATTTCATCTTTGTCTAGTCTTAAACATACAACTTTGTAACAACTCAATATGGTAACTTATGGTGGTCCTCAAAAGTATATATATAATAATTACATTTATTGCAAGTGGAAGGTTCTTTTGTAATTTATCAAAGAGTTATGACCTCAAAAACAAAAGATAATACAAGGTCCACTACAAACATAAAGAAAATTTCATTATTCTTTCCCAAAGGCATAGTCTATGGCTATTGGAAATGAATCAAATGATATAATATTTTGAATTTAAAAACTCACATTTGGTTTAACATAAGTATTCATCAAATTAGAAATATGAAAACTAAAATAAAAGCTAATAAGCCAATTCTATTAATCAAAATCTTAAATTTCTACAAATATTTCCTTCCTTTTTTCTTTCTTGACAAAACAAAATGATGTCTAAACTAGGAACATTTCGTTTGAATGGATACAATTCATTTTTTATATGTCCAATAATTTAATTTATACATAAGTCTTCTTAGCAACTACATGTCCACATTAACACACACACACAGGTTCATAATTAGTGACTTGAAAAGCAAGATGAATGTTTAGGCTTTGATATGTGGTGGTGTTTACCTTGCTTCATTGGTTTCAATTTTGCTTATGATGCTATGATCACTTTGCTAATATTTCTTTATTATTGATTGAGATCATGTAAGTAGCCTTATAAATATAAATTTATAGAATGTCATGAAGGAAGATGGTTTCAAAGTGGGGTGCTAGACAAGATTGTATTGATTAAAATTATCTATATATAAAATGAAGGTGTAGGTGGTTGGTTTGAATAATGAACCATCAACAACCTATTCGAGTACAATCCTTGAATACCTTACTCTAATTATATTACATGATGTAATAAATTTCTAACATTACCCCCTTATTACATCATAATTAAATAGGGGGAGGAATCAACAATCATGGACTAGGAAACACATATTAATCCATAATTGACATCATTGTGAACGAGGACAAACTCAACTGCTCACCTTAGTGGGATTGATTACACTAGAATCAATCAAGGATAGGTCCAAACACAACTATCCACATGTTATCCATCTACATAGTTATCTATCTATACAATTGCAAATAGAGACATGCTTATTTCTTTAAAGAAACTCTATGATTAGGGACACACTCATCCAATCATAGGTAATACATTTGCTTGTGAAGAGGTACATACAACCATTCACAAAATCATATACAAATAGGGATACACTCGACTATCTGTAAAATATAGTGTCTCTACTTCTCTTAAAATGAAGCATTATCTCCAATAGACAATGAAGTCAAATTTGATCTTCAAAATGAATCACAACTAAGTCAACCATGTGACTCCCCTCAAACTACAAATTTTTTTTGAACATGTGGCCCATACAACTTTTGGCATCTTTCTTTAGAAGGACGATTACATTAAGGTAAAAAAATGCTTTCCAATGAGTATAAATATGCTTATCTTCTGCAACAGGATAATAGGCAAAAATAAATTATTTTATCTCTTTTTATATCACCATGAATGTGGGGATAAAAAGTCCTCTTCAATCATCGACCAATCCAAACTTTTACGGTTCAAGAAAATTTGCACAAAAATCTCCACTATGGTCTCTCAATACAAGGAGGTGACATCCAAAAAGGACATCAAAATCTTTAGAAACCTCACAAAATAAAAATACCATTTCTTTTATTTTCCTTGCAAATGTGGGATAAGTGGCATAGTGCATTCAACGCAGTTTACACACACAACAATTATTATCTTTTTCCTTGGTCATCATCAATGTATTTAATCACCTTCTTTCTAACTGAAATTCATCGATGACACACATTGTCTGGCTTCAACTAGGTCTACAACAAAGTTTTTATTTATTTATTAATATGATGAATTTAGCGCTTCACTCAGCTCTCCACTGATTGAGACTCTCACAATAAATTCTCCGCCATTGCCATTATATACTTGAGTTCGTATGTTCAAATGAATCTAAACAATGTCGCTATGATCATATGGTTCTAGCCTTCTCTGTTGATTTTTTGCTAACAATGTGGTTCTCCATTGTCAATCATACTATCAATTTGCTTGTGATGTCATGAAGTTTTTTTCTTTTTGTTTTTATTTATGTTGGTTCCTCCTTTCTATTTTTGGATGATGTCTTTTTTGCATACGATAAATCACCTAACACTTTCCTCTCATTAAATTGCAGGTAACAAATTTTTAATTATTTTTTATTTATAATCCATGGCACAAGCCTTGAGTCGACAACAATTCACTAGAAGTTAACTTTCAAATGACCCATGCATTAATTAGGCAACAACTTCAATGGATGGCTAGATGGCTTGGTCAATGAATGATAGGGTCAAAGTTCACTTTAGACTGCCCTTTTGGGAACACAACATTAAAATTCACCTTAGATGATAACAACTTATGTTGATAACTCCAGATGGCTCTTCCAGTCGATAAGTTATGCGAAGACACCAATGTCCTTATACAACAACTATCTTGTGATGGCAACTCTAGACAACTGTTCTAGATGGCAAGTAATATGACAACATCAATGTATTTAGATGACAACTCTTCTCCAAATAGTAGCTCTAGCTCCAAATAATTTTTTTGTAAATAATAACTCTAAATGGAAACTATAGACAACAATTATAGATGATAACTCTTCTCCAGATAGTAGCTCTTCTCCAAGTGACACACTTTTATGACAATATGCTATTCAAATGACAACAATCATGTGCAATTAATCTTGGTCCACTCCTATGCATCTTTGGCATGAAAAAGGGCAACAAGATACAAAGAGGATGATTGTCAAAACTCTCTCTAGTGCAATGCTTTGAATGGCTTGTTCTTTGAATTAACTCCTTTAGTGAGCTCAGTTTCCTCAAACAGTTTGTTACTTCCATGCAATCAACAACAAACTATAACTCCAAGTTCTCCTTTGTGTTTTTTTGCAATACAATAATCGATATTACTTTTGATGACATATCTTCCTCGTTCTCCATTATTGCCTCCATTCTTGTAAACAATATATATGCTCCTTATAATGCTACTTTTAGTCTATGTCAAAGTCTTGTACAACACCTTTATTCAATCTCATGTGTAACCACATCTTTAGGTTCTTCTTCCAAGATAGAACATTCTTATCAAACATCTTACCTCCTATTGGATGGTGAGGCTCTTCTTTAAACAACATTCATTGTTTTATCTCAGGCTATATCTACAAAAAAAACTCTTAAAAAATAAAAAATAAAATTATAATGATACAATGATCTTAGTTTTTTTACATGCTCTAAGAATGATGTCAGCTCTAATACCACATGTAGGACTAGGAGGGTGTTGGAAAATATTGTATTGATCAAAATTATCATGAACGTTATCAAACTTGGTTAGCTTATATTTGAAATAGTTTATGATATATTTTATGAAATCCATACTAGTATTTTTTAAGTAATAAGTTATATGTGGCTTATATTGGGGGTCACTTCCATCAAAATACCAAATACTACATATTTTGTTAGCATGCATTTCTATCACAAATATTTTCATTTCTTTTTGTATCAAATATATTTTTCATCGTCCTCAAAGTGCTATGTTTCCACATTTAGCTCCTTGACATCATTTTCATTAAGAGATAAAATCTCACTTGGCCAGTTGCTTTTTAAAATTTAAATTTTACCAAGATGAATATCAACATCATGATTGGCAAAGTGATCTACAACCCAATTTCCTTCTCTATAGACATGCTCACATTTACAAGAGATTACCTCCAATAATAGATGATGAACATCAACAAAAATATTATTTTTTATTCAATTTCCAATATATATAGATTATTCATTTCATTTCATTGCATTAGTAGTTTCAATAAATATTTCTAGGAGATTATTGTTCATTTGATATATGCATCTTATTGATGCGATTTATGATCCTAAAGATTATTAACTTGTGAATATGATAGTATTTTTCTAACAGTGGTATTAGAGCCACTTTGTGTGTGTGCTTAGATAGAGCCATGCGGTAGCAAGAAAGGATGTGTGAGAGAGATAATTGAAGGACTTGTGATTTGTAGAAGTGAGGATATTAAAGGGAGGAAGAGTGTTGGAGATATTGTTGGAGGATATTTTTTGGAGTGGAAGCGTTGGAGATGATTGCCTTGGAGAGGAGTACTGGAGGAAGTCTGTATCGCGAGAAAGTTTGGAGAAAATAAGTTGCAGAAAGATAAGTGGAGGAAATTATTGAGTCACCGGTCCATGTTTGAGTAGGAAATATGAGATAAAACATTGCATAGGAGGAGAGAATTTTTTTTTATTTGGACGATGACACAACAAAAGAACATAGCTAGCATATAGAGGAAGAAACAAATTCTAGCATGAAAGGCTAGAATTTAAGTCTGAGTTGAAAGGTGTTGTGAGCATGAATAATTTCAAAGAATAGGTAAGTATTTAGAGAGTAAAATCTTGTTGTGAGCATGAATAATCCAGAGACCAGGCCAATTTCTAGAGAGCATTGAATAATGAGCATCGAATAATGAAATGAATGCATGAATGTCTGAGAAACATTTGAGAAATCATTTGAGAAACAACATGAGGAAGAACGATTGGTTAATGTGTGTGCAATTGATTACAGTAGGTTAGAGTGCGGTAATGCTCAGGGGAGGAATATTATTAGAAGGTTAGAAGTTTTGGGTATAATTCATGCTGACTAAGCATTACTTCATGTTGATGTCTGAATGCAAAGGAAAAGTGCCAAAGGTAAACTTCAACCTTTATATTATTAAAGCTAATTGGGTGCACATTTGATTTTGGAAATATTAAAGTGAATTGATTTGATTTTTGGGATATATAAGAAGCTGATTGAATAATCGAACAATGAAATGAATGGGAGATATCAGAAGAAAAAATTAAATTATTTGGGAAGAATTGATTAAAAGGAGAAATTAATTTGATGATTGAAGAAATTGAATTGATGAATGAATGAAATTGATATTAAAGGGAGATATTATAAATTTGAATTTGATTAAACAATTGAAGAAATTAAATTGGGAGAATATTAAAATTGAAATTGAAGGGATTTATAAGAAGATTTGAAATTTGAAATTGATTGAAAATTTGAAATTTGAAATTGAAAAAGTGAATGAAAAAGTGAAAATTGATTTGATTGAATTAAAAGGGAGATATAAGAAGAAAAAATTTAAAATTTGAAATTAAAACTAAATTGATGAAGGAAAATTGAAAGAATTGATTGAATGAGCCTTTAGAGATTCTTCTAGTGACCCGGATTCTGTTTTCTCCAAGATTCCATCGACATCTATTGAGAATGCTAAGCTTGTTCCTTCTCCTGAGGTCCCTGTCCATGGGTTTGAATCTAGTTTAATTACTTCTTTCAACCTTCTCACCGGTCCTATCAAGCCTGATTTTTCTAAAGTCGACAGATCTAATGTTGTTTGATCTCCCCCTCCTCTTGGTTGGTTCAAGCTCAACTTCAATGGAGCTGCCAAGGGTAATACAAATAAAGCTAGCTTTGGAGGTATTATCAAGGACAACCACAACAGGATTATCTTGGTATTCACTAAAAATATTGGTATCCAGTCCAACAATGTGGTTTAAGCTAGAGTGGTTTTCCAGGGATTCTCAGTGATAGAAGGCCTCGAAATTCAAAACATCATCATTGAAGGGGATTATTTAAATACTGTTAATTATCTCAAAGGTTATTGAACTCCTGCATGGTTAGTTTTTAACCTTATCGAAGAGTCGAAGATCCTTCTTAACAAGTTTGGTAATATCATAATCCAACATGTTTTCAAAGAAGGCAATGGAGTTGTCGATCTCATGGCTAATATTGGTTTGGCCCAGGATGGTTTGTGCGTTTGGGTGGAAAACTTTCCCCAAAGGGTCATAGATTTATCCAACTATAATGATTCTTCCAATCATCATAAGCTCTAGAAGTATGCATAACAATCCCACTCATCTATTTTGTATCTACTTTAGCACTTGCCTTCCAACAAGTTTGACCTCGAAGACTATCCCCTTATGAATTACCAAGTTCAATCCTAGGTGGTAGTTCAATCCTCGATGGTAGTTCAATTTGCATTAGTTCTAGCTTCTTGTGAGTGAGTCATGCTGGATTACGAAAGGTGAGGTGTCACATCCCATTTGGATGATTCTTATTGTTTGATGGTCCAATTTGGCCTATGACCCCTTTCAAAACCATAATCCTTGTGTTGGTGTATTATTCAGATTTTCCACACACTGCTATCATTTTTGATAGTGGGCTTGCTCCTATCATTATTCTTCATCATGTATCGAAGCTTCAAGTACCAAGCCTTGGAGTCTCGAGGTCCTGAGTGGTAAGTCTCTTCATTCTCTATGCTAGCAGGTCATTGGCTACTCCCTCCCCGACTCCAAGTTGGGACACAAGACTATGCCTTCTAGGTTCAAAATGATCCACCAACAATCCTCCACCGTTGATGATTCTCGATTCGGTGGCATGGCTATCTATCACCCTTGGCGTTTCATCTCCCTGAAATGGTTTAAATCAGCATAGCTATAATCCTCCTTTTTTTAATCCTTCCTTTATGTTTCTATGAGGTGGTCTAGAGAATCTTCAAGAGAGAGGCTTCCTTCTGGTGGTAATCTACAATGGTTTGCTAGAGCCAAAAAACTTGAAACTCGATGCTACTATCAAGGAAATTTTGGACTCGCATGGTTTTCTTTCATTCCTTAGGAAGTTTGGTGGTAGCGATGCTTATTTGTCTATGGATCTCATCCATATGACTCTTAGAGGAGTCTCCTTTAGAATTACTATCAATATGATCATTGAGGTTACCAAATTGGTTAATGACAGTGATTACATTCACTAAGACAAGCATTCAATTACCATGGAGTTGGGGTATTTCAGAGATAAGGGCAAACATTTGGCCAAGGAGAATAGTGGCATTGTCAGGAAGGATCTTCCTGATTTATGAAACAGGGTTCTCATCCCTGTGATGCAATACTTGACAATAGATGAGTCAAATTATCCTTTGTGAAACTTTTATCTCATATTCCTTAATCATTTAAGGGATATCAAGTTCATTAATATACCGGAGTACTTGTATCGTTCGATGGAGCTATCGATCACCAGTGCCAAGGAAGAGACACCTTCACATTCAAAGCACTAGGGAATTCACTTGATGATTTTTAACTACGTGCTCTAGTGTCAAGCCCAGGCTCCTGCCCTACCTATCACAGACATAGTTGATGATCATCTCGTCGTTTCTGTGCCTAGTCTAGGATCTCCTCAAAGGAACGAGTGTCATGACCCTTCCTTGGCGGACTTTGAAATTTGATGGACTTATATTTTGTTATATATTTATCGATGGAATGTTTGGATATTCCTTGACTAGATGCTTAGATGTAAATGGTTTATGAAGGTAAATGATGCATATTGTTGATGGAATGTTTATTTACCTCATTATGATTTAAAAAAAAAATGGATTATATAGAACATGTGATATTTATTACCATTGAAATGATTTTTAGCATAGGTTACTCTATTCTATTATTATTACATTATATTATATATCTCATATTTTACATATTTGAGATATCATCCATCGGATATGCATTAGTTGGGGAGGTTATCAAGATTAGTTGAGTTGGTTCCATATCTCTCACCGAACTCAACTAAATTGTTCATGTATTATTTATACTTCAATGCAATGATGGATTGGTTGTTGGATTGCAATATGGTATCAGAGCCGAATGTCAAGGGTAAATAGATTGCATTTTTTCTAGGTAACATGGTAAGGTTCCCGTTCATAGTATGCGAGAGGCTAATACCTAGACCACTCTAGATCACACTAAAAAATTTGTGCAGGCTTTGCTAATCTGTTATTAAGGTAGCAAGCAACCCAAACCTTCCTATGAACATAGAAGATGGTTAATTGAGCATATTTACTGATAAAGCACATCAAACGGATTTTTTTAAAGGCTTGCACAGGAAGCACATTTGTAGCATGTCCTGCAGACCAACGTGGACTAGGTTCAATAACACAAAGGCGCAATGCCATTGGCACATGACCTTGCACAAAGCACTTCTGAATTGTAGGACATGTCAGATTACTGCGATTGTGAACCAACCAAAATTTGAGCACGTTTGGTTCCTGTTGAACGTAAGGAGAGTGGGAAGGTATAATTTTCCAGTTGATTTTATATAGTTTTTAATACAACCAAACAAGATGGACATCATTTTTTTTTAAACCTTTAATGCAATTGGTGGTCGGATTTGTTGTCCCACGGAGGTAGCACGACCAAAGTTTTTCTTTTAAACTTTTTGGTTCATCGCACATAAGAGGCACATAGTGCCTTTCCCATTTCAATAGCCTCGACAACAGAGTTGGCTGAGTGGGGCTTCTTAAGGCCTTCCTAAAGGAGTGACGGGGGTTAAAATCTCACTGTCTCCAAAATATTTTGGATAGCACGACCACAAAATTTCTAAGGTATTTCTTTTTAATACCTTTATTTTTCAAAAAAACAAAGCAAGTTTTCTTTGGAGAAATAAGGTAATTTTCCAAAACAAAGCAAGTCAAAAGAAAACAAGAAATACACCCTAGTGCAATTTTTTTTACCAAACCTATAGTGCATTTTTTTTGTGTTTTGGAGAGATAAGCACATTTGCACTTAGTTGATTTGTTTGTGTCAAGAAGTCAAATATATTTGATTACATTTGCACTCCACTCAAAACAAGAAACTAGTGAATTTTTCCATGGAGAGATAAGAAAATTTGGTTTCTTTTGCACTTTGAAAGGGTGTATAGCACAATTTTTCCTCCTTGTTTATTTTGCAATAAAAAGGGGGGATACCAAGCAATTTTTCCTTGCAAAATTCTAAGACAAAGGGGGAAGAAAATTGTGAATTTTGAAAGCAAAATTGAAATTGTGAGTTTGAATATCATTATTTTTGCAAAGTAAAAAAAAATTCAATTTTTTTTGCAAAAATCATTGTAACAAAGATGCATTTTCGGTGGTAACCGACATCTTTTAAAACTGGTATAGGTGCATTTTCGGTGGTAACCGACACCTAAGTGTTTAAATTTGTGGGTTCTTGTGATTGTTTTTGCATTTAAATTTCCTATTTTTTTGCATTTCAATCATAAGGTAAAATTAACAAGCAAGCAAAGAAAAGACCCCAAATTTTTACCTATTTGTGCAATTCAATTGCACGACAGTGTTCGGTATATGTGATACCTCTGGCCCACACTTACAGGTAATGTTGTCGTGCTTTGGGCTACTGTATCTGCCGCCTAACATAGCTGCAACAATGACGTCTGAGCTTGTTCTCTATAAATCATTGGGGAGAAATAAGGAAAACCAGTTTTGATATTCACTCCATTTTATACCCTAATTCTTTCTGATTGTTTGGCTTAAACTCCTCCAACTCATTATCCTTCTCTCTGAAGGGTTTTGAGGTAGGTGCCATCAATTTGATTGAATTCCCTTTCACGTACTCTTTGCAAGTATAAAGAAAGGGGGACCATTTGGTGTTATAAGGAACCTTCACAATGGCCATTGTTCACAAATATCTATCAGATTCATAGTTGCTAAAAGGTTCTAATTTTGCACCATGGAAGACAAATATGAGAGCTATCCTTCAGGTTGAATATTTATGGGATGTAGTGACTGGCACTACAAAACGTCCTACAACAGCAAGGGCAGATCAAGAGGCCTTTGATAAGAAGGATAGAAGATGTCTCATGTTTATTCTGCTTGCTACTACAGATGAGGTCCAACCTCATATCTGTGATGCCAAATCTGGTAAGGAAGCTTGGGATGCTTTGATTACCATTTATGAAGGGAAGAATCAGTCCACTATTCTAAACCTTCAAACTCAACTACATACACTCAGTATGAAATCTGGTGAGACAGTTGACCTATTCCTATGTAGAGTGGCAAAATTGAAAGCCAAATTGAATGCTATGGGAGAGACAGTGGTAGATACTCTCTTGACCTCAATCATCTTGAGAGCTTTGCCAGAATCCTACAAGGTGTTGATCACATCTCTTAATGTGTCTGGTAGACAAGTTTCCTTTGTGGAATTGGTGAATTTGCTTCAAACTGAGGAGGCAAATCAGTTTCAGAAAGATGAAGTGCTAGATAATGCCCTCTACACCAAATAAGGGGGTAAGAAATAAGGTAATTTTCAAAAGGGAGGATCTTCATCAAAAGGAAAAGGGAAACAACATCAGCAGAAAGATAAACAATATTGCAAAATTTGTGATATGAATAACCATGACACCAACAGGTGTTGGTTTAAGAATAAACAACATAATGACCAAGATCACAAGAAGAAGGGAAAAGGGAAATACAAACCATAGAAAAAGAATAAGCAACCCAAGGGGAATGTTGCTTATGTCGAATCAGACTCGAACTCAGATTTTGAGTGAGCACACAAGGTGCTCATGACTCACACTTCATCCAAGCAGAAAGATGCAGTGTGGTATATTGATTCTGGTGCTAGTAAACACATGATTGGAGATAGATCATGGTTTGAGATATTTGAGGAAAAGGAAGGTAAGCTAGTGATAATTGTTGACAATCAAACCTACCAAGTCTAGGGTGAAGGAGATGTTTCTATCACTCTTCCAGATGGCAAATGTCAGATTGAGAAGGTACTCTATGTTCCTGGATTGGCCAACAATTTGTTGTCCGTCCCTCAGATCTTGGATAGAGACATGAATGTTGTTTTCCATGTTGAGGAGGGCAGAAAGAGATGTTTCATCACCAAAAAGGGAAAGCATGTAGCAACAGGATCATACAAGCATGGCTTGTTCATTTTAGATGTCGTTTCCATGCCTCATGTTGCCATGGTAGTGAAAAAAAAGGAGGCTACTTCTCTTTGGCACAAGAGATATGGGCATCTGAGTTCAGGATATTTGCTCGAGTTGAGAAAATATGAGATGGTGAAAGGCCTTCCCAACCTTTCATCCACATTGCTAGTATGCTCAGATTGCTTAGTAGGGAAGCAACATCAGGTACCATTTGAGGTTAGCTCTTCAAGAGCTAAGAAACCTTTGGAGTTGGTACACACCGATCTGTGTGGTCCTATGCCAAACAACTATGGTGGAAAGAGGTATTTTCAATTGTTTGTTGATGATTACTCATGGAAGATGTGGGTTTTCTTTCTTCAATTGAAGTTAGAGGTATTTTTATACTTTTAGTAGTTCAAGAAGCTTGTTGAGAAGGAGTCAGGATGTTCCATCAAAACCCTCCGCTCAGATCGAGGGGGGAATATACCTCTAAGGAATTTTCATCATTTTTGAATGAACATGGGATTAAGAGACAACTGACCACAACCTATACTCCACAAAAAAATGGAGTTGTTGAAAGGAGGAATCATTCCATTATGGAAATGGTTTGATGTATGCTTAAGGGGGCACATCTTGAGCATGAGTATTGGGTAGAAGCAGTGAATACAACATCATACCTCCTGAATAGAGCACCCACAAGAGCTCTACAGGGCAAGACTCCACAAGAAGCATGGAGTGGTAAGAAACCCTCCATTTCTCATCTAAGAGTTTTTGGATGTAAGGCATTCATGCACATACCAAAATAGAAGAGGAAGAAGTTAGATGAGAAAACCCTACAATGTATTTTTCTTGGTTATGATGAGCATTCAAAGGGATATCGGTTGATAGATCCTATGACCAAGAAAACACACATAAGTAGAGATGTGGTATTTGATGAAGCTTTCACATCAGATAACACTTCTACAACTGTATACCTTGAGGAAGAGGAGCCTAAGAAAGAGGTTCCACCCCCATAGAACAAGGTTCCAAAATGGTATACTAGTACATTGAGAGATTCAAAGTTGACATCACTTCCAGATCTAACTCTAGATCGACCTTGTACTCGCAGTATGACTCAGTAGATGAGAGCAGAGGCATCTACTTCAGAGGTTGATGAGCTTTACCAACAATTTGATGAACTATCTGTAGATGCAAAGGAAGAAAGAGAAACATATATGGATGATGAGAGGGTTTATATGTCAGCATTGGATGAAAATGAACCCACAACAGTTCAAGATGCACTTAGTGAGCCTCAGTGGAAGGCTGCTATGGATGCAGAACATACATCTCTCATGAAAAATCATACATGGAAGCTAGTTAATCTACCTTCAAGAAAGAAGCCCATTGGCTGCAAATGGGTGTTCAAAGTGAAGTATAAGGCAGATGGTACTATTGATAAGCATAAGGCCCATCTTGTTGCAAAGGGCTATGCTCAGAAAGAAGGCATAGATTATGAAGAGACTTTTACCCCTACTACAAAAATGACTACCATTCGAGTACTTTGTGCCATGGCAGCTCAGTTTGGGTGGAAGTTACATCATATGGATGTAAAAAGTGCTTTCTTGAATGGTGATCTACAAGAAGAAGTGTACATGACCCAACCAGAAGGATTTGTGGTTGAAGGGCAAGAACAAAAAGTTTGCAAGTTGATCAAATCCTTGTATGGGCTAAAACAAGCTCCACGAGCTTGGTACATCAAAATAGATAGTCACCTGGTGCAACATGGATTCAAAAGAAGTCCTTCAGATGCAAATATCTATATCAAGAACAATGGTTCTGACATAGTGATTTTGGTGCTATATGTAGATGATCTAATCATAACAGGGAGTTCAGAGAACATGATTGATGCAGTGAAAGATGATTTGAAATAATATTTTGAAATGATAGATCTAGGACTTCTTCACTATTGTCTTGGTTTGGAAGTGACTCAAAAAAAGAATCATATCAGAGTAACACAAAAGAAGTATGCCAAGACATTGGTTGATAAATATCGCATGACTGACTACAAGTCTAAAGCAACTCCAATGGATCCAGGACTTAAGTTATCGTGATATGATAAATCACCATAGGTAGATGGTACTCTCTATCACCAACTGATTGGGAGTCTCATATATCTAACAAATACCAGGCCAGATCTCAGTTTTGCTATGGGTTATCTTTCAAGGTTCATGCAGGAACCTAAGGTGAGTCATTGGAAAGCAACAAAGAGAGTTCTTCATTATGTCCATGGTAGTACAGACTATGGCCTGGAGTACAAGAAGAATGACAAGTTCTTCTTACAAGGATACACGGACTCAGACTATGTCGGATCCATTGATGATCGTAAGTCGACTTCTGGATACATTTTCCATCTTGGATCTGGACCTATCTCTTGGCACAGTAAGAAGCAGTAGGTGGTTGCTTTATCTTCTACAGAGGCAGAATATCATGCAGCAAGTGGAGCAGTCTATGAGATAATGTGGTTAAGTCACATTCTTACAAACATGGGTCTTCCAAAGAATCTTCCACTTCATTTGTTTTGCGACAATCAAGGTGTTTTGAATCTTGTCAAGAATCCAGTATTTCATGAGCGTACCAAACACATTGACACTCGATGTCATTTCATTTGTGATGAAGTTCCAAAGCACCATATTCAGCTCCAGTACATTCCCACTAATGAACAAGTTGCAGATATTCTCACCAAGGCACTTGCACGTGTCAAATTTGACTTGTTTCACAATGCTCTTTGTATATCCAAATAATGTAATAAGGGGGGATGTTAGCATAGGTTCCTCTATTCTATTATTATTACATTATATTATATATCTCATATTTGCATATTTGAGATATCATCCATCGGATATGCATTAGTTGGGGAGGTTATCAAGATTAGTTGAGTTGGTTCCATATCTCTCACCGAACTCAACTAAATTGTTCATGTATTATTTATACTTCAATGCATTGATGGATTGGTTGTTGGATCACAATAATGATTGATTATTTCATGGGTAATTTCTACAAAATATTTTAATTAATAGAATATGATGTTGCTAATGGAATTGCACTCTTTCCGGAGGAACATGTTTCAAACAAGTGGTAGAAAGAAATAGCCACCGAGAAGGGATGCCTTAAGGGAAGTGATGTAATGGGTAATTTGTCAAAATGAATAAAGGGGAAACATGGATGAATGCTCCATTCATGGAGATGCATATCATAATATGCATATAACAGAGAAACACCAAGCTTTAAAGAATGTGTTGGCTAGATAATAGTATTCTTAAAAGATGGAATTTTATTTGGTTAAAACATGGCAACATAAGAAAAGATGATTGTTTACTTTTACTATTTTGTTTCCACTAAAAATATCAACATTAAAAGGACTCATGGTGATTTTTGATTTCATTATGATAGCCAGTAGGGAAAAGAGTTTTTTATTTCTACATGTTGCATTGTTTGCATACCTAGGTGTTTGTTATGTGGAAATGGGGTAATATGGAACCCAAGGACCTGAATTGCATAGTTTTAAAAAAAGGAAATATTGTTTGCAAATTTTTAAGCTTATAAGTGTCCTAAAGGAGAAGTTTATCTTGCTTTGTCGAGGAGAATATTTCCTTGAGTTCCAAAGAGTGGGGAGCTCAACGTTTATTTGGTGAAACCACCGAGTTAGCTGGGCAGTGGGAATTGAGGAAAGATCTACCTTGAACCGATGAAAAAAAAATTGGTTTTTGGGGAGAGGGAGAAAGGAAGAAAAAAGAGATCACCATCAAAAAGGAAGAACTACATTGAACAGGAACGTTCGTGATAACTACGACCAAGACCTAGGTAGATTCAAAGCTTATTCTTGGTTTGTTTCGGTTTAAGCCTGACTGATTGTCATGCATGTGTAGATACATTTATTTAGTTTATTTTACTTAAGGAGAGATTTCATTAAATAATATGGACTACGTAATAGATGATGGGATTTGGGTGTAATTGAATATATCCAATTGTTCTAAAATCTAGAAGGAATGAGTGGAATTATTATAATAAGAACATGGATTGATGAGCAAACTTTCCTGAATTGGTATTGTTGGAATGGATAAAACGTTAGTAGCTTTATTAAATGAAATATTACGTAGCTAGTATTCCTTTTGAGAATATTTGCTTCATGTATGATAATCAATAGTAGTTTATTGTTGAAAAATGTTTTTGGTGGTGGTAAAGAATGACGTTTATTCTTCAAAAAATGTGAATTGGTTATTTATTGTTTGGTAAATAAAATACATTAGAGAATTTGATGATGATTTGTCTTATGTTTGATAGAGATTTTTTGTGCATCGTCTATTAAAAAAGATGATTGTTGGAATACTTTTCCATGGAATGGAGTGGAATGCTAATGCTAGATGTGCTGGTTTTTATCTAAGATGTAGATGAAATTCATGGAATTTATTTCGCATGCATGGCTTATCCACCAGATGGACTCGGCTTATGAATTTATGTTGGTGCTTTGTTATACAATATGAATGGGATATGTATTTAAACTAAGACTTAATGCTTGGTAAAATGTGAAATTGAGTATGTATTGTGTGTAAGAGGTTCTTGCACTATTGTTGATTGGAGCCATCTCTGATCCCTATATAAGGTATTCTTTCTCGTTGGTTCTAAAGAAAAAGTGCATGGAGTAAGAATGATTGCCAAAACAAATATTAGAGCAGTAACGGTTTTCTAGTCTTTTCAGGATATGGAAGAAAATCGAGAACATGGTTTCATATTAAATTGTTGTGTCAATTATATTTTGTAACTGAGGAAGTGGTTGATTATATTCTAAAATGAAAGTTTTGAGAGGAAAGCCATTCATCAATTGAACCATGTATTGAAAATGGGATAGACATCTGTTCTATCAACTGAATATTTTAATTGGTTGTAATATTTTGGAGAGGAAATAGCTTACATATTGAGTTGCCGATTTTTAAAGTTAGGATTGGGTGTTTTATTAAAAGCGGGATCTATTATTATATGGTTTTACTTTCGGATTCGTGTGTTGATTAAGTTTATGGTTGTGCAAACATGATGATAAATTAAATAAAAATCTGAATTAAAGTTCTTAAAGATGTAAGTCTATAGTAGAGGTATATATGAGTTAGTTTATTATTCTCTTACTTGCTTAATGAACATTTTAATGAAATAACCACTATTGCACGTAAACCAACACCTATTTTTGAGATAGTCTATACAGAAGTAAAGTAAAGCAATGGACAAACCATAATATTCCCTCATGGATTAAATTTAGATTAAGTCAATCTATGTATAATGTAAAATAAAATTGGTAAACACAACTCCAAAAGGAATGTGATGGCCATCAATTCTAGCCTAAGTTATCCACGTTCAAACTTTCTTATAGGAGTTGGGTGAGAGTGAGATTCGTCTAAGGTTGACTAGATAAGAGAAAGCACCGAGTGGAGAGTTTTAGAAAAAATGTTGTTAGCAATAGAGACTTTGTAAAACAAAACTTAAGAACAATTGACTAGATCATTGACAGATGAGGGTGAAAGTCAACAATAAATATTGTTAAGCATATTTTCATAGATGGACTTATGTGAATATGATGATTTGGAGAATAAGGAATTAGTATGGCTAATGTATTTGGCACTTAGTGCTCTTGATCTAATATAATTTTGTAGAGTAGAAATTTGTGTATGTCCTTAGTGCTCTTACACTAAAAGACTTGTGTAATGAGTAGAGATTAGGACTTTACCTTTAAAAAGAATGAAAGGAATAATCTAGCTAGCTTACAAAAAGGCTAAGGAAGTTGGTATGAAATAAATATGCATCTAGTACTTATCAATGATAGACTTGTGGTTATGTAGGGATGGATGCACTTGTAAGCCATGATGTGCTCAATAGACAAAGTTTCATAAGTAAGAACATCTTTAGTAAAATATCACTAGAGACTCATCCAACTAACTTTTGGAATCAAAACTCAACCAATCTTCAGGGAAAAAAACTTAATATGTTGAGGAGGAAAAATTGGATTGTGACATTTGATATTAGAGCATGGTTCATAGTGGAATATGTTTACTATGCAAAACTAGATGTGGTGTGTAAAATAAAATATATCTATGTGTAGGATATCCATTGCTCAAATAGAATAGTTGATGAGAATAGACCCATTTTATTATTTAGAATAATTAGAAATACAATTAATGCGGTGAATTGATTCCTATTGTCTCTCATATGTGTGGCTAGGGAAAATACCACCAAAGAGAATGAGAGGAAGTGCTGTCCCATTGACAATACAAACATGATGGACTAATGTAGAGGATAGGAACCTAGATGTAGGTTCAAAGAACCCTAGAAATGAAAGAGAGAATCCTAGTAATGAGAGAGAGAATCTCACTGCCATAGTAGCCCTATTTCGAGAGAAAGTATAAACACAAGCAATTGCTGGATGTCGTGTTGAATCAGGAAGCATAGGCTAGAAATTCTAGAATGAGATAGGTAAACGAACCCCTTACTAAGGCACAACAGGATAGGTTATTATTGGAGGTTGAGTTGGGTAAGGAAATGAAATATTTAAAGTCTTTCAAGTTCAATGAAGAGGAATATGGTGATAAAGTCGAAGCTTGGTTGAAATAGATAGAAACCTACTATAATATGAAGAAATTTTCCTCTAGTACTTGAACATCCTATGCCACACTGCATTTGCAAGGTGATGGATTGGATTGGTGGGAAAATTTTAGTGAGGATTGAAAACTTGCGGCAACAATCGACTTAAAATGGGAAGAATTTGTAGTAGCTTTTAAAGAGATATTCTTCTTGGAGAAATTTTATTCCTAGAAGTTTGAGTTCACTAAAATTCAATAGTAAACTAGGACAGTGAAAAAATATTATTAAATATTTATCAAGCTACTAAAATATGTGCCTGCATTCAATTAGAAAATGAAGATCCATAAGTTTATACTAGGAGCAGATACTAGAATAAGGCAAGAGGTAGATATGCGGGAACCTACTACTCTGTAGAAGGCTTATGATTTGGCCAAAAAAGCTGAAATATATCTCAAACCCTATTTCAATTATGAAAGTTTAGATGAACAGGGTAGAGAGGCATTAAGGAAAAAAACAACGTAGATTTTGTAAAGTGGAAAAAAGAACAGAAAAATAAAAGTATCCCTAGACAAGAAAAAAGGAATGATAGGAAGCAAGGAAAGTTCAAGAAAAGGTTCCAAGGAAAGACCGTAATCACAACAATGGTAACAACAGACCACCACAGGGATAAAATAATCCTCCACTTGCAAAAAAAGTAGAAGGATAAAAGTAGAAGGTACACCTAGGAACGAAAGAAAGATGCTTTCTTTGTAGAGGACCACATTATACCAGTAATTATCTACACAAGACAAGAACAAGTTCAAAGGGAAAGGAACCGATGTACAAAGAACCTGCATCTAAGGAACCCGCACACAAGATTTATGTTGCAATAGGGAATCAAAATCTGGAAGGTCAAGCCATGCCACTATTGATAAAGGGTAATATTTTTGGTAAGAATGTTAAAATATTAATTGATAGTGGTGCTACAAATAGCTTTATTTCCACTAGTTTAGCTAAAGATATTTCAAAAATACCAAGAATCTTGACACATGGGTGGAAGGTCGAGTATGGTTCAGGATAAACCTACTTCGTTAATCAATGTTACCCTATGGAAAAAATCACCTTATCTAGTGAAATGACAATGGAATGCCTGCATGTGGAGCCATTGTATGTCTTTGATATCATCCTAGGAATGGATTGATTGCAAGTGCACAAGGCGATACTCAATTTTAAATAAATATAGATTGAATACATGGAATATGGTGGAGATGTACGAAGGGCGTATATCCTGCAAGGGGCTTTTCAACCTCAAGTTATTTTGACAATGCAACTCAAGAAAGCCATAAAAAAGGAGGAATGGTCTATGTTGTTAAGATAAATGAAATCAAGGAAGAAAATAAGGAAGAGTTGTTCAGGAAATACCTAATTCTTCAGGATTTTAGGGATGTATTTATAGAGGATTTACCTAGATTACCACCCAAACATGAATTTTACTTCACAATTGAGCTTCAACCTAGAACTGATGATGAGGCCTGGAAATGCCTCAATCATAACATGTTTTGTACACTAAAAATGCCTATAAACTCTTATGTTTTATCTGATATGTTAGTTAAGTTGATTTAATATGCTGTATATTAACCATTTTGCATGATCAATGTATTTGAAATATTATATGTTGATTTTACGACTTTTTGCATAGTTTTGTGTTCTTTTTGCTATGATTTGCTACAATGGGATATGCTTAGAATAATAGCAGCATTTCACTAATCATATTTTGATTTGTCTCAAGCATTTACTTCACCTAAATCGCAGCGAGTGCAAGCAAACTGTTCTTGTGCAGCAAAAGCTGGTCTTTCCCATGTAAATTCCAGCCGATTGTCCATAAATAGCAAGGCATGGAATTCACATGAGGAAAGGGATGAAGACCATTAGAATTTGATCTTAGGAGATAACCCACCGAGAGATGCGAGAAGAAATCAATGGAAAAGCATATATTTGTTCATACCAAGATATCTTCGGAATGAACAGGATATCTTCGGAATGAAGGAACACGGCATCTTCGGAATGAGCGGATCTTCGGAATGAAGAATGCGGCGTCTTCGAAATGAGCGGATCTTCGGAATGAAGCATGCAGTATCTTCGGAATGAGCGATCTTCGGAATGAGAATGCAGTATCTTCGGAATGAGCGATCTTGGAATGAAAACGCATTGTCTTCGGAATGAAGCCACTTATCTTCGGAATGAAGAACAGAATGTGTTTTTGACCTTTTGACCGATTTTTGAAGCCGAAAAAGGGAAATAAAGGTTGGAAAAAGTAAAGAGAAATATCTTCCATCTGTCTTTGCCGTCATTGCCGACCAAAGCCATCATTAAGGAAAAGATCAAGTTTTAGTCCTCTTCTAGAATAAAACCGAGAATTTGTTGCGACATTGTAGGATTAGATCTTTTTGATATTCTTTGTTTGTAATCGAGATCATAGGATAGCTATAAATATTGCTCCCATTCAGGTTGAGCGAGGTAGATAGAAAAAGAGGTAGAAAATAGAGTAAGGAAGCTAGCGAGAAAATACGAGTATAACTAGAAATTATATTACGATCCTGTAAGATTTTTAGTAAATTCTTGTAATCATGTCTTTTGATCAATAAAGTGCACAGTTCTATTTCAAATTACTTGTAAATGAATGTGATTAAGATTTAGAAAAAGAGAGAGACTTACACCTTCTTATGGATAAAGAGGCTGGCCACTTCCAGACCTAGGAGGAGGACTAACAAAGCAGAATGAGTTGTAGAACTTGTTATGTCAATTGCTTGTAAATAGTTGACAATATTTGCAGTATTAGTTTATTTATGCTTAGATTAATCTTGTGCTTAAAGTTTTAGTTGCAATCTTACTTTCGACAAAGTTTCCACTTTATTTTTAGATTGTTATTTCCAGAATTTACTGTTTTTCAGCAATTTCCTGCATTTTATGTTTTGCTGTCAAAATCTGAACAGAAGATTGACAACCTTATTACAGAACTTTGATAGTTTTTATTTCCACATTAGATCTAAACTTTCATTACTGCAAAAGTAATTAGATTTCCTTTCTGCAATTAGGATCAGACTTTCAATTCTACAACTATTAATTACGCAATATAATTAGGTCTCATTACGCAATTGTAATTAGGACTTCATTTCTACAGTTAATGATTAGTTTCCAATTATGCAACTTAGATTCAGATTTAATTTATGCAATTTAGAGATAGGAATGTTCCAAAACCCCCACACAATCGGTTCCACCAATAAGACTTGTTGCCCTAGATTGACCTAAGTTATAGTTGTTTCACTTCTTCTCCTACAGATAGCCTTGTACACTGCCCTGGATTGATAGATTCATTGAGAATTAATGATGGTATAATGACTACGCATCATTTTGGCACCGTTGTCGGGGAATAGTGTTGTCAGAAGAAAACAAATAGTCCAATAGTTGTAATCAGACTAAACTGTGAACATTCAGGTTAAAATCTGAATATAACGCAGAGTAAGATAACAACTATTGACTTAATTTATGTCATTTAGGAGTAAACATGAATGAGTAAGTCTAGGGATACTCCAAAGGATCCCTGGCTTGTCCCATTAAGGAGATCTTCACGCCTAAGGGGTGAATCAACTGTGTTTGAACTACCTGAAAGATTGATAGAAAAATCACCGAGTCTCACCATCGGTAGAACATTTTGAGAAAGGAAAATCACCAATTTTATCAACGGAATATCTTAAGGAAGATAATTCATCGGACTCATCAACGAGAGAAGCTTGGACCTCTTGAGAGAACAATTTGGAAAGCTTTAACTTCTCCTAGGAAACAAGAAACTATGGCGAGAAGGAGGCAATGCGGATGGCCGGCATGGCTATGTTCATAATGAAGGGGATGATCAGGATATACTCCAACCATCCAGAACATTTGAATATCCTATTCATCTGAATCCAACACAAAACTCTCCCATGAAGACCATTTCACCTTCGGTACTTCCAACCTTTCGAGGTGTTGTATCTGAAGATCCTGATAGATTTTTGTTTGAATTCAAGGTAGTGTGTCAGACCTATGATTATATAAATGACAATAAAAAACTTAAGGTTTTCCCTCAACTCTCAAGGATTCGACATTACGTTGGTTCATGAGCTTAGAGCCAAATTCCATAAGAACACGGGATCAAATGGAGACTGTCTTTTTAGACAAATATCAAGAATACTGCCGTGTAAGGAATAGAAAAGATGAGTTATTTAGAATCAAGCAGGAAGATGATGAGACCTTGGAAGATTATCTTGATAGGTTCTCCTTTGTTCAAAGGAGATGTGGACTAGTAGAACCAGAATTGTGTAAAACTATCTTTTTGAGAGGATTGCAAGATGAATCCAGAGAAGTTCTAGATTTAATGGGAAAAGGGGATGTAACCACTCTCAGTAATGAGGAAATTATGGATCTCTGCAGGAATTACTCTCGCACTAAGCAGAGAAGAAGAAAAAGCCGCACAAATGGCACTGATGTAAAGGACATGATAGAGGAACTTGCAAATTTCAAAACTGATATCCTAGTGCATCTAAACACTACTTTAGGGGAAATCTCTGCAAAAGCTAAAAACACAGAACCTTTGGCAATTTATTGCCCAAGATGTAGAAGTAAACATGCTTTCCGGGAATGTCCTTTGAATAAAACATCTATCTCGACCATTTGTAGTATCTGTTCAAAAAGGCATTCAAGTGATCAATGCCACTGCTACCACAACTCAAAGCTGTGTTAGAAAACCAGACTGAGGAACTCAACTATATTGGACCAAAACAAGGGGGAATTTCTCTCAATATCAAAATCCCCCTCGTTTTCCTACAAATTGGGGGCATAATCCTGGTATTATGCCTTGGGGACAATTAGAACCACCCCAACGTCCTTGGAATTATCCTCAATGGACAAATTCCCAAGAATGGCCACAATCAAATTGGAGTAACTTGACTGGAATCGAGAATCAAAACAACCCCTCATGGAATCAAAACAATCCAGCTTGGAATCAAAATCGGACTAATCCACATTGGGTGCAAAACCAACCACGGTGGAATCGGCAATACCAGTCCTATCCAAGGCGACAAAGGAATCAAGGTCAAACTCAGCATTTGTTGCCTGCACCTAATCAAAATTTTCAAGAAAAACAACAGCAAACACAACAAGTGAAACAACCTCAATTGCCAGCTCAGCCAGTCACTAATCCAAATAGTGTAAGACAGACACCTCCTGTCTATGTGGCTGAAGCTGAAGAAAATATTGAAATTAATGTTCTTGATTGTAGCGATATCCAACTCCGTTCAGGGAAAGTTGTACCTGAACCAATTTTAATGGAAATCAAAGATAATGAAAAGCAAGAATCATCGGAACCAAGAGAGAATCCAACCAACAATAGAAACAGAAAAATTGGATCCAACAATAGAAAAAGAGACACAAGCAGAACAATTACCAAGGATAGTTCCATATCCTGAAAGACTTAATGCAATACCAAAAATTTTTGAGTCAGAATTGGTCAAAGAACTCAAAAAGTTGACTATCTCATTACCCTTATTGCAAGCCATTAAGGAAATACCAGAAATTAACAGTACTGTCCAAAATTTGTGCATTAAAAGAGCAGGAAGAAAGAAGAAAGCATTCCCCAAGGCGTGCGAGGTTGAAGGGAAGATAGCTGATCTCTTATCCGGAAAACTACTACCTCCAAAGTATAGTGATCCGGGAAGCCCGATTATCCACGGTCACCATAGGTTCGGTACCAATATCAAATGTTTTAGTGGATCTAGGAGCTGCAATAAATGTCATGACTAAAGATACAATGGAACAATTACGGCTCAAACATCTCGGCCCCACATTTTACAGTTTTAGAAATGGGTGATAGGTCGGTTGCAAAACCTGAAGGAATCATTGAAGATGTCCCTATAGAAGTTTCTTCTTGGGAATTCCCTCAGATTTTCTGGTTTCTGACCAAGAAATTCAGCACATGGATATCCCATTATTTTGGGAAGACCTTGGCTTGCAAGCTAGACGACCTTCATAGGCTGAGATCTGGAAATATGACTATTTCAAATGGTATTGAGCTGAAACAAATTTCTTTATATCCTCCTGCCAAAACCATCTAGCAAATTTTTAGGTCGGTTATGGTTTCGACTCAGATGAAGAACCAGAAGAGGTCATTTCTACACTAGCTACCTTAGTAGTAAGAGAACACACAGAAGACCTCAGTGACACAGAAAACTTAGAAAATGAAACAATCCTGATGAATGTTCCGCATGAACAAGGTTTAGAAGGGGAAGCAACAAATATCCAACAATTGATAAGTAATGAGGAGAATCAAAAATCTGAAGATGAATCATCTATGCTATCACGGGGAAACTCTGTTTCACTACCACATGGATGGCACCATCATCTAATTTTTCCTTCTCACTATTCCATACAAGATATGCTTCCCTCAAGCGGCAATGAAATAGAAGCTGCTTCGTTTCTCCCATCTCGACAATGTCCTCTTAATCCCTTAAACACCAAATATGAAGGAGTGAATTCAGGTCCTTCTAAATACAAAACAAATAGAAGTCCGACCAGGCAAATTTTTGAACATCTATGACCGACTTACTAGGGAAGAGGAAGAAAAATTGATAGTTGTTTTGACGAAGCATGTTCATGCTTTTGCTTGGAACTACAAAGATATGTCGGGAGTTCATCTCGATATATGTACCCATAGAATCTATCTTGAAGAAGTCAAGCCGGTCAGACAACCTCAAAGAAGATTGAATCCTGCCTTAAGAGATATTGTGAAAGAAGAAATTGAAAAACTCCTGGAAGTAGGATTCATTTACCCAATTTATGATAGCCAATGGGTTTCTCCATTGGTAATAGTTCCTAAGAAAAATGGAAAAATGAGAGTATGTGTAGACTATAGAGAATTGAATAAGGTGACATACAAAGACCATTTTCCATTACCTTTCATAGATCAAGTGTTAGATACTCTTTTTGGAAAAAGATACTTTTGTTTTCTTGATGGATTTAGTGGATATAATCAAATTCAGATTGCACATGAAGATCAAGAAAAGACAACTTTTACATGTCCATGGGGAACATTTGCCTATAGGGTTTTACCTTTTGGTTTGTGTAATGCCCCAACAACTTTTCAGCGAGCGAGTCCTAGCAATTTTTGCTGATCCGACCACCAAAAGTGTTGAAATTTACATGGATGATTTCAGAGTATGTGGACAAACTTTTGATTTTACATTGGAAAATCTTGACAAAGTCTTAACTCGTTGTGAAACATACCACTTATCCTTAAATCCAGATAAATGCTTCATGATGATGAAGGAAGGGATAGTTCTTGGTCATCACATCTCTCCTGAAGGGATCCAAGTTGATCCAAAGAAAGTTGAAATTATCAAGAATCTCCTTCCTCCTAAAACTCAGACTAATGTCGGAAGCTTCCTAGGACACATTGGTTTTTACCGTGAGGTTTATTCCCAACTTTAGTACAATAGCCGGTCCTATGTTTGCCTTATTGACTAAAGATTCTGAATTCTCTGGACTGCAAAATGTCGGGAAGCATTTGAAGCTTTGAAAGAGAAATTGATAACTCCACCTGTGCTCGGAGGACCTAATTGGACATTACCATTTCACATTCAGGTGATGCCTCCAATACGGCAATTGGAGCGAGCATTAGGACAAATTGATAATGGTGAACATTATACCATCTACAACATTAGCAAGAACTTGACAGGAGGAGAGAAAAATTATACAACAAGCGAGAAAGAATTCCTAGCGATAATTTATGCCATCAACAAATTCGGGCATTATATCACGAGGTTATCAAATATTTATTCACACGAGATCATACAACCATTAAGTATTTGATGAATAAACCTATGGTAAGTGCAAGAATTATTCGTTGGTTCTTTATTCTTGCAAGAATTTGATATCACCATAATCAACAAACCGGGAAAAGCTAATGTTGTGGCAGATTTCTTGTCTAGGTTACAGAACACAAATGAAGGGGAATTAGTTGATGACACTTTTCCTGATGAAAAACTATTTGCTATATCAGTTCAATCACCTTGGTTTGCAGATATAACCAATTATTTTGTCACAGGGAAATTTCCTTCACATTTTACTTCAAAACAGAAAAAACAATTGATCAAACGAGTTCTTCTTTTGAATGGATTAAGGGTATGCTTTTTAAATGCGAGTCCTGACCATGTGTTACGTAGGTGCATCCGAAAGGATGAAGTGTATGATATCCTTAGAGCTTGTCATGATGAACCCTCAGGTGGACACTATTCCGTAAAAAGCACAGTTAGAAAAATCTTGGGGATAGGATATTATTGGCCATCTCTTCACAAGGATGTGAAAAAGTACACGAGGCATTGTGATGCATGCCAAAGAATGGGGAAACCCACTCATACAAATGAGATGCCATTGCAGCCTCAAATGGTTTTAGAACCATTTGAGAGGTGGGGAACTTGATTTTGTAGGACCTATTGATCCACCTTCTCAAGGAAAGGTGCATATTCTAGTATGCACTGATTACCTGACAAAGTGGGTAGAGGTGCGTGCTTTCAAACATGCTCGTGAAGAGAAGGTCGCTGATTTCCTGTATACTCAGATTTTTCAGAGATTTGGAGCTCCACGGTCTATCACCACAGACCAAGGACCCCAATTTGCATCCAAAGTCATAAAAGCATTTACTGATAATTGTATGAAATCAAACATAGGAAATCATCACCTTACCACCCACAAGCAAATGGCCGAGGTTGAAGTAACAAACGAGGGAACTAGAACGCATCTTGACAAAAACAGTAGCTTTTCATAGGAAAAATTGGCTAGACAAATTACAGAAGCGGTTTGGGCCTACAATACTACTTGGAAGTCCACTACTTGGATTCACACCTTATGAACTAGTCTTTGGTAAAAAGCCTCTCTTACCTATTGAATTTGAGCTACTAACATTGCGCACGACATTGGAAATTGGAATTGAATTATCGCGAGGCACGGACGGACAGGATTCTGCAGCTGAATGCATTGGATGAACTTAGATTGGATGCTCTGCACCAAAGCGAGGTAATTCGGGAGCGAGAGGAAGTTGTGGCATGACGGTCACATTCAGCGAGAGGAAACTTCAACAAGGAGATTGGGCTTTCTTGTTCGATTCTCAATATGAAGACTTCCCTGGAAAACTGAAAACTAGATGGTTGGGACCTTCTTTGGATTGAAGAGGTATTTAACAACGGAGCGGCTCGTTTATCCCCCATTGATGGGTCACGAAGAAAGTTGGTAGTGAATGGACATCGCCTCGGGGTATACCATACACCTCGACTAAAGAAGAATTCTTGCGGCAACTTGATAGTTTGGATACACAGCAGGTGGAAGAGATTCCTTCTTCCACTTCAAAACAATCAATATGATCCGTGGATTTCAAGAAAAAATAGAAAATAAAAAAAAATCAGAAAAATAGAAAACAAAAAGATGAATAAATTATGAGTATGAATTCCTTCATGGGCATGGTTTCAGGGGAAATCATGAAATTCCTTCATGGGCATAGTCAGGATCAAGAAAAAAAAAGAAAAAAAAGAGAGAAAAGGAGAGGTAAAAATAAAAAAAATGAAGAAAAAAAAAAAAAAAGAGAAAAATGAATAACCCAGCAGTGAAAACCTTTTCTTAAGGCACTACTGAGTTGGTGTGCATGAAAACCAGTTTTCAGGCATGCATAACCTTGAGAAATTTCTGAACCATCATTGTACAAATTCACCTAGTGCACTTGTTTTGAAATGTTGCGAGAAAATCTCAGTGAGAATATCAACAAAAGCGAGTCATTCTTCAAAAGCGGCATTAACTGTTTTTATCAGGTATATATTTCTTACATTTCTTCATTGTAAAATGATTGGTATATAGTATGTGACAATTAACCATTAGCATAAAAGGTATTCATAAGAGTTGGCATACTTAAAAACATGTTTTGAGAATGAAAATATTGATTTCTGCCTAATCTTCGGAACAAGAATGCCAAAAACAATACCTGTTGTATTATCTTCGGAATGAAATTGTCTTCAGAATGACAGCAAAATGAATGTTGCACTTTGTCTTCAGAAAGAAACTTTGTCTTCGGAATGACAATTTGTCTTCAGAATGAAACTTGGTCTTCAGAATGACGACTTGCTGCATCATCTTCGGAATGAAGATATGTCTTCGAAATGAAGATCTGTCTTCGGAATGGGGGTCTGTCTTCGGAATGACGATTTACTTTCACAATACAGCCTGATCTTCGAAATGAGGATTAATCTTGGAAATGAGGATTAATCTTTGGAATGAAAATTTTGCAAAGAAGATTTGTCTTCGGAAATGAAGACTGTCTTCGGAATGAGGTCATAATCTTGGAATGAGGATTTGTCTTGGGAATGAAGACCTGTCTTCGGAATGAGGTCATAATCTTCGAAATGAAATTTTGTTTGCGCAATAAGTTATAATCTTCGGAAAGAGCATTTCCACGTGGCATCCAAGAAGGTAAGATACGACAAAATCAAGATTTTTCTTAGTTGCATGCGAGGAAGGGACACGTGTCAATCAACACATGGTTTGTTTTTGCACTCATTGGAAATACGGAGAACATGACCAACCATATGCCACCAATTTTTAATGTCAATTAACATGCACGTGAGAATCTGCAAAACTAATGAGGTGGATCTGACGGCAAGGACATCCATGCAATTATCAACAAACAGGTGTACAGTGCAAAAGTAGAAATGTGTGCCATATTTCTTTTCGAAGACGTGTTGCGAGGTACAGTGCACAGGATACGGTTCATTTCGAAGAAGAAGACGAGAAATAGGGCAACGAGGGTTTTAACTTAAAACTCTGCAAATTTGCAACAGAAAATAGCCAGAAATCCTGTAGTAGAACAGCAGTCGCAGTGTACAATTTTTAAACAGAGAAAAATGGGGCGAAAGATCAAAACAGAGCCTACAGATACCAATTACCTCCGAGAAAATCCGACAGTTGTGCAAATTTTTGAAGACGGAGGGTTTATGACATTTTGGATAAATTCAATGGGTCTTCTGAAGATTTAGCTGGCATGTTCGCCCATACGTTCAGAAACAACCGAGCACATGTCAACGACATGTCTATTGAGGTAAGCCCTAAAATTTTAAGTCAGATTACAGAGCTGCCATTAGAAGGGATTTCAATTACTAGATCTGGCAAGAACACATTGGCAAATGTAGTTAATCAGTTTGTAGAAGAAAATGATAGAGAACCTGAATACTTAACCCATAACAACACATGCAAAGGGTTAAAAAGGGCCGACCTGCAGGAACCCTGGGATGAAGTAGCCACCTGGGTGATTAAGTTTTTGACCTATGAAGGGCAGTATGTGTTGTTGTCAGGGCATCATCTACGAATTTTAAACCATCTCAGACATGGTAGACAACAACCAGAAGTTAGGGTAAATCTTCCCTATATCTGTATCAAGAGTTAAAGAACATGGCAAAAAGATATCAGGAGGGTAAAGGAAGCCTTCGCCATCATGGCCTCATCAAATTAGTTTGCCAACACCATTTTAGAGGAAACCCTAGGAGTTTTGACAGATTTTACTCTAACCTAAATGATGTCATTTTTGGGGATGAAAGTGAGGAAGAAGAAGAACCAAATACTGCGATGTTGTTGTAGAAGAGGAAACAGCTACTGTAGAAAGTATTGCAGAAGTTGCTACAGAAAATGTTGCAGAGGATCTTTGCGAGAAGGTGCCCCTGAAGTGTTATGAGAACTACACCCCACCGATGCGAGAAAACCTTGCTCCTGAACCCTCAACTTCACAAGTTAAGAGACAAAAGAGAAGAGGATCTGGAACTAGCAGCAGAGCAGAAAAACAAAAGAAAGTTTGGTTTTCTGAAACTGCAACTGATTTGTCAGAACAGAGAAGTGAAACAAGGGAAACAGAGGCATCTAAAACTGACCCCATGACCCCTGCTGTCACCAAAAAATAGAGCAAAAAGAAGAATTTTGCATCGGAACTAGGAGGTCTACAAGAATCCATTTGAAAGAAACTACAGAACGGGTCATGGAGGAAGAAGATAGACCAAGTAGCCCAGATGTCACAGAGATACAACCAACATCTGACAACTTTCCAGAATTCCCTGAACAGATAGCTGAGGTAGAAACTGAGCAAGTTGGTTTGGAAGAGGCTACGGTTCAACGAGGCTACAGATATGGTAGATATCCTTATAGACAGTCTCACGAGCCTCCTGAACAAGAACAACTTGTTGCGAGAAGAAGAGATATTGGTTGAGGGACCAAGCGCAAGGATTTGTCGTATCGGCTTGAAGCGAGAAACGAAGTGGAAGACATCAGAGCGGTGAGGGTAGCAAGAAGTGTTGTCAAAACATAGACCAAATGGATCACAGAGAAAGAAAGCATCATTGAGATGCAAGAAAGAAAAATTGCGAGAACTTCGGCGGAGTGGCAGAACTAAAAAAATTGTTGTTGTCACAATCTGAAAAATAGCTAGCTATATCCCATGATGAAGATAATTTGGCTCAATTGCTTCTGGGTTTATCAAGAGCAGATGATTCTGATGAAGCAGACATGGGAGTCCATCCTGAAATAGCACTCCTTCATTCGAAGAAGTGCTGTTCATTCGAAGCGACACCATCTTATTACGAAGCATTGCCTTCTTGTTCGGAAGATACTTCAGAAATGGTGAGGAATATTGGAGAGGATGTTGAAAATGAGCCACCAACACAGAAACAGTCCCAACAGCAAGAAAATGTTCAAGTAAGTACTCCTACGAGGTCCCTGCATTTCAACTTGCTACACTTCTAGTAGAAACAGAGATAAGGGGTACAAGTAGAAATACTATCCGATGACAACCCCATAGAAATAGCAAATAAGGGGGTGCAAGTAGAGTTATTGACGGATGAACGACCGGTGGAAGTGGCGAAAAAAGGAGTTCGGACAAATCTGTTGCCTAGGATCCCCCTTATAGTAAGACCACCTAATATTATGTCTCTAGAGCGGTACAATGCGGACATAGCTAGTGGATGCTTAGATATGAACAACTTGCCAATAAAACTAAAAAATTCAAATTGGAAGCAAAATGGCTAGAAGCCAAGGACACGAAAATTCAGGCATTGAAAGAAAAGGTGTCGACTTATGTCACATTGTTGAATTTTTAGTCCAATTTAGACGACCGACCAGGTTTACAGCCTTATTTTGAAGGAAAAGTACCTCAGATGGCAGGTCATGAGGATTACTTCAAATCTTCCCTATAAATTGGACACTATTGAAGATTTTTTGGAAGCATATTTTAACAGTCCTTTTGAGCAGAAAAATCTCCTGTGTGAACTATTTTTACATAGTTTCTTCATTCCAGAGGAAGTTGACTCTCATCCTCAAATCTACATTGGAGATGTTCAGTTGAGAGCATTTATGTCTACTTTGCAAAATCAGCTTTATTGGGATCAAGAGAAAAGGCGGAATAAAGTGATTGAAACAAGGGCTGAGTTGTTAGTCAGAGCAATCCAGCCAAATCACCTAAATATCACTCAGCAGCACTTCTCAATGATGAACAGGGATGATATTAAGAGAATGTACTTGAACAATTTGAGGGATTGTGTGGCGGATTTAACAATTTTTGTGATCACAATTTCTTCCCGACATTGTCGGTATGCAGAGACAGATGGAATGAACTTTCCATGTCTTTGAGGAAAAGAGAACCTATCTCCCCCATCAATCTAGAATGGTCCAGAAGAAGAGCAGAAGGTGTAGTCCAAGCCGATCCGGATCATGCAACATAGCTGGATAGGTCTCGGGTTCGAGGCCTCCAACCATCATTACTCCAGTTCCATTCTACTTTGAGGAAGATGCCCGACTGATGAACAATTTGAATGGCAGAAACATTCGGGAAATAGGGGGTATTACATAGGCAAGAAGTTATTCTACGGGTCATGGAATCTAAACATGGACATATGCGATTCCATAGCCCAACAGAATGCATGAGGGCATGCATTAATATAAGTTGGGGGGAAAATGATGAGGCCTGGAAATGCCTCAATCATAACATGTTTTGTACACTAAAAATGCCTATAAACTCTTATGTTTTATCTGATATGTTAGTTAAGTTGATTTAATATGTTGTATATTAACCATTTTGCATGATCAATGTATTTGAAATATTATATGTTGATTTTACAGCTTTTTGCATAGTTTTGTGTTCTTTTTGCTATGATTTGCTACAATGGGATATGCTTAGAATAATAGCAACATTTCACTAATCATATTTTGATTTGTCTCAAGCATTTACTTCACCTAAATCGGCAACGAGTGCAAGCAAACTATTCTTGTGCAGCAAAAACTGGTCTTTCCCATGTAAATTCCAGCCAGCTGTCCATAAATAGCAAGGCATGGAATTCACATGAGGAAAGGGATGAAGACCATTAGAATTTGATCTTAGGAGATAACCCACCTGAGAGATGCAGAAGAAATCAATGGAAAAGCATATATTTGTTCATACCAAGATATCTTCGGAATGAAGGAACACAGCATCTTCGGAATGAGCGGATCTTCGGAATGAAGAATGCAGCGTCTTCGAAATGAGCGGATCTTCGGAATGAAGCATGCAGTATCTTCGGAATGAGCGATCTTCGGAATGAGAATGCGAGTATCTTCGGAATGAGCGATCTTCGGAATGAAAACTGCATTGTCTTCGGAATGAAGCCACTTATCTTGGAAATGAAGAACAGAATGTGTTTTTGACCTTTTGACCGATTTTTGAAGCCGAAAAAGGGAAATAAAGGTTGGAAAAAGTAAAGAGAAATATCTTCCATCTGTCTTTGCCGTCATTGCCGACCAAAGCCATCATTAAGGAAAAGATCAAGTTTTAGTCCTCTTCTAGGATAAAACCAGAATTTGTTGCAACATTGTAGGATTAGATCTTTTTGATATTCTTTGTTTGTAATCAGATCATAGGATAGCTATAAATATTGCTCCCGTTCAGGTTGAGCGAGGTAGATAGAAAAAGAGGTAGAAAATAGAGTAAGGAAGCTAGCAAAAAATACAGAGTATAACTAGAAATTGATTGTTACAGTCCTGTAACAATTTTTCAGCAGAATTCTTGTAATCATGTCTTTTGATCAATAAAGTGCACCAGTTCTATTTCAAATTACTTGTAAATGAATGTGATTAAGATTTAGAAAAAGAGAGAGACTTACACCTTCTTACGGACAAAGAGGCTGGCCACTTCCAGACCTAGGAGGAGGACTAACAAAGCGAGGTTTTTATTCGATTTTCTTTGCAGCGAGAATGAGTTGTAGAACTTGTTATGTCAATTGCTTGTAAATAGTTGACAATATTTGCGGTATTAGTTTATTTATGCTTAGATTAATCTTGTGCTTAAAGTTTTAGTTGCAATCTTACTTTCGACAAAGTTTCCACTTTATTTTCAGATTGTTATTTCCGAATTTACTTGTTTTTCAGCAATTTCCTGCATTTTATGTTTCTTTGTCAAAATCCGAACAAGAAGATTGACAACCTTACATTACGAGAACTTTGATAGTTTTTATTTCCACATTAGATCTAAACTTTCATTACTTGCAAAAGTAATTAGATTTCCTTTATGCAATTAGGATCAGACTTTCAATTCCGCAACTGTTAATTCTGCAATATAATTAGGTCTCATTCTGCAATTGTAATTAGGACTTCATTTCTGTAGTTAATGATTAGTTTCCAATTCTGCAACTTAGATTCAGATTTAATTTATGCAATTTAGAGATAGGAATGTTCCAAAACCCCCCCCACAATCGGTTCCACCAATAAGACTTGTTGCCCTAGATTGACCTAAGTTATAGTTGTTTCACTTCTTCTCCCGTAGATAGCCTTGTACATTGCCCTGGATTGACAGATTCATTGAGAATTAATGATGGTATAACGACTACGCATCAACTAAGCCTATACATAGATCTCCTTACAGAATGAATCCCATAGAAATGTAAGAGCTAATAGTATAGCTACAAGAGTTGCTGGAAAAAGGATTAATCAGACCAAGTGTGTCACCATGGGTGCATCTGTGCTATTCGTAAAGAAAAATGATGGTTCCTTGAGATTATGTATAGATTATAGAATGTTAAATAAGGTAACTATCAAGAACATATATACTTTATCGAAGATCTCTTCGATCAGCTTAAAGATACCATTATATTTACAAAGATTGATATAAAGTCTGGATATTATCTATTGGGAAATCTGTGAGGAGGATACATATAAGATAGCATTTAAAACTTGTTACAACCATTACGAGTTTACTATATCACCTTTTGGTCTAATAAATGCTCCAGCAATATTTATGAACTTAATGAATAGTATTTTCAGGAAGAATTTGGATAGATTTGTTCAGGTATTCTTGGATGACATTTTGATATATTCTTGGAATAAGGTAGAGCACGACAAACATCTTAGGATCATTCTAGAATTTCTAAGGAAGAATCAATTGGATGGGAAATTGTCCAAGTGTGAATTCTATGTGCTAGAAGTGCAATACTTAGGGCATGTTGTATCAGTAGAAGGGATCACAGTAGATCCTAAGAAAATAGAAGCTATTTTGAATTGGCCATAACCAAATAATGTGATAGAAGTTCAAAGTTTCATGGGTTTGACTGGTTACTATAGGTGATAAGTGAAGGATTACACCAAGATAACCTCTCCAATAACTAACATTCAGAGGAAAGAAAAAGAATTTAGGTGGATGGATAAACGTGAAGCAACTTTTGATTTGCTTAAGCAAAATATTACTACACCTCCTATACTAAATATACCTGATCCTCAAGGTAGTTTTTTTGTTTGTATAGATGCATCAGTGGAAGGTTTGGGAGGAGTGCTATCATAGGAAGGAGTAGTGGTAGCCTATGGATCAAGAAAGTTGAAATGACATGAGGTCAACTATGCAACCCATGATATGGAATTGGCAACAGTAGTATTTTCTCTCAAGTGTTGATGATATTATTTGGTAGGGAGACCCTTTTAGTTGAGGATAATCATTAGACTCTGCAATATATATTTACTCAACCTTTGCTCAATCCTAGGCAGATAAGGTGGATGGAATTTCTTGTTGAATATGATTTTGACATTAAATATATAAAGGGAAAGGAAAATAAAGTTGTTCATGCACTGAGTATGAGACACATAACTGCATCCAAATTGACTTGATGGAATAAGTCAGGGTAATGCAATATCAAGATGCATATTGAAATCAAATTTGGGAAAGGATGGAAAGAAAACTAGATGAAAAAAATGATTTTAACATCAAGGATGGTTTCTTATGTTTATGGATAGGGTAGTAATTCTTGAGATCGGAATATGAGAAAAATGAACATGAATGAAGCTCATAGATATCCGTATTCTGCTCAACCAAGACGAGCAAAAATGAGGAAAAATATGAAGAAAACTTTCTATTGGCTAGGAATGAAGAAAGACATAACTGAATTTATATCTCAATGCCTAGAATGTTAGAAAGTAAAAGTAGAACACATACATCCTACTGGATTGTTATATCCACATGATGTGCCCATGCAAAAATGGCAAGTGATATCAATGGATTTCATCATAGGGCTGCCTAAAAATAGGTTTCAACATGATGTAATATTAGTAGTGGTTGATAGATTGACCAATGTTGCATACTTTATACTTGGGAATACCAAGGATGATGCTGTCATTGTGCCTATTAGATTTACCAAAGAAATATTTTGGCTTCATGCTTCTATGGAAGAATTATATCAGATAGCGACTTGAGATTTACATACAAGTTTTGGTAAGCCTTGCATTGTGCCATTGGTACTAGGCTAAAAATTAGTTTTACTTATCACCCCAAAATTGATGGGAAAATAGAAAGAGTGAACTAGGTATTCGAATATATGCTTTGCATGTACGTATGGATTAGAAGACCCGATGAGAGGATTACTTGCATCTGGTAGAATTTACCTATAATAATGGTCACCATTCAACCCTAGGCATGGCTCCATTCAAAGCTTTATATGGTAGAAGGTGTAGGACACCACTATCGTAGGACAATCCAGAGGACCAGATTATTCTAGGACTAGACATGGTCAAATAAATGGAGCAATAGTTAAGGATAATCAGGGAAAGGCTAAAAGAAGACTCAGATCATCAGAAAAGTGTTACTAATCTTAAGAGATCACCAAGGGAATTTCTTGTAGGTGACAAAGTGTTTCTAAGGGTGAGACCAAATAAGAGTGCTATTAAGTCCACAAAATTGGACCCTCGCTTTATGGGACCCTTTGAAATTATGGAGAAGATCAGTCCTGTGGCATATCGACTTGCCTTACCACCCATCTTGTCCAAGATTCATGACACTTTTCACATTTCTTTACTGAGAAAGTACTTGCTAATATTGAACATGTGTGGGATTTTTCTAATTTACAGATGGAAAATACAAGGCTATAGAGGTTTGACCAGTAAGGATCCTTGAGTTTCGGTCCAAATTGATGAGGAAAGGAATCTTGGAGTAGTGTAAGGTTCAGTGGGACCACTACTCCAAGAGAAATGCTACTTGGGAAAAGTAGCAAACATGCAAAAATATTTTCTATTTTTGTTTGAAGATGCAATGTAAATATTAGTTTATGTTTAAACTATGATGATACACAGAGGATTGTGTTAAGCCTAAGGAGGGGAGGATTTCATGACCCTTCCTTGGCGAAATTTATAATTTGATGAACTTATATTTTGTTATGTGTTTTATCGATGGAATGTTTGGATATTCCTTGACTAGATGCTTAGATGTAAATGGTTTATGCAGGTAAATGATGTATATTTTTGATGTAATGTCTTTTCTTCTTCTATAGTTGCCTCCTTGATGGTCTAGCCTCTACCGATGTAATGAAAAATGGTGAAAGTGGTAGGATGCTAGGTAGAACAATAGTGCTGGAATGTGGTGAGATTGGTTATGTTTTAGGTGATGAGGGGATGGTGGATGTGGAAGTGGTATCCATGATCAGTAATGAGCAAAAATATAGAAAAAATGATAAAAAAAGCTAGGAAAAAGGATCCAACTTCTTGTTTAAGGGAGGAGTGATTCACTTGTAAATTTGGACTGATTTGATCACAACAATAGAGATATTTTCTCAATGGATACAATTAGAAGAAATGGTAAGGTTAATATATTTACTCAAGGACATAGAGTGTTTCATTCAATTAAGTAAACCAATTTGATCTTTAGATGAATTCTAGTAAGAAAGAAAGAGGGAATAATTTGCTTACAAGTTGAAAGTGATTTACCCATTGGATTGGAGTGATTTGCCCATATTTTTTTACTTTGAAAAAATTTAAAGTTTTTGATAGAGTTTGATGGCGTCGTTAGCTTATTTTAGGCGAGTCCATTTTTAAGGAAAATAATTCAATTTAATGCTAATGTTAGGGAGCTCCCATGGAGCTCCAATCCAACTAGTTGGTTTGTATATGGTTGAAAAACTATTGAGTGTACTATGCATTGGAGGGAGAAAAGTTGAGGTACTCTATGTAGAAAAAGGCCCACTTTGGTCTCCCTAGGGATTATAAAGTCATAGGGTAGTGGGTATCCTATTTGCACCTTGGTGTAGGTTAATCAAGCAGGGTGATCTACCTGTTAAGGGTTGATTCACCATCATCATTGATTGGTGTGAGCGAGAATCCTAATTTCCATAACAAGTAGTTTGCTCACTTATAAATACCAATTTCCCATGTAAAGTGAATGATTCACTATTATTTTATCAATTATAACCATTACAATTGACCTTGATGGTAGGATCATTATGACATGCTAATTGAAGGAAAAAAAGGAAAGTTTAGAGGTAAATTAGAAAATGTAGCAAAAGAGAAAAGGAGAAAATGGATTTGTAGAAGTGAGAGGAGGGGAAATTTTTGTCAAACCAATAGCTAGTGCTAAGTACATATATATTATTTTGGACAAAAATATGTCACTAAACAAGAGAAGATGTTGTCTAGATACAAAAATAGTTAACATAACTCCTTTCAGGGAGGCAAGCGGGTAGTAATTTGTACCCATAATATTAGCAATTTGGTAGGGCCTGCTCCATAATGAAATTAACTTTTAGTGTGCCCTTAGTATTGTTTATTTTTTATCCCTTTTGAGGATAAGGTATCCTTCCTTATATTTGACTTCTAGACTTATTTATTGAATAAAATTTTGACTACTTTCTCATATTGCATGGTTTTATTGAATGTATTTTCTATTTCTTCTTCCAAGGTTAATACCCTTACTTGCATGGGATTGATGCCAATATCATCCAACTCAAGCTATTATGGAATTTAAAGGGAAGGAATTTCTATATTGATTGGTAACATAATTTTATTACCATAGACTAGTTTGTAAGGGGATGACTCAATGGATACTTTTAGCATCTATCGACCCATAATTCCTTATGTAACTTGGCATGCCATTCTCTCTATGATTTTGATATGGACATTTTCAAGTTTCTTATGATGTTTTTGTTGGTATATTATACCAATATATTACCCTAGGGATAGTAATTAGATGATGTCTTGAGCAATAATTTATGTTCTAGGTAAAATTTCATAACCTTAGCCCCTTGAAGTAAGTTTCATTATCTATGATAATGGTGGTAGGTGCCCCAAAGCTAATGATGATACATTTAAACAATTGGATCATTATTTTCTAATTAGATATTTTGGTTGGGACTGCTTCAACCCATATAGTAAAATAGTCTATATTGATAAGGATCCATCCATGTCCTACACTTGATAGAGTTAATTTTACCTATAAAGTCTAGGTCCCCTTGTTTAAAATATTTATTCACAATGATAGACTTTAAGGAAAATTGATGTCTTATTTTTCATCCCTTGAATATACAATAAGATTTGTAACCTTTGACCTATTGGTAACAATCAACGAAAATGATAGGCCAATAGTATACAACTCTCATGATCTTGTGAGTTGTTATGGACATAGAGAAATGCACTCCTTCATAATGGTATTGTTTGATTAAGAAACCCATATTTTCTTCTTTTATGCAAGGGAGAAAGATACCATTGTATCCTTTTCTAAACAAAATATTATTTGGCCAATGATAATGTGTCATATTTTTTTGAATCAAGATATTTCTAGATATTTCAACCCTTTTAGTACTGTCCCTATAGACATATATCTATACGTGTAAATAATCCATCTAGTTATTCCATTGATATCTATCTCCTATAGTAGAGCAACACAATTTTTGAAAATCATCCTTGTTATTATTTCACATAAAGCTCTTATCCTAATATATTTGGTTGGTTTGATACTGACATCAAATTCTTGAATCTTATTGATGCACTTGGCTCTCTTTTCTCCTAATTCATCATGCAATTCAATAGATCAAATATCAAGATTTATTATAAATATAATAGTCTTGTTTTGTGATATATAGTATTTGAACTTCTTGAGAACCTTCATGATGATGAATACTTGTTTTTTGAACAAGGTATATTTATTTTCATAGTTGTGAAGGGTTTGGATAATGAATGATATAGGATATTCCTTATTTTTATCATTCTTTTGGGTTACAACAATTGTAATGCTTTCATTTGTACCAAACACAAATAACCTAAAATATTTGAATAAAATATAGATTGATTAGGACTGGGTATTTTATGATGGCATATTTAATGTATTAGAAGGATTTATTTTCTTTATTATTTCAATATAAGGAGGCATCCTTGTTTAAAATCTTGATTTTGGGCCTAGCCATTTGGGTAGAATTTATAATAAATTGATCAAGAAATTGGATTTGACCTAGGAATGACATGACCCATTTGACTTATGTAAGAAATGGTAGATCTTACATGGTATTTATTTTATTGGGTTCTATGGATAAAATCTCTTTTGATACTACAGAACCTATTAAATTGCTTGCTTGGACCACAAAAATAGACTTCTTAGAGTTAATAAAGATATCAAATTCTCTACACCTCTAGAAGATTGACTCAAGATGCTTACTCCTAACCTTAGAAATTATCATTAAATAATTGACATATATGAGGATGGTCTCACCTATAATATTAGATAAATCTATTTCCATAGCCCTTCGAAAGGTTACCCTTACGTTTGATAGGCTAAATGGTATTTGTTTATATGTGAAGGTCCCCCACTTGGTGGTGAAAGCTATTTTATGTTGATCTTCATTTTAAAACCCAAATATGGTTATATCTTAAGAATCCATCTAGAAGACATATTTGTGACCTAGATACCTTCTACAATATTTGATCAATCATAGGCAATGGGTAGTGATATTTTAAAAAAACTTTGTTCAAGTTCCTAAAATTGATACATAGCCTTAAATTCCCATTTTTTATTGTGTACTAGAACCAAATTGAAAACATTAGAGGACCATTTTATTGAGAATATAATTTCAACATCTAGAAAAATCAATAATCCTTTCATTATTACTATTTCTATCTTTGGATGCACTAGTCTTTGTTTTTGTATATAATATTTGGCATCATGCTCAATTTTTTTATAGTATGCTTGATGTTCTGGTCATAAAGTTTAAGATATTTGTATGACCAAGAAATATTGTCTAATTTACCATAGAGTTTTTTAAAATTTCCTTATATTACTAGGTGCATTATTTCCAAGAAATAGACTCCTGCCTTTGTCTACCTCAACTAGATGTTAGAAAGGGTATTTTACCTTGAGACCTATCGTTCTTGTACTATCATCAATATTTAAAAATACTTTCTATGGTGATTAGGCCCTAGGGTAGCTAATTCAATTTTAGTTGTATGAATCCATATTTGGTGTTGTCCCCATATTCATCCTTCTCTTTAATATATTGAGTTTCCCTGACTAACCCTTGAACAAAAATGTGATTTGGCGCAACAAACATAATTGGGAAGCTGAACCTTATTCAATTTTTTTTTTGAGGTCCAAAAGAACTATAGAAAAGGGTTGTATCATGAACACATTTCCACTCCTCTACAACAAATTTTAGTTCTCGTAATGCAATACCTATCCTGTGATAATCCAGACTCACAGTTATGTTGTTTTCATCTCGCCTATGTGAATCACTTTCATGATGCCAAAGCCGTGAATATCCTCACTACAATATTTTGGTCCATCGATTATGCCATTGTAACCTCTCAAAAAAAGGAGGATACCCTTCCAAGTCACCAAGGACTTTTCAAATTCCTCTACCGCTATCTCCTCATTAACTTCCCCAATTGTAACATTCCCACTCCTGAATCAGATGAAGAGAATTCATCCTCTACCCCGAGTCCTACACATTCCAATCCTAAGAGGAAGATCAAAAATGAAAAACCCCATCCTGTGGCTAGGAAGAAAATTAAGGTGGAGTCAACCACTGTTAGAAGCTCCTAGCGTCTGAAGCTAAAGGAAGTTTCAGAAAACCCACCTTCCATCTCAAGAAATCCTCCCAAAGCCCAATCCTCTTCGTCTAATTTTGTTGATAAATTTCTACATAAGATGGTCATACATGCCACCAATGCATCCATAACTCACTTTGAGGCTTCCCACATTGCCATCGGCAAGGCCATTGAGAGTCTCAAAGAACAGAGACACAACATCAACCTGTTCTTATTTTGTGACAATTTCAATGGTTCTGCTGCTGAACCCTCCTCTGATGTTAAAGGAGGGGCTACTGAAGATGAGGTTGTAGAAATTGCAAAAGATATCTGCCTTGATGATTTTAAGGAGATTCCAAAGGTGAAAGAGACCTCGAAGGATGCAGAGAAGGATGCAGCAAAGGACAATGTTTTGAATATTGATGTCCACACTTTTCTACAGCCTGACGCTCTTCCTTGATGGCGCTTTCTACTGGTCCTGGTCATTGTTTTGGGTTGTTCTCCATTTTCTCTAGTTTCATGGCATGCTGCTGGGTCTGTCCTTGCTTGTCTCCTCCTTTCTGCCTTTTGGTGCTATTCCTTTTTTTTCTTTGTGCTAAAGGATCGCTGGTAATCCTTCAGGTTGCTTTTTGAGTGTAATGGCTTTAGGCCTTTCAATTTTTATGATCTTTGCTCTGTTCTTTGTGTTTCTATTTTCCTCATATTGTTCCTATGAGTTCCTTTTTATAAAAGGCAACAGGGCACATTTCAAATGACCCTTTTGAATTAATATAATTAACTTACCAAAAAAAAAATATTTCTATGATTTTCTCATAATTATTGAAGACCTATCAGTGATCAAAATGATTAGTAACTGCTAGTCTAAAGACTAATTTGAATTATTTAGGTTTAGCCCACATATCATTATTGGGGTTGAGTTACATTGTTATTCCTACCAACTAATATGCCTTTCTGTTCAATTCTCAGGGTATTTATTTGATTTCATATGTATCAAAACTTTCTAGCAAATCTTAGACTCAATGTTTGCAAGACTTTAGGTGTTTTTTCTTTATGGTACATTGGGAATTAACTTGATTTATAGTTAGTTCAAAATTTCCATATATTATTAGGTCTTTGATCCTCATATTTTAATATTTTATCAAACTAGTATAGAGTGCCTAATACTCTACCAAATTATTAGTAAAATTGAAAAATAGTTTGCAAGCACAATAAGTCTGCATACCTTATGGGTTGATTAATTGGATACTAGGGCTTGCTTCATTCCTACTTTTAGAATTATCGACATACGCTATCCATATTATATCTACCCATAGAATTTTCATGGCTAGAATATTTGAAGGTGTTTCTATGATAATATAGCTTTCAAATTTAGTTTCTTCATATTCAACCTTAGGGTCTCCATCATCTTGTAGTACATCAATTACATGTCAAATTTTGGGTCCAAATCACCTTCAAGGTATTCATTGTCTTCTACAAATTTTGGTAGATCATTCTAGTTCAATGTACTTTCATCATCAAGCTTGTTAGAATGTGGTTTCGAAGAAGTTTTTTTTCAATATTGATTGCATTACCATCCTTGGGCACCTTCATATGGGTATAGTCCATTGCTAGGTAACCATATCTTGATAACTTGTTTGTCCATTATTTGGACAACAACATACCAAAGTACAAAGGTAAATCCATGACTATTACTTCCTATACTACTATAAAGTCTAGATGCCTAGCTATAGTCATGATCAAGTCTTTGAACACCTTAAATACATTAACCCTTATGTCATCCATTTGGATTGGGTGTCTAGCCATATTGGTGTATAATTATTTGTAAATAGTTTTAGGTATAACTATGATTGTTGAATCCAAATTGACTATCAAAATTTTGACAATATATTTTTTAATCGAGTATCACATAAAATGAATGTGGTTTTAACATCCTTGGTTTTGGGGTATTTTATATATCCAATGATCTAGAAGTGTTGAATGCTTTACCATCAAATTCTATTGATATTCTACATTAGTTAGAGTGGATTTTAAATATTTACCCATAACTTAACTCTATTCTTACTCTTCATAGGTTCTTGAATTAGGTCTTGCTATCTTAATAGAGATAATGCTTCTAGTATGATAAATTGGATGACATTCTTTTAATTTCCTCAAGTATGTTGAATTTGAACTTGACAAAGTCACCTTCATTTTGCATCACAAAATTTTGTTATTGCTTCATGGATGTAGCTCACTCTTAACTTATGAAAGAGGGGAATTTTAGTTATATTTTGGAATCCTTTTGAAGTTTATCTTCCCCTTTATTGACTTCCTTCTCAATGGATTTATTAGTTTCTTCTCTATCTCCTTGATCTATTATAGGTTCTTTCCTTTTATATATCATCTTATCTCTATCATTTTGTGTTTCTCCCTTCCCCTTATTTGGTGTACCCATGGTTTCCTTTTTCATGTTCTTCTCATCATATTTCTACTTTTGTATTGTGATACGTCCCTTACCCTTTAAGTGCAAATGTGGCATCCCTTTCTAAAGATCATTGTAGCTTTTCCAATCTTGGTTTACCTATTAACTAGTTATTCTTTAGAAGCCTTCCTATTACCCCTAGTATCAACCCTTTACTAACTAGTAATATGGTACCATATTCAAATACCAATTCTTTATTTATCTCAATAGCATTGAAATTTACTAGGATAATATTATTGGGATTGAGTAGGGTAGGTGTTAATTATAAATCCTGGGGTTGTTGGTATATGGTTAGATTTTCTATGGGGACCATTTGACCTATTATGGTAGCATGTTGAGTTTGAAATTTTTATTATACTAAATAGTATGATAATAATTGATGGTTCCAACACATTCTAAGAGGTCATTCTTATCATGACAAGGAAGATATCTCGTCGGTTCTACTTTTGTATTGGTGCTAATCATGTGGTTTTGACTCTAAATTATTTATTGGTTAGCACCTTGTTGATGCATATGATATTTTTATAGGTACAATGTCATTGTTACCACTACTAATTTGTAGCATCATTCTAATTTACCAATGTATTGACCACCTCCAACATATCTTTGATTGTAAAATTATTATTGGACTCATTTATTGATTTGGATGAAGCAGGGAGGGAGGGAAGTTGTGGATTAAATGATACAATGGATAATATGTTTTGGATAGGATGAGAAATAATGTATAGAAATATAAGAGTATGAACAAAAGCATTTAGCTAGGGATTAGGAATAGGTGGAATATTGTGCATGAAACTAGGTATAGGTGTATTCTAGAAAAATTGGACTGCATAGGTCATAAGTGGAGTAGGGGATGTTATACTACCCTAATAAGAACATCCTCTCCTCTAGCCACTTCTTTAAAATTTGTAGCTAGAATATATTGGTTAGCATTATAAACCTTTGATGTAATATGAAATTGCTTGTCCTTAATTTAGCCTAATATTTTATGGGATTAAGTTCAAGGTCCTTAAGAATCTAGTATTGAAATCATGCATATTATTTTGAGGGTGTCATTGCATTATTTTTAATTGAAATAAAACTAAGTAACAAATTTCTATGGTATCAAATCTATGCATAAATGGTTCTACTATTGATGACCAGATTATAACTAAATTATATGGTAATCCTCTATATTGTAAAATAGCTTTATCACAAAGGGAGTAGATTAGTAAGCACAACATTATGTTCTCCTCTTGGATATGGTGAATTGATTTAATCATTGATAATTTTCTAAGGTTATCTAGTGCTATATAGTTCTCCATTCCATCAAAGGTAGGTAGTGCTTTCATAATTGCTAAGCGAATAGGAAAATTAAGACTTCAAATTTAGTGGTCCTTGGTAGGTCCAATCAGAAAGTTAGTTTTGTGTCCTAAAGAGTGCTCCTAGATTATTTTTTTAGGAGGAGGTTGAACATATTGCTATTGAGGAGGGGGTATATTGTATACCTATGTGGATGGTATGGAGGATAATAAAATGAAGGACATTTATATGGCAAATCCTAGTAAACCACTATTGGTTTGGAGGTGCTTGAATATTCTACTATGGAGGAGGGTAATTTAGACCTATATTTGGGTTTTTCTAGTTTTGGAGAGGTGGAATTTGCACATTTTATTATGCTTGACTTGCTAGAGGTTGTGTTAATCCTTAGATATTTCTTTGGGACACCTATGACCTTATTTTTCCAATCATTACTTGCATATTTTAAGTAAGGTTCATATTTAAGCCTACTGATCCTATATTGGGAGCTAACAATTGACTTAGAGGGATGTTAAATGTATTCAATAAATTAGATCTTGGTGGACTTCTATGAGAAGCATTTTGTTTACCAAATATTAATAGTGTATCATCATCATAGAACTAACTTACGAAGAGTCGGTTATTTGTAATGTTATAAACGTCAACTGGTATTTTGTCAAGAGGGTTAGTATGAGTCAAGGTAAGAGATAGATTGGACCAAGTCCATTTTTCTAGAGTACATGAATAACTCTTGCTAGACAAAGAAACCAATTTATGGTGGCATGAAGTCTTGAATAACTAGATTAGCCACGGGGCTTTTACCTTTTGATAGGGTAAGACTAGACACTAGAATATCTTTAAATTCATCCTCTTGATGTACTTATATGGCAATTTTCCCCTTTATTTTTTTCTTTGTGTTTCTTTAGTGTTACATAACAATATCCATAATTTTATGATATTTTGATTATGTATTCATAAGTTTGTGCATATGCACATGCATGAGAAAAGTTTCATGGTCCAAAATTATAAAAAATTAGAAATCTACTTGTAGAGTGATCTTCTTGTAAAATTATAGTGGTTCTATTATAATTTTGAGGTAATTTGCTATAGAAAAGTGATTTTTTTTTTAAAGCAAAAATCCCTTGTGGGGCCGCCTTGGTATGAGAGACCACAAACAAGGGGGTTCTACACCATCAAAGTTTTGGGTACCCAATTCAACTATTTGGTAGGGTGGAGATTCAAATCTGGGACCTCCCTTGGAGGATTGCCCTCTCCTCTCCAACTCACCTACAACACCTGGGTATAGAAAAGTGATTTTTCAAGGTGGAGTAATTCAATTTAAATATGCAAGTAATTTGGTTAATATTTTAAAGCAATTCCCTTGTTAATATTAGGTAAAAATTGTAAGAAGGGGTCTAAGTAGTTTACATGAAGCAAATAACCCTTGAGATTAGAGCAAACCACCTTACCATAAGGGAGGGAGGAAGAAACTTATCTTTCCTATCATATCCCTTCTTATATTGAAGATAAACCATACATTGGATATATCTTCAATAGATTTTACTATCATAGAGCGTTTCACTTACTTATATTCAAGATAATCCATAATTTGAACTTTGATAGAATAACATAGAATCGACCTTAAGTGTTTTATGCTAATGGAAGATGCATATATGAGGTTATATTCAATTTTTGACGATGCTAAAATGTTGTTGAAGTCATCCGCTTTGCAAAAGTTTTAAATTTATGATGTTTGTGTTGGAGTTACCATTTGTAAAGTTCCTACAAAAATCAAGCATAAATAACAAAAATTGGTTAATTTTAAAGTCAATTTGAGATTGGAACTAAAAAATTAGGTTTTTTAGCCTCAATTAATTGCTTTGGATTCAACTTGTAAAAGTGTATACTTCTCCAAGAAAATCACTCACTAAAATAGAGTGAACCACTTAAAATTTCCAATCTAATCACTCACTAAATGGACTTAATAAAAATTTTGACATTGGCTCAAATTATAAAAAAACATTTTAATTTTTCAAGCAAATCACTTTTGAATTTTGACTTAGTGATTATTTCTCAATTTTGATCCAATTGCTTCATCAATGACATATGTAATTTTGGCACAAAAAATAAGGTATTAAATGCAAATTTGAGAAAAAATGAGGATTGGTCCCACTAAGCATGCCAAAAACTATGTTGAACCAAGGAATTCTTAACTTCTAATTGAGATTTTGCACCCTCAATTTGAGTTTCAACAAGGTTAGAAGGGATTGCTAATGGCTTCTCTCACCTTCAAATTTAGGTTGGCTCTTTAATGTCCTAATAGAAAAATTATATACTAATATAAACTAACTTGCTTTAGAGTAGAGTGTGAAAAGAATAATGTAGAAAAGGAAAGTGTGGAAATAAGATTGCATGGAGGTTTAAGAGTGTGAGATATTAAGCAAATATGGATTCCAAACCATAAAAAGAAAAGTGTGTGATCAATCAATGCATGATAAGTGAAATAACATCAATGTCCACCCATTTATGAGATTATGAAATTGATAAGGGAATGATAAAATAAGCTAGAAGGATATGCCACAACTACCACACACTTGACAAACCAAAAGAGTACTTACACTAATATAATGCCTAAGGACCTGTCAATTTATTACAACCCCATGAGTGTTGGAATTCACAATATTTTGTAAAAATGAATAAAAGTAATCCATTCACTCAAATATTATATAGAAAGTGTAAAGAAAATAAAAATAAAGAAAATAGAGACAAAGATTTTGGGGCACCCATAAGTACCATGAGTAATCATTGTACAATCCATAAATTACATTTTGTTGGAAATATTGAGTTGTCATTGATGTCAAAGGGTGCATGGTATTCAAGGCAGATATATTTTTCAAGGATGAGAAGTTTACAAGGTTAGACAAAGAAAACAATGGAAAATTATTCAAGGCAAGGTATATCTCAAAGTAAAGGATTGTAATATTTAAATATCAAATTTAAATATTATAAAGAGAAGGTTTAAAGGCTTGGGACAAAAATACTTAATTAAAATCTTGAGACAAAAAGGTTTAAAGGCTTGGGACAAAAATATTTAAAAAGGATAGAGGTTTATAAAGGACAAAGGTTGGGACATAAGTTTGAAATATTTAAATCAAGGATTTAAATATTTAAGGTTTTAAAAGATAATGTTATAATTTAATATTATAACCCAAAGTTTTAAAAAGGAATTGGCACCAACGTTCATGGAGGTATTGCCAATGTGACAAAATCAAAATCATTGGAAGCATATATGAATGGTGTCAATTTGCCTTGAAAATGATGAAGAACACAAGCTTATACTGAGAGGGGGGGTGAACAGTATAAGACCTCTTTTTACTTTTTCCTTTATACTTCAAAATAGTAAAGCAATATACCCAAAGCAATATCAAAACAAAGCACAATATCATCCACAAAGTGACACCAATTTTAACATGGTTCACCCGAATGCCCGGGCTACGTCCACAAAACTTTTCTCTAAAAGTTATCTCAAAGTTCTTTGGGAAACCTTCCCAATTACAATGTTTATGAGCCTCGGCCCAAAGGAGATACCTTCCCCCAATCTGAATTTATGAGCCTCTGCTCAAAGGAGATACCTTCCCCTCTATCTAAATTTATGAGCCTCTGCTCAAAGGAGATACCTTCCCCTCTACTCTAGAAATGATCCCTTAGAAGATCAATCGCCTCTACCTCTTGCCAGCACGTGGAACTCCTTTCCACCGAAGACCTCCTGTCCTCAATGCTTAGCCTAAGAGACCTCTCGCTTCTATGATCACGTCCACAACAGCTCAACAACCTGTACCAAACACAGTCAGTCGGTCTAGTACAAGTCTTCCTCTCGTCTCGTCGGATCTGTCCAACTCTTGAACAAATCAATCCTCTCGCATACAAGCCTTCTCAAAGACTTGCCAAATCTGTCCTCGGGTTCTTCTCAAAGAACCAATGCACCTCTGTCATCAAGTTCTCCGATAGAACTCTCAAACTCAGCTCACAAGTCCTCTGCTAGGACCTGTCCAAATCTGCTCACAAGTCCCCACCGAAACCTATCCAAAACTGCTCACAAGTCCCCACCGGAACCTGTCCAAAACCTGCTCACAAGTCCCCATCGGAACCTGTCCAAAACCTCAGCAAGCTCACCAAGAAAAACTTGCTTAGCATGAACCCACAAAGAGAATTGTTAGAGACCCAATGTGATTCATCAACCTCATAGAAGCATAAAGAGAATTGTTAGAGACTCAATATGTTCTATACTTAACTCCCAAGTATCAATCTCAACTCAATCTCAATCTCAACAGAATAAGATAGATGTAGTATGCTTTTCTCAAGAACATGAAACACAACCCAACAATTGCCAACCATGCAATATCTCATATAACAATGATACTCATGTTCTTTCCACAACCAATTAGGGTTTTAACAACAATGCTCATCAAACAAGGTTTAGTCAACCAACACCATTCAACTCAACATCAACCTTGAAGCATTCAACCAATCATCACAAGAAAAGGAAACAAGTAGAAATCCTTTTCCCTCCACACTTATTTTTAGAAAACCATCAATCAATAACAACCATGGAAGAATGTGCCCATACCTTTACTTTGATGAAGAAGGAGAACTCAAAAACTATCACAACATTAACTCTCAATTTACCACCAATTAGAGTTAGCAACTATACAATAATACACAATAATAAAGATCCAAAATAACACCTTATTACTCCAACTTAATATTAACCACCAAAATTATAATATACATACAAAGTAAAATCTCTTTACACCTTATTACTCCACATAAGCATCAAGCATTAATAATAACAATGTCAAAACAAAGATTACAACTTAACCTTATACCTCCATCAATAATTCTTGATCAAATCAACTCAAATATCCCAAGTCAACAATAAAAAGATTTACCTTGGCAATACTTAGTTCTCCAACCTTAGGAGAAATGAGGAGCCACCACTATAAGCGCTAAAGCGCATTCTCCTCTACTTACGTAGCCCAATCACAGCCGCTCTCCTTCGTGCATCGCAACAAAAGGGAAAATGCACTCGACGTGAATCGAAACCTGCATCTCTGCCTTGCGAGCGCCTTCGCTCAAACTCCATCGTCGTTGGAGCACAAGTGCCCGACAAAGAAATATTAAACTATCCTTTGTTTTATCTTCACTTGATCGTAGGATATGGAAAACGTATTCATTTTCCTAGCACTGTCCAAAACATAAGTCACTGAATGCTTGCATTAATCATCTCACAACACAGTATGGAAAAACACAGTTCAGGTGCAATTGCCAATCCACTAACGTCAAGCAAAAAAATTAAGGATGCAGCCCAAGCTCAAATCCGAGTATGCCAAGCATGGTTTCCAAGACACAGATCAAGCACGATTTCAAAGACGTCAATTGGAGATTCAAAGACACAGAGCAAGCACAAATCGAAGACACCAAGCGCTATTCGAATGATACAGAGCAAACGCAAATCGAAGACACCAAGCGCTATTCGAATGATACAGAGCAAACGCAAATCGAAGACACCAAGCGCTATTCGAATGATACAGAGCAAACGCAAATCGAAGACTCCAATTAATCGGTGGTGCACTTACTTTAGAAAATCATCCCCACTTATATAGCCATTTCTCCTTAACTGTTTGACGTCGGCGCTCCTCCAACGATGGCAACACGTCGGCGAAAGAAAACTTTATCTGCATCGCTTAAGGGTTAAAAGACCCTTTAATAATAATTAAAATAATAATAATTATTATTTTATTAATAATAAATTAAACTTAGACCTTTGTCAAAGGTTTGAGTTAATTTAATTATTAATAATAAACATGGACCTTCAAGGTTTTTCAAGAAGTAAAAACCTTTGCATTAAGTTAAGCTTGGTTTTAATAAAAACCCTTAATGAGTCCAAATGGTTTTAAGAAAAACCTTTAACCTTGTCACCATGGTTTTAATAAAAACCCTTTAACAAAATGAAGCTTTCTCAAGATATTTTTGACATCACACTCTTTTTGATATCAACACAAAAATTGCCTTTTGACATCAATGACAACTTATACACTTGAGCAAAAGCAATGTACCCAAAGTACCCAAAATTGCCAACAATCTCCCCCTTTGTCATTGATGGCAAACCTTTACTGAAAAGACTTCTCAAGAGCCAAAACTGAAACCAATCTGTGCTAACAACTCGACCAACTGTGCCCACAACCAAGAATCTTCCTTTGAAGTTTTGCTCCCCCCGACTTGAAGCTTTCCTCTTCACTTTGAAGCTCTCCCCCTTACTCATATCTCTCCCCCTTTGTCATCAATGGCAAAGGGTCACCTTTGGGGCTCGGGACTAAGAATGAGCCTCTTAGCTTAGTCCCTCCCCCACCTCCTGATGAGGTGATTAATTCTGGGGTGGGAGTAAAACTCCCATTAGGCACTGATCATCATCAGCGTCTATAACTTCCTTGTCGGGCCTTCTCTTGAACTCTTTGTCCATATTCTTGTTCCTGTTCCTGTCACTGTTCCTGTCCCTGTTATCATTCCTGTTCTTATCCATGCCTTGATCCTTGGACCTGTTCATACCATTGTTCCTATTCCTGTACCTTGGAAGTTCAGCTCTACACTGTCTAGCTATGTGACCTTCATTGTTGCACTTATAACAAGTAACAATGTTATTTCTTTTAGGCATACCTGTTCTTTGAATCCACCTGTTCTGACTAAACCTGTTCTGACCAAACCTGTTCTGACCAAACCTGTTCTGGCCAAACCTGTTCTGACCAAACCTATTCTGACCAAACCTGTTCTGATCAAACCTGTTCCTGATATTTGCCTTGCAATAAACTGCCTTGTGCCCAAACTATTTACAAGAGTAGCAATACCCTTGAAAGAAATTACCACCTCTGAAACTGTCATTTACCTTCCTTACTTGAGTCATGCAATGTGAAGCCATGTGACCAAACCTGTGACAAGCAAAACATCTCGCCATTAAACTTTCCTGTAAATGGCTTTCTAGGTCCTGTAAACTTTCTCCCCTTTTTTTGTTTCCTATTTTCTATTTCTGTGCATCTATCATTCAAGGACTCATGATCTGAAATACTTTCCTCATCAGAACTCTCTTCCTTTTGGAGTCTCTTACTAGACTCTCCAACTTGTTCCTTGTGTGGCTTAACAAAACCAAGGCCTGTTTTATCTGTTGTCTTTCTTTGACCTTTGATGAGTGACTTAACCTTTTTGGAGCTATCTTGAAACCCGTGAAGCTTATCCTTGTACTCTTTAGTTTCCTCTTTCAAAGAAGCCATTTTCTGTTCTAACTCACTATACTCAAGAACCTTAGACTCTAACTCATCCTTGAGTTCTTGTGTCTTAGCTATAGAGAAGTCAAGACTTTCTATAAGATCATCTCTCTCCATACAACATTCATCTAACTTATCCTTGAGTCTAGCATTCTTCTTTCTTTCCTTTTTCAAAGCACTAAGAGCACTAATAAGTTCACCTTTAAGATCTACTTCACCTTCCTCTATATGTTTGCTTTTTGAATCATCAAAGCCTTTTTCAGATTTCTTATCACTAGAGGTGCTACCCTTTTCAAAAACCATACATGCATCTTCCTTATAGTTTTCTGAAGCATCCTCATACATACTAGAAACCAAATCATTATTTGTGCAATCATCCTCAAGGTGACCAAAGTTTCCACATCTAAGACATTTCATGATAATGAATCTATGTTTCGGTTCTTCCTCTTTTTTTGATATGAACAACATCTCATTTTCATTATCACTTGAAGAACTTTCACTATCACTACTAGAACACTTACTTGCTTTGTCTAGGTAGAAACTCTTCTTGTGCTTGTGAGAATACCTCTTTCCTTGATTGTTGTGCTCATCTTTGTTCTTCCTGTGATGCTTGTGCTTTTCAGAATCCTTGCTCTTAGAATCTTGTTTATCTTCATCACTTTCATTCTTGGGAACAAGTACAGTCGGTAGCATAATGACCAAACTTTCCACAATTGAAACATCTTATATTTTTCATACTTTTGTGCTTTCTAGAGAACTTGCCTTTCTTGCTGTAATATGCCTCTTCATCACTAGAAGACTCATCACGAATAGGTGCCGCATTGCCACTTGAATGATCCATTGTGTTCTTTACTAGCTTTTCCTTCAAGCTGTTAAACTTTTCGAAGGCACCCACTCTGATACCAATTGAAGAACACAAGCTTATACTAAGAGGGGGGGTGTGAAAAGTATAAGACCTCTTTTTACTTTTTCCTTTATACTTCAAAATAGTAAAGCAATATACCCAAAGCAATATCAAAACAAAGCACAATATCATCCACAAAGTGACACCAATTTTAACGTGGTTCACCCAGAATGCCTGGGCTACGTCCACAAAATTTTTCTCTAAAAGTTATCTCAAAGTTCTTTGGGAAACCTTCCCAATTACAATGTTTATGAGCCTCGGCCCAAAGGAGATACCTTCCCCCAATCTAAATTTATGAGCCTCTGCTCAAAGGAGATACCTTCCCCTCTATCTGAATTTATGAGCCTCTGCTCAAAGGAGATACCTTCCCTCTCGCTCTCGGAAATGATCCCTCGGAAGATCAACCGCCTCTACCTCTTGCCAGCACATGGAACTCCTTTCCACCGAAGACCTCCTGTCCTCAATGCTTAGCCTAAGAGACCTCTGCCTTCTATGATCACGTCCACAACAGCTCAGCAACTCGTACCAAACATAGTCAGTCGGTCTAGTACAAGTCTTCCTCTCATCGTTAGATCTATCCAACTCTTGAACAAATCAATCCTCTCGCATACAAGCCTTCTCAAAGACTTGCCAAATCTATCCTCAGGTTATTCTCAAAGAACCAATGCACCTCTGTCCTCAAGTTCTCTGATAGAACTCTCAAACTCAGCTCACAAGTCCTCTGCTAGGACCTGTCCAAATCTGCTCACAAGTCCCCACCGAAACCTGTCCAAAACCTGCTCACAAGTCCCCACCGGAACCTGTCCAAAACCTGCTCACAAGTCCCCACCGAAACCTGTCCAAAACCTCAGCAAGCTCACCAAGAAAAACTTGCTTAGCATGAACCCACAAAGAGAATTGTTAGAGACCCAATGTGATTCATCAACCTCATAGAAGCATAAAGAGAATTGTTAGAGACTCAATATGTTCTATACTTAACTCCCAAGTATCAATCTCAACTCAATCTCAATCTCAACAGAATAAGATAGATGTAGTATGCTTTTCTCAAGAACATGAAACACAACCCAACAATTGCCAACCATGCAATATCTCATATAACAATGATACTCATGTTCTTTCCACAACCAATTAGGGTTTTAACAACAATGCTCATCAAACAAGGTTTAGTCAACCAACACCATTCAACTCAACATCAACCTTGAAGCATTCAACCAATCATCACAAGAAAAGGAAACAAGTAGAAATCCTTTTCCCTCCACACTTATTTTTAGAAAACCATCAATCAATAACAACCATGGAAGAATGTGCCCATACCTTTACTTTGATGAAGAAGGAGAACTCAAAAACTGTCACAACATTAACTCTCAATTTACCACCAATTAGAGTTAGCAACTATACAATAATACACAATAATAAAGATCCAAAATAACACCTTATTACTCCAACTTAATATTAACCACCAAAATTATAATATACATACAAAGTAAAATCTCTTTACACCTTATTACTCCACATAAGCATCAAGCATTAATAATAACAATGTCAAAACAAAGATTACAACTTAACCTTATACCTCCATCAATAATTCTTGATCAAATCAACTCAAATATCCCAAGTCAACAATAAAAAGATTTACCTTGGCAATACTTAGTTCTCCAACCTTAGGAGAAATGAGGAGCCACCACTATAAGTGCTAAAGCGCATTCTCCTCTACTTACGTAGCCCAATCACAACCGCTCTCCTTCGTGCATCGCAACAAAAGGAAAAATGCACTCGACGTGATTCGAAACCTGTATCTCTTCCTAGCGAGCGCCTTTACTCAAACTCCATCATCGTTGGAGCACAAGTGCCCGACAAAGAAATATTAAACTATCCTTTGTTTTATCTTCACTTGATCGTAGGATATGGAAAACGTATTCGTTTTCCTAGCACTGTCCAAAACATAAGTCACTGAATGCTTGCATTAATCATCTCACGACACAGTCTAGAAAAACACAGTTCAAGTGCAATTGCCAATCCACTAACGTCAAGCAAAAAAAGTAAGGATGCAGCCCAAGCTCAAATCCGAGTATGCCAAGCATGGTTTCCAAGACACAGATCAAGCACGATTTCAAAGATGTCAATTGGAGATTCGAAGACACAGAGCAAGCACAAATCGAAGACACCAAGCGCTATTCGAATGATACAGAGCAAACGCAAATCGAAGACACCAAGCGCTATTCGAATGATACAGAGCAAACGCAAATCGAAGACACCAAGCGCTATTCGAATGATACAGAGCAAACGCAAATCGAAGACTCCAATTAATCGGTGGTACACTTACTTTAGAAAATCATCCCCACTTATATAGCCATTTCTCCTTAATTGTTTGACGTCGGCGCTCCTCCAACGATGGCAACACGTCGGCGAAAGAAAACTTTATCTGCGTCGCTTAAGGGTTAAAAGACCCTTTAATAATAATTAAAATAATAATAATTATTATTTTATTAATAATAAATTAAACTTAGACCTTTGTCAAAGGTTTGAGTTAATTTAATTATTAATAATAAACATGGACCTTCAAGGTTTTTCAAGAAGTAAAAACCTTTGCATTAAGTTAAGCTTGGTTTTAATAAAAACCCTTAATGAGTCCAAATGGTTTTAAGAAAAACCTTTAACCTTGTCACCATGGTTTTAATAAAAACCCTTTAACAAAATGAAGCTTTCTCAAGATATTTTTGACATCACACTCTTTTTGATATCAACACAAAAATGCCTTTTGACATCAATGACAACTTATACACTTGAGCAAAAGCAATGTACCCAAAGTACCCAAAATTGCCAACAAATGAGAGAAGTGATGTGATGAAAAAATGATGATATCCTTCTTGTGGAAGTGAACGACATACAAAGGGAGCAGTGAGTGTTTTTATGAGCACGAATATAGGGAAAAATATTTCATGAGTGCCTTTTGATTTTTCCTGCAAGGGTAGCCCATCCGGTTGCTAGGCTTGCATGAGCGCTGTTGTGGAAGAGGTCATAGGGTTGAAACCCTTCGATGATGGTTTTGTTGTGTATGTTAAGTTTTAATGAGGGCAAGGAAAGGATAAAATTTGTGTGTACCAATTTCATTCTAGCTGTTGGGGTAGCCCAACTGGTTGTGTGGATTACGTAAGTGTTTTTGTAGAGAAGGTCATATGGTTGAAACCCCTGGACGCAATTTTATTTTGTATGCTGAGTTTGGAATGCACGTTGAAGATAGAGTTAAAATTATTGGGTGCCCCTTTTGTTCTACCTACTATTGTAGCACAGCCAGTCATAAGCACTTGTGAAAGTGCTACGTCTTGAGAGGTCATGGTTTCGATTCACGATGACGGTGTATAAGGTATTAAATTTTTAATTTTAATTAAATTGAATTTGAGTGGGAGTTATAAGGTGTATTAGATTTATTTGAAAATTATATTTTTGTATAGAGTGTGAGGGAGTTATTTTTGCATATTAAAAGGAGCTATAAGGTGCATTATGTTTATTTGAAAATTATTTTTGCACATTGTGTGAAGAATTTATAAGGTTGATTGTTATTTAGAAAAGGGTATATAAGGTGTATTATGGTGAAATTTATTTGTACTTTTGCATGTTAGAGAAAGGAGATATAAGGTGTAATTTGTGATTGATTTTAAATTGTATTTTGCATATTAAAAAGGGTTCATAGGTGGATGATTTAATATATGTGCAAGAAAGAGAATATTACTAACCATATTTTTGAAGGAACAAAAGAAAACTATTTTTTTTAAAGATAAGTTTGGGGAAGCTCATCATCATTGTGGCAGATTTAGAGGTATGGTGATTCAATTCCTTTCTCAAGGAGGTTTTGTTTGAAGGAAATATTTTTGTTGTCATATAATTGGAGGTATAAGGATTTATTTGATGTACATTTGTGTTTATTGAAATTAGGAGTAAATATGCAAAGGTTATAGGTCATATTTGTGATTAAACTTGTGCATTGGTTTTGATTGATATTGGGAGTTAATGTGCAAGGGTTATAGAACAGATTTGAGAGAAAAAGTTATGCATTGAGTATGATTGGGAGCAGATGAGCATTGTTTGTATGTAAGATTATGGATTAGATTTGAGCAAGTTATTGTGAGTAGATTTGAGTAGAGTTGTGAGCAAGATTGAGCAAAATTATGAGCAGGTTTTGTGAGCTGATTTAAGCTAAATTATGAGAATGTTTGAGAAGGTCTTGTGAGCAGATTTGAGTAGAGTTGTGAGCAAAGTTGAGCAGGTTTTGTGAGAATATTTGAGCGGAATTATGTGTAGGTTTTAGAGTAGATTAGATTAGAGGAGATTGGTGTTTCCTATTGATAGAGGTCCATGAACTAGAGTAGAGGGAATTGATGTCTCCTATGGATTTGGGTCCATGAAATTGTGAGAGGGGACATGTGTCTCCTATGGATAGAGTTCCACAAACATTGTAATAGGAAATTGGTTCCCACAAAATTTGTTGAGAAATTTATAAGCAATATTTCTTTGTGGATGTAGCCCACATTGGGTGAACCACATTAAATCTATGTCTCTCATTTGTGTGATGATTTGTGCATTATTTCATTTACTACATTGATATTATTGTTGTTATCATTTGGATTGAAAAGTGAAAAGTTTTATCTTATACTGTTCACTCCCCCTCTTAGTATAAGATCGTGTTCTTCAATTGGTATCAGAGTGGGTTCCTTCATGAAATCCTAATAGCTTGAAGTAAGATATTACAGGAACACACATGGCTCTTAAGGAATGGTTTTCATCAAATAAGGTTCCTTTGTTTTATGGGACTAACTATGCTTTTTGGAGTGTGAGGATGAAGACTTATTTGATGGCACATGGATATGATATATGGCAATCCATTGAGAATGGGTTCACACCACCTACAACTCCTCCTACATATGCAAGTGGTAAGAAACCATATGAAGATAATTACAAGGCAATGAATATAATTTTGAGTGGGTTATCTTAATCAAATTTTGTGAAAGTCATGCAATGCACTTCAACAAAATAAATATGAGATAAGTTACAGAGAACATATGAAGGATATGACAAGGTCAAAATGGCAAAACTTCAAACACATAAGAGGAATTTTTAAGACTTGAAAATGAAATATGATGAAGATATTGCTATGTATCTACTTCATGTTGATGAGGTTGTTAACACCATTCACAAACTTGGAGAAAATATTGAGGAATCTACTATTGTTTAGAAAATATTAAGGTCACTTCCTATGAGGTATGATGCAAAGGTTTTAGCAAAAGAAGAGATGAAGGATCTAAAAAATTTAAGCATGGATGAGCTACATGGAATTCTTACAACCTATGAGATTAGGATAGAAAAGGAACAAAGACATAAAAGAAAGTAATTAAATAAGATCCCATGACCTATGCTGATGTATTGAAGGGTAAAAGTATCAAGGAGGAAGAAAACAAATAATCATCATGGACATAAGTCAATCACAGGAACATAAATGAAAGAACCATGCGACCATATCATCCAAGGTAATCAAACAAGTTAAATTATTTCTTCCATGGTTATTGTTTTTCATGTAACAAATATGGTCATAAAGTTGTACATTGCATGGTCTATGTGAAAAATAATGTTGACATCATCAATAGAAATTACAATTCTTTTGCACCTCTCATGAATAACAATGTCATGTGTTACAAATGTAATAATTTTGGGCACAAATCTAGATGGTGTAAAAAAGTATTTTTGGAACTTTCTAAATCAAGCAACAAAGAGGAAGGTAAAATAGTTCAGAAGGATATGTCCTCAAAAGTTTGGAAAAAAAATAAAGAACAAGAATCAAGTGATGAATCAAGTAGTGAAGAAGAAGCTAACTTTGTGAGAAGAAATAAGAAGGATCCAAGAAAACACAAAAATATGTAGACTATGAAATATTTTAGCTATGGTAACATTGGTCACTATGTAGCTAATTGTCTAGAGGCTGGGAATAGTAGCAGTGAAGAAGAAAAATAATACAAGAAGAAGAAAGAAAGAAGATTTTATCATGAAAAGAAAAATAGACACGATCAAGACAAGCATAAGAAGATCTTTCAATGACACAAGAAGAATTTTTATGTTGAATAAACAAGCAGTTATTCAAGTGACAGTGATGAGAACCTCTTTGATAGTGAAAAAGAAAAAATACTATTTTTGGCCATAGAAGAGAATGAAGATGCTTCTTTTGTCAAAGACCATGAAGAAGAAGAAGAATATGCTCTTGTGATTAAAGACCTAGAAAAAGAGAAATATTCAAAAAAGGAAGAGGAAGCCACAATTGATATGGAAAAGGAACTTGTTGTTGATCTTGAAGAGTTGAAAAAGAGAACTTAAGATTGAAGGCTCAAGTAAAAGAGGATGAAAAAACAAAGGCAAAGCTTCTAAAAGATCTCACTGACTTAAAAGTTAAGGTTGAAGAGGTAAGGAAATTTGAAGAAGGTATGGTTGAACAGTTAAAAGCAAAAGAGCTAGAATGTGAAAGACTAGAACATGAAGCTAACATTCTAAGAAAGGGACTTTAAAAATTTAATAATATGATATATCAATTTAGGAAAAGCTCAAAATAATTGGATGATATTATCAAAACATAGAGATCTCCATTTATGAATACCGAACTTGGATTTGAGGAAGGTCAATAAGTACAAAAAGAGGAGTCAAGATCAAAAGAAATAGAAGCATCAAAGAAGGTATTTGAAGAAGAGCCTAAGACCTATGTTAATGTGTTAAGAAATGGAAACATCAAAGAGGAAGAAAACAATGCACAATCAAGGAATAAGGACCATCACAAAAAAAGCAAAGAAAGAACCATGAGATCATATCCTCCAAGGCAAGATGAATATTTCTTCCAGGGTTATTGTTACTCATGTAATCATATTGGTCATAAATCTATACATTGCAGGGCTCATGGTAAGAATTATTATGGCTTCACCAAGAGAAATTTCAAGTCATTTGCACCTTTCAAGGACTACAACATCATGTGTTTCAATTGTAATAATTTTGGGCATAAAGATAAATGGTGTAGAACAGAGTTTTCGAAACTTCCAAAGACAAGCAAGAAAAAGGATGCTCAAAATATTCAAAGAGGTATGACTTCAAAATATTGGAGAAAGAAAATTGAAAAAGAAGAAGAGCATTATAAATTGGGAGTAGGTTCACTTCCATCCCATAATTGATCACCTCAAGAAAATGAGGTGGTGAGGGAGTTGTGCTAAGTGTCTTATTTTTAGCCCCAAGGAGCCCTTTGCCATTGATGTCAAAGGGGGAGAATTCAATGAGGGGGTGCAGATTTGGAATCCAGTTGCAGTCAAAGGAATTTTTTTGTAGGGTTTCCATAAATGACAAATGGGGAGATTTTTGGAAATATTGAGTTGTCATTGATGTCAAAGAGTGCATGGTATTCAAGGTAGAAATATTCTTCAACGATGAGAACTTTACAAGGTTGGACAAAGCAAACAATGGAAAATTATTCAAGGCAAGGTATATCTCAAAGTAAAGGTTTATAATATTTAAATATAAAATTTAAATATTATAAAGAGAAGGTTTAAAGGCTTGGGACAAAAATACTTAATTAAAATCTTGAGACAAAAAGGTTTAAAGGCTTGGGACAAAAATATTTAAAAAGGACAGAGGTTTATAAAGGACAAAGGTTGGGACATAAGTTTGAAATATTTAAATCAATGATTTAAATATTTAATGTTTTAAGAGATAATGTTATAATTTAATATTATAACCTAAATTTTTAAAAATAAATTGGTGCCAACGTTCATGGAGGTATTGCCGATGTGAAAAAATCAAAATCATTGGAAGCATATATATATATGGTGTCAATTTGCCTTGAAAATGAGAGAAGTGACGTGATGAAAAATTGATGATATCCTTCTCGTGGAAGTGAATGATAGACAAAGGGATCAGTGAGTATTTTGATGAGCACAAATATAGAGATAAATATTTTGTGAGTTCCTTTTGATTTCACTTGCAAGGGTAGCCCAGCTGGTTGCTAGGCTTGCGTGAGAACTCTTGTGGAAGAGGTTGCAGGGTCAAAACCCTTCGACAACAATTTTTCTGTGTATGTTAAGTTTTAATGAGGGTAAGGAAAGGTTAAAATTTATGCATGTTGATTTCATTCCAGTTATTGGGGTAGCCTAGCCGGTTGTGTGGCTTGTGTAAGTGCTGTTGTGGAGAATGTCGCAGGGTCGAAACCCCTCTATGTCATTTTGATGTGTATACTGAGTTTGGAATTCACACTCAAGACAAAGTTAAAATTATTGGATGCCCATTTTGTTCTACATACTACTGTAGTGAAGCCGATCATAAGCACTTGTGAAAGCGCTACGTTTTGAGGGGTTACGGTGTCGATTCACAGCGACGATGTAGAAGGTATTAAATTTTTAATTTTAATTAAATTGAATTTGAGTAGGAGTTATAAGGTGTATTAGATTTATTTGAAAATTGTATTTTTGTATAGAGTGTAAGGGAGTTATTTTTGCATATTAAAAGAAGGAGCTATAAGGTGCATTATGTTTATTTGAAAATTGTTTTTGCACATTGTGTGAAGAATTTATAAGGTTGATTGTTATTTAGAAAAGGAGATATAAGGTGTATTGTGGTGAAATTTATTTGTACTTTTGCATGTTAGAGAAAGGAGATATAAGGTGTAATTTGTGATTGATTTTAAATTATATTTTGCATATTAAAAAGGGTTCATAAGTGGATGATTTAATATTTGTGCAAGAAAGAGAATATTACTAACCAGATTTTTGAAGGAACAAAAGGAAACTATTTTTGTTAAAGATAGGTTTGGGGAAGCTCATCATCATTGTGGTAGATTTAGAGGTATGGTGATTCAATTCCTTTCTCAAGGAGGTTTTATTTGAAGGAAATATTTTTGTTGTCATATGATTGGAGGTATAAGGATTGATTTGATGTGCATTAGTGTTTATTGAAATTATGAGTAAATATGCAAAGGTTATAGGTCATATTTGTGAGTAAACTTGTACATTGGTTTTTATTGATATTGGGAGTTAATGCGCAAGGGTTATAGAAAAAATTTGAAAGCAAAAGTTGTGCATTGTGTATGATTGGGAGTAGATGAGAATTTTTTGTATGCAAGATTTTGGATCATATTTGAGTAGGTTATTGTGAGTAGAGTTGTGAGAAGGATTGAGAAATTTTTTGAGTAGGTTTGAGCAGGTTTTGTGAGAAGATTTGAGATGAATTATGAGCAGGTTTGAGCAGGTCTTTTGAGCATATTTATGAGTAGAGTTGTGAGTAAAGTTGAGCAGGTTTTATGAGTAGATTTGAGTAGAATTATGAGAAAGTTTTGGAGTAGATTAAAGTAGAGGAGTTTGGTGTCTCATGTTGATAGAGGTCCATGAACCAGAGTAGAGGGTATTGGTGTCTCCTGTGGATTGGGGTCCATGAACTTGTGAGAGGGGACATGTGTCTCCTATGGATAGAGTTCCACAAATATTGTAATAGGGAATTGGTTCCCACAAAATATGTTGAGAAATTTATAAGCAATATTTCTCCATGGATGTAGCCCACATTGGGTGAACCACGTTAAATATGTGTCTCTTATTTGTTTGATGATTTGTGCATTGTTTCATTATTTTGCATTGATATTATTGTTGTTATCATTTGGATTGAAAAGTGGAAAGTTTTATCTTATAAAGTTCACCCACCTATCATTATAATCTTGTGTTCTTCACATTTCACAAATGGAGTGGAAGGGGTATTTACACCTATAACAAAACCCTAATTATATAATAAATTTTAACCTAAGTTGATATAACAAGAGATCTTAAGGTTAATTATAAAATTTAAAGTGTATTTAGCCATAGTAAGGTTAACCATGGCCCATAGAGATTACATAATAAAATATTAAATAAATTAATACATTGTATAATAAATGCCCTTAGGCCTATTCAATACATCATACAATATCAACCTTGATCATGTGTCGAATTATAATCTCAACACATCTATAATATAAACTAAGGTGCCAATGATAGAAGATATTAATAACAATAATATATACCCCCATAATGGATGCTCTAATGGTCCTCTACATTTTAAGGTAGAATCATTTGAACCCCCAATGATTTGAAATCTATTACTATAAAAATATTTTCATACAAGAGTCTTCTTAGGTTGGATCGTACACTCCACTACCACTATTAGATAGTCCTACATCCAATTTTTTTTTTTTTTTGGACTTCAAATGAAAAAGAGACGTCAAGATCACCACCTCCATTAAATATAAGCCCCTTCAATCTTCAATTTTCATATCTTAAAGGTACAACTTTTCTACTCATAACATACATTAGAATTTTTGAAGACTTTGGCTTGCTCGTGGACTACCTAATTTTATTACCAAAAGAGGCTTTGCATGGACCTACTTATAAGAAGAGTTGTACAAAGTTCTAAGAGTACTTGGATAAGAAATAGAAGGCAAAGACCATGAAAAATTGGATATTCATGAATAATATGAACTAATTGCCCAAAGGAGGAAGAGGGATTGACTAAAGCAAATTTGAATCCTTTTTTCTAGAAGCCTCCAAAAGGCTCAAAATATATTGTAACTTTCACGAGTCCATCTATATCTACCAAATATTATGATTACATAGAAAATATAGATCCTTCCTTTCAAAATAAGGCAATAGGACTTGAGGACTATTCTACACAAATCAATCCCAACCACTAGAACAGTTGTATAAACTAATGTTGTCAATACATAGAGCTTGATAAATCATGCAATTTGGAAAAAGGGCTAAAAATGCTTTCGTATGCAAAATTTATGGAGTTTGAAAGTTTTTCCTAATAACCCTAAAAAATTAAAAATATAATTTTCCAAATCTTAGAAAAATAACATTGAATTGCTACCTACCATGTGTCATTCACTTATTCATTGATGACTACTAGTAATTCTTTTCCATTTTGCCTTTAATGGTGCAATAACAATTTGAAATTTGGTATTTTTTATTGGTTAATGGATTTACATACAAAAAATATCACGTGGAACAAGGAGGCACCACATTTTTTATATTATACTAGAGGAATTGGTAACTCATTACAATTTTCTATACCTCTTTGTGGGTTTGAATCTCACTCCTTGTAACGACTATAACCTCCAATTGCATAGGGTAAACCTTTTACATAGTTTGCTATGTTGACGCGACATGTCCATAGATACTACAAGGCTTGAGGTATTGGAACCCTAGTCTCTGCGCTCCTACAGAAGCATTTTGACCATTGAACCAAGCCCTTAGACCCACAAGGAGGCACCGCATTAGCCACCAAATTAGCCATAATTTTTTTCCTTTAACTCATGGTGTTGGTGGGATTGGATTCTTAGTCTCTATTGGCAAAATTAAAATGCAATGTTTAAGATAGTGTAATGTTGTTTAAGTCTCTCAATGAGCTCCCATTCACAATTCTCCACCCTAAAAACAAAAAAAAGCACAAAAGAAGCCAACAAATATATTAGAACATGAGTCCCTTCATCTGCAGCAAATTTAGTAGCCTTGGCATAACCAAATAGCCTAGTATTCCGCTTGATATGTTGTAGCCAAGCCCATAGGCAAAAGGTCTTCATATCCCTATAGAAGAAGATAAAATATCAATGTCAAAATTTGAACATTTTCACAAGCACATTCAACACTCTAATTCCACCTTGTCTATACATTCTTTCGTCAATTGGTGTTATTATAAAAGTGGTGATATAACCTTTCAATCTTAGTGAACAAGATCCAAGTAGCCAAAGAATAGCATAAATTTGAACCCATGTAAAATAGTAAAAATACCACATAGTGCCCTATTCTATCCACCTTTCCACCCTCAATGGACACACTCAAGGGACATATCTTACTTAAAATAACATCTTGTCCTTGTAGCATGGTGTTGTAGGGAGCATGCTTGGGAAATAGGCAATATATGAATTCAAAGGTTCCCCACCCTATTTCCTTTCTAAATAGCATATCCAAGAAGATAGATAAAATCAAATTTATGGTTATACCTTTAAGGAGAAGACATAAATTTTCTAGAATTTTTGAAGAAAAAATAAGGATCCATGGAATAGAGTTTTCTCTTTTCTTATTAGACTTAAAATGCTTGGGAAGTTTTGAATAGCGGATTGCCATTGATTTTGGAAGAAGAATTAGAGGCTTTGAATAATGCTTCTTTATGACCAAATGAGACTACTCCATACTTGATCTAATACCATGTTGGAATTCACAATATTTTCCAAAAAAAATAAAATAATAATCCATCCACTCATATCCTATACAAAATGGGTATAGAAAGGATGAAAATAGATAAAGATATTTGGGGGCACCCATAAGCATCATAAATAATCATTATACAATCCATAGATTACATTTCACACACTCTAATAATTAAATGAGTAGAAAGGGGTATTTATACCAACACCAAAACCCTAAATACATAACAAAGTTTAACTTAAATTGATAGAATAAGGAGTATTTAGGTTAATTCAAGTTATAAAGTGGGTTTGAACATAACAAGGGTAACCATGGTCCATAGGGCTTACATAATAAAATATTGTTGGAGAATATTACATTATTTGGTACATGCAAATGTACCCCCATGGTACCTTTATGGTATAAATGTAAATATGTAATAGATTAGGGTTTGAATATATAGTTTAGGAGAGTGATTTATATTTCCTCTTTATGTAAGTGTCTATGTGCAATGTAGGATATTCACAAGGGTCATGCATGTTAGTGAGCAAGTGTGAAATGAGAACAAGTGCACAAGTGTTATGTATGTAAGTGTGCAAATATGTAATTTGAGGATGTGCAAAAGTGTCATGTATTAGGCGAGCAAGTAGAATTGTAAGTATCATGTAGAAGTGTGCAAGTGCCAAAGTTAAGTATGCATGTAAGTAGAGAGTGAAGAGTCATGTATACAAGTGGCAAGATGAGAAGCCAAAGGATATGAGAGTTGTCATATGGAGAGCAATAGTCAAGTACTTGAAGAGTCATCTTCTATGTCTATATTATGAAGACAAAGATCCATACAATGTATTGGGAAAATGATCCATAATGATCACCATAGCAACCATTTATAATATTGAATCTTGTATACAATTTAGAGTAATTTTATTATAAGTATATTTCATTCTTGTATGTGAATAATTTTGATCATTTAAATTCATATTTGATATTATAATTATATTGGCCAGTATATATTTTTATTTTTATTATATTTAATTCTACTCTTGATTAATTATATTTAGACTTATTTATATTAGGACCTGAGATAATTTTTTTTTGGTAGGCAAAATTGTTTAAGTGCAGGGTTTAAATGGGTCCCAAACCCAAGTACATAAATTGGTAGCTAAAACAATAGCATAAGATGACACAGGCCTACACATTGGCTAGTTGCAACCTAAACGAAAAGGACCAAACAATAGTAGAGAAGGCTGAGTGGATGCCTAACATCATAAACACAAAAATACAGCTCAAGCACTACCCACATAGGGCTTAAGGGAAGTAACTACTTGTAAATATTGTAAAGGAGCTATAACAAAATTGCATGTAGGGGATGCTCACAAAATATCAATAAAAACTATAATAGATACCTGAACAAGAAGAAATATAGTATTAAAAAAGTCCCATGCAGGGACAACAAAGAACGTAGAAATAGTAATAGGAAGCCCTAGAGCTCAGGTTCCTAGTTATGACGATCTCTTCATACCACTTGCCCTTTCACCAAAAGTTTTGTCACCTCAACCATCAGCTTAATAGTAAATCTTAAATAGAGGTTATGCACAACAATATAACCATTATTCCATGAATTGAAAAAGGCTAAAGTGATATCTTGCTTAGCCTCTTTGAACTTGCTAAGGAAAATAATGAGACCATGAGCTTCCAAAAATGTCTAAGATAGGGGATAAAGTTGAAGGCTAGATGGCTCAAGCAGGGCCATGTTGGTAATATTGAGGAAAAAGGAAGACCATAGAAACTAGACACTATGCTTCTTACTGCCTAGGACACACAATAGCAGACAAAACTAGACGACAATGGATTGACATAGACCAGGGTTGTAAATATAGAAATTTTTGGCACAATAAATGACCTTTTCAAAAGCTGAGTTGGAGTGATTTGCGGACCACTTAGTAATTATCCATAGGAAATAGACACTGGAAAATATAGAAATGGCACAATATAGAATACGCAAAGGTTTGGATTAAAAGCCAACAAATATTACAATAAATTAATACATTGTACAATGAAATGCCCTTAAACCTATCTAATACATCATATAATGTTGACCTTGACCATGAATTAGATTACAATTTCAACAATGAGTATAAAGCATAACATGGATTTCATAGTATAGCTCTAAATTATCATGGCCTAAAAATAATTACAATGAGGGACCTAGGTCCCTACTTATAGTAAAAATTTACCCTGAATTACTAGGGGTGACAAATTATTACTCCTAGTAAAGTAAATATTTCAAGTAATTTTAGCAATTACACGAGTCCAATTAGGACTCTAATTGGTTTAGAAGATGACATGGTGCACTACTACAAGCCAAAATATTGCTTTCTAAAATATTCACATTAGGATCCATGCCTTAAAATTATCTTTGTGACTACTCTAGCAGTTATCTTTAGCTTGGTGAGTTAATTGCTTGTATTTATAAGGAAATTGGACACTTTTGCTGAGTGAATCACTCCCTCAAGCCAATTCGTTAATTTTTGCAACTTTATCAATCCCTATCCATAATTACTCAAGTTTTGAGAATTTTGAGATGCATTTACTACTTGATCTGCACTATCGCATTTTCTTTCAAAATTTACAAGGTAATGCCAAGGTACTACAATTATTGAAGCTATCCAAGTTATTCTAGGAAAATGGGATACTGAGTAATAGAGAGATTGTGATTCTAGAATGATATATTTTACCACAATCTTGGGGAATATCACCATGGTAAAACTTTTATTTTAGTAGTCTGATGCTTTTAAAAGTGACATTAAATTAGTTAGGGAATAAAAACATGAGGAACCATTAAAGCACCTAACCATCATAGGATTAATAAGGGGTATCGTTTTCAAGATAGTTAAAATTGAGAGGCAAATTAGAAAGGAATAATTGGAGAGAAAGTTGTTCTAATCACCAAAATCTTGAGATCTACTCATGGCCCTAACTATTTTTATGAAGAAATATACTATACCTTGGAATGCATTCATGAATCTCTAAATTATATAAGACCTCAAGAAAAGGCCCTCCATATGCACCAATAATGTTATACTACTTACCATGTTTACATAGGTTCTAGAAATCCTAAGTTAGAACATTTTTATCAAAAGGAATGATAGTTGTTTTCTTGATCTTGTAAACTAAACCTTATTTTTCTTGGTGAAATAGTTTTTTGTTTTTATAATTCCCCTATTCTCATTTCATTTATTTGGTTTCTTTTCATATATTAGAAAAAAAGAGAAAGGAAAAATAAAATGAGAAATCCCCATCTCACCTAAGAAAAAATATTGTAAGAGATACTTAGGTTCCAATTTATATCCATACCTTCCCTCCAAGATTAGTTGAACATCTCTCCAAGATTACTAGTCTCTTTACTAAGGTTGGCATAATGATATGCCAACCTAGAAATACTATGATAGCAAGGTGATTCCCAAGATCTAGACCATTTTTGGGTCGATAGGAGTTTTATTCCTTATGATTTTGTATCCCAATAAATAGGGTAGATTCCAATACAGACCTTGCTAATAACGTAGTCCCAAAAGTGTCTGTTAACATGAAGGTTGGTAAATATAACTCAGATCATGATACATTTGATGATTCAAGGAAATCAATGATACAATAATAGAGATAAACTATACATAACTATGAATAGAAGTATTTTAGAAGAGAAGAAGATTCACATATAAGAAAAAGAGTGGTAATAATAGAATCTACTAATCTAGAAGCACAAATCACTTCCACAATATTTTCCATAACCATATTCAGTTCACTTCCACCCATGATTTCTTCTATTTGTATCACTATTATTTTTTTACCTCTTATTTATTCTATTTCCAACTTCTTTAATCCCACTAAATTATTCTAATTTACCCATTCACCTAAAATAAGTACAACCTTGATCTTAGGGTTACTAGAATATTTGCATTTCAAATATGTAGGGTCATCGCATATGCCATCTCCACCTTAGTTTATCCCATTATTATTAATGCCACCAACACCAACTATTCAATCGCAATCCACTTTTTCTTTTGTCACTCATGTTATAAGTACTATTTTCTCATTCCATTTTTCCTTATTTAAATTATTCACATCAATCACCACCACCTATTCTATGTCATTTTCTATGAAACTACATCAAAATAGTCTTTCCACACTCATAGGCCCACAAGTCACTATGAGTACGATGATAAGTTCTCTCAAATATCATCATGAGTGTGTAATGCAACCCACACTACCCAAAGGAAATACCCCACCCTTGATATCAATTGATTATCGCCTTCATCAAGTAATAAAAATCCCCAAGAAGAAGGGCATAGAGGGAGGTATTAGGTATTATGCACAAGGCAAGAAATAAAATTAATCAAGATGTGGCCAAGAGCTCTAGCATTTACCACATTTGTGATCCTATAATTCCCATTGACAAAAAGGAGTAAAAAGTTATTGATTAGAGATACACTTTCAATAAATACAAGAAAGCTAGCAATTTCCCTAGCTACCTACATAATTAGATTATATATATTATAGGGATAATTTTATCCATATGGTAAATTTAAAAGAGAAGTCATAATAAATAATGGCTACCAAATCTGTACAAGAAAATATTGAAGCAAAAATATACAAGAAGCAAGTCTTGGACAATATAAACATTGAAGCAATTGGTCAAAGATATGCAAAGGTAAATTGATGTGACTCTAGTAGAAAATAGATGCATTAAAATATAGGAAATGGTGATCTAAGAGGGTAGGTAGAAGCAAATAAAAGAATGAGAAAATAATTTCCAAGATAAAACGGTAGCTTGGATAAGGGAAGATAGGTCAAAGTAATGAGAGTTACAAGAATCATAACTTCAATATGATCAATTGAAAGTAAAGACACAAAACAAGAGGTGGTGTTGTACCTCATTTTTCAAATGAGACCAAGTCATAGAACTTGTTGGACATGATAAAAAGCATAAAAATTTGAAAAAGGTAAATGGTAAAGTAGTTTTTAATATCCATGATGCCATGGTCCATATGGGACAATCCTCATGGAGGATGCTGTTTACCCAATATATGGTTGGCCAACCATACTTAGGTACCAAATCATGGTGTACAACCATATGCCATGTAATATTTGAACTTTGGACTTCCTCTTTAGAGTTTCAAATTCTTCACCATTAGTCCCACTCAGGATGTACAATCTAGACCTAACTTCTAGTCTAAACTGGTAGGTAATTTCAAGGCCTACTAACTTAGAGTTGAATACATGTAACCCAAAATTTTTAATTTTTCTATAGATTTATCACAATTTTGAAAACATTATACCCAAGAATAAGGTATCATCTAGGATCTCTCACTAGACGATATTGGTGTCCTGTGAAGTCATAAGAAATGTAGTATCGTAGAAACTACCTTTAAATTCTTATAAGGAATTAATCACTAGATGATAAAGGAGAAGTAATTTTGTACCACTAAAAGTAGTGGTGTGAACTACAATTTATAGAAAATTTTCTAAAAAAATGGCCAAGTATGAAAAATATTAATTCATTGATGAATTAATGATTCATCATATTTTCTTCTAGCATTAGAATGATTTCATCCAACAAGCCCCCAATCCATTGGAAATTCACTATCCATTAAAAAATTATGATCTATTAGAATTGTGATTTGTTGAAATCCATTGATTCATAAAAAACTATCAATAGGAAAGATCAACAACTTTAAAGTAATATTTTTGTCATTTTGGTATAAAACTTGATTTTAGAAAATTACTAATCATGGCAAAAAGGGTGAAACCCTTTACTATAAGTAATAAATAGGGCTCATTGTAAACATATTTTGTCCATTTTAAGAAATAATAGAGGTATGTTCTCTAGATATAATCTTTTATTCTATAAATGGAAAATTATGCTTTGCTATTCTGCTTGAGTATGACTAGACTTGTTAAACCTCTATGTATGAATGATGTTTGTGGTGATGCCCTTACACTTTCTTGTGAGTCATATTTTTCAGTGGATGCATGCTTTATATGAAGTTGCATTGTTGCTATTTAGTCTTCTTTGAATGGCTCAACTTATCACACACTAACATTTTTATAGGCCCTTGCAATATTTTATTTTCTTGTATTTTATTTTACTTTTCATACTCTTACCTTGTTGTATACTAGTTTCTATGCTTACATTAGTTAGACTAGCATATATTAGTGGATATCTAGCCCAAATCTAGATGTCAAATAGATTGAAATATACCCTTTTCCAAGAGGTTGAGTGTTAGGTTGTAGGTACAATCTTGAACCAATCATCCCCATAGATTAACAATGATTTAAATTCAACATATAAAAGTGTTTCTCCTTGAATTAAATTCTATTTTAAAGTATCTAAAAATGATTTCCAAAAATGTATTTCATCACCCATTTTCTAAATGCAAGTGTAATATTTTAACTATTGAAAATTAATAATTGTAAGTATATTTTATACCTTGCTAGTTGTTGCAAACTTCAAACAATTATAATTTGTCATCTAGTATTTATTTTCATAGGTCCAATAATTTTGTAGGTTTAACCCCAATCTCATACACATCTACGAGAATATAAATAATATATAAAATTACTTGGTATGCGTTTTAATTCAACTTATATTTTCTTCCATATATAATCACAATGTTGGATCCATATTTTAAAAATGACAAGCTCAAATAAATATATCTACCCTTTAAATTAAAATTTTATTGTTTATTTTTTTATAGAAAATATGTATACTTGAATACATAATATTAGAATAAGAACTAGCTTTGAACTAAGTTCTTTCTTTCTACTCTTTGTTTACAAGTGTTTTTATTTCTTAATTCATGCATTAAATAATATTTCCTCTACCATATGAATCAATGATAGACTCTGAGATATCTTGCAACACCACTTTGATTGATTATTTTACCTATTTTTTTTTATGTATTTTGGAAAGCATATTTTTATATCCATGATATTGGTAGTGTATATTCTCTTTTTGGGCATTGCCTAGGATAAAATTTCAGCACACCATTTTTTGTATGAGAGCTCTTTTGAAGACTTGGTATACTTTGCTACATAATCATATTTATCACTTAGATCAAGCCAATTCATATAAATTAGATCATGACCACTTTCTATCGTGTTTCATAGTTTTTCTTTGTTTTGAAGCACTACAAACACATTTGATAAGAGTGTTTCAGTTGGTTCAAAATTTATTACCCTAGATAGGCAACTTTTCTAGCCACTTCACTACCATTATACCTTGATTCTAATGCATAAATTATTAAGTCATTGTTATTAAATTAATTTAGAGTGATGAATGTTGTCATTAAGGAAGGATGATTTATAATTACTCTTTCCCTCTCTATTATTTCATTTTTTAAAGCTAACCTTAAGAGGGGATGTTGGGATATAATTCCATTACACTCCATGTACAATATTTTTCTTTTCATAACTATAAATTTAGTGGTTAAAATAAATATCTTGATTATTAATTAATTATTTAACTACAACTATTTTATATCCTTATGCTCATCCCTAAAATAGTATGAGAATATCCTTTATAACCAAACCCATTTCTCTAAAAATAAATTGTTGATCTTTATAAATAATAAAAATTTAAGTTTCAATATACCATCTTATAGATATCCCTATGATTGATATTAAAGTTCTATATTTTATATAGTTAAAATTGTAGATATGTGGATTAAGTTTAGAATAGTGGCTAATATATAATATTATAATTTATAACACAATATTAACATTAGTGCTAGATTTTGGTATAAATACCATCCTTTACCACTATAACCAATACCAAGTACTAATGTCAATGGTAAAATTTAATGTTAATGATAATACTAGATTCTAACATAAATGTTAGCTTTTATCATTTAGTGTTGATACTATAACTAGATACTATTATCATTGTCATCCTTTAGCATTGGTACTAGCATCAAGTTTTAGCATCAACATTATTCTCATCAGTAGATTAAATGATCTAAGCAAAGTAAGGTTTGCTCTAGATCCCAAGAATGATGATGCCAAAGCACTTTCAACTTGTAGGCCTTGATGGATATGTAGAATTTTACCAAAAAACTAAATATTAATTATTTTCATGATGTTAGACTTTCCCTTTCTACCAATTTGACTTGTGGAATCATAAACACTAGGGTTATAAATTTAGTGGTCCTAAATCTCATAGACATATAAATATTTGATTCCAACTCATATGTCAACTCTAAGCATAAAAATTCATAGAGGGAATCCATCCAATGCTAGATGTCCATACATATCTACACAATCTGAGCTCTTCATCTAGCTTCTCATGGACTAGTGTTAGCTATAGAGGAAGTTCTTGGTTTGAAATCTATTTAATATGTGAGATCACCCTAGATCTTGGAAAATATTGGATGAATTAGGATCTCTTTTGAGTCTACCTCTAGAGAAGGCTAGTTCCTTGTTAAAATAATGAAATGAATGGGGTTTGAGACTAAAGTAAGAAGGACAAGGGTTAGAGATTTGATTTAAATGTGGACAAGATTCAACTAAAAACATTAAAGTATACCACATAAGAACCTTTCACATTAAATCTAGAACAAGACCTAACAACCCAACCAACATATATCTTTACAAAACATCATTTAAATAAATTTATATATCCTTAAGCATTCTAGGAACTAAATGAATAGTAATCCAAACAAAAATCTAGATCAATAGAATTGCGTAACAAAACACACCATTCATAAACCATACAAAAATGCATCAAAAATATAACTCACATTCTCAATCAAATTCTACAACACCTTGTAATAGAGGCCAAACAACACTTGCTTAGATTGAATAGGAAGCAAAAATTACATGGATTATACAAGTAGACACTAAAGAACTAACCCTATTTTTGAGGTACATTATTAGCAATAATTATTGCACAAAGACTTATTATAGGATATATAGGGGCAAGTGTAGGGCGTGGGCATTATTTTCCAACTTAGCTAGGTTTAAATATTTTGATTCTATTGTGCCAATGTGGCCAATCCTAATTTCTTACATGAATTTGACATCCACATGCCTCTCATAGGTCTAGTGTTTATTTTGAAAAGTTCACTTTGTACCACTCTTCTTGGTGATTAGGCCAATTGTCTAAGGATAGGTGTATTATGGAAGGGGTCTAGGTCATCTAGATCTTTGACAGGAATGATTTTGGCTAAAAGAGTTAGTCTAGGATCTTCTTTAACTATTGCTAGGGTTCACATGCCTTGTAAAACTTTACTACCCCTTATAATGACTTCAACGTCTTGAAATTCTGACACTTTTCCATCCTAGTCTTGACTTAGCTAGATTTTAAGTCTAAAAATGTGGTAAAATACCAAACTTTTCTTGCTTTTATGATTACATCAGTGCTTCTAAAGTTTGACCCTCTTTCATGTTGGGTTCTCTCTCTTAGCAAACGTTTGAGTTTGGAAATATGAAAAAATATCAAACATCATACTTTTCTTACCCTTGTGATTATGTTAGTGCCTTGAAAGCATGAAATTTCCATGTTGGGTTCTTTGTTGTGTCAAACTTTGCTGCTATTTGTGATGACATCAACCTCTTGAAAGTCCAACCTTCTTTCTCCTTAGTCTTTTGACTTAGCCAAATTTTGAATCTGATAATGTGGCAAAATGTTATATGTTAGGATTATCTTACCTTAGCTAAAATTTGGTACCGATAAAGGTGCTATTGAGTATCTAGCATCTTACTAACCTTTGACCTAATGTTTTTCACCCTATTGTAAAAAGGAATGAAAGGGTTTATACTCTGACAATATTCTACAATATCAAGACTTCACATGTGGTCTATTACATTGACCTGTATTATTAGTGTCTCATGAGGATTTTTTCTTGCAAAAACAAAGAACCCATATTGCCTTATCCATTGGGCATCGAGTCATAAAGAAGAAAATGGAGCTAGAAGATAAGCTAAAGGAAATAACAAGTTTAGGAGGTAAAATAACTATGGCACACATTGAGATATAAGGAGGAAAAGTGCTTGGGAGCTTGAATGGGCATGCATTATATAATTGTGGTAAGGTATATAAAGCATGCAATGGAAGATTCCCCTACCAAGCTCACATCCCATATTCCTATAAAAATTGGAATTACTTACAATATTTGAAGGATGAAAAGAACAAGAATCGAGAAGGAAAATAGTAAATCAAAAGAATGGATTATAAATGTAGGATAATAAAATGATGAAGTTGAGAATGGTGGAGAGAGGTGCAGGAAAATGGGAAGCAAAGAAGAAAAGAGGAAGATGTAAGAAAAGGATGGGTAGAAAAGGGATTGAAGAATACCTAACTAGAGGTACATTTCACCTACAAAATTGGAGTTTTTTTGAGTATATTCTATGATAGCTAAAGGTAGCTTTAGTTGAAGGTAAAATGCCTTAGGTAAATATTCTAGGCATTCAGGATCCATCAATACTCCATGTTATCTTCTTCTTAACAAAATTATGTAGATACCAAATATCAAAATTGTATATGGATATAGGGTGCTTAGGTTCTCCTAAAGTATGTATGATAGCAAGCCCCAATTCCAAACAAAATTTTCATGCATAACATTTAACCCTTGCATATCCATTTATAGCAATTTTGGATAGTGGTGACAACTAGACTCTTAATTTAATTTTAGAGATGGCACTGTAAAATACAATTTTTTACTTTGAATGAGTGCTTTGGGCACATCCTTTCCCTTTTTTCAACTTGATATTCCAATTTTGATATCATGTTCTAAGTACAATGGAATATGGCTAATAAGTTCATTCATGATCTATCTATTTTGTGTGATACAATGCCACATGTCATATATAAATTTTTAGATTTTATGGTACCAACCATTAATGTTTTGGTAGTCTCACCCTATTCTTCCCATGCTTATGTAATCATTGTCAATGTTCTTACCTAGTGTTCTTTACTCACTCTCTAGTCGGCCAAGGAACCTCCCATAACAAATAATATTTAGAATGATCAATTCCAAACTTTCCTTCATGGGATAACAACCTCTATAACCTTATGCGAGGTATATTTTAATTGTAATGTCCCTCCATATGATGGGTTTTTATTTCTCCAAACTAAGTCCTATATTCTTACATGTATTTTAGACAAACCATTTAAAAATATAAAAATTTGATCTTCTTTGATTGGTTCAAGCCATAACTCAAATTCATTTTCATCACTAACAATAAGATCTATATAGACTTTGAGATTCTCTTAAGTAGAGAACTTGTGTTTGTCAACCTAAATCCTAGGAAAGAAAATCCTATGATTTCTCTATCTAAGATCCTTATCTTCTCCACTTTTATACTCAATATGGAGATCAATTCACCTCCTTTTTGCATCAAATAATAAATTTAGAATATTTTTTATACATGGTATTCCACTTCATCCAATTTTCTATCTTTGAATTCTAACAATTGAGGATTTGAAAATTTCTTTAGAATTTTGATAATTATTTGTGTTTGCTCTACTTTTTCAATTGTCACTTCCATAATTTTATTAAGGTTGGTTTGATCCTATTTGATAAATTGTAGGCTATACATTAAGTATTCCAAAAATAAAAAAATACTTGCATGGTTGCATTAATGATTTTTCTCCTTTTTATTTTTTTATTTGCATTAATGCCTATCGAGAGAAGCTAGGAACTTGATTTTTCTTCTTTTCTTCTTCCAACTGTAATTGTTCATAAATTTGGAGTGATGTATCCCTTTTTCATAGTTGTTCCTCTTGTTATTGAAGTATTATATCCTTTTATTATAGTTATTCCCTAGATCTTGGATCCTCTCATCCTTTTGTTGTAGTTACTCTAGAGTTGGGGAATCACTAAATTTTTGCTATAATTGTTTGACATCCTTTTATAAGGATTTCTTCTCAAACCACTCTTGATCAAGTGCTTTAGTTAAGCAGTTTACCTTATCCTTCACCATTTTGTATTTATCCTCCAATATAGCTCCTTGATAATACAATATACCCACTCTAGTATGGAGAGTCTGAGTTGTGTCTTCTAGTGGGAGCTTCCGCACTTTGATTTCATAGTCAGTTGTTATCATATTTGAGGTAAGCTTATTGAACTTTGGTATGACAACCACTCCTATTTATATATTGGTAATTGAATTCACTATGGTAAATATTTGAGGTGGTGCCTTATTCTTCTCCTTTTTGGGTGGTCATTCTTCTATTCTTTTCTAAACATTGGCCTTAGATTTTGGGACTAGGTTAAAATATTTTGGGAATGGATGGATAGAAATAGGGGATGCAACAAAGGTATATTAGAAAGGGAAAAATAATGATAGAGGTATTTTTTGAGATAAATTACCAAGATTTATAAAGGTTTGAGGTTGTGAACCTCTAGGGGTTTACTGATCAAGTTTGAAATGAAGTGCAATGCGAAGTAAACAATTCAATTGATGTGCATGTGATTAAATACATAGAGAGGTTTTGTTGATGAACCGTATGGTTGGTTTCATAACCAACCAAACTGACTTGGAGAGCACTATGCACTATTTTACCCCTATTAATTAATGTAATAAGTGCAATCTTATTATATGCTAACATCCCCCCTAATTACATTATTGGAAAATACCAAGAGTATTGTGAAACATTTCAAATTTGACCCGTGCAAGTGCCTTGGTGAAGATGCCCACAACTTATGCATTAGTGGGAATGAATTGGAGTTGTATATTGTTCTTTGGAACTTCATCTCGAATGAAATGACAACGGGTGTCAATATGTTTGGTATGATCATGAAAAATTGGATTCTTGACAAGGTTCAAAACTCTTTGATTATTGCAAAAAAAATGCAGTGGAAGATTCTCTGGAAGCTCCATATTTGTAAGGATGCGATGTAGCCACATTATCTCGTAGACTGCTCCACTAGCTACACGATATTCTACCTTTGTAGAAGAAATAGCAACCACTTGCTACTTCTTTCTATGCTAAGAGACAGGACCAAATCCAATATGAAAGATGTATCCAAACATTGATTTCCTATTATCAATAGATCTAGCATAGTCTGAGTCAGTGTATCATTGTAAATAGAACTTGTTATTCTTCTTGTACTCCAAGCCATAATCTGATGTACCACGGACGTAATGTAGAACTCTTTTTACTGCTTTTCAATGACTTACTTTGGGTTCCTGCATGAACCATGAAAGATAACCCATAACAAAACTAAGATCAGACCTGGTATTGGTTAGGTATAATATACTCCTAATCAATTGATGATAGAGAGTGGCATATACCTATGGATATTGATCATATCTTGAAAACTTAAGTCCTACTTTCATGGGAGTAGCCTTGGACTTACAGTCATCCATGCAATATTTCTCAATCAAAGTCTTGGCATATTTCTTCTATGTAACTCTGATGTGATGCTTTTTTTGAGTTACTTCTAAACCAAGAAAGTAGTGGAGAAGTCCCAGATATGTCATTTCAAAAGATTATGTGAGATCACTTTTCACTATATCAACCATACTTTCTAAACAACCTGTTATGATCAAATCATATACATATAGCACTAGAATCACTATGTCAAAATTGTTGTTCTTTATATAGAGATTCACATCTGACGAAATTCATTGGAATCCATGTTATAATAGGTGACTATCAATTTTGATGTACCAAGCTTGGGAGCTTGTTTTAGTCCATACATGGATTTGATTAACCTGTAAACTTTCTGTTCTTTCCCTATCACAAAAAATCCTTCATGTTGAGTCATGTATACTTCTTCTTGTATATCACCATTTCGAAAGGCACTTTTTACATCCATTTGATGTAACTTCCACCCAAACTGAGCTGCCATAGCGCACAATATTCGCATGGTAGTAATTTTTTCATTAGGAGCGAATGTCTCTTCATAATATATGCCTTATTTCTGAGCATAGCCCTTTACAACCATGCGAGCTTTATGCTTATCAATTATACCATCTACCTTATATTTTACTTTGAATACCCACTTACAACCAATGGGTTTCTTTCCTGAAGGCAGATTTACTAGTTTCCAAGTGTGATTTTGAATGAGAGATGTATGCTCTGCCTCCATAACAGTCTTCCATTGAGGCTTACTGAGAGCTTCTTGAGCAGTTGTGGGTTCATTTTCATCCAATACTGTCAGATAAACCCTTTCATTCTCTATATCCATTTCTCTATCTTCTATTGCATCTACGGATAGTTCATCAAATTGGTGATAAAGTTCATCAACTTTTGAAGATGATGCTTTTGTCCTCTTCTATTGAGTGATACTGCGCGTACATGGTCAATTTAGAGTCATATATGGTGAATCTGTATTTATTGCTTCTACCCAAAATTGATCTTCAATATGTGCTCCTTTTATCATAAATCAAACTATTTCCATAATGGAGCGATTTCTTCTCTAAGCAACACCATTTTGCTATGGTTTATAAGTTGTTGTTAGTTGTTGCTTTATCCCATGTTATTTCAAATATGCTAAAAATTCCTTGGAAGTCTATTCCCCTCCTCGATATGAGCAGAGGGATTTGATGAGGCATCTAGACTCTTTTTCAAGAAGTTTCTTGAATTATCGAAAGTATGAAAATACCTCAGATTTCAATTGGAGGAAGAAGACCCACATTTTTCTAGAGTGATCATAAATGAACAATTGAAAGTACTTCTTCCCACCATAACTGGTTGGCATTGGACCGCATAGATCGGTGTGCACCAACTCCAAAATTTCCTTAGCTCTAGAAGAACTAGATTCAAAAGGTACCTGGTGTTGCTTCCTTGCTAAGCAATCTAAGCAAAATGGTAGGATGGAGGAGAGAGAAGGAAGGCCTCTCACCATTTCATATTTGCTCAATTTGAGCAAATATCTTGAACTAAGATACCCATATATTCTATGCCAGAGAGAAGTTGCCACCTTTGTAGTTGTAGCCAGAGCAACATGAGGTGTTGAAAGAGCATCTAGAATGAACAAGCCATGCTTGTAGGAACCTGTTGCAATATGTTTACCATTGTAAGTTATAAATTTTTTTTTCTTGCCTTTTACAACTCAGAACATAACATCCATTTTACTGTCCAACATCTGAGGAATAGAAAACAAATTATTGTCTAGTCTAGGGACATAGAGAACCTTCTCAATCTGACATCTTCCATATGGAAGAGTGACAAAAAAATTACCTTCACCCTTTACATGATAGACTTGATCGTCGGCAATGGTAACTAGCTTCCCCTCTTTAACCTCAAATGTTTCAAACCAAGATTTGTCTCCAGTCATTGGCTTACTAGCACCTGAATCAATATACCATACAACATCTATCTGAGAAGATGAAGTATGAGTCATGAGCACTTTGTGTGCTCTTTCAGAGTCAAAATCTGAATCGAAACCAGAGTGATCCGATTCTGAGTTGGAATTAGCATAAGCAACATGTCCCTTAGGTTTCTTATGTTTCTTTGTATATTGTTGTTTCTCTTTTCCTTTCTTCTTATGAGATTGATCATTTTGTTGCTTGTTCTTGAACCAACACCTATTGGTGTCATGGTTATTCATATCGCAAATATTGTAATATTTGTCCTTCTATTTATTTTTATTTTGTTTCCCTTTTCCCTTGGAGGAATAACTCCCTTTTTGAAATTGTCTTGGGTTCTTGCTCCTTTGTTGGGTGGAAAGGGCATTATCCGACAACTCATATTTTTGAACTTGATTTGCCTCCTCAGTCTGGAGCAAATTTACCAATTCCACAAATGATACTTGTCTACCAAAAACATTGAGGGAAGTGACCAACATCTTATAGGAGTCTGGAAATGCTCGCAAGATGACAGAGTTCAAGATATCATCATCCAGTGATTTTACCATTGCATTCAACTTGGATTTCAGATCTGCCACTCTACATAAGAATAAATCAACTGTCTCTCCAGAATTCATATTGAGGGTGTGCAATTGAGTTTGAAGATGTAGAATGGTGGACTGATTCTTTCCTTCATAAATAGTAATCAAAGAATCCCAAGCTACCTTACTGGTTTTTGCATCATAGATATGAGGTTGAACCTCATCTATCATAGCAAGTAGGAGAAACATGAGACCTCTTTTGTCCTTCTTATCCCAAGCTTCTTGATCTGTTCTTGTTGTTTGAGGGCATTGTGAAATACCGGTTACTACATCCCACAAATCTTCCACCTGAAGAATGGCTCTCATATTTGTATTCCATGGAACAAAGTTAGAACCTTTAAACAACTGGGAGTACAAGAGATATTTATGAATGGTAGCCATTTTGAAGGTGGTTCCTTATATTTTCCCCCCTAGGTCTTACAATTTTTCAAAAAGAGAGAATAATGTGTTCTCGCACCCTTCTATTTGCAAAATAAACAAGGAAGAAAAACTTCTTTGATCTGCACAAAAAAATGCTTTTGTATATAAAAAACACTTAAGGGCATCAAAAACCCCTTTGAGAGCATCAAAAAATGCATTGAGGGAGTTAAAAAACCCCTTTTAGGCCATAAGAACCCCTTTGAGGGTGTCAAAAACTCTTTGAGGATGTCAAAATAACCTTTTCGGGCATCAAGTAGCATGTTGGGCATCAATTTCCATAGGAAGGCATCAATTTTATAGGTAGGCATCAAAAAATTTCTTTCAAGCATCAGCAGTTTCTGCCAGGTGTCAAAAAAAGTTTTTGGGAGTCAAAGTATGGAGTCAATGAGATTTGAACAGTGGACCTTGTCCACAGTACTGAGTGCGGGTGACCAACTGCGCTACCCAAGTGGCTGGGAAGTAAATCCCACCACTAGGTATTTACTCTAACAAAGATCCATGAGTAAAAATATGGGATTTATCCCACATGCATCCTGTGGATGCACTCATGCAAGATAAAAGGTGGGAGGGACACCTTAGATAGTGACTACCTACGAGCGGTCACCCCTCCCCCTTTGTCCTTTTGCCACCTAAAATGGCATGTAGCGTGTCCACGTCAGCTCTCCCCAACCAACCTCTGCACTCCTCATCGACTTCTCTAGCCAGTATTTGCACTCCATGTTAGCATCTTTGCACTCCATGTTAGGTAGTATCTGTACACCATGTGTCGGAGAGGGGCCATGTCAGCATATCCTCGAGGGCCACATCAGCATGTCTCTAGTACACCTCAACATCGAATGGCTATGTCAGTGTGTCTTTAGTCCAGTTGTCACCTATAAAATATCAAGAGTTGCCTTGGGATTCAAGCCATTGCCTACCTTGGTTCTCTGAGTCTACCTACATTCACCTTAGGAATTGAGCTGCTACTTGCCTTGGTTCTCTGAGTCCACCTGCATTCTACATCATTTTTGTGCTTCATGTTGGGTAGGTAAGATAGGTCTGGTCTCAATCTTGTGCTTCACATCTTGTGGGCAAGACAAGTCTGGTCTCGTGCTATACATTGGTTGGGTGTTCTGCTTTTGTGTCAATGATGAGGGTCCTACTCTGGTACCATGATCAATTTTGAAATGAAGTGCAATGGGAAGTAAACAATTTAATTGATGTGCTTGTGATTAAATACATAGAGAGGTTCAGTTGGTGAACCGTATGGTTGGTTTCATAACCAACCAAACTGACTTGGAGAGCACTATGCGTTATTTTATCCCTATTCATTAATGTAATAAGTGAAATATTATTAAATGCTAACATTTGCTATTTCTAGGGCATGGGAGTAGCAAAAGTTATACTTTTGGTTGGTGAAGGGTTCTATGGAGGTGGTAATTGTTGCGGAGGGGAATGCAAATATGGATAAGGGTTCATGTAAAACATAGTAGGAATGGATTTCATACATATACCTTGCACTTCTAGGCATTGCTCTTGAGTCATAATTTTGATATGTTGGGTTGTTGCTTGAGCTTTTAGAGTTGCTTGTTGAGTCCTATATCTCTTTATGACCACCTCTTGCTGGGTTTCTAAAGATTATTTTATTCTAGCCATTTCTCAAGTTTATCTATACTAGATATGTTCACTTATGCTAGGTCGAGGTTAACTTATACTAGAACCAATTGGACCTATTCCTCCCTCAACATAGTTCATTATTTACATCATATCCAACCCCATTGAATATTTTGCATGTAGTTCTTGTATTGCAATTGAAGAGATATCCTATCATCATGTTGAAATTTATCCTATTGGATGGTCTTCACCCAGGCTCACAAATCCTAGGCTTCTTTTTTGTAGTCTATATCCAAGCATTTCTTCAAAATTCAAGTCTCCTTCTAACTCTATGTGCATGGTAATATGTTGCTTTTAGATCATAATATTCTTTCTAGACTCTTCTTCCTCTTTGGAGGTGTGTTCAACTTCTTCTTCAATAAAGATAATATTTTCTTCTCCCTTATGTTTATATATCCACTCGACATATTCACTGTTAAATTTCTTTTCAAACAAAATATCTGCATTATTGGGGTAGGTCTTTTTCTATGTGCCCTGCTCACATTTGGAAATCCACCACTCTTTAATCTTCTCATTTGACCATCTCTCCTATTTAAGATCTTCTATTAACTGACTACTTATTCTATGGCCCTTATTTTTGATTGGATCATATGGTCACACAAAAGCATAACATTCTCTCTATTGTGGTATCTTTTGAAATTTATTTACATCTAAATATGGTGCTTGCTTCTCTAAATTATTCCTAAATAATTTTATATCTTGTTGAGAAAGCTGAATGAATGGAGGTGATTTATTATTGATGACTTTTAATTTAGCCTTACATTTTTCTTCTACGTCATAATTCAATTTGTGCAACGCTATCATCAACTAAAGGCTATTATCTTCTATGGATTTACCTTGGATTTGGCCAGTTATAGATACTGGTCCAAAGTTGCAAGGAAGTTGATATGTGCTAAATTTTTTATGTTTGACCCGAAGCTTTCATCTACCCCATCAATTTGTTGGTAGAATTCTAGTGTAAAGAATCAATTTATCACATATTAGGGAAGAATATATGGGTATCCAATAAAACCATATATCTTGATTATGGTGCCACTATTTAGAAAATACTAGTCCCTAAGTTATTGTTTAGGACCATGGAGCTTATATATCAAATCTAGGGATAACCAGGGAATTCTTATATATATACAAGCTAGCATAGGTCCCAAGAATTACTTGTTGAAATATAGATAAGAATTGGTGTCTTTGATCATTGGATCCCAGACTACTATAGGAGCCCCCCTTAAAAAATGCATTCTTACTAGTAGGCCTGGAATCCTATCTAACATAAAATATAAAAATAACTAGGCTAAATATGATGGGTAACAAAATACATCACTCTCCTTTTATTGTAGTTCAACTAATTGGGCATGAAGGCTTACACTCAAAAATTAGGGCCAATCAAAGAAAATGGAAATGTTTTGATCAGGGATTGTTGAATCATAGATGTGGATATTGGTAATAGCATAAGCCATGGCCACTTGGTAATCATATACATATTCATTAGTATCTAGCCCAAATTTTATAGCTAACATAGATAGGATATCATGTAGGGTTTCTTTGGTTACAAATCTACCTAGTTACAAGATCTACACCTTGTGCATCCTAGACCCGGCAAACATTAAAAGGCTAGAGGAAAGAAATGTCCTTAGGGCCAATCTCCAGTGAGGGTTGGATCCCTTACTAATCCTACATTGGGTATAAGTTTAGAGAAACAGGAAAGAAATTGGAAATTGCAGAAAGAGATAGGAAATATGGCTATAAGCCAGCTTAACAGGATGGTGATTGACTAACAACAGAGCTTCCACCAAGAAAATTAGTAGCATTCAACAGAAAAAAATGAGTGCAGAGACTTTTAAAAACTATGCAAGAGAATAGCCTTTAGAGTGCATTCCAATGTTCACTCCCATACAAGCAAAGACTAAATTCAGCAAAAGAATTCACTCACAACAAATAATGGGAATAAAATATTAAGAAATCATACACAAATAATTATCAAGTGCAAAATCATTCCAAGAACCAAAAGCTGAATTGTTTCTATTAATGCAGAAAATGTGATGTATATTTTCGTAGTGTCCACCCTTCTATCCTTTATAATGGAAAATGATTAGTCTTTTATAGAGGATTTCACCTCTTTCATTTAATGCAATTAAAAACAAAATTATGGTAGATCAAAAACCAACGTGCATATTTTACTCCTCAGTATTAGTGGCATTCTGGTCAAAACATAGTGCAAAGAAACCATGATTCAGCTTTGATAGGAAGAAATCACCCAAAGAAGTCAACAGAAGTAAATACTCGGAGTAACCTTGGACGTCAGTGCATAGGGACACAACAAAATCACCCGAAAATCAGGCATACATTGGATTCACCTTACAATTTGGAAATCCACTTTTACCAAAAAAGTCCATTGAGTATTAATTTTTTTTTGAAAATAACCATGGATGATAGTCGGTGCATTGGAAATGAACAAGAGTTGCTTCTGATATCTTGAAAACAAAGAAGAATTCCTATAAATACTTCCTCCATTGCTCCAAAATTAAATGCTATTATCCCTTACTTTCCTTTCGAAAAATTATGAAAGCGCATCCTAGGAATATATCTCTATTGAGGAGTTGATGTCACCCAAATAAGGGGTGAAACTAGCTTGTTGATGCAACAACAGGTAACATCGGCCTGATATTCGATTGAATTCCCTTGATTTCCTCCTTATAAATGTGCTTTTGACTATCACCTCGAAAGAAGGCGACGAGCTTTCACCCTACTAGAGGGAAGATATGACCTCGTTAATTACGGCGTGCTGCAAAACTAGTTTCACTTGAAAAAATTTGACCTTCATTTGTACTTTGGGAAGACAACATTACCTGACACCCCTCTATGGAAGCGACTTCAGTTTATGTCAAGAGCTACTTTTTATTCTTCTTAGTCATGGAAGAAATTATCGATTATGTCGTCAACCTACCCCTTTTCTTAAAATCCTTTAAACTATTCTTTCATCCCAAGGAAGGTCGACAATGAGCTTTGCCGCTCTTTTAGGATGAAAGTGCCTTTTAGTCTATCTGAAGTTACGCCCACCATTCTCGTCCTCTAAAATTGTGCTTTGAATATGTTTCACCCCAAAGAGGGGTGACAGAGTGTTTCACCCCAAAGAGGGGTGACAGAGTGTTTCACCCCTCTGTTGGGGTGACAACGTCTTTTAAAACTTTTGACTGAATTCGTGGGAATTTACTTTTGTATTGCCACTTTCATTTGTTCTTCATTGAATGTTGCCCCAAAGAAGGGCACCAAAGAGTTTCACCCCTCCATTTGGGTGACAACAATTTTAAGCCACATCATACCTATTTTTATTTTATTTGTCATGGTGGGCATTTTTAAAATAACTTTCACCCCAAGGAGGGACGACAAGAGATTTCGTCCCTCCATTGTGGTGACAACACGTTAATTCACTTCTACACTATTCATTTCTTCGCGTAGACGACTTCACTTAGAAAGGATTTTTAAATTTTATCTTCACCTCCAAGAGGGGTGACATGGATATTTACCCTTCGATTATGACGAAAGCACTTCTTCATTATTTTATTGAGATTCAAACATGGATTTAATATTTTCCAAGGTAAAATTATTTTGGGGCAAAAGTGCCCAGTTTGTTCTTATTTCACCGGAGGTGCTTCTTCTTTGAAAGAAAATTCTCTTGCTGGGCTTCGCGCTCCTTAATAGTTGTAAAAAAAGTTTTTGTTGCTTATAGTAATTTAACATAGTTATAGTAATACGATATTAGGAAATAAAAATGCAGGAAAATAAAACCATATCAAAACTATCTTCAACAAAATGCCATGCCTTCATTAACAAAATGCATTAATATTTTACAATCAATTATTCCCAACAAAACTATAATGTGGCAAGGTTGCAAAACTACCAAAATTCTTGGCGGCTCATGGGGTATCCAACTCACATGGATGCAATAAACCCCAGGACTTCATCCATTGGGATTCAAGGGTTAAATTTACCAGGTGTATCAGGCTGCTTGCTACTTGCTCCTGCATCTCGTTCCTCGACCCCTTTTTTTTGAAACTTCTTATTATTTGATAAAGGCAATTGTAGCCTCATACACTGCAACGACATTAGACCAAGATTCTATGGTAATTATCTCTAGGTTGTTGAGAGAATCAACCAAGTATATGAAAATATCTACTTGCCTCATATCGATGTAGTTTACCCGCTGACTAAGCTCCAATAAACCAGAATCGATGTGCGTGAGCTTTCTCATCAATGACAACACATGATATTTAGTAACTGGTTCCTACCAATCATCAAATTTAGAGGTATCATCAATAAATTCTGCCCAAGATGCTTTTAGGTTTGCTTTCGATAGAATTGTTCCCCTAATGTCAGTGAAACTAGGAGAGCCATTCTCGAGCACTGCATTTAAAATATGTCATGGAAATTCATTGCTCTTGCTCAAATATGTTAAGCAACTTGTGGGTCTCCTTCAACTGCTCCAGTCTGAAGAAAATATGTCGTAGTACAACTTTGGTGTTTGCCCAAGCTTGGGCCATATCACTCATGGGGTAAAATCATAGGCCAGATCAAGCCAACGTCTACATCTGTGAAGATTTCACCAAGAGGGGCTCCAAGTGCTCTTCACTATACTCCACAATATATTGGCCATAGGAGACAACAATCTAAATTTTTTGAAGATACATAAGTACTTGTGTCACCTTAGTCGCCTGGGTCTTATAATGAGCAAAAAAATGGTTATGTGCCTCCTTAACTTCTTCTTTTGTTAGAACTATGGCCTGTGTTGTTTTTACTGCCAGTTGATCCTGTACATTCTAGAGTTGGATTTTTAGCACCTCAATCTATTGTTCTACTCCTCCCTTCACTTGTTGGTGCTTTTGAAGTGTGGACTTCAACTCTTCTACCATTTTATGCCAATAAGTCACATCGGATTGAGCTGAATGCAACAACACTTGGCATTTTTCCAAGGACTCCTCAAGATTGACGATCTTACCCTCAACTTCAAAGAAGTGGTTCTTATAGTGTTCACCGTGTAGGAATAAGGAGCTAGTATTTTCATGGATATTTCCCACTATCTCTGTGGTATTAATCTTAGTGAGGTCCAATCTCTGTGGTATTAAGCTTAGTGAGGTCCTTAGTGTTGATCTCATAATGATAATCCTTCGAAGTCATCTCACCCTAAGGCTTCTGCACCTGGGAAATCATCTTCATAGTGTGGGTCTCTATAGTGGTAGGATCAAATGCAATATGCTTCAAAGGCTTCGTTGGCACCATGGATTTTCTCATCTTCTTAATTTTTAGCCACTGTGATGAGATTAAGTGAGCCTGGATTATTTTTACCATAATGGGCTGCACTGGTAATGCCGCAATCACCGATTTAGGTACTACCTACAATTCCAAAAATGGGTTAAATGGAAAGCAAGCCAATTGTGGGTTGGGCTCAAGGAAAGTGGAAACTGACATAGTGGAAATGGTGGTGGAAATGGAACTAGTGGTGGAAATGGATGCATGGTATTCTGCCATAGTTATTCTCACTCAAGGAGGAGCTTGCATACTTACAACCATGGTGGAGGTCACTTGGGTGGAAGATACGATAAGTACAAATGGGTTCGGATTGGAGGTAAAAGAACTAAAACAAAGGGAAGTAGAAGAAGTAGGAATAGAGGGAATGAGAGTGGTGGTGACTGACAGCTGGGAAGTGGGAGGTAAAATTGAAGAAGAGGGTATACCAAATGGAGGAGATATGAAAGTGGAAACATGAGGAAGGGAGGCAACAGTCACCACTCGCTTGGGGAGAGAAGAGATTGAAGAAAATATACCTTCAACATCTTTCACCTTCGAAGCCAATGGGAATGTGGGTAGCTATGACACCAGGTCTTCCTCCATCTAGTCCCTTGGTTTTATTGGAATGTCCTCCTCAACATTGATAAAATTAGCGCCTTAAAAAATTGGATTCACTTGAATCAAAGGGACAAATTCTAGTAATTTTGTGTGTTTGGCTAAAACTATAGGAGGAGGGTTTGATGAAATTGCTCCAGTTATTTTCTTCTTCATAATTTTAATAATTGACAACTTTTGCCACTTTTTCTATTTTTGCTACATTGACTCCTCTAACACTTGTTCTTCTTCCTTGGACACAAGTGGCACCTGCTAGACCATAGGATGTTCCTCAGCCACATCTTATTTATTGCTTGATTTTTGCAAAATCTGAGGGATGATACAAACAAACATTAGTAGCTGGTAAGTGGAATAAAATTTGTCATAGGTCTTCAACAACGTTCCATCTATTACTAAGCCATACGGTGACCCAATTTTCCTTCGGTGAGCTCACATGATCTACTAGTTCATGATTTTCTCCTCAGACCAACTCAAAAGTTGCTCTTTCATCTGGATGAACAACTACGATGGGGGAATTTGACTTTTAAGAATGATGGGGTTATATTCAGCCTCCATATCATAGAAATCATGCCAAGGTGGAAGCGATGTCATGTTATCCACATGCCACTCCAAGTCATGTCCTTCTAGATTATTTCAATATTTTTTAATATCTGGCCTTGGGAAATAATGAAAGATTGTGACGTTGATGTACTCAAAAAATATACCTAAAGGGACATATTTACATCGTTGCGGTAGCTCCACCATCCTGATGTTGTAAAAGGCCTCAGTTATCAATTGGTTTTTGCCCACCTGCCTTACTTCGATACCTTCAAAGAAAAAAGGTATCTCACACGTGGTTTTCTTACCATGTCCTGCTCCATACACATCATTAATGTAATCATACTACCAAACAACCTCCATAGAAAACAGGTGTCCTATGGCAAAGTATGGGAGCAAAAATGGCTTGCCTATAAAGCCAAAAACATGGAGCACCACTCCTTGTGTCAACAAAAATATATCACCTCTTTTCTTTGAGATGATTTTTCCTTCATTGCCCTTGGTACTCTCTCACTTTTGTAGTAAATTATTTCAAGGTTTGGGTCGACAAACAAATGAATGAAATTATAAAAGGACTCTTGCCTTGACAGACTAGAAGTCCACATATACACAGGCAATTTTCTATTCTCTTTGTTAACCTTCCTACTTGCAATAAAAGAGAACTTCTCATGTAGGTGGAAGAAGAAATACCAAACCAGAAAGGACATATGCTTGAATGCCTTTGTTTCCTCACTCTACATTTTATCTAGTTGGGAATGCATCCTTTTGGAAATATAATTGGCCTAGTCAAAGAATATGGGGTTCGTCCTTTCTATCATTACCGTAGAAGTGTAGAACTCAACTTGGGATATACACTGCACTAACGCTGCCTACCATTTATGCATCGTTGAATCTAATGGGAGACCCACAACCCAAGATACCATAGATAACAAGACTTTTAAAATCTGACAATGATTTTGACAATATCGATAGTTCACCATGTTGGGCCGTTTTTATCAATTGTATCTTCATAAATCTGTGTAGTGATATAGTGGAATGATACCTTTCCTCATACTTGCCAACATGTAGCTTCTTGAAAATATAATCTGGGAGTGGCGTTATTTTGAATGTGAATGCCTCCTGGACGTCTTCGATAGTAATGGTAAACAATGCTTCTCCTTTCGCATTTTGCACCATCCTAGTCTTTGGGTTATAAAATTTTGAAATTGCATCAACCAATTCTAGGTAGTAGTGGACTAGAACCAAAAGAGATGTGCATGGTATACTATCGTGAGGGTACTCTGAGGTGTTAACCCCTATTGCACTACAGTGTCGACATATTGGCATAATTTTTCAATACCTTTGTTAGTTATTACACAATCTTCCACCTGAGCTAGCGTATCTGAGTATGAATCCAACTCATTATTTTCATGGGGCCTTGCTTTTTTGGATTTTATTTCTCCTTCTGCTTTCTTTTTTGCCTTCTTTGGATCTTTAGTAGCAACAAGTTCAGTAGCTCTTTTCCCCATTGTTTACAATGCTCAAGCTCTCAGCACCTTCTGTAGTAATATCACCTCAATGCAGTAATACTCCAAAAAAATAAAATAAATCTCTTTTTTACCTTCGCTTCATGGGGATATCCAATTTATAAATGCACCTCACTGACTGAATTAAATGCACATGGTATTTTTTGATGGAACAGAGCGAATGTACGTCTTGATAATTACACTAGGCATAATTTTTAATGATGTTTAAACTGACCTCAAACTTCTCCTACCCACAATATTCATTGATTGCTATACCTTCACTACATTTAACTTTGAAAAGCACTCAATGGAGCTCAACGAGCATCCTAAAGAAAAAAAACTACTAGATATCTACGTGGGGCGCGCCTCAGAATTTCCACAAGTCATTTCCTTTGTTCTCGATCCATGAAACCCCTTTCAAGGGTAAAAGATGTATTTTAAAATTTATTGAGCACGTCTGAAAATGTTTCCCAACAAAATATCTTTAATAAGTGTGCTCGAACTCCCTTTGGAAATGTCTCTAGGCGAAATGACACTATGCTCTCCTTATTTTAACTTGGTTGTGCTCCAAAATATTGCTACTCGATTAAGATAAGAGACCATATGTCATATTAAATAAATTTTCCCCTTCCTTATTTGGATTTTGCAAGTGCCTCCTTTTTTAGAAAAATGGGCTTTTTGCTTTTCTTTTTTTAAGAAAAATCCAACTAATTTAATTTCGCCCTCCTTTTCTTTAGCTAGCGCTTTCATTTTTTCTTCTTATTTTTGAAAAGGGTTGCATGGAAAAAAGTGTAAGGTAAAGATTTTTTTTTATTTACTTGTTGAAGGGGGAGGAAGAACGCGAATCATTTTTACCTTAAACTTAGGGCGTGTTGTGGCTGATCCACAACACACCCCAAAATTGGGGACCCACCTTTTTTGCATGCTTTCAAAGAAAACTGCAGTAGCCCCAGATGCTAAAAATCAAGGAAAAAAGCAAAAATTTCACAAAAGAGAAAAAGTGTCGCGATATCGCGACATGTTGCTCCGTCGCGGCCGAAAATGAAAAAGTGTCGCGATATCGCGACATGTTGCTCCGTCGCGGCCGAAAATGAAAAGTTGTCACGATATCGCGACATGTTGCTCCGTCGCGACAAAAATGAAAAGTTGTCGCGATATCGCGACATGTTGCTCCGTCGCGGCCAAAAATGAAAAGTTGTCGCGATATCGTGACATGTTGCTCCGTCGCGGCCGAAAATGAAAAGTTGTCGCGATATCGTGACATGTTGCTCCGTCGTGCCGAGAAATGAAAAGAGTCACGATTTGAAATCGCGATATCGCGACATGTCACGTTTCCGGCTCAAGCAGCGAAATGGTAGGATGGAAAATATGTCACGATTTTGCGACATGTCGTGAGAAGAGCGGACAGCCAAATAGAAAAGCGTCACGATTTCGACAAAAGAAAAAGTGCGATTTAAAAAAAAGTGTCACGATTCAGTTTGGAGGGAAGAGAAAAGCGTCACGATTTCACGATAGAAAGCAGCTGGACAGCCCAAATGAAAAAGTGTCATGATTTCGCGACAGAAAGCAGCGAGATAGCCCGAAAGAGAAAGGCGTCACGATTTCGTGATAGAAAACAGCCAGATGGAATGGAAGAGAAAGGCGTCACGATTTCGCGATAGAAAGCAGCCAAAGTGTATGGAATGAAAAGTTGTCACGATATCGCGACATGTCGCGTTTGCGGCTAAGTGCAACAAAACCCAGCGATAGAGAAAAACGTCACGATTTCACGACAGGTTGCATTTGCATAGCTCGAAGCAAAAAACGTCACGATTTCGTGACAGGTTGCACCTGCATGGCCCGATAACAAAAAATGTCACGATTTCGTGACATGTATCATTTTTGCGATGCATGAGGACGAAAGGGTGAAATGTCATGATTTCGTGACATGTCTCATTTTCGGTGCATGGTGGCGGACAAGGCTGTTGGCGAAAAATGTCACGATTTCGCGACATGTCTCATTTTCATGATGCAGGTAGAAGAGCAAAGCTGCATGCATAAAAATGTCGCGATATCGCGACATGCTATTTTTGGTCACGATTTACAGGGGGCAGTTATGGAACATGCAGAGAAGCATGGAACACGTGGCATAAAAGTGTAAGGGCGATAGAGGCGTTACAATTAGCAAGAAAATCAAACGTTTCGACGCTCGAACAAAAGTCAAAATAATGAAGAGCGGGAAACGAAACGAATCGATCGGGAAGATGAAACGAAGCGTCACAAGGCGAAGCAGAGAGCCGTAGCAGAAAGTTTAAAGGCACAAGCGAAGATAGGCACAGGGGTCGAAAACCGCTGGGAGCGGGGTTGCAGAGCTGAGGGTGATGAGCCATTCTGGACCTGCTTTGGAGTGCTTTTCTTCCACTTGTTCTGGTTTTGGAAAAACCAGAGATTCTGCTATTGTAACATGACATATTTTTAATGCAGAATTGTTCAAAAATTTGCATTTTATGGGCAAGAAAGAAGGAGTCATTTTCTGCATGCAAGATTAAATGTCTATTTTCCCTTTTCAGATTTTAGGCTTGTAAATGTAGTTGATGCAAGTATTTTCTTGGTTGCTGCATGCGAATGCTTAAATCTGAAAACCTCATTCAAATCCTTAGGAGCCAGCACTTAGCTTATCCGGATTGTGCTTGTTTTGCAGGTCCAATAGGTTAGGTTGCATGCATGAAAACCTCATATCTTCGGTTTTGTCGAAATAGGATAGCATCAGACTGAACGTGTTCAATTTTTAATTTTCTGCATTTCTTTTCATTTTATTTTATTTTTCCAGAAGGTTTAACTTAGTTAAAATAAATATTTAAAAATTACAAAATCTAAAAAAAAATGAACAATCACTAAAGTTTCATGATGAAATAAACCAACATTGCCCCTTGTTTACAGTTACTTGCAATCACTAAGGTGTTCCAAGCATTTAAATTGATTATCTTTATTTGAGATTACTAATACACAGTTGCAAATGCTAATACAACGGAGACCTTGGAGAAGTTGTTTGTTTGACTTCTTTGCAAGAGGGGATTTGGAGTCCAAATCCTAAAGGAGAGTGTACTTTCACAAGTGTGTGAAAATACCACTCAACATTTTGGCGCTAGAAGGAGGGCCTGAATCGGTTTATTTCAGTGTGATTTAAATGCTATAGGGATTTAAATTTTGAATATTTCATGCCCTATTGATTATTATCTTTAGCCCTCTTTTAACAATACAACTTTGTACTGTTAAAAGGAGGACATGAATTGCTATGCACTGTTCTAACGCTTTGATTGTTCATACAGGAATAATGTGATTTGATTTGATTTAAAAAAAAAAAAGTAATAAATAAATAAAAAAAAGAATTGTTTTTTGGGTATTAAAGTTATATTCTTTAAGATTCACTAATGGCTATGTTTTCACCGTGGATGACAGGTAGCCCATTGAACATACCAGGAGTTCAACATTATTTGCCCGTTGGTTTTGAGAGATGTCTTCCTCGATTTTTGTCTAACGGGACAAATACTGCAGGAGAACACATTCAAGCATTCAAATTTGTTGTGAATCACTTAACAATTTGGTATGATGATGTGGTTTGTAAAATGTTCCCTTACACCTTGGACAAAGTGGCATATGATTGGTTTACAAGTCTGCCCTTAGGGTCTATCACTTCTTGGGCTCAGCTAGAGGCAGCATTTCTTAATCAATTCAACAAAGAGCAAGTTGACCCAATCCGCATGTATCAGCGAGTTTTTCACTATTAAAAAAGGACCAAGTGAAAATGTGAAGTCATTTTCTGAAAGGTTCTTTGGATTATATGCTCAATTAGTGACATTTTATGCTCTTCAAGAAGAAATGGCTCTCCAAATATATGTAAATGCTCTTGACCCACTCATTTCCACATATTTGCGAGGGATGCCTCAAATCACATCTTTGTCACAAGCCTATACTCAAGCAATGGCAATTGAGCAACAATTGAGTTGTCAAAATTATGGTGTGGGTTTTGGATCATATAATCTTCAATCATTTAATACCTCCTTTACCCACCCAATGATTTATCCACCTCAACCAAGTTCAAGTGTGAATCAATTTCAGAATCAACAATCATTCCCAAGCTTCAATCAATTTCAAAATCCTCAACCTACTATGCAAGATCAACCATCTTTCTTAAGTATGAATCAACTTCAAAATACTCATCTTGATTCAAAAGATGTTTCTAAAATCAATTTTAATGATTTTCATAAGAATATGATTTTAGGCAAGGGAGGAGTACTAGATCCAACTAGTATTGAAACATGTGACAGATTGGAAACCCTTGACTCACCAAAAGATGAATTCTATGAGGATGAATCTGTTTCGGATGACACATTGGATGACATTGTTGAAAGTAATGGCCTAGAAAATTCACACCTTCCAAATCATGTTAAACGTGAATCATGGGTTACACATGTGGATTATGATAGCCTTATCAATTTGAATACAAGCAATAACCCAATTTTGGAAGTAATTGAACCATCTAAGGAAGGTGAAGATAAATTTGATGAGAAACATGTTGATGAATTAAAAGATGAAGAAGAAATAGTTGAGCATCACAATTTGATTTTGAAAGATGATCATTATGATTCTTGGGAAGAGTATGCTCACTCCAAGCCTTCTGATGAATTTTGTGTGCCTATTGATATGCAGGATGATACAATTGCCCTTTCACATGAGGATATTACAAGTCCTGTACAATCTGAGAATGTTTTGGAAGAAGGGTTGGAATCTCATCAAAGGTTGGAGAAGGATAATGATTCTACTACCATGGATGAAGAAGGAGAATCAATTGTTTTTGTTCCCCTTGAGGGGCAAGAAATAGAAAATCTTGATCCACCTATTGTTTCTACAATGTCTATGCCATCTCAAAATGATGAAATTACAAAACCTAAGTGGTGTGGGTTTGATACTATTGATGATCCTAATGAAAATATGGATTTTGAGGCAACTCAAGCCATTGATCATGGAAAGGTGTCACGTGACACATATCTTGAAAAATTAGGCTCTTGTTTTGAAAAATATGGACGCATGTTTGATTGGGTGCCTAACTTTGGTGTTTTTGAACAGGTGTTGGATGATGAAGAAGACAATGAAGAAAAAGAAAAAGCTACTAACACTCATCAAGTTGTGATAAATTCTAATCATGATGGGTTGAGTATGGGTGACAAGGTGAAATCTTTACCTTTGGTAGTAGCCACAAAAATTTTAAGTGATGGGTTACATGATGTCCCTTTGGATGCTAATGTCATTGATGATGAAATGTCAAATCTTGGTGATGTTTGTCAAGCTTTGATTGATTTTGATGGTTTTAAAATCTCGAAAAATAATTTGAATTCAAGACTTTTAGAAATAGGCTCTTGTTTGCAATATCTCACATTTGAAAAGGAAAGCCTACTTCTAAATCATGAATGGAATGATGAAACTTGCACTTTAAAGAATAGACAAAATAAAATTGAATACCAACCATTGTCTAATCAATTTGATTTGAATCTCACCTATGATGTTGCTAATAGAACTAAATCAAATTGGTATGGTGAGCATGGCAAGTTGAAATTTGTTGCATTGCTTGGTTTGATCTTATTGTTGTTGGATTCCTACAACATTTGGCATGTGTATTGTGACATATGTCTTTTGAAATGTTCTAATCATGTTTGGGATCCAGGAAAGTAATAGTCCAAGCTTGGCATCATCTTGTACTATATTGTATATAGATTTTGGTTTTGGTTTGGGTTTGTGTTTTCAAGTTTCATTTTGGGATTGCTATTTGGATTAGGATTTAAGTTGTGTGGTTGATTTCATTTGACATGTTTAGTTTGTTTTGATAAAAAAAAAAATAAAAAAAAAAAAAGAAGAAAATTTGAGATGTCAACTTATGCCTAAAATCAGGAGAATATGAAACATTGGAATTGTGTTGTAGAAAGCTCCACAAGTAACACAAACATTTAAATAATATCGTTTGAATCTTGTGATGCATGAAGTTGTCAGCTTTGCACATTATGGTAAAATAGATGATATATTCCAAAAGAAGCAGTGCATTCATATCTCATGTCATATTCCACATTGCATATACATGTCATCTGAGTTACATTTTCATTCCATGGGCAATTATTGAGAAGGTGTTGAATCCTCTTAGGATTATTACATAACATATATTAAAAGGATCCTAAGGTTGGGAACTGCTGCCCAAACTATCTTGAACCAAGCACATTCCATGCACATTAAAAAGAATCTTGAGCAAAATGGTCAAAACCATACTTGGATGAAAAGGTGAGGTGAAAAGAATATTTCATGTCTGTCCTATCATGCAACATAATCCTTAAAACAGTGGTTTTTACCACTTCCATCAAGCTTAAAGCCTAAAACCAGAGTAGTAAGGATAGGGTTAAATCCTCATCGAACTTAGGTTGAGGATCCAACTCCCCAAAGCTCTGGTTTGACCTACATGGAGTAGTAAGGATAGGACTTAATTCTCATCTCGCTTAGGTTGAGAATCCGATTCCCCAAAGCTTCCATTTTTCCCATTTCATCATAAAGCTTGGATTGGAAGGATCGTACTACATGTCCTCTCGCAAAGGATGGGTAGTCATCCCAAAGGTCCAAGCAATAAAAGTAAAACTAATTTTTTCCCATTTCATATCAATCTTGGATTGGAAGGATCGTACTACATGTCCCTAGCAAAGGATGGGTAGTCATCCCCAAGGTCCAAGAGATAAAAGATAATATTTTCCATTTCATCTTAATATTGGATTGGAGGGATCGTACTACATGTCCCTAGCAAGGATGGGTAGTCATCCCAAAGGTCCAAAGAAAAAAAGAGAGAAAAGAATGAATGAAAGCCAAGTCATGGATTATGGGGTTAAGTATGCTCATGCGTGGCAACATGTCTTGCCTAAAAGCAAGACCACTGATTGCTCATATGGATAGACTAGCCCGACCATTTCATCCATAACAGGTTAAATTATTTTGTTCAAGATGAGGTAATGAACTCCAAATCAGAATAGTAAGGATAGGGTTAAATTCCCATCTCGCTTAGGTTGGGAATCCTATTCCCCAAAGTTCTGATTTCACTTACACTTGCACATGGGTTCAAGATGGTAGTGACACATAACCAACTTTGGGATCTAGTAAATTAATTCAAGTAGACATATATTTGGTCCTAAGAGGGTTTGACATCTTTAATATGTTTGTTCATGATATTAGAAGGTTTGAGCCTTTGTAAAGCAGGTTGTTATATCTCTAGCATCTTCATCATGCATCAAATCCTGCACAAATCATTCATAGCCTTGCATACAAATCATAAGTGAAACTGACAATGGAATGTTGATCAAGTTCAAATGATAGGGAATGAAACACATTGCACACACCGAGCTGATACTTAATGATTCTGATGTTTCATGTATTTCTGATCTATCGGTATTTGTTTATCTTTATGTGCTGACGCCTGTATCTAAGCTTGTATATTTCAAGTTGGGTTCTCACCAAAATGCTCAGGAGCATTTGACAGCAGAGTCACCATTTGTTGTGGCTGATCCACAACACACCCCAAAATTGGGGACCCACCTTTTTTGCATGCTTTCAAAGAAGACCTTAGTGGCCCAGATGCTAAAAATCAAGAAAAAAGCAAAATTTCACAAAAGAGAAAAAGTGTCGCGATATCGCGACATGTTGCTCCGTCGCGGAAAATGAAAAGTGTCACGATATCGCGACATGTTGCTCCGTCGCGGCCAAAAATGAAAAGTTGTCACGATATCGCGACATGTTGCTCGCGTAAAAGAAAAAGTTGTCGCGATATCGCGACATGTTGCTCCGGCGCAAAATGAAAAAGTGTCACGATATGCGACATGTTGAAAAATACAAATTTTTCATTTTATGTCGATTGGACATGTCGTTTTAAGTGCAAGAAAACCATAGAGAAAAATTTTTTGGGATACAAAAAAATGTCACGATTTCATGACATGTATCATTTTCGCGATGCATGAGGATGAACAAGGCTGTTGACCAGAAAATGTCACGATTTCGTGACATGTCTCATTTTCGCTGTGCATGGTGGCGGACAAGGCTGTTGGCCGAAAATGTCACGATTTCGTGACATGTCTCATTTTCGTGATGCAGGTAGAAGAGCAAAGCTGCATGCAGAAAAGCGTCGCGATATCGCGACATGCTATTTTTGGTCACGATTTACAGGGGGCAGTTATGAAACATGCAGAGAAGCGTGGAACACGTGGCATAAAAGTGTAAGGGCTATAGAGGCATTACAGTCTAGCATAGAAGATCAAATGTTTCGACGCATCGAACATAAAGTCAAAAATAATGAAGAGCGAGGAATACGAAACGAATCGATCGGGAAGATGAAACGAAGCATCACAAGGCGAAGCAGAGAGCCATAGCAGAAAGTTTAAAGGCACAAGCAAAGACAGGCACAGGGGTCGAAAACCGCTGGGAGCAGGGTTGCAGAGTTGAGGGTGATTAGCCATTCTGGGCCTGCTGTGGAGTGCTTTTCTTCCCCTTTTGCTGGTTTTGAGAAAAACCAGAGATTCTGCTATTGTAACATGACATATTTTTAATGCAAAATTGTTCAAAAATTTGCATTTTATGGGCAAGAAAGAAGGAGTCATTTTCTGCATGCAAGATTAAATGTCTATTTTCCCTTTTCAGATTTTAGGCTTGTAAATGTAGTTGATGCAAGTATTTTCTTGGTTGCTGCATGCGAATGCTTAAATCTGAAAACCTCATTCAAATCCTTAGGAGCCAACACTTAGCTTATCCGGATTGTGCTTGTTTTGCAGGTCCAATAGGTTAGGTTGCATGCATGAAAACCTCATATCTTCGGTTTTGTCGGAATAGGATAGCATCAGACTGAACGTGTTCAATTTTTAATTTTTTGCATTTCTTTTCATTTTATTTTATTTTTCCAGAAGGTTTAACTTAGTTAAAATAAATATTTAAAAATTACAAAATCTAAAAAAAAAAATGAACAATCACTAAAGTTTCATGGTGAAATAAACCAACATTGCCCCTTGTTTACAGTTACTTGCAATCACTAAGGTGTTCCAAGCATTTAAATTGATTATCTTTATTTGAGATTACTAATACACAATTGCAAATGCTAATACAACGGAGACCTTGGAGAAGTTGTTTGTTTGACTTCTTTGCAAGAGGGGATTTGGAGTCCAAATCCTAAAGGAGAGTGTACTTTCACAAGTGTGTGAAAATACCACTCAACAGGGCGAAAGTGTTTTTAAGACTTTATGTTTTTTTTTTTCTTAAATCCCTTCCACGTTTTTTTTTTAAATATATATATCTAAAACGTTGCCTTAAAGACATTCGTCGCTTGAATATGGGTCAACTTTGAATTTCACCCCATTATAGGGGTGAATGCATATTTTTTTTAAAAGATTGACACAACATATTTCCAAGAGATAGAAGAAAAAAACTGTACATATATATACATACTTGAGTCCTGAAAGCTTCAATGATGGTAAGTCTTTAGATGAAGACCATTTACTAGGATTGATAGCTCCTAGCCATCCAGGTCTCGAAGATAATAAGCATTAACTACATTTGCCCTTGATATTTGGAATGAGCCCTCCCATATCACCTCAAATTTATGGTGCTTTCCAAGTTTTGCTTTGTACGAATTCCACTTCAACACTAAGTCACCGACTTTAAATGCCCTTTTGGACATATTTTTCCCAAACCATTTTTGTGTCATTCTAGCGTGCTCCATGAAGGCATATAATTTTTATCTTTCTTATTCAAGCTGTAATATTTGTGCTAGTCTCACACTCATGGGATCAATTTCATCATGATTGCTGCTACGCAATTGAAAGGTTTGAAGGACTGGAAGTTCAATATGAGTCAGCAAAACTACCTCTTTGCCATACACTAGAGAATATGGAGAAGTTTTAATTGACTTCTTCACTGATATGTGATCTATCCATAGAGCCTAATCTAGCAGCATATAACAACTTATCTTATTGCTCCTAAGTGTTATTTTTAGTATCCGAAGCAGATTCTTATTTGTAGACTCAGCTAAGCCATTTTCCTACAGGTAATAGTTGGAATATGCTTTCAAATAAATCCCATATTTGCTTGTAAACTCAATGATTTTCGCTTCAGTGAAGGGAGTCCCGTTATCAGTTATAATGGCATATAGCACACTGAAATGAGTAATCAACCCCTAAAGGAAGGAAATGACTGTAGCTTGGTTGTCATTTCTATAGCTTGGTCGTCATTTTTTGTTGGAATGGATTTTACCCATCAGGTGAAGTAATACATCATTGCCAAAATGTACTTATGCTCAACATAAGAGTTAGGATCAATGACCCCAATGAAGTACAAGACCCATTATTGAAATGACACTTCTACTTGGATCAGATGTAAAGGTAATGATGCCTTTTTACTTCTGCCAACATACCTTTGGCAATTATCATAGCTCTGACTCATCTTATGTGTATTTGTGAAGAGGGTGGGCTAGAAATTCCTAGCCTAGATAATATTCAAGGCCATGGGCCTTCCTACATAATGCCCACCAAATAATCTAGAATGGAATTCCTCTAGTATTATTTGCTTTTTAGATTCTTTTACACATTTGAGGAGGATTTTGTTTATATTTTTGTGGAATAATCCATTTGGAAACATGATGTATTTGAGTGCCTGCAATATAAATATTCTCCTATGAGAGGGGTTGAGATGAGGGGAACATCTTCCAGAAGTGAAGAACTCAACAAGGTCTTCTATCCAATCATGATTACTTGAAGCTTGGTTGGCAAGATTACTCTCGCTGATAGCTTCATCTTGTGGTGGTACTAGCAACTAAGAGGTTGCACTTTTGTCTAGCTCTTTAAAAAGCGTCCGATCACAAACCGACTTGGTCAGTTGAATATCCACATCATACTCTTGGATCTTTAAAACCCAACCTGATATTTTATTGCTAAGATCTCCTTGTATAATAAAACTCATGACGTCTAGATAAATGATGTAGACTATCATTTTGCTTTGTGATACAAAATGTCAGAATTTCTTAAGAGACTTCATGATCGCATACACCTGTTTTTCAATAAACTTATACTTCTCTTCATACATCTAAATAACTTGGTTTAGGAAAGTTATAGGCTATTCCTCTCCATTATCTAGCTTATGTGTAAGAACATCGGCATAACTCTCCTGTTCACCCACTGCATACAGGATAAAATCCTTGGAATAATCTGGATTAATCAATACAGGTGATTGGAATATCATTTCTTTAATTTTTTGGAATGCTTGCTTCCTTTTTTTGATCCATTTTAAATCCACATTTTTCTTCTGGAGTTTCATCATCGATTTCACTACTTGAGAAAAATCAGCAATGAATTTTTGGACAAAGCTGATTTGGCCAAAAATGACTGCAGGTCTTTTTTGTTAGCTAGCAATGGCAATTTTAGAAGAGATTCAATTATTGTAGGGTCAATAGCTAGTTCTTCCTTTGAGACCAAATGTCCCAAGAGCTTTTCCTCCTTGACAGTAAAAATAGATTTCTTCAGGTTAATGGAACTACCAAATTCCTGTTAATTTTTCAAAAACTTGTCTAATATGGGAGACATGCTCTTCCCTGCGATGCGAGAAAATAGTCATATCGTCAAGATAAATTACAATAATTTGATTCAAAAAATCACCAAAAGTGACATCCATGGATCTTTGAAAGGTGGCACCGACATTTGAAAAATTGAAATGTATTCTTTGATATGCAAAAGTGCCCCACTTGGTAGTAAACGTTAGCTTGTGCTAGTCTTCATCCTTTACCTAGATCTGGTTGTAGCTAGAGAAACTACCAAATAATAAAAATATCTGAGCTCTAGCAACAATGTGAAGAATCTGGTCAATCTACAGCAAGGGATAATGATATTTCAATTATGCTTGGTTCAAACTACAAAATTCTATGCACAAGCAAATATATCCATTCTTCTTTCAAATTGAAACCAAGTTCGCCACCCAGGTCGAGTACTTGATAGGGTAAATAGTTTTCACCTCTAGAATTTTTAACAATTCTGCTTTCATGAGCACCTCAATTTTTGGATTGATAGGTCCCTAATTCTACTAAAAAGGCTTCACCCCTTCTTGTAGCTTAATGGTGTTCTGAATTACATCCTTATCATATCCTTTCAGGTCATGATAGCTCCATGCAACGATGTCGAGAAACTCATGATATAGTTATTTAATTCCTTCAAGCTCACTAGGAGAACAATCTATCCTGACGTTGATGACTTTGTTAGGTTCTAGCTTTAGCTTAGTGCATTCCTTTTTATCTACCTTGATTCAGTGCTTCTCCACTCTATCATTTTTATCAAAGAGACTTTCTAACGTAATTAATACTTTTGGGATATGATTATTTCTGATTTGGATCAAACCTTTAGTTTCCTCTCCATCCAATGTCCTTCCTTCCACATCACTGGCTTCTTTAATTAGAAAATTCACAATTCGTTCATCATTATCAAAGACTTGCCAGTATATGTTCTTGTCGGGGACTAAAGGTCTATAAATAAACCTTACAATCTTGGGTATGCTTATTTATTTATCGAGAGAAAATTTGCACCAAGGGATGCCAGGAGATCTACATGCTTATTTATTTCTCATGAAATTGCTTGTACATTTAATGCATCAAATGATTCAAAAAGGTCCCATACCTTATTGAATCATTTAGCCATTTTTATTCACCCTTATTAGTTTTAGTAATGGTATAGTAGCCAATATTAGTTTCCATCATCACATTGAAATCAAGCATAGAAAACTCATCCTCTAACTGAAGTTGGTCCAAATTTTTCTCCAACAGGTCTGTCTCTTCTAGCTCTTCGATTACAACTTTTTCTTCATCTTCAATATGGTAACCAGGTGAGAATAGTCCAATATGGTATGTGGAGGTCTTTTCATTATATATTTGTATCAACTTTCCCTTGAATAGAATATCTAGGTGAGAATAGTCCAATGATAGGTAACCTCCTAGCTTGGCTGTAAATTCTCTTGATAAACACATACTAAAGTATGGTTCCAATTCTACCATCGACTTCTTGTATAACAATTATCTATGGCATATTATGCAAGACAATTGGGATATCCTTAATTACTCCTACTATTTTGATAGGAGTACCATCCAACTGTAGGATACCTGGATTACTTCTTGTATACTCCATCCCCATGACTTTACACACTACCTTCGGCATGATAGTTGTTGTTGCACCGAATTCAATCATGCAATTGTGTAATATCAATCCCTCCATCCTGAGAGATAGATAGAATGAGGGATGTCTATTGTTTCTAGTGGTTGAAGTGGGCAAAGTCTGGGCCAACATTGTCTGAGTAGGATTTTTCTTTTTATCCTTCACAAATTTCAATGATTCCTACAATAGAGTTACTTGTCCTGGCAGTTGTAGCGCTTCATAGAGGTTTACCTTGATGGGAATCCTCTTTAGTTCTTCAAAAATATTATACAACTGCATGTTAGACTCATTTAATTCACCAACATCTTCATATTTACTCCGGTACTGTTGTGTAGTCTCTACCCTCTAGCGCTTGGTCAATGATGGGTACTTGAGCTTTTCTTCACTTGTTCTATTGTTTTGGATTGCACTTGGAAAAATACAAGATGCGAAGTTGAAGATTTTGCTTGCACTCTATCTTGTGTTTGTGTAGGCAACAAATATTTTAACAAAATAGGCTCATCTTCTTTGGGTGCTGGCACAACTGCTTTCGCTTGGGGTTGTTTCTTTTCATTTTGTGTCTTCTATTCAGTAGGTACCTTCAATGGCTCCATTTCAACTTGATTTACCGTAACAAATTTCTTTCCTAACCTTATAAGTATAAAAACTTGCTCAATATATGGGACCATAAAATTGTGATTGATTTTTGAAATCATATTGACTTGACCATCGATAGCACTTTTAGCCAGTGTCTGCACATAGTTCAAATGAACCATGCATGTATCTTCACCATGAGGATCATTGTAGGTAGAACACCAATATGTTCACTTTGATACACTTGCTTCTTCATTAACCAACATCGTTGTATTCTTCTCAGCACCTCTAAGGGTTGAAGCTGCTTGTTCTCTAGTAATTGGTGGAGTTTGAAATTTTCTTGATCGGAAATCAGTCTCAACTTACTTCTTTTTAACTACCGTGATTTCACTTGACATTTTCCTTACTTATGAATTGATAGAATGCATGTCCTGTAATAGTTTCATGTAGGGATCAAAAATTTTAGGTGTTGGAGGTGTTGGCAAAGGTAAAAGTATTAGTAGAGAAGGCAATGCTGGGATAGAAGGGGGAAGAGGTAATTACAAAATAATAGGAGCGGGTAATTATGAAATAGTTGTAGCAGTTAATTACAATACTGGAACTGATGTAATTTGAGGTGGACCTGAGCTCCATGAGGGAACAAGGTACTTAAGAGGTATAGGCTATGAAAACACACTAGAATATAAATTTTATGGAAGATCAGGGAGGATAGGTATTGTTAACTTTGAGGGAATCTTATCTATGGCAATTAGATCCACTTTAGCCTTTTGATATTGCATATACAGATCTAGAAATGTGTGAACATTGGCTTGTCAAACTGCCATACCAATATTAGAATTGAAGGCTTGAAGATAGTAAAACGTAACTTGTTCATGGATCAACTGGAGATCATCAGGTACTCTTTGCCAACTATGAACGAATATAACATTGAAATCAACTATTTAATCCTACGGATGTCTTTGGATGTTTATGAATTGATGTAGTAAGGAAAATGCATTGGCTTTCTCATGAAAATTTTTAATAAACAACTCTACCAACTGGTCCCATGTGGTGATAATAATGGGTGGAAAGTACCGATACTAGTACAATAATTTTCCTCTGAGATACAACACAAATAATCATACCATAATTTCTTCATTTGCAATACTGTGAATTGTTGCCAAGGATGCCACATCTTAGATGTGCTTGTAAGCAGTCTTACCCGTACCATCATAAGTAGGCAAAGCCTTCAATGCTGCTTCAGGGACTAGGTTCTGAGCTTGTAGATTTAATGCTCTAGATCTATTCCATGTTAGAAAATTCCTTGGTAGTGGTTGGTGCAGTGGTAGATTTTGATCCATATGGACTAGTATGTGTGCTTGGGGAGGTGGAAAACTAGTAGCTGTACTAGCAAGACTTGTAGGAATAGAAAACACATCGCCTAATTGAGAATATGCGATAGTGGATAGGACAATTGGAGGAACTAACCTAGGGTGTTCTCCTAACTCTTAGATATCAAGTTTATAAAACTCAATAGGATCTTCAAAATTCTTAGCCTTTGATATCGTAACCATGAAGAAAGATTTTGTTTACTTCATATTCAAAAAATTCTGGGTAGATCTGAGTCGCAAAATGTTCTAATCCTACAATACAAGATAAACATAAAACATTTATACTATTGATAGTGGAACCTTTTAAATGTCCCACCGGGCGTGCCAAAAAATATTGGTCACGAATCTACCTAGTTACAAGATCTACACCTTGTGCACCCTAGACCTGACCAACATTGAAAGATTGGAGGAAATAAATATCCTCCAGGCCAATATCCAGAGAGGGATGGTTCCCTTATCCTACACTGGGTATAATTTTAGATAAATAGGCAAGAAATGGTAAATTGCAGAAAGAGATAGGAAATATGGCTATAAGCCAACTTAACAGGATGGGGATAGACTAACAACAGAGCTTCCACCAAGCAACTTAGTAGCATTCAATAGAAAAAATGAGTGCAGAGACTTTTAACAACTATGCAAGAGAATAGCCTTCAGATTACATTCCAATGTTCACTTCCATACAAGCAAAGACTAAATTCAGTAGTAGAATTCACTCACAAAAAATAATGGGAATAAAATCTTAAGGAATTATACACAAAAAACTATCAAGTGCAAAATCATTCCAAGAACTAGAAGCTGAATTGTTTCTATTAATGTAGAAAATTTGAAGTATATTTTTGCAGAGTGTCCACTCTTCCATCATTTAAAATGGAAAATAATTAGTCTTTTATAGAGGGTTGCACGTCTTTCATTTAATGCAATTACAAAAAAAATACTGGTAGATCAAAAACCAGCGTGGATATTTTCCTCCTCGATATCAATGGAATTTTGGTCAAAACATATTGTAAAGAAACCATGATCTAGCTTTGATGAGAAGAAATCGCCCAAAGAAGTCAACAAAAGTAAATACTCAGAGTAACCTTGGACGTTGGTGCATAGGGACATAGAAAAATAACATGAAGATCAGGCATACATTCAATTTGACTTACACTTTGGAAATCCACTTTTACCAGAAAAGTCCACCCAGTATTAAATTTATTTTAAAAACAACCAAGGATGATAGTCGATGCATTGGAAATGAACAAGAGTTGCTTTTGATCTCTTGACATCAAAGCGGGATTCTTGGAAATACTTTCTGCATCTCTCCAAAATTAAATGCTATTCTCCCTTAATTTCCTTCCAAAAAATTGTGAAAACATGCCCTAGGACTATATCTCCTTTGAGGAGTCGATGTCACCCAAATAAGGGATGAAATTAGCTTGTCGGGGCAACAACAAGTGACAAAGACCTAATATTCAAGTGCCTTTCCTTAATTTCCTCATTATAACTGTGCTTTTGACTATCACCTCGAAATAAGGCGAAAAGATCTTTCCCACTTCTAGAGGGGTGATATGACCTCCTTAATCATTGAGCGCTGCACAACTAGTTTCACTTGAAAAAAATTGACCTACATTCATCCTTTGGTAAGCCAACATTACCTGATGCCCCTCTATGGAAGTGACTTCAGTTTACAATAGGTGCTACTTTTTGTTCTGCTTAGTCAAGGAAGAAATCATTGATTACGTTGTCAACCTGCATCTTTTCTTAAAATCCTTTAAACTCTTTTTTCGTCCCAAGGAAGGATGACAATGAGCTTCACCCCTCTCTTGGGGTGAAAGTGCATTTTAGTCTACCAATAAAGTTGGGTCCACCGTGCTCATCCTCTAAAATTATGCTTTGAATATGTCTCACCCCAAAGAGGGACGATAGAGTGTTTCACCCCTCTATTGGGGCGATGACGTCATTTAATTTTTTTCTTAAATTTGTGGGCATTTACTTTTGTATCATCGCTTCCATTTGTTCTTCATTGAATGCCACCCAAAATAGGGGTGCCAAAGAGTTTCATCCCTCCATTATGGTGATAACACTTTTAAGCCACATCACGCCTCTTTTTATTTTCTTTGTCGTGGTGGGCATTTTTAAAACAAATTTCACCCCAAGGAGGGGCGACAAGAGGTTTTGCCTCTCCATTGGGACGACACCGCCTTAATTCACTTCTACACTCTTTATTTATTCACGTTGGTGACTTCAATTTGAAAGTATTTTTAAAATTTTTCTTCACCTCCAAGAGGGCCAACATGGATATTTGCCTTTCGACCGGGGTGAAAGCACTTCTTCATTATTTTATTGAGATTCAAACATGGATTTAATATTTTCTAGGGTAAAAACATTTTGGGGTGAAAGTGCCCAATTTGTTCTTCTTTCATCGGAGGTGCTTCTTCTTTGAAAGAAAATTCTCTTGTTGGGCTTTGCGCTTCTTGATAGTTTTAAACAAAAGTTTTTATTTCTTACAATATTTTAACATAGTTACAGTAATACGATATTAGGAAATAAAAAGGCAGGAAAATAAAACCATATCAAAATTGTCTTCAACAAAAATGCCATGCCTTCATTAACAAAATGCATTAAGATTTTACAATCAATTATTCCCAAAAAAACTATAATTTGGTAAGGTTGCAAAACTGCCAATAGGTTTTAAATTCAAGAAGCTTAAATGAGCCTTTTGGAAGGCTATCAAGGGACCTCCCTAATTTATTACTAAGCTAGTCCTTAAGTAGATCACCTTTATAATAACCGTTTTAGGTTTTGACACTAAAGGAATTAGTATTATTACTACGGTGTAGACCTACTATAAAAGCCTATGTGATGGCTTGATGTGTGATGGTGAATAGTGATTGTCTTGGTTTTTATATCATAGTTATCTATCACTACTTTGGGTATGGATGCATGAAATTAGGCATATATGATGACAAGAAATAATTTCAAGTATTTTCTTGTACCATGTCATCCAATAATTTTTCTACCTTTTCCTGCATTGCTTCTCTAAAAATTTTGAATTTTTATTTGGCTGTGAGCAATAGGTCATGAATTTCACTCATACAGTCATGGAACTCTTTGGTAGCCTTCTAAAACTTTTGACCCTTCCTACTACTTGCCATAGCTATTTAAATTTAGAAAATTATACTTATCACCTTCACACACAATTTCTCTACACTTGCTCTCGACAATACCTTACTCCCTAAATGCTCAATTGCTCAAATGTACAAAATCCATTCACAAGCCATATTTTTATAACAATCATTGGTATAATTAATGATGAATCTGATGAATTATTTTATTTATTTATGAAACTATGTATGAGCACCTTGATATGATTTCCAATTTAAATATTGTGCTATTCAACCAATAGGATTGTTTAAATTTTAAACTTTGGTAGTTGTCAAGATTAAATAATGGCCAATTAGATTTTACAACTCAAAAATACAATAGCAACTTTATTTATGTATATTTATATCCATATCTATATACATATGGTATAACTTGGGACTCTCATACTTATGCAAAATACTTTAAATATTGGTTTATTAAAAGTGACAAAATACGACCATTCATGTCTACTAGCTCGAATACATTGGACTTGCACTTTTCCAAAATTTGATAGGGGATGGACCATAATGAGTCAAGCTGATGCAGGAGCATCCAGTAGCACCTGATGCAGAAGCATCCAGTGGCAGGAGGGCCACTTCTGAAAAGTTGGCTAAGGAGGAAAGACGTCGTGATTTCACGACATGTCGCGAAATCGTGACAGAAGAAGCCGAAGAAGGCAAGGAGAAAAATATGTTGTGATATCGCGATAGAAAAAGTGTCACGATATCACGACACCAAGAGGAGAGTGGAAGCAGTAGAGACGACTGTCGCGATATCGCAATAGAAAATGTGTCGCAATATCGCGACACAAGCAGAGAAAGTGGCCAGTAGGGCCAACTGTCACGATATCGCGACAGGTCTCATGGGAGAAGCAAGGATGCCAAGGATGTCATGATTTTGTGATATGTCATGATTTCACGATGCAGACTGGAAGGAGGAGGCTGCAAGCAAAGATGTGATTTCGTGACATGTCACGGTTTTGCAACCCAAAAGCAGAAGTCGAGTATGGAAGACAAATATGTCGCGATTTTGCGACATATCACAGTTTCATGACCTGAAGAAGAAAGAGAAAGTTGAAAGCTAAGATGTCGTGATTTCATGACCCAAAGGCAGGATGAAGAGCGAAAGAGGAAGATGTCACGATTTCGTGACATGTCGCAGTTTCACGACCCATAGAAGAGAGAGAAGGCGCAGAGGAGAAGATGTCACGATTTCGTGACATGTTGCAGTTTCATGACCCGCCAAGGAGAGAGAAATCCAGGAGGAAGAGATGTCACGATTTTGTGACATGTCACATTTTCACGACCAGAAGGCGAAGAAGAAGCCAAGGGAGGAAGATGTCGCGATTTCATGACATGTCACATTTTCGTGACCAAAAGGCGAAGAAGAAGCCAAGGGAGGAAGATGTCGCGATTTCGCGACATGTCGCATTTTCGCGACCAGAAGGCGAAGGAGAAGCCAAGCGAGAGGAAGATGTCACGATTTCACGACATGTCGCATTTTCGTGACCAGAAGGCGAAGAAGAAGCCAAGGGAGGAAGATGTCGCAATTTCGTGACATGTCGCATTTTCACGACCAGAAGGTGAAGGAGAAGCCAAGCGAAGGAAGATGTCGCGATTTCACGACATGTCGCATTTTTGCGACCAGAAGGTGAAGAAGGAGCCAACAGAGGAAAATGTCACAATTTCATGACATGTCGCATTTTCGTGACCCGAAGAAGCGAGAGGGAGCAGAGAGGATAAGATGTCACGATTTCGCGACAGGTCGCATTTTTGTGACCCGAAGAAGAGAAAGGAGGCGAGGAAGAAAAATGTCACGATATCACGACCAAAAGAGAAAAGGACGAGCAGGAGAGCAAAGATGTCGTGATTTCGTGACAGGTCATGATTTCATGACCCGAAAGCAGAAGAGCGTACGAAAGACAAAGATGTCACGATTTTGTGACATGTCGTATTTTCGTGCCCGAAAGACAAGGCGAAGACGAAGAGTTGGAAAGGGATATGTTTCGAACACCTGGGTGATGAAGTGACATGGGAAAACGAAACAAATAGTCATGGAAAAATTGAATCGAAGGGCCACCAGATGGAAGACAGAGAGTCATGCCCGAACGTTATAAAAGGGCAAGCCAAGCCATGCAGAAGGGGTTGGAAAACTGGTAGTTGGAGGAGCTATTGGAAAACAATAGTTGAAAAATGAGAGATCTGTAACAAAGTTTGCACAGTCGAGTTGCCGAGTTGAGGCAGAGGCCACTTGGACCGGCTAGAGTGATTTTCCTTCCATAGTATTACAGAGTGAGGGATTTGCACCAAAGTGTGAGAACTGTGCTGTGCGCCAGTTGATGTAAAGCCTACGGGCTGTAAATGTAATCTTTGCAAGCACTGAATAGAACATTGGTATTCCTGTTACTTGTAAAGTTTGTTATCAAATTTTTGTCTAAAATTTAGAATTGTGAGGTAGAAATTTTTGTTCCCCATCAGGTGGTATCAGAGCGAGAAGATTCTAAGCGTGTAAGCAGAGCGCTTGCACCAAGATCTGGGGTTATGGATTGTGAGAGGAGTGCAATAGAATGCCTCCAAAAAGAAATCATGGCCGTGTGGTGTAGGATGAAGAATTCAGAGCGTTGTAGAGGCAAGTGCAAGCCCTGTAAGAGGAGCTACTCAAAATTTATTTGTTGAGGTAAGTGAAAGCCCTGTGAGAGAAGCTATGCAGAAGGCATGAGGAAAAACAAAAAAGAAGAGAAGATGGAGCACGTCAGAAGTTGGAGCCGTTGAAGGCTGCAGAGGTAGATGAATGTCTGGAGGGGATGCAGAAGGAGGTGTGCAGAAGTGAAGGTCACTTCTCCATCAACCCCGGGTGTCTGATGCAGGAGCATCTAGTAGCACCTGATGCAGAAGCATCCAGTGGCAAGAGGGCCACTTTTGAAAAGTTGGCTAAGGAGGAAAGACATCACGATTTCGTGACATGTCACAAAATCACGATAGAAGAAGCCGAAGAAGGCAAGGAGGAAAATATGTCGCGATATCATGACAGAAAAAGTGTCACGATATCGCGACACCAAGAGGAGAGGGGAAGCAGCAAAGAAGACTGTCGCAATATCGCAACAAAAAATGTGTCACGATATCGCGACACAAGTAGAGAAAGCAGCCAGCAGGTCCAAATGTCATGATATCGTGATAGGTCTCATGGGAGAAGCAAGGATGCCAAGGATGTCACAATTTCACGACATGTCACGATTTCACAACATAGACTGGAAGGAGGAGGCTGCAAGCAAAGATGTCGCGATTTCGTGACATGTTGTAATTTTGCGACCCAAAAGCAGAAGCCGAGTATGGAAGGCAAAGATGTCACGATTTCATGACATGTCACGGTTTCATGACCTGAAGAAGAAAGAGAAATTCGAAAGCTAAGATGTCGTGATTTCATGACTCGAAGGCAAGATGAAGAGTGGAAGAGGAAGATGTCGCGATTTCATGACATGTCACAGTTTTGTGACCCACAGAAGAGAGAGAAGGCGCAGAGGAGAAGATGTCATGATTTCATGACATGTCGCAGTTTCTTGACCCGCCAAGGAGAGAGAAAGCTAGGAGGAAGAGATGTCGTGATTTCGTGACATGTCGCATTTTCGTGACCAGAAGGCGAAGAAGAAGCCAAGGGAGGAAGATGTCGCAATTTCACAACATGTCGCATTTTCACGACCAGAAGGTGAAGAATAAGCCAAGGGAGGAAGATGTCGCGATTTTGAGACATGTCACATTTTTGTGACCAGAAGGTGAAGGAGAAGCCAAGCAGAGGAAGATGTCGCGATTTCGTGACATGTCGCTTTTTCATGACCAGAAGGCGAAGAAGAATCCAAGGGATGAAGATGTCACGATTTCACATGTCGCATTTTTGTGACCAGAAGGCGAAGGAGAAGCCAAGCGGAGGAAGATGTCGTGATTTCGTGACATATCACATTTTCGCAACCAAAAGGCGAAGAAGGAGCCAGTGGAGGAAAATGTCATGATTTCATGACATGTCGCATTTTTGTGACCTAAAGAAGCGAGAGGGAGTAGAGAGGATAAGATGTCCCGATTTCGCGACAGGTCACATTTTCACGACCCAAAGAAGAGAAAGGAGGTGAGGAAGAAAAATGTCACGATATCACGATCAAAAGAGAAAAGGACGAGTAGGAGAGCAAATATATCACGATTTCACGATAGGTCACGATTCAACGACAGGTCACGATTTCGTGACCCAAAAGCAGAAGAGCGTATGGAGGACAAAGATGTCACGATTTTGCGACATGTCATATTTTTGTGCCTGAAAGACAAGGGAAAGACGAGGAGTCGGAAAGGGAGACATTTCGAACACTTGGGCGATGAAGCGATGTGGGAAAATGAAACGAATAGTCGTGGTGAAATTGAATCGAAGGGCCGCCAGATGGAAGACAAAGAGTCATGCCTAAAAGTTATAAAAGGGCAAGTCGAGCCATGCAGAAGGGGTTGGAAAACTGACAGTTGGAGGAGCTGTTGGAAAATGATAGTTGCAGAATGAGAGATCTATAACAGAGTTTGCACAGTCGAGTTGTCGAGTCGAGGCAGAGGCCACTCGGACCGGCTAGAGTGCTTTTCCTTCCATAGTATTGCAGAGTGAGAGATCTGCACCAGAGTGTGAGAACTGTGCTGTGCGCTAGTTGATGTAAAGCCTACAGGCTATAAATGTAATCTTTGCAAGCGCTAAATAGAACATTGGTATTCCTGTTACTTGTAAAGTTTGTTATTGAATTTTTGTTTAAAATTTGGAATTGTAAGGTAGAAATTTTTGTTCCCCATCAGGTGGTATCAGAGTGAGAAGATTCTGAGCATGTAAGCAGAGTGCTTGCACCAGGATCTGGGGTTATGGATTGTGAGAGGAGTGCAGCAGAATGCCTCCAAAAAGAAATCATAGTCGTGTGGCACAGGATGAAGAATTTAGAGCGTTGTAGAGGCAAGTGCAAGCCCTGCAAGAGGAGCTGCTCAGAATTGATTTGCTGAGGCAAGTGAAAGCCCTACGAGAGAAGCTACGCAGAAGGCGTGAGGAAAAACAAAAAAGAAGAGAATATGGAGCATGTCAGAAGTTAGAGTCGTTGAAGGCTGTAGAGGTAGATGAATGTCTAGAGGGGATGCAGAAGGAGGTGTGCGAAGTGAAGGTCACTTCTCCACCAACCTCGGGTGTCTGATGCAGGAGCATCCAGTAGCACCTGATGCAGAAGCATCCAGTGGCAGGAGGGCCACTTCTAAAAATTTGGCTAAGGAGGAAAGATGTCGCGATTTCGCAACATGTCATGAAATTGTGATAGAAGAAGCCAAAGAAGGCAAGGAGGAAAATATGTCGCGATATCGCGACACCAAGAGGAGAGTGGAAGCAGCAGAGATGACTGTCATGATATCGTGACAAAAAATGTGTCACAATATCACGACACAAGCAGAGAAAGCATCCAGCAGGGCCAACTATTACAATATTGTGACAGGTCTCATGGGAGAAGTAAGGATGCCAAGGATGTCACGATTTCGTGACATGTCACGATTTCGCGATGCAAACTAGAAGGAGGAGGCTACAAGCAAATATGTCACAATTTTGTGACATGTCACGGTTTTGTGACCCGAAAGTAGAAGCCTAGTATGGAAGGCAAAGATGTTGCGATTTCATGACATGTCACGGTTTCGCGACCTGAAGAAGAAAGAGAAAGCTGAAAGCTAAGATGTCATGATTTCGTGACCCGAAGGCAGGATGAAGAGCGAAAGAGGAAGATGTCATGATTTCATGACATGTTGTAGTTTTGCGACCCATAGAAGAGAGAGAAGGCGCAGAGGAGAAGATGTCGCAATTTCGTGACATGTCGTAGTTTCGTGACCCGCCAAGGAGAGAGAAATTCAGGAGGAAGAGATGTCGCGATTTCACGACATGTCACATTTTCGTGACCAGAAGGCAAAGAAGAAGCCAAGGGAGGAAGATGTCATGATTTCGTGACATGTCACATTTTCGTGACTAGAAGGCGAAGAAGAAGCCAAGGGAGGAAGATGTCGCGATTTTGCGACATGTCGCATTTTCACGACCAGAAGGCAAAGAAGAAGCCAAGGGAGGAAGATGTCGTGATTTCACGACATGTCGCATTTTCGTGACCAGAAGGCGAAGGAGAAGCCAAGAGGAGGAAGATGTCACGATTTTGTGACATGTCACATTTTCACGACCAGAAGGCGAAGAAGGAGCCAGCGGAGGAAAATCTCACAATTTCATGACATGTCACATTTTCGTGACCCGAAGAAGTGAGAGGGAGCAGAGAGGATAAGATGTCATGATTTTGTGATAGGTCACATTTTCGCGACCCGAAGAAGAGAAAGGAGGCGAGGAATAAAAATGTCATGATATCACGACATGTCGCGATATCGCGATCGAAAGAGAAAAGGACAAGCAGGAGATCAAAGATGTCATGATTTTACGACAGGTCACGATTTCACGACCCGAAAGCAGAAGAGCGTATGGAGGACAAAGATGTCGTGATTTTATGACATGTCGTATTTTCACGTCCGAAAGACAAGGTGAAGATGAAGAGTTGGAAAGGGAGACGTTTCGAACACCTAGGCGATGAAGCAACACGAGAAAATGAAACGAACAGTCATGGCAAAATTGAATCGAAGGGCCGCCAGATGGAAGACAGAGAGTCATGCCCGAACATTATAAAAGGGCAAGCCGAGCCATGCAGAAGGGGTTGGAAAATCGGTAGTTGGAGGAGCTGTTGAAAAATGATAGTTGCAAAATGAGAGATCTGTAATAGAGTTTGCACAGTCGAGTTTTCGAGTCGAGGCAAAGGCCACTCGGACTAGCTAGAGTGCTTTTCCTTCCATAGTATTGCAGAGTGAGGGATCTACACCAGAGTGTGAGAACTGTGCTGTGTGCTAGTTGATGTAAATCTTGTGAGTTGTAAATGTAATCTTTGCAAGCGCTGAATAGAACATTGGTATTCTTGTTACTTGTAAAGTTTGTTATCGAATTTTTGTCTAAAATTTGGAATTGTGAGGTAGAAATTTTCGTTCCCCGTCACAAGCTTCTCATGTTTCCTTGACTTGGCCCTTTCTTGGTTTTGTTTTAGAACCAAGTCACCTACCTCAAACTCCTATGGAGAAGTTTTTTATCAAACTAAATCTTCACTACTACATCATTACCCTAGAAAGCATTGTATGCTTTTTCTCTTTGTTCTTCCAGTAAAAACAAATTTTCCATTTTGGCCCCCATTGGCTCCATATCCAAGAATAATTTTTTTTTTAGTATCTTTTTTTTTTATAATTTCAAATGCAAGATGCAAGATGTCATCCTTACCATAAATCAATGAATATGAAAAGACTTTCAATGCATTTTTGACTGTAATTCGATATAACCACAAAGCTTAATTTAGCATTAAATACTAGCTTTTTTTATTATTATTTTGATGATATTTAGTGGGTTTTTATTAGTGGAATCTACTAGTCCATTTCCCTATACCAAATAATAGGAAGAAGCTTTCTAGTATATACCATATTTACTTGTAAATTCAATGACCTTGGCATCTAAGAAGGCTGGTCCATTGTTCGATACTGCAGTCACTAGAATATCAAATATAGTAATGAACCTCTCCAAAATTTGAAGTTACTTGGTCTACACCCTTAGTTTCTTCTATCTTAGAGAAACTGGTGACATAATATGTTGTAGTCAAGATGAAATTGTGCCTGACAGATGAATTTGAATTAACAACTCCAATCAAATTGAACCCCCATTGCTAAAGTAACTCTTCTACAATGATCAACTATAGGGGAAGTGATACATTTCTCCTTTTCCCCATAAACCTCAACATTTTTCATATCCTTTGACCACTTTGAAGTCATTAGCAAACATAGTTGGCCAATAATATCCAACCTAGAGAATTTTAAAAGTTGTTATCTATTTAGAATAATGCCTGTCAAAAAATTTTGAATTAAAATAATTTATAATCTCATTGAAAATCTTGAATAAAATTCATTTAAAATATCATTTTCCCTCTCTAGATGTATGTAATTGAGGAGAACTTTGTCAAAATTCTTCCAATATAATTTCCCATTAATCATGAATTAATTTAATGCTTGCAACCTATATCTATGTATATGAGAGAAAAAGAGATCATTTGGGCACCTACCAGTCTAAAATACTTCAAATAAATTAGTGATTTAGTAATACTTTTCATTTTGATTATCGTTGATAGAAATTCCTTAGGATCCTCTATTAGCATATTTATATTTGGCACCATAGAATTTGCAAGATGCTCACACAAAGCTCTCCCTTTGATAAGCTTAGTAGGCCAAATATCTATATCATACTCTTGGATTTTAGTAATCCATCCAACTCTCTTTTTGCCAAGCTCCCCTTGTAAAATAAAATTCTAAAAATTTGGATGGATCACATATACTAAAGTTTTACTTTGTGAAATATAATGCCTAAGCTTATTCAAGGACTTCATGAGGGAAAATACCTATTTTTCAATAAAGTTTTAGAACTCCTCATGGTTGTACAATGTTTGGATCAAGAAATCTATTAATTATTCATTGTGATCCTTGTCCTTTTAAGTCAATATGATAAAGCTTTCCTCTACACCATACACCTATAAAATAAATTCATATGGTAGTTTGGGTTGGCTAAGATTGGAGCTTTGGTTATGGACTATTTGATTATTTTTAAGGCTTCCTTTCTTTCCTTTGTCCAATTAAATATTGCATTCTATTTTAGTAACTCTATTATGGGCTTCACTATCTGAGAAAAATTATAAATGAACTTATTTACAAAATTAATATGTCTAAAGAAATATTACAAGGCTTTCTTATTTTGCATAATTAGGAGTTCCAAGATTACTTTCACCCTATTTGGATCAATGAATAAGCCCTATTTCAAAACTACATGTGCCAATAGATTACCCTCATGGACAAGAAACATTGACTTCTTTGGATTAAGTGTGAAGTGTAAAAAAAGACCATACATCCAAGCAAACAAAATATTGAAAGATAGCAATAATAATGAAACCACAAAGATAAAAATGAGATATATTCAAATGAAATATGGTCCCATTTTATTATTAATATCCATTCTTTTCAAGGAGGTTACAATAAGATCCCTTTGATAGATTTTCTACCGATCTAATACAATGAGTTACAATAAAAACCTTTTCTATGTATTGTGTAGGATCTTCCTCACATCCACAAACTGATTCAAGGTAAGTTTTTTATCATTACCATAATGATTAATGTGCAAAGGTTTGGTGCTCCTCTTCCCTTGTAGATATATGTCACCTACACACAAGGAAAGCAAAGAAATCATCAAAATATGTAGAGCACTTCAAGATAGGGCTCGATGTAATGATAATGAAAGCAATAAATAAACTAAAATATGATAGATGCATGCATAAATTAAAGCCTATCTATGCTAAAACAATAAATAAAAATGTTGCTAAAAATTATTAAGAAAATAAATAAAGAAACAAATATATTCCCTAGAGGTTGTCTCTATGCGAGACGGTCGTACCTACGGGCCATCTCTAAGTGAGATGGTCACTAACATGTAAGTGGTTTTTTCAAGGCCAATGTGAAGGTGACTCCAGGTTTGATTTGGGGTTTAATCTATAGACTGGTGCATTCATGAGAATGACTTACTAGGTCTAGATAAATATTCAAAGCTAGAGCATGTGATTGCGCAACGCATATGGGTGTGGTATTCAACCTTTGGAACGAACCAACAATATGCTTTCTATAGTGAGAAGAATGCAAAATGCTTGGAAGCTCGTGGTCAAATTTTGATAGCACTTCATTTATTGAAGATTAAAAAACTTGATATGAATGTATATTCAAATGAATTTAAGTGCCATTATGTAGATTTCTTGAAATAAATCTAATTATGGCACAACCCTATGCATGAAAAAGCGAAGAGGTAGTTCACATTAAGAAAAGCAAATGCTTATCTTCAAAGTTTAATGCAATTGATTATGTCATGTGGTTGTTCTATTATAGCTCATGCGAACGTTGAATCACGATGTGAGATCATTCACTGGATTAGTTGGTAGTTTCAATTACCAGTTATATCCCACTTTTTTTTTTTGCTTCTACTCAAACCGTCTCAGTGTGAGACGACCATGGTTTGAAGGTAGTATCTTGGTGATATGACCATGGTTGTAAAGGTAAATGTCCCTATTTGAGTTGTGAAAATTACTGTTTTAGCCCTAGGGCTTCCCAAGGTGGGTTATATGGTCTAAAAGGAGTCCATATAGGTAGTCTCCTCAATATGACATGATTTTAGTGTCTATAAATACCTCTTTTTGGGATGCATTGTGTGAAGACACAACGTAGAGCAAAAATAGGACTAAAATGTTCAAATTGATTAAGGTTGTTCATTAACCTAATTAATGTTTTAAGCCATAATCATGGAAAGGGTGAAATTCATAGAATCATTGCTTTTGACAAGTTGAAGGACTTTATTTTAGTAAACTTTTCATCTGTTGGAAAAAATTATGATATGAGTTCACACTTTAGGCTTTGAGTATACTAAGTTTTTTGTAACCTTTGGGGAATTGGAAGACAAGCTTAAGTCTACACATTAGCCTTAGGGGCATTGGAAGACAAGCTTAAGTCTACACTTTAGCCTTAGGGGCATTGGAAGACAAGATTAAGTCTACACTTTACCCTTTAGGGATACCAATCAAGCAGTTTAGCTACCTAGTTTGTTTGAATTTGTTTTTGCTTTTTTTTTGTTTTCCCAAGAAAGGAGAGTGTATGATTATCTTTGGCAATGATTCTTGGAAGAACGTAATTTACATGATTGAATTTTTGATTATTTATCTGATTGTGAATTTTTTAATTTTATCCCCTCAAGCAACGAGTCAATAGAGGATATGGAAAGTGATGAAAGCGACAAGTCGCTTGACAAAGATAACTTTATTTGAGTTTGATCGGGTGATTACCAAATTTAAAGGGATTATATCCTCAGAACCTTATTGATTGAGATCCATTATTGTAATTTTTATTTATTATTATTATTATTATTATTGTTAGTGGCCTTGTGATTATTTACTCATCTTACCATATTGCATGGATAACCAATCATTGCAACTGCTAGGTGTCTAGAGTAAATCATTAGATATGAGATTCACTCGAGTCTTTTGAAATGATGTGACCAAATGGGTTAAGTACCTTTGGGGCCGGCCTTTTGAAATGTTACCAAAGGGATTAAGTGGCTTTGATGCCTTTTGAAATGTGACCAAAGGGATTAGGTGCCTTTGGAGATTTAAGAATTGATTTAAACAAAGGGGTTAGGTGCCTTTCGATCCTTTTGAATTGATGTGACCAAAGGGGTAAGTGCCTTTGGATATTTTTGAATTGATGTGACCAAATGTGTAGGTGCCTTTGGAGATTTTTGAATTGATTTAACCAAATTATTTTGGGTACCTTTGGAGCTTTTTGAATTGATGTGACCAAAGGATTTTAGATACCTTTGGAGATTTTTGAAATTGACCAAAGGAGTTTGGGTACGTTTGGAGCCTTTTGAATTGATTTGACCAAGGGATTTATGTACCTCTGGAGATTTTTTTTGAATTGATGTGACCAAAGGGGTTATGTACCTTTGGAGCTTTTACATTGACTTTGACCAAAGGTATTTAGTCACCTTTGGGGCATATTTGTACCATGATGTATTGTTCATGATATAATAGTATCTTTTCAATTATCTTATCATGATGTTTATTGTTTGTGTGGATGCACATATGGACATAATGATGGATGTATGCCTAGATATTTTAGCATGTATGCATAGGTGTATGCCTATATGCACTTGTCTTTTTTTTATAGATGTAATTTGTATACCTAGACGTATGCATATATGCTATGTGCTAATGACATGATGATGAAAATTTTGATTTTCATGTTTATTTTATAGAATACAATGAATGAATCTAAGAAGAAAAACAACTTAAGTGTAAGCACCACAAAATTTATTAAATTCATGATCCAAAATGTTAAACTTTTCACAAAAGTCATACATTGGAAGTTGAATGGAATTATACGGTAATATGTAAATGATGGATGTGAAATAGTGAGATGTTATGAGGGCACAACAAGGTATTTCATGAGACTCAAACACCCTAGTTGACCAATCAAAATTTGTCTACTAGCTCTACCTAACTCTATAACATTAAAATATTTCTAGGAAGACCCAAATATTCAATATCCCTATGTGTGCATAGTGTTGTTCATTAATATGATGCATAAGACTACCCCATTGCTAGGAAGGATCTTAGAGCCCATTGCTATAATGGAGATCACCCTATGGTCATCATTATCCTAATTTTATACGTAGTTGGAATAGACTACTAGGCAATACAAGCCACCAAAAGCTAGCTCATCCGCAAGATGATATTTATCTATATGGAAGGTCACTAATGTGATAGAAATATTGCCACGCGTAATACTACTCCATTGCCAGGACAAATATTAGATCCAATTTTTGTAATGGATATTGCCCCGTGGATTTTAAATAACTAAGAATTCGATGGATTCAAGCTCATTACCCTCTTATTTTCTTTTGATTTCTTTGATTTGGAATTCTTGTTAATTTTTGATGAGCAAGGGGATTTATTTGCTTAGTGGTGCAAACCACTTTTTTTTTAAGGTTAATTGTTCATTTTTTAATGGAGCAAGGTTTTTTTTACTTTGAGTAGGGGGGAGATTGTCGTTTTGTCAATTCTAAGCATACTAGACCATGCATATAATAGGATGAGTAAGGAAAACCTTTTGCTCAAGGTGGTAAGCACTACATTTTAGTGTCATCCATACTTTTTTAGAATTATATTTTAAATGTGTGAAATTGTGTTGGGATTTTGAGATATACAAGGTATAATCAAAGTAAGACCCTACCTTCAAAATCAAGATAGCTTTCTACAAAATCTAAGAAGAAAACTAGGAATGGTTGAATGACTATAAAACCCTATTGAACACCCTATAACAACTTATTGTGTGAGGGGAAGAATGACTCATAAGCCTACAAACTATCAACCACTAATCCTAATTTGAATCCATAAACTAATAACCTCTTACTTTCCTTTGTTTTAATCATAATATTACTTAGTAAATATCTCATTAAATCTCTCCATCTGAAGGAACCCATTATTAATTCAATCTAAATTTACTTTGTGTCTTATCTCATTTTATAAAAATATAGAACAAAAATTCCAGTTCAACTAAAACTCAGGTTGATGCGCTCAACATCCTAAAGACAGTTCTTCATTTATCCTTCAACTAGAAGTGGAATTGTGGTCATTTCCTTAGGGAACACCAACCCATACATAATTTGAGATCAATATACCTGACCTTGAAGCATATGAACCCACATATGACAAAAATATACCAAACATTAGCATTCAAAAACCAAACCAAATCTCAAAGGTTTCGGTAGTTTATATACACACCTTGCTTTTCCTTAAATATACAAATATTTGAGAGGTATTAGACTATCCAACCTTCAGTGGCAATCATGTTCAAAGTTTAAATGTAATTTTTAGTAGTTTTTGTGACTTTACCTTCTATTAGTTTTCCTAAAGATATAGTTCTTAAGACTCCCCTCTCTAGTACATTAAATCTCTTATAAAATCAATACATACAAATGATAAGTTAATTAAAAACACCATCTGGTCACTAATGGTCTCTTCTATTAGACGATCAACTACTCATATTACCAATATTAGTTCCTTCACACTCACCCTACTCAAGTAAGGTTGTCTACCTAATTTTGTAATAGGATTTTGAGCACAAAGTCTCCCTATTATAATTATGAAATCCCATGTCCTATTTTAAAGGAAACTACAAAATAGATAGACTCAATACGAATTCAAACATTCCTATCTAGGAAAAATATTTAACCACCATTACTGTGTTCACCACTCCTAAAAGTTTTGATCTTAAAATCAAGGTTAAATCATTTTCCATATTCTTTTCTTACATGTATTCTAAATATCAATTATCACAAAACATGCAACTATAGTCTTACTTTCATTACCATCTTAAACTTTTTTTAAAGTAAGATAAGTACTTATTCCAATGTATATTATCAAAATTGATTGAAATGTAAGAGACATAAGCAATTACATTCGATATATTTCATTAATCACAAGGTAGACTATCCACCAACATGACTTTCACAATTGTTTTGTCTACCAAAACAAACCAAGTCTTACTTTAATAAAGAGCTTGAAAAATATCCAATCTAGAACTTTGGGTCAAGTACCTACCTCAATGGCACTATCAATACCCACTGATGAGCTTGTTAATCTCTAGTGGCATTGTCCAAACTAGTAAGATGAACTCACTATCTCACAGTGGCACTGCCAACAAGATGAACTTGTTATCTAAAATGGTGCTGTCCAATTCTAGCAAGACAATCTCATTCTCCATAGTGGCACTGTCCCATTCCATAAAAAATGAACTCCTCTATTCATTTTAACTCCATTTTTTTCTCTCTCACATTATTTGAATTGCACTCACCTTCTCCTAACTTACCACTTCACATTCACTAGCCACTCTTTCAAAGCATTTGACACGAAAATCTATAATGAATCTTTAACCATTCACATTAATTTAAAAATTGTGACAAAAAAATCCGTGCTTTATTTTATCCCTCATCCAAGAAAAATGTTCTCAACATACAACATCAAAGTGTTACTTTCACATCATGATACTTCATTAAACCTGCAAATGTATACAAGCGGTATTAACCCTTTCCTTGTGGTAGCACAAGGTAAGTCGTTTGTCTCGTATCTCTAAAAATTGAAACATGTTGAGAGGTTAGAAAAAATATTTATTAGAAATCCAAATCAATTGTAGATATCCTACAAGAATTTTTTTTTTATCATATACTTATTTCCATAAAATATCACTAATAATTGTTTAACAAGAACTCATCATGAGCTAGTTTATTATTCCTTTAACAAGTCCTATCATATTCTTTTCTTGACAAATATGCAATTGCATAATATAAATATGGAATAGTCCATTAGCCTATTGACAAAACATTATATTTTCCATAAAATATATTTCCTACATAAAATTATTCATTGAAAATCAACCATACATCATATGATAATCATAGCTTGAACATAATCTATCTAAGAAAAAATCTGCCAAGGGAGGATCATGAAAAACCCCAAATATGCCATGGAAAAATTGTCATGAAGGACAAAATTAATTTCTTGAATGGATGATGTGGAATTCCCAGTGATAATAAAACCATCAAAATAAAGTACAAGGAGTAGAATATCATGACCCAAACACAAGATGTAGATATTTGGATCAAAATAACATCATGAAAATTTGAGAGAGAGAAGATAGGCATCCATATTGGTATACCAAGCTCATGGGATCTACTTGAGGCCATAGATGGATTTATAAAGTTTACAGACTAAGGAAGAATTATAAATGAAGCCATGTGTCTGCTCTATGTAAATCTCCTCGTGAAAATCCCCATGAAGAAATGCACTCTTTACATCCATATGATGAACTTCCCATCTCTGAGAAGCAACGATAACAAGAACCAATCGAATAGATGTCATATTTTCTATGAAAGAAAAGGTCTTTTAATAGTCTATGTCATGTACTTGGAAAAAAATTTGGAAACTAAGCTTACCTTGTGTTTTTACACTAACCCATATATTATGAACTTAGTTCGATACACCCACTTGCATCGAACAAGTTTCCTTCCCTTAGGAAGGTCAACTAAATCCCAAGTGTGATTCCTAAGTAAGGAATCATACTCATCCTCCATAGTTGCATCCCACTCAAGAATTCCTAATGCCTCTCTAAATATCTATGGGTTAGAGGTTGTAGCCAGGAAGGCATGTGGATAGTCAAGTGTATCTAGTTTATCATTTGTCGAAAGGGTCTCCAACTAAATTACCAGTTGACTCAAGAGTTTGGTGGACCCATGATGGTGTTGTGGCAAGTATAGTAGGATCATTAGGAGAAGCCTCATCCTCTGTGTCACTTGAAGTGAAGGGTTTAAAACCCTCCAAGTCACTCCTAGATGAAGAAGTCTCTATAGTTGAATTTGAATTATCTGGTGAAGAATCTAAATTTGATGAAAATAATAAATCCACTATATTTATTTTTGTAGATGTAGACGGGGAAGCATTCAAATAAGGATCATGAATGTATTACTTCATTAAAATACTTCTCGTAATGATATGCTCATGAGTGGTGGGATGAAGAATTCAGTATCCCTTTGTATCATCTGCATATCTAATGAAAATATAAGGCCTACTCTGTGGTTGAATGGATTTGTACTTTTCAAAAGGAATGTGGGCCCAAGTAGGAGATCCAAATACTCAAAATTGAGTGACTTTAGATTTCCATCCAAATAATACCTCAAAATCTATGATATCTTCCACTGCTCTATCTAGAATTTGGTTATGAATGTGGTTTACATAGTTTATAGCCTCAACCCAAAACCATGAAGAAGGAACCTAGATTGTATCTACAGTTGCTCATCTCCTTGAGCATCCAATTCTTCCTATCTACCATGTTGTTCTTCTGGGGTGTGTATACAACTGAATGTTGAATTTGAATACCATCTAAGGTGAAAAGCTCTTTAAACCAGTTATTGACATATTCTTTGTCATTGAAAATCCAAAGAATCTATCTTTCTTTATTTGTTTCTCTACTAAGGTTTTGAAGCATTTAAAGTTCACAAAAAATTCACTCTTCTTGCAAAGAAAATAAATCCAAGTGTACCAAGAGAAGTCATAAACAAAGACTAAGGTATATATAGACATATCAAATGATAAGGAAGGAAATGGTCCTTGAAGATCACTATGAATCAACTACAGGATATGAGTAGCCCTCCATGCATTACCCTTCTCAAATCTCTCCTCGGGATGTTTTCCAAGGATACATCCTTCGCAAACTCCATCCGTAAAGTGTACAAGGAGTAATCCAATGACCATATCCTTTGAGATAAGCCATTGAAGGTATTGGTAGTGGTAAAGTAGTTTTTAATATCCATTATGCCATGGTCCATATGGGACAATCCTCTTGGAGGATGTTGTTTACCCAATATATGGTTAACAAACCATACTTAGGTACCAAATCATGGTGTACAACCATATCCCATGTAATATTTGAACTTTGGACTTCCTCTTTAGAGTTTCAAATTCTTCACCATTAGTCCCACTCAGGATGTACAATCTAGACCTAACTTCTAGTATACAATGGTAGATGTTTTCAAGGCCTATTAACTTAGAGTTGAATACATGTAACCCAAAATTTTTAATTTTGCTATAGATTTATCACAATTTTGAAAAATGTATACCCAAGAATAAGGTATCATCTAGGATATATCACTAGATGAGATTGGTGTCCTGTGAAGTCATAAAAAATGTAGTATCGTAGAAACTACCTTTAAATTATTATAAGGAATTAATCACTAGATGATAAAGGAGAAGTAATTTTGTACCCCTAAAAGTAGTGGTATGAACTACAATTTATAGAAAATTTTCTAGAAAAATGGCCAAGTATGAAAAATCTTAATTCATTGATGAATTAATGATTCATCATATTTCCTTCTAGCATTAGAATGATGTCATCCAACAAGCCCCCAATCCATTGGAAATTCACTATCCATTAAAAACTTATGATCTATTAGACTTGTGATTTGTTGAAATCCATTGATTCATAAAAAGTTATCAATATGAAAGATCAACAACTTTAAAGTAATATTTTTTTCATTTCGGTATAAAAATTGATTTTAGAAAATTACTAATCATGGTAAAAAGGGTCAAACATTTTACTATAAGTAAGAAATAGGGCTCATTGTAAACATATTTTGTCCATTTTAAGAAATAATAGAGCTATGTTCTCTAGCTATAATATTTTATTCTATAAATAGAAAATTGTGCTTGGCTATTATGCTTGATTATGACTAGACTTGTTAAACCTCTACGTATGAATGATGTTTGTGGTGATATTCTTACACTTTCTTTTGATTCCTCTTTTTCAGTGGATGCATGCTTTATATGAAGTTGCATTGTTGCTATTTAGTCTTCTTTGAATGGCTCAACTAATCACACACTAGCCTTTTTATAGACCCTTGCAATATTTTATTTTCTCGTATTTTATTTTACTTTTCATACTCTTACCTTGTTGTATGCTAATTTCTATACTTACATTAGTTAGACTAGCATATATTAGTGGATATCTAGCCCAAATCTAGATGTCAAATAGATTGAAATATACCCTTTTCCAAGAGGTTGAATTTTAGGTTGCAGATACAATCTTGAACCAATCATCCCCATAGATTAACAATGATTTAAATTCAACATATAAAAGTGTTTCTACTTGAATTAAATTCTATTTTAAAGTATCTAAAAATGATTTTCAAAAATGTATTTCATCACCCATTTTCTGAATGCAAGTGTAATATTTTAACTATTGAAAATCAATAATTGTAAGTATGTTTTCTACCTTTCTAGTTGTTGCAAACTTCAAACAATTATAATTTGTCATCTAGTATTTATTTTCATAGATCCAATCATTTTGTAGGTTTAACCCCAATCTCATACACATCTACGAGAATATAAATAATATATAAAATTTCTTGGCATGCTTTTTAATTCAACTTATATTTTCTTCCATATATACTCACAATGTTGGATCAATATTTTAAAAATGACAAGCTCAAATAAATATATCTACCCTTTAAATTAAAAAATTATTGTTTATTTTTTATAGAAAATATGTATACTTGAATACATAATATTAGAATAAGAACTAGCTTTGAAGGACAATGATTAATAGATATAATACTAAGTTCTTTCTTTCTACTCTTTGTTTACAAGTGTTTTTATTTCTTAATTCATGCATTAAATAATGTTTCCTCTACCATATAAATCAATGATAGACTTTGAGATATCTTGCAACACCACTTTGATTGAATATTTTACCTATTTTTTTATGTATTTTGGAAAGCATATTTTTATATCCATGATATTGGTAGTGTATATTCTCTTTTTGGGCATTGCCTAGGATAAAATTTCAGCACACCATTTTTCGTATGAGAGCTCTTTTGAAGACTTGGTATACTTTGCTACATAATCATATTTATCACTTAGATCAAGCCAATTCATATCAATTAGATCGTGACCACTTTCTATCGTGTTTCATAGTTTTTCTTTGTTTTGAAGCACTACAAACACATTTGATAAGAGTGTTTCAGTTGGTTCAAAATTTATTACCCTATATAGGCAAATTTTCTAGCCACTTCACTACCATTATACCTTGATTCTAATGTATAAATTATTAATTCATTGTTATTCAATTAATTTAGAGTGATGGATGTTGTCATTAAGGAAGGATGATTTATAATTACTCTTTACCTCTCTATTATTTCATTTTTTCAAGCTAACCTTAAGAGGGGATGTTGGGATCTAATTCCATTACACCCCATGTACAATATTTTTCTTTTCATAACTATAAATTTAGTGGTTAAATAAATATATTGATTATTAATTAATTATTTAACTACAACTTTTTTATATCCTTATGCTTATCCCTAAAATAGTATGAGAATATCCTTTATAACCAAACCCATTTCTCTAAAAATAAATTGTTGATCTTTATAAATAATAAAAATTTAAGTTTCAATATACCATCTTATAGATATCCCTATGATTGATATTTTTTTTTATTTGTAGAAAACATCCCAAAAGGGATGCCACTTTCGGGTAAGACCCAAGGAGGTAGGGGTATCCATTCCGCCAAAAACGTCTAGGACTCGGACCTGGCCTACCACATTTGACATACTCAAGGAGAAAACAAACACACAAAACCAATTTAAAAATAAGTAAATAACAACAAAAATAATATAATAAAATAAAAACATGCTCCTTGAATGTGTCAAAAACAAAAGCACAACCAAACACACACAATAAGATAAAAGAAACCACAACACAAACCACATAGAAAAACACAAGAACCACATAAAAAAACACAAACAAGAAAAAAACAACAAAATACTACAAAGACATAACCCAAAAAAAACATGAAAAATAAACACAACCAAAACCTAAAAAATTAAAAAATAAAAAAAAAAACCAAAAATAGAAAATAAACAAAAACAAAAAACATAGAAAACACTCACACATAAAAAAACGAAATAACACAAACAAAGAGAAACCCAAGAACAAGAACAAAAAAACACAAGAACAATAACAAAAAACATAAAAAAAAAAAAACAACAAAAACACAAGAACAACAAAAAAAAAAACACAAAGAACACAAAAACAAAACAAAATAAAAAAACCCACCCACTTTAAAAAACTAAACAAAATAAACAAAAAAGAAAAAAGAAATAAAAAATTAACAAAACAATGACCTATCTAGACCAGAATACTATTAAGGCAAGAATCAATAGAGGAAACAAAATAAAGAATAGAATGAGCTAGGGAACTGAAAAAAATTGAATGAACCAAAGAGAAGCAAAAAAAAAACAAGAAGAAACTAGGTACCTTCAGAACTGGAGCCATCCAAAGAAATGATAGAAAGAAGAGCTTCCCTAATTTGAGAAGCCCACCATATAGGAGGGTGGCCATAAAAAGTAAGATCACCTTTGTCCAAAGCCCAATTAGCTAAAGCATCAACACTCTTGTTTTGATCTCTGACCACATGATTGTATCCCATCTGGATTAACTGAATCTTATTAATAATTCTTTTTATTATCCAATCCACATTATGATTCTTAGAAGGATTCTTCAAGAGATTAATCATAAGTTGAGAGTCAGACTCAACTAACACCTTTTCCCATCCAACCTTAGTAGCCTCCTGAAGGCCTATGAGGATACCATACCCCTCAGCAAGGTTATTGGAAATAATACCCAAATTCTCAGCAAAAGTAAAAACCAGGGAGCCATCTGAAAGTCTACCAATTCCTCCCACACTGAGTTTTCCAGGGTTCCCTCTAGAGGCTCCATTAGTATTGACTTTTCCAAAATCCTTAGGAGGAGGTTGCCAATTTCTAGTCCTATCCATCTTACTAATACTCACATTCCCTTTAATATGGTTGCCCTTAGAAGGTTTAATATTCAATATTTGCATCACTTGATCCCATATTTGATGGGAGTTTTGGGGTGATTAAGGAGATGATGGACTGATTCAACTAAGTTGGCTATGGTATTTTACCAAATATAGTGAATATCCTTCCTATCTTGATTAAAAATTTGGTTGTTCCTTTCATTCCAAATATTCCAAAGAAGAGTGGTAGAACCCATCCAAACTAACTGCCTAATAAAATGATCAACACCCTCTTGATTAGGAAAATCCCTCCAAAGCTATTCAAAAGTAAAAAAATTAGACCACTATAAGCCAAGTAAAGTGGCCATTCTCCTCCACAGCTCAGAGGCTAAAGTACACTCAATAAAAATATGGTTGATATTTTCTACATTCTCTTCACACATATCACATCTAAAAGGGCCATGAAAACCATGCTTCATAAGTTGCTCACCAGTAAGTACCCTATGATGCAATAACAACCAGTTAAAGAACCTCACCTTAGGCCAGAGCTTTTGAGCCCACAATAGAGAAAATATGTTAGAAGAATGGTTGGGATTATTATGGCATAAATTCAAATAACCTTAAGCAACTAAATACTCACCTTTAGTAGTGTTGTTTCATCCAAAACAATCTTTTTCATGGGACCAAGAGAGGGATCTCATATGAAGGATGCCTTGGATATCTTGTCTTTGTCTTTATGGGATTTGAATAAGCCAGTACTCAATATGGATCCAATATCTAACAACCTTTGAATTACCAGTATGGTATCGATAGTAATTAGCCACCTTTATCCAATTAGCTCGGTGAAGCTCCTCCATCTAAGGCCTCGAATCGGGAAAATGAGTTATCAAAGGCTTGTGACCATCACAAGAATCTGTCCAAAAATTTGCATGTTGACCATTATGAATGATCCAAAAAAAAAATTCTTTATCAAATCCTCACCAGTATTAAGAACCACTAAAATGGGAGAACCTTTGGTAGGAAGTTGATAGTGAACAAGGTCTTCAGGACTTTTGTTCTCAGCATATTTAGCACGAAGATTATTGGCCCAAAGAGCATTGGGGTTATGCAACATCCTCCAATATAATTTAGCAGCTAAAGATTTGTTGTTATTAACTGAAGACCATAATCCTAACCCCCCTTCACTCTTAGGAAGACATAAAGTATCCCATTTCACCAAGGCCCATTTTTTTTCCCTATGATTGATATTAAAGTTGTATATTTTATATAGTTAAAATTGTAGATATGTGGATTAATTTTTTAGGTGTTTAGCATAGTGGCTAATATATAATATTATAATTTATAACACAATATTAGCATTAGTGCTATATTTTTCTATAAATACCATCCTTTACCATATTAACCAATACCAAGTACTAATGTCAATGCTAAAATTTAATGTTAATGACAATACTAGTTTCTAACATAAATTTTAGCCTTTATCATTTAGTGTTGATACTATAACTAGATACTATTATCATTGTCATCCTTTAGCATTGGTACTAGCATCAAGTTTTAGCATCAACATTATTATCATCAGTAGATTAAATGATCTAAGAAAAGTAAGGTTTGCTCTAGATCCTAAGAATGATGATGCCAAAGCACTTTCAACTTGTAGGCCTTGATGGATATGTATAATTTTGCCAAAAAACTAAATATTAATTCTTTTCATGATGTTAGACTTTCCCTTTCTACCAAATTGACTTGTGGAATCATAAACACTAGGGTTCTAAGTTTAGTGGCCCTAAATATCATAGACATATAAACATTTGTTTCCAACTCATATGTCAACACTAAGCATCAAAATTCATAGAGGGAATCCATCTAGTGCTAGATGTCCATACATATCTACACAATATGAGCTCTTCATATAGCTTCTCATGGACTAGTGTTAGCTATAGAGGAAGTTCTTGGTTTGAAATCTATCTAATGTGTGAGATCACCCTATATATTGGACAATATTGGATGACTTAGGATCTCTTTTGAGTAGACCTCTAGAGAAGGCTAGTTCCTTGTTAAAATAATGAAATGAATGGGGTTTGAGACTAAAGTAAGAAAGACAAGGGTTAGAGATTTTATTTAAAGGTGGAAAAGATTCAACTAACAACATTAAAGTATACCACATAAGAACATTTCACATTAAACCTAGAACAAGGCCTAACAACCCAACTAACATATATTTTTACAAAACATCATTTAAATAAATTTATATATCCTTAAGCATTCTAGGAACTAAATGAATAGTAATCCAAACAACAATCTAGATCAATAGAATTGCGTAACAAAACACACCATTCATAAAGCATAAAAAAATGCATCAAAAACATAACTCACATTCTTAATCAAATTCTATAACACCTTCTAATAGAGGCCAAACAACACTTGCTTATATTGAATAGGAAGGAACAATTACATGGATTATACAAGTAGACACTAAATAACTAACCCTATTTTTGAGGTACATTATTAGCACTAATTATTACACAAAGACTGCTTATAGGATAGATAGGGGCAAGTGCAGGGCGTGGACATTATTTTCCAACTTATCTAGGTTTAACTATTTTGATTCTATTGTGCCAATGTGGCAAATCCTAATTTCTTACATGAATTTGACATCCACACGCCTCTCATAAGTCTAGGGTATATTTTGACAAGTTCACTTTGTACCACTCTTCTTGGTGATTAGGCCAATTGTTTAAGGATAGGTGTATTATGGAATGGGTCTAGGTCATCTAGATATTTGACAAGAATTATTTTGGCTAAAAGAGTTAGTCTAGGATCTTCTTTAACTATTGTTAGGGTTCACATGCCTTGTCAAACTTTACTACCCCTTATAATGACTTCAATCTTGAAATTATGACACTTTTCTATCCTAGTCTTGAATTAGCTAAATTTTAAGTCTAAAAATGTGGTAAAATGCCAAAATTTTCTTGCTCTTATGATTACATTAGTGCTTCTAAAGTTTGACCCTCTTTCATGTTGGGTTCTCTCTCTTAGAAAAAGTTTGAGTTTGGCAATATGAAAAAATATCAAACATCATACTTTTCTTACCCTTGTGATTATGTTAGTGCCTTGAAAGTATGACATTTCCATGTTGGGTTCTTCGTTGTGTCAAAATTTTCTGCTCTTTGTGATGACATCAACCTCTTTCTCCTTAGTCTTTTGAATTAGCCAAATTTTGAATCTGATAATGTGGCAAATTGTTAGATGTTAGGATTTTCTTACCTTAGCTAAAATTTGGGATTGATAAAGGTGCTATTGAGTATCTAGCTATCTTACTAACCTTCGACCTAATGTTTTTCACCCTATTGTAAAAAGGAATGAAAGGGTTTATACTCTGACAATATTCTACAACATCAAGACTTCACATGTGGGCTATTACATTGACCTGTATTATTAGTATCTCCTGAGGAGTTTTTCTTTCAAAAACAAAGAACCCATATTGCCTTATCCATTGGGCATCAAGTCATAGAGAGGAAAAATGAGCTAGAAGATAAGCTAAAGGAAATAACAAGTTTAGGACATAAAAGAACTATGGCACACATTGAGATATAAGGAGGAAAAGTTCTTGGGAGCTTGAATGGGCATGAATTATATAGTTGTGGTAAGGTCTATAAAGCATGCAATGGAATATTCCCCTACCAAGATCACATCCATTCTTCCTATAAAACTTGGAATTACTTACAATATTTGAAGGAGGAAAAGAACTAGAAGTGGGATAGATGATGACACATTAAAAGAAGATACTATGAAATAATTGTAAGAAAATGGTGATGCCAAGAATGGTGGAGAGAGGAGTAGGGAAAAGGGAAGACAAGGAAAAATGTGAAGGGAGATGTGAGAAAAGGATGGGTAGAAAAGGTAAAATAAGTACCTAGTTAGAGGTACATTTTGTAAAATTGAATCTTAGCTGAGTATACTCTATGATGACTGAGGGTCACTTTATATGGAGGTAGACTTCCTTAGGTAAATATTCCAAGCACTGTGAACCCATCAACTCTTCTTTTATCTTTATTTTAACAAAATTACATAGGTATCCTTTATCAAAATTTTGAATTTATAAAAGATGTTTAGGTGCTCTTAAAGGTATGCACGACTACTTAAATAGAACCAAAGCCCCAACACCAAAGAAAATTTTCATGCATAATCCTTTGACCCCTACATATTATTTTATAGTCTTCATGTATAGTGGTGATAGTTGGAGTTTTAATTATCACTCATACTTTATCAGGGCTAGCATGTGCTTTCCCTTTTATTAACATATTGCTTTTTTGCCACCACATCCTTTTGGATATCACATGCTTGCCCTTACAACTAAAGTACAATGGTGTAAGGGTGATGAATTTGTATATGACTTACCATTTTGCTTGATATCATGTCACATGTCATTTGTCAGCTTTTAGCTTCAAAGATACCAACCACTGATTTTTCAACATTATCACCCTATTCTTCTTGTGTTTGTATCATTAATTTTGATGCTTTTCCTTGATACTCTTCATTGGATCTGTAGTCAGCTAAAGGACCCCCTGTAAGCCATAATATTTGGTAGGATTTATCCCTAATATTATTTTATGAGAGAAAAACTCCTATAACATTATGTAGGGTATATTTGAACTAGAAGGTCTTCTTATATGAATGTATTTTATATCTTTGTGTCAGCTCCTGGATAGTTACATGTATTGTAGATAACCCATTCAAAAATAGAAATACTTTATTCTCTTTGATTGGTTTAGGCTAAGATTCAAAATCCATTTCATCATTAGCAATGAGCTCTATCTAGCCTCTAAGTTGCTTCTAAGTACAAAGATTGTGTGTCATCCCAAAATCTTGGGAAACTAAAACCCATGATTTCATCAGTCAGGATCCTTATGTTCTTTTCTTTCATATGCAATGCAAAAATAAATTCACCTCATTGCTACACCAACTAATAGATTTCTACTACTTTCTTGGCATGGTATTTTGTTTCATATAAGTTCTTGTCTATGAATGCTTATAATTGAGGATTTTATATTCTCTTTAAGGTTTTGATAATTGCTTCTGCTTGTTCTACTTGGTCAACTATCAATTTCATTATTTTATTGAACTCAATTTGATCCTCTTTGATGACCTTTAGGCTATAAATTAAGTATTACACAACTAAAAAAAGACTTGCATGGTTGCATTAATGATTTTTTCCATTTTATTTTTTGATTTACCTTAATGCCTCTCTGTAGAAGCTAGGAACTTGATTTTTCTTCTTTTCTTCTTCCAACTTTAATTGTTCATAAATTTGGAGTGATGTATCCCTTTTTCATAGTTGTTCCTCTTTTTATTTAAGTATTATGTCATTTTATTATAGTTATTCCTCTAGAGCTTGGATCCTCTCATCCTTTTGTTGTAGTTACTCCAGAGTTGGGGAGTCACTAAATTTTTGCTACAATTGTTTGACATCATTTTACAAGGATTTATTCTCAAACCACTCTTGATCAAGTGCTTTAGTTAAGAAGTTTACATTATCCTTTACTATTTTGTATTTATCATCCAATCTAGATCCTTGATAATACAATGTACCCACTCTAGTATGGAGAGTCTAAGTTGTGTCTTCTAGTGGGACCTTCTGCACTTTGATTTCATAGTCAATTGTTATCATATTTAAGGTAAGCTTGTTGAAATTTGGTATGACAACCAATCCTATTTATATATTGGTAATTGGATTCATTATGGTAAATATTTGAGGTGGTGCCTTCTTCTTCTCATTTTTGGGTGGTCATTCTTCTATTATTTTCTAAACATTGGCCTTAGTTTTTGGGAATAGGTTAAAATATTTTAGGAATGGATGGATAGAAATAGGGGATGCAACAAAGGTATATTAGAAAGGGAAAAATAATGATAGAGGATATTTTTTGAGATAAATTACCAATATTTATAAAGGTTTGAGGTTGTGAACCTCTAGGGGTTTGCTGATCAAGTTTGAAATGAAGTGCAATGCGAAGTAAACAATTCAATTGATGTGCATGTGATTAAATACATAGAGAGGTTTGGTTGGTGAACCGTATGGTTGGTTTTATAACCAACCAAACTAACTTGGAGAGTGCTATGCACTATTTTAACCCTATTCATTAATGTAATAAGTGCAGTATTATTATATGCTAATATCCCCCCTTATTACATTATTGGCAAATACCAAGAGTATTGCGAAACATTTCAAATTTGACCCATGCAAGTGCCTTGGTGAAGATGTCCACAACTTGCGCATCAGTGGGAATGAATTGGAGTTGTATATTGTTCTTTGGAACTTCATCTCGAATGAAATGACAATGTGTGTCAATATGTTTGGTACGATCATGAAAAATTGGATTCTTGATAAGGTTCAAAACTCCTTGATTGTTGCAAAACAAATGCAGTGGAAGATTCTATGGAAGATCCATATTTGTAAGGATGCGATGTAGCCACAATATCTCGTAGACTGCTCCACTAGATGTGTGATATTCTACATTTGTAGAAGAAATAACAACCACTTGCTGCTTCTTGCTATGCCAAGAGATAGGACGAGATCCAATATGAAAGATGTATCCAGACGTTGATTTCCTATCATCAATAGATCCAGCATAGTCTGAGTCCGTGTATCCTTGTAAATAGAACTTATTATTCTTCTTGTACTCCAAGCCATAATCTGATGTACCACAAATGTAATGTAGAACTCTTTTTGCTGTTTTACAATGACTTACATTGGGTTCCTGCATGAACCGTGAAAGATAACCCATAGCAAAACTGAGATCAGACCTGGTATTGGTTAGGTATAATATAATCCTGATCAGTTGATGATAGAGAGTGCCATCTACCTGTGGAGATTGATCATATCTTGACAACTTAAGTCCTGCTTCCATGGGAGTAGCCTTGGACTTACAGTCATCCATGCGATATTTTTCAATCAAATTCTTGGCATATTTCTTCTGTGTAACTCTGATGTGATGCTTTTTTTGAGTTACTTCTAAACCAAGACAGTAGTGGAGAAGTCCCAGATCTGTCATTTCAAAAGATGATTTGAGATCATTTTCACTATATCAACCATAATTTCTAAACTAGATGTTATGATCAAATCATATACATATAACACCATAATCACTATGTCAGAACCATTGTTCTTTATATAGAGATTCACATCTGACGAACTTCGTTGGAATCCATGTTGTAATAGGTGACTATCAATTTTGATGTACCAAGCTTGGGGAGATTGTTTTAGTCCATACAAGGATTTGATTAACCTACAAACTTTTTGTTCTTGCCCTGTCACAACAAATCCTTCAGGTTGAGTCATGTATACTTCTTGTAGATCACCATTTAGAAAGGCACTTTTTACATCCATCTGATGTAACTTCCACCCAAACTGAGCTGCCATAGCACACAATATTCGGATGGTAGTCATTTTTGTAGTAGGAGTGAATGTCTCTTCATAATCTATGCCTTCTTTCTGAGCATAGCCCTTTACAACCAGGTGAGCTTTGTGCTTATAAATTATACCATCTACCTTATATTTTACTTTGAATACCCACTTACGACCAATGGGTTTATTTTATGAAGGCAGATTTACTAGTTTTGAAGTGTGATTTTGAATGAGATATGTATGCTTTGCCTCCATAGCAGTCTTCCATTGAGGCTTACTGAGAGCTTATTGAGTAGTTATGGGTTCATTTTCATCGAATGTTGTCAGATAAACCCTTTCATTCTCTATATCCATTTCTCTATCTTTTGTTGCATCTACAGATAGTTCATAAAATTGGTGATAAAGTTCATCAACTTCTAAATATGGTGCTTCTTGTTAGCGTATATTATTCATATACGTTATTATTTCATTATTTTGGTTAGTGGTTAGGCTTAAGATAATGTTAGTATATTTTAGGTTGTATTTGGTTTTCCAGCTCCTAAAATCATGGGCTATCCCAAGCCTAATGTAATCTATTTATTTGATGCACTTGAATAGAATATTATCTTGTTTTTTGACACGGTAACAGAGCCTATGGGGCTACTCTGCATTTGACGTGGGATGCTCCAAATCTGAATTTTTTTTTGAATCTTGGTTCTGTGGAGAAGACTGGTGAACTGACACACATTGTATGAACACTATGGAACAATGGGCCCTAATAAGGGCATGTACTAGATCTGACCTGTCCAGAGCCATTGATAGCCCGATCAAGGGACTGGATCTGACCAGACCAGTCCAGCCTTGAATTAGTCGATCTAGACATCGTCACACGAGGTACAACTCAGATCGACACGTGGAAAATCTATAATGCGATCGATCTAAGGATGGTGGACCTACCTACGTGGCACGACAACGAATCTTGGGTGACGATGAAATGGTTTGTGGACAACTTGACATGTGACATGGACATCGTGTAACACGTGGCAACGAGGATTGTTAATAGAGACAAGCTGGTGGATGCACAACAAAACACTAGCAAGCAACTGATTGCTCGAAGGCAATCAAAAACAATATTGGCACTTATTGTTTTTAAATAGCTAAGAAAGCCACATTCCATATCATGTGGGATAATTGGTTATCTCCTTCTATTAAAACTAGATGCTCGGATTGAACACAATTCTTGTCTGAGGAGGAAATTTTATTGGGGTCGTCACGCTCAGAATCGAGCTCTAGAAGACCTATTTTTTTGTGAAGGGCTCTACTGAATCAAGCCACCCACAAGCACATAGGGATCCTATGATCCATGTAATCGTGGCACAGACAAACGAGGCACCATAGGTTGTTTGGATGGACACACAACGATGACTATAATTTTTGTTTATCGAGATAGATCCACCCACATGGATGACACAACATAGTGACTATGTTGTAGATTTGATTCGCTTTCTTACATAGATTCATTTATAGATTGTGAAGAAGGGAGCCGATCGCATTGTTTTACCATCACAATAGATTGCAACGCCAATCGTTGCTATCATGTGAAACCCCTTCCTTGACCAGACACCATAGCTATTGTGATTCATTCATTTTTTCTTGACGTCGTCAGATTGTCCACACCTCTCTATCATAGACCATGGACATTCAGCTTCATGTGCACTCAATTTGCTTGGTGATGGTGACACACAGCTTAGAGACAGTTTCAAATCATAGCCAAAAATCATTGCACTCGAAGGTCACAAGCAAAAGGAGGATCGCAGATCATCGAGAGATTTAATTTGCAGCAGTGGATCTGGAAATGTGACAACCATATTTGTAGGTTTGGAGACACTGTTTTAGTGATTATTGGTATATTCTTTGGTGGATTTACAGGCTGAGATATTGTCCAGCCAGAGACGCTGTATCTTGCATCATGAACGTCCATTTGGAGCCAAATCATCGTAGAGGAAGCACCTTTGTTGTAGGATTTGCAGTACACCATAGTTTATCGATTTATAGTAGTCTTGAGGGACGCTGTAACTATTTGCCAAGCAAGATATGCAGCAAGCCTTTATTTCAGTGGCCTTGCCAGTAGCCATCGATGGTGCTATAGACATTAATGTTGCAGACCGTTGTGATCTAGATTTGAGTTGAAGAAATTAAAAAAATTCATAGCCAGTGCATTTCAAGTTGTAGACAGAGTGGAATTCGTTGGAGCAGCGTCGCCCGTCGAGAGCAGAGAGCGCCGCCCACCACAAAAGACCGTCGCTGCAAGAAATCCTTGATGCCTCGCTTGGAGCAGAGTGCTTCCCATTGAGGGCACTTCGTGTGTGACATATTGTCAAATACATGCCCTACCCCCTTCGTTAAAATCGAAGCCACTAGCTGGAGTGGTCGACAGTTGTGCGCTAAGGCACAGGAAACCAGGAGGTTGCGAGGTCAAATCCCATCGACGACTTATGAAGGTAAATAAATTTCATTTTTGCAAATTTAATAAAGTTTTATCAATTTTTTTTAATAATTTAATTTTTCATTTAATTAAAAATCATTTATTTTAGTTTTTTAAAATCATGATTTTTTTAATTAAATAAATTTTATTATTAATTAAAAGTTTTTTGATAATAACTTTTTTTTTGCAAATTCAAATTAAAAAAAGGGCATTTTTTTTGGACAACTACATGTTGCATGAGTGAGGGGGATTTTTTTTATGACATTTTTGTGCTAATCTGCCTAAGAGGCAAATATTGTAATTTTTTACAAACCAGTGGAAAAAGCCTTCTCGAGCGCCCGTTTTGCACTTCCAAAAAATTTTGGACTCCCCCTTGGAACCCCATATAGGGGAGATATAATTTTTTGCAAAACCAAGGGGGAAAGACTTATAAGGGTGCATTTTCGGCAGTGACCGACACCTTAGTCAAATTATTTTTGCAAAATTTCATTGTAAAAGGTGCATTTTTAGCAGTGACCAACACCTTAAAAATGGGCAGATCAAAGAAAAAGCAAGCCCCTAAACAAACTGATGTTGTTGAATTAGTTAAAGGTCCTTACTTTCCACCATAGATGGAAGGGATGGATTTTTATGAGGATGAAAACTTTTCTACACTATGCAGTGGTGTCAAATCCATTCTCAGAGATTCTGAAGATTTTGAAGACCTTCAAAAGAATGGTGTTCAAATACCTATAGGAGTCATAAGGGCAGTCTACATATCATTGATTAATCTTGATATGGCCCAACATAAAATCTACAGGGACTTTGGTGAGGAAACAGAGGTAAAAATGGTCAATGCTTGTAGTGACACAAGTGATCTTCAGCCCATTGTGGCGAATGCTTGTTGTGACACGAGTGACCTTTAGCCCATTGTTGCACATGCTTGTTGTGATATAGGGGACCTCATATCTTCTATGGTATATATCAGTTGTAGCATAGGTGATCTAATTTCAGTAGCAGATTTTGCTAGTGACACTAGTGACTTTAAAACTGAACCTTCTCAAAAAGAGTTCCATAATCTCATCAGTAGCGACAAATGTAATATTGTTAAAAGCATTAATGAAGATGATAAAATTGGGTGTTTTGAAAAACACACCAAATAATTTTGTTCTAAAATGATGAAGAAAATGGGATTGAATGGTGAGAGATTAGGTAAATAGGAACAAGGCATTAAAACTCCAATAATGCTAAATGTCAGGGCAAAGAATGAAGGCCTTGGCTATACTGGACAAGCAAGAACCAGTAATACCGTGTTTGTAAATCCTAAATCTTCTACATCTCCTAAAAAGCATTGTTGTAGTCACTATGGAAAGGAAGGACATGTTGCAGCTAAGTGTTGGAGATTACATCCTTGTGATTCTTGTGGATGTACGAATCACTCTTCTTCAAGATGTTGGTACAAAGTGAAAATGACCAACAAGGTTCATATTGATTGTGGATGGACAGATCTCACACAATGGACCATGATGAAAGAAATGTTGTATGGCTTCTACCAAAAATATAAGACCTATGGTAGACCCTAAGGCAAATCCAGTGACAGACCTAGTGGTAGTCCTAGAGATAATGACCTAGAGACAAACCTAAAGACAGACCCAGAGACATAGTTCTAGAGGCAGATCTATAGGTAGATCCAGATTCAATGATCCAAAGGCAGATTCATAGGAAGATCTTGAGATATACCCAGTGGTACAATTCCAGAGGTATGCTTAGAGCCAAATCCAGAGCCATGAGCCAGAGACAAAGCACGAGCCACCATTCTTTCATTTCTCTTATTCTTTCCACTGTATTGGGACAGTTATATACTTTACCCAAATATTGTTGTATGGGGGATGTTAGTGTAGCTAGTAGTTATATTATTACCCAAATAATGTAATAAGGGGGGATGTTAGCATATATTATTCATATACATTATTATTTCATTATTTTGGTTAGTGGTTAGGCTTAAGATAGTGTCAGTATATTTTAGGTTGTATTTGGTTTTCCAGCTCCTAAAATCATGGGCTATTCCAAGCCTAATGTAATCTATTTATTTGATGCACTTGAATAGAATATTATCTTGTTTGTTGACACTTCTACCCTCTTATGTTGAGTGATACTACATGTACATGGTCAATTTAGAGTCATATATCGAAATGAGGTCAATTTAGAATCTCTCAAAGTGTTGGTATACCATTTGGGAATATTTTTCTGAGGGGGTGAAACCTCTTGTTTAGGCTCATCATCTTCATGATATATTACTGAAGATGTATTATTTGATGTGAAAGATTCATCAAATATGACATCTCTACTTATATGTGTTTTCTTAGTTATAGGATCAATCAAGCGATATCCTTTTGAATGCTCATCATAACCAAGAAAGATACCTTTCAAGGTTTTATCATCTAACTTCTTCTGTTTCTATTTTGGAATATGAATGAAGGCTTTACAACTAGATACTCATAGATGATAAATGGAGGGTTTCTTTCCACTTCATGCTTCTTATGGGGTTTTGCCTTGTAGAGCTCTTGTGGATGCTCCATTTAAGAGATATGAAGCTGTATTTACTACTTCTTCCCAAAAATGATCTTCAAGATGTGCTCCTTTTATCATACATCAGATCATTTCCATAATGGAGCGATTTATTCTCTCAGCAACACCATTTTGCTGTGGTCTATAAGTTGTTGTTAGTTGTTACTTTATCCCATGTTATTTTAGATATGCTAAAAACTCCTTGGAAGTATATTCCCCCTCGATCTGAGTGGAGGGATTTGATGAGGCAACTAGACTATTTTTCAACAAGTTTCTTGAATTATCGAAAGTATGAAAATGCCTCATATTTCAATTTGAGGAAGAAGACCCACATTTTTTTGGAGTGATCATCAATGAACAATTGCAAGTACTTCTTTCCATCATAACTAGTTGGCATTGGATTGCATAGATCGGTGTGCACCAACTCCAAAATTTCCTTAGCTCTAGAAGAACTGGATTCAAAAGGTACCCGATGTTGCTTCCTTACTAAGCAATCTGAGCAAACTGGTAGGATGGAGGAGAGAGAAGGAAGACCTCTCACCATTTCATATTTGCTCAATTCAAGTAAATATCCTGAACTGAGATTCCCATATCTTCTATGCCAGAGAGAAGTGGCCACCTTTGTAGTTGTAGCTAGAGCAACATGAGGTGTTGAAATAGCATCTAGAATGAACAAGCCATGCTTGTAGGAACCTATTGTAATATGTTTACCACTATAGGTTATAAAATTTTTTTTATTGCATTTTACAACTCAGAACACAACATCCTTTTTCCTGTCCAATATATGAGGAACAGACAAAAAATTATTGGCTAGTCCAGGGACATAGAGAACCTTCTCAATTTGACATCTTCCATATGGAAGAGTGATAGAAACATTACCTTCACCCTTTACTTGATAGACTTGATCATCAGGAATGGTATCTGCCTTCCCCTCTTTATCCTCAAATGTTTCAAACCAAGATTTGTCTCCAGTCATATGCTTACTAGAACTTGAATCAATATACCATACAACATCTATCTGAGAAGATGAAGTATGAGTCATGAGCACTTTGTGTGCTCTTTCAGAGTCAGAATCTGAATCGGGACCAGAGTGATCTGAGTCTGATTTGGAATTAGCATAAGAAACATGTCCCGTAGGTTGCTTATGTTTCTTTGTATATTGTTGTTTCTCTTTCCCTTTCTTCTTATGAGATTGATCATTTTGTTGCTTGTTCTTGAACCAACACCTGTTGGTGTCATGGTTATTCATATCGCAAACCTTACAATATTTATCCTTCTGTTGATTTTAATTTTGTTTCCCTTTTCCCTTGGAGGAAGAACCCCATTTTTGAAATTGGCCTGGGTTATTGCTCCTTTTTTTGGGTGGAAAGGGAATTATCTGACAACTCATATTTTTGAACTTGATTTGCCTCCTCAATCTGTAGCAAATTTACCAATTCCATAAATGATACTTGTATACTAAAAAAATTGAGGGAAGTGACCAACATCTTATAGGAGTCTGGAAATGCTCACAAGATGACATAGTTCAAGATATCATCATCCACTAGTTTTCCCATTGCATTCAAATTGGCTTTCATATCTGCCACTCTACACAAGAATAGATCAATTGTCTCTCCAAAATTCATACTGAGGGTGTGCAATTGAGTTTGAAGATGTAGAATGGTGGACTAATTATTTCCTTCATAAACAGTAATCAAAGAATCCCAAGCTACCTTATTGTTTTTGGCATCACAGATATGAGGTTGAACCTCATCTGTCATAGCAAGTAGGAGAAACATGAGACCTCTTTTGTCCTTCTTATCCCAAGCTTCTTGATCTATTCCTACTATTTGAAGGCATTGTGAAATACTGGTTACTACATCCCACAAATATTCCACTTGAAGAATGGCTCTCATATTTGTCTTCCATGGAAAAAAGTTAGAACCTTTAAACAACTGGGAGTCCGAGAGATATTTATGAATAGTAGCCATTTTGAAGGTGGTTCCTTATATTTTCCCCCCTAGGTCTTAGAATTTTGCAGAAAGAGAGAATACTATGTTCTCCCCCCCTTCTATTTGCAAAATAAACAAGGAATAAAAACTTCTTTGGTTTGCACAAAATAGTGATTATGTATAAAAAAAATTAAGGGCATCAAAAACCTCTTTGAGGGCTTCAAACCGCTTTGAGAGCATCAAAAAATGCATTGAGGGAGTAAAAAAATCCCTTTTAGGCCGTTAGAACCCCTTTGAGGGCGTCAAAAACTCTTTGAGGACATCAAAATAACCTTTTCGGGCGTCAAATAGCCTATCGGGTATCAATTTCCATAGGTGGGCATCAATTTCCCCAGGCGGGCATCAAAACATTTCTTCCAAGAGTCAACAGTTTCTGCCAGGTGTCAAAAAATGTTTTTGTACATCAAAGTATGGAGTCCACAATATTTTAACCGTGGACCTTGTCCACAGTACTGAGTGTGGGTGACCAAATGTGTTGCAAGAGTGGGTGGGAAGTAAAGCCCACCACTGGGTATTTACTCTAATGGAGAGCCATGAGTAAAAATGTGGGATTTATCCCACATGCATCCTGTGGATGCACTCACATGGGATAAAATGTGGGAGGGCTAGCTTATATAATTACTACCTACAGGCCGTCACTCCTCCTCCTGTGTCCTTTTACTTCTTGGAATGGCGTGTAGCGTGTCCACGTTAGCTCTCCCTAGCCAACCTCTACACTCCATGTCAGCTTCTCCAGCCAGTCTTTTCACTCCACATCAGCATATCTACACTCCAAGTCATCCAGTATCTATACTCCATGTGTCGAGGAGGGGCCACATCAGCATGTCCTTGAGGGCCATGTCAGCGTGTGTCTGGTCCACCTCAACATCGAATAGCAACGTCAACATGTCTCTGGTCCTCCTGTCACTTGTAAAATAACAAGATTCACCTTGGAATTCGAGTCACTACCTGCCTTGGTTCTTCCAGTCTACTTATGTTCACCTTGGGATTTGAGTAATTGCCTAACTTGGTTCTTTGAGTTTGCCTACATTCTGCGTCAGTATCATGCTTCACGTCAGGTAGGAAAGATATGTTTGGTATCAATCTCATGCTTCATGTTGGGTGGGTAAGACAGGTTTGGTCTCGTGCTCTACGTTGGTTGGGTGTCCTGCTTTCGCATCAGTGATGAGGGTCCTCCTCTGGTACCATGATCAAGTTTAAAATGAAGTGCAATGCTAAGTAATCAATTCAATTGATGTGCATGCGATTAAACACATAGAGAGGTTCGGTTGGTGAACCATATGGTTGGTTTCATAACCAACCAAATTGACTTGGAGAGCACTATGTTCTATTTTTCCCCTATTCATTAATATAATAAGTGCAATATTATTATATGCTAACATTTTCTAGTTCTGGAGCATAGGATTAGAAAAAGTTATACTTTTGGTTGGTGAAGGGTTCTATGGAGGTGGCAATTATTGTGGAGGGGAATGCAAAGGTGGATAAGGGTTCATGTAAAACATACTAGGAATGGATTTCATACATATACCTTGCACTTCTAGGCATTGCTATTGAATCATCATTTCGTTTCATTGGGTTGTTTCTTGAGCTTTCAAAGTTGCTTGTTGAGTCCTAGATCTCTTTATGACCACCTCTTGCTGGGTTGCTAAAGATTATTTTATTCTAGCCATTTCTCAAGTTTAGCTATACTAGATATGTTCACTTATGATAGGCCGAGGTTAACTTATACTAGAACCAATTGGACCTATGCCTCCATCAACATAGTTCATTCTTTGCATCATATCTAACCCCATTGAATATTTTGCATGTAGTTCTTGTGTTGCAATTGAAGAGATATCCTGTCATCACGTTGAAATTTATCCTATTGGATGGCCTTCACCCAGGCTCACAACTCCTAGGCTTCTTTTTTGTAGTCTATATCCAAGCATTTCTTCAAAATTCAAGTCTCCTTCTATCTCTATGTGCATGGCAATATGTTGTCTTTAGATCATAATCTTATTTCCAGAATCGTCTTCCTATTTGGAGGTGTGTTCAACTTCTTCTTCAATAAAGATAAGGTTTTCTTCTCCCTTATGTTCATATATCCACTCGACATATTCACTGTTAAATTTATTTTCAAACAAAATATCTGCATTGTTGGGGTAGGTCTTTTTTGTGTGCCCTGCTCACATTTGGAAATCCACCACTCTTGAATCCTCTCATTTGACCATCTCTCCTCTTTAATATCTTCTATTAACTGACTACTTATTCGATGGCCCTTATTTTTTACTAGATCATATGGTCACACAAAAGCATAACATTCTCTCCATGGGGGCATATTTTGAAATTTATTTACATCTAAATATGGTGCTTGCACTCTAAATTATTCCTCAATACTTTTATATCTAGTTGAGAAAGCTGAATGAATGGAGATGACTTATTATTGATGACTTTTAATTTAGCCTTAAAATTTTCTTCTATTTCATTATTCAATTTGTGCAACACTATCATCAACTAAAGGCTATTATATTCTATGGCTTTACCTTGGATTTGGCCAGTTATAGATACTGGTCCAAAGTTGCAAGGAATTTGATATGTGCTAAATTTTTTATGTTGGACCCGAAGCTTTCATCTACCCCATAAATTTGTTGGTAGAATTCTAGTGTAAAGAATCAATTTATCACATATTAGGGAAGAAGATATGGGTATCCAATAAAACCATATATCTTGATTATGGTGCCACTATTCAAAAAATACTAGTCCCTAAGTTCTTGTTTAGGACCATGGAGATTATATATCAAATCTAGGGATAACCAGGGAATTATTATATATATACAAGCTAGCATAGGCCCTCCATCGCTCCAAAATTAAATGTTATTATCCCTTACTTTCCTTCCAAAAAATTGTGAAAGCGCACCCCAGGAATATATCTCTATTGAGGAGTCGATGTTGCCCAAAGAAGGGGTGAAATTAGCTTTTCGAGGCAGCAACAGGCAACAACAACCTGATATTCGACTGCCTTCCCTTAATTTCCTCCTTATAACTGTGCTTTTTACTATCACCTTGGAAGAAGGTGACATGAGCTTTCACCCTACTAGAGGGAAGATATGACCTCTTTAATCACGAAGTGCTACAAAACTAGTTTCACCTGAAAAAATTCGACCTTCATTTGTCCTTTGGGAAGGCAACATTACCCAACACCCCTCTATGGAAGCGACTTCAGTTTATGTCAAGTGCTACTTTTTATTCTACTTAGTCATGGAAGAAATTGTCGATTACGTCGTCAACCTGCCCCTTTTCTTAAAATCCTTTAAATGTTTCTTTCATCCCAAGGAAAGTCGACAATGAGCTTCGCCTCTCTATTGGGGCGAAAGCACCTTTTAGTCTATTTGAAGTTGGGCCCACCGTGCTCATCCTCTAAAATTGTGCTTTGAATATGTCTCACCCCAAAGAGGGGTGACAAAGTTTTTCACCCCTCTATTGGGGCGACGATGTCTTTTAAAACTTTTGACTGAATTCATGGGCATTTACTTTTGTATTGCCACTTTCATTTGTTCTTCATTGAATGTTGCCATAGAGAAGGGTGCCAAAGAGTTTCATCCCTCCATTTGGGTGACAAAACTCTTAAGCCACATCGTGCCTCTTTTTATTTTCTTTGTCATGGTGGGAATTTTTAAAATGAATTTCACCCCAAGGAGGGGCGACAAGAGATTTCGTCCCTCCATTGGGGTGACAACACCTTAATTTACTTCTACACTCTTCATTTCTTCACATCGACGACTTCACTTAGAAAGCATTTTTAAATTTTATCTTCACCTTCAAGAGGGGCGACATGGATATTTGTCCTTCGACTATGACGAAATAAATTCTTCATTATTTTATTGAGATTCAAACATGGATTTAATATTTTCCAAGGTAAAAATATCTTGGGGCAAAAGTGCCCAATTTGTTCTTCTTTCACCAGAGGTGCTTCTTCTTTGAAAGAAAATTCTCTTGCTGGGCTTTGCGCTCCTTGATAGTTTTAAACAAAAATTTTTCATTGCTTACAATATTTTAACATATTTATAGTAATACAATATTACGAAATAAAAAGGTAGGAAATTAAAACTATATTAAAACTGTATTCAACAAAACTACCATGCCTTCATTAACAAAATGCATTAAAATTTTACAATCAATTATTCAAAACAAAATTGTAATGTGGCAAGGTTGCAAAACTACCAACATTCTTGGTGGCTCATGGGGTATCCAGCTCGCATGGATGCAATCGACCCTAGGCCTTCATCCATTGGGCTTCAAGAGTCAGCTTTACCAGGTGCATCAGGTTGCTTGCTGCTTGCTCCTGCATCTCGCTCCTCGGCCCCTTTTTCTACATCTTCTTCTTCTTCGAGAAATGCAACTGTAGCCTCGTACACTGCAATGACATCAGACCAAGATTCTATGGTGATTATCTCTGGGCCATTGAGGGAATCCACCAAGTATCTAAAAATCTCTACTTGCCCCATATCAATGTAGTTCACCCACTGACTAAGCTCCAATAAACCAGAATCGATGCACGTGAGCTTTCTCATCAATGACAACACATGATATTTAGTAAGTGGTTCCTCCCAATCATCAACTTTGGAGGCATCATCAATAAAGACCGCCCATGCTGCTTCCAGGTCTGCTTTAGATAGAATGTTTCCCCTATCATCAGTGAAACTAGGGAAGCCATTCTCGAGCACTGCATTAAAATATGTCATGGAAATTCATCGCTCTTGCTCAAATATGTCAAGCAACTTGCGGGCCTCCTTCACCTGGTCTAGCCTAAAGAAAAACTGTCATAGTACTACTTTGGCGTTCGCCCAAGCTCGAGCCATATCACTCATGGGGTGAAATCGGAGGCTAGATCTTGCCAGCGTCTGCATATGTGATGCTTTTACCAAGAGAGGCTCCAAGTGCTCCTCACCAAGCTCCACTACATACTGGCCATATGAGATAATAGTCTAAATTTCTTGAAGGTACATAAGGACCTGTGTCACCTTGGCCACCTGGGTCTTACAATGAGCAAGCAACTGGCTACGTGCCTCCTTGACTTTTTCTTTTGTTAGGACTATGGCCTTTGTTGTTTTTGCTACCAGTTGATCCTACACATTCTGGAGTTGGCTCTTCAACGCCTCAATCTGTTGCTCTACTCCTCCCTTCACCTATTGGTGCTTCTGAAGCATGGCCTCCAACTCTTCTACCTTTTTCCACCGAGTTACCTCTGATTGGGCAGACTGCAACTGCGCTTGGAATTTTGCCAAGGACTCCTCAAGATCGATGATCTTACTTTTAGCTTCAAAGAAGTGATTCTTATAGTGTTCATCATGCAGGAATAAGGAGCTTGTCTCTGCTTGAATATTTCCCACTATCTCCATGGTGTCGAGCTTGGTGAGGTCCTTGGTGATGATCTCATAATGATAATCCTCTGAAGTCATCTCACCTTGAGGCTTCTACACCTAGGGAATCATCTTCATAGTATGGGCCTCCATGGTAGTAGGATCAAATGCAACCTGCTTCAAGGGCTTCGCTGGCACCATGGCTTCTCTCCTCTTCTTACTCTTCAGCCACTGTGATGAGCTCAAGTGAGCTTGGCTGATTTTTTCTGTAATGGGCTGCACTGGTACAACCACTATCATCGATTTAGGTACTACCTACAACTCCAAAAATGGGGTAAATGGAAAGTGAGCCGATTGTGGGTTGGGCTCGAGAGAAGTGGAAACTGGCATAGTGGAAATGGTGGTGGAAATGGAACTAGTGGTGGAAATGGATGCATGGGGTTCGACCATAGTTATGCTCACTCGAGGAGGAGCTTGCATACTTACAACTATGGTGGAGGTTACTTGGGTGGATGATATGAGAAGTAAAAATGGATTCAGAGTGGAGGTGAAATAACTGAAAGAAATGGAAGTAGAAGAAGTAGGAATAGAAGGAATGGGAGCGGTGGTGACCATTGACTAGGAAATGGGAAGTAAAATTGAAGTAGAGGGTATACCAAATGGAGGGGATATGGAAGTGGAAACTTGAGGAAGGGAAGCAACAGTCACCACTCGCTTGGGGAGAGAAGAGGTAGAAGAAAATGTACCTTCGAGCTCTATCACCTTTGAAGCCAGTGGGGATGTGGGTAGCTATGACACTGGGTCTTCCTCCATCTAGTCCCTTGGTTCTATTGCAATGTCCTCCTCAATATTGATAAAATCAACACCTTGAACAAATGGATTCACCTAAACCAAAGGGATAACTTCTAGTAATTATGTGTGCTCAGCCAAAACTGTAGGAGGAGGGTTTGATGAAACTGCTCCAGTTCTTCGCTTCTTCGTAATTTTAATAACTGGAAGCTTTTCCCACCTTTTCTCTTTTTGCTACAATGGCTCTTCTAACACTTGTTCTTCTTCCTCGGAGACAAGTGGCACTTCTTATACCATGGGATGTTCCTCGACCATGTCTTCTTCACTGCTTGATCTTTGTAAACTCTGAGGCACTATGCAAGTGAACATTATTAGCTGGTAAGTGGAATAAAATTCATCATAGGTCTTCAAAAATATTCCATCCATTACTAAGCCATATGGTGACCCAGTCTTCCTTCGGTGAGCTCGCATGATCCACTAGTTTGTGATTTTCTCTTCGGACCAACTCGAAAGTTGCTCCTTCATCTGGCTGAATAACCTCGATGGAGGAATCTAATTTTTATGCATAATAGGGTTATATTCGGCTTCCATCTCATAGAAATCATGCCAAGGTGGAAGTGACATCATGTTCTCCACGTGCCACTCCAATTCATGCCCCTCTAGATTATTTTGATGCTTTTCAATATCTGGCCTTGGGAAATAGTGAAAGCTTTTGACTTTGATGTACTCAGCAAAAATACCCAAAGGGTCATACTTCCATCATTGTGGTAGCTCCACCATTCCGATGTCGTAAAAGGCCTCAGTTATCAACCGGTTTTGGCCCACCTGGCTTACTTTGATGCCTCCAAAGTGAAAAGGCATCTCACACATGGTTTTCTTCCCATGCCCTACTCCATACACATCATTAATATAATCATGTTATCAAATAACCTCCATAGCAAATAAGTGTCCTGTGGTGAAGTATGGGAGCAAAATTGGCTTGTCGATAAAGCCAAAAATACGGAGCACCACTCCTTGTGTCAACAAAAATATATCACCTCTTTTCTTTGAGATGATTTCTTCCCTCATTGCCCTTGGTACTCTCTCACTTTTACAGTAAATTATTTCAAGGGTAGGACCGACAAACATATGATTGAAATTATAGAAGGACTCCTGCCTTGACAAACTAGAAGTCCACATATACACAGGCAATTTTCTATTTTCTTTATCAACTTTCTTACTTGCAATAAAAGAAAACTTCTCATGTAGGTGGAAGAAGAAATACCAAACTAGAAAGGACATATGCTTGAATGCCTTCGTTTCCTCACTCTACATCTTCTCCAGTTGGGAATGCATCCTTTTAGAAATATAATCAACCTAGTCAAAGAATATGGGATTCATCCTTTCTGTCATCACCCTAGGAGCATAGAACTCAACTTGGGATATACACTACACTAACGTTACCTACCATTTGTGCATGGTTGAATCTGATGGGAGACCCACGACCCAAGCTACCATAGAGAACAAATCAAGACTCTTAAAATCTGATAATGATTTTGACAATATTGATAGCTCACCATGTTGGGGTATTTTTATCAATTGTGTCTCCATAAATCTATGTATTGTCATAGTGGACTGATATCTTTCTTCTTGCTCCCCAACATGTAGCTTCTTGAAAATAAAATCTGTGGGCGGTGTTATTCCACAAGTGAATGCTTCCTGGACGTCTTCGATAGTAATGGTAAACAATGCTTCTCCTTTCACGTTCTGCACCATCTTGGTCTTTGGATTATAAAATTTTGAAATGGCATCAACCAATTCTGGGTAGTAGTGGACTGGAGTGCACAGGAACCAAAAGAGATGTGCATGGTATGCTATCGTGAGGGGACTCTGAGGCGTTAACCCCTATTGCACTACAGTGTCCACATCTTGGCATAATTTTTCAATGCCTTTGTTGGTGATTATGTAGTCTCCCACCTGAGCCAGCGTATCTGAGTATGAATCCAACTCATTATTTTCATGGTACCTTGCTTTTTTGGATTTCTTTCCTCCTTCTACCTTCTTTTTTACCTTCTTCGACTCTTCGATAGTAACAGGTTCAATAGTTATTTTCCCCATTTTCTACAATGCTCAAACTCTCTATACTTCTATATTAATATCACCTCAATACAGTAATACTTCAAAAAAATAAAATAAAGCTTTTTACCTTCGCTTCATGGGGAGATCCAATTTATAATTGCACCTCATCAATTGAATTAAATGCACATGGTAATTTTTGAGGGAATGGAGTGAATGTGCGTCTTGATATTTATGCTAGGCATATTTTTTAATGATTTTTAAATTGCCCTTAAACTTCTCCTACCCACAATATTCCTTGATTGTTGTGTTTTTAGCTACCTTTAGCTTTGAAAAGTGCTCAATGGAGCTCAATGGGCATCCTCGAGAATAAACACTACCAGATGTCTATGTGGGGTGCGCCTCGGGATGTCCACAAGCCGTCTCCTTCGCTCTCAATCCCTGAAACTCCTTTCGAGGGTAAAAGATGTATTTTAAAATTTCTCGAGCACTTCCAAAAATATTTCTCGATAAAAATATCTTTAATAAGTGTGCTCTATCTTTGGGTGAAATGACACTATGCTTTCCTCCTTTTAACTTGGTTGTGCTCTCGAAGTTTGTTGCTTGATGAAGATGAGAAACCACGTGCCCTCTTAAATAATTTTTCCTCTTCCTTATTTGGATTTGGCAAGCACCTCCTTTTTAGAAAAATGGGCTTTTTGCTTTTATTTAGGAAAATCAAATTTAATTTTCCTCCTTTTTTTGCCTTCTTTTTTTTTTTTAAAAGTTGCATAAAAATATAAGGTAAATATTTTTTTTATATTACTTTAGGGGAGCAGAATTATTTTTAGCTTAACTTAGGGTGAAAGTGTTTTTACTTTTTTTTTTTTTTTTTTTTTTATATATATATATAACTTGTCCTTGTGACTTCTTTCCCCTTATTAAAGGTATTTTTTTAAAATATTGACATAACATATTTTAAAGAAATAGAAGAAAAAATTGTACATATATACATACTTGAATCTTGAAAGCTTCAATGGTGGTAAGTCTTCAGATGAAGACCATTTACTGGGATCGATAGCTCCCGACCATCCATGTCTCGAAGATAATAAGCATTAACTGAATTTGCCCCTGATATTTGGAATGGGCCCTCCCAAATCACCTCAAACTTATGGTGCTTGCCAGGTTTTGCTTTGTCCGAATTCCACTTCAACACCAAGTCACCGACTTTAAATACCCTTTCGGATGTCTTTTTCCCGAACCACTTCTGTGTTGTTCTAGCATGCTCCATGAAGGTGTTATACACTTTTTCTCTTTCCTCTTCAAGCTGCAAGAGTTGTGCTAGCCTCACACTCATGGGATCAATTTCATCATCCTCATTACTAAGCAATTGCAAGGTTTGAAGGATCGAAAGTTCAATATGAGTCGGTAAAACTACCTCTTTGCCATACACTAGAGAATATGGAGAAGTTTTAATTGACTTCTTCATAGATATGTGATCTACCCATAGAGCCTGGTCTAGCAGTAGATGCCAACTTCTCTTATTGCTCCCAAGTGTTCTTTTCAGTATCCGAAGCAGATTCTTATTTGTAGACTCAGCTAAGCCATTTCCCTATGGGTAATAATTGGAAGATGCTTTCAAGTAAATGCCATATCTGCTTGCAAACTCGATGATCTTTTCTCTAGTGAAGGGAGTCCCGTTATCAGTTATAATGGCATCTGGCACACCGAAATGGGTAATCAACCCCTCAAGGAAGGAAATGATTGTAGCTTGGTCTACCTTTTTTATTGGAATAGCCTCTTCCCATCGGGTGAAGTAATCTATCATTGTCAAAATGTACTTATGCTCAATAGAAGAGTTAGGATCAATGACCCCAATGAAGTCCAAGCCCCATTGTTGAAATGAAGCTTCTACCTAGATCGGATGTAAAGGCAATGATGCCTTTTTACTCCTACCAACATACCTCTAACAATTATCACAGCTCTGACTCACCTTATGTGTATCTGCAAAGAGGGTGGGCTAGAAATATCTAGCTTAGATAATCTTCAAGGCCATGGGCCTTCCTGCATAATGTCCACCGAATAAACTAGAATGGAATTCCTCTAGTATTTTTTGCTTTTTAGATTCTTTCACACATCTGAGGAGTACTCCATCTATATTTTTGTGGAATAATCCACTTGGCAATAGGATGTATTTGAGCACCTACAATCTAAATCTTCTCCTTTGAGAGGGGTTGAGGTGAGAGGGACATCTTCCAGAAGTGAAGAACTCAACAAGGTCTTCTATCCAATCATGATCACTTGCAACTTGGTTGGCAAGATTACTCTCACCAATAACTTCATCTTGTAGTGGTACTAGCAACTAAGAAGCTGCACTTTTAGCTAACTCTTGATAAAGTGCTCGACCATGAACCAATTTGGTTGGTCGAATCTCCACATCATACTCTTGGATCTTTGAAACCCAACCTACTCTTTTATCACCAAGCTCTCCTTGTATAATAAAATTCTTGACGTCTAGATGAATGACATAGACTATCATTTTGCTTTGAGATATGAAATATCAAAATTTCTTAAGAGACTTCATGACCGCATACACCTATTTTTCAATAAAATTATACTTCTCTTGGTGTGGTTGAATAACTTGGCTTAGGAAAGCGATAGGCTGTTCCTCTCCATTATCTTGCTTTTGTGTAAGAACTGCAACATAACTCTCCTGTTCACCTACTGCATAAAGGATAAAATCCTTGGAGTAGTCTGGATTAATCAATACAGGCGCTTGGACTATCCTTTCTTTAATTTCTTGGAATGCTTACTTCCTTTTTTTGGTCCATTTGAAATCCACATTTTTCTTGAGGAGCTCCATCATCGGTTTCACCACTTGAGCGAAATCAGCGATGAATTTTTGGATAAAGTTGATTTGGCCAAAAAATGACTGTAGGTCTTTTTTGTTAGTTGGCAGTGGTAATTTTAGAAGAGCTTCAACTCTTGCAGGGTCAATAGCTAGTCCTTCCTTTGAGATCACATGCCCCAAGAGCTTCCCCTCCTTGATAGCAAAAATGGATTTCTTTGGGTTAATGGAAATACCAAATTCTTGATACTTTTTGAACACTTGTCTAAGATGAGAGACATGCTCTTCCCTACGATGCGAGAAAATAGTCATATCATCAAGATAAATTACAATAATCCGATTCAACAACTCACCAAAGGTGACATCCATGGCTCTTTGAAAGGTGGCACCAGCATTTGAAAGATCGAAAGGTATTCTTTGATATGCGAAAGTGCCCCACTTGGTAGTAAATGTTATCTTGTGTTGGTCTTCATCCTTCACCCAGATCTGGTTGTAGCCAGAGAAACCATCAAGTAATGAAAATCTCTGAGCTCCAACGACAATGTGAAGAATCTGATCAATCTGAGGCAAGGGGTAATGATCTTTCAAAGATGCTTGGTTAAGATTGTGAAAGTCTACACACAAGCGAATATCTCCATTCTTCTTCCAAATCGAAACCAAGTTCACCACCCAGGTCGAGTGCTTGATAGGGTAAATGATTTTTACCTCCAACATTTTTAATAGCTCTACTTTCATGAGTACCTCAATCTTTGGATTAATAGGTCTCTGCTTTTATCGAAAAGGCTTCACTCCTTCCTGTAACTCAATGGTATGTTGAATTACATCTTTGTCATATCCTTTCAGGTCATGGTAGCTCCATGCAATGATGTCAGGGAACTCATGACATAGTTCTTTGATTCCTTCAAGCTCACCAGGAGAACAATCTATCCCAACTTTGATGACTTTGTCAGGTTCTAGCTTTAGCTCAGTGTATTCCTTTTCATCCACCTTGATTCAATGCTTCTCCACTCTATCATTTTGATCAAAGAGACTTTCTAATGTAATCAACCCTTTTGGGATATGATTATTTTTGAGTTGGATCAAGCCTTCAACTTCCTCTCCATCTAATGTTCTTCCTTCCACACCACTGGCTTCTTTAATTAGAAAATTTACAATTTGCTCATCATTATCAAAGACTTTCTAGTATATGTTCTTGTCGGGGATTGAAGGTCTATAAATCAACCTTACAGTCTTGGGCTTGTGCACCACACTCTCAATAGGAGAGAAATTTGCACCAAGGGATGCTAGGAGATCTGCATGCTTATTTTGATTTCACAAAATTGCTTGAACATTTAATGCATCAAATGATTCAAAAATGTCCCATACCTTATTGTGATACGCCTTTAGGTAGTGTTGCTTTGAAATACACTTACTGGTCACCTGGTTGATAATCAACTTGAAATCACCAAAAATCTACAATTGTTTAATCTTGAGTTTCTCTACTTTCTTTAGGCCCAAGCATAGTGCTTCATACTCAGTGGCATTTTTTGTACAACTCCAGGTCAACCAGTACGAATAGGTTTTTTGGATTCCTGAAGGAGAGATGAATACTACTCCAGCTCCGACACCATTCTTGCATCGGGCACCATCAAAATACATTTTCTACAACTGGTCAAGGGTAGAACCTAGATCATCAACCATTTTCTCTTCACCCTTCTCAGGTTTAGTGATGGTATAGCAATCAATCTCAGTTTCCATCATCACATTGAAATCAAGCATAGAAAATTCATCCTCTAACTGAAGTTCATCCAAAGTTTCCTCCATCAGGTCTGTCTCTTCCAGCTCTTCGATCACCAGATTCACTGAGTTTACAACCTTTTCTTCATCTTCAATCTTTTCAATATGGTATGTGGAGGGCTTTTCATTATAGATCTGTATTCTCTTCCCCTTGAATGGAATCTCTAGGTGAGAATAATCCAATGATAGGTAACCTCCTAACTTGGCCATAAATTCTCTGGATAAACACATACTAAAGTATGGTTCCAGGTCTACCACAATGACTTCTTGTATGACAGTTATCTATGGCATGTTATGTAGAACAATTGGGATATCCTTGATTACTCCTACTATCTTGATAGGAGTACCATCCAACTGCAAGACACCTAGGCTACTTCTTGTATACTCCATTCCCATGACTTCGCACACCACCTTTGGCATGACAGTCATTGTTGCACCAGAGTCAATCATGCAATTGTGTACTATCCATCCCTCCATCCTGAGAGATAGATAGAATGGGGGAGGTCTATTTTTCCTAGTGGTTGAAGTGGGCAAAGTCTGGGCCAACACTGTCTGAGCAGGATTTTTCTTTTTATCCTTCACGAATTTCAATGATTCCTACAATAGATCTACTTGTCTAGGTAGTTGTAGCGCATCATAGAGACTCACCTTGGTGGGAATCCTCTTCAGTTCTTCAAAAATATTATATGACTGCATGTTGGACTCCTTTAATTCACCAACATCTTCATATCTACTCTGGTACTATTGTGTAGCCTCCACCCTCTAGCGCTTGGTCAAAGATGGGTACTTGAGCTTTTCCTTCACTTGTTCTTTTGTTTTGGTTTGCACTTGTGCAATGGTAGGTTGTGAAGTTGAAGCTTTCACTTGCACTCTATATTTTGCTTGAGTAGGCAATAAATATTTTAATAAAATAGGCTCATCTGCTTTGGGTGCTGGCATAGGCACTTTCGCTTGGGGCTACCACTTTTCATTTTGTATCTTCTATTCGGTAGGTACCTTCAATGGCTCCATTTCAACTGGATCTACCGTGATAGGTTTCTTTCCTGACCTTGTAAGGATAGAAACTTGTTCAATATATGGGACCATAAAATTGTGATCAATTTTTGAGATCATATTGACTTGACCACCGGTAGCGCTTTCGACCAGCATCTGCACATAGTTCAAATGAACCATGCAGGTATCTTCACCATGAGGATCATTGCAGGTAGAACACCAATATGTCCACTCTGATATACTTGCTTCTTCATTAACCAACATGGTTGTATTCTTCTCAGCACCTCTACTAGTTGAAGCTGCTTGTTCTCTAGTAATTGGTGGAGTTTGAAATCTTCTTGATCGAAACTCAACCTCAGCTTGCTTCTTCTTAACTATCATGATTTCATTTGATATTGTCCTTACTTATGAATTGATAGATTGCATCTCCTATAATAATTTCATGTAGGGATCAGAATTTGTAGGTGTTGGAGGTGCTGGAAAAGGTAAAGGTACTGGTAGAGAAGGCAATGTTGGGATAGGAGGAGGAGGTAATTGTGGAATAATAGGAGTGGGTAATTATGGAATAGTTGGAGTGGGTAATTGTGGGACTGGAATTGATGCAATTTGAGGTGGACTTGAGCTCCATGAGGGAACATGATACATAGGAGGCATAGGCTGTGAAAATACACTAGAATACAAATGTTGTGGAAGATCAGGGAGGATAGGTATTGTTACCTTTGGGGGTAGTTTACCTATGGCAATCAGATCCACTTCGGCCTTTTGAGCTTGCATATACAGATCTAGAAATGTGTGGACATTGGCTTGTCGAACCGCCATACCAATATCAGAGTTGAAGGCTCGAAGATAGTAAAACGTAACTTGTTCATGGGTCGATCGGAGACCGTCAAGGACTCTTTGCCAACTTTAAGTGAATCTAACATTGAAATCAACTATTTCCTCCTATGGATGTCTTTGGATGTTTGTGAATTGATGTAGTAAGGAAAATGGATCAGCTTGCTCATGAAAATTTTTAATCAACAACTCCACCAACTGGTCCCATGTGGTGATAGTAGTGGGTGGCAAGGACCGGTACCAGTACAACAACTTTCCTTTGAGAGACAACACCAACAATCATACCATAATGTCTTCATCTGCAATACCATGTATTATCACCAAGGATGCCACATCTTGGATGTGCTCGTAAGCAGTCTTACCCATACCATCATAAGTAGGCAAAGCCTTCAATGTTGCTTGAGGGACTGGGTTTTGAGCTTGTAGATTTAATGCTCTAGAGCTATTCCATGCTAGAAACTACCTTGGTGGTGGTTGTTGTGGTGGTAGATTTTGAGCCATATGGACTGGTGTGTGTGGTTGGGGAGGTGGAAAACTAGTAGTTGTACTAGTAGGACTTGTAGGAATAGAAAACACACCAGCTAATTGAGAGGATGTTGTAGTGGATGGGATAGTTGGAGGAACTAACCTAGGGTGTTCTCCTAACTCTTGGATATCAAGTTCATAAAACTCAATAGGATCTTCAAAATTCTTGGCCTTCGATCTTGTAATCATGAAGAAAGCTTTCACTTACTTCATGTTCGAAGACTTCTGGGTAGATTTGAGTCACCAAATGTTCTAATCCTATAGTACAAGGTGAACATCAAACCTTTATACTATTGATAGTGGAACCTTTTAAAAGTCCCATCGAGTGTGCCAAAAATTATTGGTCATGAATCTGCCTAGTTACAAGATCTATGCCTTGTGCGCCCTAGACCCGACCAACATTGAAAGGTCAGAGGAAAGAAATGTCCTCCGAGCCAATCTCTAGAGAGGGTTGGCTCCCTTACTAATCCTACACTAGGTATAAGTTTAGAGAAACAGGAAAGAAATGGGAAATTGTAGAAAGAGATGGGAAATATGGCTATAAGCCAACTTAATAGGATGGGGATAGACTAACAACAGAGCTTCCACCAAGCAACTTAGTAGCATTAAATAGAAAACATAAGCATAGAAACTTTTAACAATTATGCAAGAAAATAACCTTCCAAGTACATTCCAATGTTCACTCCCATACTAGCAAAGACTAAATTCAGTAGCAGAATTCACTCACAACAAATAATGGGAAATAAAATCTTAAGAAATCACACACAAATAACTATCAAATGCAAAATCATTCCAAGAACTAGAAGCCAAATTGTTTCTATTAATGCAAAAAACTTGGAGTATATTTTTGCAGAGTGTCCACCCTTCCATCCTTTACAATGAAAAATGATTAGTCTTTTATAGAGGGATTTCACCTCTATCATTTAATGCATATACAAAAAATACTGGTAGATCAAAAACCAACGTACATATTTTCCTCCTCGATATCAGTGGCATTCTGGTCAAAATTTTGCAAAGAAACCATGATCTAGCTTTGATGGGAAGAAATCACCCAAAGAAGTCAATAGAAGTAAATGCTTGGAGCAACCTTGGATATCGGTGCATTGGGACACAGCAAAATCACCTAGATATCGGGCATACATTCGATTTGCCTTACACTTTGGAAATCCACTTTCACCAAAAAAGTCCATCGAGTATTAAATTTGCTTTGAAAATCACCAAGGTTGATAGTCGGTGCATTGGAAATGAACAAGAATTGCCTTTGATCTCTCAACATTGAAGCAGATATTTTGGAAATGCTTGCCTGCATCGCTCCCAAAATTAAATGTTATTCTTCCTTGCTTTCCTTCCAAAAAATTGTGAAAGCATGCACCAGGACTATATCTCTGTTGAGGAGTCGATGTCACCCAAAGAAGGGGTAAATTAGCCTTGTCGGAGCAACAATAGGTGACAGTGGCCTAATATTTGAGCACCTTCCTTTAATTTTCTCCTTATAACTATCCTTTTTACTATCACCTCGAAAGAAGGTGATAAGAGATTTCACCCTACTAGAGGGGTGATATGACCTCCTTAATCATGGAGTGCTGCACAACTAGTTTCACCCAAAAAACTTTGAACTCCATTCACCCTTTGGGAAGGCGACATTACCCGATGCCCCTTTATGGAAGTGACTTCGATTTACATCAGGTGCTACTTTTTGTTCTGCTTAGTCATGGAAGAAATCATCGATTACATTGTCAACCTATCTCTTTTCTTAAAATCCTTTAAACTCCTCTTTTGTCCCAAGGAAGGGTAACAATGAGCTTCACCCCTCTCTTGGGGTGAAAGTGCCTTTTATTCTACCCAAATTTGGGCCCACCATGCTCATTCATCTAAAATTGTGCTTTGAATATGTTTCACCCCAAAGAGGGACGACAGAGTGTTTCACCCCTCTATTGGGGCGATAACGTCTTTTAAAACATTTTCCTGAATTCATGGGCATTTACTTTTGTATCATCGCTTCCATTTGTTCTTCATTGAATGTCACCCCAAAGAGGGGTGCCAAAGAGTTTCACCCCTCTATTGGGGTGACAACACTTTTAAGCCACATCACGCCTCTTTTTATTTTCTTTGTCGTGGTGGGCATTTTTAAAACGACTTTCACCCCAAAGAGGGGCGACAAGAGGTTTCGCCCCTCCATTGGGGCGACAACGCCTTAATTCACTTCTACACTCTTTATTTCTTCACGTCGGTGACTTCACTTCGAAAGTATTTTTAAATTTTGTTTTCACCTCCAAGAGGGGCAACATGGATATTCGCCCTTCGACCAGGGCAAAAGCGCTTCTTCATTCTTTTATTGAGATTCGAACATGGATTTAATATTTTCCAGGGCAAAAACATTTTGGGGTGAAAGCGCCCAACTTTGTTCTTCTTTCATCGGAGGTGCTTCTTCTTTGAAAGCAAATTCTCTTGTTGGGATTCGTGCTCCTTGATAGTTTTAAACAAAATTTTTCATTGCTTACAATATTTTAACATAGTTACATTAATACAATATTAGGAAATAAAAGGCAGGAAACTAAAACCATATCAAAATTATCTTCAAAAAAACTGCCATGCCTTCATTAACAAAATGCATTAAGATTTTACAATCAATTATTCCCAACAAAACTATAATTTGGTAAGGTTGCAAAAATTACAATAGGATTTAAATTCAAGAAGCTTAAATGAGCCTTTTGGAAGGCTATCAAGGGACCTACCTAATTGCTTACTAAGCTAGTCCTTAAGTAGATCACCTTTATAATAACCATTTTAGGTTTTGACACTAAAGGAATTAGGATTAGTACTACGGTGTATACCTACTATAAAATCCTATGTGATGGATTGATGTGTGATGGTGAATAGTATTTGGCCCATTATTTCATGCATTGTCTTGGTTTTTATATCATAGTTATCTACCACTGCTTTGGGTATGGATGCATGAAACTAGGAATATATGATGACAAGAAAGAATTCCAAGTATTTGCTTGTACCATGTCATCCTAGAATTTTTCTACCTTTTCCTACATTGTTTCTCTAAAAATTTTGAATTTTTCTTTGATTGTGAGCAATAGGTCACGAATTTCACTCATACAGTCATGGAACTCTTTGGTAGCCTTCTAAACCTTTTGACCCTTCCTACTACTTTCCATATCTATTTAACTTTAGAAAATTATACAACTTGTTACCTTCACAAAAAATTTCTCTACACTTGCTCTCGACAATACCTTACTCCCTGAATGCTCAATTGCTCAAATGTGCAAAATGCATTCACAAGCCCTATTTTTATAACAATCATTGGTATAATTCATGATGAATCTCATGCATTATTTTATTTATTTATGAAACTATGTATGAGCACCTTTATATGATTTCAAATTTAAATATTAAATAGGATTGTTTAAATTTCAAACCAATAGGATTGTTTAAATTTCAAACTTTGGTAGTTGTCAAGATTAAATAATGGTCAATTGGATTTTACAACTCAAAACTACAATAACCACTTTATTTATGTATATTTAAATCCATATCTATGTACATATGGTATAACTTGGGACTCTCATACCTATGCAAAATTCTTTAAATATTGGTTTATCAAAATTGACAAAATACGATAGGGGATGGACCATAATGAGTCAAGCTTCTCATGTTTCCTTGACTTGGCCCTTTCTTGGTTTTATTTTAGAACCAAGTCACCTACCTCAAACTCCTATGGAGAATTTTTTTATCAAACCAACTCTTCACTACTACATGATTGCCCTAGAAAGCATTGTATGCTTTTTCTCTTTGTTCTTCCAGTAAAAACAAATTTTCCATTTTGGCCTCCATTGGATCCATATCCAAGAATACAATTTTATTTAGTAGTTTTTTTTTTTTATAATTCCAAAAGCAAAATGCATGATGTCATCCTTACCATAAATCAATGAATATGAAAAGGATTTCAATGCATTTTTTATTGTAATTCGATATAACCACAAAGATTAATTTAGCATTAAATACTAGCTTCTTAGATTATTCTTTTGATGATATTTAGTAGGTTTTTATTAGTGGAATATACTAGTCCATTTCCCTATGGATAATAATTGGAAGAAGCTTTCTAGTATATACCATATTTACTTGTAAATTCAATGACCTTGGCATCTAAGAAGGTTGGTCCATTGTTCGATACTATAGTCACTAGAATATCAAATCTAGTAATCAACCTCTCCAAAAATTTGATCATAGTTACTTGGTCTACACCCTTAGTTTCTTCTATCTCAGAGCAACTGGTGACATAATATGTTGTAGTCAAGATGAACTTGTGCCTGACAGATGAATTTGAATTAACAACTCCAATCAAATTGAACCCCCATTGCTAAAGTAACTCTTCTACAATGATCAACTATAGGGGAAGTGATACATTTCTCCTTTTCCCCATAAACCTCTAGAATTTTTCATATCCTTTGGCCACTTTGAAGTCATTAGCAAACATAGTTGGCCAATAATATCGTAGAGAATTTTAAAAGTTATTATCTATTTGGAATAATGCCTGTCAGAAAAGCTTGAATGAAAATCATTTATAATCTCATTGAAAAGCTTGAATAAAATTAATTTAAAATATCGTTTTCCCTCTCTAGATGCATGTAATTGAGGAGAACTTTGTCAAAATTCTTCCAATGTAAGTTCCCATTAATCATGACTTAATTTAATGCTTGCAACCTATATCTATGTCTATGAGAGAAAAAGAGATCATTTGGGCACCTACCAATATAAAAGACTTCAAATAAATTAGTGATTTAGTAATACTTTTCATTTTGATTATCGTTGATTGAAATTCCTTAGGATCCTCTATTAGCATATTCATATTTGGCACCATAGAATTTGCAAGATTCTCACACAGAGATCTCCCTTTGATCAGCTTAGTAGGCCAAATATATATATCATACTCTTGGATTTTAGTAATCCATCCAACTCTCTTTTTGTCAAGCTCCCCTTGTAAAATAAAATTCTAAACATTTGGATAGACCACATATACTAAAGTTTTACTTTGTGAAATATAATGCCTAAGCTTATTCAAGGACTTCATGAGGGAAAATACCTATTTTTCAATAAAGTTTTAGAATTCCTCATGGTTGTACAATTTTTGGCTCAAGAAATCCATTAATTGTTCATTGTGATCCTTGTCCTTTTAAGTCAATACGAAAAAGCTTTCCTCTACACCATACACCTATAAAATAAATTCATATGGTAGTTTGGGTTGGCTAAGATTGGAGCTTTGGTTATGAACTATTTGATTATTTTTAAGGCTTCCTTTATTTCCTTTGTCCAATTAAATATTGCATTCTATTTTAGTAACTCTGTTATGGGCTTCACTATTTGAGAAAAATTATATATGAACTTCTTTATAAAATTAATGTCTAAAGAAATATTACAAGGTTTTCTTATTTTGCACAATTAGGAGTTCCAATATTACTTTGAACCTATTTGGATCAATGAATAAGCCCTATTTCAAAACTACATGTGCCAATAGATTACCCTCATGGACAAGAAATATTGACTTCTTTGGATTAAGTGTGAAGTGTAAAAAAAGACCATACATACAAGCAAAAAAATATTGAAAGATAGCAATAATAATGAAGCCACAAAGATAAAAATGAGATATATGAAAATGAAATATGGTGCCCTTTTATTATTAATATCCATTATTTTCAAGGATTTTTTTTTTTGGTATATAGAAGCAATGGTTACAATCACGATTTTTAGTAACTACCAGCACAACTGGTAGGGTTCAAACTATCTACGAAGGCTCCCAAGACTTCCACCGTCTCGGTACATGGTAACCGCCGGACGCACATGGGTTGCACCGTCATCATCAATCTGGCACACCACTCAAAGGAATCTCAAGGATATTACAATAAGATCCCTCTAAGAGATTTGCTATCGATCTAATACAATGAGTTACAATAAAAACCTTTTGGATGTACTGTGTAGGATCTTCCTCACATCCACAAACTGATTCAAGGCAATTTTTTTATCATTACCATAATGATTTATGTGCAAAGCTTTGGCACTCCTCTTCCCTTGTAGATATATGTCACCTACACACAAGGAAAGCAAAGAAATCATCAACATATGTAGAGCATTTTGAGATAGAGCTCGAAGTAATAATAATGAAAGCAATAGATAAACTAGAATATGATATATGCATGCATAAATTATAGCCTATCTATACTAAAACAATAAATAAAAATACTGCTAAAAATTATTAAGAAAATAAATAAATAAACAAGTCTATTCCCTAGAGGTTGTCTCTGTGTGAGACGGTCGTATCTACGGGCCATATCTAAGCGAGATGGTCGCTAACATGTAAGTGGTTTTTTAAAGGCCAATGTGAAGGTGACTCTGGATTTGATTTGGGGTTTAATCTATGGATTGGTGCATTCATGAGAATGAATTACTAGGTCTAGATAAGTCTTCAAAGCTAGAGCATGTGATTGCACAATTCATATGGGTGTGGTATTCAACCTTTGGAACGAACCAACAATATGCTTTCTATAGTGAGAAGAATGCAAAATGCTTGGAGGCTCGTGGCCAAATTTTGATAGCATTTCATTGCTTGAATATTAAAAAACTTGATATGAATGTATATTCAAATGAATTTAAGTGCCATTATGTAGATTTCTTAAAAGAAATCTAATTATGGCACAACCCTATGCATGAAAAAGCAAAGCGGTAGTTCACATTAAGAAAAGCAAATGCTTATATTCAAAGTTTCATGCAACTGATTATGTCATGTGGTTGTTCTATTATAGCTCATGCAGACGCTGAATCACGATGTGAGATCATGCACAAGATTAGCTGGTAGTTTCAATTACCAGTTATATCCCACTTTTTTTTTTGCTTCTACTCGAACCGTCTCAGTGTGAGACGACCATGGTTTGAAGGTCATCTCTTGGTGATATGACCATGGTTGTAAAGGGAAATGTCCCTATTTGAGTGGTGAAAACCACTGTTTTAGCCCTAGGGCTTCCCAAGGTGGGTTATATGGTCTAAAAGGAGTCCATATAGGTAGTATCCTCAATATGACATAATTTTAGTGTCTATAAATACTCATTTTTAGGATGCATTGTGTGAAGACACAACACAGAGAAAAAATAGGACTAAAATATTCAAATTGATTAAGGTTGTTCATTAACCTAATCAATGTTATAAGCGAAAATCATGGAAAGGATGAAATTCATAGAATCATTGCTTTTGACAAGTTGAAGAACTTGATTTTAGTAAATTTTTCATCCATTGGAAAAAAATATGATATGAGTTCACACTTTAGGCTTTGAGTATACTAAGTTTTTGGTAACCTTTGGGGCATTGGAAGACAAGCTTAAGTCTACACATTAGCCTTAGAGGTATTGGAAGACAAGCTTAAGTCTACACTTTAGCCTTAGGGGCATTGGAAGAATCTTAAGTCTACACTTTAACCTTTAGGGATACCAATCAGATAGTTTAGCTACCCAGTTTGTTTAAATTTGTTTTTGTTTGTTTTTGTTTTCCCAAGCAAGGAGAGTGTATGATTGTCTTTGGCAATGATTCTTGGAAGAACATGATTTACATGATTGAATGTTTGATTATTTATTTTATTGTGAATTTTGTAATTATATCCCCTCAAGCAACGAGTCAATAGAGGATATGGAAAGTGATGAAAGAGACAAGTCGCTTGACCAAGATAACTTGATTTGAGTTTGATCGGGTGATTACTAAATTTAAAGGGATTATATCCTTAGAACCTTGGTGATTAAGATACATTATTATAATTTTGATGATTTATTATTATTATTTTTGTGAGTGGCCTTGTGGTGATTTACTCATCTTACCAGATTGCATGGATAACCAATCATTGCATCTGTTAGGTGTCTAGAGTAAATCACTAGATACGAGGTTTACTCGAGTCTTTTGAATTGATGTGACCAAATGGGTTAAGTACCTTTGGGGCCTTTTGAAATGTGACCAAAGGGATTAAGTGGCTTTGGGGCCTTTTGAAATGTGACCAAAGGGGTTAGGTGCCTTTGGAGCTTTTTGAATTTATTTGACCAAAGGGGTTAGGTGCCTTTGGAGCCTTTTGAATTGATGTGACCAAAGGGGTAAGTGCCTTTGGAGATTTTTGAATTTATGTGACCAAAGGTGTAGGTGCCTTTGGAGATTTTTGAATTGATTTAACCAAAGGATTTTGGGTACCTTTAGAGCTTTTTGAATTTATGTGACCAAAGGATTTTGGATACCTTTGGAGATTTTTGAAATTGATAAAAGGAGTTTGGGTACATTTGGAGCCTTTTGAATTGATTTGACCAAAGGATTTATGTACCTCTGGAGATTTTTTTTGAATTGATGTGACCAAAGGGGTAATGTACCTTTGGAGCTTTTACATTGAATTTGACCAAAGGTATTTAGTCACCTTTAGGGTATATTTGTACCATGATGTATTGTTCATGATATATAATAGTATTGTTGTGGCTGATCCACAACACACCCCAAAATTGGGGACCCACCTTTTTTGCATGCTTTCAAAGAAGACCGCAGTGGCCCAGATGCTAAAAAATCAAAGGAAGAGCAAAATATAGCAAGAAAAAGAAAGTGTCGCGATATCGCGACATGTTGCTCCGTCGCGACCAAAAATGAAAAGTTGTCGCGATATCGCGACATGTTGCTCCGTCGCGGCCGAAAATGAAAAGTTGTCGCGATTTCGCGACATGTTGCTCCGTCGCGGCTAGAAATGAAAAGTTGTCACGATTTCGTGACATGTTGCTCCGTCGCGGCTAGAAATGGAAAGTTGTCGCGATTTCGTGACATGTCACGTTTTCACGGCTAAGAGCAGCAGAATGCATCGTGAAGAGAAAATGTCACGATATCGCGACGTGTTGTGAAATCGCGGTGCAAGACAAAGAACCAAATTAAAGACTCAAAATGTCATGATATCGCGACATGTCGTGAAATCACGGTTCATAGAGGAGAGAGAAAGACAAAATGAAAATGTCACGATATCACGACTTGTCATGAAATCACGGTCGAAGGCAACAAGAGAAGAGTCAATGCAGAAGTTGTCGCGATATCGCGACATGTCACGTTTTCGCGACCTAAAGCAGCCAAAATGAACGTAGAGGAAAATCGTCGTGTTTTCGCGGCTCCAAGCAACGAGATGGTATGAAAGGAAAATATGTCATGATTTCGTGATATGTCGCATTTTCACGACCAAGTACAACGAGAGCAAAGAGAAAAGCGTCACGATTTCATGATAGAAAGCGAGAGACCGAAAGAGAAAAGCGTCGTGATTTCGCGATAGAAAGCAGCGAGACAGCTCGAAAGAGAAAAGCGTCACGATTTCACGACAGAAAGCAGTGAGACAGCCCAAAAGAGAAAAGCGTCATGATTTCGCGATAGAAAGCAGCAAGATGGTACGGAATGAAAAAGTGTCACGATTTCGCGACATGTCACGTTTTCGCGGCTGAGTGCAACAAAACACAGCGAAGGAGAAAAACATCACGATTTCACGACAAGTTGCATCCATGCGGTCCGAAGCAAAAAAATGTCGCGATATCGTGACATGTATCATTTTCGTGATGCATGATGACAAACAAGGCTACTGACAAAAAAATGTCACGATATCGCGACATGTCTTGTTTTCACGATACAGGTAGAGGGGCAAAGCTGCATACATAAAAACGTCGCGATATCATGACATGCTATTTTTGGTCACGATTTATAGGGGGCCATTACGGAACATGCAAAAAAGCGTGGAACACGTGGCATAAAGGTGTAAGGGCTACAGAAGCGTTACAGGTCACAGAGAAGATCAAGCGTCTCGATGTCGAACATAAAGTCAAAAACAACGAAAAGGTGGGGAAGGTGAAACGAAGCGATCTGGGAGATGAAGCGAAGCATCACAGGGCGAAACAGAGAGCATTGCCAGAAAGTATAAAAGCAGAAGCACAGATTGGTACAAGGGTCGAAAACCGCTATGAGCAGAGTTGCAGTGCCGAAGGCGAGAAGCCATTCTGGGCCTGCTTTGGAGTGTTTTTCTTCCCCTTTTTCTGGTTTTGAGAAAACTAGAGATTCTGTTATTGTAAAATGATCAATTTTTAATACAGAAAATTCAGAGAGTTGCACCTCATTGGCAAGAAAGAAGGAGTTATTTTCTGCATGCAGGATTAAATGTTTATCTTTCCCCTTTTCAGATTTCTAGGCTTATAGGTGAAGTTTAATGCAAGTTCTCTTGGTTGCTTCATGCGAATGTCTAAATCTGAAATCACGATTAAAACCCCCAGAGACCAGCACTTAACTTATCTGGATTGTGCATGTTTGCAGGTTCAATAGGTTAGGTTGCATGCATGGAAACCTCATTAGCTTCGGTTTTGTCGAATAGGATTGCATCACCCCTGAATGCATTTCATTTTTCTTTTTGCATTTTATTTTCATTTTTTTTGCACTTTATTTTCATTTACAGGCATTAAAATAAAAAATAAAAATAAAAAACTAAAAATTCCAAAGTCTGAAAATAGAAAATTTCCATTTCAAGGCCAGAATTTCATTTTTCAGTTTTGTTTTTCATTCATGAGCAGATGATGATATTCCCTTCATAAAATTCCAATTTCATTGAAGGGGTTATGTTTTATGACATTTCATAAATTTCCATTTTTTTTTGCAGCGTGGTCATACGAAGATCAAATCACATTTGCTTTATTCGGGTTCAACGAACAATCATTACAGTTTCACAGTAAAATAAACCACAGTGCCCCTTGTTAACAGTTACTTGCAATCACTAAGGTGTTCCAAGCATTTTAATTGAATATCTTTATTTGAGATTATTGATACACATATACCAAATGCTAACATAGCGGAACCTTGGAGAAATTGTTTATTAAATTTCTTTGCAAGAGAGGATTTAGAACCCAAATCCTATCGGAGAGTGTGTTTTCACAATCGGGTGAAAATACCACTCAACAGATTGGCGCTAGAAGGAGGGCATGAAACGGTTTATTTCATTATGATTTTAAATGCTACAGGTTTATAATTGTTTGAGAGCTTTACATTGCTAAATATTTCAAGTCCATTTGATTAGCATCTTCGGCCTCCTCTAACACCACTCAATAGATTGGCGCTAGAAGGAGGGCATGAACGGGTTTATTTTAGTGTGATTTAAATTTAAAATTTTTGTTAATGCTTTTTCTGATTGTTCATACAGAAATAATGTGATTTGATTTAATTTTGAAAATTTTGGTTTTGACTAACAAAGTGTTGTTTCATGCAATTACTTTTCATTTGATTTTAATGAATACATATCTTAGTTGATGCTAACTTGATTTTTTTTTTTTTTTATACATTGCAGGTTGAATATTCAACGATTTGGTTCTAAAGTTACATTTCAAGTTCACTAATGGCAACATTTGAGGAGCAAATTGTATCCCTAAGAGCTGAAATAATGTCTCTAAGAGAAAGAATGGTATCTATAATGGAGGATCATTATAAGGGTTTGTCTATACATGTGATACCCTATCAAATTCCTAAAATGTTATTGGATTTTTTACGGTGTTTTAATCAAGAGGTGCCACTAGGATACTTGCAAAAACTACATGTCTACAAGAATACATTATGTCAATTCCAGGTTTTCTATGAGGAGGTGGCTTGTAAGTTATTTGCATACATTTTGGATGATAAACCATTCTTTTGGTATAGCCAACTACCCATGGAGGTTAGGACTTCTTGGATACAACTAGAAGCAGCCTATCTTTATCATTTTGGTAATCAGAGTTGACTTAGAAATCTTGAAAAATCAGTTTACCTCCATATGTAAGGAGCCTAATGAATCCTTGAGTCAATTCAATGGAAGATTTCGTGAGTTGCACTCCCAAATGTGGGAAAATTTTAACACATTAGAAGAGGAAGCCATGGAAGTATACCTGGGAGCCATACACCCCACACTTGCTTCACTCATTGAGGAAAAAATGGGTGGCTTGTCTCTAGAGAAAATCCATGAGATCTTAGAAGAGATAGAACGACAAGGTCTTGAAGAAGAAAAGGCACAACATGTTCACATAAGAGATTGTCCTTCTAAAGATATTGATGCCAACCTACACCAACCATCAAAAATAGCACCCTCCACTCCAATGATATCTAAGGTAAATGATCAAGGGGATGAATTTGAATATCCAAATCTTACAACCACCTTAGATGTAGTCCACGAGGAGGTGCAAATTGCTAAGCCAACATCCGCTAGTGAGGATTATGCAGAAATGATCTCATTCATAGAGATACACGATTATTCGGATGAAGGGGTTCTAAATTCAACAATGTTTGATATATGTGATAGGACGGAACCCACCATAGAATTGAATGAAGTGGTTGAAAGTGAAATTGGAAGAAAACCAATAAATAAATTTGAAGACATGATAGAATTTCACCACTTGTTCTTGGAAGATACTATTGATGAGATGTGTAATTTTTAATGATCAAGAAATTCTTCACCCTCCAAATTATGATAAAATTGAATCATGGGTTACTAATTTGGACTATGATAGCCTTACAAATTTGAATTCAAGAAATGACCCACTTTTGGAAATAATTGAACCATCTAAGGAAGGTGAAGATGAATTTGATGAGAAACACATTGATGAATTGGAGGATGTTGAAGAAGTAGTTGAACATCACCACTTGATTTTGGAAGATGATTATTATGATGCTTGGAAGAAGTGGGAAGACTACACTCACTCCAAAACTACTAATGAAACTTGTGTGCCAATTGATATGCAGGATGACATAATCGCCTACTCAAAGGAAGATATTACAACTCCTGTACAATTTGAGGATGTTTTGGAAGAGGGTTTCAAGTCTCATCAAATTTTGAAAGATTATAATGATTCTATTGCCAAGGACAAAGAAGAAAAGGAATTTATGAATGAATCAAAAGATCATGCCACAAACATCATGGAATTTCATTCCATGGATCTGGATGACAATTTTTACAATGGTTGGGGGAGATATGATGATGCATTCTTTTCTCACACCCCTATAGATGAAACCCATATTTCACTTGATATGCAAGATATTGAAACTTCTACCTCACATGAAGAGATACCATGGATAGTGAACAAAGAATTGGAACCAAATGACAAAGAGATTGATCAATTGGAAGCAACTCAAATGAAGGATCATCAAGATGAGTCATTGGACATACACTTTGACCAAGAATATTTGAGGGTTGAAAAGGATGGGCATGTTTTCAATTGGGTGCCCAATTTTGGTATGTTTGATGAACAAGTAATCAATGAAGAGTATGAAGACCATGAGGTAAAAGAGGGAATTACAAATCCCCATCAAATTTTGGTAAATAAAAATGTTCAAAAGTTAGAATCTAACCTTTTGTGTTCAAGCATCCAAGATTTAGGTGAAAATTTGCATGACCATATTTTGAATTTGAATGATGTTTATGGTGAAATGTCATTAAAGGTGAATGAAAAACAAGGTATAATTTCTAATCACACCTTTGATAACATTGTTTTAATGAATGAAAAAGAAGTTGATGCACTTGAATTGTTAAATCAAATTCATCAACAATTACTAATTGAATCTAGGGTAAAAACTTTTAATGATCCTAATTTAGTAAATATCCTAGATGCTTGTAAATTGTTGCACAAATTTGATTGGCCTACAAATTTGGAAAATGATTTGGCTTTGAAATTTTTAGAAATAGGCTCTTACTTACAAAGTCTCATTTTGGATAAAGAGAGCCTAATTCTAAATCATGAATGGAATTATGAAATTTACATTTTAAAGAATAGACATGATAAAATTGAAAATCAATCATTGTCTAATCAATTTGAAAATTTGAATCTCACCTATGAGAATACTAATGGAACTAAATTTAATTGGTGGGGTGAGAGAGGAAAGTTGAAGTGGGTTGCATTGTTTGGTCTAGTCTTGTTTTTGTTGGATTCCCACAACATTTGGCATGCATATCATGTTATATTTTTGTTGAAATGTTCTAATCATGTTTGGGATCCAGGAAAGTGATAATCCAAGCTTTGCATCATCTTGTATTATATTGTACATTTGTATATAGATTTTGGTTTTTGGTTTTGGTTTGTGTTTTCAAGTTTCCTTTTAGGGATTGCTATTTGGATTTGGATTTAAGTTGTGTGTTGGTCCTTTGGACATGTTGGTTTGTTTATAAAAAAAAAAATTGTTTTTGAGATGTCAACTTATGCCTAAAATCAGGAGAATATGAAACATTGGAATTGTGTTGTAGAAAGCTCCACAAGTAACACAAACATCTTAAATAATATCGTTTGAATCTTGTGATGCATGAAGTTGTCAGTTTTACACATTATGGTAAAGTAGATGATATATTCCATCCACATTTCAAAAGAAGCAGTGCATTCATATCTCATGTCACATTCCTCATTGCATATACATGTCATCTCAGGTACATTTTCATTTCATGTGCAATCATTGAGAAGGTGTCGAATCCTCTTAGGGTTATTCTATAACATAAAACATATAAAAAAAAAATCCTAAGGTTGGGAACTGATGCCCGAACTATCTTGAACCAAGCACGTTCTATGCACATTAAAGAAGATCTTGGGCAAAATGATCAAAACCATGCTTGGAAGAAAAGGTGAGGTGAAAAGAATATTTCATGTCTGTCCTATCATGCAACATTATCCTTAAAAATAGTGGTTTTTACCACTCCCATAATGCTTAAAGCCTAAAATCAGAGTAGTAAGGATAGGGTTAAATCCTCATCTCACTTAGGTTGAGGATCCAATTCCCCAAAGCTTTGATTTGACCTTCATGGAGTAGTAAGGATAGGGCATAATTCTCATCTCGCCTAGGTTGAGAATCCGATTCCCCAAAGCTTCCATCTTTCATTTCATCATAAAGCTTGGATTGGAAGGATCGTACTACATGTCCCTCCAAGGATCGGTAGTCATCCCAAAGGTCCAAGAAATAAAAAGTAAAACTAATTTTTCCCATTTCATCTCAATCTTGGATTGGAAGGATCGTACTACATGTCCTCTACAAAGGATGGGTAGTCATCCCCAAGGTCCAAGAAATAAAAGTAAAATTAATTTTTCCCATTTCATCTTAATATTGGATTGGAGGGATCGTACTACATGTCCCTAGCAAGGATGGGTAGTCATCCCAAAGGTCCAAGAAATAAAAAAAAATAAGAGAATGAATGAAGCCAAATCATGGATTATGGGGTTAAGTATGCCCATGCATGGCAACATGTCTTGTCTAAAAGCAAGACCACTGACTGCTCAAAAGGATAGACTAGCCTGACCATTTCATCCATAACTGGTTAAATCATTTTGTTCAAGATGAGGTAATGAACTCCAGATCAGAGTAGTAAGGATAGGGTTAAATTCCCATCTCGCTTAGGTTGGGAATCCTATTCCCCAAAGCTCTGATCTCACTTACACTTGCACATGGGTTCAAGATGGTAGTGACACATAACCAACTTTGGGATCTAGTAAATTAATTCAGTATACATATATTTATTTGGCCTTAAGAGGGTTTGATAGTTTTGATATGTTTGTTCATGATATTAGAAGGTTTGAGCCTTTGCAAAGCAGGTTGTTATATCTCTAGCATCTTCATCATGCATCAAATCCTGCACAAATCATTCATAGCCTTGCATACAAATCATAAGTGAAACTGACAATGGAATGTTGATCAAGTTCAAGCGATAGGGAATGAAAACACATTGCACACACCGAGCTGATACTTAATAATTCTAATGTTTCATGTATTTCTGATCTATCGGTATTTGTTTATCTTTTATGTGTTGACGCTTGTATCTAAGCTTGTATATTTCAGGTTGGGTTCTCACCAAAATGCTCAGGAGCATTTGATAGCAGAGTCGCCATTTGTTGTGGCTGATCCACAACACACCCCAAAATTGGGGACCCACCTTTTTTGCATGCTTTCAAAGAAGACCGCAATGGCCCAGATGCTAAAAAATCAAAGGAAGAGCAAAATATAGCAAGAAAAAGAAAGTGTCGCGATATCGCGACATGTTGCTCCGTCGCGACCAAAAATGAAAAGTTGTCGCGATATCGCGACATGTTGCTCCGTCACGGCTGAAAATGAAAAGTTGTCACGATTTCACGACATGTTGCTCCGTCGCGGCTAGAAATGAAAAGTTGTCACGATTTCGCGACATGTTGCTCCATCGCGGCTAGAAATGGAAAGTTGTCACGATTTCGTGACATGTGAAGAGAAAATGTCACGATATCACGAGTGTTGTGAAATCCGGTGCAAGACAAAGAACCAAATTAAAGACTCAAAATGTCACGATATCGTGACATGTCATGAAATCGTGGTTCATATAGGAGAGAAAGAAAGACAAAATGAAAATGTCGTGATATCGCGACTTGTCATGAAATCATGGTCGAAGGCAGCAAGAGAAGAGTCAATGTAAAGTTGTCGCGATATCGCGACATGTCACGTTTCAGACCTAAAGCAAAATGAACGTAGAGGAAAATGTCGTGATATCACGACAGGCAAGAGGTAAGGAAAATATGTCATTTGAATCAAGAGCGAAAGAGAAAAGCGTCATGATTTAGATAGAAAGAGAGAGAAGAGAAAAGCTAGTGAAAAGGAAGAGGGATTCGAGAAAGGGAGAAGCAAAAGAGAAAAGCATCATGATTTCATGACAGAAAGCAGCGAGACAGCCCGAAAGAGAAAAGCGTCATGATTTCATGATAGAAAGCAGCAAGATGGTATGGAATGAAAAAGTGTCACGATTTCGTGACATGTCACGTTTTTGCGGTTGAGTGCAACAAAACACAACGAAGGAGAAAAACATCGTGATTTCGTGACAAGTTGCATCCATGCGGTCCGAAGCAGAAAAATGTCACGATATCGCGACATGTATCATTTTTGCGATGCATGATGACAAACAAGGCTACTGATAGAAAAATGTCGCGATATCGCGACATGTCTTGTTTTCGCGATACAGGTAGAGGGGCAAAGCTGCATACATAAAAACGTCGCGATATCGCGACATGCTATTTTTGGTCACGATTTATAGGGGGCCATTACGGAACATGCAGAAAAGCGTGGAACACGTGGCATAAAGGTGTAAGGGCTACAGAAGCGTTACAGGTCACAGAGAAGATCAAGCGTCTCGATGTCGAACATAAAGTCAAAAACAACGAAAAGGTGGGGAAGGTGAAACGAAGCGATCTGGGAGATGAAGCGAAGCGTCACAGGGCAAAACAGAGAGCATTGCCAGAAAGTATAAAAGCAGAAGCACATATTGGTACAAGGGTCGAAAACCGCTGCGAGCAGAGTTGCAGTGCCGAAGGTGAGAAGCCATTCTGGGCTTGCTTGGGAGTGTTTTTCTTCCCCTTTTTCTGGTTTTGAGAAAACTAGAGATTCTGTTATTGTAAAATGATCAATTTTTAATACAGAAAATTCAGAGAGTTGCACCTCATTGGCAAGAAAGAAGGAGTTATTTTCTGCATGCAAGATTAAATGTTTATCTTTCCCCTTTTCAGATTTCTAGGCTTATAGGTGAAGTTTAATGCAAGTTCTCTTGGTTGCTTCATGCGAATGTCTAAATCTGAAATCACAGTTAAAACCCCAGAGACCAGCACTTGACTTATCTGGATTGTGCGTGTTTGCAGGTTCAATAGGTTAGGTTGCATGCATGGAAACCTCATTAGCTTCGGTTTTGTCAGAATAGGATTGCATCACCCTGAATGCATTTCATTTTTCTTTTTGCATTTTATTTTCATTTTTTCTGCACTTTATTTTCATTTACAGGCATTAAAATAAAAAAATAAAAAACTAAAAATTCCAAAGTCTGAAAATAGAAAATTTCCATTTCAAGGCCAAAATTTCATTTTTCAGTTTTGTTTTTCATTCATGAGCAGATGATGATATTCCCTTCATAAAATTCCAATTTCATTGAAGGGGTTATGTTTTATGACATTTCATAAATTTCCATTTTTTTTTGCAGCGTGGTCATACGAAGATCAAATCACATTTGCTTTATTCGGGTTCAACGAACAATCATTACAGTTTCACAGTAAAATAAACCACAGTGCCCCTTGTTAACAGTTACTTGCAATCACTAAGGTGTTCCAAGCATTTTAATTGAATATCTTTATTTGAGATTATTGATACACATATACCAAATGCTAACATAGCGGAACCTTGGAGAAATTGTTTATTAAATTTCTTTGCAAGAGAGGATTTAGAACCCAAATCCTATCGGAGAGTGTGTTTTCACAATCGGGTGAAAATACCACTCAACAGATTGGCACTAGAAGGAGGGCATGAAACGGTTTATTTCATTATGATTTTAAATGCTACAGGTTTATAATTGTTTGAGAGCTTTACATTGCTAAATATTTCAAGTCCATTTGATTAGCATCTTCGGCCTCCTCTAACACCACTCAACAAGTATATTTTCAATTATCTTATCATGGTGTTTATTTTTTGTGTGGATGCACATATGGACGTAATGATGGATGTATGCCTAGATATTTTAGCGTGTATGCATAGGTGTATGTCTAGATGCACTTGTCTTGTTTTTATAGATGTAATTTGTATACCTAGACGTATGCATGTATGTTATGTGCTAATGACATGATGATGCAAAATTTGATTTTTATATTTATTTTCTAAAACATAATGAATGAATATAAGATGCAAAACAACCTAAGTGTAAGCACCACAAAATGTATTAACTTCATGAACCAAAATATTAACCTTTTCATAAAAGTCATACATTGGAAGTTGAATGGAATGATATGGCAATATGTAAATGATGGATGTGAAATATTGAGATGTTATGAGGGCACAACAAGGTATTTGATGAGACTCAAACACCCTAGTTGACCAATCAAAATCTGTCTACTAGTTCTACCTAACTCTATAAGATAAAAATCTTCTAGGAAGACCCAAATATTCAATATCCCTATGTGTGCATAGTGTTGTTCATTAAGATGATGCATAAGACTACCCCATTGCTAGGAAGTCTCTTAGATCCCATTTCTATAATGGAGATAATCCTATGGTAATAATTATCCTAATTTTATATGTAGTTGGAATAAACTACTAGGCAATACAAGCCACCAAAAGCTAGCTCATCCGAAAGATGACATTGATCTATACGGAAGGTCACTAATGTGATAGACATATCACCACGCATAATACTACTCCATTGCCAGGCCAACTCTTAGAGTCCATTGTTGTAATGGAGATTGCCCCATGGATTTTGAATAACTAAGAATTTGAGGGATTCAAGCTCATTACCCTCTTATTTTCTTTTAATTTCTTTTATTTGGGATTCTTGCTCATTTTTTATGAGCAAGGGGATTTATTTGCTTAGTGGTAAAAACCACATTTTTTTTAGGGTTACTTGCTCATTTTTTAATAGAGCAAGGTTTTTTTTACTTTGAGTAGGGGGGAGCTTGTCCTTTTGTCAATTCTAAGCATACTAAACCATGCATATAATAGGATGAGTAAGGAAAACCTTTTGCTCAAGATGGTAAGCACTACATTGTAGTGTCATCCATACTTTTTTAGAATTATATTTTAAATGTGTAAAATTGTGTTGGGATTTTGAGATATACAAGGTATAATCAAAGCAAGACCCTACCTTCAAAATCAAGATAGCTTTCTACAAAATCTAAGAAGAAAACTAGGAATGGATGAATGACTATAAAACCCTATTGAACACTGTATAAAAACTTATTGGGTGAGGTGAAGAATGACTCATAAGCCTACAAACTAACAACCACTAATCCTAATTCGAATTCATAAAATAATCTCTTACTTTCCTTTGTTTCAGTCATAAGATTACTTAGTAAATATCTCATTAAAAATCTCCATATCAAGGAACCCATTATTAATTCAATCTTCCTTTACTAATTGTCTTATCTCATTTTATAAAAATATAGAACAAAAATTCCAATTCAACTAAAACTCAGGTTGATGCGCTCAACATCCTAAAGATATAGTTCTTCATTTGTCCTTCAACTAGAAGTGGAATTGTGGTCATTTATTTATGGGACAACCAACCCATACACAATTTGAGATCAATATATCTGTCCTTGAAGCATATGAACCCACATATGACAAAAATATACCAAACATTAGCATTCAAAAACCAAACCAAATCTCAAAGGTTTCGGTAGTTTATATACATGCCTTGCTTTTCCTTAGATGTACAAATATTTGAGAGGTATTAGACTATCCAATCTTTAGTGGCAATCATGTTCAAAGTTTAAATGTAATTGTTAGTATTTTTTGTGACTCTAACTTCTATTAGTTTTCCTAAAGATATAGTTCTTAAGAATCCCCTCTCTAGTACATTACATCTCTTATAAAATCAATACATACAAATGATAAGTTAATTAAAAACACCATCTGTTCACTAATGGTCTCTTCTATTAGGCGATGAACTACTCAGATTACCAATATTAGTTCCTTCACACTCACCCTACTCAATTAAGGTTGTCTACCTAATTTCATAATAGGATTTTGAGCACAAAGTCTCCTATTATAATTACAAAATCCCATGTCCTATTTTAAAGGAAACTACAAAATAGATAGACTCAATACGGATTCAGAAATTCCTATCTAGGCAAAATATTTAACCACAATTACTGTGTTCACCACTCCTAACAGTTATGGTCTTAAAATCAAGGTTAAATCATTTTCCATCTTCTTTTCCTACATGTTTTATAAAGATCAATTATCACAAAATATGCAACTATAGTCTTACTTTCATTACCATCTTAAACTTTTTTTAAAAGTATGATAAGTACTTCGTCCAACGTAGATTATCAAAATTGATTGAAATGTAAGAGACATAAGCAATTACATTCGATCTATTTCATTAATCACAAGGTGGAATATCCACAAACATGACTTTCATAATTGTTTTCTCTACCAAAACATTATATTTTCCATAAAATATATGTCCTACATAAAACCATTCATTGAAAATCAACCATACATCATATGTTAATCATAGCTTGAACATTAATCTATCTAAGCAAAAATCTGCCAAGGGAGGATCATGAAAAACCCCAAATCTGCCATGGAAAAATGGTCATGAAGGACAAACTTAATTTCTTGAATGGATGATGTAGAATTCCCAGTGATAATAAAATCATCAAAATAAACTACAAGGAGTAGAATATCGTCACCTAAACACAAGATGTAGACATTTGGATCAAATAACATCGTGAAAAATTGAGAGAGATAAGATAGGCATCCATATTGGTATACCAATCTCATGGGGCCTACTTGAGGCAATAAATGGTTTTATAAAGTTGACAGACTAAGGAAGAATTATAAATGAAGCCATGTGGCTACTCTATGTAAATATCCTCATGAAAATCCCCATGAATAAATGCACTCTTTACATCCATATGATGAACTTCCCATCTCTAAGAAGCAACAATAACAAGAACCAATCAAATAGATGTCATATTTTCTATGGGAGCAAAGGTCTTTGAATAGTCTATGTCATGTACTTGGAAAAAACCTTTGGAAACCAAGCATACCTTGTGTTTTTCCACTAATCCATCTATTGTGAACTTAGTTCGATACACCCACTTGCATCGAACAAGTTTCCTTCCCTTAGGAAGGTCAACCAAGTCCCAAGTGTGATTCCTAAGTAAGGAATCATACTCATCCTCCATAGTTGCATCCCACTCAGGAATGCCTAATGCCTCTCTAAATATTTATGGGTTAGAGGTTGTAGCTAGGAAGGCATGTGGATACTCAAGTGTCTTTGATCTAGTTCATCATGTTTCAGAAGGGTCTCCAACTAAACTACTAGTTGAATCAAGAGTTTGGCAAACCCATGATGGTGTTGTGGTAAGTATAGTAGGATCATGAGGAGAAGCCTCATCCTCTGTGTCACTTGAAGTGGAGGATTTTAAACCCTCCAAGTCACTCCTAGATGACGAAGTCTCTATAGTTGACTTTGAATTATCTAGTGAAGAATCTATATTTGATGAAAACAATAAATCCACTATATTTATTGTTGTAGATGTAGATGGGGAAGCATTCAAAGAAGGATCATGAATGGATTCCTTCATGCAAACACTTCTTGTAATGATAAGCTCATGAGTGGTGGGATGAAGAAGTCGGTACCCCTTTGTACCATCTACATATCTAATGAAAATGCAAGGCCTACTCTGTGGTTGAATGGCTTTGTACTTTTCAAAAGGAATGTGGGCCCAAGTAGGAGATCCAAATACTCAAAAATGAGTGACTTTGGATTTCCATCCAAAGAAGGCCTCAAAAGGGTGATATATCCCACTGCTCTATGTGGCATCCGATTTTGAATGTGGTTTACACAGTTCATAGCCTCAACCCAAAATCATGCAAGAAGGGATCTAGATTGTATCATGCAGTTGCTCATCTCCTTGAGCATCCAATTCTTCCTCTCTACCACATTGTTCTACTAGGGTGTGTATACAACTAAATTTGAATACCCTCTAAGGTGAAAAGCTATCTGAACCAATTATTGACATATTATTTATCATTGCCAATCCAAAGAATCTATATTTCTTTATTTGTTTCTCTACTAAGTCTTTGAAGCTTTGAAAGTTCACAAAGACTTCACTCTTCTTGCAAAGAAAGTAAATCCAAGTGTACCAAGAGAAGTCATCAACAAAGACTAAGGTATATCTAGACTTATCAAATGATAAGGAAGGAAATGGTCCTTGAAGATCACTATGAATCAACTGTAGGATATGAGTAGCCCTCCATGCATTACCCTTCTCAAATATCTCCTCGGGATATTTTCCAAGGATACATCCTTCACAAAATCCATCCGTAAAGTGTACAAGGGGTAATCCAATGACCATATCCTTTGATCTAAGCTATTGAAGGTAGTGGTAGTTCAAGTGTCCATACCACTCATGCCACAATTTGCTCACTTGGTCTGAGTGAGCCAACAATGCCAAAGAAGGTGAATTGGGAGCAAAGTGAGTGAACTTATACAACCTTTCCTTCCTATCACAAATCATGTGAGCCACTATAGTATCATTGTTCAACTCTTTGAATGTCACTGTCTCAGGTTTAAATTCAATTCTCTTCCCTATACCACTATGTGTAATCTAAAATATGGATAGTATATTTTTGATAAGGAGGGAACATGTAGAACATCTTCAAAGGTGCCTTCACCAATTTTAATATCCCCTTTCCTAGCTACATCAACACTAGTGTTATTGCCCAAAATAATCTATGAAACATCACAAGGCTCCAAGGAAGAAAAGTTCTCCGAATATGAGGCCATATGATGTGATGCACCCGAGTCAAATACCCAAGTGCTAGAAGGTGGAACTGTCACTGCCATTAGGGCTTTGCCTTTACCCTTTTATTTCTTCTTTGTTGAGTCCTTTGTGCTTGAAGTAGATTCATTGATGTTGTTCTTAGCAAGAAGTTCCTTCAATTGATGTATCTCCTTTTTAAGGCACTTAGACTCATTGTGGTTGCCTTTGCAAAAGCCACAAGTTAACTTCTCCTTCTTAGGTTTTCCATTTTTAGAAGTAGAAGTTTGTGAACTAGGTTTTGGAGTAGTAGAGGAAGGAGGTGATTGAGAGTTCTCCTTTTTAGGGCCTTTAAGTTTGTTTGACTCTTTGCTTCCATTTTTTTTCTCTTTTGTGTCATGCTAGGCAACTAAGGCATGAGACTTAGATACTTTCATGACTCCCATTTGTACAAGTTTATCTTGTTCCTTGCACAACTCATTGGAAAATTCACTAAAGGAAGGCATCTGATATGTTGTCCCTAATGCTCTTCTAGTAGAATGGAAAGTTGATACAAACACTAAAAAATTTACCCCAAGTTTGGATAGAACACATAAAACCATTTGTTGATCTTTCTTCTCTACTCCACATTCTTTTAGTTCACTTCTTAAATGGTTGAATTTGGTCAAGTATTCATTGATATCCCCATAGTCATTAGGATCCAAACCCATAAGGTCATTTTCTAGCAAGTGCTCTCGGATATCATATATTTGACCAAATAGAGTTCCTAGCTTGTCCCATGCTTCTTTTGGAGTATCTAAGGTCACAATGTGAAACCTAATGTCTGGAGAAACACAACTACAAAGAAATCCAAGGGCCATGTCACATTTGTTCAACCATTATTTTGTGTGGTTCATCTATTGGTTTAGTTTCATCCCCTTTCATGATTCTTGAATAGTGTGTTTGTTGAATTATGTGTAGTTAACATGGGAAGAGAAGAAGAATCCATAGTGAGAGGAAAATAAGCACAAGAGCACAACAAGCACACTATTGCACCCCCTTGATTACTAATTTGAAGAACCCCACCAATTTACAGTTTGGCACTTTATAACTCAGTGTATTTATATATTTTGACCTTCAAAAAGGTGTATTAAGCTAGAAATTACAATCTAGGTGTAGAATTAATGCAAAAAAAATGCATAAATTTGAAGCTCTCAAAAACTAAACACTTTAAAAGAATGGAAATTAGTTATGATCTATCATTTAAAAGTTATAAGATTCTAAAACTGCAAAAAACTACAACTGAACAACTACTGTCTACAAAAACTGAGAATACAAAGAAACTGGGAAATGCCTTGAGATGCTGGTGATGAATTTGGATAAGATTATAGGTTGTCTATATGTTTTGGCACATTCTAAATGCAATAGTGAGGTCCGTTCGGGCTGAAAATGGATAAATTTTTTAGCGGTCTCCAAAAGTCTGCCCGTATTTCTTCTCTACTCTGCATTATTTTAGTTCACATCTTAAATTCTTGAATTTGGTCAAGTATTCATTGATATCCCCATAGTCATTAGGATCCAAACCCATAAGGTCATTTTTTAGCAAGTGTTCTCAGATATATTTTGTTTTACCAAATAGAGTTCCTAGCTTATCCCATGCTTCTTTTGGAGTATCTAAGGTCACAATGTAAAACCTAATGTCTGGAGAAACTCAACTACAAAGAAATCCAAGGGCCATGTCATATTTGTTCAACCATTTTTTTGTGTGGTTTTTATGTTAGTTTAGTTTCATCCCCCTTCATGATTCTTGAAAATCCCCTTTCCCTTAGTTTGTTCATTACTTCAATTTTCCAAGTAAAGTAATTATGTGCAGTTAACATGGGAAGAGAAGAAGAATCCATAGTGAGAGGAAAAGAAGCACAAGAATACAACAAGCACACTATTGCACCCCCTTGATTACTAATTTGAATAACCCCCCCAATTTGCATTTTAGCACTTTATAACTTAGTGTAATTATATATTTTGACCTTCAAAAAGCTGTATTAAGCTAGAAATTACAATCTATGTACAAAATTTATGCAAAACCAATGCATAAATTTTAAGCTCTCAAAAAACTAAACACTTTAAAAGAATGGAACTTAGTTATGAGCTATCGTTTAAAAGTTATAACCTTCTAAAACAACAAGAAACTACAACTGAGAAACTTCTGTCTACAAAAACTAAGAATACATAGAAACCAGGAAATGCCTCGAGATGCCAGTGATGAATCTGGATAATATTATAGATTATCTATAGGTTTTGGCACATTCTAAATGCAATAGTGAGGTTTTCTCGGGCTGAAAATGGATAATTTTTTTAGTGGTCTCCAAAATTCTACCAAGAGCCCAATGCAAATGCAACTTGAGATGAATACCTAAAATAACGAGTCATCAAGAAATGTATATATTTGATATCACCAATATCTCGAGTGGGTAAGGTGAGAGTATACACATTCAAAAAATGGGTTATGCAAAATAATCTAGAAATAGATTAGTCCTTGAAATAACTTAAGCTCTGGTACCATGTAAAAGTACTCAACTAACCAAAGTTAGAATCCAAGTACTTCACTCTCCAAGACTCGAAATCCAAGAACTATCACAATAGTTGAATTGACAATAGTGAAACCAACACAAGAATTCAAAAAGCAATATCTCATATATTAAGTCACACTTCACACAACAAACATGAGAAGGGAGGAATCACTTATATAGGAAGTGATTCCTCAAGATTTACAAATAATAATCAATGTGGGACTAGCAAGCTTCCCCCTAGAAGACAAAATAGCAAGCTCAAGAGGTATCTCTAGGTCTAGGAGATAGAGATGTTAGATTGGATCTTAGGAGGACTCAAAATAACTAGAGTGAGAAAAGCAAGCTAATGTAAAGGTGCAAATACTAAGCACAAGTGTATAAAAGTATAAAATATGCACCAACAACTTGCAATAACAAGGACTTGTAGAAGAATGTTTATGATTCCAATGTTATAATTTAGTGGTGCTAGAAGGTGGAATTGTCACTGCAATTAGGGCTTTGCCTTTATCATTTTCTTTCTTCTTTGTTGAGTCCTTTGTGGTTGAAGTAGATTCATTGATGTTTTTCATAGAAAGAAGTTTCTTCAATTAATGTATCTTATTTTTAAGGCACTTAGCTCATTGTGGTTGCCTTTGCAAAAACCACAAATTAAATTATCCTTCTTAGGTTTTTTTTTAGAAGTAGAAGTTTGTAAAGTAGGTTTTGGATTAGTAAAGGAAGGAGGTGATCGAGAGTTATCCTTTTTATGGCCTTTAAGTTTTTTTGACTTTTTGCTTTCATTTGTTTTCTCTTTTGTGTCATGCTAGGAAACTAAGGCATGAAACATAAATAATTTCACGACTCCCATTTATACAAGTTTATCCTGTTCCTTATACAACTCATTGGAAAATTCCTTGAAGGAAGACATATGATATGTTATCCATAATGCTCTTTTAGTATAATGGCAAGTTGATAAAAAGGCTGAAAAATTTACCCCAAGTTTGGATAGAACACAAAACCATTTATTGATATTTCTTATCTACTCCACATTATTTTAATTCACATATTAAATGGTTGAATTTGGTCAAGTATTCATTCATATCCCCATAGTCATTAGGATCCAAACCCATAAGGTCATTTTATAGCAAGTGCTCTCAGATATATTCTATTTTACCAAATAGAGTTTCTATCTTATCCCATGCTTCTTTTGGAGTATCTAAGGTCACAATGTGAAACCTAATGTCTGGAGAAACTCAATTACAAAGAAATCCAAGGGCCATATCATATTTGTTTAAACATTTTTTTTGTGTGGTTTTTCTGTTGGTTTAGTTTCACCCCCCTTCATGATTCTTGAATATCCCCTTTCCCTTAGTTTGTTCATTACTTCAATTTCCCAAGAAAAATAATTATGTGCAGTTAACATGGGAAGAGAAGAAGAATCCATAGTAAGAGGAAAAGAAGCACAAGAACACAACAAGCACACTATTACACCCCCTTGATTACTAATTTGAAGAACCCCCCCCAATTTGCAATTTGGCACTTTATAACTTAGTTTATTTATATATTTTGACCTTAAAAAAGTTGTATTAAGCTAGAAATTACAATCTATGTGTAAAATTTATGCAAAAAAAATGCATAAATTTGAAGCTCTCAAAAATTTAAACACTTTAAAATAATGGAACTTAGTTATGAGCTATCGTTTAAAAGTTATAAGCTTCTCAAACTGCAAAAAACTACAACTGAACAACTATTGTGTACAAAAACTAAGAATACATAAAAACTGGGAAATGCCTCGAGATGCTAGAGATAAATCTGGTTAATATTATAGATTATCTATAGGTTTTGGCACATTCTAAATGCAATAGTGATGTCCGCTCGAGCTGAAAATGGATAAATTTTTTAGTGATCTCCAAAAGTTGGCCAAGAGCCCAATGTGAGTGCAACATGAGATGAATACCTAAAATAGCAAGTCATCAAGAACCGTATATATTTGATTTTTAAACTTTCTTATCACCAATATCTTGAGTGGGTGAGGTGAGAGTATACAGATTCAAAAAATGGGTTATGCAAAACAATCTAGAAATATATTAGTCTTTGAAATAACTTAAGCTCTGATACCATGTAAAAGTACTCAACTAACCAAAGTTATAATCCAAGTACTTCACTCTTCAAGACTCAAAAACCAAGAACTATCACAATAGATGAATTGAAAATAGTGAAACCAACACAAGAATTCGCAAAGCAATATCTCATATATTAAGTCATACTTCACAAACCAAACATGAGAAGGGAAGAATCACTTATATAGGAAGTGATTCCTCAAGATTTACAAATAATAATCAATGTGGAACTAGCAAGCTTCCCACTAGAAGAAAAAATAGCAAGGTCAAGAGGTATCTCTAGGTCTAGGAGATAAAAATGTTAGATTGGATCTTAGGAGGACTCAAAATAACTAGAGTGAGGTACGCAAGCTAATGTAAAGGTGAAAATACTAACAACCATGTTAGATTGGATATTAGGAGATAGACATGCTAGTGTAGAAAAGTATAAAATATGCACAAACAACCTGCAATAACAAGGACTTATAGAAGAATGTTTATGATTCCAATGTTATAATTTAGTGGTGCTAGAAGGTGGAATTGTCACTACAATTAGGGCTTTGCCTTTATCCTTTTCTTTCTTCTTTGTTGAGTCCTTTGTGCTTGAAGTAGATTCATTGATGTTGTTCATAGAAAGAAGTTACTTCAATTAATGTATCTTATTTTTAAGGCACTTAGCTCATTGTGGTTGCCTTTGCCAAAACCACAAGTTAAATTCTCCTTCTTATGTTTTTTTTTAGAAGTAGAAGTTTGTAAAGTAGGTTTTGGAGTAGTAAAGGAAGAAGGTGATTGAGAGTTATCCTTTTTAGGGCCTTTAAGTTTGTTTGAATTTTTGCTTCCATTTTTTTTCTCTTTTGTGTCATGCTAGGAAACTAAGGCATGAAACATAAATACTTTCATGACTCCCATTTATACAAGTTTAACCTGTTCCTTTTACAACTCATTGGAAAATTCCTTGAAGGAAGACATATGATATGTTGTCCTCCATAATGCTCTTTTAGTAGAATGGAAAGTTGATAAAAAGATTGAAAAATTTATCCCAAGTTTGGATAGAACACATAAAACCATTTGTTTATCTTTCTTCTCTACTCTACATTATTTTAGTTCACATCTTAAATGGTTGAATTTGGTCAATTATTCATTTATATCTCCATAGTCATTAGGATCCAAACCCATAAGGTATTTTTTTAGCAAGTGCTCTCAGATATATACTGTTTTACCAAATAGAGTTCCTAACTTATCCCATGCTTATTTTGGACTATCTAAGGTCACAATGTGAAACCTAATGTCTGGAGAAACTCAACTACAAAGAAATCCAAGGGCCATGTCATAATTATTCAACCATTTGTTCGTGTGGTTTTTCTGTTGGTTTAGTTTCACCCCCCTTCATGATTCTTGAATATCCTTTTTCCCTTAGTTTGTTCAATACTTCAATTTTCAAAGAAAAATAATTATGTGCAGTTAAAATGGAAAAAGAAGAAGAATCCATTGTAAGAGGAAAAGAAGCACAACACAACAAGCACACTATTACACCCCCTTGATTACTAATTTGAAAACCCCCCCCAATTTGCAATTTGGAACTTTATAACTTAGTGTATTTATATATTTTGACCTTAAAAAAGCTGTATTAAGTTAGAAATTACAATCTATGTGCAAAATTTATGCAAAAAAAATACATAAATTTGAAGCTCTAAAAAAAATAAACACTTTAAAATAATGGAACTTAGTTATGAGCTATCGTTTAAAAGTTATAAGCTTCTAAAACTGCAAAAAACTACAACTAAACAACTATTGTGTACAAAAAATAAGAATACATAGAAACTAGGAAATTCCTCGAGATGTTGGTGATGAATTTGGATAATATTATAGATTATCTATAGGTTTTGGCACATTCTAAATACAATAGTGAGGTCCGCTTGGGTTGAAAATGGATAAATTTTTTAGTGGTCTCCAAAATTCTGCCAAGAGCCCAATGTGAGTGCAACTTGAGATGAATAACTAAAAGAACAAGTCATCAAGAAATGTATATCTTTGATTTTTAAACTTTCTTATCACCAATATCTCGAGTGGGTGAGGTGAGAGTATACGGATTCAAAAAATGGGCTATGCAAAATAATCTAGAAATAGATTAGTACTTGAAATAACTTAAGCTCTGGTACCATGTAAAAGTACTCAACTAACCAAAGTTAGAATCCAAGTACTTCACTCTCCAAGACTCAAAAGCCAAGAACTATCACAATAGTTGAACTGAAAATACTGAAACCAACACAAGAATGCACAAAGCAATATCTCATATATTAAGTCACACTCCACACACCAAACATGAGAAGGGAGGAATCACTTATATAGGAAGTGATTCCTTAAGATGTACAAAGAATAATCAATGTGGGACTAACAAGCTTCCCACTAGAAGATAAAATAGCAAGCTCAAGAGGTATCTCTAGGTCTAGGAAATAGAGATGTTATATTGGATCTTAGGAGGACTCAAAAGAACTAGAGTAAGCTAAGAAAGCTAATGTAAAGGTGCAAATACTAAGCACAAGTGTAGAAAATTATAAAATATGCACCAACAACCTGCAATAACAAGGACTTGTTGAAGAATGTTGATGATTCCAATGTTATAATTTAGTGGTGCTAGAAGGTGGAATGGTCACTGCAATTAGGGCTTTGAATTTATCCTTTTCTTTCTTCTTTGTTGAGTCCTTTGTGCTTAAAGTAGATTCATTGATGTTGTTCATGGAAAGAAGTTTCTTCAATTAATGTATCTTATTTTTAAGGCACTTAGCTCATTGTGGTTACCTTTGCAAAAACCACAAGTTAAATTCTCCTTCTTTGTTTTTTTTTAGAAGTAGAAGTTTGTAAAGTAGGTTTTGGAGTAGTAAAGGAAGGAGGTGATTGAGAGTTATCCTTTTTAGGGCCTTTAAGTTTGTTTGACTTTTTTCTTCCATTTTTTTTCTCTTTTGTGTCATTCTAGGAAACTTAGGCATGAAACATAAATACTTTCACGACTCCCATTTATACAAGTTTATCCTGTTCCTTATACAAATCATAGGAAAATTCCTTGAAGGAAGACATCTGATATGTTGTCCATAATGCTCTTTTAGTAGAATCAAAAGTTGATAAAAAGACTAAAAAAATTTCCCCAAGTTTGGATAGAAGACATAAAACTATTTTTTGATCTTTCTTCTGTACTCCACATTATTTTAGTTCAGTTCTTAAATGGTTGAATTTGGTCAGGTATTCATTGATATCCCCATAGTCATTAGGATCCAAACCCATAAGGTCATTTTTTAGCAAGTGCTCTTAGATATATTTTGTTTTACCAAATAGAGTTCCTAGCTTATCCCATGCTTCTTTTGGAGTATCTAAGGTCACAATGTGAAACCTAATGTCTGGAGAAACTCAACTACAAAGAAATCCAAGGGCCATGTCATATTTTTTCAACCATTTTTTGTGTGGTTTTTCTATTGGTTTAGTTTCACCCCCCTTCATGATTCTTGAATATCCCCTTTCCCTTAGTTTGTTCATTACTTTCCAAGAAAAATAATTATGTGCAGTTAACATGGAAAAATAAGAAGAATCCATAGTAAGAGGAAAAGAAGCACAAGAACACAACAAGCACACTATTACACCCCCTTGATTACTATTTTGAAGAACCCCCTCAATTTGCAGTTTGGCACTTTATAACTTAGTGTAATTATATATTTTGACCTTCAAAAAGCTGTATTAAGCTAGAAATTACAATCTATGTGCAAAGTTTATGCAAAACCAATGTATAAATTTGAATCTCTCAAAAAACTAAACTTTAAAATAATGGAACTTAGTTATGAGCTATCGTTTAAAAGTTATAACCTTCTATAACTTGAAGAAACTACAACTGAGCAACTTCTATCTACAAAAACTAAGAATACATAGAAACTAGGAAATGCCTTGAGATGCTGGTGATGAATTTGGATAATTCTATAGATTATCTATAGGTTTTGGCACATTCTAAATGCAATAGTGAGGTCCGCTCGGACTGAAAATGGATAATTTTTTTAGTGGTCTCAAAAAATCTGCCAAGAGCCCAATGTGAATGCAAATTGAGATGAATACCTAAAATACCAAGTCATTAAGAAATGTATATATTTGATTTTTAAAATTTCTTATCACCAATATCTTGAGTGGGTAAGGTGAGAGTATACGCATTCAAAAAATAGGTTATGCAAAAAATTCTAGAAATAGATTATTCTTTGAAATAACTTAAGCTCTGGTACCATGTAAAAGTACTCAACTAACCAAAGTTAAAATCCAAGCAATTCACTCTCCAAGACTCGAAAACCAAGAACTATCATAATAGTTGAATTGACAAGAGTGAAACCAACACAATAATGCACAAAGCAATATCTCATATATTAAGTCACACTCCACACACCAAACATGAGAAGGGAGGAATCACTTATATAGGAAGTGATTCCTCAAGATGTACAAATAATAATCAATGTGGGACTAGAAAGCTTCCCACTAGAAGATAAAATAGCAAGCTCAAGAATTATATCTAGGTCTAGGAGATAGAAATGTTAGATTGGATCTTCGAAGGACTCAAAAGAACTAAAGTGAGTTAAGCAAGATAATGTAAAGGTGCAAATACTAATCACAAGTGTAGAAAATTATAAAATATGCACCAACAACCTCCAATAACAAGGACTTGTAGAAGAATGTTGATGATTCCAATGTTGTAATTTAGTGGTTCTAGAATATGGAATTATCACTGCAATTAGGGCTTTGCCTTTATCATTTTCTTTCTTCTTTGTTGAGTCCTTTGTGCTTGAAGTAGATTCATTGATGTTGTTCTTAGAAAGAAGTTCCTTCAATTAATGTATCTTATTTTTAAGGCACTTAGCTCATTGTGGTTGCCTTTGCAAAAACCACAAGTTAAATTCTCATTCTTAGGTTTTTTTTTAGAAGTATAACTTTGTAAACTAGGTTTTGGAGTAGTAAAGGAAGGAGGTGATTGAGAGTTATCCTTTTTATGGCCTTCAAGTTTTTTTTTGACTTTTTGCTTCCATTTGTTTTACCTTTTGTGTCATGATAGGAAAATAAGGCATGAAACATAAATAATTTCACGATTTCCATTTATACAAGTTTATCCTGTTCCTTATACAACTTATTGGAAAATTCCTTGAAGGAAGACATCTGATATGTTGTCCATAATGCTCTTTTAGTAGAATGTAAAGTTGATAAAAAGACTGAAAAATTTACCCCAAGTTCGGATAGAACACATAAAACCATTTATTGATATTTCTTCTCTACTCCACATTCTTTTAGTTCACATATTAAATAGTTGAATTTGTTCAAGTATTCATTGATATCCCCATAGTCATTAGGATCCAAACCCATAAGGTCATTTTTTAGCAAGTGGTCTCAGATATATTTTGTTTTACGAAATAGAGTTCCTAGCTTATCCCATGCTTCTTTTGGACTATCTAAGGTCACAATGTGAAACCTAATGTCTGGAGAAACTCAACTACAAAGAAATCCAAGGGCCATGTCATATTTTTTCAACCATTTTTTTGTGTGGTTTTTTCGTTGGTTTAGTTTCACCCCCCTTCATTATTCTTGAATAACCCCTTTCCCTTGGTTTGTTCATTAATTCAATTTTCCAAGAAAAATAATTTTGTGCAGTTAACATGGAAAAAAAAGAAGAATCCATAGTAAGAGGAAAAGAAGCACAATAACACAACAAGTACACTATTACACCCCTGTTGATTACTAATTTGAAGAACCCCCTCAATTTGTAGTTTGGCACTTTATAACTTAGTGTATTTATATATTTTGATCTTAAAAAAGTTGTATTAAGCTAGAAATTACAATCTGTGTGCATAATTTATGCAAAACAAATGCATAAATTTGAAGCTCTAAAAAAACTAAACACTGGAACTTAGTTATGAGCTATCATTTAAAAGTTATAAGCTTCTAAAACTGCAAAAAACTACAACTGAACAACAACTGTCTACAAAAACTAAGAATACATAGAAACTGGGAAATTCCTCGAGATGCTGGCAATGAATATGGATAATATTATATATTATCTATAGGTTTTGGCACATTCTAAATACAATAGTGAGGTTTGCTCGATCTGAAAATGGATAAATTTTTTAATGGTCTCCAAAAGTTGGCTAAGAGCCCAATGTGAGTGCAACTTGATATGAATACCTAAAATAACAAGTCATCAAGAAATGTATATCTTTGATTTTTAAACTTTCTTATCACCAATATCTCGAGTGGGTGAGGTGAGAGTATAAAGATTAAAAAAATGGGTTATGCAAAACAATATAGAAATATATTAGTATTTGAAATAACTTAAGCTCTGGTACCATGTAGAAGTACTCAACTAACCAAAGTTAGAATCCAAGTACTTCACTCTCCAAGATCCAAAAACCAAGAACTATCACAATAGTTGAATTGACAAGAGTGAAACCAACACAAGAATGCACAAAGCAATATCTCATATATTAAGTCACACTCCACACAAAAAACATGAGAAGGGAGGAATCACTTATATAGGAAGTGATTCCTCAAGATTTACAAAGAATAATCAATGTGGGACTAGCAAGATTCCCACTAGAAGAAAAAATAGCAAGCTCAAGAGGTATCTCTAGGTATAGGAGATAGAGATGTTAGATTGGATCTTAGGAGGACTCAAAATAACTAGAGTGAGCTAAGAAAGCTAATGTAAAGGTGCAAATACTAAGCACAGGTGTAGAAAAGTATAAAATATGCACCAAAAACATGCAATAACAAGGACTTATAGAAGAATGTTGATGATTCCAATGTTATAATTTAGTTGTGCTAGAAGGTGGAATTGTCACTGCAATTAGGGCTTTGCCTTTATCCTTTTATTTCTTCTTTGTTGAGTCCTTTGTGCTTAAAGTAGATTCATTGATGTTGTTCATAGAAAGAAGTTCCTTCAATTAATGTATCTTATTTTTAAGGAACTTAGCTCATTGTGGTTGCCTTTGCAAAAACCACAAGTTAAATTCTCCTTCTTAGGTTTTTTTTTTAGAAGTAGAAGTTTGTAAACTAGGTTTTGGAGTAGTAAAGGAAGGATGTGATTGAGAGTTATCCTTTTTAGGGCCTTCAAGTTTGTTTGACGTTTTGCTTCCATTTGTTTTCTCTTTTATGTCATGCTAGGAAACTAATGCATGAAACATAAATACTTTCACGACTCCCATTTATACAAGTTTATCCTCTTCCTTGTACAACTCATTGGAAAATTACTTGAAGGAAGACATATGATATGTTGTCCATAATGCTCTTTTAGTAGAATGGAAAGTTGATAAAAATACTGAAAAATTTACCCCAAGTTTGGATAAAACACATAAAACCATTTATTTATCTTTCTTATCTACTCCACATTATTTTAGTTCACATATTAAATGGTTTAATTTTATCAAGTATTCATTGATATCCCCATAGTCATTAGGATCCAAACCCATAAGGTCATTTTATAGCAAGTGCTCTCAAATATCATCTATTTGACCAAATAGAGTTCCTAGCTTATCCCATGCTTCTTTTGGAGTATCTAAGGTCACAATGTGAAACCTAATGTCTAGAGAAACACAACTACAAAGAAATCCAAGGGCCATGTCATATTTGTTCAACCATTTTTTTGTTGGTTTAGTTTCACCCCCCTTCATAATTCTTGAATATCCCCTTTCCCTTAGTTTGTTCAATACTTCAATTTTCCAAGAAAAATAATTATGTGCGGTTAACATGGAAAAAGAAGAAGAATCCATAGTAAGAGGAAAAGAAGCACAAGAACACAATAAGCACACTATTACACCCCCTTGATTACTAATTTGAATAACCCCCCCAATTTGCAGTTTGGAACTTTATAACTTAGTGTATTTATATATTTTGACCTTCAAAAAGTTGTATTAAGCTAGAAATTACAATCTATGTGCAAAATTTATGCAGAATAAATGCAAAAATTTGAATCTCTAAAAAAATACACTTTAAAATAATTGAACTTAGTTATGAGCTATCATTTAAAAGTTATAAGCTTCTAAAACTACAAAAAACCACAGCTGAACAACTACTGTGTATAAAAACTAAGAATACATAGAAACTGGGAAATGCCTCGAGATGCTGGTTATCAATATGGATAATATTATAGATTATCTATAGGTTCTGGCACATTCTAAATACAATAGTGAGGTCCACTCGGGTTGAAAATGGATAAATATTTTAGTGGTCTCCAAAAGTCTACCAAGAGCCCAATGTTAGTGCAACTTGATATGAATACATAAAAGAACAAGTCATCAAGAAATGTATATCTTTGATTTTTAAACTTTCTTATCACCAATATATCAAGTGGGTGAGGTGAGAGTTTACAAATTTAAAAAATGGGTTATGCAAAACAATCTAGAAATAGATTAGTCCTTGAAATAACGAAAGCTCTCGTACCATGTAAAATTACTCAACTAACCAAAGTTAGAATCCAAGTACTTCACTCTCCAAGACTCAAAAACCAAGAAGTACCACAATAGTTGAACTGAAAATACTCACAAGAATTCGCAAAGCATTATCTCATATATTAAGTCACTCTTCACACACCAAACATGAGAAGGGAGGAATAAGTTATATAGGAACTGATTCCTCAAGATTTACAAAAAATAATCAATGTGGGACTAGCAAGCTTCCCACTAGAAGAAAAAATAGCAAGCTCAAGAGGTATCTCTAGGTCTAGAATATAGAGATGTTAGATTGGATCTTAGGAGGACTCAAAATAACTAGAGTGAGATAAGAAAGCTAATGTAAAGGTGCAAATACTAAGCACACGTGTAGAAAAGTATAAAATATGCACCAACAACCTGCAATAACAAGGACTTGTAGAAGAATGTTTATGATTCCAATGTTATAATTTAGTTGTCCTAGAAGGTGGAATTGTCACTGCAATTAGGCCTTTGCCTTTATCCTTTTATTTCTTCTTTGTTGAGTCCTTTGTGATTAAAGTAGATTCGTTGATGTTGTTCATAGAAAGAATTTCCTTCAATTAATGTATCTTAGTTTTAAGGCACTTAGCTCATTGTGGTTACCTTTGCAAAAACCACAAGTTAAATTCTCCTTCTTAGTTTTTTTTTTAGAAGTAGAAGTTTGTAAACTAGGTTTTGGAGTAGTAAAGGAAGGAGGTGATTGAGAGTTATCCTTTTTAGGGCCTTTAAGTTTGTTTGAATTTTTGCTTCCATTTGTTTTCTCTTTTGTGTCATGCTAGGAAACTAAGGCATGAAACTTAGATACTTTCATGACTCCCATTTGTACAAGTTTATCTTGTTCCTTATACAACTCATTGGAAAATTCCTTGAAGGAAGACATCTGATATGTTGTCCATAATGCTCTTCTAATAGAATGGAAAGTTGATACAAACACTAAAAAATTTACCCCAAGTTTGTATAGAAGACATAAAACCATTTTTTGATCTTTCTTCTCTACTCCACATTATTTTAGTTCACTTCTTAAATGGTTGAATTTGGTCAAGTATTCATTGATATCCCCATAGTCATTAGGATCCAAACCCATAAGGTCATTTTTTAGCAAGTGCTCTTAGATATATTTTGTTTTACCAAATAGAGTTCCTAGCTTATCCCATGCTTCTTTTGGAGTATCTAAGGTCACAATGTGAAACCTAATGTCTGGAGAAACACAACTACAAATAAATCCAAGGGCTATGTCATATTTTTTCAACCATTTTTTTGTGTGGTTTTTCTATTGGTTTAATTTCACCCCCCTTCATGATTCTTGAATATCCCCTTTCCCTTAGTTTGTTCATTATTTTCCAAGAAAAATAATTATGTGCAGTTAACATGGAAAAAGAAGAAGAATCCATAGTAAGAGGAAAAGAAGCACAAGAACACAACAAACACACTATTACACCCCCTTGACTACTAATTTGAAGAACCCCCAAATTTGTAGTGTGGCACTTTATAACTTAGTGTATTTATATATTTTGACCTTCAAAAATTTGTATTAAGCTAGAAATTAAAATCTATGTGTAAAATTTATGCAAAACAAATGCATAAATTTGAAGCTCTCAAAAAACTAAACACTTTAAAATAATGGAACTTAGTTATGAGCTATCGTTTAAAAGTTATAAGCTTCTAAAACTGCAAAAAACTATAACTGAACAACTACTGTCTATAAAAACTAAGAATACATAGAAACTGGGAAATGCGTCGAGATGCTGGTGATGAATCTGGATAATATTATAGATTATTCATAGGTTTTGGCACATTCTAAATGCAATAGTGAGGTCCGCTCGGGCTGAAAATGGATAAATTTTTTAGTAGTCTCCAAAAATCTGCCAAGATCCCAATGTGAGTGCAACTTGAGATGAATACCTAAAAGAACAAGTCATAAAGAAATGTATATCTTTGATTTTTAAAATTTCTTATCACCAATATCTCGAGTGGATGAGGTGAGAGTATACGGATTCAAAAAATGGGTTATGCAAGACAATCTAGAAATAGATTAGTCCTTGAAATAACTTAAGATCTAGTACCATGTAAAAGGACTTATCTAACCAAATTTAGAATCCAAGTACTTCACCCTCCAAGACTCAAAAACCAAGAACTATCACAATAGTTGAATTGACAATACTGAAACCAACACAAGAATTCACAAAGCAATATCTTATATATTACGTCACACTTCACACACCAAACATGAGAAGGGAGGAATCACTTATATATTAAGTGATTCCTCAAGATTTACAAAGAATAATCAATGTGGTACTAGCAAGATTCCCATTAGAAGATAAAATAGCAAGTTCAATAGGTATCTCTAGGTCTAGGAGATAGATATGTTAGATTGGATCGTAGGAGGACTCAAAATAACTAGAGTGAGCTAAGCAAGCTAATGTAAATGTTCAAATACTAAGCACAAGTGTAGAAAAGTATAAAATATGCACAAAAAACCTACAATAACAAGGTAAAATAATGTTGATGATTCCAATGCCATAATTTAGTGGTGCTAGAAGGTGGAATTGTCATTGCAATTAAGGATTTGACTTTATCCTTTTATTTCTTATTTTTTGAGTCCTTTGTGCTTGAAGTAGATTCATTTATGTTGTTCATAGAAAGAAGTTCCTTCAATTAATGTATCTTATTTTTAAGGCACTTAGCTCATTGTGGTTGCCTTTGCAAAAAACACAAGTTAAAATCTCCTTCTTAGTTTTTTTTTTTAGAAGTAAAAGTTTGTAAACTAGGTTTTGGAGTAGTAAAGGAAGGAGGTGATTGAGAGTTATCCTTTTTAGGGCCTTTAAGTTTGTTTGAATTTTTGCTTCCACTTGTTTTCTCTTTTGTGTCATGCTAGGAAACTAAGGCATGAAACATAAATACTTTCATGACTCCCATTTATACAAGTTTAACATGTTCCTTATACAACTCATTGGAAAATTCCTTGAAGGAAGACATCTGATATGTTTTCCATAATTCTCTTTTAGTAGAATGGAAAATTGATAAAAAGACTGAAAACTTTACCCCAAGTTTGGATAGAACACATAAAACCAGTTGTTGATATTTCTTATCTACTTAACATTATTTTAGTTCACTTCTTAAATGGTTGAATTTTGTCAAGTATTCATTGATATCCCCATAGTCATTAGGATCCAAACCCATAACGCCATTTTTTAGCAAGTGCTCTCAGATATATTATGTTTTACCAAATAGAGTTCCTAGCTTATCCCATGCTTCTTTTGGAGTATCTAAGGTCACAATGTGAAACATAATGTCTGGAGAAACTCAATTGCAAATAAATCCAAGGGCCATGTCATATTTGTTCAACCATTTTTTTGTGTGGTTTTACTATTGGTTTAGTTTCACCCCCCTTCATGATTCTTGAATATCCCCTTTCCCTTAGTTTGTTCATTACTTTCCAAGAAAAATAATTATGTGCAATTAACATGGAAAAAGAAGAAGAATCCATAGTAAGAGGAAAAGAAGCACAAGAACACAACAAGCACACTATTACACCCCCTTGATTACTAATTTAAAGAAACCTCCCAATTTATAGTTTGGTACTTTATAACTTAGTGTATTTATATATTTTGACCTTCAAAAAGGTGTATTAAGCTAGAAATTACAATCTAGGTGCAAAATTTATGCAAACAAAATGCATAAATTTGAAGCTCTCAAAAAAATAAACACTTTAAAAAAATGGAACTTAGTTATGAGCTATCGTTTGAAAGTTATAAGCTTCTAAAACTACAAAAAACTACAACTGAACAACTACTGTCTACAAAAACTAAGAATACATAGAAACTGGAAAGTGCCTCGAGATGCTCGTGATGAATCTAGATAATATTATAGATTAAATATGGGTTTTGGCACATTCTAAATGCAATAGTGAGGTCCGATCAGACTGAAAATGGATAAATTTCTTAGTGGTCTCCAAAAGTCTTCCAAGAGCCCAATGTGAGTGCAACTTGAGATGAATACCTAAAAGAAAAAGTCACCAAGAAATGTATATCTTTGATTTTTAAACTTTCTTATCACCAAGATCTCAAGTGGGTGAGGTGAGAGCATACGGTTTCAAAAAATGGGTTATGCAAAACAATATAGAAATAGATTAGTCCTTGAAATAAATTAAGCTCTGGTACCATGTAAAAGTACTCAACTAACCAAAGTTATAATCCAAGTACTTCACTCTCCAAAACTTGAAAACCAAGAACTGTCATAATAGTTGAATTGACAATAGTGAAACCAACACAAGAATTCACAAAGCAATATCTCATATATTAAGTCACACTTCACACATCAAACATGAGAAGGGACGAATCACATATAGGAAGTTATTCCTCAAGATTTACAAAGAATAATCAATGTGGGACTAGCAAGCTTCCCACTAGAAGAAAAAATAGCAAGCTCAAGAGGTATCTCTAGGTATAGGAGATAGAGATGTTAGATTTGATCTTAGGAGGACTCAAAAGAACTAGAGTGAGCTAAGAAAGCTAATTTAAAGGTGCAAATACTAAGCATAAGTGTAGAAAAGTATAAAATATGCACCAACAACCTGCAATAACAATGAATTGTAGAAGAATGTTGATGATTCCAATGTTATAATTTGGTGGTGCTAAAATGTGGAACTGTAACTGCCATTAGGGATTTTTATTTCTTCTTTTTTGAGTCCTTTGTGCTTGAAGTAGATTTATTTATGTTGTTCTTAGAAAAAGTTCCTTCAATTAATGTATCTCATTTTTAAGGCACTTAGCTCTTTGTGGTTGCATTTGAAAAAGCCACAAGTTAACTCCTTCTTATGTGTTTTTTTTAGAAGAAGGGTTTTTGAGTAGTAAAGAATGGAGGTGATTGAGAGTTATCATTTTTAGGGCCTTTAAGTTTTTTTGACTTTTTGCTTCCATTTGTTTTCTCTTTTGTGTCATGCTAGGCAACTAAGGCATGAGACTTAGATACTTTTATGACTCCCATTTGTACAAGTTTATCTTGTTCCTTGCACAACTCATTGGAAAATTCCTTGAAGGAAGACATTTGATATGTTTTCCATAATGCTCTTTTAGTAGAATGGAAAATTGATACAAACACTAAAAAATTTACCCCAAGTTTGGATAGAACACATAAAACCATTTGTTGATATTTCTTCTCTACTTAACATTATTTTAGTTCACTTCTTAAATGGTTGAATTTGGTCAAGTATTCATTGATATCCCCATAGTCATTAGGATCCAAACCCATAAGGTTATTTTCTAGCAAGTGCTCTCGGATATCATCTGTTTGACCAAATAGAGTTCCTAGCTTGTCCCATGCTTCTTTTGGAGTATCTAAGGTCACAATGTGAAACCTAATGTTTGGAGAAACACAACTACAAAGAAATCCAAGGGCCATGTCACATTTTTTCAACCATTTTGTTTTGTGTGGTTCATCTGTTGGTTTAGTTTCATCCCCTTTCATGATTCTTGAATATCCCTTTTCCCTTAGTTTGCTCATTACTTCAATTTTCCAAGTAAAGTAATTATGTGCAGTTAACATGGAAAAAAAGAAGAATCCATAGTGAGAGGAAAAGAAGCACAAGAACACAAAAAGCATACTATTTCACCCCCTTGATTACTAATTTGAATAACCCCCCCAATTTGCAGTTTGTAACTTTATAACTTAGTGTATTTATATCTTTTGACATTAAAAAAGCTGTAGTAAGCTAGAAATTACAATCTATATGCAGAATATATGCAAAAAAAATGCATAAATTTGAATATTTCAAAAAACTAAACTCTTTAAAAGAATGGAACTTAGTTATGATCTATTTTTTAAAAGTTATAAGCTTCTAAAACTACAAAAAACTACAACTGAACAACTATTGCGTACAAAAAATGAGAATACAAATAAATTGGGAAATACCTCAAGATGTTGGTGATGAATCTGGATAAGATTATAGGTTGTCTAAAGGTTTTGGCATATTCTAAAAGCAATAATGAGGTGCACTCGGGCTGAAAATGGATAAATTTTTTAGTGGTTTCCAAAAGTCTTCCAAGAGCTTAATGTGAGTGCAACTTGAGATGAATACCTAAAAGAACAAGTCATGAAGAAATGTATATCTTTTATTTTTGAACTTTTTGATCACCAAGTTCTCGAGTGGTGTGAACTCAGCTACAAGAGACCAACAAAATGGACTCCAGTCACAAGACACAAATGCAATATAATGGAAGAAACCTACAAATCAATATTCTTCTCATTATTGAATTCACACCCCTTCTCCAAAATATTACAATCCATCATATAGCAACCGAAAACCAAAGAAACCCTAAAGAAACCCTAAAAACGTATTTTTTCTAAAAACTGCTAAAAATAGAAATGAGTTGGATTGCGCCCAAATTCGGTGTACACATCCCTCTTACAATAAAAAAATTACTTTGAAATAATAGGTCTCAACTTAAGGTATAACAAAATATAACAAACTTCTAACATTCAAAAAAACCCAAAAAAACTTGGGAACCTATTCTAAAATCTAATTTTGGGACACTAGATGGAGGAGTTAGGTCCCAAAAACATATTTTTTGGAGAGTTAGGACAATCAAAGATTCACTTGATGCAGAACATGCACACAGAACCACCTGTTAAATTTCAAGGCCAACGTACGTACGGTTCACAAGTTATGGCTCCGACAAGGTGCATCATCGAGTTGGTGAGGTGAGATTATATGGCTTCAAAAAATGGGTTATGCAAAACAATCTAGAAATATATTAGTCCTTGAAATAACTTAAGCTTTGGTACCATGTAGAAGTACTCAACTAACCAAAGTTAGAATCCAAGTACTTCACTCTCCAAGATCTGAAAACCAAGAACTATCACAATAGTTGAATTGACAAGAGTGAAACCAACACAAGAATGCACAAAGCAATATCTCATATATTAAGTCACACTCCACACACCAAACATGAGAAGGGAGGAATCACTTATATAGGAAGTGATTCCTCAAGATGTACAAAGAATAATCAATGTGGGACTAACAAGCTTCCCACTAGAAGACAAAATAGCAAGCTCAAGAGGTATCTCTAGGTCTAGGAGATATAGATGTTAGATTGGAGCCCAGGAGGGCCCAAAAGAACTAGAGTGAGCTAAGAAAACTAATGTAAAGGTGCAAATACTAAGCACACATGTAGAAAAGTATAAAATATGCACCAATAACCTGCAATAACAAGGACTTGTATAAGAATGTTGATGATTCCAATGTTATAGTTCAGTGGTGATTTTTGATAATTTATAACCTTATGGTTGTTCTAGAGGTGAGCTAGAGACAATATAGAGTGAAAGCTAAAAAAATGAGACCAAAATCAAAGATCAACGATATACCAAATAATGTAATATGAGGGGTGTTGGATTATATTATATTATTTGGTACCTCCAAGTATCTTGTAAATACTTTATAAATATTTGGAGTCTAGAAGTCTTGTAAATATTTATCTTTTAGTAATCATTAGATGTTTGTAATTAAGGAGTCAATAAATATATTTCTCCTATGAGAAATATGAAGAGTCATATCTCCCAAAAGTTTGAGGAGATGAATAGATAATTGAAGATGAAATGTCAACAAACTCTTTGTAATGGCTATTTTTAGAGTAGCACATGAGGTTATTTTGCAAGAGGAAATTATAGTGCATATTCTTGTATTGTAATAATTTGTAATATTGTCATCTTTGTGAACAAATTGAGACATTTTTCAATGATTATGGACACAAAGGGAGATTCAAAGTATTTTGGTTACTAAAGGGAGGCCATAGTATTCTTGCTATTACAAGCATCCATCGCTATGAGAGTCTGTCACTATGAAAGGAATCCACCACTATAGGAGTCCGTACTATAAAAGGAGGATCTATACTACAGATGGAAACCCATAGTGTATATTGATAAGGTACTATGTAGGACTTCAAACAACATGTAGGAGAAACCATTTTTAAGGCATAAAATGTTGTCCAAACATAGGCATATTTGCACTCATTGGAAATCATTTTTTGAGCCCAATCCAATGGAGGTGGTTTTATAAATTTTATGAATATGTAAAGGAGATATGAGCTTCAAAAGTGACACCATCTCTATTACCAAGAGCGTTGCCAGAATAATAATATCTAGATTTTAGCAATTTTAGGATGTTTCTGTTAAAGGGATATAGGTGTATTTGTATTCGTTGGAAATCTCTTTTCAAGATTGTTCCAAATAACCTATTTGTTTGTAAATTTATGGAGTTATGTAGTAGATATTGGTGTGGAGCAATAAATGTTGTAAATTGGTTATGAGAAAGATGAATTTTATTTGGATCATTATAAATATGGTGGATAATATGTTGGGTGTCTACATTTTTCCCTATTTTGATGCATTCATTATACAATGAATTAATCAAAATAATTGACATAAATGTTGGTGTAAAATCGGCTACAAGAGACCAACAAAATGGACTCCAATCACATAACACAAATGCAATAATGGAAGAAAAATGCAAATTGATATTCTTCTCATTCCTGAATTCACACCCATTCTACAAAATATTACAATCCATAATATAGCAACCGAAAACCAAAGAAACCCTAAAAAAACCCTAAAAACGTCTTTTTTCTAAAACTGCTAAAAATAGATCTTTCTAAAAACTTCTAAAAATAGAAATGAGTCGGATTGTGCCCAAATTCGGTGCACACATCCATATTACAATAAAAAACCTTAATTTAAAATATTAGATCTCAAATTAATGTACAAAAAAAGATAATAAACTTCTAATAGCCAAAAAAACCCAAAAAACCCGTGAACCTATTCTAAAATCTAACTTTGGGATACTAGATGAAGGAGTTAGGTCCCGAAAAAACTTTTTTTGGAGATTCAGGCCAATAAAATGTTTGCATGATGTAGAACACACACACAAAACCACATGTTAAATTTCAAGGCCAACGGGTGTACGGTTCACAAGTTATGGCTCCGGCAAGGTGCATCATTCTCCTCAGGTGAAAAAGAACTCAGCTCTTGTGAGTTCAGCTGAATTGAAATACTGTAGCTTCTGGTTATCAATTTTCTTTAGCTCTGACTCTGAAACCCAAGTGTTATCTAACTATGGTAATCCTTACCATTGAACCAAGATTTTTTTGTAGCTCCCATATCTGGTGTTGATCACCTTATCGAGCACCTGTGCAACTCTGTCTTTTTTCTTCTTAGGAATCTGTTGTGCCCAATTTACTATCTCCTGTAATTCACCATCATAGGTAGTACCAAGATACTAAAATAAATAAAAAACATTAAAAATGGGTGAAATATCAAATTCATCGAGCAGCTCCACTTTATAGGCATTATCATTGATCTTCTTCAAAATCCAGCATGGCCTAATTTTCTTAAGTTTCAGTTTGTTATACGTCCCCTTAGGAAATCGTTCTTTCCTAAGATGAACCATGACCATATCACCCTCTTAAAAAACTTTCACCCTTATGTGTGCATCAACAAACTCTTTATAGTGAGCATTACTACTTTGCAATTTTTCCCTCACTAACTCTTACACTTTCTGGATATGCTTAGCAAATGCTTCTGCATCATCACTAACTTGTTCCCAAATTGGTAACTCAACCAAATCTAATACACCTCTAGGATTTTGACCATAAACAATTTAAAAAGGAGATTTACCTATCGACCTATTCAATGATCCTTTGTATGCAAATTCGGCTTGTGACAAGGCTAAATCCCATTGTTTTGGTTTTTCTTCCACTATGCATCGTAAGAGTTTCTCTCACTACCTCTGTTTGTCCATCGGTCTGTGGGTGGTAAGAACTACTGAACTACAACCTAGTGTTCAAATTTTTCCACAGTGTCCTCCAAAAGTGACACAAGAACTTAGTATGCCGATCAGAAGTAATAGTCTTTGGAACACCATGCAACCGCACAATTTCATCAAAGAATAGGACTGCAGTCCTAGTTGCATCATTAGTTTTTTGGAAAGCAATGAAATGCACCATTTTTGAAAATCTATCTACCACAACAAAAACTGAATCCTTACCCCTCTATGTCTTGGTCAACCCCAACACAAAATCCATACTCAGATCAGTCCATGGTCCTGTAGGAACTAGCAGTGGCATATACAACCCTATATTTTGCGTATGACCCTTAGCCATTTGACATAATCTGCATCTCGAGACAAAATTGATTATGTCTCTCTTCACTTTTGGCCAATAGTACTTCTCCTCTACAAGAGTGGTAGTTTTGGCTACTCCAAAATGACCATACAAACCCCCACTATGTAATTCCCTCAAGATGTTCTCTCTCATAGAGCCATTGGGAATGCGTAATCGATTAACCTTAAACAAGTAACCATTCTTAAAAAAATACTCTTCAAAATGTTAGAATATATTTAAATATTTCATTTATTAATTAATTCAATCGTAACAATATTATATTGTTAGATTGATTAATTTAGGCTAGTTGTTATTTGTTACAACTCCGCCTATATTAGTATCGGGTGCTTCCACAACCTCTAGATTAATCCTGGCCCTAATGTATTATTTATATTGTGTCAAATTAATGAAATTTTGTTTCGCTTCTCACATGGTATCAAAGCTCTTCCTTCGCCACTCTCATTTATTTTATCATTTCTTGCAAAGTGATCTCGTAGTAGCGGAGAAAATGAGCGAAGATTTATTTTTGTCAGTTGGGAATAATTCTTTGAAAGTTTGAGAATTTTTTTTTTGAAAAATTTGGATCGACCATACGGTCGAAGAGGCAATTGACCGAAGGAGCAATTCGAAAGAAATATTTCGAAGTGATCGACCAATATTGAACAAGGCAATCAACCGCACAGTCGAAAGGGCAAGGCGAGGAGCATACGTAATGGGAGCCAACACCAAGGCTTCCCCACGATCCTCTCGGGTGAGAGCCTCTCCCCGAGAGGCTATACTCCATTGTGGAGTAAAATGCTTTTAAAATCCCTTATTTACTGCCAATCCCATCAATGTGGGATAAACCAGAAAGAAGCCTCAAAATTTGAAATTCGATCACGCACATCACCTGACGATTTTTTCTGTCACCTGCACATTCCGATGTCAAACTAGTAAATCACTTCCTATTTTTCATTATCACTGGTTGCAGTGCCTTCATTTTATGAGTGATTTTTTGGAAGGTAGAAGCCAATCGAAGCAGATTGGATGGATCAGAATTTGATCTAAGCCCTTCCAAACCCTCCAAAAATATTTATTTTCTCACACTGGGCATCAATGGCAGCCATCGATCAGGTGATTTCTCCATATTTCTATAGTTTTTAAGGATAATTTTGGTGTTGTATCTTCCTGCCACAAAAACATGATTCAGGAGAGATAAATTTTGTGTGATTTGAGTACGTTTTTTGGCTCTCTATGAGCCCGCCACCTTTGTGCCACCCATGAGCTGTCGATGGATCCACCCGAGCAGCGCCACCTGCGCTCCACTCGAGTGGTGGTGGTGGAGGGAGCACCGTTGCGGAGGCTATTACGCCTTTGGGGGCTCCTTAAAGGAGGCATGGAGCCTGATCTATGTAGACCAGCCCACCGACTCACTTGGCGGTGAGTCGAGTGGTTAAGGCTCCGAGAGCCTCAGGTCGCAGGTTCGAGTCCCGTCAACCTCCCCCCCCCAAAGGTATAAAAATTTTCATTATTAAAGTTTATTTTTAATATTATTTAATTAGTTAAAATTAAATATCATTTTAATTTATTTTATAATAGTTTAAGGTTTTTTTTTTTTTAAATAATTTTTTACTATGTAAGATAAAGTTATTATTATTTTTAAATTTAGTTATACAATAATGTTTTAAAATGCTTTATAAAGAGAAATTATAAAGGGAGGAGTCATTTTTTTTTGAAAAATCAAGGGGGGATTGAGAGTAATTTTTCGAAAAAGTAAATTTTTTGGCATTATTGTAAAGGTGCATTTTTGGCTATGCCCGATACCTAGTGGGTTATTTTTGTGGGCACTTTTATGTTGTATGTTACATTTTTTACTTCTTTTGCACTACATAATTTAAGTTAAAATCAAAATCACTCCCTAAGTCCCCAGAATAATTAAAACCCATCTGTGCAATTTATTGCACTGCAACGTTCGGTATTTGTGATACCTTTGGCCAAAACTTACAGGTAAAGCTATTGTGATTGTGCTACTGTATCCACCACCTAATATAGCTACCAAAATGATGTTTGAGCTAGTTCTCTATTAATTTTCGAGGAGAGATAAGTTTACCATTTTTTTGCTATTTTTTACTCCATCCACTACCTCAATCACTCTCATGTTTAGGCTTAAATCTAGATGAACATTCAGATATACAAAGTGTTTAGGGGAATTTACGCCCCACACATGAGGATTGAAGACTTTCTAAGGTCGGTGCCATGAACGAGGTGATTCCATTTTAGTACCGCCTACGTACCACGTATCGTATAATCATTAAAATTACCTATAGTCTCCCTCACATAAGGGCGGGTAATTTTTTTGGTTTTTCAAAATACCTATAGTCTCCCTCATGTAAGGGCAGGTATTTTGTATGGTATAACAGCCTGAAATTAAGGTATATCGAAGGGGGGACCATTTGGTGTTATAAGGAACCTTCACAATGTCTGCAAAACTAATGACTGATGCTCATCAGTTGTTGAAAGGTCCAAACTATACACCATGGAAAAACAAAATGAAGGAAATCCTAGATATGGATGATCTTTGGGATGTTATATCTAGAACAACAATGAGACCTTCATCTACAACTGGAGTCACAACTCTCTCTGTTGATTAGAAAAACTTTGATAAGATAGATAGCAAGGCAAAAGTGCTCATTTTGCTTGTTGTCTCTGATGAAGTTCAACCCCATATTGCTAAGTGTAAAAGTAGTAAAGAGACATGGAATACCCTTAAAACTATATATGAAGGAAATAATGCTTCCACGATTCTATTTCTTCAATCTCAATTACACAAACTAAGCATAAACCAGGGAGAAACGGTTGAACTATTTATGTGCAGTGTCTAAGTTGAAAGCAAAGTTGAATTCTTTGGTAGCACTAGTTGATGATCAAATCTTTACCTCAGTGGTATTGAGAGCATTACCTGATTATTTTCAAGTATTTATCACCTCACTTCATGTATCACAGAGACAAGTTACCTTTGTTGAGTTGGTAAATTTGCTTCAATAGGAGGAGGCACACTAACTACAGCGAGATGATTCTTCTAACACTATCCTCTACACAAACAAGAAGGGCCAGAACAAGAAGAAAGGTGATTTTCATAAGGGAGGGAGTTCTCAGAAGGATTCAAAAGGGAAACAAACTCAAAAACCTCAACAAACTAAGAGATATTGCAAGATCTATGACAAAGAAGGTCATGATACAAACAAATGTTGGCATAAAAATAAACAACAAAAATATAAAATCCAGAACAAACCACACAAGAACAAGCAACCCAAAGTGAATGTTGCTATTAAGGAATCTGACATAGATTCTGAGTGTACACACAAAGTGCTCATGACTACCACAGTATCCAAATAGATGGATCCTATTTGGTATGTCGATTCTAGAGATAGTAAGCACATGATTGGAGACAAATCACGGTTTGAGTCTTTTGAGGCCAAAGAGGGCAAACTTGTCACTATTGTCGATGATAAAACCTACAAGGTTCAGGGAGAAGGAATAGTTTTTGTTACTCTTCTTGATGGCATGTGTCAGATTGAAAAGGTTCTCTATGTTCCAGGATTTACGAATAACTTATTGACAGTCACACAAATTTTGGACAAAAATATGGTTGTAGAATTTATTGTTGGGGGGGACAAGAAGTGTTGTTCTATCACCAGGATGGGTAAGAACATTGCAACCACTTCATATAAGCATGGCTTATTTTCCCTAGATACTATCTCTTCTCCATATGTAGCCATGATTATCTCTACAAAGGAGGCAACTTCCCTATGGCACAAGAGATATGGACATATGAGTTCTGGTTGCTTACTTGAGTTAAGTATGAAATGGTAAAGTGTCTTCCTTTCCTTTCTACCACATTGCCAGTTTGCTCTGACTGCTTGGTAGGCAAGTAGTATAGAGTACCTTTTGAAAGGAGCTCTACAAGAGCAAAGAAATCTCTGGAGTTGGTTCACACAAATCTGTGCAGTCCTTTAACACCCAAAAGTTGTGGGGGTAAGAGGTATTTTTAGTTATTTGTGGATGATTACTCACGAAATATGTGGGTATTATTTCTTCAACTAAAATCTGAGGCATTTGGATTCTTTTAGCAATTCAAGAAATCTGTTGAAAAGGAGTCAAGGACTTCTATAAAGACCCTCTACTCATATCGAGGGGGTGAGTACACCTCTAAAGAATTTTTTGCATTCTTGACTGAAAATGGGATCACATGATAGTTGACTACTGCTTATACTCCTCAACAAAATGGAGTTGTTGAAATGAGGAACCGTTCCATCATGGAAATGGTTCGTTGCATGCTCACATGAGCTAGAATTAGACAATAATATTAGGTAGAAGCTGTCACCACAATAGTATATCTATTGAATATGGAACCCACAAAGTCCCTACAAGAAATGACTCCATAGGAAGCATGGAGTGGTAGGAAACCCTCCATATCTCATCTACGCATTTTTGGTTGTAAAGCATTCATACACATACTGAAAGAAAAGAGGAAAAAGCAAGCCGAGAAAACATTGAAGTGCATTCTTCTTGGGTATGATGAGCACTCTAAGGGTTATCAATTGATTGATCCCTTAACCAAGAAGATTCACATTAGTAGAGATGTATATTTTTATGAGGCTTTCACATCGAAAAACACATCAGATGTATACCTAGACCTTGTGGACACTAAGGTTGAGAAGTCTCCTTCATCAAAGGTTGGAGGTCCTTCTTCATCTTCTTCATCACCATAGAAGAAGAATCCAAAGTCGTATACAAGTACAATTAGATATTCTAAGCTATCCACTCCACCAGATTTGACTTTGGATAGACCTTGTACTCACAGCATGGTTCGATAGGAGAAAGCTGCAACAGAGATTACTGGGGTTGATGATCTTTGTCAATATTTTGAGGAAATTTCTGTAGATCCAAAGAGAAATACATAAGATATGGATATTGATTATGACAAGGTGTTTATGTCTTCAATAGATGAACATGAACATGCTTCAGTGCAAGATGCTTTTAGTGAGCCTTAGTGGAAGGACGCTATGGATGCAGAGTATAGGTCTCTGATGAAAAACAAAACTTGGAAGCTTGTCGATCTGACATACAAAAAGAAGCCCATAGGCTACAAATGGGTGTACAAATTCAAGTACAAGGTAGATGGGATAATACATAAGCATAAGGTCTGAATTATTTCAAAGGGATATGCTCAAAGAGAAGACATTGACTACGAGGAAAATTTTGCACCTACTACTCAGATGCCAACCATTCGAGTTATTTATGCTATGGTAGCACAATATGGGTGGAAAGTGCACCAAATGGATGTCAAGAGTGCTTTTATAAATGGTGATCTCCAAGAGGAAGTCTACATGACTCAACCGAAAGGATTTGAAGTGGAAGGCCAACAACAAAAAGTTTACAAATTGGTCAAATCCTTATATGGTTTGAAACAGGCCCCTCGGGCTTGGTACATAAAATGGATAATCACCTACTGCAGCATGGATTTAAGAGATGTCCATTGAATTCAAACCTCTATTTCAAGAAGCAAGACTTTGAAATAGTATTTCTTGTACTCTATGTTGATGATATACTTATAACAGGAGTTCAAAAACAATGATCTCTTATGTCAAACAGGATTTGAGAAAATATTTTGAAATGATAGATCTCAGACTTCTCCATTATTGTCTTGACCTAGAAGTGAACCAGAAGGAGCACTATATCAAAGTGTCCCAAAAAAAATATACCAAGACACTACTAGAAAAATATTGTATGACTGACTGCAAGTCGATGGCAACACCAATGGAAACATGTCTTCAGTTATCGCGATATGAAAAATCACCTCAGGTAGATGCTACTCTCTATCGTCAGCTGATTGGGAGTCTCATATATCTAACCAACACTAGGCCAAATATCGTATTTTCTATCAATTATCTTTCGAGGTTCATGTAAGGACCTAAGAATACACATTGGAAAGTAGCAAAGCGATTTCTTCACTATGTTCATGGCACAATGGAATATGGCCTAGAATACAAGAAGAACAACAAATTATTTTTACAAGGATACACAGACTCTGACTATACCAGATCATTTGATGATCGTAAATCAAATTCAGGATATTTATTTCATCTTGGATTTGGTCCTATCTCTTGGCACAACAAGAAGCAAAAGGTGGTTGCTATCTCATCAACATAGGTATAATATTGCACTGCACATGAAGCTGTGTGCGAAGTGATATGGTTGCATCGCATCCTGACAAGTATGGGTCTTCCATAAAAATCTCCAATACACTTGTTCTGTGACAACATGGGTGTTTTGAATCTTGTTAAGAATCCAATGCATCATGAGAAAACCAAGCACATTGATACATAATACCACTTCATTCAAGATGAAGTACCAAAGCATCGAATCCAGCTTCAGTACATCTCCACCAATGCTCAAGTTGCAGACATATTCACTAAGGCACTTGCACGTGTCAAAATTGAATTGTTTCGCAACTCTCTATGTATTTCAAAATAATGGGGGTGATAGTATAGCTAATAGTTATATGTTTCCTAAAATATTGTAATAAGGGGGGATGTTAGAATATATTTCAATATTTACTTTATTAATTAATTCAATCGTAACAATATTATATTGTTAGATTGATTAATTTAGGCTAGTTGTTATTTGTTACAACTCTGCCTATATTAGTCTCAGGTGGTTCCACAACCTTCGGACTAATCCTAGACCTAATGTATTATTTATACTTCATCAAATTAATCAAACTTGGTTTCGCTTCTCACACAAAAATAGTATAGGACTCGTCCCCTATCGTACTTTTACACTATTACATAATATTCCCAAAATTTGCATCAGATTCATACATATATTTAATCCCCTCAAATCCCACCACTTCATTCTCCATAGTGGTCAACAACAAGACTCTCCTACTCAATGCATCAGCAACCTTATTCTGTTTTCCTAACTTGTGTTTCATGACAAATGTATACTATTATAAAAATGAAACCCATTTGGCATGCCTGCTATTTACCTTTTTATGATAATTTACATACCTCAATGCTTCATGATCAGTAAACAACACGAACTCCTTTGAGATTAAGTAGTGCTTCCAATGTTGCAATTCTTGCACAATTGCATAAAATTCCACATCATATGTAGAATAATTCTTCCTTGCGTCATTCAGCTTCTCACTAAAAAATGCGACAGGTCGTCCCTCTTGACTTAAGACACCACCAATCCCAACAAATGAGGCATCACAATCAACCTAAAACACCTTACTAAAATCTGGTAACACTAGAACAGGGGCTTCCGACACTTTCTTCTTCAAGAGTTCAAAACTCTCTATTGCTGCCATAGTCCATACAAACTCTTTCCCTTTTGTGCATTTAGTTATAGGGGCAACTGTAGTACTGAAGTTCCTGATAAACTTCCTATAAAAGGTAGCTAGTCCATGAAAGCTCCTTGCTTCTGTTATAGATCATGGAAGAGGCCATTCCAGAATTGCCTTCACTTTCTCATCATCCATCCTCATGCCATCTCTCAAGATTACAAATCCCAAAAACACTAAACTATCTTGAAGAATTCTACATTTCTTTAGGTTGAAATACAATTTCTCCTTCTTGAGCACTTATAACACTAATTTCAGGTGTAAAAAATGCTCTTCTTCACTTTAACTATAAATCAAAATATCATCAAAATACACAACCACAAAATTACCATTATATTCCCGTAGTACTTTGTTCATCAACCGCATAAATGTACTGGGTGTATTAGACAACCTAAATGGCATCACCATCCACTCGTACAATCCATATTTTGTCTTAAAAGCTATATTCCATTCATCCCCTTCTTGAATTATGATATGGTAGTAGCCACTCCGCAGATCAATTTTATTAAAGTATTTAGCTCCAGCCAATTCATCCATCATATCATCCACTCTCAACATAGGATACCGATACTTTATTGTGATCTTGTTTATGGCTCTACTATCCACACACATCCACCAGTCACCATATTTCTTCGGGGTTAGCAATGCTGGAGTCGCACATGGACTCATACTCTCCCTAACTAATCCCTTATTTATCAACTCTGTCACTTGCCTACTCAACTCTGCATTTTGTGTTGGGTTCAATCGATAAGTTGCCTAATTTGGGAGCGTTGATCCTGGAATAAAATTCATGTGATGCTGGATATCCCTTTTCAATGGCAGCCAATATGGTATCTCCTTTGGTGTGACATCTTTATATTCACTTAGCAACTTAGCTATTGCTATAGGCATAACCACTTCCTCTATTTATAGCTTCTTAGCTGTTAAGGCATAATAGAAGCTAGCATCCCTGATATCTGCAAGAAACTCCTTCATCATAAATAAGCTCTCACTCGACCCATCCTCCTTCAGAGGCATAAGAACTACCTTTACACCTTCCTTCCAAAATGTGTAAGTGTTCTTTCTCCCATTATGGTTAGTATCCCTATCGTACTACCAAGGTCTTCCTAATAGAATGTGACATGCATCCATCGAGATCACATCAAACCACATTTCATCCTTGTAAGTGCTCCCAATTAAAAATTTAATTAAACACCTCTGATCTATTGTTACCTCATTCCCCTTCTTAACCCATGAGATACGATATGGATAAGGATGTTTTTCACATTTCAGGTGCATTTTTTCAACCATGATATTTGACACCATATTCTCACAGCTACCACCATCAATGAAAATGTTACATACCTTCCCTCCTGATGTACACCTTGTTCAAAATATGTTCATTCGCAGCCAAGAATCTTCACCATCTATGGTCTACCCCTTTTCTTTGCTCTATACCATCTCTTTATTAGGATCAATCAACGTCCTTATTATCATAAGGGCTTCCCCCATGTCAGCAACAACTTCATCCTCATCCTGCTCTTCAACCTCAACCAAATTGACCCTTCCTTGTCCTCCTTGACCCCTTTCTTGGTCATCACATTGGGGACTCTCAAATGCTCTATGCCCCTCCTCACCACATACACAACAGGTATACGACCTCCTCGGATCATTCCCATTTTGTCCACCATCGTAACCTCTACCTCGTTGGTATCCTCTTCCTCTCAGATTCTACCCATCTTCTTCTTGTTTAGTAGGTATTGAGGATTATCCCTTGAGAAAATTAGATCCACTTCGACCCTGGCCTGAAGAGTGTGTGAATACCTTATTACCTCTTCTATTAATCCTTTTCAATTTTTCCTCCACCTTGAGGGTCTTTTGATACGCATCCTCCACTATAAGAGTGTGATGCATGCTCATATCATCTTGAACAACAAAAGTTAGGCCATTTACATACCTGGCATGGTCCTCCATCTCATTGTGCTCCACTCGGAGGATAGCTTGTAGAATTCATTAGTATAGTCCTCAATGCTTTGATCCTTCTATTGAAGATTTTGAAATCGACGAAATAGGGTTTGGGAGTAGTCTAAAGGTATAATTTTTTTTTGTAACTTCTTATTCATCTTTGTCCAATCCCTGATCTTTTAATTTTCATTTCTCTATCATGTAGTTTGTAAATGATCCCACCAAATCAATGCATGTCCCTTCAACTTTGTGCATGCAAGCTTAACCTTCTTCTCTTCAGCAAGGTTACTCCATTCAAAATATTTTTCTAGGCTATTGATCCAATCGATCAACTCCTTTGGTTTCAACCCACCAACATATTTGGGAACCTCAATCTTGATTCCATATTGATTCCCCTTAAGCCCTTTAGAGCTTGTATTAGTCGATTTTCAAAATTGTGCCCTTCTTCCTCTGGGCCCTCTAGTTCTACTTCTGTGTGGACCTAAGATCCACATTCCTTAGGTATATTTTCATCATCATATCCTTGATATGCACATGCTCTAGGACGTCTCTCTCCCATGCGATCAATCACACCAATCAACCGTGCTATTTCTATATTCAGATCCTTGATCTGCCTATTCATCTGGGTATATCTTCTATGTGGCATCCTTCCTTCACTAGCGATATCACACCCGCTCTGATACCAAATGGTGTAAAATCAGCTACAAGAGACCAACAAAATAGACTCCAATCACATAACACAAATGCAATAATGGAAGAAAACTACAAATTGATATTCTTCTCATTCCTGAATTCACACCCCTTATACAAAATATTACAATCCATCATATAGCAACCGAAAACCAAAGAAACCCTAAAAACATCTTTTTTCTAAAACTACTAAAAATAGATCTTCTTTCTAAAAACTTCTAAAAATAGAAATGAGTCGGATTGCGCCCAAATTCGGTGCACACATCACTATTAAATAAAAAACCTTACTTTAAAATATTAGGTCTCAAATTAAAGTACAAAAAAAGATAATAAACTTCTAATAGCCAAAAAAACCCAAAAAACCCGGGAACCTATTCTAAAAGCTAATTTTGGGACACTAGATGGAGGATTTAGGTCCTGAAAACACTTTTTTTGGAGAGTCAAGCCAATCAAATATTTTCTTGATGCAGAAAACACACACAAAACCACCTGTTAAATTTCAAGGCCAACGAGCGTACGGTTCACAAGTTATGGCTCCGGAAAGGTGCATCAAATGTCCCCGATTTTGTGTTGGTGCTTAATGAATGTGAAGGTTGCTTGCTAAAAGTGTTGTTAAGGATTGTGCTTAGGGCAATGTTAAATGTCATCCTATCCCCATGTGTGAGCCCTTAAATTTTTGAGGGGATACCAAGTTGAATCAATAAAACTCAATTCGCATGGGAAGGATGGGGACAATCCGGTGAAGATGTGTTGAAAGGTTACAAAGAAATAAAATAAGATGAAGTATTAGATTAATAAAGGAGGAGAATAGTTATTTAAGACAAAAATATCAACTAGGGAAATATGCAAAAGAGAAAAGAAAACAATGGATGAAGGTACCAAACTCCCAACACATAACAAAGTGGAAAGGATACAATTGAATGGTGGTTATGTACAAGTTGATTCATTTAAGGATACAATTTAATTTTATTTATGTATAAAGTAGCCCATTTAAGGACACATCTTGATTATATTTATGATGCATTTATCTACAAATTGGTCCATTTAAGGACATATTTTAATTTATGTCTAGATTGGTCCAATTAAGAACATAATGATGTGAGTGCCTTATTAAAAGTAGGTACAATTTTGATTGGTCCATTTAAGAACACATAATTTTATCATCTGCAACTAAGTGCTTAAATATCAATTTTGCATATTTTAAAGTAAACTTAATACCCTAATTGAGAGAGATGTTCTTGAAGCAAGATTATTTCTTATGTCTAGAATATATTTAAGTGAGCCATTTAAAAGGATATTATTTTGCTTTATTACCCTTTAGGTGAGATGAAAGGGAAAACTAACTGGTCTAATATGAGTTACCATGAATGCAATCTTGGAGGACTCCACCCTCTCAATGCCATGGAAGTTGTCAGGATTCTCAAGGTCCCAAGAGTGCCAAAAAATGCATGCATGTATTGGGCAAGAGAGAACATCTTGGTGGAAGAAAAGCCTTGGAGCCTCTGATGATACATTCCATAATTTTCATAAGAAGCAAACCCTTCCATTGCGAGGGGAGTTGGATTCCATCAGTAAAAAGACATTCATTCTTGCTACAACTGAGTAGATTGTCTTGTTGAACAATGATGTTTTCATGCCCTCTCATGGAGGCAACATGGGTCATGCCATTCAAGGCCACTGAGAATATGTGGGTCATAGAAAGCACATCCCTCCTAATAAAAAGGTAAATGCTTCCATACTTTATTTATAAAACATTGTCTGTTATTTATAAAACATTGTATAAATGACATTTCAACACCATTATTTGAAACCTACATAACGACCCATAGAACAAATAAACCAGGGTTTGATGTTATAGCTTATTCATAATAATAATAATAATTTCATAATCAAATGTTAAGGTTAGATATTAAGATTGAATACTTTTATTCTATAGTGATTTTTCATATAAACTATATTGAACATTTTAATTGAGAATAGATCCAAACCTTAAAACTATACGAATACATTAGTAATAATAATAATTATTATTATTATAATATTTGGTTTAAATTTCGTAACGGGGAATGATCCATGTTGGTCCACACTATGGAACCGACATGCACCCTTATGGCGTGCTTTTCCTTTTTACTTTATTTTTTTATTTAATAAATTAAATTCCATAGCACAAAATGGTCCATGCTACAGGGGAGGTCCCCACTGTAGAACTCATCATGCACCCTTCAGGCACATTGCAGAACCTGACATGTACCCTTTGGGCACGCTTTTCATGTCAAGTTTATCAAAGTGTAAGGACGACAAAATAATTTGCCTCTTCGAACAAATTGTTTGTATTTTTTAACCTAGATACAGACACAGTATAAAAAGTATATATATACTAAAATACTATATGTGAATACCTATGATTTTTCCTCTCTTAGGTTAAACTTAATTAAAAGAGTTCACCTTTGTAGCAGTGAAGGTAAGTATGGTCCCATTGAACAGAAGGTTCATAGTTCAAATTTCTACGGTGTGAAGGGGATACAAATTTTTTTCTTATGGCTTTCCTTTAGATAGTGGTATACCCGAATGGGATCATCTAAGAGCGGTTCTCAAGGTTTATTTCTAACCTAAAATTTTTTGTGGATGTAACCAAATCTCCTATATATATATATATTTGTATATATATACATATATACAAAACTTAACTAAAAAATTATTATTTTTTCTTAACAATGAATATGGAACAATTTTAACAATGTACCAACTAGTAACAGTATTAAATGAAAATATAGCTTTGGAATAAAAGCATAAATAACATTGTTTAGAAATAAAAGTGTAGACAAATATTAAATATATCAATATTATCGAGCTTGGATTATATGGTCACTCCTATTCAAGTTTTAGTGTTATAAAATTGTAAGCAGAAAACAAACAACACCAAAATACTAATAACAGATCAAACACCAAAAATATTGCACAATGAGAGAATATAATTATATTGACTTTTAAGGAGCCTGAATCTCCACTATTACAATATTGGTGTGCCCTAAAATGAGGGATCACAACACAATTCGTGTTTGATACAGTAATTTTACAATGAAGGGTTAAAACCCTTGATCAAATAATAGTTGGTGTCTTCGGTTTGTCTTTGCTCCAAACAAGTTGTAGGTGGGCTTGATTATCCCTATGGGACCACCTGAGCTACAACAACATTCAATAATAGGGTTCCTACACCTACAAATAGATCAAAAACACAAAAATATCAATAGCATATGCGAGGGCTCAACTATGTGAGTCCCTATTTAAATCATATCTATAAACCCTAGTGCTATAAATAATGAAATGCAAGTAGAATACAAAAACGTAAGATGTAACACAATAAAATATTTACCTTGTTGAAGAATGCCTGTTGTTTTGATCTATGCTTCTACTTTGTTGATTTGATATCACACGGACATCCAAGTGCTAGGGCTTGTGATACAACGTATAATGTTTTCAACCTCTATATTTTCTAACCTTGATTCACAAAAGTGAATCATATTTTATATTTTACCCTTAATCATGCTAGGGTTTCGATGACACTAATGGACGATCGAGATTAAAACATGATGAAGGGTTGAGATTGATATTTTACAATTGACATGGATCATGATGGATGAATGGTCAGGATTAAATCGTGATGAATGGCTAAGATTATAACTTTGACATGTGACATGGATCAAGTTAGATGGATGGCTGAGATTAAAACGTTATGAGTGGTCGATATATATATATATATATATATATATATTAAATATAAATATAAAATATTTATATATATAATATATATACATATATATTTATATTAAATATATAAATATAAATATAAAATATTTATATTTATATATAAAATATAAATAAATAAATAAAATAAATAATGGACGGTTGTGATTGGATAATGCGGATGGAAGACAAGTGGCTAGGATTTGGTGTCTACAAATGCTCCTTTTTGTATTGTGTTGTGTAAAACACAATGCGGTGCAAAAACAAGAGACACCTGGTTTGGATGAAGCATCTTTATTTCCTTTAAGTGCAAAATATCCTGAAGACAAAAAGAATGTGGGTGTAGCTTACCCCCTCAATTGGCGAATGAGTGAAGAATGAATCTCACGAGCCAATTGATAAAAATATGGATGTAAATGTAAGTGTAAATGTGGGTGTAAACATATTCTATTTTTGCCCCAACATATGCAAGGGGATTTTTGGAAATGTGGATGTAGATGTGATGTAAATGTCATGAAAGTGACATATGATGATGCAATGAGTGATTCTCTTCTTTGCCCCAACAAAAAAGGGGTTTTTACAATGACATGTGATGTAAATGTGGTGTATTATGTTTTTGTCCCAACAGATGCAAGGAGGTTTTTGAAAATGTGAATGTGAATGTGATGTAGAAGATGTATCCCAATGTTGGAATCAAAATCAAATCTGGCTACCCCAATTTTGGGGTGGTTCTGTGCTATTGAAGAATGTGTCGTATGGCATCACTGAAATGCAAAGTTATGAAAACATAAAATGATATAGGAGAATTTAACCATTGTAGTGATTTTTTATGAGGTTCCTTCCTATAGGAACTAATTATGCTACTGGTTCACATCCCTAGTGACTGTCTATGTAAAATAAATGATGTATTGAAAGTTGTCTATGTTTCAAGCCCCAACGAACAAGGCCATCAATGATAAATTTTGAGCAAATTAATCTAAGCATAGTCTCACTCAAAATATGAGAGACCAAATGGATTTTGATTTTGAACAAGAGAATGATGATATGGATAAATTTCCTTATGGTGATTTATCCATCCTACCAAATTGCATGTATAGCCAACCATTGCAATCGCCAAGTAAATAGGGTAAACCACTAGATACGAGGTTCACTTGTGAGTGGAATTGGCAAATGTTGAATGATAATGTATGTAATTGTGGATGATGTGAATGATGTAAATGAACGCATATGAATGATGCAATGATTGTGTTGAGATTCTAAAATATGAGATATATTATACATGAAAAGAGTACAATATATAGGCATAAGCCTATATGAATAACATGACACTTGTCAAGGAACATGATAAGTTTCAAAGAATGCAAGATATATAATTGATACAAGAATGATACAATATATAGGCAGAAGGCCTATATGAATACATGACAAGTGTCAAAAAAACTGACAAGTGTCAAACTGAAGGAATGCATAGTGCACATTATAATAATATTCTAACAGATTAGTAGGTGAATGTGATGATTTTCTGTAGTGATTTGGAATGATTTGAAGCAATTTGGAGAATTTTGTGATTTTTTATTGTAATTAAGAATTAAACACCCAAATCAATATAAATTATCACATAATGTTATGGGATGGTGAGATGTATATATAGAATAATGAATTTGACTATTTTGAGAAATTTGGGGCCATTTTGAAGCTTTTATAATTAAATTTGGCATTTTTGTGACTTTTGGTTGCAAATGAAAATGAAGCATCCAAATCAATCTGAACCTTCACAAAACATGATGTGATGATGGAATGGATGCATGGATGAATTTTGGAGTGATTTTGTGGGGGTAAGCTACATTTTTGGGCCCTGTTGGTCTTTTTGCAACATTTTGGAGCTTAGACGCTGGCAAGAACCCACACCATGCACAAATGTCGATAAGTGTCTACCACCCTACAAATGTAGGTAACATTTAAGTGTATCAGGTAGATGCCCATGGGCATTTGAGCATGCTAAAAATAGCTATAAGTGTGCTCCAAAATCAAAATTAGACTCATTCTTACGTTCAAGATTTTCAAAAATAGTGTTTGAGGAGTGATTGAGTGAGTGGAGTGTGGAGTGAAGTGATGGAAAAGGAGGGTGTGGATGTGGTAGTATGCATGAGGACACAACCGTCTAAGGTAAGTGTCCTTGGCATTCTTAGAATTTGAATTTGTACAATTTTTTTAATGTTATGAATCTGATGGTAATGTATGTGCAAATTGTGTTGTGTTGCAGTTGAGGATTTTGGAGGCTCAAAATTGTTTCTCGCCCATTATACCAAGGGTGAGAAAGGCCTTGGAGAAGATCAACTGGGATAAGCTAGAGGGGATGGGATTGGTTGGAGTAGCACAAATTGAGATGGTGTAGGATGTAGTGATAGCGACTCGATATGTTGAGGTTGCTTAGCTGCTTGAGATGGCAATAGGTGGAGGTGAGGATGTGATAACGAGGTTCCAAGAAGAGCTAAGAAAGAGGGATTCTTAATAGAGGCATGATGTACTACACCTTCAATACCAGAAGGTATATATTGAGTATTTAGAGGATCTATGTATGCAACACCACATTAGGCTGCCATATCGACCCTCTTTCTCTATAGCGAGATCTGTTAGGCATAGTGACCCTAGGTCTAGGGCTCCATCAAGGTCACAAGGGTCATTCTATAGGCGTTAGCTAGTTCTTAAATGCAGTTTTTATATATAAGCCTTGGTGATCCATTGTATATAGACTTCAGGCATTCATTGTATATGCAATTTTATATATGTATATATACATGGCTTTTAATTTTGTGTTATTAATTTGTGTGAATATGTGTGTGAATGCATATGTATGTGTGATGTATGATAATGTGTATGCGTAATGGAAATGAACTAATGCACTAACGATCATTTGTAGTTTAGATTTTTGTTTGACCATATTGATCATTATTATTTAATCAGGGGCACCAAAATGGTGGTCTGTGAAATGGAAGACTCATGTAATGATATGGATGTTGTTGGCTTATGAATAAATTATTATTTTGTAGACCCAAACATACTAGTGATAGCAACAGAACTCGTGATATCTTGTCTAATTTCTCTAAAACCAAAGGTGTGTGCAGGTGAGATGTTCATTTATCAAATAATGAACATGGTAAGGACTCAAGGCAATCAAGAAACAATGTGTATGCAAGTGAGTTCATTAACCCATATTGAGTAAATTGAGATGAAACCTATCATGGAGGAGACCAAGAAGCTAGCTTATCCTTATGTGCAGTTAGAGGTCTCTTCAAGACAAATGTGTCACCATGCATGAGCATACTCCATTGCCAATCAAGCATCTATAGTCCCGATGGAGATTAGCTCCATAGTCCAATGATATGATCTCTAGATTTGGAGATTCAGACTACCTAACCATCTAGATGGAAATTTAGTTCTATTCATACAACTTGTGGATTTGTGGTATGTGATATGTAAAATATTTAGAGCTTTAGAGAATCATATTCTCTACTGAAGTATGATGATAATTTTACCCTATCATTACTACTAGTTCTTTTATTTTGGCAATGTGAGTAGTGGTGAAGACCACTATTTTTAATATTGGACTATGTGCATAATGGGACAAGCAAATATGACCTTTTTTCGCTTCGAGGTTCAACCCAATCATGGTGTTATCCCTCTTTGACACAAGATTTTTTTAGTATGTGTAACATGTGTTTGGTTCAAGAGTGTTAGAGTCAAGACCAAAACTTAATATTTTCTTTGTGAGAATGTGATAGTCCTAGATAAATTTCTACATGTATTTGAGGTTGCTTAAAACAATAGGAGTGGCTGAATGACCGAAAACACCTAGTGGTAATGAAGTGATAGTGCATATGGTAACTTGACTTGTGAAATGGTGTAATGAAAAGGGTGTGAACTTGGGGGTACCCTTGATTAAGGAAAAAAAAAATTATTGGATCAATTATAAGCCACTAATGTGATAGGTGAAATGCACTGTAATTATAATGAGTGTGTTTGTGTGATGTGAATGTATGCAATGTATGAATGCAATGTGTATGACTAATGTTTTTGTGTATTAGCCATGTATATATATATATATATATATATATATATATATATATATATATATATATATATATATATATATATATATATATATATATATATACACATCAAGCATGAAATGCTCTCAAGTGGATGATGTTAAGTGGTTTAGGCTCTTCTACTCCCCCTAGACTGGGAAGTCTATATGAACCTTGGAAACCTAGATAGCAACAAGCAACACATGTAAACGCGAATGATAGTAGCCATGCACATGCAATGAACTATTTTTTTTGTTTTGTTTTTCTTTGTTATTTTTTAGAATTATGTACATATGTTACAAAATTTTTTGGTGAGGTATATCAATGAAGTGGAGGTTGTGGTTCACCAGTTGGTTTAGCTTGTTCCCTTGGGAAAAGCAAACGAAAAATGGGCTAGTGGATGGGTAAAATTATGAGGTAATACTCATCCTATTCAATGAATGGAGTGATGGGTGTTTATTCCTCTTAGGATATCATATTCATCATATAATTCCACCTCAGAGTCATCATTTTGGGTGGATTCTTCTTATAAACCTAAATGATGGCTTTGGAAAGCTTGTTCAAAATAAGAAATGGTGGGATGGGAATTATAGCCTAAAATTGAACAATCATGTGCTTCTCGATATGTATCCTTGCCAATTGACTCGGTGAAAGTAGCGTGAAGAAAAACCTGTCATATGTTGTATATTGGAAAGAGTTGGTTGTTTGGGTTCTTCAAGGGGAGGTGGATCAAATGATGAATCAATCCCTCCATACATGAAATTAATGTTGTTAGTTGTTGAACCCATATTGTACATCACTCCTATGGATAAGAGTGGGTCATGTGAGCGGTCGTAATCCCTAGAAGTTTGGATAGTTAGCAGTGTAACAGTGATGTCTTGGACCACATATTCACCAATACCAGGATTAGTGAGGTGGACCACAAATTGGGATGATGTGGAGGTGTATGGAGTGGATGTGGATATGGAAGGCTCATGGTTGGCTTGTGACTCAGGTAGTGGGAGGGATGTATGGTGAAATGGCATCTCACAATATGTTAAGTCAACTTGTGAGACATTTGCTGATGTGGATGAAGATGGGTGTGGTTGAGGGTTTTGTTGAATGGTTGATGATGTTTATGTAGGTGGAATGATAGTGGATGTTGATGTTGATGATGTGGACAATGTGGATTGGGTTTGGCAATATGTACATGTGATCTACTGTGATGAGGATGGGGTGTGGAAGCTTTATGTGGGGTAGTGATGGGAAACTCCTAAAGAATAGGATATTTAAATGAAGAAGTGGTGGATGATGTGGTTGATGGTGTTAGGAATATATGGGTTGATGGAAGTGTGGGTTCATAGGGATTTGAAATGAAATTGCAATACTTAAACAATTTGATATTCATTGGTATGCAATGAACCTATCCCTCATGTACATATTTTAAGCATTGATGTAGAATAGAAGGGACACATATCATCTCCCCAATATAGGGGTATCCAAGGAGTACATTGCAAGCCATGGATCCCTACATAATGTGGAAGATTGTGTGCAACATTTTCACCCCCACTTCTGTGGGTAAAATGATAGTGTAAACTATGGAACAAAGAGCATCGGATTTGGTTATGTGGTATGGCAGAATATTGAGATGTTGAAGGGTAGATGTGTTGATTATGTTGATGGAGGAACTGATGTCAATTAACACTTGTTTAAATGGATTCCTATAAAACTGATCCATATATGTTATGGAGGGTCCACCACTTCTAATAACATTGATTTAATTTCAAAATCATAGGATGTGATGGAAGGCTTCATGCACATTTGAATGCTCCCAAAGAATTTGTTGAAGGAATTAGTGTATTGTGATTGGAGTTCAATGTATTTTAATATTTCCATTAATGCCTCATGATGTGGAGATTTTTGAATTAACTCATAGATTGATAGTTTGGTTGAAGCCATTTTAAGGTTAGTTGTCAGTCAACTTCTTAATGAGATAATTGGCCATTGTGAATGGTTTGGGGGATAAATTGGTGGTGATGGATGATTTGGAAGATGGATGGGTTGGGATGCATTGGTAGATAAATGAATGGATGATAATGAGTTGGTAGGTTGTTGACACACACTTACTTGTGGTGCTATAGGAGGTGGAACTACCTGTTGTTGCTCATTCTGTTTGTTAGTGCTTCTTTGACTATGGGTAACTATGTGAATAACCCCCACAAAAAAAAATATTATTGTATGTGGTTGAATTGGTTAGGAGGAGTCATGATGGTTGATCCTCTTGTTGGATGTTGTTTTTCCTCATGATGAGGACACGATGTTTGGTATATACCAAGGTTTTGGTTTTGGTTGGCCAAGGTAATATCAAGCTTGATGGCCCCTAGCTCTATCAAATCTTGCACTGTGTTTAAATGACCAATAATTGTTAATTTCATGCCCTTTATGTCGATGAAAATGACAAAACAAGTGTTTCCTATATCCCTTGCCATGTTTAACTTGATCTTTAGGCATAGTCTTGGGCAAGTCAATAGTATTAGTGTCATACATTTTTCAAAATATGGAGGCATATGATTCAGAAAAAGAAGTGAAAATGCGGTCTTGTTGAATAGATTATCAAAATTGGTGAGTCTCCATAGTTTGTGCTATGTAATTAGGTTTTTGGGGTGGGGGAACTTCTTGATAATTGATTTTTTGTGGTTTTTGTTGCATTGGTTGTTGTTATTATTGAGTCATTATCGACTGAATCAATACCTCTTGATTTACTTGATTTGGATTTGGTTAACCAGAATAATTAATTTTAGCTTGGCCCTTTTTCTTCCATTATTTCTTCTTAGGATTCATCTCACCCTCTTGAATTTTTATTTCATCAATGACATGAGCTTGGGCAAGAGTCTCATCAAATGTTCTATATTGCTGAAGTTGCAACAACAAGGAGATAAGTTTTAAGTAACTCCTTGTGAACATTCAAGTTAGATCTTCCATTGGTAGGAAGAATGGAAACTTAGTGATAACAACCCTCCAATGGTTCTAAAATTATATATTGATTCTTATTTGAATTGTCTAAGGTTGTATAGATCAGTCAATGTGGTTTTCTTACAAACATTGAGAGAAAATCTCTCCAAAAATTGATCTGCCAATTGTTCAAATGTGAAAATTATTGTTATGAGGTAGATGATTATACTAGTATTGAGCATCTTCTCCCAATGTATGAGAAAAGGTTCAAAACATCAAAGCATATTGATATTTAATTCAAAAAAGTAGAAGAAATAAGAAGTTATGAAAGAGATACTTGGGGGCTTAAACAAATTTAATTATAGAAGGAAACTTGGAAAAAAATGGTTCCAAACTTCTATGAAATCAATGGGTATTCAAAATATGAATTGGGATATGTCCTTGACCTAAATATTACATCTCATTTATCAAAAAAATATGGTATTATTCACTATAGAAGATGGAGGAAAGGAACAAGAAATGATAAATAACAAATAGAACCTACTCTGGGAGTGGAATGGCTAAATTGAACGGTGGCAAGGAATGGAAAAATGGAGATATGTCGAAGGAAAAAAAGTGAGTATAAATGGAAAGAAATAGAAGAAAAGGAATTTAATATGAAGAAGAGAAGAAGAGGAATAAAAGAGAATAGATATACCTTACTGGTGGTGAATTTTGTATAGCTAAAAACATCTTGATGTTATTCTACAAGAGCTCACATGAGATTTGGGTAAAGGAAAAATACCTTAGGTAAATGTTACAAGCCCTTATATCTTGGTGATAAATGCAAGATTCTCTTTCCATATATATGCTTTCCAATTTTCAATTCCTAGGCAGGGCCAAGTTTTGGTGGCTTGGTTTTGTGTTTGCCACAATACATGTCATTTTGACCACTCCTTATTTTTGTTTGCTTATGATCCTTGATTGATTTTTGATGCCTTTTAGTTGATTTAGTATGATAATTTGCAAATATTTACTTGTACACTAAGCCATTATTCAAGCCCAACTTAGCCTTGCTAATCCCTTATATTCTCACTGAGCATGTTGAAAAATCATGAAGTCCAATTTTTTTTCTTATACACTTATATTTACAAGGCTACACATTCTATGGAAATGTTTAGAAATTTGAAACACTTAGGGTGATAATTTCTCTATAGTATGTATGCACTTGTATATACTCTTTGTAGTTAATCCAACTAAGAATTTGTTTGGTCTAACAAGCTCTGCCAAGCCTACTAATATCTTCGAATTTTTATTTTATTTTCTTTCCCTTATATCCTTGGGCTTTGCTTTTTTTCCTTACTACTTTTGCTATTTAAAAATAGCAATAGGGTATATGATAATTTGTAATAAAAATTATAAAAATAGGGTGGCCTTATCCATGAGTAGAACCATTGACTTGGGGCATGCATACATGACTATTGAATTTTGGATAACCTTTCCATTGGTGGGGCACTTTTAGCTATCATCGGGAAGGTTTTGGGATCCCAACCAATGGTAAGGTCTAACTTATCTATCATAAAAAAGGATAAAAATGATTTAATTTTCCAGTTCGATGGGTCAATAAAGCCTCATAGCATAGGGAGCTTCAATACTATTGACAATTATTTTTTATAACCCTTTCTCGAAAGCAACCTTCATGTTTTTTTTTGCATCAACATATTTAAAGTTCCTTGGATCATAAGTCCCTATCATTTTTCCTTGATTTGAAATTATTTTCTAGGATGGATCAAATTTTCTCAGGCCTTGTGAAATATTGAAAAGAGGAGCCTCCTTATATTGACTTCTCCACATAGGAAAATCATTAAATTCATCTACCTATCTTGTCCTCTTTTCTCATTGCTTTTATTTTGGCTAGCTCATGAAAGGACTTTTGGGTATTTCTAAATCAACAAAATCATGAAAATCTATCATAAATATTTGGTTTATATGACCATTCTACATGTGAATCACATAATGCAGTTTTCCAAAAATATGGTATATGTTCTAGTCAATGGCATTATTACATTTAGCTAGAATTAGCTTTATTTACTTATTGACTATTTATACAAAATTTTGGCAAGTTTTTCTCTTGCAAGCTATTTTTTACATACCACCCCCTATAGTATCCTAGAATTTCCTCTTTTTCTTTTAGCAACACACTTTTCTATGTACATTTATGATAGAAACTGGTGCATTCTTATTTTTTGTGCAAAGCATACACAAATTTTGGTCATTGATCACTACTAGCTCATACACATTGCACTTGCACCTATAGGTACTTTCCCAAGGCCTAGACCCTATGGGTCCAAGACTTTTGTGCATCCTTGACCTTGCTTCTTCCTCATCCCAGTGTAGTAGATTTCCTTTTTGGAAGCACTATGACCAAATCTCCTTGTTAAAGAAATTTCAAGAAGTGTCTTGTTGATACACCTAGCCATCCAAATCCTTCTTTATAGGTTCCTCCTGTAATATCAATCCAGCTACCTTTATTTCACAAAATCCTTAATTTGAAGTGGGTAAATATTGCTAACCTCCTAACCTTGCATCATTATATAAAACTAGTTCATATTTAGTTATAGTAATAAAATACTCTAGCAAGAATTTGGGCTCCATCTAAAAGTATCTGATCACCTCATTTGAAAAGTGATTGTCCTCTGCTTCAAATTATTTGACTACCTCCTTAGAGTAATGATAATTCTCCTTTGATGTGCTTTGACCACTTGTTTAATGTAGTCCTAATTTTATTCAACCAAATTGATCTCCTCAACATAATTTATATCATCCTCCAATAGGCTAACCCTTTCTTCTTCTTCAATTTTCTCAATATCAAAAGGAGATGGATTTTCCATAGACTTTGACCTTTTAGCTTTTATAAAGGGATGACCATATGAGAATAATATAGGGATAAGTTTCTTCCTAGCTTAGTAGTAAGCTCTATAGATAAACATAGGATAAAATAGTTTGGAAGATCCACCACAACCACATATTTGAATAATTGTTACCTCTGAGATCTTATGAAACACTATCAATATATCGTTCACAACCCCAATTGTCTAGACCATGTTACCATCCAACTATAGAACTCTAGGGCTTGGTTGAGTGTATTCCATTTCCATTACCTTGTATACTACCTTTGGAATGATAGTAGTGATTGATCATAAGTCAATCATGCATTTTTGTACTATCCACCCTTTCATTTGCAAATATATGTAGAACTAGGGTGGTTAGATCTTACCCATGTCAGGGAATGGTTTGTCCTGAGAAAAATTTAAGTTTGATGGATTCTCTTCTTTAGGTTTGATGGATTTTAATGCCACTTTGAGTAGATCTATCTATTTGAGAATAAAAAATGCATCATACATGTTTTCCTTGGAAAGAGTCTTTTTGAGGTCTTCAAAAATTTTGTATTTAGTCACTCCCAATATCTTATGATCCTCTTAGTTAGGTTCTTTGAATCTTATATGATATTTATCAGTGCCTTCTAGCCTTTACCTTTTGGTCATATATGGATACCTTAGCCTTCTTATTGCTTGTTCCTTAGGATCCTCTTGCATGACCTTCATGTTTGTTGGTTCTGACCTAGGTGGTTCTAATATTGGTTGCTCTTTTATTGCTCTTTGTAAGGTTGAGCATGGACTCTAAATGGCTATAGTTTTTGTGGATTCACTTGTAGGATTTTCTTCTTGGATCTGGTAAGGACTTGAATAGATTCTTCTTCCTTTCATCACTCGAACACCATGGATTTTTCTAGATGTATGAGAATGTTGATCGCTTCATTTTATGTATATCTTGATCTTTCCATTTTATTTGTTGTTGCCAATTGAGCTTGGTGTTGGTAGACCATACATGTATATGCATTGTGAGGATCATTGAAGATCAAACATCAGTATATTTCATAAGGAGTGGAATTAGATATCATATTCTCTAGTTCATTGTATGCAACACTGGTTTGTCTAACCACATTGCTATTAGAGGTCCCTTGATCTTTGGTGATATAAGGAAAGCTCCTAGGATTACAACCTCACATATCTTTTATACACTTTCTCTCTGGCATAGTTATTTTATTTCTAAGAGTATTCACTAATGCTCTTAGCTCTAATAAATTTATATTTTATTTAGGTTCTGGAGCTAGTAAGAGAGGTAGATATGGTGCAAAAAGCTTAAGCAGATCTCTAGATGCCAAAATAGGAGATTATTATGATATAGTAGTGTTCAAAACTTAATGTGTAGGAAACTATAGAAATCATGGCATGACAATCTTGAGAGAAAGCTTAACAAATTTGATGAGTGCATCTTCTACAACAATTTAAACTTAAAATACATAAGATAATCTCATCTCATTAGCTAACCAAATTTGAAGGCCTAGATCTAGGTCAAAGGTTTGGATATAATAAATACATGCCTAGGGATGTGAAGGACTGATGTCTTGAGGAATATGCTTCTATATTTTTTGGATTTGATATTAAAATTGATGATCTTTTCTTTTAAATACCTTTGAATGGAGGTAAACTATGTAAGCAATGAAAATGGATCTCCTTACCAGTTGAATTCCAAGATGAATGTTTCGACAAAATGAGCACATGAAGTAATACTATTATCATTAAGGAACATATACTAGGTGAACAATTTTCCTCTAAAGGATATGGCTAATAGTTACACCATGATATCCTCATATTGGATATTATAAATAGTAGAAAGGATTACCATGTCTTGGCAATGCTCATATGTAATTTTCTTAGTAACATGAAAAGTTCAAAAGCTTTAAGAGTTGATTGAGGTATTTTAGGAAGATATAATAAGAGGAAGGGATAATTGCTATTCCATATTGGGTAGATTTTATTTGCCATAATTCTAGACAAGGACTATTAGGAGATGGTATAGGAAAGGGTTGTAGTGGAACATGAGTTTGAATGCAAGGATCTATAACTAGAGAGTGGGATTTACCTAGTCTTTTGTAAGTTCTCTAATCAGGTAGCTCAACAAATAGCATAGATTATTTGAGCTTTATAGCCTCTAATATTTTTAATGCATGATTTTGGAATCATCCCTAGATCTGGTTCCTTTACCAGAGTCACCAATCTTAGGTTCTTTTAAAAGTGGTGTCAGTAGGTGAACATGTATTCTTTGCTTATGAGGTCAAGGCTATTCATCAAAATCTTGAGTCCTTTGGGTAAATGAGATGAATATTGAACAATTTATCCCATTGCATGTTCCAAAAACTCTTGGTCTAGCATGGTGGAGGGGTAAATTTCTTTGTCCCACCAACTATGCATTGGTAGAAATAAACCAAATAGGTTTTGTCCTAATAGGTATACCAAAAACTCTTGGTCTATGATTTACCTAATGTATGGGAGTGTCATTGACCATAGGGCCAAGATTGGATGGCTCAGGATTTCTCCTTTGCCAACCTCTAGAGAAGGTTTATTCCTTGATATATAAAAAAAAAATTATGGGGAAGACTAGAGTAAGAATTAGAGGGTTAGGTATGAAAATTATGGATTAGAAGCAGAACAATTCAACAATACAATGATAGCAAAGATCAAGTGACAAGATGATTCAATAAAATTATATAGACTTACATAATATACAACATGCAAACACTTATATTGTTTACCCTAATACTAAGGTCAATGCTACTATTTATAAATTTCTATACTATCCTAGCTAATTATTACAAGGAAGGTCTTCCATAGACCTAACAATATAGGTACAACCTAGGTCGATCCATAACTTGTACTTTATTAGCATGTTGGGCATGAGTGGATGTCACTTTAAATTCAAATTTTTCTAGTTGTGGTTGATCAACACCATCCACCATTTGTAGTCACCACATGTCTTCGATATATCTGTGCTACCTAAACATGCTAAGCGTCTCCTATCATATCTTGTTGTTGTGCCAATTATTGAATTTATAGGGATATTGGATTATTATTAGTGGAACACAATGTTGTTGTAGGTTCCAAAAGATTGCTTATCATTTTCCTATAATTACCTTGCTTTGAATGACTAAGAGGTGTCCAGGTGGCTCATGCTTTTGACACACACAATCTCATCTGAAAGAGACCTATCTAGGATCCTTATTTTATTGTTATCTCTTTCTTAAACCCTTTATTAGATAAATAAATTTCATAAATATTGATGGTAACTTGTTAAATTTACATCCTAAAATTTCCACAACTATCCATTAAGGTCAAAGGCAGTGTTGGTGGTTCTTCTTCATGAAGTATTATGGCATTTTTTGAAAAGCATCTCATATTTTAGGAGCCATATCTTCATGAAGGATTATCCGATTTAGCTAAATATTGGATCAACTTGTGAATAATTTGAATATCTTTAAAATGAGTAGATATATGAAGGATTTTGATCAATATTAAGGTATATATGACGCTATGAAGTCAACCATCTAGATCAAGGACAATGACAATTTTTCAAGTTGCAAAAAATAAAATTGCAAATATTTGTTAGCTAGGTTTCAGATGATGGGAGGAGAAATGAAGGGATAGGAATTCAATGAGGTAAGATACTCTATCTAGGCATAGAATTCTTCAGCTAAGTTTCTTTTTCCCTTCTTTATCTTAGAAATTTTACATGCAAATTATTATAAATATTTTATCAAATATTTTATTTGCTATAAGATATTCTGGTAAATTTAATAAATTTTGAGTTTTAGTTTCCTTTCTATGGATCCATTTATAGCTAAATAATTAGAATCATCTCTAGTGGTAGAGGTTAGTGAGCACACCACAAAAGATCAATCCTTATTACTCTAAGAAAGGATACTTTTTGGTAAATTTAATGGGTATTGGCCAAGGGCTTCAACCTTGAGAAAATGGATTGATAGGAGTTGAAAGTTTCTAGGAGTGATTCTATCCTTTCTTCCTAACAATTTTTTGTTATAGGGAAGAAATAGATATAATCCTAAAAGAGGGTCCTTGGTTTATAGGAATTGCAAGACTCTTCCTTACCCATTGGTATGAAGTTTTTTCACCTAAAAATGTAAATATATCCCTAGTACCATTTTGGATTAGGATGTATGGGTTACCCATTGAATTTTGGGAAAGAGTTACCTTTAAGGAAATAGGAAACACTCGAGGAGAATTCCTTGAGATTTTAGATACTACGAAAGATGGATTCTTGTCTATTTAAGCTAGGATATTGGTCATGATTGAGATAAGTAAAGCTTTACCAAAATAAATAATTCTTAAGTATGAGGATAAGATGTGGACCCAAACCATATATTATGAAAACATATCTTTTAGATGTATAATATGTCATGAGGTGGGGCATATTGAGAGATCACACCCTAAGAAGAGCCCATAAGAATAATATGTAGAAAATCATAAAAGAAACTTACAAATGGATATGGATGAAGATGGTTTTCAACTTCCAAAAAATAGATCTAGAAAAATGAAAGCAAATAAATAGTGGATACTAGTAAGGAAGGATAGTGGAAGAAATACCAAGTCTTTTGAGGCTTCATCCTATGAATAAAAATTAGACCAAAACTTAAGAGGAAGTAGTACAATAGGTTCAACATATTAACAAGGAACCATCTATTCACTATGATCTTGATTTAGGGATGAACATTCTTGATGAACCTAAGAAATGTGTCTCATCAGAGTTTGAATACTCTCTTGGAGTACCATGCACCATTCAAGAGAAAAAATGGTAAATAAAATATATTTTTAAAAGTTAACACCTTTGCCATTAATAAGAAAATACCAAAAAATGAGCAAGATAAGTCAAAATCTTCTATAGTAAATCCAAAAGAGGATAAATCAGACGAAAAATAAAGTTGTGAAAGAATATTGAGGAATAGAATAATAAGACCTACTCCTAATACAAGCAAGGAAAATGATGGAAACCCTAAAATTATCAAACAATATCTAGGGAATCAAGAACAAACATAGAGAAAGAAATACAAACTAAGTTGACCAAACTTCTCTTTACCAAATAACAAAATGATATTGGTAATTTGCAAGCGGGTCCAATAGCCTCTAATGAGATATGATTATCATATCATGGAATATAAAGGGTGTTAATACCCCCTCAAAGCAGAGGTGTATTAGGGACCTCTATTTAAGTAATAAGTCTAATATTCTTTGTATCCAGAAAACTATAATGACAAAAGAAGTTTCAAAAACTATGGAAGTAGTATGGATGAGATGACTGGGATTCTATGGATTATGAGATGAAGTGGTCTTGTTGAATAGATTATCAATGTTGGTGAGTCTCCATAGTTGGTGCTATGGCATTAGGTTGGTAGGGTGGGGCAACTGCTTGATAATTGATTTGTTGTGGTTGTTGTTTCATTGGTTTTTGTTGTTGTTGAGTCAATTTCGGCTGACTCAAGACCACTTGACTTACTTTATTTGGCTTAGAATAATTACTTTTAGCTTAGACCTTGTTCTGCCATTATTTCTTCTTAGGATTCATATCACCCTCTTGAATTTTGATTTCTTCAATGACATGAGACTAGGGGAGAGCCTCGTCGAATGTTCTATATTGCTAAAGTTGCAACAATAAGGATATGGGTTTTAAGCAACTCATTGTGAACATTTAGGTTAGTTCTTCCATTAATAGAGAGAATGGAAACTTAGTGATAAAAACTCTCCAATGGTTTCTAAATTCATAGAATGATTCTTCTTAAAATTATCTAAGGTTGTACAAGTTAGTCAATGTGGTTTTCTTACAAACATTGAGAGAAAATGTCTCCAAAAATTGATCTACCAACTATTCAAATGTGAAAAATATTGTTATGAGGCAGATGATTATACCAGTATTGAGAATCTCCTACCAATGTATGAGGAAAGTTTTGAAGCATCAAAGCATTTTGATCTTGAATTCAAAAAGTAGAAGAAATAAGAAGCTATGAAAGAGATACTTGGGGGCTTAAAAAAATTTAATTAGAGAAGGCAACTTGGACAAAAATGGTTCCAAAATTCTATGAAATAAATGAGGATTAAAAATATGCATTGGGAGATGCCATTGACCTAAATATTACATCTCATTTATCAATAAAGTATGGGATTCTTCACTACAGAAGATGGAGGAAAGGAACAAGAAATGATAGAGAACAAATAGAACCTACTCTAGGAGTGGAATGGCTAAATTGAACAATGGGAAGGAATGGAAAAATTGAGATATATTGAAGGACAAAAAGTGTGAGTATAAATGGAAATAAATAGAGGAAAAGGAAATATAATATGGAGAAGAGAAGAAGAGGAATAAAAGAGAATAGATATTCCTTACTAGTGGCAAATTTTGTAGAACTAAAAACTTCTTAATGCTATTCTACAAGAGCTCACACGAGCTTTGGGTAAAGGCAAAATACCTTAGGTAAATGTTCCAAGACATTATATCTTGGTGATAAATGCAAGATTTTATTTTCATATATATGCTTTCCAATTATCAATTCCTAGCTAGAGCCAAGTTTTGGTTGCTTGGTTTTGTGTTTGCCACAATACATGTCATTTTGACCACTCCTTATTGTTGTTTTCTTATGCTCTCTGCTTGATTTTTGATGCCTTTTAGTTGCTTTAGTATGAGAATTTGAAAATATTTACTTGCACACTAAGCCATTATTCAATACCAACTTGGCCTTGCTACTTCCTTCTATTCTCACTGAGGATGTTGAAAAATCATGAAGTCCAATTTTTTTCTTATACACTTATACTTACAAGGCTATACATTCTATGGAATTTTTTAGCAATTTGAAACACTTAGGGTGATCATTTCTCTATAGAATGTATGCACTTGTAGAGACTCTTTATAGTTAATCCAACTAAGAATTTTTTTGGTCTAGCAAGCTCTACCAAGCTTACTAATCTCTTAGAATTTTTATTTTATTTTCTTTCCTTTATGTCCTTGGCCTTTACTTTTTTGCCTTACTACTTTTGCTATTTCAAAATAGGAATAGGGTATAGGATAATTTGTAAACCAAATTACCAAAAGAGGGTGGCCTTATCCATGATCACACCCCTTTACTTAGGGAATGCACACATGACTGTTGAATGTTGGAGAAAATTACCATTGGTGGAGCCCTTTTAGCTATCATCGGGAAGGTTTTGGGGTCCAAAACAATGATAAGGTCTAACTTAGCTATCATAAAAAATGATAAAAATGATTTGCTTGTCCAATTCGATGGGTTAGTAAAGCCTCGTAGCATAAGGAGATTCAATACTATTGATAATTATTTTTTATAGCCATTTATTGAAAGTAACCTTCATGTTTTTTTTGCATCAACAAATTTAAAGTTCATTGGAGCATAAATCCCTCTCATTTTTACTTGATTTGAAATTATTTTTCAGGCTGGATCAACTTTGCTCAGGCCTTGTGAAATATTGAAAAGAGGACCCTCTTTATATTGACTTCTCCACATAGGAAAATCATTAAATTCATCTACTTATCTTGTCCTCTTTTCTCATTGCTTTTATTTTGGCTATCTCATGAAAGGAATTTTGGGTATTTCTAAATCAACAAAATCACAACAATCTATCACCAATATTTGGTTTATACGACCATTCTACATGTGAATCACATAATGCAGTTTTCCAAAAATATGGTATATGTTCTAGTCAATGGCATTATTACATTTATATATTATTAGATTTATTTACTTATTGCCTATTTATACAAAATTTTGACAAGGTTTTCTCCTGCAAGCTATTTTTTTATATACCACCCCCTATAGTATCCTATAATTTCCTCTTTTTATTTTAGCAACACATTTTCTATGTACATTTATGATAAAAACTAGTGCATTCTTAATTTTTTTGCAAAGCATACACAAATTTTGGTCATTGATCACTGCTAGCTCATACACATTTCACTTGCACCTATAGGTACTTTCCCAAGGTCTAGACCCTATGGGTCCAAGCCTTTTGTGCCTCCTTGACCTAGCTTCTTCCTCATCCCACTGTAGTGGATTTCATTTTTGGAAGCACTATGACCAAATATCCTTGTTAAAGAAATATAAAAAGTGTCTTGTTGCTACACCAGGCCATAAAAATCCTTCTTTCTAGGTTCCCCCTGTAATAGCAACCTAGTTGCCCTTATTTCACAAAATCCTTTTTTGGAGTGGGTAGATATTGCTAACCTCCTAACCTTGCATCATTATATAAAACTAGTTCATATTTAGTTATAGCAATAAAATCCTCTAGAAAGAATTTGGGCTCCATCTAAAATTCTCTGATCACCTCATTTGAGAAGTGATTGGCCTCTACTTCATATTCTTTGACTACCTCCTAAGAGTAGTTATCATTCTCCATTTGATGTAATTTCACCACTTCTTTAATGTAGTCCCAATTTTATTCAACCAAATTGACCTCCTCAACATAATCTATATCATCCTCCAATAGGCTAACCCTTTCTTCTTCTTCTTCTTCTTCAATTTCTCAATATCAAAAGGAGATGGATTTTACATAGACTTTGACCTTTTAGCATTTGTAAAGGGATGACCATATGAGAATAATATAGGGATAAGTATCTTCCTAGCTTAGAAGTGAGCTCTATAAATAGTCATAGGATAAAATAGGTTGGAAGATCCACCACAACCACCTCTTTGAATAATTGTTACCTCTGAGATCTTATGAAACACTATCAATATATCATTGACCACCCTAATTTTCTAGACCATGTTACCATCCAACTATAGAAATATAGGGCTTGGTTGAGTGTATTCCATTTCCATTGCCTTACATACTACCTTTGACATGATAGTAGTGGTTGATCATAAGTTAATCATGAATTTTTGTACTATCCATCCTTTCATTTGCAAAGATATGTAGAACTAGGGTGGTTAGATATTACCCATGCGAGGGAATGGTTTGTCTTGAGAAAAATTTAAGTTTTATGGATTCTCTTCTTTAGGTTTGATGGCTTTTAATGCCACTTTGAGTAGATCTATCTATTTGAAAAAAAGAAATGCATCATACATGTTTGCCTTGGAAATAGTCTTTTTGAGTTCTTCAACAATATTATATCTGGTCACTCTCGATAGCTTATGATCCTTTTAGTTAGGTTATTTGAATCTTCTATGATATTTATCAGTGTCTTCTAGCCTTTACCTTTTGATCATAGATGGATACCTTATCCTTCTTAGTGCTTGTTCCTTAGGATCCTCTTGCATGACCTTCATGTTTGTTGGTTTTGACCTAGGTGGTTCTAGCCTTGGTTGCTCTTTTTATTGCTCTTTGTAAGGTTGAGCATGGACACTAAATGACTATAGTTTTTGTGGATTCACTTGTAGGATTTTATTCTTGGATCTGATCAGGACTTGAATAGATTCTTCTTCCTTTCATCACTTGAAAACCATGAATTTTTCTAGATCTACTAGAATGTTGATCAATCCTTTTGTATCTCTATTGATCTTTCTATTTCTTTGTTGTTGCCAATTGAGCTTGGTGTTGGTATACCATACATGTTTATGCATTTTAAGGATCATTGAAGGAAAAACATCAGTAGCTTTCACAAGGAGTGGAACTAGATATCATCTTCTCTATTTAATTGTATGCAACACTGGTTTGTCTAACCACATTGCTACTAGAGACCCCTTGGTATTTGGTGATATAGAGAAACCTCCTAGGATTACAACCCTCACATATCTTTTATGCACTTTCTCTCTAGAATAATTATTTTATTTCTAAGAATCTTCACTGATGCCCTTAGCTCTAATAATTTTATATTTTCTTTAGGTTTTGGAGCTAGTAAGAGAGGTAGATATGGTGCAAAAATATTAGGTAGAGCTCTAGGTTCCAAAATAGGAGCTTATTGTGATATAGTAGTGGTCAAAACTTATTGTGTGGGAAACTCTAGAAAGTATGGCATGAAAATATTGGGAGAAAGCTTTCCAACTGAGATGAGTGCATCTTCGACAATAATTTCAACTTAAAATACCTAAGAGAATCTCATCTAATCAGCTAACCATATTTGAAGGCCTAGATCTAGGTCAAAGTTTTGAATATAATATATATGCCTAGGGATGTGAAGGACTGATGTCTTGAGGAATATGCTTCCATATTTTTTTGGATTTGATATTAAAGTTGATGATATTTTCTTATGAATTCCTTTGAATGGAGGTAAACTATGTAAGCAATAAAAATAGATTTCCTTCCCAGTTGAATTCCAAGATGAATGTTTTGATAAGCTAAGCCCATTAAGTAATACTATTATCATCAAGGAATATATACTAGGTGAACACTTTTCCTCTAAAGGATATGGCTAATAGTTGCACCGTGACATCCTCATGTTGGATATTATGAATAGTAGTAAGGACGACCATGTCTTGGCAGTGCTCATATGCAATTTTATTAGTTCCATGAAAATTTGATAAAGCTTTAAGAGTTGATTGAGGGATTTTAGGAAGATATAATAAGAGGAGGGGATAATTTCTATTCCATATTGGGTAGATTTTGTTTTCCATAATTCTAGACAAGGACTATTAGGAGATGGCCTAGGAAAGGATTACAGTGGAACATGAGTTTGAATGCAAGGAGCTATAACTAGAGAGTGGAATTTACCTAGCCTTCTATGAGCTCTCTAATCAGGTAGCTCAACAAATTGCATATATTATTTGAGATTTATAGCCTCTAATATTTTTAATGCATTATTTTGGAACTCATCCCTAGATCTGGTTCTTTTACCAGAGACACCAATATTAGGTTATTTTAAAAGTGGTGTTAGTAGGTGAACATGTATTATTTGCTTATAAGATCAAGACTATTCTTCAAAATCTTGAGTCCTCTAGGTAAATGAGATGAATATTGAACAATTTGTCCCATTGGGTGTGCCAAAAAATCTTGGTCTAGCATGATGGAGGGGTGAATTGCTTTGTCCCACCAATTTTACATTGGCAGAAACAAACGAAATAGGTTTCATCCTACTAGGCATGCCAAAAACTCTTGGTCTATGATTTACCTAATGTATGGGAGTGTCATTGACCATAGGTCCAAGATTGGGTGGCTCAATATTTCTCCTTTGCCAACCTCTATAGAAAGTTTATTCCTTTTTATAAAAAAATAAAATGATGGGGAAGACTAGAGTAAGAAATGGAGGGATAGGAATGGAAATTATGGATTAGAAGCAGAACAATTCAACAATACAATGCTAGCAAAGATCGAGTGACAAGTGAATTCAATAAAAATATAGAGTAGAATTACATAATATACAACATGTAAACACTTATATTGCTGATCCTCATACTAAGATCATTGCCACTATTTATAAATTTCTATACTAGTCTAGCTAATTATTACAAGGAAGGTCTTCCATAGGCTTAACAATATAGGCACAACCTAGCTCAATCCATAGCTTGTGATTTATTAGCATGTTGGGCATGAGTGGATGTCACTTTTAGTTCAAATTTTTCTAGTTGTGGTTGATCAACAACATCCACCATTTGTAGTCACCACATATCTTCAATAAATTTTTGCTACCTAAACATGCTAAGCCTCTCATATCATGTCTTGTTGTTGTGCCAACTATTGAATTTATCGGTAGCTTGGCTTATTATTAGTGGAATACGATGTTGTTGTAGGTTCCAAAATATTGCTTATCATTTTTCTATAATTGCATTGCTTTGAATGACTAAGAGGTTTTCAGGTGGCTCATACTTCTGACACACACAATCTCCTCTAAAAGAGACCTAGCTAGGATCCTTCTTCTATTATCTCTTTCTTATACCCTTTATTAGATAAATAAATTTCATAAATGTTGATGGTAACTTGTTAAATTTACATCCTAAAATTTCCACAACTATCCATTAAGGTCAAGGGCAGTGTTGGTGGTTCTTCTTCATGAAGTATTACGGTATTTTTTTGAAAAGTATCTCATATTTTAGGAGCCATATCTTCATGAAGGGTTATACGATTTAGCTAACTCTTGGAACAACTTGTGAATAATTTTAATATTTTTAAAATGAGTAGAGATATGAAGGAATTTGATAAACATTTATGGAGATATAACCCTATGAAGTCAACCATATCGAACAAGGACAATGAAATTTTTTCATATTGCAAAAAATAAAATTGCAAATATCTGTTAGCTAGGGTTCAGATGATGGGAGGAGAAATGAAGGGATAGGACTTCAGTGAGGTAAGATATTCTATCTAGGCATATAATTTTTCGGCTAAGTTTTTTTTCCCTTCTTTATATTAGAAATTTTGCATGCAAACTATTATAAATATTCTATCAAATATTATATTTGCTATAAGATATTCTAGTAAATTTAATAGATTTTGAGTTCTAGTTTCCTTTCTATGGATGAATTTATAGCTAAATTCTTAGAATCATCTCTAGTGGTAGAGGTTAGTGGGTGCACCACAAAGGATCAATCCTTATTGCTCTAATAAAGGACAATTTTTGGTAAATTTAATGGGTATTTGCCAAGGGCTTCAACCTTGAGAAAATGGATTGATAGGAGTTGAAACTTTCTAGGAGTGATTCTATCCTTTATTCCTAATAATTTTTTGTTCTAGGGAAGAAATATATGAAATCCTAAAAGAGGGTCCTTGGTTTATGGAAATTGCAATACTCTTCCTTACCCGTTGGCAAGAAGGTTTTTCACCTGAAAATGTAAATCTATCCCTAGTACCAGTTTGTATTAGGATGTATGGGTTACCCATTTAATTTTGGAAAAAATTTACCTTTAAGAAAATAGGAAACACTCTAGGAGAATTCCTTGAGATTTTAGATACTATGAAATATGAATTCTTGGCTATTATGCTCGGATATTGGTCATGATTGACATAAGTAAAGCTTTACCAAAATCAATATTTCTTAAGTATGAGGATACAATGTGGATCCAAACCAAATATTATGAAAACATATCTTTTATATGTAGAATATGTCATGAGTTGGGGCATATTGAGATATCACACCCTAAGAAGATCCCATAAGAATCATATGTAGAAAATCATAAAAGAAACTTACAAATGGATATGGATGAAGATGGTTTTCAAATTCAAAAAATAGATCTAGAAAAATGAAAGCAAATAAATAGTGGAGACTATTAAGGAAGGATATTGGAAGAAATACCAAGTATTTTGAGGCTTTAGCCTATGAATAAAAAGTAGATTAAGAGGATGTAGTAGAATAAGTTCAACATATTAACAAGGAATCGTCTATTCAATATGATCTTGATTTAGGGATGAACATATCATATTGAGTCAAAAACTTCTATTGTAGATCCAAAAGAGGATAAATCTGATGAAAAATAAAGTTGTGAAAGAATATTGAGGAATAGAATAATAAGACCTACTTCTGATACATGCAAGGAAAAAAATGAAAACCCTAAAATTATCAAACAAGATCTAGGGAAGCAAGAACAAACATAGAGAAAGAAATACAAACTAACTTGACTGAAATTATCTTCACAAAACAACAAAATGATATTGGTAATTTGCAAGCATGTCCAATATCATATAATGGGACATGGTTATCATATAATGGAATATAAAGGATGTTAATTCTCCCTCAAAGCATAGGTGTATTAGGGACCTCTATTTAAGTAATAACTCTGATATTCTTTGTATCCAAAAAACTAAAATGACAATTTTTTTTTTTTTTAACTATGGAAGTAGTATGGATAAGATGTAAGTGGGATGCTATGGATTATGAGGGAGCTATATGGGGGATTCTAAATTTTTGTAATCCTACTAGAACCTCCTATGTAACCATTCATAGAACTAGGTATTGGGTAGCCTCTTTAGTCACATGCTACTTTGTAAATATTCATTTCATCCTTATCAATGTCTATGGACCTACAACTCAATCAGGTAGATTAGAAGTTTGAAGTGGGATTTAAGCCATAATAAGTAAATACCAAGAAACATAATTTATGATCATAGGAGATTTTAATGCCATAACCAAGCTGGATGAGAAATTTGGGGGAATTAGGAAATTAACCCAAAGTATGAGAGTTTTCTCAACTTTTATTCAAAACAATAATCTATGGGAGGTTGAGTTTGAAGAAGACAACTATACATGGACCAATAATAGGAGATGCCAAAACCTAATAGCAAAACAATTAGAAAAATGCATACTCTCAGGTCATTGGCTAGATGAAGGAACTTGTGCTAAAATTAACACCTTAAAAAGGACTGGTTTAGAACATTGGCCAATAAGAGTTAAAATGGTGGTGGGTGAATTAAAAAAATATCATATTTTAAATATGATCAGATGTGGGAAGACCACCCTCAATTTTTTGATATGATAACACAAACTTAGAATTCTTTAGGAAACAGTTTGTTGTATGCACTTCCAAAACAAATTAAATCAATGATATCTAGAATAAAATAATGGAATAAGAAAAATTTTGAAAATATTTTTGAGAAGAAAGAAGAACTAAAAGATAAACTTCAAAAATTCTAAAAATGTGATCATAATAATACAATATCAAAGAAAAAGGAGTTACTTAGTGAATATAATAATATTTTGAGTAAGGAAGAAAATTTTTGGAGATTATAATCAAGACAAACTTGGTTAAAAAAAGGAGATAAAAATACAACATTTTTCATAGGATGGCTATAGTATAGAGATAAAAATCTAGAATTAGTAGAATTAAATCAATATAAGGGGTTTAGAATGAAGACTAGAATGAAATAGGAGTTTGAATTTATTAATGATAAACTTCTTCAAGAAGTACCTTCAGTTATAACAAATTAAGACAATATAAAAATTATGGAGCCTATTACTCTAGAAGAAGTTCATTTAGCTCTTTTATATTTTAATAAGGATAAATCCCAAGGTCTAGATGGTATCTTTGAAATATTTTACCAACATAATTGGGATATAGTGAAGGATTTTTTTATTGGTGGTAGTGGAATAGTCTAGGGTAAAACAATATACTTTATAAAGTAAATACAACATATCTTACCTTGATTCCAAAAAAGAAGGATGTTGAATTGTTTGATTCGTTTAGACCCATAAGCCTATATAATATGGCATATAATATTATCTCCAAAGTGATGGTGAATTTATTAAGGCCATTGTTAGAAAAAATATTTCAGAAGAGTGAGGATGATTTATGAAAGGGAGACAAATTCTGGATGGCATCATAGTAGCCCATAAAGTTATATATTCAACAACTTCAAGAAAAGAGAAAACAATGATCTTAAAACATGATATGAGTAAAGCCTATGATAGGGTTAAATGGGATTTTATTTTTGTAGTATTAGAAATTTTAGATTTGGGAAGAAATGAGTTATATGGATTAAATCTTGTGTCTCTACAATTTCATATTCAATGTTGGTCAATGAGTTAGTAATAGAATCATTTAAAGCCAAGAGAGGCCTTAGATAGGGAGATCCTCTATCACCATATCTATTCATTATTATGGTAGAGGTTTTGGATAGGAAATAGAAGAAGGCTAACAAATATGGGCTTATAAGTGGACTTAATACTAGTAATAACATCAACAACATCACCCATCAATAGTTTATAAATGATATAGCCCTTTTTGAAAGGGCAAGGATAAATGCGGATAAAGCTTTGAATAAATTATTAAGGGAATACAAAAGAGCACTAGGGAAAAATGTTAATAGGAAAAAATCCAAACATCACCCATCAATAGTTTGTAGATGATATATCCCTTTTTCGAAGAGCAAGGATAAATGAGGATAGAGCTTTGAATAAATTATTAAGGGAATATGAAAGAGCACTAGGGTAAAATGTTAATAGGAAAAAATAAAAAATTTACTTCTTAAACACTCCATATAAAATCAAAGAAATAATTTGTAGGTTACTTCAAATGGAGAAGGCAAATTTACCAACAACTTATCTGGGGATGCCATTATTTGAGGGGAGAATGAGGATAGAATTATGAAATTCAATTATAAGTAAAGTTCAAAATAAACTACTGACATGGAAAAGTAGATGGTTATTATTAGTAGGAGAGTGGAACTAATTAAGTCGGTCTTATAGGCCATTCTAACGAATTATATGTCATTGTATACTATGCCAAAATAAATAGAATTTTTTTTAATCTATATTATGCGATCCTTTTTGTGGCCAATTTTACATTATAGAAGGAAATTTCCCTTGGTGAAATGGAGCAAGGTGTGTGATGATAAAACTAGGGGAGGCCTCGGTTAAAGAGTTCTTACAAATGCAAACTTGGCTCTTAGGGGAAAAGTAATATGGTGATTGCAAAAAGAGAGTTAAATACAATGGGAAAGAATTCTTTTAAGGAAGTATGTTGAGCCCAATGACCCAAGATTAATATTTATTACATTATCTCTATCAAATTGTTTTCACTTTGGAATGGTTTAAAAAATATATTTATCTAGTGATTAAAGGTTTAAGATGGGTGGTGGGAATTGGATTAAAAATTCTATTTTAATGGATAATTTGTGTGATAAATAACCACTCAATCTAGATCTAATTTTAAATTCTTGGATGAGATTACTTCAATACAAATATCATGATAGGGTTCAAACATTTTGTACCAGGATCAATAAGGAAGATACAAATGGAAAGAATATATTTTTAAAAGTATACAAGACATTGATGCTAGGAGGAAGTTGAGTAGAAAGATAACGACTATGATTATTTCAAGGTGAGCCAAGGATAAATTGATTTGGGAGTTGAATAGCTCAGGAGAATAAACAATAAGAAGTAGATATAATGTAAATCACCAACATAATAGGAATATTGTAATAATATGGACAAATATTTGGGATAGCCCAAGCATTCCTAAAGTCACAATGCTTGTTTGTCTAGTAGGTCATAGAAGAATTTTATCCTAGGAAAACCTTATGAAAAGGGGTTGTCATGGCCCCTCTCAATGCGTTCTTTGTAAAAAGGAGGAGAGTATAGACCATATCTTGGGACATTGCTCAATAGTTTGGAAAATATAGGAATAGATTCTTAATTTGTTTGGTAAATGCATGATGATGAATAGAAGAATTGAAGAATAGTTAAAGTAATGGTAGAGCATTTTAAAAGTGATGCTTTATACACAATTTGGGATATATCAAAATATAATACTTTGGAATGTATGGCTAGAAAGGAATAAATGAATATTTAAAGAAAAAAAAATCAGTTTAGAGGTAATGAAAAGGAAGATATGTTTATACATAGAGAAGTCTAATCCGATACCTATAAACTGATCACCTAGTCCCTAATTTAGAAGTATAGATCCTTGATAGATGGAGTAAAGTCATCAAATCAAATTATGATATTGGATACAAGAGAAACAAAAAGAAGACAAATAATATAAAATGGAAACCACCAGATGTGGAGTTGGTCAAATTGAATTTTGATGGAGTGTCTAAAGGAAATATAGGACCAACAAGAGGAGGAGGAATAATTAGAAATAATATAAGAAATATTTTGTCTCATTACGCTTTGATAAGTGGAATTAAGATAAATAATGAAGTTGAAGCTTGAGTGGCTTTAGAAGGGTTAAAAATATGCAAAAAAATAAAATGGAATAGAGTGTGGATAGAAGGTGAATCACTCATAGTAATAAATGAAATTTTGATAAAAGCAAAGGCTCCATGGAACATACAAGAGATAATTGTGGAAATTCAAGATCTTGGTAAAGATTTTGAAGAAATCAGGTTTACACATACATTAAGAGAAGGAAACAAATGTGCAAATAGGCTAGCCAATAGAGGGGTTTTAATTGAGGATCATGAAATTAAATTCTCTTTTTCATGGTTAGAGGAAGTAGTAAGTTTATATGAAGTTGACAAGAAAATGTTGATTTCCTAAATCAAATAATGATTAAGATTTTATTTAATATTTTCCATTGGTAATATTTGCTTTATCTTATAACATTAATGTGTTTTTATATAAAAAATTTATTAATAATTTTGTGGTTGCATTTGTGTTTTAGGAAGGAAACTAGAAATCCAAATTTGGTAAAGCAAACTATGATAGTGTGATGTTTTGAAAATATTACTCTACTAAGATGCAATGCATAGATAATAGGGGTGAAGTTTGTGTATTTTGAAGGTTGTTATAGGAAAATATCAAGAAGGATGCTAAATTTTAGAATATTTGTATTCACACAAAAAATTGAAAAGATCTAGAAAATAAAAATCAATAATTGAGATATTTTATGTAAAATGATGTAGGTTTCTAGCTATAACATCTTAATTGAGATGATAAGTGAATCTATTAAGAAAATCTCAAGCTCTAAAGAAGAGAATTGTATTTTTTCAAGGGTGGGGGACTCGAGTACAACCCCTTATCTAGAAAAAAAAAAGGGCATTGATGGTGAAAAAGATCTTGGACTTTATAGTATTAACTAATTCTCTAGTAAATTTATCATAGCATGGTAATATTAATTTAAAATACATGTTCTAAATAAATGAGGGATGAACCAAATAAAAGTATCATCAATGAATTTGAGAGACGATTCAAAGGGGTCAATTGTTGCAACTTGAATCTGTTTGATTTTTCCTTCCTTTTTTTCCTTTGAAAAGGATCACCCCAATGCCTAAGAAAGAATAATAAATAGATAAGGAGGTAGTAAACCATGTAAAAAGAGTCTATGAGATGATTTAAATAATTTATCAAGGGATTGGTTGATGAAAAGAGAATATATTGGAGTGCTTTTTGGATGTGTACCAAAAATACTAGATTTGTTTTTTTGGTAGTTGCTAGATACATGTTGAGATGTTATTGGTTGGTTGCCTAAACATGGGTGGGAAAACCCTAAACATGGTACCTCCACATGTGTATTTATTTTTATAGATGCAACTCTATATATGTATGTGTGAAGAACCACGAAAGACACACATCTCTCAAATGTAATGTTGAATGTATTGTGAATGAAGTTCTTCTTCAATTTTTTTTTGTGCTCTATTTCATGTCGTGTATAAATGTTTACTGGTAAATCATTCTTTTGTTTATTTTTAGTTGCTTATTAGTTGCACATTATTTTCTTCATTATATGAGTTTATTTAATCCTTTATTTGTTATGGAGTTATTTGGCTACACATTCTGCTATGCCAACAATGCTATAACAAAATCTAATCCATTCACACTAAATTTGATCAAAACCATTTTTTTGTGTCAATCATGTAGAAAACTCTAACAAACCCTATCATATGCTTTTTTCATATCGAACTTCGTATGCATACATAGTTTTTCATGGAAAGAAGAGAATATATAACCTCTTACACAATGATTACACATTCAAGAATTTATTTACCACAAGAATCATCTTGTTGAGATAACATAATCTATAGTATTTTTAATCTATTTTCCATAAATTTTGAATTTTTTGCGTAAAAGAGTGTATTTTACTAAACTCAATACAATGACACAATGCATTTGTTCATACATTTATTACAATTAAGTCCTGTATGGTTTTATTTGAATAAAAAAATAATGGAAAACCTAACAAATAACTTCCCGTAAATTACCATATAAGGTAATACTATATCTAATAAGTAGAACTCTTTTATATAGAGCTTCCCAACATATAATACATTTTATAACATTGATATTCAAATTATAACCTAAAAAAAGTAGCCTAAAAATAATATTAAGAGTTATTAGATAAAAAGTATTAAGAACTTTTGCCTTACCTTTCTAGAGAACAATAGAATAAAGGTGGCATTGATCTCATTTATTGTAGCTTTTATTTTCCTATTAAATTACAATCAATATATCAACCAATATATCACTCTTCAAGAAATCCTAAATTTTTTTAATGAGAATTCAAAAAATTCCATTAAGGCTAGGTGCCTTGCTAGGGTGGAAAGAGGAAACTATCTCTTGTAGCTCCTCCATAGAAATCTTCCTCATCATGGGTTTATTATTTCTTTGTATAATAAAAAATGGAATGTTTTGCAAAATCTTACCTTAAGATTCCTTATTTTTCTTGACGTTTGATAGAATATATTTGAAATAATCAATTACTTCCTTCGTAATATAATTTTTTTACTCAATACTCCTTTACATTTGGAGTTGAAGTATTTTTTATTTGATGAAAAGAAAAGTATGTTTCAGTTGTAGCATGGAAAAATGGTATTTTTGTCTCCTTTCAATATCCATCTCTCCCTCAATTTTTGGGACCAAAATGATTTTTCCTTTCTTATGATAATCAAAAGGCAATTATTTTCCTTACACATGATAACCCAATGGTTAAGTTGGAGCTATCCCCATGAAAACTTGAATATTTATGGATTCTTGCTTTTTTCTAGATGGATTATTAGTTGCTTTGTTGTTTTCATAGGACGAGTAGGTTTTGGAATGGTTTTTATAGCATAGGCTTTATGGGGTGTGCTTCCATACCACCCATTTTTTTGTGAATAGTGTACTCTTATTATTTGTTTTAATAATATCAAGTCACTTTCATAAAAAAAGTAATTATTTTTCTTTCACATGATTATCTTGGTCCATTCCATTGATTTTAAATTTAATATTCTCTTTTTCATTAAATATGTTACCAAAATAATTGGCATTCCAAACATTCATTTTTTTATTTAAATATTTCATATTTAAATAAATATGTATATTCATGATCTTCAAATATTGTTTTACACCAGCATAACATAATTACCTAGAAGAAATGAGAGTCCTTGAGCCATATATATTGAAATCAAAATGGTTTTGGATGATTATTATTTAGATCATATATCAAGATAATGGTATTGTTATTTCATCCTACTCATAATATAATGTCTGAAGATATTATATACTATGTTTACAACCATATATTAGATAACACATATTTGTCTAGTTTTTTTGGTATATGAATTTCTCCAATGTGTTTATTGTTGATTGTCTATTTGTTTCATGTTCAAGGTCAATATTGGATAGGCCTAAGGGAAATTATTGTACAATGTATTGAATTTATTATATTATTTTATTATGTAAGCCCTACGAGTCATGGTTAATATTGTTATGGTTAAACCCACCTTATAAAATTGTAATTAACCTTAAAGCCTTTCTTGTTATATTGGCTTAAGGTTAAGTTAATTTATGTATTTGGGATTTTTAACTTGGTGTAAATACCCCCCCTCACAACTACATTTGTATCATTAGAGTGTTGTGAATCTTATCAACAAATAATAGAGTGATTATTTATGGTGCCTAATAGCACTTCCCAATCTTGATGTCTCTTTTCTTTTATTTCATCATTTTATACTTTTTGTATAATATTTGAGTGGATGGTTTGATTTAGTATACTTTTATTAATATTCTAAATTATAATATTGTATTAGAGCAAGTATGGAGCAACATCACTTGGTTATGCCAAAAGTTAATCTAGAGCATTTGATTCTTCTTCTAATATCTAGTATGAATTATTTCTCAAATTTTCATTTGTATTTTTTTGTAGAAGATATCAAGAGGAAATTCTCTTCCATGACATACTGCTCATTTATTCATGAATCATTAAAAATATTTGTATACTTCATGTTAGAGAATATTCTATTATTTGATGGAAATGAAAATGTACCTCATGGTCTAATTATAAATATTAGAATAGAGTGTGAGTCTATATTTTAGATGTGTAATTTATATTTTCCCTTATGTATATATCTATGTGTAAGATGTACACAAGTGTCATGTAACAATGTGTGCAAGTGTCCTAGAGTAAAGTGTGCATGTAGGATTGTGCAAGTAAATAGGATTTCAAGAGTCATGTATACAAGTGGCAAGATGTGAAGCCAACGGACATGAGAGATTTCTCTTATGTATGGAATAAGAAAAGGTTGCACATCCTCGATATGTGAGGAGTGCAATAGTCAAGTATTGAAGAGTCACCTTTAAAAGGTTATATTATGGATTTAAAGCTCTATGTATTGTATTGAATAATCATATAATATTGAATATTTTAATAGAAGACTCATAAGAGAATATTAAATCTTGTATGCAATATTTTGAGCAATTATATTGTAAGTTTGCTTATGCATATTATCATTGATATTGGTCATTTTATTCATATTATTATTATTTTCATGAATGTTATGTTCATTGATTTTGGTCATTTAATATATTGATTGCTCTTATATTTGAGTCTACTCAAGATCTTGAATATTGGGACCTAAGATAATTTGGCTAAAAATCCAGATGTGCAATCAGAGCTACTTCGAGTAGTCTCTAAAGCTAGCACCAGATCTTTTTGGTGTGAATATTTTTGAAGAATTGTTTTAAAGAATTTTTTTAGGACAAAATCTAGTATTAGAGAAGAGAACTCTAGTGCTAATTTGGATAGAGCCACGTAAAAGAAATGTAGGATCATATTTATTGATTATTGCAAATCAAGAGTTTACAAATTGTTAAAAGAAAATATTATTGAGAAAATATTTGAGCTAGATAGGACAAAGTCCAACATTGATAAGCTAAATATTTGAGTTGGATAGGACAAAGTCTAGCATTGATAAACTAAATATTTGAGATAGATAGGATAGAGTTCAGAATCAATAAGCCAAATATTTGAGCTTGAGAAAGAGGTGGACGAATGTTGTAAATTTTGTCGAGATAAAGCATTAAATTTTTTTGGAAGAGAGATGCTCTTATTGGAACTTTGGCTACCAATATGGAGTTATAATAGACTAGAATAGACAACAAACTAGAGTAGCATCTCAAGGAAAACTAGAGCAATATGGTGAGTAGAAAGGACTAAAGCAAACATCAAAGGATATATAACCTAGTGTGCTAAAAGCTTGAGCATTTGAATATGTTTAGAAGATTGATCACCTTGTGAAAATGTCCAATAAACTAAGCACCTATTGAATACGTTCAAAATTTTGAGCACCTGATTGAGCATAACAAACTAATGAATTTGGTATAACAAGAACAAACTAGAGAGTAGAGATAGAATAGAAGCATCAAGGTAAGATAGTGAGGATGTTAGGTCTAAAATATCTCAAGAGAACATAACCTGAGTTTAATGGTTTCTAAAGGAGAAGCTTGGACTTGCCATAAGGAATTGATGATAATATTAGAATAACCTCCATTGCCATGATTACCATGTGGATATTGCATGCACCAAGGTACGTAATAATATTTCTTCCATATTTTGAATTTATGAGCACACATTTTTGACTTTAGTAATTTGGACATTGAGTTATACTAAAGTTAAATTTTTGCCATATTAGTTGGGAGTATTGAAAAAGCATTTGGGAGCTATAAGGGAAATTCAAAAAATGATAGAACATTGAAAATTGAACATTTTATATTTGCAAATTGATTTTACAATTTGATTTCATAAAATTGATTTTTAAAAAGTTGAAAATTAATTGATTAATTAAATTTTGGAGAGAAGAAATTCTACTTCAAAAATAAATTTGATTTTTGAAAATTTTGAAATATTTGATTGATTGAAAATTTTGTAGATTAAATTTATTTATTTAGGAGACAAGGTTTTCTACTTCAAATAAATTAAATTAAAAATTTAAGTATTGATTATTGAATTTGCAAATTTTAGATTGAAGAATTTTTTTGAGAAATTTGAATTTTGAAAAATAATTGTTTTTATTTAAAACTTTGGAGAAATAAGGTTTTCTAGTCCAAAGGAATTAAAAAAATTGGTTTTTTTTTGTATATATGAAGAAATACATAGATGGAAAATAAGAATGAATGCACCAAGATAATTTTTTGAATTCAAAGGACCAAATCATAGAAGAAAATTTCAAAATATTTATCAAAGATGTGAAATAATATCACTTGAATCTCATCAAAATATGCAAAGAGAAAAAGATGCTTGGTATATAGATTCAAGTGCCAACCATCATATGATTGGAAATTTGTATTGGTTTGAATATTTAGAAATCAAACATAATATTCCACTAAAAATTGCAAATGATAAGATTTATCATGTTCAAGGAGCTAAAAAAATTATACCTAGCATACCATTTTTAGATTTTATGCTAGATGATGTTTTGTATGCTCTAGAATTAGCAAATCATACTATCTTAGTTTCTCAATTGGTTGAGAAAGGAAGACTAGTGGAATTCAAATATATAAAAGAAAACATGAAATGTGTCATAAAGAATCAAAATAAAATAGAGGCTATAGGTTCCATCAAGAATGAAATATTTTCTTTAGACACAATGGGATTTTTAGAAGAAATATTAAATCATATTTTACCTCAAGAAAGGATTAATGATAAATTGTTTGATTTCTCCAAAAGATAGGAAACAAGAAGATGGATTGAGCACAGTCCAAGATTGTCTAGCACAGACAATAGATAGAGGTAGTGGATGAACACAAGGCACAATATGAAGACAAATATTGAAGACTAAAGTCTTCAATAACCAAATAATGTAATACATGGGGTGTTTGAGAATATTACATTATTTGGTATAAATGTAAATGTACTGTTGGCATTTTTGCCACATTTATTGTTATTATTAATTATTAATGCTTAAATTGTTGGCCCAAAGCGGTTTTGTGAGTTCCGAGGAGGTTTTTCCGATTTTCGAAGATTAAATGCTGCCCCGAATTAAATGCTTTGCGGATTTTCAATGCGGTCAAGGTCGAAGAGCACCCAGGCCACCAAAATTAAATATTTTCTTGGTTCGAAACTTCTGGTCGTGGATCATTTTAACGGTTTTTCATGCACATGTTTAAAAAACAAATTTAATGAAGGTGGTTCTTCGAAGTTGACATGTACATTGCATTCAATTTTGTGGGTCTCCAAGGCTGCAATTAAGGGGATCGTGTGCATAATTTCCAATGCATAATTGTAGATCACAAGGAAGTCGGTTTCAAATATTTAATGTTGCAAAGAGGACGGCCCTCTATAAAAACCAATGTAAGCTTCATTTGAAAGGGTGGTTGGAGAGTTCTCTGCTAGAAAGCTGGAATTGTATCTGCAGGAATAAAAGTATTGGCTTGATTTTCAGCAACGGTTGTATGAGTGATTTTCTTTTACGTCAGGTTGCATTTCTTATAGTATTCGTATTTCTTAATGGTTGTTGTATTTAAATTCTGCATCTTGGATTTAAGTGCTACCGTGAGAGTATGATTTCTGGAGTGTAATATTGGAGAGATTTGCTACATACAGTTGTGTGAGAATTGAGCTGACTTCTTATGTTACTTGCTGTTGTCGCATTTTTAAGTTTCCTGCTGTTATCTTCCGATCCCATCACTTCGGCCTGTGGCCATATTTCCCATTTCTTTCTGCAACTTTTGATTTCTTTCCAGCAACCCTTATCTTTAACCAAAAATTTAGAATAGTAAAGGGAACCAGCCCACTCTGGAGATTGGTCTGGAAGCCATTTCTTGCTTCCAGCCTTTCAATGTTGGCCAGGTCTAGGGTGCACTTGTAAAATCCTTTCCTGTGGCAGATTTTGGACCAACAGTTTTTGGCACGCCCGGTGGGACAGACTTCTTCTGTCTCAAAAGATCCACATTTTTTTTTTAACACCCGGAGGTCTCAAGATTTTTGATGAGCTGTCTTGGCCTCACAGCGGAGATTTGTAAGTTCATCTGGCGACTTTGCTGAGTTGAAGATCCGAATTTCTTGATCGTGGACGCCTATTTTTTTTAAAGTTCAAAGAATGTTCATCTGGCGACTCTGACTTAATGGCGATAGCCGTGATCCCGCAGACCACTGCCACAAAGGCGAGGGTTTTTCCTAGATGGGATGATCCTGGCCCTCTGAATCTCCAAATTCGGCATGAAATTCCCAAAGGTGCCTTGAAGGCCCTGGCAAAATATGATGGTACCGAAGGCATGGCTCTGGCGCATGTTGAAGATATTGCTACTTTGTCAATGATCCATGTCATAAATCATGAGGATATCATGATCAGACTTTTGGTTCAGTCTTTGGAAGGAAGGGCATTGCGGTGGTACAGACTGCTCAGGCGTCAAAGCATCAGCTCATGGGATGATCTAGCGGGAGCACTAATCAGAAGATTTGACGAAGATCCCTTTTACAGTTCTTTGGATCTCTATCAGTTTTTAATGTACATCAAGAGAGCACCTCTAGAGAGCATCACGGACTTCAATGTCCGATTCTTGAGAAGCTGGAAGAGAATTCCAGAAAAGATCCGACCATCACCCACCCAAGCCCACCTCTTCTATGTTCGAGCTTTCCATTCTGACATAGGCCTCCTCTTGTTGCAATCAGGTGAACAAAGGTTCCCGCAAATCTTTGAGGAAGCAGTGCGAGCGGAACGACTTTTGCTCTTATCAAGAAAATTACCGTGGGGAGAAACTCCATCACTTTCTCCGATAGTTGCTTGCTCCTGTCTATCCCGTGCGGTATTTTTCATGCCAGATCCCTTATACTGAGCGAGAAACCTGAGATGCAGTTGTGTGGAGCTCAAGGGACAGATCTCATCCAAAGCCAAGGATTGGACTATGCAAGAAATTTCTTGGCAATGAACAATATGGTTGCTTGGAGTTTTCATAAGGAGATGGATCCGAAAGGATATAAGCGAAGAAGAAGAAATTCAAGTGGCAGAACCTGAGCACAAGGAGGTCACATCTTTGCACCCTGTTTGTATCCCGGGGCACGACATACAAGCATTTAGTCAGAACCTGTTAAATATGTCAGATCAACAGGTAGAGTCTGCAGAGATCTGAAGAAAGGACTGTTGTTTGGACAATTTCTGTGATCAGATCCAAGAGTTGGAGGAACTTGTTCTCAGTCCACACTCAAAGAACTCTTCAAGATGGTGGGGTTTCTTTTCTGCATTATTTGTAAATTGTGTCGGTACTGGTATACAGCATGATAACTTGCCAGTGTCTGAAACATGGAGAACTTCAGGAAGAAGCCAGCCCAATTTCAAGGACCGACTTAAGTATGATCAGATATGGTCGGGACATTGCAGATTTATCGGATAACCCTACGAGACTAGGTGTCTGGTGGCGACATGCCAATCATGTCGTGAACTATTGTATATAATATTTAAAAAAAAAAAATAGAAAGAGTAGAAAAAAAAAAAAAAGAGGTATTGTTTTTATTTATTCATCTCGGCTCTTGTTGCTGCGAGCCGTAGATGCTTGTTTTTCCTTTGTTTTTCTCCTCCCAGCAGTTGGTGGCTTTCTAGCAATTTCTTCTTTCTCCTCTCCTTTTCTTCCTTTCCCTTCTTCATCTTCCTTCTTTTACTTCTTTTTCTTCTACAGTTAAGAAACAAGCCACGACTGTTGTTTCTTTTCCCCATTCCTATTATTCCCGTTCCTTCTTATCCCTTTCCTCTAAGTTCTATCATTTTATGCATTTATTTTACTGAGTCTAGTTCATTTTCATTCCACACTTTTCATACTTCCATTTCCATTCCATCCGTTCATTCACTTTCATTCCATCCATTGTAGATGGTAGTACAGCAGCATTCTGTTACTGACTACCACATTATTTTTCTTCATTTCATCCATTTCATCATATTACCATTCCATTTGCATTTCACCGCTTGCGCATCCGTGGGATCTCATTCCATTCATTTCCATTCCATGTTCGATTTCAGCCAAATGCGATTTCTTTAACTTTCAATCATTCGAGCAAAAGTTTCTATTGCGGCGAGTTCCACGAGATGTACCACGACGAGTCGACTTTAAGTTTTCTTGACTCCGAGCCCAATGGATTCAGGCTTGGATTCTTGCATACAGCGAGTTGTATACCCGCGAGCTGCCAAGAATGTTGGCATTTTTGCCACATTTATTGTTATTATTAATTATTAATGCTTAAATTGTTGGCCCAAAGCGGTTTTGTGAGTTTCGAGGAGGTTTTTCGATTTTCGAAGATTAAATGCTGCCCCGAATTAAATGCTTTGCGGATTTTCAATGCGGTCAAGGTCGAAGAGCACCCAGGCCACCAAAATTAAAGATTTTCTTGGTTCGAAACTGCTGGTCGTGGATCATTTTAACGGTTTTTCATGCACATGTTTAAAAAACAAATTTAATGAAGGTGGTTCTTCGAAGCCGACATGTACATTGCATTCAATTTTGTGGGTCTCCAAGGCTGCAATTAAGGGGATCGTGTGCATAATTTCCAATGCATAATTGTAGATCACAAGGAAGTCGGTTTCAAATATTTAATGCTATAAAGAGGACGGCCCTCTATAAAAACCAATGTAAGCTTCATTTGAAAGGGTGGTTGGAGAGTTCTCTGCTAGAAAGTGGAATTGTATCTGTAGGAATAAAAGTATTGGCTTCAGATTTTCAGCAACGGTTGTATGAGTGATTTTCTTTTCTATCGAGGTTGCATTTCTTATAGTATTCGTATTTCTTAATGGTTGTTGTATTTAAATTCTGCATCTTGGATTTAAGTGCTGCCGTGAGAGTATGATTTTTGGAGTGTAATATTGGAGAGATTTGCTACATACAGTTGTGTGAGAATTGAGTGACTTCTTATGTTACTTCTTGTTGTCGCATTTTTAAGTTTCCTGTTTGTTATCTTCCGATCCCATCACTTCGGCCTGTGGCCATATTTCCCATTTCTTTACGTAACCTTTTCAATTTCTTTCCAGTAACCCTTATCTTTAACCAAGAATTTAGAATAGTAAAGGGAACCAGCCCACTCTGGAGATTGGTCTGGAAGCCATTTCTTGGTTCCAACCTTTCAATGTTGGCCAGGTCTAGGGTGCACTTGTAAAATCCTTTCCTGTGGCAGATTTTGGACCAATAGTACCTTATGATAAAATTATAAATATTAGAATAGAGTGTTCGTCTATAGTTTATATGTGTGATTAATATTTCCCCTTATACATGTCTATGTGTAGGACATGCACAAGTGTCATGTAACAATATGTGCAAGTGTATAGAGTGAGAAAGTGTGCATGTAGGAGTGTGCAAGTGTCATAAAGTGTGTAAGTAAATATAATTAAGAGTCATGTATACAAGTGGTAATATGTGAAGCCAAGGGACATGAGAGATTTGTCTTATGTATGGAATAGAAAAGGTTGCATCTCCTAGATATGTGAGGAGTGCAATAGTCAAGTATTGAAGAGTCATATTTCTAAGGTTATATTATGGAGACAAAACTCCATGTATTGTATCAAAGAATCATTTTATATTGAAGATTGTAATAAAATACTCACAAGATAATATTGAAGCTTGTATGCAATATTTTTGAGCAATTATATTGTAAGTTTGCTTATGCATATTGTCATTGATATTGGCCATTTTATTCATATTATTGTTATTTTCATGAATATTATGTTCATTGATTTTGGTGATTTAATATATTTATTGCTCTTATATTTGAGTCTACTCAAGCTTCTAAATATTGGTACCTATGACAATCTAGCTAAAAAGCCAACACTTCATTCTTTTTGAGGTAACCCTAAATGTTTGCTTGCAAATATGATTATTTTTGTGTAAAAAAGAGAATACTTTTGTTTCTTTCCTTTTGATGTCAATTTTTGAGTTTGAATTATGTGTAATTACACATGCACTTATTTTCATATGCACGACTTCATTATATATATTTAAAAACATAGTCATGGTGAATTCTATTTATTAATTTAGAGAAAGTAGGTGTGGATACCATCATGGCACTATTTTGATGGTTAGGTAGAGCAAATATAGGCCTTATAACAAGGAGGGTTATAGGTTTGAGCCTTACACATTACCTCTTTGGTACAAAATAAATAAATACTATGAATACATGTCATTGCATAGGGAATATTGCTTTTTTGGATGCTATGCCCAATGGATTTGAAGAAATCATGGGCATATCTCATCATGCAAGAGGCTCTATCCTATTAGAAGGTGCACCTTTACTTAGGCATAGGTAACTTAGAGGAACCTGATTTGAGTTTGGGTGGGACATGATATTTTTAGTTTGAATCTTATTTCCAAAGGCTTAGAGATAATTTTGCTTGGTTGACTAGTTTCCTTCTATATGTGTAAGGAAAGAGCATTGGTGAGAGCCATGGTGTTATTAGGTTAGCATCTAGGGTTCAATTTCTACTCTTATTTTTTTTAAAGAAACTTGAATGAGTAGCCTTCTTGTCCAATGTGGCACTCACATGTGCCACTTAAATTAATATTAAATGTATTTATATTAACCCATACAATTAGAAGAAACTAAGTGTGAAGTCATAGAAGTCTAGATGTGTTGAAGTGGTGAATGATAAGTGAAATACATTAGTGAATAGTAGATCAATAAGTGGAAGCAAACAATTGAATATTGCTTCTTTAAGGTTTAGAGCTTTAACTTTTTATTTTTAGAGGTTCATTAGGAAAATAATTTTTGAAGGCACATTTACATATGGAAGCATTTTAAGAATTTTTTTTAAATCATGTGATTTTTTGAGCTCTATACACTTGCAACATTAGTTTAAGGACCTGCAATAATGTTATGGGTAAGATTGTGTAAGATGGATCACTAATCCTTAGTGACTCACCTTAATGGGTGAAACTGCAACTTTTGGTCAACTCAAGTGATTGGTCTATTATATAATAAGAATATTTAGTACATATTTCAAGAATATAAAGCATCATCCCTTGATGAAGAAACTCACCATAAAATGGAAGAAGTTCTTGGTCTATTTTCCTAGTTGATTGAATTAAAGTCATTTTTTTCACATCAAAGAGGAGAGTGAACCTATAAAGGTATGGTCAAAATTACATGATTTATTTAGAAAAAATAATATTACTTAAGTAATTTGCTTGGAATTAGAACTTTCTTCCTTCAAATTGGCTAAGTTTGATAACATTGAGGGCCATACTGCAAGATTCAAGGTATTAAGAATATATATTGCATATTCTAGGGGAAAAAAGAAAGATGATGCTAAATGTGTGAATATTGTACCTGCTAATCTCTCAAATATCATGGCTCATATAATTTCTATATTTTTTGGACTATCAAATTTTTTTACTCTTGACCAAATTTTCTCTCTCCTAATTCATTTGGTGGTAATAAGGAATAACTAGCACTTCATAAATATAGGTTCATGCAAATGAATTCAAACCTAAGAAGGGTAATACCTAGGGGTACAAGTGTTAGGATAAGTATTCAAAGAATTCAAAGACCATTTGTGGATACTACAAGAGGGAAGGACAAACAACAAAAAAATGCTTATTAAAATTGCAAGGGATTGAATTTGAGTTTCTAAAGATTAGTGGACATCTTCTATATGGTGAGGGGGATTCTAAATGATCTACCTCAACTATAGAGTTCCATTAGAGAATCCATTATGGGGGAAGATATTATTGTCACTAATGCCTTTTATCTTAGGCTCCTCAGTTAATATTATAAGGGGTGTTGAAAGTGTAGTATGATTCATAGCCAACGTCAATATTGTATGATATAATATTGGATAATATAAAGGGAACTCATTGTATAATGTATTGAATTTATTGCAATATTTTATTATGTAGGCTTATGGGTCATAGTTAATATTGTTATATTTAAATCCACCTTATAAACCTGTAATTAACCTTAAATCCTTTCTTGTTATGCTGATTTAAGATTAAGTCCATTTATGTATTTGGGATTTTGTTATTGGTATAAATACCCCTACTACTCCTTCATTTTATCATTCAATTGTTGTGAATATTATCTGCAGATAATACTAAGATTGTTTATGGTGCCTATGAGCACTCCCTAATATTTGTCTTTTTTGTTTTCTTTTGTGCTTTCATACTTTCTACATAAAATTCAAGTTGATGGATTGCTTATTTTTTTTTGGAGAATAATATGTATTTCAACATTTTTTGTCCCATGTATATTGTAAGCTTAAAGAAATCACATCTAAAAGGCCACTTGAATTGACAAATGAAGTAATAGCCTTTATTCAAACAATTTTTGAGTATCACCATTCCTTTTTAAGGAGATATTACATTGTTTAAGTGCTCTAATAAGATTCCATAGATCACAATAATGAATCATTGTTGAAATTGAGATATTTATCCTTAACATCTTTCCAAGAAGTACCTATAATTGGAGCATATATATTTATAACCATAACTTTGATATTCTCTCTTTCCTACAAAATGGACTAGTAACCAAATCACATTTTTTTATAGCAATTATTTATCTCATTTGTGTGTGTCCCATCTTGTTGCAGTAAATCATGAAGTTCTTATAGTAAAAATTTCTAGATCTTCTATCTTCTAAATATTTTTGAATAGATCCTTACATTCATTATTGCTTATTTTTTGTTTCTTGTATTAAAATAAAATCATGACTATAATAATGTATTAATTTCCTAAAGCCTCTATTTTTAGGGGTTTTAGTCATACCCTTAATATTCCAAGATACATTTTTATCATCACTTTTCATTTGTATGCATTGGCTTAGCCTTATTTCTTTTAAATATTAGTGATATTTTATTTTATCTTCTCATATAAATACCATGTGAGTTTCTTTTACTCTTTTTCTTGTTTTAAATATGTTTCTATTCTTTCTCCATTACAATCAAGGGTTTACTATTCATCAATCTCTTCAATTTTTCCATACTTCTCATAATAAGATTTATCATCTAGAGGTTTATGCTACCCTAGAAAATATGATTTGCAAGAAATAGCCCTAGGAAAATCCTACATAGTAATTACTTTCTTATGCAGTACCCAAACACTAAATTACCATGGTTATCCTCATTTTCTTTTATTATACTACTCTAGAAACCCTAAAGTGTAATGGATAGACTTACATTAATTTTATTTTTAATTATAAGAAGATTTTATACTATTTGAGGAAAATAAAGACAATTAATCTATACTAAACTTGGTCTCTTATGTTTTTTTTTTAAATTTTTCTATGCATCTTCCTTCCTTCATACCTTTAATTCCTTTTGAGTTTGAACTTGCATATTGTACTTCTTTATCTCTTGTATCCTTATTTGTTTCTTGTGATGGTTGATTTAAGTGAACCATGATAGCCTTCACCATCTATTAGAGAGGTTTTCTCTTTCTCTATTTTTTTGTCTCTTTCTCTATTTTTTTCACTTTGTAAACTCTTGCCATATTTTTAATCTTATAATATTTATGACATCATAATGCAATTTTTACATAATCCACTTATTGATTCCATATTCTTTTGATTCATATTCAATTTTAATAGATTGTGGCAAAGGTTTTGAAATATCAATTAAAATACATACATATATTTATAACATGTTTCCATTCATTAATTGTTGGTCTCTTTAAGATAAACTTCCTTGAAATATTATTGAATTTTTTCAATCAATGATACCATAGAAATTATAAGACGGATAACATTTCATTCTTAGAATGGATTATGTAAACATCACATTCTTAGCAAATGGTTGGGAGATTTGATTTTTGTATGACAGTCAAAGTCATTAGTATGGATTATGTGAGTTGGGAGATTTGATTTTTCTAACAAATTATGATTATGATTTCAAAATATAATCTTTAATATGAATACGGTCAATTTAACTCTATCCAAATAAAGGTTTGTATCCAGCTCAATCCATCGTGCCATTCATGATTGCCGACCACCATTGGGATACCCCATGGAAAACGACAAGACAATCAATAGGAATAGAATGGTATAACAATATTGGAGTGTCGGCGTTTCGCTTTAGCCGGACGTTTCCTTTTAAAAACAATGAGATAAAATAATCAGGCAGTAAATCGAATGAGATTCCAATTATAAACGATCGATAAATAAATAAACGGAGAATGAGACCACGAACATAGATCGTTTTCAAGAACGATGCGGATACAAATATAAAGAGCCAATAAGTTTTGGCTTTTTTCAAATCCGTATGTATGTTTTTGTTTGTGCAGAAGTATTAAACCCCGTGCTCTGAATAGGTATTGTGAACAATACCTATTATAGAATAAATGTTACTGGGAGCAGAGGCTACTCCCTATTTAATAATAGTATTAATAGTGAAAAGTACTCTAGATCTAGATGTAACCAACTCCTTAAATCTACTGGCACCTCCTTCAAAAAAAACCTACTGGCACCTTATGATGGCCGAGCTGGAAGTCCGTACGCAATTTTCAGACACCTCAATAATTTTTTTATTTTGAAATGTATGCTCCACATAAATACTGATGTACAGTAAAGCTGAGTCAAGGCGCGTATCTGCAAACGCGTGCATCCCTGTAAACTTTTCCAGGCCTACAAAAATATCGTTCCTCCGGCGCACAGTGAATATCCTCTGAACAGATGCACATCCCTTCCAAAGCACAACCCTTCTTGGCTATAACCACTCCTTCTTTCCCTATTCCCAGCACGCTGTCTGTCCACTCGCTGGAAAAAAGTCCATCGCGATCGTATTTGGATTTGGCTCTCAAAAATTTCGCCGCTTTGCTGTATTTTTTCATAACGCCATCGAAAGCAAGATTTCTGTTTTTTCCCCAGTGAGGAAGACCACCATATTTGAGCAGAGCTATTTGTTCGATCTCTTCTAGCACGTCTTCATACAGTCGGGGCGTGTTCGGGTCTCTTGCACGATAGTAAGTAAAATCGATATCCACGGCATCCTCCTGTTTACCCAAATAAGCAGTGGAGGCCTTGACATAGCGCATCAGAAACCCATTGTACAATTCGGTGCCACAGAGGCTAGTGGGAAACATGTCTCTCAATTTCTTCACGTCTAGCAAAAAGTTTGTGATGTTTGAAAGCCCGATGCTCACGGCGGTCTGATGGAAGAATTCCCCGCGAGCGCGGGGATCCCAGGGGCACGCTGTCAGCAATACATTCTCTTTGCTTTGGAGGCAGGACCCAGAAGCTTGAAGCTTGTTTTGGTATCCAACCACGGGGTAATTCACGAAGCCCAGGTCGTTGTTTTTCAGTCCCATTGCCACGCCCAGAATAGCCGACACCTGTAGCGTTGACGAAATGCACTTCCACTTATCGTTCTTGCTGGCTTCTTGTCGCTCTTCTGTAAATAATTAACTTATGTTAGAACTGGGCCGATCAAAATTTATATTGAATGAAATTTTCATTACAGTGGAGTCTATGGCAGCAAATAAAGCAGAAATTGCCCGAGCCTTTCTTGATCACCGATCTCTCTTTCTTTTCAATTTTAGTATAGACAACTTATAGCGATTCAACTATCTTGAAAGGCACGTCTGTAATTAAAATATAAAGGGTGTCTGCGTTCCAAAATTGGTTAAAAGGATTGAGGGGTGCGCTTCTTTTATGTAAATCCTATTACAATACCTATGTTAAGAGATTCGTGACGGCACAAAAGTTTGAGAAACATAGTAACGTTGCTTATCAAACAACGAGGTAGTTGCAAATAATTTTAGGTATTATGATCATGTGTAATATTGGCGTCATGATATCGGGTTACCTCTTTCTCGCAGAGCGAGTAGAAGTGATGTGGATATAGGACGAAATCCAACAAAGTCATTGACGCCGTCTCCAGACGTATTCAGAGGGACCCGATTGTCCATCCTGTACACCACTTTACGCTGAGAAGGGTACCACGTCAGGTCTCCGAACTCGTGATTCATGCCAAATTGGACTATCTTGCTCTCGATGTCTGAATCACTTTTCACCATATTTATGATGGAACGCTTGAACATGGGTTGCAGTTGCAGGGTCACCTGGGCCAATGCAATTTTCAATTATTACTCCACACATTGTCTCTTCCAAAAGGATTTAGATACAATGATCCCATTGTTAATCATCATACCTGGGAAATGACCCCCATGACTCCAAGGGAAACTTTGGCTGCATCAAGGTCGGGGTCTGCACGCGTGAGCCTCACCACTTTGGCGTACCCTTCGTGTTTAGAAGCCGGGACTACCAATCTCATTCCAACCACGTACTCATGAACGGCACTGCCCTTCCCAAACAGAGAGCTTCCGTGAGCTCCAGTTCCCAGCATGCCTCCGACGGTAACCCCCAACCAGTAGGGTGAATGCGGCAATGCCAACCCTCTTTCGGCAGCCGCGTCGATCAACCCTTTGAGAGACAACCCGCTTTCCACCGTTATCGTCATGCCGGATTTGTTAAAGGAAGCAATGCGGTCGAGGTCACGGGTGCTGATGAGGAGGCCGGAGTCTCCACCGGGACAGACCAATTTGGGAATGCTGTGGGAGTAGCGCGTGACGACTCTCATCTTCTGCTTTTTCGCAGCTGCCAAGGCAACGGAAGCCACGAGCTCATCTTCCGTCGAAGGGAAAACGACACGCGCGGCACCGCAAGTGCTCCGGTCGGGGAAGGCGCCGTAACCGTTTGAGACGGTACAGTTGCTCAGTTCGCTGGCATACGACACAACGGGAGCGGGAGGGCTGGATTTCGTTACAGGAAACATGGAGCATAAAAGCACGACGAATAAATAGCAAGTTGGATCGATTTTCATCTTCTGTGTTGAATACGTCCTTTCAATCTCCATGACTCCTTCCTTTGGATTTGAAACAGAAACCTGATCAGATCCTTGCAGTGCCGGTTTTGGAAGGGCCCTTTTCCTCCTGAGGCCAACACCGATTTGTAAAGAGTGTACTTATGAAGAAAATTGTGGGCATAGATTGTACATCATGAGACGTTATAAGACAATAGATTTGAGTAGCGAGAAGCTCAAGGATTCAACCGTGCCAGTTCGTCATGGTTGCGAGCTCACAGAGTATGATTTTATATTTGGATTTTATGGCGTTTTTTTTTAATTCTCTTAAAAAAACTTACATTAAAATCAAAGAATAACTTACATTAACAGTAAAGAATGTAACATATTTATAGGCCTTTAGTTTAACCGAGTCTCTCAAAGCAATAGTCTGTCATAAATTATAAGTTATAATATATAAACAAATAAGAATGGCTAGTACGCAAAACAACATTCAGCTTGCATTTATTATTTTGATTAGAATTTCGTCTGTCATTAATTATAAGTTGTAATATATAAACAAATAAGAATGGCTAATACGCAAAACAACATTCAGCTTGCATTTCTTATTTTGATTAGAATTTTGGTAAATTTAAATTTTAGGCCATTTGTAGAAGATCAATATAATAAGGTCATTTTTTAACATTTTGTTTTCAAAAATGGAGTTTTAGGGTGGCATTATATTGTTTTATGTGGTTTTGGTTTAATTTTGCAATATCATATTTATTATGGATTTTTTATGAGGTATCCAAAAACTTAGTTTTAATTATAAACTCTGTACAGCTAAAAAAATGTTAAACGTAACATGGAAGGATGGAGCCTCAGCAAACAAAAACATGTTTTTTACTTTCCAAATAAGTCGACTTTCAAAAAGTCTTATATTATAAGAAGAGTAACACAAGTGAAAACAAAAAGAGTAAGAAAAGATCAGCTAACAATTGCTAGGCTCATTTAATATAAAAGACAAAACTATCGGTTGATTTTTTCAATTCCCTAGCTGCTTTTTACTTAAGAGCCGTGTCAAATCTCTCTTTCTTTGCATGAAACGAAGAGTTGATTTTTTTAAAAGCCTTTTATCTCTTTTTATTTAAGAGTTGTGCTGTAAATGAGTTGTTGATATTTTTTCAAATTGGTATCAGACTTTAAGAGCCCTATCAAATGAAATAATAACTCTACCGACTGTGCATGAATTTAAGCAAAAACGTACTCTTAAAACGTGGAGCTGACGTGGAGGCAAACCAGGCTGTCATCATCTATCGTATTGCTTCATTTTATTGGTTAATTGGAGGAGATGATTTCGTCGGCTTATCGTAATGATTAAGCTTAGACTTTCGGTGAAGCAGATAGATGGCGAAAGGGCAATATATGGTGTAGACTTGTAGTCAAAGCTACCTTGCGTATTTTTCCTTCTGCACTGTTTTATGAGGCACTGGCAGTTGAAGGTTAGTGGCCTACTACAGAATTTGTAGTACCCATCAAAGCGTGCAATTTACACCATCATCGGTTCCGGAATACAACCTGGCGAAATAAAGGTATAATAATCCTGAGAAAACTACATCCACGATGCCCGCTCTATGTTGGACCCACGTCGACAGCGAAAGCAGGATGCCTCCACGTACTGTAATTGGTCAGGTAATGCTATTGTAAGCCCCCTGAGACTACATAAAGCACAAGAACTAAGAACGGACAATGTAATGCACCGTTTTCAAATTCACTAGTGTTGTACCATCAAATTCTCTTATCTTCCTTTTATTTCTCTTTTTCTTATCCTTTTTATAAACTAATGAACTCCTTTCCTATTTCACTTCAATTTCCACACTTCTTCTTATTCTCATTTCTTTCTCGCTATCATTTACAGCAACACTAATAATAATCACTTCACTTTATCTAATTTTTTTCATGGAAGCCAAAGGGTTCATTAAATTTAACTAAAGCCTTATAATAGAGAAGCCTCAAAAGGAAGTTAGGAGATTCATAGTAGAGATTAGAGACCCAAAATAAATATTTTTGCATATGGATGGTTACATTCAATATGAATATGGAAGTGGTCCTTGCATATGATTGAGTTGCCTAAGCTTTAAGGAGTTTTAAAACAAAAGCAAACTTATTACTTGGATACCACCAAAATCTCAACAATAACCATGGAAGCACTATTGCAACTACTTTTGTCCTAGTTATGCGATGACTTCATGGTTTATTGACTAATGTTGATGATACTAGTCTTCATCCCTCCATATGATTTTCAATGAGTCTTGTGGGCATTGTGTTTCTACAAGAGATGCAATAACATTAACAACTGATAGTGTTGAACAAAATTATATTAAATTCAACTCAATCTAAATCTAAATCCCATAAATAGAGGTTTGTTATTTCGAGGGATGAGCATAAGAACATGTCATTGGAAGGTAGCATCCTAGGTAGAGGTTTGTTATTATGAGGGATAAGCATAAGCACATGTCGTTGGAAGGTAGCAGTCTAGGCAGTGACTATGTGCATATTCTTCATCGACAATAATAGACAACCAAGTTTCTTTGTAATGAAGTAGGCCAACAAAAGTTATAAAGGTGTTAGACCTAAACCTTTTTTCTTGGTGAAAAAATTGATTCTTACAAAAATGTTGAATAAAAATAAAACTTTGATATATTAAATAAAAAATATAAAAAAATATGTAATCATTAAACTAAATTTAATGACTTATAGCTTATAGCTTCTTTATCTCATGCGTATATTAAAAATTGAAAAATTATTCCTACACCCAACCATCAACTATTCATATAATTTCAAACAATAGCATAATACTAATTTTATCCCTATTATTTAAAAAATGTAAAGGTAATCATGAACATAGCATTGCATTAAATGGAAGGTCATGGTAGCTTTTGTAAGAGCTTTAATATTGTGTAATATTTAACCATCCATAATTTATTAACACTATATGAATCCCATGACAATCTACCTGACATGAATTGCTTTTGAATATTTTGATTTCATTTTTCGATGTATGTGTGTCTTTCTATATTAAAATGAATATATTTGATGTGCCTAAGTTTGTGTTTTTTTTTTTTATATATATATAAGATATTTGTTGTCAATCATTTCATTAGATTTTTATAGTTTTTTAGCCTTTGGTGTAATGGAGTCAATATGTTATAATTTGGTTAGACTATTACCAATAGAGTCAGTTAATTTTAGATTTTCAAATACTTTCTTTTAGTGATTATCATAATTGTTCATTTTTTTGGTACTATTAAAATAAAGAGGGGTTTGATAGGAATCCCACAACCTATACAATAAAAATACCACCTATGTGAGCAAAAATAAAACTAGACACCCCACCGAACTAAAACAAATAAACAGAGACCATTTGGGAAAAATAGAAATAAAAATTGCACAAGATCCAAGACCCAAGAATAGAGGGGAGAACTGAGATGGTTCTACCCCATCATGCCCACCTCTTGAGCAACAATAGCAGTCAAACGTGAGACATCCTCGGAGAAACTCAATGCACTCTTAACAAGCTCCAAATATTTCTTTGTTTAATCTCAATAAGTTTTAGATTGTGAAATATGGAACTTTTTTTCCAAGGATGTCCTCTAGAGCATAAACATCATTGAACCACTTGTCCTGGACATCTAAAAACCGTTCAGGACAATAAGGGAGAGGACCAAAAATCCCCTGTCACCTTCAACAGTTGGATGGCCCAGAAGGAACCACTTGTCACCATCACAAAAATCCCTCGGATAGGTGTGAGGATGAACATGAAAAAACTAATTAATACTCTGCCATAGAGGTGAACCAACTCAAAGAAAGAGGAGGCTCAAAAATGCTCCCTGACCACCAAGGAAAATCATTATCAAGGAGCGCAAACCAATGGAGAGGGAAGGATAAAGCATCAGGAAGCTTCCAACAACAAAGAGAATAAATGTGCAACCTCCCAAATCAAGACAAAAAGGAAGCACAAAAAATATAATGATCTAACACGACCATACTCAAAGAAGTTTCCAAAATCCAACGCCTAACTAGGGAATCCCACCACACCACCAGGAGGGAAGCCGTTGGAGGAAATTTGAAATTTGAAAAGAGGTAAAGGCCCTTATAACACCACCAAGATTGACTAACATGCCAAAAACTCTAGAAAGGACATCCTGGATGCAAGAAATAAAAGAGGCCCACCACCAAGCCTTTAACCTGCAAACTCCACCACCACCCGAGGATTGGCCATAATATGAGATGATGTAAAGCCAACTGATAAACCTTAAGGTTTCTCTGCATTCACGAGGTGGAGAATATCAGGTGGAAAATCTATTCGCCATACCGATAGGCCCTGATGAGATACACCAAGATTTTCTAGTAAATCGACCACCGAATTCCCTTCTCTAAACTCGTGCTTAATTAACACCTCCTCCATGGAACATATATGGGATATGGATTCATCAATTAAGTTGGAGATATGCTAGCTAGATCGACAATCCCATTTGAGCATGTTGATGACATTCATCGAATCACCCTCAATAATTGTACTATAGATACCTAAGTCTTTGAGCATTAACACCCTTGAAGTATAGGCTTTAGCCATGTGAGATGATTGGACACCAATATGCTTCACAAAAGCTAAAATAAAGTTGTCACTATTATCACAGATCACATCCCCAACCCTAGCAGATCCTGGATTACCCTTCAACACCCCGTCAAAATTAAGCTTAAACCACCCAGGAGGTGGCGGGTTCCAATGAATTGACCTTATCAAATTAGGGGATAGTGGTGCCCTCAACTCTGGGCGAAAACCAAAACATTCCTTAATATAAAATTTTGGATGGCCATGAGGCGTTGAGGCGTAGGAGTCCTTGGTAGCCGATAAAATATTCTCTACCACATTCCACACAATTTTATAACTAATGTGGTAGATATATTTCTCTGTGTTTTTATATACCATTGTATTATGCTCCTTCCATACAACCCAAAGTAAATGAGGTAATAGAAACTTCTAGAAGCATTTGAGTTAGGGCAAAGAAAATGGTGGAGTCCATTGTTGTACACAGTCACTTATCAAATCAGGCAAGATCCAAGACACATCGAGGCACTGAAGGATTAAATAAAGTATTTCTTGAAAAACCTAGCACTTAAGTAACAAGTGAGAGGTTGATTCCCAATCCTGCTTGCATAGAAAACATCTATTAATCAAATTGAAGCCCCTCTTATGCAAATTCTCAATAGTCAAAATCTTATTCTGCACCACCAACCAGAAGAATATATTAATCTTAGGAGTCAAGTTTTTAAGCCATATCTTCATGATTGGAAAGTTGCCAACCCCTTTGGGACAAAGCAGATCGTAAGCAGACTTGACCGAGTAAGAACCTTCATTGTCACCATTCCAGACCAGATGGTCTACCACCTCCTCAAGCCTCATAACATACAAACATAGTTCAATAATGAACTTGATTAGGGGATTGGTATCTCCTTTGGACAGAGTTCCATAAACATTGTAATAGGGAAAGGTTTCCAAAGATATTTGTTGAGAAAAATTTAGTGAAATATTTTCTCCGTGGAGTAGACCACATTGGGTGAACCACATTAAATTGGTATCTCTATTGTGTGTGGTGATTTGTGCATTGCTTTGATTACTACTTTTGATATTACTATTGATACATTGCATTATATTTATTAGGAAATAAAAGTAAAAAGTGGTCTTATATTGTTCACCCCCCTCTCAGTATATTGTGTTTCTCAATTGGTATCAGAGTGGGTTCCTTCAGAATATTTTAATAGCTTGAAAGAAAAATTACAAGAACACAATGTATTCTAAGAGTGGATCCTCATATAATTCAACACTAGTATTTTATGGAAGCGATTATATATTTTGGAGTATGAGAATGAAGATTCACCTGATGGCACTTGGCAATGAAATATGGTAAGTAGTTGAAAATAGATACACACAACCAACTAGTCCACCTATAGATAAATATGGTAAGATTCTACATCATTACAATTCAAAAGCAATAAATACAATTTTTAAAGGTTTGCATAGAAAAAAGTTCATAAAGGTTATGCATTGCAAATCAATAAAAGGAATTTGGGATAAGTTGCAAAGCATATATGAAGGAGATAAAAATGTCAAAAGGGCAAAGTTATGAAATCTCAAGGGACAATTTGAAGAATTAAGAATGAAGGATGAGGAAAATATTAGTGCTTATCTACTTCGTGTAGATGAGGTTGTTAACTCCATGGAAGGACTTGGACTTGAGGTTCAATAATATGATATTTATGATAAGATCTTAAGATCTCTCCCAAAAATATTTAGTGAAAATATTTTTGCTATAGAGGAATCAAAATATGGTGATATCTTGACAAGGGATGAACTACTTGGCATTCTTACAACTTTTGAGATGAGAACAAAAGAGGAACCTAATATTTAGAAATAAGTAGCCTTCAAGGCTACTAAAAATACAAAGGGTAAGAAGTCATATTTAAGCAATGAGTCATCTAGTGATGAAGAAGTAAATTATGGTAGAAGGAACAAGGATCCAAGAATATTTAAATATGTGAAATATTTTAGATTTTTCAATTGTGGAAAGTATGGTCACTATGGAAATGATTTTCAAGAATCTAGAAATAGCAATGATGAAGAAAAATAGGATTGTAAGAACAGGGAATCAAAAATTATAGGTACCAAAAGAAAGGCAAGTATGGACAAGGCAAACAAGGAAAAATATTCTTTCAAATATAGAAGAGGAGTTACTATGCAAACAAGGCAATTAAGTACTCAAGTGATAGTGATAATAGTTCCTCAGATAATGATAAATATGAAGTTATATTTCTGTCAAAAGAAAATGAAATGGTTAGGAAAAGGTCACCAATACTTCTCAAGTGTTTTAGATGTGGTAACTTTGGTAGTCTTGAAGAAATTTGTACAAAGAGTGGTTTCAATTTTAGTGATGATGAATATAAAGATACACAAGAAGGACAAGAAGAGAATATTTTAATAGCATTAGAAGAAGAATGAAGTGATCCTATAGAAGATAAGTTATAAAATAATGAAGATGTTTTCAAAGGTAAACAAAAATAGAAAGAATCATAAATAGGAGGATTTTATCTTGAAGGTGAACGTATTCATGCCCTTGATGCATTAAAGAAGGTAAGAAAGCAAAACACCCAACTTAAGCTTTAGTTTCAAGAATGTGATGAAGAGAAAGGAAAACTTATAGAGGATATAAATAATTCAATTGCTAAGACAATGAAGTTTAAAGATAAGTTAGAATAAAAGGTCTTAGAATGTGAGAAGTTAGAGCATGAAGTGGCTCTACTAAGGTAATAAATAAAAGAGTCTAAGGACATGTTACACAGGTTTGAAAAGAGTTCAAATATCGTAGATAAGATGATCAAGGTACAAAGACGGTCAACAAAAAAAAACAAGTCTTGGTTTTGAATAGGTACAAAAGAAATAAATAGAGGAGGCAATATCAAATTTTGAAGAAGAAGAAACTTCAGAATAAGACAATGTAATAAAGAGTGAAACTTTTGAGGATGAGTTGGACAACATAAAGTTCATAAAGGAAAGGAACAATGCACAAAAGAGGAATAGATGGAACATGAACCAACACAGGGTAAAATAGACTAAGAGACCAATGAGGTCAAGGCAAGGTAATTTCAATGGATGATGCTTTTCATATCATAGGTTTGGGAAAAAATATTATCAATGCAGGACACATGAAAGACATGAATATGGGAACTTCAGAAACATGCATCTATTTCAAGGGTATTGCTACTCTTATAATCAATTTGGTCACAAGGCAATGAATTGTAGGGTTCATGACAAAAATAGATATGGCTTCACCAAGAGAAATCCTAAGATATTTGCACCTCCAAGGAATAAAAATATTAAGTGTTATAAGTGCAATAATTATGGACATACAACAAAGTGGTGTAGAGCGAAAACACTAGAGACAAGAAGGAACAAGAACAGTAAGAGGAATCAAAAGGATCATATGAGAAGAAAAGTGGACAAAGGTAAAGATAAATGCATGCTAGAAGTATAAATACTCCCACTCCAGAATTAACCACCTCAAGAGGAGGTGTGGGAGGGGCTAATATAAGAGTCTCATTCTTAGCACTAAGACCCAAATGTGACCCTTTTCCATTGATTTAAAATGGGGAGAGATTTGAGTAAGGGAGAGGGATTTTATTTAAGGCGAGAGCACTGAGTGAGGGGGAGCAGTTTCATAGAGGGAGCAGAACATAAAATGGTTAAGGAAATTGTAAAAGGTAATTGGGTTACCATCAATGACAAAGGGAGATATTTTTGGATATTTTGAGTAGTTGAGTTGTCATTGATGTCAAGAGTCAGTTTCAGTGGACAGTGAAAGAAGCAGTTCCACAATCAGTGCAAAAGGAAATTCTGCTTCCAGTTGGTTATGTAGACACCAAAACAACACCAATCCGATTATGTGACTGCAAACACTGATCACATTGGCACACACAGCCCCAAGGGCAGCCCCTAGAGGTTAAAAAGTGGTCCTAACCACTCTCACAGTAGTTTTGGAAGGTCAAAAATCATTTTGGCACCTTCAGGAACTTTGCTCAATATCCGTTCCACCCAGGGACGAATTCAAATTGGGATTCGCTCCACCCAGGGACGAATTCATAATTCGCTCCAGGGTGGGGCGAATTGCAGGTTTGACGGGCAAAAAGTCAAATCTTGACAAATGGCAGCTCGGATCCGCCACTTAACGCCTCCTTCATTTCATGGGAGCATGGGTGAGCGTTTTCGAGCATTAGAGGCTATTACAGGGGCAGTCATGAAGCCCCTAATCAGGGAGGAATCTTCCCTCCCCTGGAAGGGCATGGCTGCCAAGTGGCGCCCCTGCATGCTCATCCCAAGAGACCTCCAGGTCTATAAATTGGTGGGTTTTCTCACCCCAAAATAGAGGAGAGTAAGAGCAATTTTGAGCAACGAAGTGCTGCCATTTTATTTCCCCATACACCCTTGTGCGATTTGTGCCCTTCACATCCTTGATCTCTTTTAGAGAGGAGGTCATTGGGTGACTATTGGAAGGACGAATCTTGAGCCCAAAACCTGACATTTGGCCACAGTATACCACCCAATTTTCTGACAACACCTTGTAAGAGATTTTGGACCCATCCCAAGTGGATTGGTGCCGAAATCAGGCCCCAAACGGTGGGCGGCCCGCCCGGGCGCCCCCGCACTGTTGTAGGCCTAATCGTCCCTTTTAGGAGCGATTGGGAATATGTAGCAGATTTTTCTTTCTATCATTTTCATTTTTTGCATTCAATTCTATGATGCTTAGATAGGTTTTCATTTAAATTTCGTCTCGTTTTGAACAATTTTGATCATGTTTCTATATTTGTTCGCTTTTACTAACTTGCAGGTAGCATCATCATATTCCCATTGACGGAGGTCAAATTGGGAAAATCCGACCATCTGGGTCTTCCCAAAATGCCCCCAATTAGCTAACCCCAAGTTTGTAGGTCTTTTGGAGCTTCCTAGGCTAGGACATTTGGGACAGTACCTTTTCGGCATTTTGTTGCAGGTGAATTCGTCCCACCCGGAGCGAATTCAAATCGGTGAGGAATTTCTTGACTGTTCTTTTTGTAGTGCCCTCCTGGTGATGTCCTGATGCCCCTATCAAATTTTTAGAGCATTTGGATTCATTTTAGTCATAGTTTAATTCATTTTTCTCATCCATTTATCGTAGGCTTGGGGATTGCATGCTTTGTTTTATCCGCAGGTGCTATTGACTATCTTTTGTTTCTTTGAACGTAGGACCGGGATATCGGAGGAGAATCCAAGAATCAACATTCGTAGACACAAGCGGCGGTGACATTTTGGTCCGCCCATCTTACATGTGGGCACGCGAAAGAAGGAAGGCTATCCATGGATGTAACCAAGAGATGGATTTAACGCTCCTCGCCCCTGAAAAGGGAGGATGCGAATTGTAACCGAGTTGTGAAATACATCAATAAAAGAGAAGGGCTGTTATTTCATTTGGGTTTCAATTCATGCTTTCTCCATTTCATGCATTTTTAATTCGTAGGATTCAGCGTTAAGTTTAGTTTCATTTTTTGCATCGTGCTTGGAGTCTTTCCTTTCTTGTTTTCGTATCCTCGTGCTTTCAGTGGCGATCATGGTGGGACTCTGTCCTCTACCTTTTTGGATCAGAAATTTGATCAAAATTTGCCTTGCTTGCAGGTATCTCTTTTTTTGGAACGCGGGACTGTTGTTCGTTCCAGTCTGTGGCGAACACAGAACTGTAATTCGTCTCATCCAGGGACGAATGGGAATGCGCCCCACCCTGTGACGAATCCAGTTCTGTTATTCATCTGACCCAGGGACGAATAGCTCTCTACACATTTTTAGGACAGAGACTCAGGATCAGAAGGTTCGGGCAGAGAAGAGGTAAGGATTCTGCACTTTCTCTGTCATTTGCTGTTTTTAGTGTTTCTATTTTTGGATTATTTGTTTGCTTAGGGAAAGTTTTCCTTTTGTCGTTTGCTTGTTTCCTTTTGCAAAATAAAAAGAACCCCACACACCACGTGGCAACTTAAAAACCAAGGCGCTGGTCGTAAAACCCCAGCCCTTGATCAAGACCAACGGTGGATTTCATCACCACCTTGGCTTGATTTTTGCATCCATTACCCCGATCGCAACTGTTGCTAGACGTAAATCCTGACGAAAGCTGACCGAGTGTAGCTGGGGTGATTCCCAGTGCACGAGGATAAGTCTTCTATGGTAGGTGTCATAAATAGGGTGATTCCCCTTCCGTACCGCCTATGTTCCACGTACCATCTGCTCTCACGTACCTATAGTTTCCCTCACGTAAGGGCGGGTATATAGAGAGGTTGGTATATCGGCCTGGCAATGGTATATCGAAGGGGCGACCAATTCTAGGAGTCATAAGAGCCCTCATTTTGCATTTAAACGTTCTTTAAAAACCTTCAAAACCAAAAACAAAAACAAAACAAAAATCAAAACACACTAAACCAGGTCTAGGACACACTCTCAATCTTTAAACGAGATAATCACTGCTTGTGTGTGTGTGTGATCTTTTTTGTTTAGTGTAGCATAAAAAATCATAAAAGAGATAAAAACCTACATAGCTTGTAGGAGAGCACCACCATGGTGTACACCCGTAGCCAAGCCCAATCAAGGGCGGAAGCTACGGAGAGTGTACAAGGGGGCACAAGTCACCTCCGCTACAGCACCAAGGACTTGGTCATACCGCCTTGGCGGCCCGACCCATGAGAGAGTCCGCATCATTCCATGTCAAGATGGAACTATAGGGACACCCCTTTGAGGGACACGCCCATTCATCATAGCCCCTTTCAGGAGGAGTCCTTACACGTGGCACTCAACATAGATAAGAAGGCTCCCTTAGAAGCTCGATATGAGTGGCCACCATGCAATGAAGTGCTAGAGCGGCATAGTGTCCATGAGGAGAGGCCACATGATGATGGCATCCCTCCTTTGCCCCCCATCACTGTTAGAACCAATAGACAAAATCCAGAGCGCAAGGCTCTTCAAACCGGGTGAGCTAACTCTGCCCGCCCCTTTCACACATATGAAAGGGAGCACGAGGAAGATGATTACATTCCTCAAGAGCAAGATACAACGTGGGGGCCATGCACCTCCGCACCAGCTAGATACCATGATCACCCACTGAGGCCAGAGCCTCGGGTAAATGCCGCCAACCTCGATAGAGGGAAGCGACCTATTGAGATCTCGGATCATCATGACCGAGGTAAGTGCATAGGAGAGGCATCTAGGCCTCCTAGGCTCAATATGGCAGAACAAATCGACCTGGAAGTCACCAGACATGCCGCCCACCAAGCGTAGATCACGCGGCTTGAGCAAGATCAACAGCAGCTAGAGCATTTATATCACCTTAGCAAAGAGCGCATTAGGCGCCAAACAGATGAGCTGCTACATAACCCGATGCCTGAGAGGGTTCCAACCCTTCGCACCCAAAGAGCAAAACCATATGAGAGGCATAATCCCTTGGTGCGAGATAGGTCTCCGTGACCTTACCAAGTGCTACCTCCGAGACCTCCTAGACCTGAGCGGGAGGCCACTCCCCGGAACAATGATGGGTACCCTCCGTAGGGACCCACCCTGGGTCATAGGTCTCACCCAGAGACTCCTCAGGAAGCTTACGAGGAGTATGAGCAAGAAGATGAGCGGGCTGAAATGCCCTACCTAGGCGGAGGAGTTGCCATCCGGCCACCCCTTCAGAGGCCTCAAGTCTCCCACAACCCACAATGGGAGCAAACCAAAGAGGAAGAAATTAAATCCTCAGATGCATATAAAGCGCTGCTAGAGCGTCTGGAGTCTATGGAAACCAAAACTTCTGGGCCCCAAAAGCCCACTTTACGCCAGCTCCGCAGTCATCCTGTGCATCCATCAGTGCCAACACCTCCTTACCCTAAGCACTTTAAGCTGCCTCAGTTGGCAACCTTTAGAGGTGAGGAAGATGCTCAAGAGCATGTGACGAGATTCCTGAGCCAATGCTTCGGCATTCAGGACAATGATGCTTTGTTATTGAGAACATTCATAACCACATTCGTAGGCCCTGCCTCGGATTGGTTTACTCAGTTACCAAAGCACAACATTAACAATTTAGATCAGTTAGTGGATGCGTTCCTCGAATGCTTCACCTTCAATACCAAGAAGAAGGCATCACTAAGTGACTTAGCCAGCCTCAGGCAGTATGAGGAGGAGACCATGGCGGCCTACGGGAATCGATGGAGGACATTGCTTTCGAAGCTGCCCTACCTCCCTCCTATGTCCGACCTCACTCAGATGTTCTCCAAAAGTTGTTTGAGATCGATCTCTATGCTATTGCAGCTGCAACAATATGCCACCTTAGAAGAAGCTCTAGCACAAGCCAGAATTATTGAAGAGATCAAAATACAGGATGGCAAGATAGCCAAACCTAAGAAAAAAGAGTGGACTAAAAACACTAAAATCGGGACCACGCAACAAAAACCCGTTGCGGTTAACCAAGTTGCAATCAACGTCCCTAAACCTATGCAAGCAACTCAGCCTCAAAAGGCTAATTATCAGGCAGTGCCTCCCAACAACTATGATAGAGAAAATCAGAGGCAAGAGCAGAATCAGCAGCGTCGCCCTAGGCGACAATACACACCCTACACAGAGTCCAGGGACTCCTTGTTTGACCGCTTGTTAGCGGCAAACCTGATCAACCTACCAGAGATTCAGACTATAGATCCCAATGCACCCAAGCCTAAGGGGTATAGAGAGGACTTGTACTACAGGTTCCATAGGCGGCAGGGACATGACCTAAATGCCTATTGGAAATTTAAGGGCTTGGTGCAAGACCTGATTGATAACAAGACACTAGCGATGGATAATCCCGTCGCACCAAGCAATCAACAAATGGAGGTCTTCAAAGACCCCTTGCCTGCTCATGCTCCGTAGGCAAAGACCCTACAAGTTAACGAGGTCACATAGAACTGCCCCATGCAGGGGTATGTAGGGATGATAAGTATAGTGACTCGAAACAGGAGGTATCCGAGCACGAATGCTCCTACGACAGCTGTAGGAGAGGTGCCAACAACGTCCCAACCACAACAGCACCTTGCACAACCTCCTCCGCCTAGACCAGTGGCCACACTTCGGACCAAACTCACTCAGAGTTTGAGGACCACATCGGCTAGGCTCTCCATATACGAGCTTATACAACAATCTACACCCCATCGAGAAGCTCTAATGGAGATTTTGAAAGCCATCGAGTTGCAGCCCCATGAGACAAATTCTTTCAACAACTTTGTGGGGCATGTCAAGCGATGCACCGAGCCGGTCATCACATTTCGAGAAGACGAATTGAGATCAGTGACTGATGACATGGCGGATCCACCCCTGCACGTTATCGCGTGGGTCAACGGGATCCCATACAAGAGGGTGTTGATAGACACTGGCTCGTCCAGTAATATCATCACAACTGCGGCCCTAAAGCATCTGAAGTTGCCCGCATCTCACATCACAGCTTCCACCTACACTCTACGAGCATTCAATGATGCAATCTGCTCGACAGTTGGCACAATAGTCCTACCAATCCAAGTGGGACAAAAGACCATACCTACATTGTGCCACATATTGGAGGGTGAGATGGCCTACAACATCTTGTTGGGCCGGCCATGGATCAGGGACATGAAGTGTGTCCCTTCGATAGCTCACCAATGTTTAAAGTATACATTTGAAGGGGAGGTGCATGTAGTCCCGACGGACTTAGAACCCTTCAAGTATTGTAATGCGGTGCAGTTGATGCCGCAATCGACCCTGCCATCGACGCATTTGGATTTCCAGTTAAATCCATCTAAACAGGGTCCGATTCCGTAGGCATCCCCGTTAGCAAGTTCTTCAAAACCCCAGTCGGGTTCATCTTCATCGTCTGGTCCTCCACCAACGACACCATCTATGGGGACCAAACAGAAGGACAAAGGGAAGAAACCCCTGGAAGAGGCAAAACCTTTGGAAGAGACACTGCCATCAGTATCAACTATCTCTACGGAGGAAATGCCTAGCCGAATGGAAGTCGAGGCTCCTAGTCCACCCGACATGGAGTGGACTCAAGGAGAACTTCCATTCCCTCCCCCTCAACCGCCAACGATCAACGTTGAAATGGCCAATACGGGCTTGGGGGAGTATCTGGTGCGGAATATTGTAGCAACACCCGCACTAGAGTCCATGCAGGACATGGGGAGACCTCGCCTTCCCATTGGCACTATTGTTCCCCTAGGCTACCCGTCGAACCAGACAAATTTTGTGTATGGGGGCCTTGATCATGGCATTGCACCATGCACGCAAGAGGACGAGGATGAAGAGCCTTTTGCTGAAAATGTCAATTATTTGTCTAACCCGAGACTTTGCTCTGAGATACCTTGGCCAATGCAATTGGCACGGATATGGGTTAGGCAGATATGAGCAGGGGATACGTGTTCTTTGCCAACCAAGATACCAAATGCCGTATGACAAGTCAGGAGTAGGGTTCAACCACCCCCGCCCTTGGACATCTTGGTAGAGAACATGCAAGGCCTAGGGATAGGCAACAAGGGGGGATTGGCATCAAATCCATATGCCAACCCTAATACCACATATACATTGAGGGATTATCTCCCATTAACGGCAATCAACCTTGTTGGCCCTAGCAATCCCTTCCCTTCGCTCGAGAGAGGAGAGAGCTCGAGAGCTCATTTTTAGGGAGGGTCTAGACAATGGCAAGAAGGGTCCTCAAAAGACGAATTGGAATATGAGGTAGCACCATGGGACCCCTTCGAATCAGATAGCAATCACTCACAGGTGATCCCCATGGATGATTATCAAGAAAGCCTCTTGACAATGTTCCCCTTGGATGCTCCCATCGAGCAAGCGCCACTCCAAGGAAATCAAGTTCCCCCGTAGAGAGCGGAACAACCTCAATGGGGCCAGATCAATTTGCTTGAGCAAGGCGAGCCTTTAATGCCGCAAGCAGTCGGAGCCAACGAAGGCCTTTGGATCTCCGATAGTGATTATGAAGATGAAACTGAGATGGCATATCTTAATCACATGCGGCAAATGCAACGACCATACCCCTTGGAGATTAATGACATGTTCGAACAATTAAACATAAGGCTTGGGCATGAGTGGTACGTAGACCCAACACGGTGGGACCAAGTGTTGGATCCGCTACTCTGGGCATACGAAGCATACCTTCCGCCCAGAGACCCTATAGTGCCATCAGTGTCGAGGGCAGACCCTATCTTCCTATCCGCACATAGGGCCGATCCATTCGTGCCCGTCCCTCTAGAGCCAGATCCAGAGCATAGAGAGCATCCAGGATGTCCGAGCAACCACACCCATGGTAATGGAGACCAAAATCATTCCATCAACATGATCTCCATTGACTTAACCGCCCCCATCCACAATCCAGCCGATCCAACACAGTCATTGTCTCTAGACATAGATGCCATCGACTGGGATCGCGTCAATTCCCCTCCATCCCCATCCGAGTACTGGCCTTTCGGTGAAATGCTTCATTTTACCCCTGGGCCAACTCAGGATATCTTCCATGCTGAAGAGGAACCCGAGGTTCCTAACGATGATCTAAACTCAGCAAATGATATCCACTTGATCCCAACTCCACATCAGTTGGAGGACGGATCCCACATGTCGGTCGAGGAGACGACTGACGTAGACATCGGCTCAGATCCAATGAATCCACAGATCATCAAGCTGGGGGTAAGTTTATCCCCCGAAGAGCAAGCCGACTACATTGCCCTTCTCAAAGAGAAGAAGGAGGTTTTTGCATGGTCATACAAAGACATGCCGGGACTAGACCCATAGCTAGTCACGCATAATCTAACGCTTGATCCGACAGTCAAGCCAGTTAAGCAAAAACTACGCAAGATGCACCCAACAGTGGCCTTAATGGTCAAAGATGAATTGCAAAAGTTGTTGGATGCACAGTTTGTCATCTGCGTGGATTATCCACCATGGCTGTCCAACATGGTGCCCGTCAAGAAGCCTGATGGGAGGATTCGCATATGCACTAATTTTTGAGATCTAAACAAAGCGAGTCCTAAGGATGATTTTCCCTTGTCGAGCATCGACGCATTGGTAGATGCTACAGTGGGTCATGAAATGCTTTCCCTCATGGATGGTTTCTCGGGATACAATCAGATTTGTATCAATCCCGAGGACCAGCTAAAAATGGCGTTCACAACGCCTTGGGGAACATTTTGTTATAAGGTCATGCCTTTTGGCCTTAAAAATGCTGGTGCCACCTACCAACGTGCCATGACATACATCTTCCATGATTACATGCACAAGACTTTGGAAGATTACATGGATGATTTGTTGGCCAAATCTCTTTTGCGCCCGGATCATCTCGGTGACTTAAGCAAGATCCTCGATCGCCTCATGGAGCATAGAGTCAGACTGAATCCCAAGAAGTGCATTTTTGGCATCACATCTGGAAAACTCTTGGGTTTCATAGTCTCAAAATGAGGCATCGAGGTGGACCCAAACAAAGTCAAGGCAATCCTTGAAATGCTTCCCCCAACTACCATCAAGCAGCTCAGAAGCCTACAGGGAAAGGTCGCGTCGATCAAGCGCTTCATAGCGCAGCTATCTGACAAGTGCCGACCAATGAACAAGTTGTTGCACAAGGGGGTAGCATTTCACTGGGATGACGAGTGCCAGTCAGCCTTTGACGACATTAAACAATACTTGGCTTCACCGCCAGTATTGGCACCACCTAGACCAGGAGTGTCGTTCTACTTATACATCTCAGCTACTGAGGTGGCACTGGGAGCCATGTTAGCCCAGAAGAATGAACTTCATAGAGAATAGGCTACTTACTATCTTAGCCGCACCCTGGTCAGCTATGAACTTAACTATGCATACGTTGAAAAACTCTGCTTGGCAGTGGTGTTTGCTACCAAAAAGCTGTGCCATTACATGCTGAGCAACAAGACGTATGTTGTGTCTAAGGAGAATCCATTGCGGTACATGATGAGTCATACTTATCATAGTAGCCGCACGACGAAATGGATCATGTTGTTGACGGAATTTGACATAGAGTTTATCGGACAAAAATCCATAAAAGGTCAGGTCATAGCCGATCAACTAGCAGAGGCTCCTCTCGAAGACGATCAGCCTCTGGTCATAGAACTACCCGATGATGGGGTCTTCCATGTCTCAGAATCACCAGATTCTGATGAGCCTGAGTCACGAGCCGACATAACCCTATTTTTTGATGGTTCTAAATGTGAGCAAGGTGGTGGCATGGGAATAGTATTCTTCACACTGTAGGGCACTCCAATGCCCCTGTCATTTAAATTAAATTTCCCATGCACCAACAATAATGCAGAGTATGAAGCCTTGCTCATAGGTCTTCAGACAACAATCACCATGAACATTAAACGATTGAACATCTTTGGTGATTCGTTGTTAATCGTCAACCAAGTCAAAGGGGTATTCCAATGCAAATGCCCAGTTCTGCAGGCCTACAAAGCCCTAGTGGACAAATTCTTGGCAAAGCTTGAATGGTACGACATCGAGGCACTCCCTCGATCATCGAATCATTTTGCGGACACTATGGCCTCCTTGGGGTCCTTAATCCCGCAAGACATTTCTGGTGAAATGACAACCATTCAAGTCAAAACATTATCGCAATCAGCGATGGAGCGAGCAAGCTCTGATTTAACGCCAGGGATCCACTTGATCCAGATTGAGCCATCCATGGACAGGTTCTCTCGAATCCATGATCATTTGAATCATGCCAACTGGGGGTCCTTGTTCTCCCCTACTCCCATTAATAGCAATACAATGCTATTCTTGCAAGTTCTCTCCCGCTCAGCTTTTTCTAGGGATGAACTTCAAGAGGGATTGGCTATTCATACTATCGAGGTTTCTGATCAGTAGGATTGGTATGCACCCATCAGGGACTACCTCAAGTTAGGTAACCTCCCGCTTGGATTGACGCATGCCGCAAAATGATCATTCAAGCAGAAAGCGGCAAAGCATGTCTTGTTAGGAGACATTTTGTACCATCGCAGCTATGAAGGGATTCTCCTCCGTTGCTTGGACCAACAAGAGTCCACTTGGGCAATCACCCAAGCACACGATGGTACATGCGGTGGCCACTTCAGTGGTATGGCCATCGCAAAGCGCATTCTTCGCATGGGCTATTATTGGCCATATTTAGAGCGAGATTGTTGCGCATATGTCAGGAAGTGCGTGAAGTGTCAACATCATGCTAATTTGACACACGTACCTTCCCAGGCCTTGCAGCCGATCCAATCGGCTTGGCCATTTTCATAGTGGGGCTTAGATCTCATCGAAAAGATCTCCCCTATGTCATCTGGCCATCACACGTTTATCATAACGGCCATAGAGTACTTCACCAAGTGGGTGGAAGCGGTTCCGCTAACCTCTACGACTGGACCCCGCATTGTGGAGTTCATTTTGCATAACATCATATGTCATTTTGGTATTCCATCCAAGATAATCTCGGATAATGGGACGTCATTCAAGAACAAAGATGTGCGTGCTTTGACCACAAAGTACAAAATTCAGCATAATTTTTTGACACCCTATTATCCGTAGGCAAATGGGCAAGCAGAGGCATCAAACAAAATGCTAGTTGCCATCCTCAAAAATATAGTCATAGATAATCATAAGGATTGGCACATTCAGATCCCACTTGCCCTGTGGGCTTATCGCACTAGCATTCGGACACCCACTGGGGCAACTCCATTTTTGCTGGTGTATGGCTCCGAGGCAGTCATGCCTCTCGAGTTGGAAATTCCTTCCCTGCGCATATCAATGCAAGAGTTCATCGATGATGACACTGCATGGCAGGCCCGGTTAGACCAGCTTACGTTGCTTGATGAACGACGCGTTAATGCTCTCGAGCATTTACGTATCTATCAAGAGCGACTTAAGAAAGCATACAACATGAAAGTTCACCTGAGGGACTTTCGGGTTGGTGACTTGGTCTTGAAAGAGAACCAACAGAACTCTAATTTGCCACCCCATCTAAGGGACAAGTTCACAGAAAATTGGTTAGGTCCTTATGTCATTGATAGTAAAATAGGACCTGGAACATACCGGCTAGCCTCTCTTGATGGAATCAAGGAACTAGAACCCTTGAACATCAGTCATTTGCGGCCATTCCATGTTTAGAAGAGCCATAACCCAAAAAGCTCCAAGGATTCCCATAATCGCTTGGTCAACCCAAAAGCTCCAAGGATTCCCATAATCGCTTGGTCAAACCCAAAATGCTCCAAGGATTTCCATAATCGCTTGGTCAACCCAAAAAGCTCCAAGGATTTCCATAATCGCTTGGTCAACCCAAAATGCTCCAAGGATTCCCATAATCGCTTGGTCAAACCCAAAAAGCTCCAAGGATTTCCATAATCGCTTGGTCAATCCCAAAAGCTCCAAGGATTTCTATAATCGCTTGGTCAATCCCAAAATGCTCCAAGGATTTTCAATCGCTTGGTCAATCCCAAAATGCTCCAAGGATTTCCATAATCGCTTGGTCAATCCCAAAATGCTCCAAGGATTCCCATAATCGCTTGGTCAAAAATAAGAAAATTCAAAAAAAAAAAAAAACAATAAAATCATCAAAAATAACAAAAATTTGCATCTCATTTCCATGCATACTCAAAATCATCATAACAATATAGAGCTCTTTTTGCATCTCATCTTCATATTCACAAAAATCAATCCCTCAAAAATACAAAAATATATAGCTGCATTAAGCATCACACCCATACATTGCATATTTGTGGTCATAAAGGTCAAAGCACCATAGATTGTCATTACTTGGCAAAACCATCATCTTCCATATTTTTCTACTTTATCAATAGCTCATCGCCTATAACCGCCATTCACATTTTTCTCCCACATCATAGTCAGTTGTTTCTAATGTATCAAGAGTTTTTCGTCATTCAGTCGTCATTAGCTTTCTAGCCACATACTGTACCAAGTCAGACAGATTTTACGAAGGTAGAATTCTACTTGGATCACACCTTGTTACGTAGCATCCCAACACAAGTTAAAACATATAACAAAATTCCCAAGTTGTGTGAATGAAAGATGAACCTTGCAAAGCAATCCAGGTCACCATAAGTGAAACGGTTATCTTGCTCATCCCCCTGTGCGAATGACCCCAAGAATGCTGAGAGTTGGCAAAAGGACAAGCATCCTCCCTACCCAATTCCCCAAGAATCCCAAGTTCTCAAAAAGTTGCAAACATCATAAAAATTTGCAAAAGTCAAAACTCCAAAATTTGACATCACAACCAAAGTGCATACATCAAAAAGCACATACAATAGTGATTCTCATCACTCACTATTCAAAATCCCTTGCTCAAAAAAAAAATATAAATATACAAAAATAAACAGTGATTTTTATCACTACAAAAGAGCAAGTATCCCAATACAATTGAAGAAAAGAAGGGAGTCGAACTTGAATCCCTGGAACTCTCAGCATTCCAATGGGTCATGAGGCAAACCTCAGTACCGGTTTGGTTGATAGCCTATCGGTCACTGGTGGTAAACCTCCCGCATGACGATATATCTGTCACATTAACTTGTGTGCAGATCAATGTTTGCATGTGGATGAGCTAGCTTATGGTATCCTACGATAGCACCATAGATTAATCTGACTAAACACAACAAAGGAGTTAGTGGAGCTAATCAGGTGATCCTCAGTACAGGTTTGGTTGATAGCCTATCTGGCACTGGCGGTATCCTGACCAACACCACATAAATGAACTCAATTGCACACACAGGGATGTGAAATAACTTGGTCCAAAACAAGTCCGATTCATACCTTGTTCAAAAAGTCTTGTGAGATAAAGTACAGTCATGGCTAGTTAGTTAAAACATCTGAGTCTCAAAAAACCTTAACTACATTCAAAACCAACTTGCTATATTTCATCTCATCGCCATACAAAAAAACAAAAAAAATGTATACATACAAAGCTATTCACCACAGCAATCGCCTAGGACAAAAAGCCATAAAGTTCTAAACAGTCTATGGTGCGACTACCAAACATCACAAATTCAATTCATCCATTCCATTTGCATATCATATAAATTAGAAACATTTACATTCATCAACAACATATGCATTCATCACTATAACTTAACATGCATACATCCATATTCATCAATCATCATGCATAAAATCAAATCATCACATGCGCATAAACAAAATAAAGTCATATATATATATCATCAAAAATGCCCGTAGGCTACAAAGAGCTGGTCCTGTGACCCCGCAACAAAATCCAAAATCTCAAAACCCCCAAGCCTAAGGCGTCGGCCACCATGATCATGCAGGATCGGTGCGACGGGAACTACCCCCTGTGGTGTGGGTCCTATGGGACCCCTCAGGGCGACTGCTGCTAGCCCCCGCATCATGCCACTACCGCCTCCCTCATCCAATCACCTACTGATGAGATGATCTTGCACCTTCCCTCATCGCTGGAACTGAGCCCACCTCTAGAGGGCTCAGGGGTAACCGCCCATCCGAGGCGGATGAATCTCTCCCTCCATTCCCGATGCCGACATCCCCCCCTCCCCCCCCCCCCCCTCTCCTCCCACCCATCCCATATCGTTTGCCATCCCCCCCATCCATGGTCCCCCGTCTCTCCATCCATGTGCAACCCCACTCTACAATAGGTGCCCCTTCCTCGGACCTCATATAGCTCCCCATAGAGCTGCCAAATCCATATCATGACAAAGGTCCTGAACACTCCACCTGTACAGCCACATCTAGTGGGTTCCACGAACCTCCACTATGTGTCGCAGCATGTTGGAAATGAGGCCCATAAGCAATGCGTGCCTCACTCCCAACACCCCCCTCTCAAACCACCATCGAACTAGAATCTTTCCCATCTGACAGTCAACCTCTGCCATCTCCACTGGACCATCCACCCCCAACTCCTCCCCATGCCCGAAGCATTGTGTCAGCACCGATGTCCGCTGATCCTGCGGCGTCGTCCTGATCGGTAGTCCATCTATTGGAATCCTAAGAATCCGATAGACATCCTCCAAAGTGACTGTCATCTCCCCTGTTGGGATATGGAAAGTATTAGTCCAGGGATCCCACAAGTTGATCAGGGCCATCAGGTAGGCCCGATCCCCAATCACTGGCTCCAGTTGAGCCACCTGCTTGAGCCCAAGGGCATCAAGCCACTCCTAGTCAACCATAACTAGCGCCTCCTACGCTTCAGCAAACATAGTCGGCACACGATACCCAAAGACATTAGAATCATGAAAAATAGTGACATACAAAATAAAAAAAAAAATTTAATTTGTCAACCTAGGGTTTATACTCTTAATTGATAAATTAAAACAAAAAAAATAAAAAAAAATAAAAATATAATACAAGAAAATAATAAAGAGGGAGTTCACTTACTGGTCTCGCTTCGGCTCCGCCGCTCGATCCGGTTCGTGCACTCATGGTGGCAGAAAATTTGGCAGCGCTTCGCTTCGCAGAATTGACCTCCTCCTCCTCAGAGCTCCAAATCGCCAGAAAAACAAGTGCAAATGAGCCCAAACCCTAGTTTTGGCCTTTAAATAGGCTTTTTGAGCCTGTAATCGTTCCTCCCTGGGATGAGCACTCTGGTTAGCACTCGTCCCACCCTGGAATGAATACTCAATAGGAATTCATCCCACCCCGGGATGAATCCGAGCACACATTTCAAAAATAGCAAAAATGCACAAAAATGCACCAAAACAACAATAAACTTGCCCGATGAGAGTGCTTTTGCACTTGACATTTCGGGCATGCAAAATAGATGTCGAGGTCACAAATCCTCACTATCCTACTCCCTAAGAAGGCTACCATAGCCGGACCGCTCCACGGGAAGACGGATCTTCGAGAATTTCATCCCCAAACGGCGTCGCCAAAAGGGTCAAAACCCAACCAAAAATAGCAATAACATTGCCGAACGAAGGCGCATTCATGCCTGACATTCTTGGCATCCAAAATAGACGTTGGGGTTATAAATTGTCACCATCCTACTCCCTAAGAAGGCCACCATGGCTGGACCGCTCCACGGGAAGACGGATTTTTGACAATTTCAGCTCCAAAAGGCGTCGCCAAAAGGGTTAACACCCACCAAAAATAGGTCTAAATGTCGGAAAACTGCACACACATTCAAAGATAAATCATCTGAAGGCACCCTTACCTAAGTCATCTTGGGTCAAGCGACTCGTCGCTTTTCTCATGTTGGTCATTCCCTCATCGATTCGTCGCTTGAGGGGGTAGTCACACTTAGTCACCAATCAACAAATACACACCCAATCATGGAAATGGCATGCATTCAAAGAATCATTGACAAAGACAATCACGCTCCTGCTTGGGGTAGTAAACAAGCAATAATCACAAGCTGATCAATCACTTGGCATTCATGAATCATGAACTCAAGGTTCCTCACAGACAAAAGGTTGCGCCCTTTGCCTATTCATGACTGATCAATGTCCAAGTTCAAGTCACACCTCACCGAAAAAGGTTAACACTTGAATTGAGTTCCTTCGCTCGTCAGAAGCAAGGATTCAAGAATGCATGCCCTCTTCATACTTGGGGCATCAAAAGTTGGTTAGGTTACTAAGAAACCCTAATCATTAGTGCTTTGGTTATCTATTTTTGCTCGACGTTGTGCCTTGCATAACGCATCCCAAAAAGGGGCATCTGTAGACACCAAAACAACACCAATCCGATTATGTGACTGCAAACACTGATCACATTGACACACACAGCCCCAAGGGCAGCCCCCAGAGGTTAAACAGTGGTCCTAACCACTCTCACAGCAGTTTTGGAAGGTCAAAAATCAATTTGGCACCTTCAGGCACTTTGCTCAATATCCGTTCCACCCAGGGACGAATTCAAATTGGGATTCGCTCCCCCCCGGGGACGAATTCATAATTCGCTCCAAGGTGGGGCGAATTGCAGGTTTGACGGGCAAAAAGTCAAATCTTGACAAATGGCAGCTCGGATCCGCCACTTAACGCCTCCTTCATTTCATGGGAGCATGGGTGAGCGTTTTCGAGCGTTAGAGGTTGTTACAGGGGCAGTCATGAAGCCCCTAATCAGGGAGGAATCTTCCCTCCCCTGGAAGGGCATGGCTGCCATGTGGCGCCCCTGCATGCTCATCCCAAGAGACCTCCAGGTCTATAAATTGGTGAGTTTCCTCACCCCAAAGGAAGGAGAGAAAGAGCAATTTTGAGCAACGAAGTGCTGCCATTTTATTTCCCCATACACCCTTGTGCGATTTGTGCCCTTCACATCCTTGATCTCTTTTAGAGAGGAGGTCATTGGGTGACTATTGGAAGGACTAATCTTGAGCCCAAAACCTGACATTTGACCACAATATACCACCCAATTTGCCGACAACACCTTGTAAGAGATTTTGGACCCATCCCAAGTGGATTGGTGCCGAAATCAGGCCCCAAACGGTGGGCGGCCCGCCCGGGCGCCCCTGCACTGCTGCGAGCCTAATCGTCCCTTTTAGGAGCGATTGGGAATTTGTGGCAGATTTTGCTTTCTATCATTTTCATTTTTTGCATTCAATTCTATGATGCTTAGATAGGTTGTCATTTAAATTTCGTCTCGTTTTGAACAATTTTGATCATGTTTCTATATTCGTTCGCTTCTACTAACTTGCAGGTAGCATCATCAAATTCCCATTGATGGAGGTCAAATTGGGAAAATCCGACCATCTGGGTCTTCCCAAAATGCCCCCAATTAGCTAACCCCAAGTTTGCAGGTCTTTTGGAGCTCCCTAGGCAGGACATTTGGGACAGTACCTTTTCGGCATTTTGTTGCAGGTGAATTCGTCCCGCCCCGGAGCGAATTCAAATCGGTGAGGAATTTCCCAACTGTTCTTTTTGCAGTGCCCTCCTGGTGATGTCCTGATGCCCCTATCAAATTTTTAGAGCATTTGGATTCATTTTAGTCATAGTTTAATTCATTTTTCTCATCCATTTATCGTAGGCTTGGGGATTGCATGCTTTGTTTTATCCGCAGGTGCTATTGACTATCTTTTGTTTCTTTGAACGTAGGACCGGAACATCGGAGGAGCATCAAGGAATCAACATTCGTAGACACAAGCGGCGGTGACGTTTTGGTCCGCCCATCTTACATGTGGGCACGCGGAAGAAGGAAGGCTATCCATGGATGTAACCAAGAGATGGATTTAACGCTCCTCGCCCCTGAAAAGGGAGGATGCGAATTGTAACCGAGTTGTGAAATACATCAATAAAAGAGAAGGGCTGTTATTTCATTTGGGTTTCAATTCATGCTTTCTCCATTTCATGCATTTTTAATTCGTAGGATTTAGCGTTAAGTTTAGTTTCATTTTTTGCATCGTGCTTGGAGTCTTTCCTTTTTGTTTTCGTATCCTCGTGCTTTCAGGTTAGATCTGGTTCCAGGTGGTCAGATGAGATTCAAAGAGTAATGAATAGGCCCAAGCAAAATAATATTATCGTATTTTATTATAATATTAAAGGGAGATATTTAAATTAATTATAAATTAATTAAAATAATTTCATTATAATTTAATTATAAAATTAATTTATATTAATTAAATAACCGTAAGGTTGGGTTATAAAGGTTAATTATTAATTTGAATTCAAAATTTGAATGTGGCACCGATGTTCCTAAGGCATTGGACTTCGTGTATATAAGGGGGGCAAGAACCTTTGTCTTAAGTCTATGCATTATCGATTAATCAAGCTCCAAATATTCGTGCGCAAGGAAGAGACAAAGGATTTCACATGTTTTGAAAGTATTTGGCGATAGAATATAAAACAAATAGGAGCGGGGCTCCTTTTTATTTGCACAACGCTATGTAGCATAGTTGGTGACAGTGGGTGGCACTAAGAAATTATGCATGTAAGGAGAGCAGGGTTCGAAACCTGTCGAGTTGGTTTTGCAAGGAAGAAGTGTGTATTTTATTTTACACCACATTGATCAAAAAAGGACAAAATGAAGGCTTGAGCCTTCCCCTTCATGTGGAGTCTCATAGCCCATGTGGTGGGCTAGCGCCTCGATAAGGTGCTTGGTTGGGAGTGGTCTCGCGTTCAAAACCCGTCAAGGTCCTTTGCTTGAGATAAAAGGTATGCACTAATTTTTTCCAAGGTTGCATGAAATATTTCAGATTTGCTAAGGTTGGATGAAAAATAAATATTTTTGGAGGTTTATAAAGTTTTTTTTTTAATTTATTATTGAGTATTTGAGGGAGATAAAAGGGTAGGTAGTATTATTTTTGAGGGTTTGATTTTTGGAGGTTGTTAATTAAATATTGAAGATTATAAGGAGTAATTGAGTAATTATTTTTTATGTATGTTTTGATTATTGCTAATTTAAAATAAGGAGTAATAAGGTGCATTTGAGTTTGATTATTTTTATAATTGAGAAATTTTTTTGAGAGAGTTTTAGTGTGATATTTTGTCATATAACCTTTGAAATTGGCAAAGAAGAAGATTGTGTTTGAAGCAGGTTTTTGAGGTCTACTCTTCATAAAAAAAATGTATGGCACATCTTCCTTGTGAGTGATTGTTGGATATTGTGAATTCTAAGTTGGAGAGAAAATGTTTGTTTGATAAGAATTGTTGAGTTTTATTGTTAAAAGTTTTTCTGAGTGAAATTTGATGATAAAAATCTTGTTTGATAAGCATTGTTGGAAACATTGAGTAAAGCTTTCATATGCTTGAACTAGGGTTTGTAAAAGAACATGAGTATCATTGTTATGTGAAGTTGAGAACTATCTTGAACTAGGTTTTGTGAAATATTATGAGTATCATTGTTATGTGAGATTATTTGATAAGCATTGTTGGAAATAATTGAGTGAGTGTTTATATGCTTGGACTAGGATTTATGAGCAAGGTGTATTTCATTGAGTGATTGATTTAGTGGAGTTGGTTGAGCCTAGTCAAGTGGAAGTGTTGAAGTGATAGTTCTAGTTCTGTGAAACAAATTGTTCCATATTATGAATTTATTTTAGAAATAGGTTGAGTGATTGTGAGTATGAAACATATTAAGTCTCTAACAATTCTCTATATGTTTCTGTGATAAAAAGAGAGATTGAAAGTGATTGAGCATTGTGATGAGTGTGAATTATATTGAGTCTCTAACAATTCTCTATATGTTTCTATGAGATTATACATGTTCTAGAGTGGACTTGTGGACATATTGGTGTGAGCTTCTGTGGAATCTTATAATACATACTGGAAAAGTCTAGTGTGAGATTTTGTGGAAGCTTACAAGGCATATTTGAGACAAGTCTTTGAGAAGACTTGTGAGTAAAGTTGGTTGATTAATTTTTTTAAACCTTGGGTTAAGGTTTCGGGTAGATCTAGCAGAGTTGATTTGTAATTAATTCAAGCTTTGTGGTAATGCTTGAGGATAGAGATTGAGGATAGATTTGTGCTAGATCGAAGGACTATGTTTAATACATATTTGAGGATAGAGTTTGGTGTAAATTTGAGGACAGGTTTTTGCCAGACTAGAGATAGATATTGAGTAGATTTGTGCTAGATAAAAGGACTATGTTTAGTAGATATTTGAGATAGATCTGATAGTAATATTTGGAGATGATAGAGTATAGAGGATGACAATCTACATTGGATAGAGATACATTATCCAGGGCAATGAGTATAGGTCTTGTGAGTGACGATAGTAGTCTTCAGTGGATAGATATCCATTAGCCAGTGTAGTGGAGGCAATAGTTCTTCTAAAATATTACCAGTCAGAGTAGAGGAGAAAGGAGTTCTCCCGTAGATAGAGATCCATGAACCAGTTGAGGAGATTAGTGTCTCATGTGGATAGAGATCCATGAAATTGATAAGGTGATTTGTGTATCCTTTGGAAAAAGGTCCATAAACATTGTAATAGGGAAAGGTTTCCCAAAATATTTGTTGAGAAAAAATTAGTGAAATATTTTCTCCGTGGAGTAGCCCACATTGGGTGAACCACGTTAAATTGGTATCTCTGTTGTATGTGGTGATTTATGCATTGCTTTGATTACTACTTTTGATATTACTATTGATACATTGCATAATATTAATTGGGAAATAAAAGTAAAAAGTGGTCTTATACTGTTCACCCCCCTTCTTAATATAAGCTTATGTATTTCAAGGGCCATAGGAAAAGGATTTGGTGAGAAGTACTCATTGAAGGTAACATACCTAAAGAGAAAAAAACTCTTGTAAATAGTATCATATAACTTGTAGGCATTGGCACTATAACTATAGCTAACAAAGATGCATTTTTGGCTCTTGTCATAAAATTTATTTGTTTTTTGATAAGGTATGTGTGCATAGGAATCACATCTAAAGACTCTAAAATGGCCCACATAGGGTATTTTTCCACTCTATAATTCCTCTGGTGTTATATCATGCAAATCCTTAGTGTAGGACCTATTGGTCAAGTATGCAACAATAAGGATAGCTTCTCCCTAAAATTGTTTGATAATGGAGCAACAACTAGCATAAATTTGGCCTTTTTTGTGATGATATGATTCATCTCCTCAACTATTCCATTTTACTAAGTTGTTTATGGAGTTGTGAAATGCCTCCTTATCCCATGATTCTTACAAAGACTAAAAACTTATTTGGACATGTACTCTGCAATATTTATTATCCTCATGGTGGATATTTTTTAGCCACTTTCTCTTTCAAAAAGTGGTATGAATTCCTTGAATGTATCAAGGGCTTGTCATTTTATTTTTAATGAGATAGATCCAAATTATCCTATTATAATAATCAACACAATTTATATAATATCTAGCTCTAGTATGAGAGGGAACAAACATTGGCCCACAAATATTTGAATGTACTAGTTGTAGTGGCTTGTTGGCTCTCCAAGCCTTTCTTGATTCAAAAGGTTGTCTATGGTGTTTGGCAATACTACAAGGTTCACAAAAATATTTAGACTCCTTTCAGTAAGGAAGTACTTTGACCAAACTCATTCTTTCCATATTTTGAATATTATGAAAGTTTAGGTTACCAATTCTTTCATGCCACATATACTCCAAAGAGAAAGTAGTAGTTGTATGCAAAGACTATTGAGTTACATATTGAGTAAGGAGGTAGTGGACACCTTTCTTTTTTAGTCATATGGCTTTGACAAAACCATCTGGTTCTTGAATGTAGCACTTATCTTTGTAAAAAATTTAGTATAACCCTTATCTATAAGTTGCCCAATACAAAAGAGACTCCTTTTAAGGCAAGGTACATACAATACATCTTTAGCAAGGATATTTTTCCATTGTGTTAATCAAGTGGTGCATATCCTACACCTTGAATTGGTCGATCATGATCTTTTCCAAAATTAATAAACTAGTTATGGGTGGGTTGAATCTTGGTCAACCAATATTGCCTTCCTATCATGTTTTTAACTTCCCCTAAGTCTATTTAAGCCTAAGTTATTATTATTTATTATTTTATTACATTCCTATTTCTTGCACTTTTTATTCACATGAGGCATAGTATGCCCATGTTGGAAATATGTTGTTATGTTGTTGGATGTTTAGTTAAATTTTAGGATATGTCTTTTCTTCTAGCAATTAGTTGTCATCCTAGATTAGCAAATTATTATCTATTAGTTAAGTGGTTGGTCATGTTTGGTAAATTTTTGCAACCACTTAACCTATGTGATATTCTTTGTAAGCACTATATATTTACATTATTTCATGAATAAATCAGCTTCACGTTGAGTTCCTACATCAATGGTAATCAGAGCCAAGGATAATTTTTTTGTAGGAAGGAGGGCAAGTTTCCACTTCTTTGCTAGGTGCTTAGTTGGGTTTTACAACTAGTGCATCAGATCCTAGGTAGGTAATTATGTGTAATTAGCTTGAGGTAAGCCACAACATCCATTCAAAAAGCTCAAGATGTGGTAGAGGGTAGAAATTAGCCCTACACCGAATACCCCTAACAAAAATAGAGGGTAACTAGATTTGCTAAGGTGAAGGCAAGAAAAATTTTCTTGGTTGAAGAAATTTTTTTTCTGAAGATTAGATATCAAAGAGGAAAAGCATATTTGAGGAGTAGTTACACCATTTTGTGGGCCCACGTGTGGCCAAGAAAGAGGATTGACACTATTTTTTGAGGAAAACCAATTGGTGTGTAAATGGGGTTTGCATGAAGACCTAAAAATTGCATGAAAAGCAAACAACCCACTTCATGCATTAAAGCTTAAAATTTAAATATTAATATTAATATATTATTAGTATTAATATTTTTAATTAAAATAGGCTTTTGCCTATTTGGGGAGTCCTTTGCCGATCCAACACACTAGTGGCAGGAGGAGGCATGGTGACCTACCCCCAATCCCTCCTCGCCTTATTTCTCTAAGTTCCCTCACCCCTCCATTTTTCTTTATCCTTCCATTCCCTCCTTATTCCTCCTCTTCACCACCTCCCCCACTCTACTTGCTACCTACACACAGTGCAAAATTCACTATCGTAGCAGTCGATAGAAACTAACAAATGCATAAGTCCATCGGCTAGGCGGCCAACCGATGACCAAACCTCCATGGACCACAGTAGATCGTAAGAGCAAGGTCAACTAACTTGCTCATTGCTTGCACCATCAAACAATCATACGCATAGATGGAGGCTTGGAGGTAAGACACGAATGAAGGGAAGACACATAATGACATAAGATGAAGATGTTTTTAGGAAAAATTTAAATGTGTTTGTAAGGTTTTTATTTACCCAATAAAACACAAGGATCAAAATCCTAAAAAACTATTACAAGCAAAATGCGACACGTGGCACTGTGAGGATGAAAGAAGAGAATTTATACTCCTGATCAGATCTAGACACGGGTCACATTAAAACTTTGGTAGAAATAATTTCTCCATTCGGTGATAATTTTAGGCTTTCTGGATTATTTAACTGACATCTGTAGAAAATCCTAGCAAGTGTACGTTGTTATTAGTAATATTTTCATGAAAATTCCATTTGCAGATAAGGTTACGATACAAAAAAAATTGACATCAGGCGGATGTCATCCACATTCTAGTGAGCACTCTCTAGTCCCTACAAAAAATAGTGAATCCAACAAACACCAATTTATAATTTCTAGTGATTTTGTGAACCTTCGACAAATAAAATAAGGTTTTTAATCAAATATTCCAATCCCTTGATGTTTCTAGTGACCAAAACCTATTTTCGACAAGATAAATCAGCACTATGATGTTACAGTTAATTCCAGTTATATTTTTTGATGAATTGATTCTACCCGGTGCTGACCATTTATTTTTCGATAGAAATCACTATTTCGTAGCTCTAGTAGCCGATAGACATTGATGACAGATTATCAATCCTATGGGTAAACAGATTTAAGTGTAGGCATAATGGGATATTTATCCCACATATCCCACATGGCAGGCTATTTAGCCTTCATAAGCGCCAATGCACATGAAGGAAGGTGACCACCACTTGATGGTCACCCTCAAGCATACTATAGTGCATGCACTAGTTTGAGGTGCAAGAGCTAGTTTGAGGTGCAGGCACATTGTACCACATGGATTTTCTAACCATGTTGGTTGGTGTGTTGCTACGGTGACCATTGGAATTGATCACCACTCTCTGTTGATTGTTGCAATTAAACTGGTTTTGGACTGCTCGACCAAGGGAGTTGATCGCCTGCCAAAATTCAAAACAAAATTTATGGTGCGGAGAACCTTTTGATGCCTGAATTCAAAATTTGGAAAGAAAATTTAAAAATTTTAAATTTGAAAAATTGGCACCAGAAGTAGTTTTACCACCAAGGTGATATTTTTTACCATTTTTGGTCAAATTTCAGCACAATGTTTTGCAATTTTTGCACATTTTTGCAAATTTGATCAAGTATTTTGCCTCCTAAGACAATTTTTTGCATTGTAAAGGGCTAATTTTTGTAATTTTTAGTGCTCTTTTTGTATTGCAAAATTGATTTTAATTTTGTAAAAGCACTTAAAAAACCCATTTTTGTCAATTTTTGGAAGGAAAATTTTTGTAAAATCTAGGTAAAATTTTTGCATTAGGAAACTAATTTTTTTTCCTAAAGCTTAGATTAGTTATTGCAAAACCATTTTGTAATCCTCCTAGTATGGCATATACACGAAAAAGCATGGCTAATGACCTCAAATAAAACATGGAAAACATTACTGTTGCAATAGATATTTTGGCAGATACAATCAAAGATACTGTTGTGCAATTGAATCCTAGTGATAGAAAATTTCATCACAATCATGCCAACAAAGCTAAATATGAGATCAAATTATATGACGGATCTAGGGATCCTGATGGCTTATGTACATGGATTTTAGATATGTAAACTTGGTTCGCTTATGCTGAAATTCTTTAAGATGAACAAGTTGCATTTGCTATAGTCAAACTCATAGGTTTAGAAAAAGTTTTAATTTTATAAAGACAAAGCCATAATGCCACCATGACTTGGAAGGAATTAATTCAAATTCTGAAAAATATATTTTTCCCACCAAACTACCAAAATGATCTCACGACCAAGTGGTATAGAGTAAGGAAAGTGAAGAACACAAGCTTATACTGAGAGGGGGGTGAACAATATAAGATAAAACTTTTTACTTTTCAATCCAAATGATAACAACAATAATATCAAGGTAGTAAATAATGCACAAATCATCACACACATGAGAGACATGGATTTAACATGGTTCACCCAATGTGGGCTACATCCATGGAGAAAATATTTCTTATAAATTTTCTCAACAAATCTCTTGGGAATCAAATCCCTATTACAATGTTTATGGACCTCTATCCAAAGGAGACACCAATCCCCTATGCTCAAGTTTGTGGACCTCTATCCATAGGAGAACTCTATCCCCACTACTTTGGATTGTGGACCTCTATCCATAGGAGAACTCTATCCCCTTTGCTCTGGTAGGCTTCAAAGTCTACTATCAACTCTACTCAACTCTGATCAAATATGCTCACAACTCTGATCAAATCTTCTCACAACTCTGATCAAATCTTCTCAACTACCTGTACTGATCTATCTCACACTTGCTCACAAGTCTGCCTCAACCCTACTCACAAATCCTACTTAGAACTTCTCACAAGCCTTCTCAAAAGGCCTACTCAAAACAACTCACAATCTTGCTCTAATCTTCTCACTATCTTTGCTCAACTCTGCTCTAACACATGCTCAAAAATTGCTCATAACACTTGCTTTGATAAAAGTACTTCAAACATATTCTACCTATATTTCTTGTTCAAGAACACATAGAAAATGATATGCAATATAATTTCACAATATGTTCTTTCCAATATTACTCAAACCAATGCCCAAAAGCTTCACAAATTCATTCAAACAATGAAGCACAACTTGTTCACAAACCATAGCTCAAATAATCCAAACAATGCACATATACAATCCTTATTTCTCCACCTTAAGATTCAAAAATATTTTCTCAACCAAACACCTTAAATAAGGAATGATATCACCATACCTCTTGACTTGCTTTGATGAAGAAGTGCCCTCAAAACCTATCTCAAAATATTCTATCTTTCTTATGCCACTTTCAAGGGTTAGTTAGCATAACACTTTTCAATCATCCACATGATAAACCTCTCTTAAAAAATGTGCACAAAGATATTACTTTACAACTCCCTTTAATTTCTCAAAACAAGGATTTTTAATCAAAGAACAAAACCCTTCAAACTTTCTTTCACCATGCAGAAATACACATAATAATTAAACCATAAAACACCTTATAACTCCTACTTGTAAAAGCCACAAATAATTTTCAATGTCATCACCCAAAAACCCTAAGTGCAAAATACATATTTGATTTAACTTTCACACACCTTATTGCTCCTTTATTTCTAAAATTATTTCAACCTTATAAAGCCACAACCAAAATTTGAAATATCATTATGCACACAGAATATTTAATTTTAAAACATCATCCTTATGTCTCCCTAGATCAAGCAATATGCACTCCTTACAAAGCAAAAATTAAACCTTGTCTCCCTAGATCAAGCGCTAACATACCACAAATTTTAATAAAAAATTTATGCCCTTACTGCGTCTGCACCATCACCGTTGATATTCAAACATGAAACCTCATAGAGCCCATGCTCTAGTGTGAGCTAGAGTTCCAGCTAGGCTGGCCCACCTACTAGAAATGAATGTGCACAAAAATATATTTATCCCTTTCTTCTACCCAAATGAAAATTGTAAAATAAATTACCATGATGATTCGAACTCGAAACCTATCCACTGCCAACGCCTTATGCAGGACCCACCTACCACCTGGGCTAGCTGCCCTATTGGAACAAAGTCATGTGTTGTCTCCCCTTTGATTCATTGTCCCTACTTTGAAATGCATGCACTTTGACTTTCCTTCTCCCTCTTCCCTCGATGAATGGTGTTGTCTTCTCCTCACTCTCTACCCTCAATGAATGGCTGTGAATCATGCATATATTCTCAAAACCTTTCAAAATAATTTTATTTTCCTCCTTAAATATGCATTTGGGAGATTTATAAGGAAATATTGATGCTTTTGAAATAATTCAAATATTATTAAGCCCTCCATGATTTTGGTGCCTCCAACCTTTTCAAACTTATATTATAATATTTCAAATATTATAATATTATTTTTAAAACCTTTGGCCTTTGCAAAATAAATCTTTCCTTTGATTTATTTTTCTTAATAAATCCTTTTGGCCCAAGTATTATAATATTAAAAATATTATAATATCGTCTCTTCTCTCTTAAACCATGGTATTTATTTTAAACCTTGCCTTTGCATAATTATCCAACCATAGAAGAATATTTCTGCCATACCAAGCTCTCTTTGACATCAACCTTTGACATCAATCCTTTGACATCAATGACAACCAATATACTTAATATTTCCAACAATCTCCCCCTTTGTCATTGATGGCAACCCTTTCTAAAAATTTCTTTTCCAACCATTGGATTCCAAATCTGCTCCCCCTGAGAAGTTGCTCCCTCTTACTGATTTCTCTCCCCCTTACTAAAACTCTCCCCCTTTGACATCAATGGCAAAGGGACTCCTTTGGGGCTAAAAATAAGACTCTTAGCTCAGCCCCCTCACCACCTCCTCTCCTTGAGGTGATTAATTTTGGGGTGGGAGTAAGACTACTCCCAACTTTCCTCTAAGATACTCAAAAGTTTCCTTTGGAAGTGGCTTAGTAAATATGTCCACAATCTGTTCCTTTGTAGTAACATATTCCAATTTGACTTGCTGATCCATCACCTGCTCTCTCAAAAAATGATATTTGATTGGAATGTGCTTGGTCCTTGAATGCATCACTAGATTCTTTGAAATATTTATGGCACTTGTATTATCACATAGTATGGATATGGGATGATCATGCTCTATTTTAAAATATTTTAAAGTTTACTTCATCCATAACACTTGTGTACAACAAGCAACTACTGCAATGTACTCTACCTCTACCATGGATAAGGATATCGATGCTTGTTTCTTGCTTAGCCAAGAGACTAAACAATCTCCAAGAAAGAATGCTCCTCCACTTGTGCTCTTCCTATCATCAATATTGCCTGCCCAATCTGCATCTGTATATGTTGTGAGAGTGAAGTTGTTACTTTTGGGATACCAAAGTCCAAATTCCATAGTTCCTTTTAAATACCTGAGAATTCTCTTTACTACTTGTACATGTGTTTCCTTTGGTGTTGCTTGAAATCTTGCCACTAGTCCCACTACCTGCATTATATCTGGTCTTGTAGTTGTGACATATAGTAAGCTACCAATCATGGATCTATACAATGTCTGATTTGCCTCAGGAGATTCATCATATTTACTCAACTTGCATCCTGTAACCATGGGGGTACTCACTGGTTTGCAATCCTCCAATTTGAATTTTTTCAACATTTCTTTTATATACTTGGTTTGTGAGAGAAATACACCTTTTTCTAATTGTGAAATCTGTAATCCAAGGAAGAAGGACAACTCACCAAGCATTGACATTTCAAATTCATTTTGCATACACTTTGCAAATTTTTGACACATCTTATCATTACTACCTCCAAAAATGATATCATCCACATAGACCACCACAATCAACAAGTCATTTCCTTCATTTTTGATGTATAAATTGTTGTCAGCTATTCCTTTTCTAAAACCTTGTTCTTGAAGATACTTATCCAACCTTGAATACCAAGCCCTAGGGGCTTGCTTTAGTCCATAAAGAGCCTTCTTTAATCTGCATACATAATCTGGCTTATCAGTCAGGTTGAACCCCTCAGGTTGCTCAATGTAGACCTCTTCTTCTAAGAAGCCATTGAGAAAAGCTGATTTTACATCCATTTGATATACTTTGAAGTTTTTGAAGCTTGAGAAAGCTAAAAATATCCTTATGGCCTCAAGTCATGCAACAGGAGCAAATGTTTCATCAAAATCAATCCCTTCAACCTGTGCATAGCCTTTGCATACCAGTCTTGCTTTGTTTCTGACTACCTGACCATCTTCATTTAACTTATTTCTGTAAACCCATTTAGTGCCAATTATATTCTTATCTTTTGGTCATGGGACAAGTTCCCAAGTCTCACTTTTTTCTATTTGATCCAACTCCTCATCCATTGCCTTGACCCAAAATTTATCTTCTCTTGCCTCATTGAAATCCTTGGGCTCAATTTTAGATAGCAAAGAAAGATTTACATGTTCACCTATTCCTATTATCTTCCTCCTTGTTTGTCTTTCATCTAGATTTCCAATAATCAGATCTCTTGGATGATTCTTTTGCACATACCTGGATGGAGTCTTAGGTGGTGTTCTTTGTGCTTCATCTTCTTTTGATTCTTCACCTACTTCTTCTTGGCAACTTTCTTCTTCTTGATATACAATTTCTTGAGTTGGTTCTTTTGACCCTATTTGTTCATCAACTATCACATTTATACTTTCCATAATTGTATGTGTCCTTTTATTATAGCATTTATAGGCTTTGCTCTTAGTGGAATAGCCAAGGAAGATACCCTCATCGCACCTTGAATCAAACTTACCCAAATTTTTCTCTTCTCGTCTAATGTAGCATTTGCTTCCAAAAACTCTGAAATACTTCATAGTAGTTGGTCTTCCCTTCCAAAGCTCATATGGGGTTTTGTGATGATTTACTCTTACTTGAGCTCTATTGATGATATAGATAGTTGTATGAACTACCTCTCTCCAAAAACCATCTAAAATCTTAGACTCACTTAGCATAGCTCTGGCCATATTCTCGATAGTTCTATTTTTTCTTTCAACTACTCCATTTTATTGTGGAGTCCTTGTTGCTGAGTATTCTCTTTTGATTCCATGTTGTTCATAGAATTCTATGAATTCACCTGAAGTAAATTCTCCTCCTCTATCTGATCTTAGACACTTGATCTTTTTACCTATTTTATTTTCTACTAAAACTTTGAATGCCTGGAACTTCTCAAAGGCTTCTAACTTTTCTTTTAAGAATGCCACCCAAGTCATTATGGAGAAATCATCTATAAATAGCATGAAGTAACTTTCACCTTGTAAACTCTTTGTCCTTGTAGGACCACATAAATCAGTGTGAACTAGTTTCAATGGTTCGGATGAAGAAAATTCTTTTGACTTGAAACTTGTTCTTGTTTGCTTACCATGCTGACATTGTGCACAAATTGTGCTTTGGGGTCTTTTTATCTTGGGTAAATCTCTGACTACCTATTTGTTGCTTATTTTCACTATGTTGTCAAAGTTTAGATGACCCATTCTTCTATGCCATAACCAACTCTCATCCTCTTGTGATAGAAAATATTTTTCTCCTTTAATTTCACTCAACATGTAGAGATTGTTTGTAGTTCTACTGGCATCTACAATAAGCTTTCCTATCTTGGATTTCCTGATCTCACATCTATTTGGGTGAAAGGTGATTATGTGCCCCTGATCACAAAGTTGACTTACACTTAGTAAATTGTGCTTCAATCCCTTAACATACAATACATTTTCTATCTTTGATTTTCCATTATCTAAACTCAAAGTCCCTTTTCCAACAATTTTTGCTGAAGCATTATCACCAAATTTTATTGATCCTCCATTGATTTCTTTAAGTGAAAGAAATTTACTTTTATCACCTATCATATGACTTGAACAACCACTATCAACATACCACTGATTTCCCTTATCTTGTGCATGAAGAGTTATTTGTACCAACATTGACTTCTCCTTTTCTTGTTCCTCTTTCTCTTTTCAAACTTTTGAGGTTGTATTCTTTTGAACCTTCTGATCCTCCTTTTTGCTTGATTCAGGAAATATTGTTTTACACCATTTGGCCTTGTGCCCAAAATTATTACATTTGTAACAGATGATATTGTTATCCATGAGAGGTACAAATGAATTGAAATTTCTATCAACATTATTTCTCACATGGACCATGCAATGTACAACTCTATGACCATATTTATTACATGAAAAACAATAACCATGGAAGAAATTTTGTAACCTATTAGATTGCCTTGAATGATATGGTCACATGATTCTTCCTTTGTTATTTTTGTAATTGACTTTTTTCCATGATGTTTCTCTATTTTCTTCCTCCTCGATACTTTTGCCTTTCAATATATCAGCATAGGTCATGGGCTCTTCTTTCTTTTATATCTTTGTTCCTTTGGAGCTTGACTCCTCTTTCTGTTTCCCTAACCTTATATTTTGTTGTAACTTATCCTTAGACTTTTCAACTCCCTTTCTTAGAGAGACAATTTCAAGTTCCAATATTTCACATTCTAACTCTTTTGCCTTTAACTGTTCAACCATATATTTTTCAATTTTCTTTGCCTCTTCAACCTTCACCTTTAAGTCTATGAGATTTTGTAGAAGCTTTGTCTTTGTTTCCTCATCCTCTTGAATTTGAGCCTTCAAACTTGAATTCTTCTCTCTAACTCTTTCCAAATTTCCAAGAGCAATAATAAGTTCCTCTTTCATGTCAATCATGGCTTTTTCTCCATTTTTGTGGTCATGTGTGTTCTTGTAGGATCTTCCTTCAAACTATTAGGCTTTTCATGAAGGAACTTACTCTGATACCAATTGAAGAACACAAGCTTATATTGAGAGGGGGTGAACAATATAAGATAAAACTTTTTACTTTTCAATCCAAATGATAACAACAATAATATCAAGGTAGTAAATAATGCACAAATCATCACACACATGAGAGACATGGATTTAACATGGTTCACCCAATGTGGGCTACGTCCATGGAGAAAATATTTCTTATAAATTTTCTCAACAAATCTCTTGGGAACCAAATCCCTATTACAATGTTTATGGACCTCTATCCAAAGGAGACACCAATCCCTTATGCTCAAGTTCATGGACCTCTATCCATAGGAGAACTCTATCCCCACTACTCTATTTTGTGGACCTCTATCCATAGGATAACTCTATCCCCTTTGCTCTGGTTGGCTCCAAAGTCTCTTCAACTCTCTCAACTATCAAATTTTATAACTCTGATCAAATATACTCACAACTCTGATCAAATCTGCTCAACTATACTGATCTTCTCACACTTGCTCACAAGTCTACCTCAAACCTGCTCACAAATCCTGCTTAGAACTTCTCACAAGCCTTCTCAAAAGGTCTTCTCAAAATAACTCACAATCCTGCTCTAATCTGCTCACTATCTTTGCTCAACTCTGCTCTAACACATGCTCAAAAATTGCTCATAACACTTGCTTTGATAAAAGTACTTCATACATATTCTACCTAGATTTCTTGTTCAAGAACACATAAAATGATATGCAATATAATTTCATAATATGTTCTTTCCAATATCACTCAAACCAATGCCCAAAAGCTTCACAAATTCATTCAAACAATGAAGCACAATTTGTTCACAAACCCTAGCTCAAATATTTCCAACAATGCACATATACAATCCTTATTTCTCCACCTTAAGATTCAGAAATATTTTCTCAACCAAACACCTTAAAGAAGGAATGATATCACCATACCTCTTGACTTGCTTTGATGAAGAAGTGCCCTCAAAACCTGTCTCAAAATATTCTATCTTTCTTATGCCACTTTCAAGGGTTAGTTAGCATAGCACTTTTCAATCATCCACATGATAAACCTCTCTTCAAAAATGTGCACAAAGATATTACTTTACAACTCCTTTTAATTTCCCAAAACAAGGCTTTTTAATCAAAGAACAAAACCCTTCAAACTTTCTTTCACCATGCAGAAATACACACAATAATTAAACCACAAAACACCTTATAACTCCTACTTGTAAAAGCCACAAGTAATTTTCAATATCATCACCCAAAAACCCTAAGTGCAAACTACATATTTGATTTAACTTTCACACACCTTATTGCTCCTTTATTTCTAAAATTATTTCAACCTTATAAAGCCACAACCAAAATCTGAAATATCATTATGCACACAAAATATTTAATTTCAAAACATCATCCTTATGTCTCCCTAGATCAAGCAATATGCACTCCTTACAAAGCAAAAATTAAACCTTATGTCTCCCTAGATCAAGCGCTAACATACCATAAATTTTAATCAAAATTTATGCCCTTACCACGTATGCCATCATTACCACCAAGAGTCAAACACGAAACCTCACAGAGCCCACGCTCTAGCATGAGCTAGAGTGCCAGGCTAGCCCACCCACTGGAAATGAATATGCACAAAAATAGATTTATCCCTTTCTTCTACCCAAATGAAAATCATAAAACAAACTATCACGATGATTCGAACTCAAAACCTATCCACTGCCAATGCCTTACGTAGGACCCACCTACCACCTGGGCTAGCTGCCTTGTTGGAACAAAGTCGTGCGTTGTCTCCCCTTTGATTCATTGTCCCTGCTTTGAAACATGTGCACTTTGACTTTCCTTCTCCCTCTTCCCTCGATGAATGGTGATGTCTTCTCCTCACTCTCTGCCCTCAACGAATGGTTGCGAATCGTGCATATATTCTCAAAACCTTGCAAAATAATTTTATTTTTCTCCTTAAATATGCATTTGGGAGATTTATAAGGAAACATCGGTGCTTTTGAAATAATTCAAATATTATTAAGCCCTCCATGATTTTGGTGCCTCCAACCTTTTCAAACTTATATTATAATATTTCAAATATTATAATATTGTTTTTAAAACCTTTGGCCTTTGCAAAATAAATCTTTCCTTTGATTTATTTTTCTTAATAAATATTTTTGGCCCAAGTATTATAATATTAAAAATATTATAATATCGTCTCTTCTCTCTTAAACCATGGTCTTTATTTTAAACCTTGCCTTTGCATAATTATCCAACCATAGAAGAATGTTTTTGCCATACCAAGCTCTCTTTGACATCAACCTTTGACATCAATCCTTTGACATCAATGACAACTCAATATACTTAATATTTCCAATAAAAAGCCTATAGTATGTGTGATTCTGACTATATTTTCCAATTTAATAGGCTAAGGGTGCTTCTTGGTGTGAAATATTCAAAAGAGGATTTGATTAATAAGTTCACTCGTGGCTTGCAAGATTAAATTTTTAGGGAAATCAAGTTCAATATTTTCCCTACCTTGTATGTGCATATCACAATTCTCATTCATCACAGGAGAGGTCTTCCAGAGGCAGGAATCAACATCAACAAAATGTGAAGAACACTTCTCATTCTTACCCTCATTCTTCTTCTCCTCCCACTTCTCCTAAAGCACATTCTTCTTCTTATCATTCTAAATATCCTTCTTCTTAAATGTATTATGACTTTTGTAAAATGCATGATCATGTAAAATCCAAATGATTTACATTTGAAAATTCTAAGAAGAAGAAATCCCTAATTGTACAACCTACAAATGAGGAACCACATGATGGTTTCATTTTGGCTACAGGGACAAAAGAAGAGTATCCTACTTTAAAGGGCAAATTGAACAAAGTTACCCTCGTGTGAAATATATTTGCTCAAGGGGATCATGACCTTTTGTTTGTCACTAGAGCCCACCTTACGCATGATTTTGATGTGGATTGTATTATAGATATCAAATCAAAAAAGAAACTCATTGCAAAGTCTATTATGGATAAGTTGAAGCTTCCCATAAAGCCACATCACCAACCATATGTACTTGGGTGTAAATATGTATACTCCACATCTAACATCACACACACTTGCACCTTGAATTTTTCTTTTGGTGATAAGTTTGTGGATAGAGTAAGATGCGATATCATAGAGATGAATTGTTGTGGACTATTGCTAGTTAAACCCTATAAATTTGATAGGAATGCTATATATCATTATAAAAAGAACACATGCACATTGGAATTGCATGATAAAACCTACTTGATACAAAGCACTACACCTACATCAAATTTGATGTTAAGTTGTAGGCAAGTTCAAAAACCACTAAGTCAAGCACTCATTTTGGCTCCTACTTGTATAAGTTCCACACATGTTGAAGAACAAGCACCATAAAAGGCACATGATAAAGAAGAAGCTTCACTCCCAAAAAATGAACAATCACAAGAGCAAGTGGTTAAGGAACCCATCACTCTCACTCATGAGAAATATTCCATTCATTCTATTGGTATCATTTTGGGTACACCTTTGGATACACAACCACTTGCTCCATAAAAGTTACCTTTGGATTTTCCCCCTTCTAGTATTTTACACATGGAAGAGCAAGCTAACGACACTTCCTTCATTTAGCACTAGTAGAGCCTTTTGGGCAAGATACCACAGGATTTGCAGGAGAATCCGTAGGAGTAGCAAAGCATGGTGTGCAAGCATCCCAATCCTCACTCATCATAGGTTGGAGACAGATATTGGTTACCTTTGGATAAGCACCAGTTTCTAGAGACACCATTTTAGGATCCTATTTTGATACCTAATCCTTTTTTCAGCCCTACAGTAGCAATGACACCTAATCATCAACTTCCACTCATTTCATATAGAGTTTTTGAGATGAAGACTTATCACACTAGACAAGGTTATTCCACCACTTACCTTGTCACCCATCACGGTTATTTTTCACACATGGCTCATTGGATTCCTCACCATGATATGGCCCATGATTTTCCATATTTTTTGAGAGCATTGGGTTCCAATGATTCTATGCTTGGGAGGAGTGTTGAGGATACTTAGGCTTATCCATTTAAACCTAAGTTATTATTATTTATTATTTTATTAATTTCCTATTTCTTGCACTTTGTATTCACGTGAGGTATAGTATTCCCATGTTGGAAATAGGTTGTTATGTTATTGAATATTTAGTTAACTATTAGGATATGTGTTATCTTCCAGCAGTTAGTTGTCATCCTAGATTAGGATATTGTTATCTCTTAGTTAAGTGGTTTGCATATATAGAAAATTGTTGCAACCACTTAACCTACGTGCTATTATTTGTGATAACTATATATTTGTATTATTTCATAAATAAATAAGCTTCACGTTGAGTTCCTACATCACTTTTTACAACTATTGCCTCAAACAAATAACTACACAACTCAGACCATACATATTATGGATGTAGGCAATGAAATTTACTTACAACAACTACATGGTCTCTATCCAATGTCTCACATGAATTAATAATGGAAAAGGATATCATAACATTAGAGAGATCATAAAAACATAAGTTTCAAAGGATCTATATGTCCATCTACCTACACTACTTAGACACAACATTCCAGGAAAGGGAATTGGCATCTTACAGATAGTACTAGCAGAATATTTTGTTTCAATAATATTGATGTCATCAACATTAAATATGAACAAATATTTTTTCTCATTTGGAAAGTAAATGTTTAATTTGTTATATGGTTTTTAAGACAAAATAACCCTATTTTATTTTTTGGATAAATAGTAATTTCATTTGGATTGTATGGCATCAAAGGATTTTCTACTCTTGACTAGTAGCTAGACTTACATGCATTTTTCCTTTTAATTTTATTATGCATGTAATATAGAATTAATTCTCGAGTCATTTTATTAAAGATAATAAAACCTATTTTGTTCTAAGAATCTCTAAAAAAATAGTATTTTATTATGAATAAATAAAGTTTTGACTAATTTTGCTTTGTCTTGGTTTTGATATTCCTCCTTTGGTTGCATACATAGATGTTATATTGAGGTCATGTTCACTTTGTAGCTATTAGTACATTATGCATGTATTAATTTTGTTTCATTTATGTAAATAATAATATTTGATCTTGGTGCATCACCTCTTATTAGACCAGGTTTATTTCTTGTATTATCTCTTTTCCCTTGCCTTCGTTTTATTTTCTACATTTTCTCTATCCTTTTTTCTTGGTTTAATGCATGTATAATAGTAAAAGTGAACTGAATATCATATCTAATGAGTGTGTTCATTGCCTACAGAGCTTCCCAACTACATATCTCTATGCATGACATGAGTGTTGGAGGTGTCCAACCATTGTAACAGGTGACTATGACATTCTAAGAGACCAATAGGAACCAAAAACATCTTCAAAATTAATTCTTGCTCACATGAAGTTCGTTGCCTGTTTATAACTAAATATACATGTTGGAAGGTTTTTTTGGATGCTATGCAAGCCATCAACTTAGTTATAAAAAAAAATTAAGTCTAGAACTAAACCTACTTAGGATGAAATATGTTTAGGAAAAAATATATTTGTCTAAGATATTTTTTCTTAAAGGAACCTATATTACTTAAGGAAGGGATAATTTGGTTAAAGTGAAACTTACTTAAATGGATTTAACTAATTTCCCTTTATGTTCAACCAAATTTTACCACAAGAAGAATTAGTTACTTTGTCCCTACTTGAAATATTGCTATATTTAAATTTTGGGTGATTCATGCAATTAAAAAAACAAATATACTTTATGGTTTACTTCATGTTTAGAAGCTAAGTTTAAGGATAAAGGATGCACACATGTTAGGCATGTGTTTTCCAAGTTTTGAACTTAGGAATCCAAAATAGCTAAATAATTGATACATGTTAAACATGATGCTACCCATGTTTCCAAATTGGTTATATAAACTTTGTTTGACTATAAAAATAATTTTAAAACATAAATAATTGTTGGCAAATGTGCCTAAAGATCTCACAAGTCTATGTTTATCAATATCATATAATCAAATTCACATGGTCTCATTCTATAATAACTTAAATATATCACAAAGTAAAAAGCTTTATTGATAATCAAATTACATAACATAAAATCTCCATTACATAGCATAGAGCTTTGTCATCAATATATAACTTTACATAAGACTCTTCAATACTTCTAATTTTGCTCTCCTCAAACATAGGGAGATGCAATATTTCATATATCTTACATTATGACAAAGTCCCTCATGATTACATAACTTTCTACTTCTAATCCTGACACATCACACATGACTTCACATACACACACATGTCACCTTTCACTCATAACTCTCACTTGATTACATGACACATAAACATACTTTACAAGTTGATACCTACTATTGACATAAATAATTAAACACACTTCTAATATAAATATTTACAATTATACTCAAGGTACACAATAATGCAATACCTCCAACACCCCATCATACTACATGATTTGGTATGAATGCTTTTGTGTTCAATATTCAATTCTTAATATTATTTCTTTGGCCCTTTGATTTTTTTTTTTTTCTTGGTATTAGTATATTTATTCTATTTATTTGAGTTATTTCCTAATCCTATTACATTTCTCAAGAGGTCATCACAATAGCAAAACTCATGTTCTTCATCGTTATCATTTCTATTGCTATCAAATTTTTTATTAGATTTAGAATATAAATATTTGCATTCATTGTTTATTGATTGTTTATCAATTCTTTATGTTATTTGATGACTTCATGTCATTTTTTCCTTCAATATTCAGGTTTTTTGTCATCAATTTCTTGATCATAGTATTTATTATTTGATAATTATTTTCCCCTTTTATTGTTGCCATGAGGATCAGTAGGATTCGATAGAGAAAAATAATATATTCATTAACCTCATAGGAACAATGCCCTAAAGTTAAATAGATTACATAATAGGTTAAAAACCTAATATTCCTATATCCACGCTAACATAGCGCATTATAGGAGATCTAACCTAAAAGATAGCTAACAACTAACCTACTAACCAACGTAGTCAAAATGACTACAATGACTAACTAGTAAAAGAAATTTACTAGTGGTAAAAAGTAAGACCTTACTTTTTACCATGAGGTAAATTATATCTACCTAAATGAGGTAATATTTATAGTTACTAACATAGTAACTCTAACATCCCCCCTTATTACATTATTTGGGTAATACATACATATCCCTCTATACAACAATATTTGGGTAAAGTATATAACTGCCCCAATACAGTGAAGAAGATGTTGATCTGCTGGTTCTTTGCTCTGTCACAGTGCTCTGGCTGCTCCTAAGCAAAAAGTGTGCCATTCCTCACTTTGTCTTCACTCCAACGAATGTCCTTATGGTAATCACATCATCCAACCGAATTGCATGGGTAACCAGCCGCTGCAATCGCTAGGTGTAGTAGAATAGATCACTTCATACGAGGTTCATCCATTTTACAATATGAGTTTGCAAAAGATAAGGTAGCTAAGGTGTCGGTCACTATCGAAAATGCACCCTTATAAGTTCCCCCCTTCTCATTGCAAAACATAGTGTAAGTAATTTCTGAAGGAAGTGTAGCTAAGGTGTCGGTCGAAGCCGAAAATGCACCCTTATAAGCCTTCTTCCCTTTTTACAAAAATTGTGAAGAAAAGAAATTTATGTCCCCCCTCAATTGCAAAAAGTGTGCAACTCAAGAGTGTTGTGAAGGAATTACAAATATTGCCTCCTAGACAATTTTACATCACAAAAAGTCGCTCCTCTTGTTACAAGTACTTCAAACACCTAGAATTTGCTATTTATGAAGCCTAAAAGAGGTAGAAGCACCCCTTATTGCAAGGTCTTCAAACAAAAAACTTATGCTTTTTATGAAGCCTAAAAGAAGAGAGAGAGAAAATGGTGCTTTTGCCCAAGGGACACATGTGTTTTCCCTCTACAAAACTGTTTTAGCAATTAGCACTCTGTGTGCTTTCTCTGAACCAGAATCAGAATCTGTATTAGACAACTCATTTGCAACATTGCCTTGGTTTTTCTTTTGACCTTTCTCTTTGGGAGGCTTGTTCTTAAACCAACATCTCTTGGTTTGATGAGTGTCTTTATCACAGATTTTGCAATACTGCTTCTTCTTCTTAGTGTCTTGGCCTTGACCTTTGTTTTTGTTAGAAGAAGACCCTTGTTGTTGATTCCACTTTTTCTTTCCTTGTTGTTTATGTGAGAAAAGTGCATTGTTGGATGCCTCATCTCTTTGGAATTGATTAGCTTCTTCAGTTTGAAGCATGTTCACCAACTCTACAAAAGTCACTGTCCTACGAGAGACTTGAAGGGATGTAATCAACATTCTATAGGAGTCAGGAAGAGCTCTCAAAATAATTGAGATTAAGACTTTGTCTTCCACAGTTTCTCCTAGGGCTTGCAGTTTTGTTTTCAATTCGGCCACTCTACAGAGGAATAGCTCTACTGTTTCTCCAGATTTCATGTGAAGTGTATGAAGCTATGTTTGAAGGTTAAGAATCGTGGATTGATTCTTTCCCTCAAATATGGTAGTTAAGGCATCCCATGCCTCCCTTCCAGTTTTAGCTTCACTTATATGAGGTTGGATATCATCAGTAATAGCTAGCAAGATCATTAAGGATAGTTTTTTTATCCTTTTTATCAAAGTCTCTTTGATCTTCTCCAGGTGATTGAGGTCTAGTGACACTTCCATCCACTATTGACCACAAATCCTCTACAATTAAGATAGCTTTCATCTTAGTCTTCCAAGCTGAATAATTTGAACCTTTGAGCAGTTGGCTCTCGGTGAGATACTTGTGTATCATGGCCATGGTTTAGGTTTCAAATTTGATAGGACTAAGATGGTTCTATCTTGCACTATACCCTCAAAAGAGTATATGGAAGTTGTTTTCAATTTGCCTCTATAAGATATTTAATGGCACCTGCCTTAACACCCCTACCAAGGGATGAAAAGTTGGAGGAAATTAAGCCAAACAAAATAGAGCAAATGAAAGGGGTAGGTTTGTGAAAAAACTTTTGATTTTGCCCTCTAGGATATTTAATGGCACCTGCTTTAACACCCTTGAAGAAGGATGAAAAATTTGAGGTTATTAAGCCAAACAAAGAGAGTGAATCAAGGTGATTTGGATTTTTGACCTTTTGATGGGGAGTAAAAAAAATGACTTGTTTTAACCTATGCAAAGTTTAGCATGGTTTTTGAGTGAAGTTTGGGTTTTGTGAAATGCTTCTTTTAATGTTGTATTTGACTTTTTAATTGCACACAAAAACATGAGTGTTAGTGCAATAATCAAAACATGAGAGCAACCCAAATTTGTATCACTCTAGGTGTCGGATGCAACCGAAAATGCACCTAGTACAAGCAATTTTTAAGAGAAGGTGTCGAGTACAATCGAGAATGCACCTTTCTTACTCTGAAATATCCCCCCTTTTTCGTTACAATTTTGCAAACAATAGAATAAAAAAAAATGAATTCTATCCCCCCTTAATGTTTACAAAATGTAGAATTTAGAGCACTCCTTTCAAGACAAGTCGACACACGACCCGCGTTTGAAAGGCTTCCAGAACTAGTCGACACACGACTTAGTTTTTATGGGCCCAAGGTTACAAGGTCTTCTCAAATTTGCAAAAAAAATAGATGTGCAATTTTATGTATTATATCTCCTTGGAGAAAACAAATGCACTCTTTGAACTTTGATTCTTACAAAAAATTTCAGGCTCCTTGTTGTCTAATTTGCAAAAAAAAATCAAGTGTGATCCTTTCTTGTATGCTAAATTAACAAGGTTTGAGAAGAGTTGTCTAATTTGCAACAAAAAATGTGCTCTTGCTATGTCTCATATCTCCATTTTGTGAGAAAACACTAGCACCTTTAAATTTCAAAGTTGCAAAAAAAAATATTTCTTTAATTTTAATTTGCAATATTTAAGAAAAGTTTAAGTAAATTATTTTAATTAATAATAAAAAACTAAAAATATATGTTTTAAATAAATCAATTTAAATGTTAAATAGAAATTGATATAATAAATAAAACATTATTTTAAAGTTTAAATTATTAAAAAATAATAATAATACAAAAAAAAACTTTAATTAAAATGCAAAAATTAAAAATTAAAAAAAATTAATATACCTTGGAATCGAATAAGGCAAAAAATTGCCTTCTGTACCTAGCGGGAGTCGAACCCTGGACTCCCCGCCTAGGGCCTTAGCTCGAACCGATCAACCGGTCGGGCTAAGGAGCCCGATGGGTACTAAGGCACACGACGTGCCTCTTAAACTCTACGGTTGTTTAGAAGGAAAAAAAATCCTTCGGGACTTTTAGTCCCACATTGCCTGTGCGATAATGTTTTTGCTCTTTAAAAGAGCAAAAGCGCATAGAGTGCTTTGACTACCTTCAGGCAGTCAGTCCACCATGTGACTGGTTTTTTTGCCAGTCATGTGGACTGTTTGAGTCGCGACATGTGGCTTGTCCGCCACTTGTTGCCCGTGTCAGGTCTTGTGACACGTGGCTAGTCCGCCACGTGTCTTGTCCATTTGCGTCGAGTCATCGTCCAATGGTTGTCCACCACGTGTCCGGTCTCGGTCCAGTCTGCATTGTTGGTCATGTCAGTCGGTCTGTCCAGTGGCAATTCGCCACGCGTCAGTGTTTGGCTGGGCCACTGGCTTAGATCCGAGTCTGAGTTGGTAGTGCCATGTGGCAACAGGTGATAGGTTTGAGTCAGCACCTCAAGATCTATGCCCGAGCATGCATGGGTCCTTCTGGTGGCTAGATTTTGATCGCTGTCGATCGATTAGCCCGTCGTTTCCTAGTCAAGTCAGCGTAGGCCTTCGATAGCCATGTCAGGGATTGGAGGGCCTCTTGCCCTCTCAGATCCCATCGATTGGACCACGTGGCATCCACCTGGGAGGGGAGGGTGCTCCTACCCTCGCTGCTCTCCCTGACTGCGGATGCCACTTGGCTCCTTGCCCCGAGGTGGCCGACTCGTCGACCTATGGGAGGGGAAGCGGGAGGGGGCGATCGATCGCGATGGTCGATCACTCGACCCTTGTGGTCAAAGGCACGAGATCGCATGGACCGGTCGACCGTCTGGTTGGTCGATCACGTGGCCTACACGGTTAGTAACGCATCCCTTGCATGGCTTGCATCGTGGGCCCTCATCGATGGGGTATTGGAATCCTCAACTTGGGATCCGTACCCGATGTTGTATGTCGTATCCTCCCGAGATAGCAGCAGGTCAAATACCTACTGACTGTCCTGCTCCTCCTCCTCTGCCTAAGGGCAGAAAAAAAATTAACTCAGATCAAACCCTTAATCCAGCTCTGGTACCAATGTTGCCATGAGGATCAGTAGGATTCGATAGAGAAAAATAATATATTCATTAACCTCATAGGAACAATGCCCTAAAGTTAAATAGATTACATAATAGGTTAAAAACCTAATATTCCTATATCCACGCTAACATAGCGCATTATAGGAGATCTAACCTAAAAGATAGCTAACAACTAACCTACTAACCAACGTAGTCAAAATGACTACAATGACTAACTAGTAAAAGAAATTTACTAGTGGTAAAAAGTAAGACCTTACTTTTTACCATGAGGTAAATTATATCTACCTAAATTAGGTAATATTTATAGTTACTAACACAGTAACTCTAACATCTATGAACTTTAAATTCTAAATAGAGTAATGCCATATTTTTTATTTCACTTATATCAATAGGTTTTGTAATATTATTTTAGGAATCCTCACTTGCTTCAGTCAATTTTGTGCTTAGATAATCTTCAAGTGTTACAAACTATTCATATCTAGCTTCTTTGAAAATTATTTTTAAGACCTTTAATATTACATATTTTTATTTTCTAGCATTCTCTATCATACTTTGTGTGCATTGTTTGAAGTTTTCCAATATTTATTCACTATCTTCCAATGATACATTTTTTTGTTATTGGTAGTAGAAGGGATTTTTAAAGGGTCCTCAAACCTGTTACAAATAAGTTTTTGAAAGGCACCCCCAAACCTTATATCTAACAATAAGATATCAAGAAAAACTAATATGGATTCCATTAATCCAATCCAAAAATCCAATGAAGCAACCTCTTAGCAAATAAGCTACAAATTTTTATCAAGCAAATACAAGGTATTATCATGATCAAACAACTAGTTGGCAAAATAAGCCAACAAATGATATACCAACACCCAAAACAACATTCAAATTCAAGATTTAAAATTAGAATTTGAAAATCCCACCCAAAGCTACATTCAAATTCAAAGTTCAAAATTTGAAGATCTCGCCCACCATTAGGGCCTTAAATCTAGGAATCAAACCTCACCACTGGAACCTAGGGATTTTCAAATGACCAAAGAGCCAAGAATTCCATTTCAAATTGGAGCATATAATACAACAAAAAAATCTAGCCTAACAAATAACTAAAACAAAAACAACCAAAAATCACTTGTTGGAAGCATGTCTCAGCGAGCTCTTGGGAGGCCTGCCAACCTTTTTTACCCCCAAATAAAGAAATCCCTTTTTTAGGCCAGAACCCTAAACACATTTGTTCCAAGTCTCCATGATTGGAACAAACTCATTCTCTCTAGGATATAGAGCCCCAAACTATCCTTTAGAAGGGTTTGTACTCTGTTATCAATTTTAGAGTCAATATCCTATTTTTTGAGTGCTCTGTTGCTAGGTCTCCCCACTTTCCTTTTGATATCTACATCAATACGAGATTTCCAATGAATTTTTATCTTTAGACCTGGAGAGCCTTTCTCAAACATAGATTTTGAAGAGGCTAGAGAGCTTCCAATGATACATTTTGAGTATTTTCTTTCATGATTAATTTTCTCTTTTCATTTTCTCTCAGTCAATTCAATTTTTTTTTAGATTCTTAAGTTTTAATTTCATAATATTTTTCTTCTTTAAATCAATAAATCAATATCAATTCCAATCTCAATTTATTTTTCCACTTCATAAAACTCCCTGAATTTAATTTTAAATTATTTATTATAGCTAAAATTTAAAATTTCAAATTCAATTCCCAAAAATTTTAATTCAGACTCAGTATCCAAATTATTCTTGATTCATATATTTAATCCCTTATTCCTCCCAATCATCCATTCATCAATAAAATAATTTACCACCTTATATCTCTCAAAAGTCACATTAATTAAATATGCCCCAACGATGCAATTTTTTCTAAAATTTCATATGCTTAATATTAACTTGCAAATATACATCTATTATAAGGCAAATAATATACCTTTTATAAGCACTTTATTCTCATATGAGCACATCACTTTACAATCACGAATTTCGCATTCTTCTTAATTCTGAGGTAATATTTAATTTTATAACTTTCATACTATTTTTAGTGTTAAAAAATACTCCTATTACTAATAGTATCTCTACGTTAATGAATATCTAGACTCTGACTAATAAGAGATGAAAATACAAGCGTTAAAAAGCATAAATCCTATTTACCTTCCCAATTATTTTTCTCACTCTAAAACATAATGTGATTTTAGGTGTTCATTGTCCTTTCAATCTAGTATTATTATTTTTAATGTTTCCTCCTCATTTGCTTCATCATTTCAACTATGCTACACACTTATTAGATGATTTTCATGTAGGAATCCATGAAATTCGTTCCTCATACTACACTCATAACTCCTCTATATCTATTCTTATTCAAAAATTATTTCCAATCTCAAGCAATCATCCAACAAATAATATTTCATCAACCTTATCCAAATCATCCTGACTAAAAATATCAATACTAAATATTCTCACATTCTCCAAATATACTTGTAGTAGATCCTCATGTTCCTCTTTTATATGTTCTCCACTCTAGTAGCTCCTCAACAATCTTTTTTTTTTTTTTTTGTGGAAAACATCCTAAAAGAGATGCCACTTTCGGGTAAGACCCAAGGAGGTAGGGATATCCATTTCACCAAAAATTCCCAGGACTCGGACCTGGCCTACCACATTTGACATACTCAAGGAACAAACAACCACACAAAACCAATTTAAAAATAAGTAAATAAATAAGTAAATAACAGAAAAAATAATAAAATAAAATATGAAACATGGTCCTTGAGTGTGTCAAAAACAAAAACACAACCAAACACACACACAATAAGATAAAATAAACCACAACACGAACTACATAGAAAAACACAAGAACCACATAACAAAACACAAACAAGACAAAAACAACAGAACACTACAAAGACAACCCAAAAAAACATGAAAAATAAACACAACCAAAACCTAAAATATTAAAAAATATAATAAAAATAAAAAACAACCAACAACAGACAATAAACAAAAACAAAAAACATAGAAAACACTCACACAAAAAAACACGAATTAACATAAACAAAGAGAAACACAAGAACAAGAACGACAAAAACACAAGAACAAACACAAAAAATATAAAAAAACATAAAACAACAAAAACACAAGAACAACAAAAAACAACACAAAAAACACAAAAACAAAACAAAACAATAGAACACACACACCTTAAAAAACTAAACAAAAAAATAACAAAGAAAAAAAAAATTGAACATAACAATGACCTATCTAGACCATAAGACTATTAAGGCAAGAAACAACAAAGGAAACAAAAGAAAGAAAAGAGTGAACTAGGGTACTAAAAAACCTGAATGAACCAAAGAGAAGCAAAAAAAGTAAGAAGAAACTAGGTACCTTCATAACTAGAGCCATCCAAATAAATGATAGAAAGAAGAGCTTCCCTAATTTGCGAAGCCCACCATCTAGGAGGGTGGCCATAACAAGTAATATCACCTTTGTCCAAAGCCCAATTAGCTAAAGCATCAACACTCTTGTTTTAATATTTGACCACAGAGCCATCCAAATAAATGATAGAAAGAAGAGCTTCCCTAATTTGCGAAGCCCACCATCTAGGAGGGTGGCCATAACAAGTAAGATCACCTTTGTCCAAAGCCCAATTAGCTAAAGCATCAACACTCTTGTTTTAATATCTGACCACATGATTGTAATCAAATTTCAAAAATTCCATCTAGATTAATTGGATCTTCTCAATAATTTTTTTTATTCTCCAATCAACCTTATGATTCGTAGAAGGAGTCTTCAAAATATTAATCATAAGTTGAGAGTCAGACTCAACTAACACCTTTTTCCATCCAACCTTAGTGGCCTCCTGAAGGCCTATGAGGATACCTTACCCCTCATCAAGGTTATTGGAAAGAATACCCAAATTCTCAGCAAAAGTAAAAACCAGGGAGCCATCTAAAAGTCTACCAATTCCTCCCACACTGGATTTTCCAGGGTTCCTTCTAGAGGTTCCATCAGTATTGAATTTTCCAAAATCCTTAGGAGGAGGTTTCCAATTTCTTGTCCTATCCATATTACTAATACTCACATTCCCTTTAATTTGGTTGCCCTAAGAATATTTAATCTTCAATATTTGCATCACTTGATCCCATATTTGGTGGGAGTTTTTGGGGTGATTAAGAAGTTGATGGACTGATTTAACTAAGTTGGCTATGGTCTTTTGCCAAATATAGTGAATATCCTTCCTATCTTGATTAAAATTTTTGCTATTTCTTTAAATCCAAATATTCCAAAGAAGAATGGTAGAACACATCCAAACTAACTGCCTAATAAAATGATCAACACCCTCTTGATTAAGACAATCCCTCCAAAGTTGTTCAAAAGTAAAAAAATTGGACCATTGTAAGCCAATTAAAGTGGTCATTCTCCTCAAAATATCAGAGGCTAAAGCACACTCAATAAAAATATGGTTAAGATTTTCTACATTCTCTTCATACATCTCACATCTAAAAGGGCCATGAAAACCACACTTCATAAGTTGCTTACTAGTAAGCACCCTACGATGCAATAAAAGCCAATTAAAGAACCTCACCTTAAGCCAGAGCTTTTGATCCCACAATTGAGAAAAAATGTCAGAAGAATGGTTGGGATTATTATGGCATAAGGTCAAATAACCTTGAGCAACTGAATACTCACCCTTAGTAGTGTTGTTCCATCCAAAACAATATTTTTCATGGGACCAAGAGAGATCTCATATGAAGGATGCCTTGGATATCTTGTCTTTGCCTTTCTAGGATTTGAATTTTCCAGTACTCAATAGGGATACAATATCTACCAACCTTTTAATTACCAGTATGGTACCGATAGTAATTAGCCACCTTTATCTAGTTAGCTCGGTGAAGCTCCTCCATCCAAGGCCTCCAATCGGGAAACTGAGTTATCAAATGCTTGTGACCATCCCAAGAATCTATCTAAAAATTTTCTTGTTGACCATTATGAATGATCCAAAATAAAATTTTCTTTATCAAATCCTCACTAGTCTTAGGGACAAGCTTTGGTAGGAAGTTGATAGAGAACAAGGTCTTCAATACTTTTATTCTTAGTACATTTAGCACAGATATCATTGGTCCAAAGAGAATTTGGGTTATGCAACATCCTCCAACATAATTTAACAGCTAAATATTTGTTTTTATTAATAGAATACCAGAATCCTAATGCCCCTTTATTATTAGGAAGACACAAAGTGTCCCATTTCACCAAGGTCCATTTTATTTTCTCCTTAGTACCACTCCAAAGGAAACGATGACTAATTTGATCCTATTCTCAAAGAAAAACCTTTGGAATATTCAACACGGAAGATACATAAATAGGAATAGCTTGAAGGACTGATTTTACCAAGGTGATTCTACCCCCAGAAGAAAGCCACCTATTGGTCCACTTTCTAATTTTCTTCTTAACTTTGTCCAACAACTAATTCCAATCTTTATTTTTTTGCCTTTGAATATTTATGGGAATACCTAAATAAGTGATTGGAAGGGAGGTCTTCTTATATCTTAATTTATCCAAGACCATGGATTCCTATCTAGCAGAGTAGTGAAATAAAATAACTTTAGATTTGTCTTCATTTATCCTTCAATTAGCTACATAAAAAATCTCTATTAACTCTTCTCATCCACTTTACATTTTATAAATTCATCCTTCACTCTTCTTCTCTAATATTTTATTCTCATCAATGTTCTTCTCTAATATTCTTTCTTCCTCCACCAAATTCACATCACCAATATCTTTTCTTGTTATATCCTCAAATATCACTAGCATAGCTCTGAACCAAGATGGTTCTGATACCACTTTTTGGAAAATATACCCAAAGATCTCATAGGTCTATATTTATTAGGATTGTATGTTTCTATATAATATCAATATCTCACAACATCAAAGGATTTATTGATAATTAAATTACATAACATAAACACTTCATTACATAGCATAGAGATTTATAATCATATATAACTTTACATACGACTCTTCAATTCTCTTATATACTCATGATAAAGCTAAATACTATAAAAATAAATATTCTAAAATAATATTTTCTACACAATATTAATGAAAATAAAATTACAAAACTAGATATTATCCTACTTAAGGATAGAGCAAGAATTTATATATATTGAAAAGATCAAGACTGGAGTAATATGCATGTAGCTATATGATCCATTAGTAACTTTCATAAGGATGTTTCCAACTTGAAGATTATTTATTGTTAGTTTAGGTAGTTTCATGGGACTAAAAGAGTCTTGCAAAAGTTATTGAGGAAATTGAGTCAATCAAGATCCACATGTGCATTCTATATGCAATGAGGGAGACAATATTTTATGCTAATAGTTAGTTGATGTTAGTTATTTTTTTGTGTGTGATCATAGTACTATATCCAAATGCACTATGGAATTCATGTACCCCAATAATAGTGTAAAAAAATACCATTGGTAGGTAAAGTAGGCCAAAAAAAATTAAATCTAAAATTTTAACTAAAGCATTGTCCCTTAGTTAGAATCGCTATCAATGGTATTTGCTTGGGTACATAACTTTTAAATTGTTATTAAATGCATATTTTGATGATATTTTATCTTTATTAACTATTCATAATTTTTGTTATGATCAGTGAGATGAGTGTTATGATGATTGTGTGTTTGACAATCTACTAAAAATTGGGTGTCTACGTTAACATAAGTTCTACTCAAATAATGAGTACTAGGATTTTTTGGGATAGGGACTATTGAAATAATTATTATGATATCATCAAATAATTCTTAAATAAAATGACTTTGTAAAATCCATCCATAAGGATAGGTTTACATGAAATTTATAATCATGTTGCGAAATATTAAGGGCTAATCCCTATAGATAAGGAAAAAACGTTACGCTGGTTATTTACACTTATAGTCCTAGTATTTTGATGCAAATATAGGTAAAATATATGGAGTGTGGAATAGCTATAACTATGCAAGTAGACGGTTTTATTTAATCTCATCACATTATATTGAGAGAAGTGGTATAGTGTTCTACCTCCTTACATGGATGAAGGTGTTTTTGGTAAGGAAGTGGATCCATGGCATATATCTATATTGAAAATATTTTTTGTAAAAGGCACAATTATAGTGTTTTCTCTATGTATACATCTAATTTTTTCTATGTTTTTGTATTCTTATGGTATTGGTTGGCATTGAATTTTCCTATAGTAGAATATATAATTTTAGGAGAATTCAACATGGTTGAATCAAACCCTAATAGAGGATAAAAATACGTCCCAACCATATGTATTCGTAGTCATGTTTAGTAAATAAATTATTTATAGGAAGAATTTTTTTAATTTTAATATCTATATATCCCTTTCAACTATTAATAAGATCACATGAATTACCTAACACAATGGAGGATCATGTATTGAATCCAAATTAAGTAGGTATGATAAGTTTTATTGTTCTAATAACTATCCCATTTTAAATATTAATATTATGTGTAAGACTTATTGTGAATATTTATCTACATTGTTGGACCAATTCCCAATCATTTCTAGGTTATATTTAGGAAAGTACTATAATCATTTTAATAACCTATGATATAAAATCAATGCATATTTTTTTATCTAGACTATATTTGACATGTTAATGTTATTTAGAATAAAAAGGAAAACTCTTAGGTTGGGATGGTTGCATCTTGTGGTGGAAGAATACTATTTAAGGCATGTTAGATATTTTTCCATTTTGGAATGAAAATTTCCAAATAGCATGAAATATTTGAAAAATATACTATGATAGCCTATTCACACTAAAACAAGATCTTGCTCAGGATAAAAAGTATTATTAAAAATAAACTATTGATATTTTAGAAATAAAACCACTTAGACTAGAACATTAGAGGATAATGAATGCTAGGATACATTCTATAATATAATATATTAATTAGGGTGATAACACATCTAATATTAAAATATATTAGGCTTAGACATAAGAAGAATAGTACCTATGAATCCAAAGATGATAATGATAGTCTAGAAATAGAAAATATATGGATTTCTAAAGTTCATTTCTTCTTTTAAAAAATTAGCTCTTCCAAAACTTCTCAAAACCCGCAAAACAGCTCTTTCGAAACAAAAAAAAACCCGGTAAGGTAGGAAGAGAATCCTCGACCTTTTATTGGGCATTAAAGGATCATGATAAAGGACTTGATAATGTAGCTATACAATGCGTTTCTAGTTATATACCTTGTATGGTCACTAAGGATTGGTAAGGATTTCATTGTTTTGTTTGGTTTCATAATTGTTTCTCACACATTATATGTCTTCTATTTTTAGTTAATATATTTACTATAAGTGCTCTATAATATTATATTTGTGTGCCTTCTAGGTCTAGTTCCATTACAACCATCATATTATCTTTTCACATTTTTTTATATTTTTTTCTCACTATTTTTTTCTATATTTTGATATCTTCTAGTTATTTATAGTAATTATTATTTTCATTATATCTATTTAGGTTACAAAACTTATGGTGAGGGTTTTAAAAAATAATAAACCTTTATTTTTAGCTAAAGTAGACCTACCATATAGAATCTAATGAAATTAGGAGTGACCATATTCCAATAGTTAGGACAAATAAAGTTTTCAAATAATTGTGAGATTACACATACCTTTGGGTATGTTGAAATATCCCATAGTTTTAGGTAAAATGTTTAGCCATTAGGTGTCTATTGGTCATCTATAATTTATGGTGCACTAATAAGTGGTTTACCCTAAGAATCTACTCTCATAGTATCTTTTATACATAATGTTGTTCTTATGAGAATGGTGAAATCATTCATCATCAAATACATGAAACATGAATGAACCACTATTTATGAATAAGACTAGTATATTTTTTAGCCCGTAAACTAGTCAAAAACTAGCCTAGTTCACCCAAAAAACCCTAGTAGTGACTAATATGGATGCACTAAAAATTAAATCTCATGGTTTATAAAATTTGTATTTGATCTACACATAGACTTGACAAAATATAGAACTTTAGGATAGAATAAAATAATAATAAGGGAAGATAATATAGGATTTTAGTATTGGATATCTTAGGGAGAATAGGATAGAGATTCAAAATTTTAAATTATATTTTCTATGTATATGGATATTAATCGAGTTTTTTTTTTATAGTTTAAATTTAAAGTGGGTTTTTATCAAGGGACCCAAAACCTGATTACAAGTCACAAGACTTTATAAAAAAGGCCACAGGAATGAGCTACGAGAATGAACAATGTATCATGGCAAGAGATACGCAGATTGGAAAAAAAAAATTGACCACCATTATCATGAATTGAAGAAGAGCCATGAAAAATGTCTATGACCTACTCAAACATGGATAACCAGATCATTATAGCTATAGAAAAAGATGCCCACATCACCACATGGAGAACCAGATCATTATAGCTGCAACAAAGGACACCCACATCACCACAACCATAGATCCAACATCTCTACACCTTCAAACCAGCCTAATTATAGCCAGCCCAACACTTTGAACCACTACAACAAAAATGGTCATCGACTGAAATAATTATCTCTGAGGATAAAACAACGACAGAAAAAAACTAAAATAAATAAATAACTAAAAAAATCACATATTTTATCACCATTAATATTTCTTCAAGCTTATGGTTTCTGATCCATCAAATATGGAGAGCATACTCCCTCACGTGAAGAAAAAAAAAGGGGAAAAAATTGAGGGGGATTTCCATGAGGGAAATCTCTCTCAGGTTCATAGGGCAGGGAAAGCCCACTCTTATACAATGTTAGAAAAGTAGAATACTTTATTTGATTGAATGAAATGAGCCTTGCTTAAATAGCGAAGGATTACAATATGATCCATTGGATCATAACTAACTCACTGATCTCAACCATACAACTTATCCTAGTAACAACTTAGTATATAATTTATTATTCTAACAGAATATGCCCTACTAGTATCCTAATTACTGGCTATCTTCAAGTTACGCCCTAGTGGTCCATGGAGAGTCATAAAACTAGCCTTGGTCACCATTATTGTCCTCCCTATCATCATCCTTGTCCCCTTATCACCATCCTATACACAACCCTTCCCATCTCCCCTTCTTTACTTCATTTTCCCTTTCTGTAGCGATGGTCGACCATGATTATAGGTTCAAGTAAGAGAATCTTTAGTTGGATGCTATTATGGAGGATATATTTAAGGACCATGGGATCCTCCCATTTAAAGGAAATGATATGGATATTTCCATGGAGTTGTCCTTATCATGAGAAGAAGGTGTAGTGTTAACCATAGGACTTAAATTTATTATAAACATTGATTTATTAGTAAACATTTTTAGGTTCCAAAATGATGGAGAGATAGTGTAGCATGATAAAAATTCCCTTGCTAGAGAATTATCATTATTCACTAATAAAGGACAAAGGCTCAAAAAAGACAAGGGTGGAATAATCAAAGATTCCCTTCCCAAGCCTTATAATAGGGTCATGGTGCTTGTCCTTTAGTACTTTACAATAAATTATCTTAATTCAATTATTTGAAGCTTCCACCTTACCTTTCTTAATCATATTTGAGGCAAAAAATTCATCAACATTCTAGAATATTTCTATAGATCTATCAATCGGTCCATTCATAACGTTAAGAAAGTATATTATTCATTTCTTATCCACATAGACCTCCACATTTTCATCTATAGTTATGTTCTACAAATGAAATCTAGTAAGGTAATCATCTCTTAAATTGGTAGCCACACAAATCCTCCCCAAGTGTCATGTCACTATGAAAGTCCTCCTGATGCTTTTGAAAATATTTCTTTGAATCCCACCTCTCCTAAGGCTAACTAAATACTAGATTCCAAGATTGATGTTCATGACACTCTTCCCATTATGAAATCTAAATCCTAACACTGCTCAACCTACAACAAGTGTAAAACTAGGAAGCATAAGTCTCCCATTATACTGGAGCAAGAGCCTAATATTTTTTAGGAATCTCCCACTAGGATTCACAAAGTTAAGTGCAAGGATTATTTAATGTGGTCCTCCTCTCAAAAAATATCTCCATAGAGTGACTCATCTAAACCATCCAAACACAATCAACATTGTATGTGTGTTCCCTTCATCATCAAGAAGGGGTATGTGCATGAACTACATAATTTTATGAGTGCAATATCAGGAGCTACAAAAATGAATGCATCTCTGTTGTAGCAAGCTGTTATAATCCTAGAAGAATTTTAGAGCTAGTTTGAAGGTGATGAATCAACAAATCTTGTAGACTCTCCTATTCTTGGGAATGAAAAATTATGGGCCTTTACCCTATGCCTGTATGTTTTTTGATTTTGTGATTGTCTCCTTGCTTCCTTATTTTGGAGTCCCCATATTTTTTGAACTTCTTGTTATTTTTCTCAAGGAGACAGCCTCCCTTATTACCATTATTGGCTTTCCTCTTTTTATCTCTAGGAGATAGTATTTGTTGAGGGTATTTTGTTTTACAAGGTTTGAGAACCATTTGAAAACCCCTTCCTCCAACCAATAATAATAAAAAGGTTTTGGGCCAATACAACACACTTTAGATGTACAAATCACTCTACTAACTAAAAATGCTTGTAGAAACTAGATTTTATAAAATTTGATGATGAGGATCTCATCAATTGGATATCTAGAGTAGAATAATACTTTGAACTATATAAAATCCCTAATGATTTGATGTTTTAATTAGTTTCATTCAACCTCAAGTGGAAGGATATTTAGTGTTATAAGTGGTTCCAAAAAAAATTTAGCAATGCCTTGCCTAGGTCAATACTTGAAAGAAACTAATCACCTAATTTGGACCTAGAGCATATTAATATTTCACATGAGCCTTAAATAGGATAAATAAAATTCATTATGTTTTTGAGCACCAAAAAGAGTTTAAGGAATTATCAAATAGAATTGAAGGATTGGATGATGTATTTTTAAAATATTTTTTTATCACTAACATAAAGGATGAAATTGGGGATGAAGTAAAATATTTAATCCCAAAATATGATGGTGCTCATTAGGTTAGCTAGGTTATTTAAGGTTAACTTTACAACCTACCACCAAACATATAAGCCATCACAACTCAAAAATCTATTATTTGCACAAGCACCAACATATTTGGATAACTAATCTATACTAATCAAGAACTTAAATGCGATAGAATAAAATTATCATAAACATAAGATATTATGTTATAATTATTAAGAAAACTACAATCTAGATCATTAATGTATAAAATAAAATCTATGCTTACAATATATATTAGGAAATTAATGAAGAGGCAAATACAACTAATGCACTTACCCCTAAAATATATCTATATGACTTTGTGGGAATTACCACATTCCTAATTATGAGAGTGTAGGGATACTTTAAAATATTTCTACTAATCATTCTCATTGATATAGGTAGCATTCACTTATTATACCTCTAGATAGATAAGAAGGTAGATTATTACATGTATCCATGCAATAGTTTTGAGGTAATGGTAGTTAATATTAGTACACTAGCCTATAAGAGCAAACATTGAAATAATAAGATTTTAGTATGGGACTAATTTTAAAATTTGACATATATTCACTTCCATTGGGTGGTTGTGATATAGTATTGGTATTGATGAGTCACTTGAATGACTTGTTCATGTGATTCATTTTACCTTAAATCCCCATATTTTTGTATTTAATTATATATTGATTCCCTATTTTGACTGAAATGTCAACTACTTTTGTACTTTATATGAGATAATATAATTTAATATTTGTTACTAAATTGTGAATGTTTTCTTGATTTAATTTTTGTACTAATTAGTGCATGTTGATATTATCTCACTTAAGTGATTCAACATAATTATGGCAAGTATAACTCTCCAAGTACAATGACAAAGTTTCATATATCCACCAACTATAAAATAAGGAAGAAAATCTAAAGTATATAATGCTAATAGTGGATTTTGACTCTTTGAAATAAGGTCTTTATGGCTTTTTATAGACTTGCAATTTCAAAAAATTTAGTGCTTTACAATTGTAGGGATGAGTTGGCTATCACTATCTAGATGATGTGTCATCTCATGCTTTTCCCTTGAATTTGATCTTCAATTTTGTGTCGTGGATTCTTCTAACTACCTTGGACATGTCCTTTCTAGGTTAGGTAGCTAAGTTGTCATCCATATGAGCAGCTAGAATCCAGGTTCAATGAATTCTTCTATTTCCTATTTGGCCTTATCTTTGCTACATTGTCACCTGTAAATCATAGAACCAAAGTAAAAATTAGTTTAAACTAAATTTGGTAGAAAATTTATTTTAATATAATTTGTGAATGCCCATTTTAATTATTTAAGATATGCTTAGTCATTAATATTTATTTGTGATTTTTAATTTTAGCATTAATTTTTCTTTATGAAAATTTTAGGGTCTCAAATAAATCAATTCAAAGGGTGTGCTCCAATGATTAAACACTAAAGTGATATCTTTCCCCTTTATGCTTTTAATTCCATGAGAAATTAAAATCTAATGTGTAGGGTTTCCACATTAATTTCATATTGCTAAGATATAAAGTCTAAGGGTTAAGTTATGCGAACAACATTTTTATCCCCTCTTCTGCTTTGATTTCATTTGAAACATTAGGCTTAGTGCTAGAAATTTATGTTTTAATCTCATATTTTAAGTCTAATTTTGAAGTCTGATGAGTGCTAGAGGGAAGGATCTTGACACTATGGAATCTTGTCAAAAAATAATAGATCATTAGAATCTTGAGAATAGTGTTGAAAACACAAGTATAGAGATAGAATAGGATATGCATCGAGATTAACAATGATGGCTAGAGCTTCGTTGTTTGAGAACTTTTGTGATTGATGCCAAGAACAAAGAACTAGAATTCGAGAGAAGAACCATCAAGCAAAAATACTGTAGTAGAGAGGTTGTGGATGAACTGGTAGGCCACAAAGTGCAACAGGTACAATGACAATGATAGAGAGAGCAACTTATTCTTCAACTACAATCTCTTCTTGTGAGCTTGGATCTGCAATGGTTGGAGGGATTTAATCTACAATAAAAACATATTCAAGAGCAACATCGTCTAGTGGTAAGACACTAGGTAAGTCACCTAGAGGTCCTATTTCAAATCCAAGTGTTTCTACAAATTCATCATGTTTTAGCTATGGTGATTTTAGCTTGAAGCTACTGAAAATTGATAATCATTTTTGCATGGAGTTGTTGAAGTTTCACAAAAATGTTGAGAAGGCTAGAAAAGAACTCATCGAGCAAAACTATCAAACTCAATATCATATCATAAAATATGAAAATGGATGGTTATCACGAACAAGGATGGTGCAAGTTCCAAAAATGTTAGAAAATGATAAGTCCAAGATGAATGGTCGGATTAAGAGTTGAGGGTCAAGCATTAGAGGGACCCTAGCTAGCTAAGAATCAGGAGTCCGAGGGACCCTAGTTGAGATTTTTAAAAAACAAGAGTGCTCGAAAGTGTTCATAGTAGGAAAAGAGCATTCACTCATCAAGATAAAAGGGTTGGATTTCTCATTCCTTTCTAAACCAATCTAGTCTCAAGAAGAGAATACTTTCCAAAAATCCTTGCACCTTGATTTAATACCAATGATGTGATAATAACACTCAATAGGTAAACACAATAATGACACAATAAAAATTGTTAATTGCATTTAACAAAAATATATTTATAGGCATGTTTGTCTTTACAAGGAGGCATTTAATATGCATGATCCATATCAACATTAAATGCAATACAATACTAATCCCTATCACTTAGGGATTCCCCTTTGGCTACTGATAAACATATTTTGTTGATTGAGCCCTTCACCCATGATATTGAACGAATCAAATTTTAGGATTTTATTGAATTATAAATTGGCTACAAATCCTAGTTTCATTTTCCTTCGAGGATTAGTGGAGCTGAGGTTTAGCATACGTTATCTTTTGAAAATGAGCTTCAGTTTCAAGTCTTAATAAATGAGGATGTTGAAGATAGACTAATTTGAGCTAGTGACAGCAAACGTTCTTACTCAGTAAATTGGCTTATTATTTGTTATAACCAGATGTTATCTATCCTTTACTAGCAAGAAAAATTTGGTGTAAAAATTTGACTCCTAAAATTAATCTATTCTTTTGGTTAGCATTGTAGAACAATATTCTCTCCATTAATAATTTGCATAAAAGAGGGCTTAATATTGTTAACAGGTGCTTTTTATGTGAAGATAACTAGGAATTGATCAATCACATGTGTCTCCATTGTTCATTCTTTCAAGAAGTTTATTCCTTCATTTTTTAGAAGCTTGGGATCCTCTAGGTATTACCTAATTTTTTGGAGGATTGTGTTCATAAATGATATTCTTCCTTCTCCACCCCCTTTCTTAAGTGCCTCTGGAATTTATTGCTCCCTCATTTATTGTGGGGTGTTTGGAAGGAGTGAAATGCTCAGGCTTTCAAGAGCTGCAAAAGGGACGCCTTTCGTGTCAATTTAAGAATCTTATGGTGTGTGGTTTAGAATATATATTTTGTGTTCCACGAGCCTATGAAAATTCATTTTAAATTTTCTCCTAATGAAGCTCTCTTGGAGGATGTTTTAGGCTTCTATCGGATTGGCTCTGATCCTATGGTTCCTAATTTGAGGAGTGCAATTAAGTGGTCCCCCCTCCCAGTGGTTGGATCAAATTAAATTTTTATGGTGCTTTAAAAGGTAACCCTAGGATTGCTGGTGCAAGAGGAATTATCATAAACTGGAAGGGAGATCTGGTGGTGGCTTATTCTAAGCATTTATCCTGTCAATATTCCTATTTCATAGAAGCTAGAGCCACATTTCAAGATATAATTTTATTTTTGGAGTCAAGGGTTCTGTATGTAGTTATTGAATGATATTTGTTGAATGTTATAAATATTCTCAATGGTGCAATCTATCCTAGTTGGAAGCTGGCTAATATGATGTGGGAATCAATAAGAATTATTAAGCTTCTTAGACAAGTTGATATTAGGCATATTCTGAGAGAAGTTAATTCAAGTAGCTAATTTTATGGCCAATATTGGTACTAGTTGATTGAGATTATTGATCTACAAAAGTGACTTTCTTGAGGACCTCATTAATCGTATCCATGATGAACATTCTTAATGTTTTTTAGAGTACCGATCGTTGTTTAAATTTGAAGTGTTTGATCATCGTCCTTATGTGCACGAGGTTCTTAATAGTTATTGGGAGCCCTTTTTGTATTGTCCTTCCTTCTTCCCAGGCTCATGGTAGTTGGTGTTATCTCCATCAGGTTTGAATTCAAATTCAAATTGCCTCCTTGGGAAAATTGGTTGGACGATCACTGCTCCCTATGGTGTACAACATAGCTGCATCATTTTGTCGATCCCTCTTGATCAAATGATTGAAGGGTGGTTTCAGGACCATGGTGTTGTGGATAGTTCTCTCATGTGGTTCTTTGACCTCCTTGTCTTGGATACCTCTTACTGGTGCTCAAATAGTTTTCTAGTGAACAAGGCTTGGCAGTGGAATGTATCTTGAAAACTATTCAAGGACAATCAATTTCAGATCCCTTTTATCTTAGGGAGGATTTGGAAAGATTCAATGATCTTTAGGTTTGTGAAGATTTTTACTCCTATTCCATGGGGTCTAGAGAAGATAAAATTTCTAGGAATATCCATATTTTTGTACGTGGTGTCAGGGGGAAGGCTCTACCATTATGGGTGTTAGGAATCGATTCATCAGTTCTCTTTGAAGAAGGCTCATATATCTAGCAGTGCTAATAGTGGTATGTTCTCCATTATCAGTGCGGAAGGAATTTCGACAAGGAAGTCGAAATTAATTTCATGTAAGCTGACTAGTAAAGATGATCCATAATTCTTGGTGAATCAATTTGACTCTGAACTTTTGCCTAGATATTTTCATAAGGAAAAATGGTTAATGAGGTTTATTCACTTGGTGTTGCTAATGAGGGTTCGTCTAACGTCGTTCACAATCTAAAGATGATGGAAATAAAACAACGTCTCATTCTAGGGTCTCCAAAAATTATTGTTGATTATACAAAGGAAGTGACTTAGATTGTGAGAGAAACTATTCAAGTTTTGGATCCGGTTTCAAAGTTTCATAACTAACTCAGTTTTGATTTTGCTGGGTTTAAGTGTTTCTCTTTGTTTCTATTTGTGTTTCTTATTTGGTGTGCTTGGGCTCTTTTTTTTTTTCCTTATTGTACCTGATAGTATGATTCTTTATTATTTTCTACCTAAGTAAAGTTGATGTGCAAGGTTGAAAGGTCCTTTTAAAACCCTATTTTTTAATAATACCAAAAAAATTTAATAATTTATAATGTAAAATCTTTCAATAATTAAAATAAATAATTTTAAACAATACATTAAAAATATGAATTATACCATCCTTATACATATAATAGATCTAGAGAATATAAGATAATACATTATACATAATACTCAGACCTTAAAAATTGCCTAACTTATTTATGTGTGTTACACTGAAATCCGAATAATTATTTATATAAAATAAAATGAGATGCATATCTTTTATAGTAACCTCTTTATTTAATTATTTGATTAAAATACACAATTTAAAAGTAAATACAATTTTTGATGAAAATATTAACATTTCTATGAAGAAATAAATTGCCAAAATTAAATTGATAGACTTATATGTGTGGCAAAAAAAACTCTCTTCATGTTTTGTATAAGTTGTTATATAATTTAATATATTTATAAGATTAAAAAAAAAAAAAAATTGACTTCAATTTGCAATCATTTTCTTATAGAAAATATAAATTTATAAAATGAAGTCAAATGAGAAATTTGATTGAAGCACCTTTTTCATAACCAATTGAATAGTATTACATGATTCATCCATGTGTATATAATAATAAAAATATTTTTAAATATTTATAATATAAAAATGTTAAATGATTCATCCAAGTGTATATAATAATAAAAATATTTTTAAATATTTATAGTATAAATTTTTTAAATAATTAGAGTAAAAAATTGTAAAAAATTTAAAAATAAGTATTATGTGGCTATGGAACTTGATGTTAGTAGAAAGCAAAAGGTTTTTTTTTTTGTTATATTATTAGAACAAAGAGGGTTTTATCAAGGTCTCAAAACCACTACAGAAAAGGCCACAAGAGCAAAACACAGATCAAAACCTCACTAAACAGAAATGAGGCAGACATAAAGAACTGCTAACAACAAGCACACAAGGCACCAAATAAGGGAGAATTGAGATAGTTCTACACCAGCTTCTCCATACCCTGAGCAATAGAAGCATCTAAACATGAAACATTCTCAGACATATCCAACACCGATTTCAATGAACACCAAATATTTCTTTGATTAACATCAATAAGCTTTAAATCACAAAAAACAGAATGTTTGAGCTCCCTAGAGGCCTCCAGAGCATAGACCTCCTCCATGTATTTCTCTCAAATGCACACCCGATGAAGAACATTAGAATTCGGGAGGGCAGGGGGAAGGGGGGAATTAACAGACACACCCTCTTTGCAATGCAAGTGCTTAGATTTACAATGACCACAATCAGTAGCAAGAGGAGAAGCCTTCAGATCCAAATTCATAGGATCTTTGAAGATCACTTTAGGAGGTAAATTAAATTTTACAGTTTGACCCATCGAAGGACTATGGGTTTCTACTGCCGAGGCCTTCCCCCAAAAACCTTTGGAAGAGACTTGAATATTCCTAGAAATTATCTTAGAATCCTTCCCAAAGAAAAAGGAATAGATATCTTTATTTCCATCAGAATTTGTCCCAAAGGTCAAACTATAATAGTTTTTTGTCTTTTTGGATCTTAAAAGGTTTGAATGCTATGTTATATTTATTATTTACTCTTTCATGCTAAGATTTAAAGATTTTTTTTTTTTTTTTGTGGAAAACATCCCAAAAGGGATGCCACTTTCGGGTAAGACCCAAGGAGGCAGGGGTATCCATTCCGCCAAAAATGCCCAGGACTCGGACCTGGCCTACCACCTTTGACATACTCAAGGAGCAAAAAAACACACAAAACCAATTTAAAAATAAGTAAATAACAACAAAATAATAAAATAAAATAAAAAACATGCTCCTTGAGTGTGTCAAAAACAAAAGCACAACCAAACACGCACAATAAGATAAAAGAAACCACAACACAAACCACATAGAAAAACACAATAACCACATAACAAAACACAAACAAGACAAAAACAACAGAACACTACAAAGACATAACCCAAAAAAACATGAAAAATAAACACAACCAAAACCTAAAAAATTAAAATAAAAAAACAACCAACAACAAAAAATAAAGAAAAACAAAAAGCATAGAAAAAACTCACACTTAAAAACATGAAATAACACAAACAAAGAGAAACCCAAGAACAAGAACAAAAAAAACACAAGAACAATAACAATAAACATAAAAACAAAACAACAAAAACACGTGAACAAAAACAAACAACACAAAGAACACAAAAACAAAACAAAACAAAAGAACCCATCCACCTTAAAAAACTAAACAAAAAAAATAAAAAAGGAAAAAAAAAATTGAACATAACAATGACCTATCTAGAACAGAAGACTATTAAGGCAAGAATCAATAGAGGAAACAAAATAAAGAATAGAATGAGCTAGATAACTAAAAAAAACTGAATGAACCAAAGAGAAGCAAAAAAAAAAAAAACAAGAAGAAACTAGGTACCTTCAGAACTGGAGCCATCTAAAGAAATGATAGAAAGAAGAGCTTCCCTAATTTGAGAAGCCCACCATATAGGAGGGTGGCCATAACAAGTAAGATCACCTTTGTCCAAAGCTAAATTAGCTAAAGCATCAACACTCTTGTTTTGATCTTTGACCACATGATTGTAATCAACTTTCAAAAATCTCATCTGGATTAATTGAATATTTTCAATAATTCTTTTTATTCTCCAATCCACCTTATGATTCTTAGGAGTCTTCAAGAGATTAATCATAAGTTGAGAGTCAGAATCAAGTAACACCTTTTCCCATGCAACCTTAGTAGCCTCATAAAGTCCTCTGAGGATACCATACCCCTCAGCAAGGTTATTGGAAATAATACCCAAATTTTCAGCAAAAGTAAAAACCAGGGAGCCATCTGAAAGTCTACCAATTCCTCCCACACTGTCTTTTCTAGGGTTCCCTCTAGAGGCTCCATCAGTATTGAATTTTCCAAAATCCTTAGGAGGAGGTTGCCAATTTCTAGTCCTATCCATATTACTAATACTCACATTCCCTTTAAGTTAGTTTCTCGTAGAATATTTAATCTTCAATCTTTTCATCACTTGATCCCATATTTTGTGGGATTTTTGGGGATGATTAAGGAGTTGATGGACTGATTCAACTAAGTTGGCTATGGTCTTTTGCCAAATATAGTGAATATCCTTCCTATCTTGATTAAAAATTCAGCTATTCCTTTCATTCCAAATATTCCAAAGAAGAATGGTAGAACCCATCCAAACTAACTACCTAATAAAATGATCAACACCCTCTTGATTAGGGAAATTCCTCCAAAGTTGTTTAAAAGTAAAAAAATTGGACCATTGTAAGCCAACTAAAGTGGCCATTCTCCTCCATAGCTCAGAGGCTAAAGTACACTCAATAAAAATATGGTTGATATTTTCTACATTCTCTTCATACATTTCACATCTAAAAGGTCCATGAAAACCATGCTTCATAAGTTGCTCACCAGTAAGCACCCTACGATGCAATAAAACAAATTAAAGAACCTCACCTTAGGCCATATATTTTGAGCCCACAATAGATAAAATATGTCAGAATAATGGTTGGGATTATTATGGCATAAGGTCAAATAACCTTGAGCAAATAAATACTAACCCTTAGTAGTGTTGTTCCATCCAAAACAATCTTTTCCATGGGACCAAGAGAGGGATCTCATATGAAGGATGCCTTGGATATCTTGTCTTTGCATTTTTGGGATTTGAATAGGTCAGTCCTCAATAGGGATCTAATATCTACCAACCTTTGAATTACCAATATGGTACCGATAGTAATTAGCCACCTTTATCCAATTAGCTCAATGAAGCTCCTCCATCCAAGGCCTCCAATCGGAAACTAAGTTATCAAAGGCTTGTGACCATCCTAAGAATCTGTTCAAAAATTTTCATGTTGACCATTATGAATGATCCAAAATAATGTTTTCTTTATCAAATCCTCACCAGTCTTAAGAATTGCTAAAATTGGAGAACCTTTGGTAGGAAGTTGATAGCAAACAAGGTCTTCAGGACTTTTGTTCTCAGTATATTTACCATGAAGATTATTGGACCAAAGAGCATTGGGGTTATGCAACATCCTCCAATATAATTTAGCAACTAAATCTTTGTTGTTATTAATTGAAGACTAGAATCCTAACCCCCCTTCACTCTTAGGAAGACATAAAGTATGCCATTTTGCCAAGGCCCATTTTCTTTTCTCCTTAGTACCACTCCAAAGGAAATGATGACTGATTTGATCCAATTCTCGAATAATAGCCTTTGGGATATTTAAAAAAAAATAAAAATAAATAGGAATATCTTGAAGGACTGATTTTACCAAGGTGATTCTACCCCTAGAAGAAAGCCACTTGTTGGTCCACTTTCCAATTTTCTTCTTGACTTTGTCCAACAACCAATTCCAATATGTATTTTTCTGCCTTTGAATATTTATGGGAATACCTAAATAAGTTATTGGAAGAGAGGCCTTATTATATCTTAATTTATCCAAGACCATGGATTCCTATCTAGTAGAGCAGTGAAAGAAAATAACTTTAGATTTATCTTCATTGATCAACTGCCCAGTAGCCTTATAAAAAAAGCTAATGATTTGCTTAATATTAGAAGCTTCCTTAACTGTAGATTTACCTAAAAGAGTAGAGTCATCCACAAATTGAAGATGAGATATAGGTCTAGATCCATGAGCAATGGTAACTCCCTCAAGGGTTTTTTTTTCCTCTTTTTGGTTATAGTCCTACCCAAGCATTCAACAAGAATGATGAATAAATAAGGGGATAGCGGGTCACCTTGCCTAATACCTCTAGAATCTAGGAATGACTGAGAAGGCTTGCCATTGATAAGAAATAAGTAGGAAACTAAAGAGATACATCCCATAATCCAATCCATCCAATCCTTAGAGAAACCAAATTGCCTTGAAACTTTGATAAGGAAGTGTCAATCCACTCTGTCATAAGCTTTGGATAAGTCTACCGAATTAACATGGAAGGAGAATTTTGCATATCCATGGAATGGATAGCTTCCTAAGCAAGAACTATCTCATCTACTATTTGACGTCCTTCCATATAACCCCTTTGCTCTGGGAAAATAATCTTATGCAAAAGAGGCTTCAAAATTTCTACCATGATTTTAGTAATGATTTTGAGAAGAACATTACATAAAGCGATAGGTCTAAAAGCTAAGATATGATCAACCTCTTGAGCTCTTGGAACAAGGGTAATATAAATTTTATTGATAACCTTCAAAATTTATTTGGCTTTCCTAGCTTCTTCCACCACCTCAAATAAATCAACATGAAGGATATCCCAAAACTATTGGTAGAACTCAATGGGAAAACCATCAAGACTTGGGGTTTTCCCTTTTTGCATTTTAAAAACTACTTGTTGAATCTCATTGATAGTAACAGGAGCAGTCAAAATAGAGTTCTCATCAGAATTGATAAGAGAAGGGATTGCTTGAAGAACATTTTGTTGTGAAGTTGAGTCAAGAGGAGTAGCAACAAAAAGATTGAAAAAGTAATCAACAACAATAGATTTCATGCCATCCCAAGTATAAACAACATCTTCAAAATATAATTTTAAGGAAGAAATAAATTTGTGAGATCTTCGAGCTAGAAGAGATTTTTGAAAGAAATTTGTGTTTCGATCTCCTTCTTTGAGCCATTGAATTCTATATTTTTGCTTCCATAAGATTTCTTCTCTTTTTTCTCATTCCTCTAACTGAGTTGTGAGTTTAATTTCATATGCATTTCTCTTCTCTGTGAGGCCATCTAAATGGATTTTCTTATTCAAATTTTCAAGACAAGCAATAACTTCATATTTTTTTTATGAACATCCCCAAACTCTTTCCAGTTCCAAGTCTTGATTTTGGATTTAATGTATTGCAATCTTTTGGTAAAACATAACATCTTAGTCCCATGTCTAGGTTTACCTTCCTTCCACCATTTTTGCACACGAGGTCTGAAGGAAATGTCTCTAAGCCACATTAATTAAAAATGAAAAGGAGAGAAACTCGCATTGGTGTTCCACATTTCCACCATGACTAGCCAATGATCCAAACCAGCATTATTAAGAGTTTTCACTTTAGGAATGTGACCATGGATTAAGAAATTTTTAGAGAAGAAAAACCTATCCAGTTTCTCCATTATACAAGCTAAGCCTTGCCTTCTTTTAGACCAAGTCATAAGGCCATTATCTGGTTGTATATCCACAAGATGGAGGTTTGCAATATATTCGCTCATGAGGTTAGTGCTTTTTTCCGAATTTTTATTTCCCCCCTTTTTCTCATCCATAGAGAGGATGGTATTGAAATCTCCTCCGATCAAGATCCAAGATTTAGGAAAATGAGAGATAATATGAGTAATATCCTTCCACTGTCTTCTTTTTTCCTTTGAAGAATTCGAAGCATAAACAGTAATGCAGAGCATAATCTGGTTAGAATGTTTACTTTGAATAGCTATAGCCAACAAGCCCCAACTACCAACCATATGGTGAATAACTACCTATTTTGGGTCCCAAAGACAAGCAATGCCACACGAAGTCCCTTGGGAACTGAGGGAAACCACTTTTCCAGTTGGCCAAATTTTACTGGCAATTGAGTCAATATCCTCCATTGACATCTTTGTTTCTTGAAGGAAAACAAGATGTGGATGATTTATTTGAATCATTCTTCTAATTTAATTTTGTTTTGAAAGACTCCCTTTGAGTCCTCTAATATTCCAAGTGATGATCTTCATTAATACTAGGGCTAAAAAATTTGGGAAGGGCATTAATATTACCTTCATCTACAAGCTTTTCACCTTCTTTTACCATATGATATTGATTGGTCTTGTGACCTGCTTTTTTGGTAGAACCCATCTTCAAATATTTTTTCACTATTTTTTGAATTATTCCAATTGAATTTGAGATGGCTTCTAACCTTGAAGAATGCTTGTACACAACCAAAATTTTACTAGATGGTTCAACGGAGTCTATATTGGGACCTGCATTATTTGAAGTTTTGACATTTGAAAGATTTTTTTTTTTGTGTAAATTTTTTGCATTTTTTCTGTTGAAAACCTTTTATTTGTTGGTTTGTCTTTGAGTTCTTCCCTTCATATTTAAATTGTGTTTCTAACATTTTAGTTTCCATTATTTCCTCTTCCTCACTTGGGACATCATTTGTGGAAAGGATTTCAAACATATTAGCAAATGACTTTGATTGATCCTTCATAACTGGTTTTATTTTAGTGTTCTTCTTCTTAGGTATTTGGAAACCTACTAAGTTTATATCTTTTTCTTTTGATCAAGATTTTTATTTGGGCAAGCACTGGCCAAATGACCATATTCATGGAAAATTCTAGAACGAAAAGGAATGTTATCATAGTCCACTACTTGCTCTGAAGTGTCTTCCCCAAATTGTAATGTGATCTTTTTAGGTAGGGGTTTGACAAAATCCATTAAAACACAAATTTGAGCATAAATAATATGTTCAAAATTTTGATTACAATCAACAGTCATCATAAAAGTTCCTAAAAAGTTTCCAATTGAAGAGAAAACAATAAGATTCCAAAATTCAATAGGGAGGCCAAAGAGTCTAACCCACATGGGAGCTATAGAAGGCGTCTCTTCTTTGGCTTTAAATTTAGTATGTGAGGGCTTCATGAAAAGACCTACCCTTCCAAAAAACCAAGTATCCCCTTGAAACATTTTCTCTCTATCTTCATTATTAGCAAATAAAACAAGAAAACCTTTTTTTCTGTTGAAAACCTTTGGTTTTTTGGTTTGTCTCTGAGTTCTTCCCTTCATATTTAAATTGTGTTTCTAAAAATTTAGTTTCCATTATTTCCTCTTCCTCACTTGGGACATCATTTGTGGAAAGGATTTCAAACATATTAGCAAATAACTTTGATTGATCCTTCATAACTAGTTTTTTTGAGTGTTCTTCTTCTTAGGTATTTGGAAACCTGCTGAGTTTATATCTTCTTTCTTTTGATCAGGATTTTTATTTGGGCAAGCACTGGCCAAATGACCATATTCATGGAAAATTCTACAACAAAAAGGAATGTTATCATAGTCCACTACTTGCTCCCAAGTGTCTTCCCCAAATTGTAATGTGATCTTTTTAGGTAGGGGTTTGTCAAAATCCATTAAAACACAAATCTGAGCATAAATAATATGTTCAAAATTTTGAGTACAATCAGTAGTCATCATAAAAGTTCCTAAAGAGTTTCCAATTGAAGAGAAAATAGTAGAATTCCAAAATTCAATAGGGAGGCCAAAGAGTCTAACCCACACGGGAGCTATAGAAGGCGTCTCTTATTCGACTTTAAATTTAGTATGTGAGGGCTTCATGAAAAGACCTGCCCTTCCAAATAACCAAGGATCCCCTTGAAACATTTTCCCTCTATCTTCATTATTAGCAAATAAAACAAGAAAACATTTTTTTCTGTTGAAAACCTTTGATTTGTTGGTTTGTCTATGAGTTCTTCCCTTCATATTTAAATTGTGTTTCTAACATTTCATTTTCCATTATTTCCTCTTCCTAACTTGGGACATCATTTGTGGAAAGGATTTCAAACATATTAGCAAATGACTTTGATTGTTTCTTCATAACTGGTTTTTTCTAAGTGTTCTTCTTCTTAGGTATTTGGAAACCTGCTGAGTTTATGTCTTCTTTCTTTTGATCAGGATTTTTATTTGGGCAAGCATTGGACAAATGACCATATTCATGGCAAATTCTAGAACGAAAAGGAATGTTATCATAGTCCACTACTTGCTCCCAAGTGTCTTCCCCAAATTGTAATGTGATCTTTTTAGGTAGGAGTTTGTCAAAATCCATTAAAACACAAATCCGAGCATAAATAATGTGTTCAAAATTTTGAGTACAATCAGTAGTCATCATAAAAGTTCCTAAAGAGTTTCCAATTAAAGAGAAAATAGTAGGATTCCAAAATTCAATAGGGATGCCAAAGAGTCTAACCCACACGAGAGCTATAGAAGGCATCTCTTATTTGGATTTAAATTTAGTATGTGAGGGATTCATGAAAAGACCTGCCCTTCCAAAAAACCAAGGATCCCCTTGAAATATTTTCTCTCTATATTCATTATTAGCAAATAAAACAAGAAAACATTTTTTTCTGTTGAAAACCTTTGATTTGTTGGTTTGTCTCCGAGTTCTTCCCTTCATATATAAATTGTGTTTCTAACATTTCAGTTTCCATTATTTCCTCTTCCTCACTTGGGACATCATTTGTGGAAAGGATTTCAAACATATTAGCAAATGATTTGGATTGATCCTTCATAACTGGTTTTTTCTGAGTGTTCTTCTTCTTAGGTATTTAGAAACCTGCTGAGTTTATATCTTTTTCTTTTGATCAAGATTTTTATTTCGGCAAGCACTGGCTAAATGACCATATTCGTGGTAAATTCTAGAACAAAAAGGAATGTTATCATAGTCCACTACTTGCTCCCAAGTGTCTTCCCCAAATTGTAATGTAATATTTTTAGGTAGGGGTTTGTCAAAATCCATTAAAACACAAATATGAGCATAAATAATATGTTCAAAATTTTGAATACAATCAGCAGTCATCATAAAAGTTCCTAAAGAGTTTCCAATTGAAGAGAAAACATTAGGATTCCAAAATTCAATAGGGATGCCGAAGAGTCTAACCCACACGGGAGCTATAGAAGGCATATGTTCTTCGGTTTTAAATTTAGTATGTGAGGGCTTCATGAAAAGACATGCCCTTCCAAAAAACCAAGGATCCCTTTGAAACATTTTCTCTCTATCTTCGACATTAGCAAATAAAACAAGAAAACTTTTTTTCTGTATAAAACCTTTGATTTGTTGGTTTATCTCTGAGTTCTTCCCTTCATATTTAAATTGTGCTTCTAACATTTCAGTTTCCATTATTTCCTCTTCCTCACTTGGGACATCATTTGTGGAAAGGATTTCAAACATATTAGCAAATGACTTTGATTGATCCTTCATAACTAGTTTTTTCTGAGTGTTCTTCTTCTTAGGTATTTGGAAACCTGCTGAGTTTATATCTTCTTTCTTTTGATCAGGATTTTTATTTGGGAAAGCACTGGCCAAATGACCATATTCATGGCAAATTCTAGAATGAAAAGTAATGTTATCATAGTCCACTACTTGCTCCCAAGTGTCTTCTCCAAATTGTAATGTGATCTTTTTAGGTAGGGGTTTGACAAAATCCATTAAAACACAAATCTGAGCATAAATAATATGTTCAAAATTTTGATTACAATCAGCAGTCATCATAAAGTTCCTAAAGAGTTTCCAATTGAAGATAAAATAGTAGGATTCCAAAATTCAATAGGGAGGCCAAAGAGTCTAACCCACACGGGAGCTATAGAAGGCGTCTCTTCTTCGGTTTTAAATTTTGTATGTGAGGGCTTCATGAAAAGACCTGCCCATCCAAAAAACCAGGGATCCCCTTGAAACATTTTCTCTCTATCTTAATTATTTGAAAATAAAACAAGAAAAAAAAAATTATGTTGAAAACCTTTGATTTTTTGGTTTGTCTTTGAGTTCTTCCCTTCATATTTAAATTATGTTTCTAACATTTCAGTTTCCATTATTTTCTCTTCCTCACTTGGGACATCATTTGTGAAAAGTATTTCAAAAATATTAGCAAATGACTTTGATTTATCCTTCATAACTTGTTTTTTCTGAGTGTTCTTCTTCTTAGGTATTTGGAAACCTACTAAGTTTATATATTATTTCTTTTGATTAGGATTTTTATTTGGGCAAGCACTGGCCAAATGACCATATTCATGGCAAATTCTAGAACGAAAAGGAATGTTATCATAGTCCACTACTTGCTCCCAAGTCTCTTCCCCAAATTGTAATGTGATCTTTTTAGATAGGGGTTTGTTAAAATCCATTAAAACACAAATTTGAGCATAAATAATATGTTCAAAATTTTGAGTACAATCAATAGTCATCATAAAAGTTACTAAAGAGTTTCCAATTGAAGAGAAAACAGTAAGATTCCAAAATTCAATAGGGAGGCCAAAGAGTCTAACCCACACGGGAGCTATAGAAGGCATCTCTTCTTCGACTTTAAATTTAGTATGTGAGGGCTTCATGAAAAGACCTGCCCTTCCAAAAAACCAAGGATCCCCTTGAAACATTTTCTCTCTATCTTCATTATTAGCAAATAAAACAAGAAAATATTTTTTTTCTGTTGAAAACCTTTGATTTGTTGGTTTGTCTCTGAGTTCTTCCCTTCATATTTAAATTGTGTTTCTAACATTTCAATTTCCATTATTTCCTCTTCCTCACTTGGGACATCATTTGTAAAATGATTTCAAACATATTAGCAAATTACTTTGATTGATCCTTCATAACTGGTTTTTTCTGAGTGTTCTTCTTCTTAGGTATTTGGAAACCTGCTGAGTTTATATCTTCTTTCTTTTGATCAGGATTTTTATTTGGGCAAGCACTGGCCAAATGACCATATTCATAGCAAATTCTAGAACGAAAAGGAATGTTATCATAGTCCACTACTTGCTCCCAAGTGTCTTCCCAAAATTGTAATGTGATCTTTTTACATAGGGGTTTGTCAAAATCCATTAAAACACAAATCTGAGCATAAATAATATGTTCATAATTTTGAGTACAGTCAGCAGTCATCATAAAATTTCCTAAAGAGTTTCCAATTGAAGAGAAAACAGTAGGATTCCAAAATTCAATAGGGAGGCCAAAGAGTCTAACCCACACGGGAGCTATAGAAGGCGTCTCTTCTTCAGCTTTAAGTTTAGTATGTGAGGGCTTCATGAAAAGACTTTCCCTTCCAAAAAACCAAGGATCCCCTTGAAACATTTTCTCTCTATCTTCATTATTAACAAATAAAAGAAGAAAAAAAAAAATTGTCGAAAACCTTTGATTTGTTGGTTTGTCTCTGAGTTCTTCCCTTCATATTTAAATTGTGTTTCTAACATTTTAGTTTCCATTATTTCCTCTTCCCCACTTGGGACATCATTTGTGGAAAGGATTTCAAACATATTAGCAAATAACTTTGATTGATCCTTCATAACCAGTTTTTTCTTAGTGTTCTTCTTCTTAGGTATTTGGAAACCTGTTGAGTTTATATCTTATTTCTTTTGATTAGGATTTTTATTTGGGCAAGCACTGGCCAAATGACCATATTCATGGCAAATTCTAGAATGAAAAGGAATGTTATCATAGTCCACTACTTGCTCTGAAGTGTCTTCCCCAAATTGTAATGTGATAATTTTAGGTAGGGGTTTGTCAAAATCTATTAAAACACAAATCTAAGCATAAATAATATTTTCAAAATTTTGAGTACAATCAATAGTCATCATAAAATTTCCTAAAGAGTTTCCAATTGAAAAGAAAACAATAGGATTCCAAAATTCAATAGGGATGCCAAAGATTCTAACCCACATGGGAGCTATAGAAGGCATATCTTCTTCAGCTTTAAATTTAGTAGGTGAGGGATTCATTAAAAGACCTGCCCTTCCAAAAAACCAAGGATCCCCTTGAAACATTTTCTCTCTATCTTCATTATTAGAAAATAAAACAAGAAAACCTTTTTTTCTGTTGAAAACCTTTTATTTGTTGGTTTGTCTCTGAGTTCTTCCCTTCATATTTAAATTGTGTTTCTAACATTTCAATTTCCATTATTCCCTCTTCCTCACTTGGGACATCATTTGTGGAAAGTATTTCAAACATATTAGCAAATGACTTTGATTGATCCTTCATAACTAGTTTTTTTTTAGTGTTCTTCTTCTTAGGTATTTGGAAACCTGCTGAGTTTATATCTTCTTTCTTTTGATCAAGATTTTTATTTGGGCAAGCACTGGCCAAATGACCATATTCATGGCAAATTCTAGAATGAAAAGGAATGTTATCATAGTCCACTACTTTCTCCCAAGTGTCTTCCCAAAATTGTAATGTGATATTTTTAGGTAGGGATTCGTCAAAATCCATTAAAACATAAATCTGAGCATAAAGAATATGTTCAAAATTTTGAGTACAATCAATAGTCATCATAAAAGTTCCTAAAGAGTTTCCAATTGAAGAGAAAACAGTAGGTTTTCCAAAATTCAATAGGGAGGCCAAAGAGTCTAACCCACACGGGATATATAGAAGGTGTCTCTTCTTTGACTTTAAATTTAGTATGTGAGGGCTTCATGAAAAGACCTACCCTTCCAAAAAAACCAAGGATCCCCTTGAAACATTTTCTCTCTATCTTCATTATTAGAAAATAAAAGAATAAAACCTTATTTTTCTGTTGAAAACCTTTTATTTGTTGGTTTGTCTTTGAGTTCTTCCCTTCATATTTAAATTTTGTTTCTAACATTTCAATTTCCATTATTTCCTCTTCCTCACTTGGGACATCATTTGTGGAAAGGATTTCAAACATATTAGCAAATGACTTTGATTGATCCTTCATAACTGGTTTTTTCTGAGTGTTCTTCTTAGGTATTTGGAAACCTGCTGAGTTTATATCTTCTTTCTTTTGATCAGGATTTTTTTTGGGAAAACACTGGCCAAATGACCATATTCATGGAAAATTCTAGAACTAAAAGGAATGTTATCATAGTCCACTACTTGCTCCCAAGTGTCTTCCCCAAATTGTAATGTGATCTTTTTATGTAGGGGTTTGTCAAAATCCATTAAAACACAAATATGAGCATAAATAATATGTTCAAAATTTTTATTACAATTAGTAGTCATCATAAAAGTTCCTAAAGAGATTCCAATTTAAGAGAAAACAATAGGATTCCAAAATTCAATAGGGAGATCAAAGAGTCTAACCCACACGGGAGCTATAGAAGGCGTATCTTCTTCGGCTTTAAATTTAGTATGTGAGTGCTTCATGAAAAGACCTGCCCTTCCAAAAAACCAAGGATCCCCTTGAAACATTTTCTCTCTATCTTCATTATTAGCAAATAAAACAAGAAAATAACCATTTGGATAAATAGATATTTGTAACTCACCTTTAGTTTTCCATCTTTTTGTAGCCCAAAATTTGAAAGCAGATAGACTTAGACGAAAACCCACGAACCAAAAAATTAGTCCTCTTTTTTCCAAATCTTCAATGCCAGTTTGAATGTTACCCATATCAAGCTTAACAATAGGAGTTCCATCAGCTGCTTTAAGACATCTTGACTTCATTTTCTTGGGATCAATCTTAGGCATTCTTAGAGGTTTATGGGAAGCCCTAATATTGATATTAGCATTGGGCTAAGGTTGTCCACCATGAAGGGCATCCCTAAAATTTATTTTTGGGACTGAGTCTTCAAAATTATTACCCTTGATAGGGGTTTTCATAGTAGAATTATTTTGTGGGTGCACCTTAGCACCAGATTCACTTGAGATATGAGTTATTTTTTGATCAACTGCTTGAAAAATTTTTTGTGATCTCTTTAATCCTTGCCCTAGACACCGTGGAAAGGTATGATTTTCACTTTTATTTTGTGCAGCAAATTGGAAGCCGTTGTCACTCAAGTTCACAGTATGATCTATTGAAAAATTAATTTCTAACCCATCTTAGATCCCCTACAATATTTCTTGCTAAAATATTGAGCATAAACCACAAAAATATTGGCCGTTAGGCCCGAAGGCCCTAAAAACCATTCTCTGGAGCTACTTGCACTCAACCCAGATGAAACCCTCGCATAGCTACTTGCCAAATATCTTGTTCACACATAGGGATGCGCTAGGATATGTGTTGCTCCAAATGATATGAAAATTGGTGGAGACATTATAGCTTGTAAAGAAATATAAATATATGTAAATTAAACTTTAAAAAAAATCAAGATAACATAAAATATTTATCTATTTATAAAATTAGCATGTGGTCTCGGCTAATTTGCTATTAAATATTTTATGATTTGTTGAAGAGTTATATATTGGCTATAGTTGAATAGGTTATAAAATAGAATATTGTAATAAGTAAGATAAATTATAATCTATTTACACTCGCTTACAAGAAAGAGATGATAAAGCAATGTGAAAATTTTCATATAATAAGTCTTTGTAATGTGATTCCACCTACCCAAATTTACTACTGCCTCTATGGATCCAAATACACAATTCTCCTATGGAGTTTTGGATTTCCTGGTCTAGGATTTCATCCCCTGGCCTTTCCCTTCTCCTTGGGTTCATATTTGTTTTTTCCTATGTATTTTGAAGGTGAATCGGCTTATCAAACGCTTGTTTCTAGTTTGATGTTTGATTCTTGGGCAGTTGGTTTTCTAGATCTTCTTTATCTTCATGGTGGTGGGTTGGATTTTTTTCACATGGTGCATGGAGTTGGTCTGACAAATCATATTTTTTGCTTCTTTCTATGGTCTTTGGGGATGAGACCATGTTTTTATTTTTTATAGCAAATATGGAGTTTTCTACCATCTTCTTGGTCAGGTGGTAGGGCGTTGGGGTTTTTTATGTATATTGATGTTGGTGGCTTGAGTGGCCATGTTTTTTGTAGTTCCTTTGGTCTTGGAGAGGACCTTGTGCTGTCACAACATCCACAAAAGTAGGGCCATGTAGATGGCTTCCTAGCTTTGACACCAAAAAAATCCTTGGTGGTGGGTTGGCTTCACTTTATCTAGTGCATGAATTTTGTCCAAAATATTATTTTCTATGCAATATTTCTTTATTCTTATGATAGGAGATCAAGTTTTTCTTGTTTATTGTAGATATGGGGTTTTCTATCTTCTTCCTGGTCAGGCAATGGGGCATAGGTTTTTTGTATGTCTTGAGGTTGGTGGCTTGAGTGGCCCTATTTTTTGCAGTTTTTTTGGTCTTAGGAGGACCCTATGTTGTCTCACCATCTGTAGAAGTAGGACCATACAGACAAATTTCTAGCTTTGATACCTAGAAACCCCTTTGTTCATTTGATTCTAGAGGTTACAATGGAGCTCTTCTCCATAAAGTTATTTTTGTTCTATCAAGGGGACCACATTTTTTCTTATCCTCCATGGGTGTTGGCTTGTGTTTGTAATCTTTAGGTCAGTCAAGCTTGACGGGCTATCTCTAGGTGATTCGGGTCATGAGACTGTTCGTTGTACTCTTTCCTTCTACGGTATTTTTTGGTCTTTAGGGGTGACCATATTTTTCATGGTGGTCGTGAAAGTTGGGTGGTTTCATAGTCTCTTGTTTTTAGAGGTTTTTGATAGCATTGGATATCTAGTTCTTTCTATCTACTTTGCATTTTTTTCACCATTCCCTGGGTAAGCTTCTTTTGTTATGTGGTTGTTTTGTGGTTTCGCTTCTGTAGGAACTAGTTCTATTTTCAGTGGTTTCCCCTACATGAGATGATGAGTGCCAAATTGACACATATTTTATGCAAATATTATCTGTTTTCTATCTGCAAAATTATGAAAGTAAATGTGTTTTAATGATTATTTTTACCTTATTTATGTGATTTATCAGTAAATTTGATAAATGAGGTTAAAATGATAAATGATCATATTTTACACAAATTGTGCGAAGTTTTTGTATGTTTTTGGTAGGTAATATTACAACAAAATACAGGTCATATATTGAAGAAAGGATGAACCAATATCATGAAAATATATTGGAGACACGTGGACGCGCGGGCTATGGAAGGACGCTACGGAAGGGTGTTACGAAAACCTAGAAAAATCTACGAAAAGACCTGTTTCGCATAATAAAAATGCCACATAAGCTATGGCTTGGTCAAACACCACGTGGGCAGCTAAAACACAAAATATTTTGAATTCCACATAGGCGTTTAGAAGAATCAAACGTGGGTGACTCATCATTTATTTGGGGCATGAATTTGTTATGATATTTTCTATAACAATACGTGAATATTTGTAATAAATGCATCCTTCCCTAAAAGAAAGGATCAAAGCTGTAGAAAAAGTCTAAATCAAGGGTTGTATTGTTACGTAGCTATCCCACCAAGTCAAAGTTAGTATTATGTTATAATTAGTTGCCACTTGGACCAATTAGAATATTTATTGAGTCCAAGTATTTTAGGAGATGTGTTAATTTAGATTATTCTTGTTAGAATAAAGTTGTTGCATGATCAAGTCCAAACCATATGGGAGAAATACGGGGAGTTATGTTCGGAATTGTCTGAGTGACAATATATATTTGCATACGAGGCCTTTGAAAAGGCCTGGTTGGATGGCGAGCGAATGGAGAAATATCTGTAATCTATGATTATTCCTGATGTAATATTCTGTATGCAATTCTGAAAGTTGGATGCGCAACCATGTACGTTTGATTTTCAATAATAAAGCAACAACAATATTTTCTTCAGGATATGGTAACTGTGTTTTATAATTATTTTATATTTTGCTTGCTTTGGTAATTTTTATTTCTTTTATTCTCTTGTAATTATGAAATAATTAAGAATTAGATTAATTAAATGAGAGTCGATTACTGAATAGAAAATAGGGGAAGGGGTTCACACTAACCTTCCGGAGGTAGGGCCCACTCCGAAAGGTTAGTCCCTAATCTCTTCCCCCAGTAAATAGAGTTAGAATGTAGAATAAATTTTAAAGCATAAACTTAATTAAATTGCATAAAAAAATAATTATAAATTATATTATGCATCATTAAATCATTCGTGGATCCACATATACTCATATAGAATAATTCATAAATTGCATATTTTATTTTATTTTATTCTATTTTCCGTAAACTTTAATTTTTGCAACACATGAAACCAGAAAGAGATCTGAACTAAGCTTAGTATTAATTACTATGGTACAATCTATACTGGATTGCTACTCTTTAAATCTAACCTAGATTGACAAAATTAAATGTAAGCTACTACAACCGATCATTTTGGCACCGTTTCCGAGGAGAGTAGCATCGTAGTGGTTAGTCAAAAAAGTTGTTTGGCAGTGCAAAGCGAGAGGACTTACTTGTATGTGAAAAGGGGTACGTACGAGACCTTGGTGTGCATACGAGTCAGAGTGGCCCGTAGATGGTTCCAACAAGCCCCGCCTTTCGACGTTGCCAGGTTCATTTTTCATAAAGGTTTCATTTTTACTGCTTTCATAGATTAAAACTTTATTTCCTGCAAATTTATTTTCTGCAAATTTCAATTTCAGCATATTTAATTTTCTGCAATTTCCTTGCTTTGGGTAATTACTATTGTTCATTTGATTTAGGACCTATGAAAAAGAATAGGAAGTAGGTGAACGCTGAAAACAACCTAATATTGTTTTAGGACCCTATTTTTGTTTTATAGGAAGTAGTTAGGTTGAGTGACACAACTGTAATGAAATCCCTCCTAATAATCAAAAGAACAGTAGAAAGTTACCTTTTACTTCAACAATTTTACTTCCAGTAAAAATTTACTTTCCAAGTACTTTTATTTTTTCCTAATTATGCTGAAATTAGTTGTATAAACACATCTAATTTTAGTAGCATTAGGATTGTTTAGTAATTTTAAATTTATTTCTTTTCTACTGTGTTAAGAGTATTTATAAGTTTTGAAATTTATATTTAGAACTTAGCAGACAATACGTTAAGAGTATTTATAAGTTCTGAAATTTATATTTAAACTTGGCAGACAGTAGGATTGAAACAGAAAAATCAAAACCCAAACAGAAAATTAAAAATATATATATAATAATAATAATAATAATAATAATAATATAAAATCAAAGAGAAAAAAAAAATTGCTAGGTGGAGAAAAACAGTCCAATAAACCTCTAGAAAATATTACAAAAAATAAAATAAAATAATAAATAAAATAAATAAAAATAAAAATATATAAATAAATAAATATTATTATTAGAAATGATAAAAAATAATAAATATATATATATAAAATAATAATATATATATATATATAAATATAATAATATATATATATAAATAAAATATATATATAATATATATAAATAATAATAAAATAATAATAATAATGAAATAAAATAGAGGTATTATAGAGGACTGAATCAATGTAACTATAAAGTGGCAGGACAAACATATTGTATCATGAAAATTTCAATTAAGAAAATATTTGAAAGGGTGTAGTAAAACTCAAATCCTATTGGTAACTCAACTAGAAAATCACTAATTAATGGGCATAGGTTTTAACTATACAAAGAGCCACTATCTAAAAAAAATAAAAATTCATACACCACCTTAAACAACAAACTGATTTGCAGTGCATTTCTGAACTGCAACCAACTACTATCCAATAATTTCTCTTTGAAAAGAAAAAATAATAATATAATATATATATATATTGAAAAAAAAAATATAAAAATAAAAATGATTATGCTTCCTTTATTTCATCATGAAGTATCTGTATTTCCTTCCATTTTCAGTCTTAATGTTTCAAAGATAGCTTAAGAAGATGTTTTCTCTAAAAACCTTGTAGGAAGATGATTACCACATGATGCATAGTACCTTGTTTGCTAGATGAAGTCTAGATGTTTTTCAAATACTCAAACTATATCTAATATTTTGAGCAAAATTTTCATTGGAAATAACACAAATATTTTAAAATGTTGTAAGTGACTCCTAGATGATCAAGTTTTTCTCTTTTGACCATGCACAAATACATATCTAAAAACATTGTGAAGTTTTGGAAAAATTAACTCATGTGTTATTTTTGCCATAAAGTAAAAAGTTTCCCTTGCTTATCTATTTTTATGCATGGTCTAGAGTACTAATGAATTGGCAAAAGGACAAGCTCGCCCTTCACCCTAAAAAAAAAAAAAAAAATCCCTTGCTCCTCATCTAATCGAGCAAGTATCCTACTAAATTCTTGCTTCTCCTCAAAATAAGCAAGATCCCCAAAAAGTAATGAAAATTTTCTTGCTTCTCTTCAAAATAAGCAAGAACCTCAAAAAGCACTAAAAATCCCTTGCTCCTCCCAAAATGAGCAAGTACCCCAAATAAAACAAAAGTAAAAAAAAAAAGGGCAAAAGAGCTTGAATCCCTGGAATTCTCAGTATCTCAAACACCATGGGGTACTCTTTATTAAGGTATCCTTACGTATTAACACTAAGTCTGGATAAGACCTCTAGATGCTCATAAGATAAGCTAGCTTTTTGGCATACATAACCCTTGTTGTTTTTCAATCCTTGCTCATAATGGAAAATGAATCCTCATTGCACACACAGTTGGTCTTGAAAGAAGCTTGAGAATACTAGGACAACTTTGACACTATATTGATTTGTGAAAGGAGTAAATGAAGTTGTTTCAAAATTGCTAGAATGTTTGAAGTCCTTGAAGAATAATCCTAGAAACATCACATGCAGGCAAAACTCAAAAGCAAACCCTCATGAAAGTACTATGGTTTCAATTTTTTTCTTTTTCTACAAAAACATGGCTTGTGTCCATCACATTTTCATCCTTTAGAAAAAATCCATCTTAATATCTATTTCACTTTTTCCCATGATTGAAGATATCCTAGAAGGCTGAAATCAAATTTTATATTCATTACCTTTCTATCTTGGAAACTTCTTAATGACATACAGGAAGCACAATCACAAAAATTATAATAAACCCCCATAAATAAAACTTATTATTATATTATCCACCAATATAAATAAAACACCCTTCATCTTGTTTTGGCTAAAATTACAGTTTGGGGGGAAAGTAAATAAGGTATACAAAGTTCACAATTCAGTTTGGGGGAAAGAATCAGGTAAAGTATTTTCTTAAACTCTAACAACTACAGTTTTGTAGATATCTTCTGTAGACAACTTCTATAATAATCTTCAGTAATATAATTTATAATAAGAATATTTTATAGTTATATTATAATAATAATAATAATAATAATAATAATAAAATGAATATATATTATATTAATTTACTATTTTTAATTACTATATCTTTACTTTGATCATTCTTCTCAAAAAAAATAAAGATAAATAATAATAATAATAATAATATATATATAATAATAATAAAAAAAAAAAAAAAAAAAATAAATAAATAAAAAACTTTAAAAGTTAATTTAAATTTTATATGTTACATATATAATGATGTTCTTATTGTTAGTATGGGTTTGTAGATAACATTATTATAGAAGTTATAAGTCTTATTTATGCATAGTTTTGATATACATCTAAATAAATCCAATGAGCACTATTGACTTTTGCATTGGAAAGTGTGTTTAGATAGATAGAAGTTGAAATATTGCTGCTATAGGAAGTGATTAGACTAAAATAAAACACATATTCATTGTATGATTTATAGTACCTTCTTGTTTCAACTTATTTAATTTGAAAAAAATGATGGTAATCCCAATTTAGCCAAATGACAATTTGCATTGTGCTTCTTATCAAATGTATATCACATTCCAAAAGAAATATTGTTTAAAATGGAGTATCAAGGTAAAAATTTGGATTTACATGAACAAGGCATCAATCATCTATTATAGACCAAATTTTGGATTTATGCAACTGTTATAACTACAGAGTTTATCCATTGAGATTGTTGTATTAATCTTGTGTGCATGAGGACATGCACTTCCTTCAGTTTGGGGGAATGATGAGTGCCAAATTGACACATATTTTATGCAAATATTATCTATTTTCTATCTGCAAAATTATGAAAGTAAATGTGTTTTAATGATTATTTTACCTTATTTATGTGATTTATCAGTTAATTTGATAAATGAGGTTAAAATGATAAATGATCATATTTTACACAAATTGTGCGAAGTTTTTGTATGTTTTTGGCAGGTAATATTACAACAAAATACAGGTCATATATTGAAGAAAGGATGAACCAATATCGTGAAAATATATTGGAGACACGTGGACGCGCACTACGGAAGGGTGCTACGGAAGGGTGTTACGAAAACCTGGAAAAATCTACGGAAAGACCTATTCCGCATAATAAAAATGCCACATAAGCTATGGCTTGGTCAAACACCACATGGGCAGCTGAAACACAAAATATTTCGAATTCCACATAGGCGTTTAGAAGAATCAAATGTGGGTGACTCATCATTTATTTGGGGCATGAATTTGTTATGAGATTTTCTATAACAATACGTGAATATTTGTAATAAATGCATCCTTCCCTAAAAGAAAGGATCAAAGTTGTAGAAAAAGTCTAAATCAAGGGTTGTATTGTTACGTAGCTATCCCACCAAGTCAAAGTTAGTATTATGTTATAATTAGTTGCCACTTGGACCAATTAGAATATTTATTGAGTCCAAGTATTTTAGGAGATGTGTTAATTTAGATTATTCTTGTTAGAATAAAGTTGTTGCGTGATCAAGTCCAAACCATATGGGAGAAATACGAGGAGTTATGTTCGGAATTGTCTGAGTGACAATATATATTTGCATACGAGGCCTTTGAAAAGGCCTGGTTGGATGGCGAGCGAATGTAGAAATATCTGTAATCTGTGATTATTCCTGATGTAATCTTCTGTATGCAATTCTGAAAGTTGGATGCGCAGCCATGTACGTTTGATTTTCAATAATAAAGCAACAACAATATTTTCTTCAGGATATGGTAACTGTGTTTTATAATTATTTTATATTTTGCTTGCTTTGGTAATTTTTATTTCTTTTATTCTCTTGTAATTATGAAATAATTAAGAATTAGATTAATTAAATGAGAGTCGATTACTAAATAGAAAATAGGGGAAGGGGTTCACACTAACCTTCCAGAGGCAGGGCCCACTCCGAAAGGTTAGTCCCTAATCTCTTCCCCCTAGTAAATAGAGTTAGAATGTAGAATAAATTTTAAAGCATAAACTTAATTAAATTGCATAAAAAAATAATTATAAATTATATTATGCATCATTAAATCATTCGTGGATCCACATATACTCATATAGAATAATTCATAAATTGCATATTTTATTTTATTTTATTCTATTTTTCGTAAACTTTAATTTCTGCAACACATGAAACCAGAAAGAGATCTGAACTAAGCTTAGTATTAATTACTATGGTACAATCTATACTAGATTGCTACTCTTTAAATCTAACCTGGATTAACCCAGATTGACAAAATTAAATGTAAGCTACTACAGCCGATCATGAGAAATAGTTCCAATTTTAGTGGTTTCCTCTACGTGAGAAATAATTCTAATTTTTGTGGTTTCCCCTATGTGTGAAATAATTTCAAATCTAGTGGTTTCCCCTATGTGGAAAATAGGTTCAATCTAGTGGTTTCCCCTACATAGAAAATAGTTCTAATTTTAGTGGTTTCCCATATGTGGGAAATAGTTCCAAATTTAGTGTTTTTCTCTATGTAGGAAACAATTTCAAATTCAATGGTTTCCCCTACACAATAATTGGTTTTAAATTTTGGTTTCCCTTGCGTGGGAAATATTTTTTGTTTATTTTCCTGCTAAGAGATGGTTCTGAGGAGATCATCTCCTAGGTTGCCTCTAGGATGTTGTTTCTTTTGTTTTTCCTCTTCGTAAAGGGTTTGGGGACACCCTTTCAAAAACCCTTCTTACTACCAATAAAAAAAAATTATGGTTAAAAAATTAAAAAATAGTTAAATTTATATTATCTCAAATGAACAAGATGGTTTTCTCCATGCTAAACAAAGTCTTTATTGTGTAATTATTTCACATGAGTTCATACATCTTATTAATTCCATGAAATGGTTTAGTGTCCTTATGAAATTAGATATGAACCAAGAATACGATATTTTTGTTGGAATTTTATGCATGACGCTAATTTTTTTGGTTTTCATTAATGTTGGTCTAAATGGATTATAAGTCCTAGCACTCCAAATTATTTAATTTTGATCAAAGGATCCCCTTATAGATACTTTGAATCATCTAGTGGACTTTATCAGGTTGACATACTTTCTTCTTACCTATTTATTATTCATATAAAGAGATTGGGAGGATCTTCATAAAGTCAAACTTGGAAGGAAATATCAAATTTATTTAGGTTGTAATAAATTATCCCTTTGAATATCATCTCCAATTTAATGATGATACTTTTCCTTTCAATCATCCCTTAGTCAGTGAGGCCATGGAGTTAAAATGAATTTTACTGTGCTATGATAAAATAATTGGATAGTTGTGTAATAACAAGAAATGCATGATTATTTTCATCAACATTGCCTTAAAATTGCAATAGACTAATATAGATATTTTTTATTTAAATATTAAACTTTTTTATCAATATATTTACGTATTAATTTATCTAACAAAGGGAATAAGAAAGGATGTTGGCAGTCAATTTTTGATAGAATGAATTTTATTTGGTAGGCTAGAAAGGTAAGTTCTCGAGCATGGATGGAAGGCTAAAACTCAAAAAGACTATAGTATAATACATCCATGTATATGATGTCACTTTTAACTTTACAAGTAGGTATAGTGTCCAAATTTAATAAAATTTAAAATAGTTTTCTTTGGAAAATATGTGAGTAGGATCTTAAGTTTCCTATTTATAAGTACAATAGACAAAAATAAAAGAACATGGTAGGGGAAAGCTTGTAAAATTGCATACTTATGATTTTGGCATTAGGGAAAGAACATAGCAAGAGATTATCTAGACATTAAGGTAAGAGTATGAAAAAAATGTTAGTTGAAAATTATGTAGGTTCTCTTAATGTAATGAAATTTATTAGGATATGTACCCCATCTAGAGTATCATCAACATTTAAATTTCTATTATATTATTTGCAATCATTCTAAAAAAATAAATTTTAATGGCTAACTAAAGCTATATACTCTCATTTCTAACTCAAAATGGTAATTTTTTGTTGTGGCATATCCAATTTATAAAGTTCTAAGGGTAAAATATTATATTAATGTGATCAACAACATAAGATCATAGACTCTTATCTATGACCTAGTAGAAGGAGAGGAACTTAAACAAATAGTATGTGGGCCCTAGGAGTGACATCTTGCCTGCTTCCAAGACTGAGCCTGACCCACTGATAATTAGAGCCTAACATGTGGTATCCATAGCTGAAGATATGCCCCTTCAACATTAGCATCTATTGGTTGGATTTTGAAAGACGATATTCGCCTCTGACAATCTACCAATTCATCATTAGCATCTGCTCGTGGTGCTTGTGTCGTTGTTGATTAGGATCCAAAGGGTGGTATCCACATACAAATATTTGCCACTTAATCATTGGTATTTGTCCATGAGGCTTGGTGACACAACCATGAATGAGATGAGAAGACTTTCTTGGGTTTTTGTGAAGCTTAGAGGGAATGATACGGGGCCAAAGAGAGAGTGCCATAGTGGGCGGTGCATTCCACTTGGCATTATGACCCATCACTTTAGTAGGAAAACCCTTACGAACCACTTGGATTTTTTGGGTCCCCAAGAGAAGATTAGAGAGTGTAGACATCAGGTTTGGATAGGTTTATTCTAAGGTTATGGGGGAAAGAGTTCCTCCATACATGAATACTATTTTCCAACACCCCCTTATTGGCGAGCTAGTCATATGCTTTGTTTCCTTCCCGATATTGGTGTTGGATGACAGTGTGAGAATATCTGTTAATAAATTTTTTACATTCTTGAAGAATATTTGACAAAGACCATGAGGGGTTTCCATTACCTTTGAGAAGATTAATAATGAGGAGGGAGTCCCTTTCAATGATCAAGTGGTCTATGTCCATCCTACTAATGAGTTGGAGAATTTGAAAGAGAGCTCTGGCTTCGGCCATATTGTTTGTCTGAGTCCCCAAATTTTTTGCAAAGGAAATTTTGAGTATGCCTCCCCCACCAAGCATTTCCTGGATTCCCTTTGGCCACCCTGTCAAAGTTGATTTTGAACCACCCACACATCGAGGGAATCCACCTGATAGTAGACCTATTACCAGTAGTACGAGGAACACTAGATATGTTATAAATATTAAATCTATTTGCAAGGGAAGTCTCCAGACCAAGGGGGGACCTTTAGGGGAGGAGACCACAGATGCATTCTTAATTGCCAGGGAAAGGATATTCAAAGTGATAATGTGGCAATTGATGGACTGGATTTTGAATATTTTAGAGTTGCATTCTAACCATATCTTCCAAAGGTAGTGGTGTAAACAGAAGCACCAAAGAAAGCTAAGTTGGTTGTTTTTTAAAGGTCTTGGCCACTGTTGAAAGAGCTAGTGGGTAGTAGAAGGAAGGACTGTGGATAAGTTGAAGTTATCAAAAAATGATTTAAGCACAACCTAGGAAAAAGGGTATCCCAGGAACATGTGGTCTACGGATTCCCAATTGGACTTATAGAGCACACACCAGTTGGGTATAGGAAGGCCTCTAGAAATGAGATTATCAGAGGTAAGAATTTTTATTGAGAGGCTAGCCAAGAAAAAAATCCTACTTTGGGAATGATGTTTTTCTCCCACACTATTTTAGCAATGTCCCAACCATCAGCATTAGGCTCTAAACTGTAGTAGGCTGACTTGATAGAATAGGTTCCAGCTTCAGAAATCCTCCAGATCGGGGTTTCAGGCAAGTGGGATTTGGGGATGATGTGGACACGGAGGAGGTTCTATAGTTGTATAATGGCCTAAGTCAACTAGAGAAGAAATTTAATGATGGAAAAGTATTTCCATTATTGTCTAGTGGGACCTTGGGTGATGAAATCAATGATAGATTCTCCAAAAGTAGCATCAATGAATGGCTTCAAGTCAGAAAAGGTTGGGATCATTGCTAATAGGTTTATCACGAAGCCACAGGTTATCCCAAAAGTTGATTTTAGTCCTAGAGCCAAGCCACCATTGAAGCCCTTGTTGGATGATGTTCTTGGCCTGAATAAGAGAGTTCCAGAAGCAAGAGCCATGAGGGAGACGATGGTCACCCATGAAAGGCAGATTATGGAGGTATTTGGCTTTAATAATGTCTATCTAGGTTGAATTGTCATTAATGACAATTCTCCAAGCATGTTTCACAATCAGAGCATCGTTCATTCTACTGATTTTCCTCAATCCAAGGCCTCCATTCATTTTTCTTGAACATACTCTGTTACAAGCGACCATAGCAAACATGTTCCTATTTTTGTTGCCTACCCAGAGAAATCTGCATTGAATTTGCTTTATTTTACTGCAAATGGAACTTGGGTCTTTGAATATGGATAGAAAGTAGACATGTATATTGTTGCCTAGATGAGTAGACCATTTTTTCATCTGACAAGTTTCCTTTTGATGCGTTCGAGAACATTGGCCCACATTTTCGGAGAAACCCTACCATGAAACAAAGGTAGACCTAGGTATTTGGTGGGGAGATTGGCTATGTTGCACCCAAGAATATTAGTAATTCTATTTTTTTTGATGATAGGAGTGTTAAGGAAATATAGACTACTTTTGTTGTAGTTTATTTTCTAGCTTGTTGCAATATTATAGTAATTAAGAATCACTTTAATAATCTTGGCCTCAGGAATAGAGGAAGAAGAAGCTAGGATCGTGTCATCAATCCAAGGCCTCCATTCATTTTCCTTGAGCATACTCTGTTACAAGTGACCAAAGCAAACATGTTCCAATTTTTATTGCCTACCCAGAGAAATCTGCGTTGAATTTGCTCGATTTTACTACAGATGGAACTTGGGGCTTTGAATATGGATAGAAAGTAGACATTTATATTGTTGTCTGGCTGAGTAGACCATTTTTTCATCTGACAAGTTTCCTTTTGATACGTTCGAGAACATTGGTCCACATTTTCGGAGAAACCCTATCGTGAAACAAAGGTAGATCTAGGTATTTGGTGGGGAGATTGGCTATGTTGCACCCAATAATCTTAGTAATTCTATTTTTTCTGATGATAGAGTGTTAAGTAAATATAGACTACTTTTGTTGTAGTTTATTTTCTAGCTTGTTGCAAGCTTATAGTAATTAAGAATCACTTTGATAATCTTGGCCTCAGGAATAGAGGAAGAAGAAGCTAGGATCGTGTCATCAATGAAATGTTGATGGGTGATGGCCCCAGAAACTATGGCGGGTTTGATCCTTAAAATCATCCCTCTAGAGTATGCAGCAGATAAAAACCTCCCAAGCGTTATAGCCATAATAATGAATAGACAGGGGGATAGGGGGTCACCTTGATGAATGCCTTTAAAGCTCTAAAAAAATCCAAATGGAGAGTTGTTGACAATGATGGAAAACTAATCTATGGAGATGCACTCCTTGACCATATCTATCCATCCAAAGTGGAAGCCGAATCTATCAAGGACCTCAAGAAGAAATTGCCAAGACACCCTATCAAATGCTTTATTCATGTCCAGTTTGAGGAGCATGCTTGGATTTTTGTTATGGGCAACCGAGTGGATTAGTTCATGGACAACAATAACCCCGTCAGTGATGTACCTGCCTTTGACCGAGCTGCCTTGGTAGTGGTCAATGATGGAAGGAAGAATGACTCTAAGCTTATTTTCCAAGACTTTGGTAATGAGTTTGTAAATCACACTGCAAAGACTAATAGGTCTGTAGTCAGAGAAGGATTTGCAATTTTGGGACAAGCACAATGAAGGTGGCATTTGCCTCTCTAGGCATTTTCTTGGCTCTTTGAAAGTACTGGATTGCTTTCATGACTTCTTTGCCCACTATGTCCCAAAAGTGCTAGAAAAACTAGGGGGAGAAGCCATCGGGCCTTGGCGCTTTGTTCAACTCCATTGCGAATAAAGCCTCCTTAATTTCATCGTCAATGAAGGCTTTTAGCAGATTATTATTGCAGTCCTGAGAGACTGGCCTGGGGATGTTTTGGAGCAGATTATTTTTAATGTGCGGGGGACACGGGGGGCTAGGACCTAGAATCTACTAGAAGTGAGACACAACTTCTTCTCTTATTGCCTGGATATCATTTGTAATAGTTCTATCTTCCTTAGTAATTTCTCTGATGCAATTTGAGCTCCTGTGTCTGAGGGTGGAGGCATGAAAGAATTTAGTATTCTTGTCACCTTCTTTAAGCTAAAGTGCTCCAGAATTTTGCCTCCAGAATGCTTCCTCCTTAGCAAGATTGTTGTGGAAATAGGCAAGGAGGGATCTTTCTTGCTGGAAAATATCAGGCCCCGGGACTCCGGTTTGAATAATTTGTTCAACTTTTTGAAGCTCCTCCTTGATGAGTTTTTTTCCTGGAAAATATTACCAAAAACATTGTTGTTCCACTCTTTCAGTTTGAATTTGGTAAACTTGAGTTTCCTGTACAATCTAGATATTGGGTTGCCCGGTGGGTCATGTTGCCACCATTCACCAACACACATTTTGATATCAGGGTGATTTAGCCACATTTTCTCAAACCTGAATGGGATTTTGTAGGGATGTATTTTGCAGTTACAATCCAAGATTAGAGGGTTATGGTTGGACCCAATTTTAGGATGATCAGAGAGGTTACTGTCGCCTAATAGGTTGATGATCTCTTTAGACATAAGGAACATGTCAAGTCTGATTTGAATAAGTTGATTACCAGGTCTTCTGTTGCTCCATGTATATTTTGTTCCATGTATATATAAAATATACTTCATTATATTTAATATATATACTATGATATTTTTTAATAGCTTTCAATATTTGTTAGATTTATCAATTCTTACTTTCATGTTTATTTGTCAATTTATAAATTAGTTAAAACATTAATTATATTTAAATAAAAAGAAATGAGAGATATCTACGTATAAATTTAAAAGAGAATATAATAACTAAAAAATTGTAATAAAAAATAAAATTATAAAAATAATTCCTTAATACATCCAATATCTCTATAATACCTAGTAATTGTTACGAATTTATAATATTGATATCAATAATTTAAAAATATATTCAAAAAATGTTACAAATCAAAAAATGTGAATTTACTCATGAAGAATTTGATCTCTTCATTTTGGAAACTTTGTTCCTTTTATATAAAAAATACAAATATTTACATGAAATAATATTTGTTTTGCTCAAATTTCCTTATTCAAAAGGTGTTTTATATTTATATCATCTAAATGTTAAATAATTTGATTATATAACTAGACATAGAAGTCAATATTTTATTATTAGAAGTAAATATAATGGATATATTCTTAGCAAGAAAAATAAATAAAAATAGAATTAGATATAACCAAGGTTTAGAAGGATTTTTTTGGTGCAAATTTTTGAGTTTTAAGACTTGTGGATGCAAGGTTGTGATGGTATACAAGGTGGAAGGTGTAAATAGGTATTTACTAAAAGTATTTATATATAGTGAAGGGTGGAGGGAGTAGACTGACTGAGTGTTTGAGATCAACGATTTCAATCTTGAGCCCTTACATGACCCCACTTGTTTGAAGTAAAAATATTACCAAGGTGGGGTGGGGTTATAGTGATAGCTTTCTCAATTTAAACCATGCCTACAAGGATAATATGATGTTGTCGATGTTCTTATGTAACTTTAAAAAAATTATATATTATATTTTTTTGGTTACATAGGAGAGATGATCACATCCACACTATTTTTAGTAACTGACAAGCACATGGTTCAAACCATAGGAGCTAGTCCCACCAAACCTATTTTGCATTGTTATTGTTGACCCAGTGTGAAGGAGACCACCAATCGCTCAAGATTCCTAATATCATTTTCAGTGTCTCATGCACTTAGAATATTCATATCAGACTACTACCTTTTCAAATAGACTATTCTTGAGGTTTGAACCTGGAAGTATTCTTGATAAATTCCTAGCTAGAAAAACACTTACCAATCCACCTAGTCCTGATAAACACTTACCAATCCACCTAGCCCTCGAATGGTAGGAAAAGAAACACATATATTTTGAAAATATGCTTATATTTTATTGGTGTGGTTGGTAAATACATATTTAAAGTATGATATTAATAACAAACACATTTTTATAGAAAAAACTAGATTATATTATTTCATTAACCGAAAAACTACAATATTTTGGTGCTAGCACTATCCACAAACTAAAAAAAAATTGAGGTAGATCAAGAGTAAAGCATCCATAACTGAATATATATAAGAATAGGATCTAATATCAACAAAAAGACTATAGATATATCTTACTACAATACACCAGATTTCAGAATTCATTTGTGGAAGAGTCTCATTATATGAAGAAATTATGGGCATGTCTTTTGTGATATCTTCTAAAGTCTTCAAAGAAGAAAAATAAGTAATCAAAACTTGAACCTTCTTATCATTGTTAATTGCCTTCTTCTTAGTTTCCTGTTGGACCTTCTAAAGATCTTGAATCATATGAGAAAGTTGATGAATTCTGTTAAAAACATCTTGAGGTGTGCTAGAAGGTCCATAGACTTGGGAATGATAGTCCCCCACATGCAATAAAATATAAAAGGTCAAGTCTGCTAAAACTATATCCCATGGAGGAGCAAATATATTAAACACCTTTTTGCATCTATACTTCCAAATGTGCTTGAGAAGGATGAGTCTACAAACATCCAAAATTTTGGGGTATTGATCCAATTCAGAAAAACTAAACAGAGAAAGCTTCCAAGATCTAGTGAAAAAGGGAAAAAGAAAAGAGTAGAAGACATCTCAAAATTGTTTAGGCATACCACAAAACCAAAACAAGTGAATAAGAGTTTCTAAAGCATTACAAAAATTACATTGAGGGGGAATGTATAAAATTATAGCCAAATTTTCAATTGTTGGTAGTTTTTGATGCAAAATCCACCAACCAAGAAGTTGAGTTTTTTATTCAATAAGAGCTTTCCAAATTTGAGTAGCAAGAAACTACCATTGGGCATTGGTAAAATTCACTTTCCACTTGACATTGAGTTTAGATTCTAAAGAAATGGAACACAAAATATTTTTGTATAACCAACTAGAAGTAATGGAAGATATTCTATGACCATTAAGCCATCTCCAGTTATTCCAAATATTATGGGAATTTGTTCCCAACTTCATAAGGACCTCACAAGGGATGGAAGCCACAACTAAACCATAAGATTCTTTGAACCTAGAGGAAAGGGATAAATAATTACAGATCTAGTTCTAGGTAAGAATTGAGTAGCTACTCGGATCCTAGATATCTCTAATTCTATTAATTCCTTTCTTAAAAAAAGATAGACCATGAATAGTATTGCATAAAGCTAAAGGTTTATCATTATGGAGTTTAAGTTTATTCCACCAAAAACTATTTAGATCGATGCTTAGACCATGTCTCAAGGAATCAAACTTCCAAGTCAATAAACGAGAAACTGATTTCCAAGCTTTCCAATTTTGGGTAACTAGAATAGAACCTTTAACTATAAAATAATGTAAAATAAAGTGCATTAAGGAGCTTATCCTCCCAAGGGGTTTCTTTCAATTTACCTTTATGAGTAGCTAGAGAGATTCTATAACAAAATAGGTTTTTCCAATTTTCAGCACCAATAATGGCTCTAGCAACCCATTTTGTAGCTAAACATTTGCTCTAGGTAAGAGGATCAATGATGCCTAGACCTCCTAAAGCCTTAGGTTGAGTAAAAATTTTCCAAGATATGGGTATCATACCCACCTCTCCATCCTATTTAGTCCATAAAAAGACCTAAGTTAATTTGTTATAGGCTTCCTTAGGGGCCATCCAACAAGAGGAGTAACAAACACGAGAGGATGTAATAATTTTATTCGTAACATGAATTCTTCCTGCTAAGGAAAGAAACCGAGTTGGCCAAACACTTAATATCAAACACTTAATACATACACACATCTATCTATTTATATATAAGTCTAACTCAAAAATAATAAATATAATCTATTAGTTTTTATTCAAAAATATCAATCCATCATATTACATGTTATCTAAAAATAAATAAAAGATAAAAAATTCTAGTGGGAACAACGCAATGGTTCAAGTTTTGGCTCTTCTTTGGAAGCTCCAAGGTTCAAACCATGGCGTAGGTGAGTGTGTGAGGGATGGGTGTGTATGATTGTGTATTTGGACCCTATTGATAAGTTCAATTCTCACCCTTATGAAAGGTCATGATTGGGATGAGGATGCCTAGTCCTCACAGATAGTATATATTTTCACACTAACCTCTATATATATATATAGTATACATTAATATTAAAAAACATATACATATCATAATTTTAAAAAAATCAATTTATAAATACCTTTATCCATTATTTATCATATAATTTAAAATAATATATTTTAATATATTACCTTGTTAAAATTTAAATTTTTTAAATATTCAAATAATAAACAAATAAATTATATCACATAGTCGAATCAAATATATTTTAATTATTTAATTAAACATATTTTAAGACACTTAAAAATTTACTATTAAAATTGATTAAATGAAATGTATATCACATACATAAAGTCAAATGTTGCCAAGAATGATTGATTTCCTTATATAATTAAACGCATATATAACTCTTAAATTTTATAAATGTTGTTTTTATTCATAACTTTATAAGTGGTAAGTTAATTTCAATGTTTTATATATTTATATTTTAAAATTCTTAATATTAAATTAAAAATTACTTTATATTATTTATTAAATATTTAAATAATTATTTTTAATTTTTAAAAGTTTTAAAATAAAAAATTAATATAAAAATTCTTAAAATAAAATTGAAAATATCGTATTTATAAAATTGAAAGTATCAAATTGATCTTAATTTCAATTTTAAGTCGAACCTCAAACATTATTCTCTATAAAATATCACTTAGCTTCTAATAACAACCATAACTAAACATAAAGAATTGAATTATTAAATGGTAAAATTTACAATCTGATAACGTATAATATAAGTAATTTGAAATCGTGGTAATGTCAAAAAAAAATAATAATAATAATAAATAAATAAATATTTATTATTTATTAATTAAAAAAAAATATTTTGGATTGGTAAGAAGTTGAATATTTATTAAGAAAATATTTAAATTAAAATTTTAATGAACATGTTCAATCAAAAAAATAATAGTCTAACCGAAATAGAAATTATAATAATAATAAATTGATGAAGAAAAGCACTACAACGTGATAATATAAGTTAGGATTATAATAGTAGTGCCATCATTTAAAAGTCCGTTAATCCTGATGAGGGCAACGCATCCCGCCACCTCCGTACATATATATTGTAGGATGAAGAGTCACGAAGAAACATGAGAATTCCCGTGGAGATAAAAGTCAACGATGCCGAGACTAGCACTCCAGCACAAATGACGTCAATCCTAACTAAAATTGAGATTGGGAGGCTATATATTCACGACTGTGTAACGCATCCACTGAACCTTCTCTGAATTCAGCTCAAGGCAGTATTTTGAATTTATATACACTATGGCCATTTCGACTGAAGGGAGAAGAGCGTTTAGACAAAATGTCTTTCGACTTCTTTTCTCAGTGGCGGTGGCTGTTGAAGTTATCACGTCTTCACTTGCTGCAACCGAATCCCTTCCGTATGTCGTTAGACTTCGCTCGGTCGAACAAGAAAGAGAGATAGCGCCACTTAATTTAGATGACCGCAAAAGCCTGTATGCATCCTTGCTGGCAAAATCAGCGGGATCAGGAGAAGCAGCCGAGACTCTCCTACTGTATGTTTATGAAAATGTCATGAGCGGATTCGCTGCTCGACTGACGAAGGCCGAAGTGGAAGCAATGAGAAATCTTGATGGATTCGTCGACATTGTTCCTGACAAGCTGTTGTCGTTGCATACCACGTATTACTCACAGTATGTTGGCCTTGATCCCGATCAAGGATTATGGCCCAGTACCGAATTCGGGAAGGGCGTCATTGTGGGTATTGTTGACTCAGGGGTATGGCCCAAAAGCCCTTCGTTCAATGATGCAGGAATCCCTCCTCCGCCGAGTCGGTGGAAGGGCATCTGTCAGACTGCACCAGATTTTAACTCCTCTAACCACAACAATAAACTCATCGGAGCAAGAGTTTTCAATAAAGTGGCCACAGGTACGTGGGCCGATGAGGATATTAGGGGCCATGGCACCCATACAGCATCCACTGCAGCAGGCAATTTCGCACGCAACGCAGATATCTTTGGATATGCGAACGGAACGGCCAGGGGGATGGCTCCCTATTCTCATATTGCAGTTTATAAAGCTTGTTTTGGTACCGAATCTCGCGGTTGTTCCTTCGTCGATGTTCTGGCGGCAATGGATCAAGCCATTGCTGACGGCGTAGACGTGCTTTCCCTTTCCCTTGGCACGGCAGATGGTTCAGATGACTCATCTGGCGCATCCCCGTTTAACGACGATTTTGTTGCCATCGGGGCCTTTTGTGCATTACAGAGGGGGTTTTCGTCAGCTGCAGTGGGGGCAACAGCGGTCCCAATCCGTCTTCGCTTGGAAATACTGCTCCGTGGATCATGACAGTCGGAGCAGGTCCCATGGACAGAGGCTTGGTTGCACATGTCAAGCTTGGCGATGGCACTGTTCTATACGGAGAATCACTCAATCCCGGACAGAGGCCGTAAGACCGAGGAATTGCCTCTTGTCTTCGCTTGGCCGGATCCCTCTTGTAATTATGATGGTAGCCTTGATCCCAAACACGTGACAGGAAAGCTTGTCATATGTCTACGAACTGTGAAAGAGGGTCCCGAGGACCGGATCAAGAAGGGACTCACTGTTCGAGAGGCAGGAGGAATGGGTATGATCTTGCTTAACAACGCCGATTGCGCCGACGATGTCGTTCCGGATTGATGTGGAATAAAACCAGATTAATTAAATTAATAAAAGAAAGGGCTAATATAGGCCCAAAAACATAACGAAACCCCTACAAAGGAGCAACAAATTCCCAAATGGGAAATGTCGGCACGCTTCCAAAGGCGGTTGCCTAATCTATCCAGCTAGCCTAATCTAGAGTGGCTTAGCAATTTATTACGTGAGCACAAAGTCTCACCAAAAACAATAAGACCAAGCCCTAACTAAGACTTAGTCTAACTAAGGAATTAACCTTAGTTTACATTAAAAATTTGATGCCCTCATCATACCTCCCCACAAAGGAAGCATTGGACTCCAATGCTTGTACAATAGTAGTGGGTGAAAGGTGATAAACTCGAGTCGGAGAAAGCGAAAGCAGAAAATCAGTTGCCGGATGAGGAGGGGCACTGATAAGGTTGAGAAGTCCAAGGGAGGTCGAATCTGGAGGGCCTCTCCTGGTCAGGACTGGAGGTCCAACTCGAGTGAAAGCCTGTGGATGAGGTTGAGGACGAATCTCCTGTGGCGACGGCTGCAAAAGCTGCTGCAAATCAGGAACCTGTGGCACGGTAGCAGCAGGAGGAGGAACAACTGAAGCAACAGGAGGAGGAGGAGGAGGAGCCTCCTTGTGTGCTGTGGAAGCTGGTGTGTCCTTTGGTTTGCGGAAGACCAATGTTGTATGGCGTGGACCTGTATAACTGTATGTGGGCTTCGTGGAAGAGATGAGAAACTTCTTGTTCTCATGATACAATGTATAGGTATTATTATATGCATCATATTGAGCCCGTTTGTCAAATTGATAGGGCTTTCCAAGAATGAGATCACAACAGTCAATTGGAGTCACATCACAAGTGACTTTGTCCACATAGCGTGGCCCAAATGCAAAAGACACAGTGCATGTTTCTGTTATCATGGAGGAGGTGTCCGCATCCTTCCATGCAAGTGGGTATGGATGAGGATGGGGTTGTACAGGAAGCTTCAATTGATCGACAACGGCTCTAGAAATCAAGTTTGTTTGAGAGCCATTATCGATGATACAATCTACAAAGTAGTTGTGTTTTAGATGGGCACATGTGACAAACAAATGGTCACGGCCTCTCTCAATCATGTTGTGTGTCAACAAAGTATGATTGTTAAGCCCTCGAAGCTCTGGATAAGTGCGCCTTTCTCCCGTAGCCTCAATAGGCCCTTCTTCTTTTTCCTTAGGGGAAGCTTTTACCTCAGGGGAAGCTTCTACAATAAGATTCTTTTTCTTCCTAAAACACTCAGATTCATTATGGCCTCTCTTCTTACAATGATCACAGAATTTCTTAGGATCAAAAGAAGGAGTAGAAGAAGTGTTAGAAGAAGGGGAAGAAGAAGAAGAAGAAGAAGAAGAAGAAGTCTTCGATTGTTGCTTTTGTTTTGAATTTTTGGTGGAGTCAGAAGAGCGAGATCCACCGGCTTGAGCAGCAAGCTTCTCCTCCGCAAGCTGTGCTTGATTGTACATGGTGTTCAAATCTGTGATAGGAGTATATTTCAACTCCCTAAAAAGTGGTTCCTGCAGTCCACTTTTGAATTTGGTGATAAGCTTAGCAGTAGAATCCTGAATACCATTCAGAATTCTCAATTTGTTGAATAGACCGATGTAGTTTTGGACACTCATGTTGTATCCCTGCCTCAATCGAAGCCATCGATATTCAAGATCGTCTCCATAGTTTGATGGATAAAAAGTATCCGTCAAAGCCTTCACCAATTCATCCCAACGGGTAATGGGATTCTGATTAATGAAGCGGTCTGTAATCAAAACTTTGGCTATACCAGAAAGTTTCAAAAGGGCAAAAGACACTTGTTCATCTGCTGGTATTTTGCTATAGGCAAACCACGTGTCCATGTCGAGGATCCAACTGTTTAGAACCTCAGGATCACGGGAACCATCATAAATTTTGACTTCACATTTTGCCTTCACTCGTGAGTCACTTGGACCACTTTTAGTAGCAATGTCATTGACCTTATCGGCCAAGGTACTAATGGCTGCGGTGATGTCAGCCATTTGCTGTGCCAAATCCTGAGCCATTTGGCTTCTGGTATACGCCAGGAGGACGGCAAAAGAGGGATTACAAAAATTACGCAAAGAGGGTGTACAAAAGAAGTGATTTGCCTCAAATAATTGCAAAAATCAAATGATTTAATGCAATTTTACAATGTTGTGAGGGCAAATATATAAAACTAGCATAATATTTTGTATCCACTTAAGCAAAAGTCATTTTTTTTTTTTTTTTAAATAAGTAATAAAATACTTTATGCAAATAGGGAATTTTTGGAAAGCGGGCAACACAACCCGTAAACCGACCAGCAAAACTTGTGGTGACGCAATGAAGGAAGCCGCGTATTAAATTGAAGTCAATTTTCACCACCCGAACCAACACCGCAGACTTCCAACAGTGGCAGATAGAATTTCTTTAACAACAAACACGCATGCAACGGGTAGCCAGTCCACGCCAGCCAGTAGACAGCGGTCTATAACCGTCTTCGTCACGCGTCAACATATGCACTTCCATGTCGCAGGTTTAACAGGGAACGCAAAACTAAGCGTCACTTCGTAAGGCGGCATATTGCGGCATTTCTCGTCACACCGAGCAAAAATTCCTCAACGAGATCCACCAATCGCGTAGTCGCTTGTTAGTCGGGAATAGTTTTCAGATGCTGTGGGGCTGCTGCAATCGGCAGGGTGCAGATGTAGTAGGAGGTACTGACCTCCTGTCAATCCGAGTTAGGGCGCGATGTGAGCAGATCCGCACCGATGACAAAAATAGTGAACACTGTTTGTCCGGCCCAAGAGGCTGCGTGGCATCGACCAATTTGTCACACCTTAAACGCTGTCGTTGGCCCTTCTGAAACAATGAGTTACAGGCGACGTCTCTCAAAATATGGGAAGACCGACACTGGAAACGCAGCTTGTCGCAGAATCAAACACATAATTTAATTTACGTATTTTTTTTTTTTACTATTTTTCTCGACAGGTTCTTCAAGTGCGTAACCTACAGCACAATGCTTTTTTTGGCAATATCCCTCTCGATTTTCGGAAATTTAACAAAGATCAAAGCGCTCTTTCTCCACGCAAACACTTTGACGGGGACGATTCCTGCTTTTCTGGGGGGCTTGACGACCCTGACGAACTTCACGATCGGCGACAATCTTCTGGCCCCTTCTCCGGTGCCGGTCGAGCTCGGGAATCTGAAGCGGCTGCAACTGCTGTGGCTTTATAACAGTTCTCTAACTGGAGCAGGCAACGATGTTCTCCAGATCATGTAGGTAGGAGGGATGCTTATAGACACAAATCACCTTGCAGCATCACCATCACCGTCAGCCACTTCTCGCGGACGCAGGAAAGCAAGTTAGCAATGCCTCGAGAAAGTATGGAGGTCGGCAATGACCCAGAACCTCCAACTTATCCTGCTCTGATACCACTGATGTGGAATAAAACCAGATTAATTAAATTAATAAAAGAAAGGGCTAATATAGGCCCAAAAACATAACGAAACCCCTACGAAGGAGCAACAAATTCCCAAATGGGAAATGTCGGCACGCTTCCAAAGGCGATTGCCTAATCTATCCAGCTAGCCTAATCTAGAGTGGCTTAGCAATTTATTACGTGAGCACAAAGTCTCACCAAAAACAATAAGACCAAGCCCTAACTAAGACTTAGTCTAACTAAGGAATTAACCTTAGTTTACATTAAAAATTTGATGACCTCATCACGGATGCTCATCTTCTGCCAGCATCGAACGTTGGCTCCATTGTCGGAAATGCAATTCGAGCTTACCTGAATTCAACAAAAATGCCTACTACGGCCATTTAGTCGAAGGGCATTGTTCTTGGCGCCAAAAGGGCCCCTGTTGTGGCTGTTTTCTCTTCCAGAGGGCCAAGCTTGCAGAGCGTTGGTGTCCTCAAACCAGATGTGATTGCCCCAGGTGTTGCAGTCCTTACAGATTGGCCTTCCGATTTGAGCCCCTCGCCACTGCCTCAAGACAAGAGCAGAGTGAAGTTCAACACAATGTCTGGCACATCTATGTCCTGCCCACATGTTAGTGGAATCGCCGCTCTACTCAAAAGTGCTCATCCCGATGGGAGTCCCGCTGCCATTACGTCTGCCCTAATGACCACGGCCAACATTGAAAGAATTGCATAGATGGAGTTTTCGCGCAGCGAAACAGGATTTTTTTTTTTTAAGCAAAAAACCCGTTGCGGAGCCGCCTTGGTCTGAGAGACCATGAACAGGGGGTTCTACACCGTCAAAGTCACCCGGGGGTCACACCCGACCCTGCCCGCACCAACATTATCAATTAGATTTTGGATACCCAATTCAACTTTTTGGTAGGGTGGAGATTTGAACCTGGGACCTCCCTTGGAGGATTGCCCTCTCCTCTCAAATTCACCTACAACACCTAGGTGCAAAACAGGATTTTTCACCGAAGAGGCCAAACAAGATTTTTGCTCAGCGAAAGGGCGAAACAGGACTTTTCCTCTTAAGGATTTTTTTTGGTCATGAGCGTCAAACGCTCTTTCGGGAGAGATAAGTCCCGAAATACTCTTTCTGGGAAAGCACGACCCGAAATGCCTTTTCGCAAAAAACAATCGCCAAACTCCTTTTCGAGGAAATGAATCACGAAACTAAAGTTGACCACAGTCAAGTTTTGGAGAGTAAATTAAATTCGCATAACAAGACAAAAAAACGTTTTTTTAATGTATTTTGCACAACAAGACAAATATCCTTTTTGGAGTGTAAGCTTCGAAACTCGTTTTCGGAGGATGAATGGGTGAAATGCCCTTTTCGGAGAAGTTGAGCAAAAAGACACGATAGGTCTATTTCAGCGATGAAGAGGCGGACAGAGGGTTTCAGGAGCGGACAAGAGATTCACTACCATAGATTTATATCTCACGAAGGTAAAGATGCATAAATAAGCTTATATTAACTGAAACAAACTAACTGCTCTCACAGTTTTACAACGCTTAATACAAAGCCAAAATTTACCAGTTTGCTTCTTTGTCCAGAAGCATTACAAACATCTGCAACTTAGTTGCAGATTAAACACCATAGAAGTATTTGGTAGACTGCTGCTCCAACTTCTTTCTCTCAACATCTTCTAACGACTTTGCTCCCACTCTTCTCCTCTGCTCTTCTCTACTCTCTCTCTTTGCATTGTTGTGCACTCATATATTTTTCTGAAAGGCACCACCACCATATATAGTTGAGTGAAGGAGAGGATAAGGCTTATCTTCTGATAGAGGCTTATCGCCGAATTAGGATTTCCACTAAAAAAATTTGGGTTTTCGTCGACACAATAATAATTGTGCACACAATAGAAAGCGACAATCATATTTTGGCGATAAGATCTGTCAGAGATCTTTTTAGGTGTTAAATTTGGTTTAATTTTCTACCATCCTCCTTTAAACCAGATATCATAAAATCTTTGACACCAAGTATTTCCAGCAACCTGTTGAAGTCCTGCTTCAAAGATTTTGTGAAAATATCTGCTACCTGCTCTTTTGACCTGCAAAATAGTAACTCAATTTTGTTATCTTTCACCAGCTCTCTGATGAAATGGTAGTGGATATCGATATGCTTGGTCTTGCCATGAAACATTGGTTCCTTCTGTTTCCCCTTTCGATGGATTATTCAGTTCACTCAAAATTCTCCTTAGCCAAACTGCTTGACATGTAGTTGAAGTTGCGGCAACATACTCTGCTTATGTAGTGGATAATGCAACAATAGGTTGCTTCTTTGAAGACCATGAAACTACTCTTGATCCAAGATGGAAAGCACACCCGGAAGTGCTCTTTTTATCATCTATACTACCAACCCAATCGCTATTAGTGTAGCCAATCAGTTAAAGTTGGTCTTTTCTAGTATAGAAAATTCCATGGTTTTTGGTCCCATTGACATAACGTAAAATCTTTTTGCCTGCTTGCCAATGAGTGTCCGTTGGAGTCTCCATAAACCTGCTAATTAAGCTTACTCTAAACATAAAATTTGGTCTAGTTGCAGTCAAATACATGAGACTCCCAACTAACCTTTTATACAAAGTTGTATCAACATTTCTACTGCAATTTGTTTTGCTCAGCTTCAAGCCTATGGCAACAAGTGTGATGGCAGGTTTGTTGTCCTCCATATTAAACCTCTTCAAGACATCTTTTGCATACTTACCCTAAGAAATGAAAATACCATATGTAGATTGGTCAACTTCAATACCTAAAAAGTAATTCATCAGGCCTAAGTCCATCATTTCAAACTCTTTCATGGTTGTTCTGAACTGATCAAATATCACATTGATGTTGCCAATGTAAATCAAATCATCTACATACAAACATACTATCATCATATCCCTTTTTGCATTTGTATTTAGGTATAGGGTGTGCTCATATGGGCATTTGATAAATCCATTCTCCTAAAATTAGGAATCAATCTAACTGTACCAAGCCTTAGGTGCTTGCTTCAACCCATATAGGACCTTCTTTAGCTTTAGGACCTTACCTTCTTGTCCTTCCAACTCATAGCCTAGTGGTTGGACTATGTAGACCTCTTCTTCCAAAACTCTGTTCAGGAAGGCATATTGACATCCATCTGGTAAACATTCCAGCCTTTTTATGCTACTAATGCCAGAATCATTCTGACTGTATCAAGTCTCGCTACAGGCACATATACCTCATGGTATTCAATCCCTGACTTTTGCTTGTAGCCTTTCACCACCAATCTGGCCTTATGTCTGTCAACTTCTTCCTAAACAATTAACTTTGTTTTATATACCCACTTGAATCCAATGGTCTTCTTCTCTACTAGGAGATCCATCAACTTCCAGGTCTGATTCTTCTCTATGGCCTCTATTTCCTCATCCATAACCTTCACCCATTTATGATTTTGAATTGCTTCTTCAAATGAAATTGCATTTCACTCAAAAAATAAAGCAAAATCAGAATGTTCTTCATTTATTTGATTTTGGGTTACCTCATAAATATCTTACAAGATCCTTGTCTTTACTGGTGTTCTCAAGTTGGAGATCCTACATGTAAGTTGAGGCATTTGTGATGATGATGCAGTGCTGCTAGCTATAGTTTTGCTACTTGAAGCTACATGTTGATGCCCTCTATCTTCTTCCAAGTCCTCAGACTCAATAATTGTTGGTTCTCGCAAACCAGTCTTGTATTTCCAGTTCCATGCTTCATCCTCCAAGAAATTCACATCTCGATTGATAATCAACTTGTTTGTAACATGATTATGCAGCCTATATGCCTTGGACTCTTCATTATACCCAATGAAGATGCATTTCTTTGCATTGTCGTCCAAATTATTTCTTTTCTCATATGAAACATGTGCATATGCTATGCACCCAAAAACTCTTAAGTCGACCACACTAGGATTCTGATTTCTCTAGGTTTCCTAAGGAATTTTATCATTTACACTCTTTATGGGACACATATTTAGCAGATAAACTACACAACATACAACTTCCACCCAGAAATCATGTGGTAAAATCTTTACCTTTAGCATGCTCTGTGCCATCTCCATGATTTTTTTGTTCTTCCTCTCTGCAACACCATTCTATTATGGTGTGTTTCTGGCTTGGAGCTTCCTATGAATTTTATTTTATTTACAAAAATGTGGAATTCATTGGATATATACTCACCTCCTCCATCTCATCTGAGAGTATTCATGAAGTAGCCACTCTATTTCTCAACCAAAGTCTTAAACTCCCTGAATTTATTGAATGCTTCTAACTTTTGTTTGATGGGATATACCCATGTCCTTCGATTGAAATCGTTTATGAAATTCAAGAAGTAAAAGTTATCGATAAATGTACTAGTTTGCATTGGACCACAAATATCAGAATGCACCATCTCTAATGGCTATGAAGCTCTCCAATACTGCCCTATAGAGAACACATCCTTGTGTTGCTTACCGACTAAGAAACCTTCACAAACTTGATTCGATTACTCTGAGGGGTAACCCTTCACCATTTGTTTCTTGTGCAATAAATTCAGGCCACTGAATCTCAAGTGACCAAATCTAAGATTCCATAGCCAGGTAGCATCTTTTACAATTGCACTGAATGAAAGTAGCGATTCATTCTGAATCTATAGGGGAAACATCTTGTTCTTCATCATGGACACTATTGCAATTTTCCCATGCTCTTTGTCTCTGATGGTACAAAATCCATCCTTGAATTGAACAGTGTGCCCCTTCTGTACAATCTGTCCAACGGTCAACAAATTACGCTTCAATCCAGGCACATAATATACATCGATGATCTACTTTGTTTCACCTTACCTGGTGTGGATAAGGATTTTTCCTTTCCCCATGACATGTACCTGTTGTTCCCCATATTCACTTTAGACTTGATTGTTTCATCAAGTTGTGAGAACATCTCTTTGTTCCCAGATATGTGTTTACTACAACCACTATCGAGATACCAGGTGTTATTCTGGCTCTCCTCCTCGGTACTACAAGTTAACAACATATTTCCACAAGCATCTCTACACTTTGCATATTCATTTTTGTTTGTGTAGTGGGGTTTTTGTTTATTATATTTGACCATCTTCTTTCTACACTCATAGTTATAATGACCAAATTTCTTGTAGTAATAACACTAGATTTTGGATTTATCATACCTCTAATTAGATACTCCTTGTTTATTTCTTCCATCGTATTTTCCTTCTACTTGATGGAATTTACAATTGGTCTCTCCGTGGTTGGAGTTTGACCTTCCTCCTCACTTGTTACCTCTTCCATGCTTTCCTCTACCTCTTCCTCCTTGAGAACTAGAGTGGTGGGATTCTTCTCTGCTACTATCTCAGAATGAGACCTGCATCTTGAATTCTTGCTCCAATGACTGAGATGATCGACTCAGCCTCTGCTCATGTGTTTGTAGAGAATCCATGAGCTCATCTATAGATATGGTTGCCAAATCCCTCGATTCTTTAATCACTTTCACTACTAAGTTGAACCTAACTGGTAGGCTCCTTGGTATCTTTTCAACTATTCTCTGGTTCTCCATATTTTTATCATTCATCCTCATCTAGTTGATGACACCCATTATCTAAGTAAAGAAGTTACTCATGGACTCCAACTTGCTCATCTGACACCAACTTCACCTTTTTGATGCCTTGGAAGGAGTTTCCTAAGATTTCCTAGGCCACCTTCGATGTGGTTGCTACTACAATGCATGAGAATATTATCTCCTCGACTACATGCATTATATAGAATAATGCCTTTTGGTCCTTATTTCAATTCTCCTTCAGTAAATATGACTCCACTTGTGAGATAACACTCATGGTTGCTACATTTGTTGGTTCTATGTAACCATTCTATACCAGGTCCCATAGCTCTTAAGACCCAAACAAGATCTTCATCTGAATGCTCTAGTTATCATAGTTCTTGCCATTGAATCATGGGATCTACAACTGTAAATGGTTTCTACTAGAAGCCATTACTTCTTATCTTCCATGGGAAGGTGCTAGCTCTGATACCAATTTGAAATAATCATATAGATAGATTTTTCACATAGCAAAACAACAAAACAAAGGTTTTGTTCACAAAAGAGGTTAAACAAGAGTTTTACTTACTAGAAGGGCAAAACAAGACTTTTTTTCCTATTGAGTTTTGTTGGTTAGCAACATCAAACACTAGTTTGAGATAGATAAGTCCCGAAATGCTCTTTCAGGGAAAGCACAACCCAAAATGCCTTTTCAAAAAAAACAATCGTGAAACTCCTTTTCAGGGGAAATCAATTATGAAACTAAAGTTAACCACAATTAATTTTTGAGGAGTAAATTAAATTCATGCAACAAGACAAAAAAAATTGAATGTCTTTTGTGCAATAAGATAAATATATTTTTCGGAGTGTAGAACGTTCAAAACTCACTTTCGGATGATGAATGGGTAAAATACCCTTTTCGAAGGAGAAGTATAGCAAAAATACACGATAGGTCTATTTCAATGATGAAGAGGTAGATAGAGGGTTTTGAGAGTGGAAAAGAGATTCACTACCACATATTTGTATCTCATGAATGTAAATATGCATAAATAAGCTTATATTAACTAAAACAAACTAACTGCTCTCAAAGTTTTACAATGCTTAATACAAAGCCAATTTTTACAAGTTTGCTTCTTCGTATACAAAAATTACAAACATTTACAACTTAGTTGCAGGTTAAACACCAAAGGAGTATTTTGTAGACTATTCTAACTCCTTTCTCTCTGTGTCTTCTAATGACTCTGCTCCCACTCTTCTCCTCTGCTCTTCTTCGTTCTCTCTCTCTTTGCACTGTTGTGCACTCATATATTTTTTGAAAGGTACCATCGCCTTATATAGTCAGACGAAGGAGAGGATAAGGCTTATATTTTGATAGGGGATAAGGCTTATCACCAAATTAGGATTTCCTTCAAATAATTTAGGGTTTCCACCAACACAGTAATAACTATGCACACAATAAAAGTGGTGATCAAATTTTAGTGATAAGATCTATCAGAGATATTTTTAGGTGTCAAATCTGGTTTAATTTTCTAACTACTGATATGAAATGCCAACCAATATTAGACGCGAAAACTACTCATCCGATCGACATTTTGGCTATGGGAGCAGGATATGATAATATAGTAAAAGCAGTTGATTTGGGCCTAATCTATGATCTTACACCTCAGGCTTGTATTCATTACTTTTGTGGCCTCAACTACACACCAATGTAGATTAGGGATATTGTTAACACAATTGTTACTTGTCCTTCACCTTTTGATGAAAGTAGGATCTCGAGAAACCTCAATTATCCCTCTTTCATCGTTAACGTAACTGTAGTGCAATTTTTGACAATGTTTAAAAGGATGGTGACTAATGTTGGTTTGACAAACTCCACATACTTTGTTAATATTGTAGCACCTAGTGGATTAAACATCAATGTGCATCCAAAGTCCCCGTCCTTCAGTAGAGGACTGGAAAAGAATAGGTACTTGGTAACCTTTGGAATAAAGAGTCGCCCTACAAATGTAGTTTCATATTCTCAAGGTTTTATTACATGGGTATCCATCTCTTCTGCTCACCAAGTCAAATGTTAGAATTTCACAATAATAGATATGCAAAGTATTACACAAAATATGAAGAGAAGAGTGGAACTAATTGATTTATCTCTAGGATCAACTCTGTATAAATAGTAGAGTTGATCATTGAGAGTCGTTAGATTACAACAACTCATCAAACCTGATGAAGACACAACTTAGAGTTCTCCTGACACATGGAGGAGTGGAAACTCAAGTGTGTATCCTAGTGAACTTAAGAGAATATTCACTTATTCTAACACCCCCCTTAAGTGATACTAGGGGAGATTCTATAAATGAGTCTCAGCAATGAGGCCTTATTAGGTACTCATGTACAACATAGATAGTTGGTGGAAAAAACCCCTGTGGGAAAAAACCAACTATCACCTCTTTGTTTTGAAATGATGGTAAAAACCCAGTGGGAAAAGCCACCAATAAAAAGCAAAGAAGTATGAAAGAGGCTTGTCTTCGGATGGTGAATATTGTCCTCTTTAACAAGTAAAATATGAGTCCCAACAAGAAGGCCTGATTAGGTACTCATGTACAATATAAAGAGAGGTGGAAGACCTCTTTGTCAATGTAGTTTTAACACTCCAAGTTTCTCTCACAACTAAAGGTATCGTGGAGAAGGAAATGACTTGGTGAAGATGTCTACAAGTTGATTCTCTATTGGAATATATTCCAAAAGTATATCCCCATTCTGAATATGTTTCCTGATGAAGTGCATGTGGATCTCAATGTGTTTGGTGCGTTGATGTTCAACTGGATTGCATGCAATATGAATTGTGCTTTGATTGTCACACCATAGAGTTATAGGCACTTCTTGGAAAAAACCAAATTCTTTGAGAATTTGATGAAGCCATAGGGCTTCATGATTGGCTATAACTGCTGCTCTATATTATGCCTCTATAGAAGATAATGCTATTGTCTATTTTTTCTTGCATAACCAGGCTACTGGTGAAGAGCCAAGGCAAAAAACATATCCAGAGGTAGAACATCTATCATCTACTGATCCTACCCAATATGAATCTGTATAGCCAATGATATCCATGGAGTCTCCTCTATAGGTGAGCCCAAAGTTTGTAGTACCCTACAAATAACGAAGAATTCTTTTAGTTGCTTGCCAATGACTGAAATGAGGGTTATGAGAGAACCTGGATATGAGCCCAACAACATATGAGATATCTGGGTGAGTATGAGTGAGGTATAACAGACTGCCTACAAGTTGATGGTATAGAGTAGCATCACAAGGAGGGGATGAGCAAGAAGTACTGAGATGAATGCCAGATTGAAAGGGGGTGGGAGAAGGTTTGCAATCTATCATTTGAAACTTCTTAAGGAGATCTTGAGTGTACTTTTGTTGACATAAGGTGATCCCTACTTTATTTTGTTTTATTTGAATCCCAAGGAAAAAATGAGCTAGACCTAGATCAGCCATTTCAAATTTCTTAGAGAGGGAGTCTTTTATATTCTGAATGTGAGTGAGGTTACTACCAGTGAGAAGGAGGTCATCAACATAAAGAACAAGAATGGTGATATTTCCTTTACTTCTCCAAATGTAAACTGTATTATCATACTCACAATGAGAAAATCCTACTGAAAGAAGGAAGGAGTCCATATTTTCATACCAAGCTCTAGGGGCTTGTTTGAGGCCATATAGAGATTTTTTAAGCCGAAAAACAAGAGAGGAGTCTTGAGTAAAACCAGTGGGTTGTTCCATGAATATTTCTTCTTTTAAATTTCCATGTAAGAAGGCACTTTTTACATCCATTTGGTAGACTGGCCATTTATGGAAAGTGGCCAGAGCAAGAACTAATCTAACATAATCCATTTTAGCAATAGGAGCAAAGGTTTCTATATAATCAATACCCTCTATTTGAGAAAAACCTTTGGCTACAAGACGAGCCTTGTGTTTATCTATTTCCCCATTTGGTCCATATTTTGTTTTGAAGATCCATTTACATCTAACTAATTTCCTTCCCTTGGGTAAGGGAACTAAATCCCAAGTATCATTTTTGATTAAGGAAGAAAATTCATTATCCATGGCATCTTCCCATTATTTTATACCCGAGGCTTCTTTGAAGGATTGAGGATGAGAGGAAATGGATTGACATACAAGACTAGAACCTGTGGGGTTGGCTGATCTGTTTGAGGGAAGATTTTGAATGTAGGGAGTAGCTTCTTTAACAATTGTGCGGGCCCATTTTGGCATAGAAGAGGGAGTTGAAGGAGTTGAAAGACTTTGAGAAGGAGTTACAGGATCTTCATCTTGATTATCAATAATCAAATTAACTTCAAGGGTTGGTTCTTCATAATATTGAGGTTCCACTATAGGAGAAGGCTCAATGGAGGAAGAGTCCTTTGGAGGTTCTTTTTGAGGGAATGTTTCATCAAATTGGACATTCCTATGAAAGAATACCTCATGAGTTGAGGGATCAAGAAGTCTGTATGCTTTCAATTCTTCACAATAACTAACAAAGATGAGTTGTCTACTTTTCTTATCAAGAGCCTTCCTTTTCTTCTTTGGAATGTGAGCCCAAGCTATACATCCAAAAATCTTGAAATTGGAAACATCTAGTTTTAAGCCAGACCATGCTTCTTCAGGGGTTATTTGGTCAAGGGCTTTATGAGGTGTGCGATTTTGAATATAATTTGCATAGTTAATAGCCTCTGCCCAAAAAATTTTTGGAAGATCTCTTGAATGGAGCATACAATTAGCCATCTCTTTTAATGTCTAGATTTTTCCTTTCTACAATACCATTTTGTTGAGGATTATGGGAGACAAAATGTTGATGAATTATACCATGATTAGAAAGAAATATGGAGAACTCATTACTGCAGTATTCTCCCCCATTATCAGTTCGAATCTTCTTGATTTTGCAAGAAGCCTGATTTTCAACTAAGGCTTTAAAGATTTTAAAGTGGGATAACACATCACTTTTATATTTGAGAAAGTAGACCCAGGACCTTCTAGAAAAATCATCAATAAAGGTAAGAGCATACTTTGCTCCCTTAAAAGAAGTTTTAGGAAAGGTCATTAAGTCACTATGGATTAAATCTAGAGGGGATGAGGATTTTAGAGAGCTACTTGGGTGGAAAGGATCTTGATGCTGCTTTCCAAGAGCACATCCAGAGCAAACCCCATCACTGGAAGAGACTTGGGGTAATCCTTTAACCATATTATGGGTGTGTAAATCCTTTAGGTAGTTATAATTAATATGACCAAACCTTTCGTGCCAAATTTGACTTTCAAGATTACTATGAGCCACAAAATAGGAGGCTCCTTCTGGATTTTGAAAGCTTTTGAAGTAAAAAAGATGAGATTTATGATCAATATCCCCTTTTGCTATAAGCGAATGAGGGGGTTGAAAATCTCTTATCTCAACTCCTGTTGGGGAGAAGAGAACAATTTTCTCATTTCCAGAAGTACAAATTTGATAAATGGATAGGATATTGGTGGCAATGTCTGGAACATAGAGAACATTGTTTATAGAGCCACCATCAATGGTTATATTCCCTTTCCCTTTGACAGGAATGAAGGAAGAGTCTCCTACTTCTATGCTATGAGTAGAGCTAGAGGAGATAGAAGAGAAAGACTTCTCTGAAGCAGACATGTGATGAGTTGCTCCAGAATCTAGGACCCAATAATTAGAGGAATATTTGGAGGTTTTTCCTTGAACATTAAGGGATTTTCCTATTTGCTTATTATTTTCTATCTTTTGATCTTTTATGGTTGCCTCTAGTTGTTGTAATCTTTTCCAGCATTTGTTAGCAGAGTGACCATTCTTTTTATAGTGGGTACAGGTAATGGGAGTCTTTTCCTTCTTTTTGAATTTTTCTTTGGAGGATGTGGAGGCTACTAAGGCTTTTGAAGAAGAGTTTTCATATCTAGCAAGTTTGGTCTCTTCCCTAGTTAATCTATCACAAAATTCTTCTAAAGAGGGCATTTTAAAGGTTGCACCAAGAGCATCTTTAGTAGATATGAAGGTGGTTGCAAATATTTGAAAAACACCATTTAGTTTTGAAAGGATTAGATAAATACATTCTTCTTCCGACTTAGTCTTCCCACTACCTTTATATTGAGTGAGGATTTCTTTGAACTTAGTGAGGAAATCAATAATACTACTAAAATCTTCAGGAGATAAAGAAGTTAATTCAGCTTCTAGTTGCATTGATCTCATCTGATCTACTTTTCCAAATAGGGTTTTTAATTTCTCCCAAATTTCATGAGGAGTTTTGCAATTTGTAATATGAAACCACAAGCTTTCATGAACATTGGTGCTAATAATACCCATAGTTTCGTGCATTTTCTCTTTATGAACAAATATTTCATATTCTTTATCAAATTCTGGTTGATTTTCTTCTAATAAATGAGTAAGACCTTTTTGAGAGATGAGATTTAGAATTTTAGGTTTCCAAGTGTGAAAATTATGAGGGGTGAGAGGCTCAATTGAATTCATTTTTGAGGATTTTAAGATAATTAATATACCCCCCTTTAAAATTTCAAAAAAGGAAGATAAAGAGGAAAATGAAGCTTGTTCAAAAATAGGTAACTCAAATATACCCGCCCTTACTAGAGGGAAACTATAAGTATAAAGAGGCCTATGATTGTTTGCTTTAGATTGCCAAATCTTCAATGGATCACAGTACCCGCCCTTACTTGAGGGAAACTATAAGTATTGTGAGCATAAGAAGTTTTGGTTTGAAATGCATGGGGGAAAAAGTTTGAAAATAGTGATCTCAACAACCTGCCCTTACGAGAGGGAGACTATAAGTTGAGAGATGTCCAAAGTAAACTTTTTGATAAGAAAATATCTGTCAGGTCGTTATACCAAGTTTCCAAAAAACTCACCCTTATGTGAGGGAGACTATAAGTTTTTAGGATCTTGATACATGGAACGTAGACAAAAGATATTTATGGAAAAAGAAAGGATGTTTTGAAACTTTTTAATATATTGCTTAAACAAAACTTAAAACAATTATTTAGATATGTAATCTGAAAACAATTGAGTTTTGAATATATCAATATTTAACAAATTAATTTCCTTTGAAAAAAATAAAACAATTTTTATATATGTAATCTTAAAAGGAAATTAACTTTATAACCCAAATGCCATAAATAAAATTTTATAAATTAATGAAAATAATTATTAGTTTTCTAATCTAATATACTATTGAGTATATTCTTTTTGAAAAATCAAACAATTATTTTAATTTGAAATTGAAATTAACCTTTAGAAATGAAATAAACTTTTAGATATCTAATCTAATATACTAGTGGAAGGGTCCAAGGTGTAGACCAATTGGTTCATCCAAACCCCATAAGGGGCAGAGGTCCAAGGTTCAAATCTCGGGCCTCACCGGACTAAACGCTTGTCCCTTTCCTGGTGCTTTCAGGGCGTAAAAGGTTTAAAATGATTGTGGCATGGTGGTTATAGGGGCGGACTACGCAAAGATCTATGTGGTAGCTTCTAGGGCAGATAACATAGAATACTGTGGCAACCATAAAAGCTAGATAGCCTGCTCGGATTCGTGGCGGCTACCGATTCCACCATGTAAATTCAAAAAAAAAAAAATATACTAGTGGGAGATATTATGCAAAGAAAATATCGAAAAGAAAACACCCCCCCTATGCATATAAGAGTGCAAAAATATGCACTCTAGAGCCCCCCCAAAGGAATATTTTTTATATTTAATACAAATTATGTCTACGTCGTAAGTGGGTGACCCAAAAAGGAGGGCAGCCAAAAGAACGAAGACAAAGGAGCTCGCGTTAATTGATATCCACCCTAAAGAAATGTGGAAAAAAAATATACAGACTTTTTTCCGAAACAATAAAAGGGGAAATTAGTTGAACAAAAGTTTAAAAATTATCTTCCAAAGGCTTCGTAGAGATATTGGTTCTACGGATCTCAGACTTGCAAGAAAATGGGTTACAAAGAGGAAATCCCTTTACCAGCGAAGCTCACCAGCGATGCTTCCCGAAACTCACCAGTGAAGCTCTCTTTCATGTACGCTATAGAAAATATATATCTAAAGGAAAAAAACTTTGTCAAGAGGACATTTTTTTAATAATATATTTCCCTGCAAAAATCGTTATATTGTTGCTGCCTAAAACTGGTAGTGTCAAAGATCACCTTTGATATTGAAATAACCTGCAGTATTTATAAAATGAAGGAGGCAGCAATGAAAAAATGACGGTCTACAATACTTCCTTATATTTAAATAGCAATATTTAAATATTTTTGAGAAAGCATTCAAAAATAAACAAAACCTGTAGAAAGTTGTTAGATATTGGTCTGCTGAGTAAAACCGAGAGAAACCTCAAAGAGCGGTTCAGAAGTAGAAGAACCTGCAGAACTTCAAGCTAAAAACGAGAAGTGAAATATGCATAAAAGTAATATTATCTTAGAAACTCAAAATATGTGTAAAAGTTTTGAAAGGATGAAATATATATACCCTTCAATGAAAGAGCATCATTGAGCGAGATTGGAGTGCATCGGATCTTATTTGAGTGCGAATAGGAGTTAAGAGGACGGTGCCAACTAGAGAGGCATCTCAAACGACTAGAAAATATTAGTCTAGATAGGAGGCCAACAGTCTATGAGAGAGCGTCGGAGCCTAGAGGCCCAAAAAAAGGACCAATCTTCAGTTCAATCGAGAGTCCCTGTACCACATATTCTCAATGATTAGAACAGCGTCAAGGAGAGGTAGTTCTCTCAATGTCTAGAAAAGCGATCATTGAGAGGATATTGAACATACAGTAAAAGTGAGATTTAATTAAAAACTCACTAATAAATATACTCTACTCAATCTCTAAAAAAAATTGAGTTATTTCATTTCCTTTAAAAGCGGAAAATAATAACTAGAAGTTTAGAATATGATTTCCAACAAGAATAAGTCGAGAGGAAAAAAATAAAGAAAAAATGCTATTTTCCTTAGATTTGAAGGGCGAGAGAAACGCCTACACACAGGTTAAACTGTGTTTAAAGAAAGGAAATAGCTATTTTTCTCCTCAAGCATTCAAGAGTATTCAAAATAAAAAATATATGCTGAAAGAGAGAAAAAAAATTACAATGGATAAAAGGAGACTTAAAGCAAACTTTTGAAGTTTAGATAGTCAAAAAAAATATCCAAAGTAAAGAATCAGATCCTAGAACCTTCAAGACAGAATACTAGTAAACTCTATCCTACTCTGGTACCATGTTAGAATTTCACAATAATAGATATGCAAAGTATTACACAAAAGATGAAGAGAAGAGTGAAACTAATTGATTTATCTCTAGGATCAACTCTGTATAAATAGTAGAGTTGATCATTGAGAGCCGTTATATTACAACAACTCATCAAACCTAATGAAGACACAACTTAGAGTTCTCCTGACACATGGAGTGGAAACTCAAGTGTGTATCCTGGTGAACTTAAGAGAATATTCACTTATTCTAACATCAGAATCCCTGTATCAGTTCTTTGGAATTGAGTCCATGCGATTTATACATTTAGACTATAATAATTGATAGCTGGAAGGCAAAGTGGACTCTTCTATTGTCCATCGTTGTTAGAACAATTGATCTTTATGGATTTTTATTTTTAAATGGAAGTGGATATCTACGCTACATAGCAATTACCACACATACCTTTTCCAACTAGAGGAATTAAAGAAAAATTGAGGTCTAAAAAATATTGATTATTGATGAAAATTATTATTGATTATGGCAGAGATACTCTTACTGCCCTTGAGGTTTATTGGGCTTTATTGGGATTTGAAGCTTCAAATTGCACCATAGAAATCTTTGATTTACAAAATTAATAAATATAATAATAATTTTTTTTTTTGTTAGAGTACAATTTAATAAAATTTCATCTTAAAAAGCTTGTAACTATTTTATATAAATTTAAATATATTTTTTTAAATAAAAATTAAAGTAGTATAAAGTTTATTTATTATATTTCAGGATTTTAATAGTAATATAATAAAAATATATATATGGATCACATTTATGAAAAATTATATTTTCCGGAGCATCATGTGAAAGCATTTTTTGTAGAGGATTATCCTTGCATATTTAAGGTTTTTGAGGCAACATAAAGAAGAAAGTTTTTATGAGGTTATTCCTTGCATTTTTATTCTTTAGGGGAACATTAATATTTAGAAATTAAGACTTAATATGAACAATATGGAAAAATAGTTGAGATTAATGAATATTGAAGTGTTGGAGGGAATGAAATATGGAGAGGAAGGGCATCAAAGCATGAACAAAGAGAAAAAGAAACTCAAAGGGATGGAAGCCAAATAAACATAGCATAGTTATTAAAAAGAAGTGGAGCTAATCCTACTTACAAAAATCAAAAGTGATGATGAAAATGGTATTATGAGATATTAGGAGTATGAATAAGATCCCAAAAAAAAGATTTACAAAGGAATTAATAGGTTTTTATAGTTATAAATTCATTTTAATATAAGAAATAAAATTAGCTAGTGAGAAATGCTAAGATGCTTTTAAAAATGTTAAGAAGTTGGTTGATTGTCTAGAAGTTTATTTTGTAGTAGTTTCAAGTGGTATTGTAACAATATGGGATAAGCACAGATGGGATGGATAATTGTTAGAAGCAAAGAGTAAATGCATTGTTAGACTAGTTTGAAAGAAAAAGGAAAAATATCAAAGTTGGGGTTATAAATACCTATGCTCCTACTATAGGTACTCCTCATGAAATATGTTGGAATGAGCTTAACATATTTTTTAAGCATAATGATGATTCATAATTGTGATCTATGGATTCTTGGGGTGACTTGAACACAATTTTATCTCCTCTAGAAAATAAGGGTAGTACTCTAGGGTGGTCTATATTAGTGCAATATTTTACTTTATTTGTCAATTCAAATGGTCTTTGGGATATTAGTCCTTCACCTTTTTAATATACATGGGATAATAGGTGTAATGGATAAACTCATATAGTAAAAATATTGGATAGATTCTTATTATCCAATGTAAGGTTACAAATTGAGTATACAATCACTTTAGATATTTTATTACAAGCAATATAGGATCATGAACCCATTATTTTGAATTATGAATTACTCAATAATGGTCATCTAAAGCTATTTTGCTTCTAGTCTATGTGGATCCAGTACCCTAATATCTTCTAGATGGTCAGTTATGATAAGATAAATTAAATTTTTAGGATCACATATATACAATTTTATTCGAAACATGACATATTAAATGAAAAAAAACAAAATTTGGAATGCCAATGTTTTTGACAACATTTTTAAAGAAGAAAATTTGAATTCAAGATCAAAAGCCTACAAAAGATAATATAATTAAATGGAATGGATGAGCATTCTTTTATGAAAAAAATAACAACAATTACTTTCTTATTATCATAATGCATTGAAAACGGAGTTATATTGGTTCTAAAAATTTAGGGAGAAATGGCTCAAAGGAGATAGAAACTTAAAAAAAAAACATCTATAGGAAAAATAAAATATACATTAAATCTAAATGGAAGAATATTAAGGAAGAAGAAGATATTAGAATGGAATCAATTTATTACTTCAAAAATATCTTGTCAAATATTGACCAAGATATGCATACATAAGATAAGCTTTTACAATATATTCCATCAATTATCACATAACAATAAAATTAAAGCTCGATTAATAACATATATATGGAGGAGCTACATGAATATTTTATCTTTCAATCCTAACAAGGAACCTAGCCTCAATAGATTTCCTATAACTATATTTCAAAACTTTTGAGATTTACTATAGAGTGATATATTGGTTGTAGTTGAAGAGGTAAAAAAATAAATGTTATAATAAGTGATATCAATACCACTTTTATGATATTGGCTATCAAGAAAGGTGAGATAAAATACTTTGTATACTTTCATCCAATAAGCCAATGTAATATGATTTATAATATCATTTTAAAAATCATGGCAAACAAGTTGAAAAACATTCTATATTATGTTATCTTAGAGGAACAAGGTGATTTTTTCTTGGTAAACAAATTATTGATGGTGTAACCATGGAATAGGAGGCCATACATTATTTTCATTCCATTAAAAAACTAGACAAAAATATAAAACTAGATATGAATAAAGCATATGATAGGGGGTTCCTATATTTTTCTACATAGTATTATTTAAAATGTTTCTTTTGACTACAATCAGTGTAAACGGATAAATTATTATTATAACACAATGAAATATAATATGTTGGCTAGTGGTTCTCTTATTGGTTATTTTAAGTGACCTTGCATATTCTACTAAGGTGATCATCTACATCCTTACAGATCCATTATTTTCATAAATATGGTAGGGAGAGCTTTCTCAAAGGATAAAATGTAAGAAAAACAAAGGTATTTAGGTTGTAAAACATGATCCCTTTGAATCTTATCTTTAATTTTTTTATAATACTTTTCTTTTGGGTCATTTCTTAATTACTAAGTCCATGAAGTTTAAGTCAACATTATTATGCTATAAAAAGGCTACTAGATAGTTGGTTAATACTACAATTTCTATGATCTTTTAATAAAATTAGATTATATTTACAATATATTATTATAGATATTTTACTATTTAAAAGTGTAAAATTTTTATCAACCCATTTGGGTATTCCTCTATCTCACAAAGAAAATAAAAATAAGCCTTGGATATCTTGTTTAAATAGAATGAAATCTTGTTTGATATGGTGGAAAGGTAAATTCTTAACCATGTTGAAAAGGTTATAAATCATAAATAATGCATTATAATCCATACCTAATTATATGATGCCTCTTTAAATATTGTCAATAGGTATAGCATTAGATATTGATAAAAATCAAACAGACTTTCTTTGTAAAGGATGTAAGAAAAAAATTAGGTCTTCTATTTGTAAGTGGGATAGGTTTTGAAATAGAAATAATTTTATAAGAGCATACTTGGAAAATAGTAGACTTATAAGTTTTTACGTAGGTACAAAACTTGGATATAGATTATTCAAATATGAAGGAAAGAATTAGGAAATAATGTTGCTTCAAAAATATATCAGTTTTCTTGATGCAATAAAATTATTGAGAAAAAAATACTACCACGAGGATCACCAATATAGAACTTCATATCAAATAGTTTATGATTGATTAAAAAATATATTAGATGGTTATTTATTAAGGGGAATTATACAATTTTTTGTTTTTATGCTTGGTTGAATCCTTATCCTCTTATCTATGATTTGGAATGGCAACAATTGACTTAGGCATGCCTATCTTGTAAAGGTCCAAAGGTCAAAGATTATACTATTATGAGTAAAAACTCAAGAATATGGTTTTCTATTAATAATTTATTTGAGAGAAAGGAAGTTAAACAAATTATACATAAACTTAAAAATATTGCTAACTTTTACATGAAAGAGAGATGGTTTAGAATATATCAAAAGATGGTGAATACTAGGTCAAGTTGGGATATGAATATTTAGAGCAATTGAGTCTTCCTACTCCATAATATTTTCTTTGGAAGAACATTTGATCTCTAGAGGCTCTCCTTAAGGCCTCAACAATACTTTGCTTAGCAGTTCAAAACAAGATTCTTACAAGAGTCTACATATAAGAGGATAAGATAGATATTTCATATGTTGCTTGTGTGAGAAGTTAGAAATATTAGACCATTTACTTCTTCATTTCCCTTTGTTACACTATTTTGGGTTATGTTTTAAAAAATATTAAAATATATTAGGTAGCTCCATCAACATTGAAAGATTTCATAAAATATTGGATTAGTTATTTTAAATTTAAAACATTGTGTATTCATGGAGGATTGGTCTTGTCGTTATTTGCTAGAATTTATGACTTAAAAGGAATAATAGAATTTTTTTAAATAAATCTTCAAATCATGCCTAAGTTTGAAACCATATTATTATCTCTCTTACACATGTTATATATATGGTGCACATCATGGGAAGTCTCAAGTCAAAAAAAGAGGTGCTAACTACTTGGTTACAATATTTGAACATGCATAGAAAGGTCATCTATAATAATGAAATTAAAAAAAATGGTCTTCTTCCATGTAGAGTAGAATAAAAAATCTAGAAATTGGGTTTATCAAAATTAATTTTGATGGTGCTTCTAAAGAAAATCTAAGAAAACTGATGAAGATGGTGTTTTTTAAGATAGTGAAGACAAAATTCCCCTCACTTGCTTAAAATCATATGGAAATTCGACTAACTATGCAAAGTCTAGGGCACCTCTTACAATGAGTAAAATTGTAATTGAAAAAGAATAGAAATATATATCAATTGAGAGGAATTAACAAATTATCATCAATGTTATCAACAAAAGTAGATGTGGAGATTGAATAAAAAATAGTGATACTCGTAAAGTTCATCATCTATTATTGGAGAAAACCTCTTAGAAATGTGACCATATCTATAGAGATGGAGATCAAGTAGTAGATATTTCATATCTATAGAGACAGAAATCAAGTAGTAGATATTTTAACCAATCGCCATGTTTGTCTTTATATTGGTAAAATTTAAATTTTAGAAAGCAAATGACTGAGTAAGATTTTATTCCTTAATCAACATGGTATTTAGGAACTACATGTGGAAACATAGCACTTTAAAGAAGATGAATAACATATTTGATAGAAAAGTAAATAAAAATATCTATGATAATATGACAGGTTAAATATAGTTTAATTGATTTAATAACAAATGTAATATTTTAAATGAGACTATGTAAATATAAGCCACATATTATTTATTAAATAATAATAAATTTTACATATAATATTTTAATTCTTTGTTCCTATATGTACATGCAATTCATATAAGGTGTTGATGTTAAGCATTGTAGATAGATGTAGATGCATGTAGAGATCTTATGTACCTCTTTCGTGTATAAAAGAGTTGATTTTAGGTTGTAAAATTATGGTTTCAACGACGCACAGTGAACGAAGATTGAAATAAGATTGAAACAAGAATGTGTATTTTATATAATTTATTGATTTTGTAACATTTCACATTTATTTAGTTTTATAAAATATTTTTTAAATAAAAATTTAGAAAATATTTATCCAAATTTTCATATTAAAATTGAGATATTTTGGAATTTAAGATATGTACATACCTTTTTATTCAGGATTTTAAGTGATATTAAATCTACTATTTTATACACGTTAAAATAATAACATTTTAGTGAAGGTTGTGAATTGAAATTCACTTCAATTTATGTTATGTTCATTTTAAAAACAATTTATGTTATGTTCATTTTAAAAATCAAAGTTATCAATCGAAATCACAACATTATGATGCTCCCAACATTTGAATAAGCTAAGAGAGGAGCCACCACAAGCTTCTCTCTTAGAATTCTAGCTGGTCATTTTATCTGTTTCAAGTCGTCGAAGGTCGTTGTAAGCAGTAGCCGAGGCCACCGGAGTGGAGAATAGTCGATGTCATAGCCGTGCCAGACCATACCAAGCTGATTACATGCATACAGAACGTGCGCAGTAGAAATTCATAGTAGAAAAATTAAACCAGAATCCCTAAGATTGAAAGACTATTCAGCATGTCACCAAATCACCTGGCGGACTCGATGGCGTTAGGGTTTCACTGACATAGGGTGTACAGAGGCCAGCCACGTGGGAAGACATTCAGTAGCAGCAGGAATTACACAAAACGGATCAAGGACACCGTTAGAGAAAATCAATGCTCTTGGCTCGAGTAACATTTCGACGGTATAGAAGACACACATTTGGTGGTTTCAAACCTGTGAAACCCAAGCGGATTTGGTATCGAGCGAAACATGCATGCTAACGTTACGCTCGCGATTAGGCGTTACATTGTAGGAAAAAATTGACACACCGACGATAACGAAGGTTGCAGTGCAGAACACGTCAGAACTTGAGTGGTGAAACGGTCACTATGCAGACAAAAGTTATAAGTTAGATGCTATAAGGAGACAAACTCGCACAACGCTTCAGTAGCAGAAGGAGGGTCACCGTTGGTTTCATGGTACGCAAAAAACAAACGCAGATGAGGGCTGCAGGTGGACAAAGTTGAAAGTAACGCCACTCAGGCAATTTGGAGGTGAAACGCGCCACGTGGAGTGGACAAAGTTGAAAGTAACGCCACTCAGGCAATTTGGAGGTGAAACGCGCCACGTGGAGTAGACGAGGAAATAGTCGTTGCAGGAGGGAAACCGATGCTGTAGGAGGTAAAGTAACGGTCACTGGAGCAAATAGTCATTGACATCGAATTTCGTGCAAAGATTTATACTTACGAGAAGGATTTTGGTTAGAAGAGATTGTTCACCCTTAGCAGGATTTTTTACATTAACTAAATAAAAAATATATATTTATCTTTTAATATATTATATTGTTAGGTTCGAGGTGTAGATTAATTGGTTCATCCAAACCCTATAAGGGGGCCAAGGTCCAAGGTTCAAATCTCGGGCCTTGCCGGACTGAACGCTTGTCCCTTTCCTGGTGCTTTCAGCGGCGTAAAAGGTTTAAAATGATTGTGGCATGGTTGTTATAGGGGCGGATTGCCTTTCTGGCGACTTCCGAGGCCGACAGCACAGAATACTGTGACGATCATAAAAACCGAACAGCCTACCCGGATTCGTGGCGGCTACCGATTCCACTATATTATTTTAAAATATATATATATATATATATATATATATATATATATATATATATTATATTATATTATTAAAATTTAAAATTTACTTTTATGTTCAAATAATAAACAAATAAATTATATCACATGCTCGAATCAAATATTTAGATAAAATATTTTAATTATTTCATTAAATATATTTTAATACACTTAAAACTTTACCATTAAATTTTGATTAAATGAAATGTATACCACATACATAAAGTCAAATGTTGCTACAATAGTTGATTTCCTTGTATAACTATAACTCTTAAATTTTATAAATGTTTTTTTATTCATAACTTTAGAAGTGGTAAGTTAATTTCAATGTTTTATATATTTACATTTTAAAATTCTCAATATTAAATTAAAACTTATCTCATATGTTTTTAAAATAAATAAAAAAAAATTTAAAACAAAATTGAAAGTATTATCTTATCTTAATTTCAATTTTAGGTCGAACCTCAAACATTATTCTCTAGAAAATATCACTTGTTACTAATAACAACCATAACTAAACATAAAGAATTGAATTATTAAATGATAAAATAAATAAACTGGTAACTTATAATATAAGTAATTTGAAATCGTAGTAATGTTTTTGAAGATTAGGTGGATTGGTAAATGTTTGTTTAGTTAAGCATTTATCAAGAAGACATCTAGGTTCAAACCTTGGGGGCAACCTGTTTGCAAAGGTAGTAGTCTAATTTGAATTCTCTGAGTGCGCACCACATCGATGATGATGGTATGAATCTCGAGCGACCGGTGGTCCTCTTCATGTTGGGTCAACAATAATGAAGCAAAACAGGTTGGGTTGAAGCAGCCCATGTGGTTTGAACCCTGCACTTATCATTACTTACTAAAAATAAGGTTTGGTGGAAGCAACCCTTACTAAAAATAGTGTGGTTGTGACCAACTCTCTTATATAATCAAAAAAAATTGAAATAGTAGTAATGTCAAAACTATTTTATTTTTATTTTTTAAAATTTACATGGTGGAATCAGTAGCCGCCATGAATCGAAAATTTTGAAATTGTTGTAATGTCAAAACTATCAAAAGAGAATAAACAAAAATATATATTATTTAACATTTCATAAATCTAGCTCTTAAGGGTTGATAGTATTTGGTTTGCGGTAGTAGTATATTTTGAATCTTCCAAGTACTACCAACCAACGATGAGTGTACCAACCCTAAGAAAGAAACTACAAAAAAAAAATCATGTATAGGAAAAATAATTTTTTATTTTCATTACATAAAATATACTTTAACTCGATATGGAAGAATATTAAGGAAGAAGAAGATATTAGAATGGAAGCAATTAATTACTTCAAAAATATCTTGTCAATTTTTTAGCAAGATAAGCAGGCATAAGATAAGCTTTTACAAGATATTCCATCAATTATCACATACGAAATAAATGAAAGCTTGATGAAGAGCATATATGCAGACGAGCTACAAGAAGCAATTTTGTCTTTCAATCCTAAAAAGGCACCTAGCCTAAATCGATTTCCTATAACTCTCTTTCAAAACTTTTGAGATTTACTAAAGAGTGATATATTGGTTTTGTTGAAGAGGCCAAAAAACAAAGGATATAATAAGTGATGTCAATACCACTTTTATGACATTGGTTACCAATAAATGTGAGACAAAATATTTGTATAACTTTCATCCAATAAGCCATTGTAATATGATTTATAATATCATTTTAAAAATCATAAGAATGATATCATTGTAATATAATATCATTTGTAATATGATTTACCTCTAAGTCACCAAGTCACCAAAACCATAGTTACAAGTTTTTTGGAGGCCTTGAGCCCCCTAGTATCCCTATTGAAGACTCAAACCAAATTTGTAATACCCCTCCATCCTCACCAAATTTGGTCCCTCATGTCCCTAGTCCAACACTGAGATTCAAGAAAAATCTGAGACTGATGTGGACAGCAATAAAAAGAAAGGTCGGCCCTCCCATGGCCTTGGATATATTTTGAATAATACAAAAGCTTCCTCTGACCCTACTCAAGTCTATTATCTTGTGAATGAGGAGTCTCTTCCTCTTGAGGATTTTTCCCCCGTAGTTCCCTTACTATCCAAAAATCTAGCTTTTGAGCCACTTTAGAATAAATGCTTGACTGACGTTGGTAGTGTTAAGAAGAAATGATGCTTACCCAAAAAGGGTCTGAGTTCTAAAGGATCTGAGTGGCAGACCCTATTTGAAATATGGTTGGAGCTAGGATGCAAATGCCCAAATTGCAAGGTATCAACTCATCAAGTGGAGGCGATGATGGTGAGCGGGTGTTCTCAAAAATTTGATGATGAACCCTCCCTAGATTGTGAACTCCTTGCTTCGATGAAGAAAAATTTAAGACGAGGTAAAAAGTCATAAAGCAAGTTTCTTGTTCCTTTATTCTGTTGTTTAGGGGAATTGCTTCTTGAGGCTTGTTGTGTTGGTTTCTTGAAACTTGTTTTTTTCTAGTTTTGGGTCTACGTACCCTTTCCTTTTAGAGTTTGTGATGTTTCTGGCTTTGGGTCTACGTACCCTATCTTTCTCTTGCTCTTCCTAGTTGGTGTCTCTTGTTTAGTTTGGTGTTGCTCTCCATATGTTGTTGAGCATTGTCCTTTATTTTTTTTTCTTACTTTGTAAAAGGTTCGAGGACCCTTTCAAAACACCTTCCACCAATAAATAATAATAATAATAACTATGCTTTCAATTGTTAGAATAATACATAATCTAAAAGCAGACATTATAATTTGAATGAAAATATTAACAATTTATAATGAAATTAACGGCCAATTATATTTTAATATTTATGTTTATAATAATAATTCTTTCATTATTCATGTTATCATATAAGTCATTATATGATTTCATGCATCTAAAAGTTTAAAACATATAACACGTAATTTTAATTCATTATCCTTTCCCATGGAAATATAAATTTACAAAATGAAATCAAATCAAAAACTTGAGTTTGCATTCACACACTCAATTACTTAGTTTATAACAAATTAAATAATATTGTCCCCCAAGGGCTAGGTGGATTGGTAATTGTCTGTCTGGTCAGGCACTTACCAAGAAGAGACCTAGGTTCAAACCTTAGGGGCATACCTATTGCAAAGGTAGTAGTTTGATCTGAATCCTCTAAGTGCACGCTAGACCAACGATGACGATACAAATCCTGGTGGTCGTCCTCATGTTGGATCAACAGTAACGAGGTGGTATAGGCTTTTTGGTAGTAGCACCTATGGTTTGAACCCTACACTTAGCAGTTACTAAAAATAGTGTGGATTTAACCAACTCCCCTATGTATAAAAATAATTAAATAATATTAATTATATCACATGATTATATAATAATAAAATAATTTTTAATTTTTAATAATTTTCTTTTTCACCCTCTTCTATTTTGCGGTTCTCCATTTTGTTAGAGTCTTATCAAATCCAAATATTTTTTACATAGTAATAGTATATGTATCATTGGAAATGGCTCTACAGTTAATTTCTAGCATGATACCTGGCTTAGGAATTTCCCTTTGACTGTTGATCAACACCTTTTTTTGATTGAGCCCTTCACCCGTGAGATGGAAGAGATCAAATTTTAGGATTTTATTGAATTATCGAATGGTCACAGATCCTGGTTTTTTTTTCCTCTAGGGATCACTGGAGCCGAGGTTCAGCAAGCATGGAGATCTATTGAAAACGATATTTGATTTCAAGTCTTAAGAAATGAGGACGTTGAAGATAGAATAATTTGGTCCAGTGATAGTGAAGGTTCTTACTAAGTTAAATTGGCTTATTCTTTGTTAGAATTAGATGTTTTGTGTCCTTTACAGGTAAGAAAAAAATTGGTGCAAAAAATTGACTCCCAAAATTAATTTTTTCTTTTGGTTTGCAATGTTAGACAAGATTCTCTCCATTAAGAATTTACATAAAAGAGAACTTAATATTATTAACAGGTGTTTTTTATGCGAAGCTAAGTGGGAATTGACCAATCACATGCTTCTTCGTTGTTCATTCTTTCAAGAAGTTTGTTCTTATTTCAGATACATAATTTCTTAAAGGTTCCAATTTTGCTCCATTAAAAACCAAAATGAGAGCCATTCTACAGGTTGAATATTTGTGGGATGTAGTTACTAGCACTATAAAATGTCCCACTACAGCAGGTACAAGTGAGGAAGCATATGATAAAAGGATAGGTCTCTCATGTTTATCTTGCTTTCTACTATTAATGAAGTACAACCTCACATTTGTGATACTAAACATGGTAAAGATACTTGGGATGCATTAACTATTATATATGAAGGGAAGAATCAATCCACCATTCTTAACCTTCAATCCCAACTTCATAATATCAGTATGAAGTCTTGTGAAATAGTAGAATTATTCATTTGCAGAGTGGTAGAATTGAAGTCCAAGTTGAATGCTTTGGGAGAATCAGTAGAGGATAAGATCTTGACTTCAGTTATTTTGAGAGCTTTACCAGATTTCTACAAGGTGTTGATCACATACCTTCAAGTTTCCATGAGACAAGTTACTTTTGTGGAGTTGGTAAATTTACTTCAAACTGAAGAGGTAAATCAACTTCAAAGAGATGAAGTGTCATATAATGTACTTTACTCAAAATAGGGGTCAAATAAATAATGTAACTTTCAAAATGGGGGATCTTATTCCAAAGGTTCCAAAGGTTCCAAAGGCAAGCAACCTCAACAAGGAAAAAATAAGTATTACAAAATTTGTGATATGGACAACCATGAATCCAACAAGTGTTGGTTCAAAAATAAACAACCACATGATAGAGGTTAAAATAAGGGCAAGAACAAACCACAAAATAAAAATAAGCAACCAAAAGGACATGTTGCTATTGAGAAATTATATTTAGATTCTGAGAGAGCACACAAGGTGCTCATGACCCACACAACTTCTAAGCAAAATGATCATATGTGGTATATTGATTTTAGGGCCAGTAAACACATGATTGGTGATAAATCATGGTTTGAGACATTTGAGGCTAAGGAAGGCAAGCCAGTTACCATAGCTAATGATAAGACCTACAAAGTCCAAGGTGAAGGAAATGTTCCAGTCACTCTTCCTTATGAAAAATGTCAAATTGAAAAATTCCTTTAAGTTCTAATATTGGCTAATAACTTGTTATCAATGCCTCAAATATTGGATAAAAATATGGTGGTTGATTTTAGATTTGAGGATGGAAAGAAGCGTTGCTTCATCAGACAGAAAGGTAAACATGTAGAAACAACTTCCTATAAATATGGCTTGTTTTATTTAGATACCATTTCTACCCCTCATGTTGCCTTGGAGGTAAACACAAAAGAGGAAACTTTTCTTTGGCACAAAAGATATGGGCATCTAGGTTCAAGATATTTACTTAAGTAACTATGAGATGGTGAAAGGCCTTCCCACACTTTCATGTACTTTACTAGTTTGCTCGGATTGCTTAGTAGGGAAGCAACATCGAGTACCTTTTGAGTTGAGCTCCTCACGAGCCAAAGGAACATTGGAGTTTGTACACACCGATCTGTGTTGTCTTGTGCCAAGTAGTTATGGGAGAAAGTGGTATTTTTAGTTGTTTGTTAATGAATACTCATGGAAAATATGAGTTTTATTTCTACATCTGAAGTATGAGGTCTTCAAGTTTTTTTAGCAGTTTAAGAAATATGTTGATAAGGAATCAGGAAGTTCTATTAAGACCCTCTACTAAGATCGAGGGGGGAATTTATATCAAATAATTTTTCCTCATTTCTTACTACATGTGGGATTAATATGTAGCTTACTACAACCTATAATCTATAGTAAAATGGAGTTGTTGAGAGGAGGAATCATTTCATCATGAAAATGGTTTATTGTATGCTTATAGGGGTACATCTAGAGCAATCGTATTGGGTAGAAGCTATCACAACAACAATATATCTCATAAATAGATCAACCATAAAAGGTCTTAAGGGAATGACTCCACAAGAAGCTTGGAGTGGTAGAAATCCCTCCATTTCTTATCTCAAGATATTTGGGTCTAAGAAATTCATGCACATTCCTAAAGCAAAGAGAAATAAGTTAGATGAGAAATCCCTGCAGTGTATTTTTCTTGGTTATGATGGGCATTCCAAGGGATATCATTTGATAGATTCTAAAACCAAGAAGATTCACATCATTTGAGATGTGGTATTTGATGATGCTTTCACACTATATAACACATCTTCTATTTTATACCTGGATTATGAGGGGCATAAGAAAGATACTCCTCCACCATAGAAGAAAATTCCCAAATGATATAATAGCACAATGAGAGACTCAAAAGTGACTACACCTCTAGATATAAATTTAGATTGACCTCATACACACAGTATGACTCATCAAAAGAGAGTGGAAGCAAAGACTACAGAGGTTGATGAACTTTTCCAACACTTTGAAGAAATTTTTATAGATGTAGAAGAAGTAGAAGATATGGATGTGGATGATGATAGGATTTTTATATCTTCATTATATGAGCATGAACATACCACGATACAATATGCACTTAGTGAGCCTTAGTGGAAGGCAGCTATGGATGTAAAATACTTGTCTCTCATAAAACAATACTTGGAATCTAGTTGATTTACCTCCTAGAAAGTAGCCCATTGGATACAAATGGATATACAAAGTAAAGTATAAGGTAGATGACACTATTAATAACCATAAGGTCCACATTATTGGAAAGGGCTATGCACAGAAAGAAGGAATTGACTATGAAGAGACTTTTGCACAAGAGACTTTTGCACCCACTACTATGATGACTACCATTTGAGTCCTTTGTGCTATGGTAGTGCAATTCAAATGGAAGCTACATAAAATAAATGTAAAAAGTGTCTTCTTAAATGGTGATCTCAATGAAGAAGTGCATATGAGGACTCAGCCAGAAGGATTTGTGGTTGAAGACCAAGAGAAAAATATTTATAAATTGGTTAAATCCTTGTATGGGTTAAAATAAGCTCCATGAGCTTGGTACATAAAAATTGATAATCACCTATTGCAACATGGTTTCAAGAGAAGTCCTTCGGATGCTAATATCTATTTTTATTTTGAAATAGTGATTTTAGTACTCTATGTTGATGATCTGATTATCATTGGCAGTTTAGAAAAATTGATAGATGTAGTGAACGGTGACTTGATAAAGTCATTTGAGATGACATATCTAGGGCTTCTTCATTATTGTATTGGATTAGAAGTGGAACAAAATAAGAATCACATTAGATTTACATAGAATAAATATACCAAGACATTGATTGAGAAATATCACATGACTTATTGTAAGCCTAAAGCAACTCCAATGGAAATAGGGCTACAGTTATCGTGATATGATACTTCTCCTCAAGTAGATAGAACTCTCTATCCCTGGTTGATTGGGAGTCTCATATATCTGACCAACACCAGGCCAAATATCATTTTTAATATGAATTATATTTTGAGGTTCATGCAGGAACCTAAGGTTAGTTATTAAAAAGTAGCAAAACGAGTTCTTCATTATGTCCATGGTAGTATAGAATATGGCCTAGAATACAAGAAGAATGACAAATTATTGTAATATTACATGGACTCTAATTATAATGGGTCAATTGATGATAGGCAACTCCAATGGAAATAGAGCTATAGTTATCATGATATGATACTTCTCCTCAGATAGATAGAACTCTCTATCTCTGGTTGATTGGGAGTCTCATATATCTGACCAATACTAGGTCAGACATCAGTTTTATTGTGAATTATCTTTTGAGGTTTATGTAGGAACCTAAGGTTAGTTATTGGAAAGTAGAAGAATGAGTTCTTTATTATGTCCATGGTAGTACAAAATATGACCTAGAATACAATAAGAATGATAACTTCTTGCAATATTACATAGAATCTAACTATGCTGGGTCAATTGATGATAGGAAATCAACTTCTGGATACATTTTTTATATTGAATCCGGTCCTATCTCTTGGAACAGTAAGAAGTAGTAGGTGGTTGCTTTATCATCTATAGAGACAAAATATCACCAACACAAGGAGCGGTGTGTGAGGTGATATGGTTAAGTTACATTCTAGCAAGTATGGGTCTTCCCAATAAACTTCCAATGAAATTGTTTTGCCATAACTAAGTGTAGACACCAAAACAGCACCAATCCGATTATGTGACTGCAAACACTGATCGCTTTGACAAACACAGCCCCCAGTGCAGCCCTCAGAGGTTAAACAGTGGTCTTAACCACTTTCATAGCAATTTTGTAAGGTCAAGAAGCAATTTGGCACACTTGGACACTTTGCCCAGTATTCGTCTCACCCAGGGACGAATTCAAAATAGAATCCGTCCCACCCCAGGATGAATTCTGAATCCGTCCCTGGGTGGGACGAATTCTAAGCTTAACGGGCAAAAAGGCAAATGGTGCCAAGTGGCAGCCCAGAACAGTCAGTTAAGGACTCCTGCCTTGCACGCATGTGTAAGTGGACAGAGGGGCCGTTAGAAGACTGTTACAAAAAGCATTTATCAAAGCTCAAGTCAATGGAGGACTCCCTCCCTCATGGGAAGACAAGACTGCCACATGGCGCCTATGGCCAACACATGGCATTTGTGCTTCCCTCCCAAAAGAGACCCCTTGGGTCTATAAAAGGTGGGACTTTTCTCACCCAAAACATACAGGTTGAAGGAGTTTTCAAGCAACGAAGTGCTGCCGAATTGAAGACCCACTTGCATCCCTCTTGGTTCACCTTCCCACATCCACCAATCTCTTTTGCAAGGGAGGTTGTTGGGTGGCCTTTGGAAGCTCGAACCTTACCCAAATCCAACGCATGGACACCTGAACCTACCAATTCGCCGACCCCCCAATCCTAAAAGGTTTTGGGCCCATCCCCGGTGGATTGGCTCCAAAATCGAGGGCCAACGGTGGGAGGCCCACTTGGGCACCCCCGCACCTCCCAAGTCCTATTTTTAGTTTTTGAGCATTTTAGATTATTTTTTAGATTGCATTTTGTGTTACTAGGTCTGATTAGTCCATAGCTGCAATTTTGTAACTTTTGGTCAGATTCTAGGATGTTTTGTATTGCTTTGTCGTTTCGCTAACTTGCAGGTGTCAAGGTCAAATTCCCGAGGGTGGAGGCCAAATTGGGAAAATCCGACCATCTGGGTCGTCCCAAAATGGCCCCAATTACATAACCCCCCTGTTTGCAGGCATTTTGCAGGTCTCGGGATCCGACATTGGAGCAGTAGCAGGTCGGTTTCTTCAACACAGAAGAATTCGTCCCACCCAGGGACGAATTACAGTCAGAATTCGTCCTGCCTGGGGACGAATTCCAGCTTGAAGGTGGATTGGCCACTCGCCTCGATGGCGAGTGGCCTTCTGGTAACTTTTCTTATCTTCCGTCAAGTTTTGAAGCAATTTGGATTCACTGTATTCACTGTTTCAGGCAAATATTTACATGCATATTTCGTTAGTTTTAGAGAGCAAACGCTTTTCATTTGCAACAGGTGCTACTGACGTCTTGGTCATTTCTTTGTTCGTAGGAGAAGCAGCAGAGGCGAAGAACTCATCGACATCAGCGACGGCATCATCTTGGCCCGCCCATTGCAATCGTGGGCACGCGGAAAGAGGAATCATTCAGTGATTGTAATCAAACTCTATTTGCGCTCCTAGCCCCTGAAAAGGGAGGAGACGTCATTGTAACAGAGATCAAGGGAAATTAATGAAAGGGCTGTGTTTTCTCTATTTGATTGTGTCTCTTCCAATGTGTTTCTTTTCCATTTCATGCAATTTACATTTCTAGGACTTAAGCGTACTTAATTTTGAATGCAATCGCACTTGGTGTTTCCTTTGCCCGAAATCTCGTGCTTTCAGTGGCGATCACGGTGGGACCCTGTTCCCAGGTTTTTGAAATCATAGAAAACTGATCAAAGTTTTGTGTTTGTGCTGTACATTTTTTTGTTGCAGACTGCTATTCGTCTCTGACAGGGACGAATTCTTTTCTGCAATTCGTCTGACCCTGATACGAATTCAAATTCGTCTCCGGGAGGGACGAATTCTGTTCCCGCAATTCGCCTCCCGTAGGGACGAATTCTCGTCTCACGGATTTTCAGAGCAGAAATTCAGAGACAACAGGAGCAGGCAGAGAAGAGGTAGGGATTTTCATGATCTCTGTTATATATTTTCTATTTCTGTTTCTGTTTCTTTAATTGTTTTCATTTAATCCTGCATTGCATTAGGAAAAGTCATGTATGCTAGTTTCATTTTTGTTGAATAAAACGAATCCCACACACATCACGAAACAATTTTAAACCAAGGAGCTGGTCGTAAGACCCCAGCCCTTGATCAAGACCATTGGTGGATTTAATCACCACCTTGGCTTGATTTGCATCCATTTCCCGATTGTCAACTGTTGTTAGGCGTAAATCCTGACGAAGACAGACCAAGCGTAGCTGGGGTGATTCCCATGCGCGCGAGGATAAGTTTTCTATGGTAGGTGCCATTAACAGGACAATCCCCCTTCCGTACCGCCTACGTACCACGTACCTTCTCCTCTCACGTACCTATAGTCTCCCTCTCGTAAGGGCGGGTATATAGAGAGGTTGGTATATCGGCCTGGCCGGTATATTGAAGGGGCGACCTTTTTGGAGTTATAAGAGCCTACATGATGCATTTAAACGTTCTACAAAACCTACAAAAACAAAACAAAACATCAAAATGCACTAAACCAGTTTAGGACACACCAAGAATCCTTAAAAGAGATAATCACGGTTTTGTGAATGTGTGTGTTTAATTCTGCTTAGTGTAGACAAAAAAAAAAGAAAATCATAAAACGAGATAAAAACTTATTTAGATAGCATAGAAGCACCGCAATGGTGTACACCCGCAGTCAAGCCCAATCAAGGGCGTAAGCTCCGTAAGGTACACAAAAAGCAGGCGCAAGTCGCCTTCACTTCAGTCCTGAGGATTTGGTCATACCGCCTTATAGGTCAAACCTACAAAAGAATCCAATTCGTAATCCTCATGGGGTATGCCTATTCAAAGCAGCCCCTTTCGGGAAGATGCCTTACATGTAGACCTTGACATAAATAGAGTATCACCTCTTGAAGCTAGGCATGAGTGGCCACCGCGCGATGAAGCGCTAAACAGTGCACACCGTCCATTTGGAGGGGCAACGTGGATATGGCGTCCCTTCTTTACCTATCATCGTAACGAGAGACCAAATCCGGAGCGCAGTGGCTCCTTACATAGGGCGACCTAACTCCGCCCATCCCATTTACACCCGTGAAAGGGAGTATGAGGAAAACCATCGCATTCCTCGAGGGCAACAAACAATGCGGGAACCTTGCATTTCCGCACCACCAGGATATCATGATCACCCCTTGAGGCCGTAACCTCGAGCACATACCGCCTACCTCGACGGAGGGAAGCGACCCCTTGAGATTTTAGAGCATCAAAACCGAGGTAAACCCATAGGAGGAACATTTGAACCTTCCGAACAAAATAGGGTAGATCAAATTGACCCGACTGTCGCTAGATATACCACCCGTCAAGCCCAAATCATGCGGCTTAAACAAAGTCAACAAGAGATAGAGTATCAATACCGCTTGGATAAAGAACGCATGCAACGCGAAGCGGATGAGTTACGCTATGAAATACCTGAGAGGGGGCCAACCCCTCGCATCCAAAGAGCTGAACAGGATGAGAGGCGTAATCCGTTGGTGCAGGACAGGTCTCCACGACCTCGTCAAGCTCTGCCTCCAAGACCCCATAGATTCGAGAGGGAGGCAACTCCCCGAAACAATGATGGGTACCTTCAGCAAGAGCTTGATCAGGGTCATAGGTTTCGCCCTGAGACTCCTCAAGAATTTTATGAGGAGTATGAACCAGAAGAGGAATATATTGAAACTCCCCATCAAGGCAGGAAGGATGCCATTCGGCCACCCCTCCATAGGCCTCCAGTCTACCGTAACTTGCAACAAGAGCGAACAAGAGAGGAAGAAATAAAATCTTCCGATGCATACCAAGCGCTATTGGAGCATTTGGAGTCTGTGGAGACAAAATCTACTGGGCATCAAAAACCCACATTACGTCTACTCCGCAATAATCCGGTGCATCCCTCAATGCCTACACCTCTTTACCCCGAACACTTCAAGTTGCCTCAATTGGCAGTTTTTAAAGGTGAAGAGGACGCACAGGAACATGTTACACGATTTCTAAGCCAATGCTTCGGCATTCAAGATAATGACGCATTATTGCTTAGAACATTCATAACCACATTCGCAGGCCCCGCCTCGGATTGGTTCACACAGCCGCCCAAACACAAGGATAAGCAGCTTAGATCAGCCTAGTAGATGCGTTTCTTGAACGTTTCGCCTTCAACACAAGGAAGAAGGCATCACTTAGTGATCTTGCTAGCCTTAAACAATTTGAGGAGGAAACAATGGCAGCGTACGGGAACCGATGGAGAGCTTTGCTTTCTAAGTTACCCTACCGTCCTCCCATGTCGGACCTCACGCAAATGTTCGCAAAAAGTTGCTTAAAATCAATCTCTCGGTCTATTGTTGCCGCGACAATACGACAACTTAGAAGAAGCTTTGGCGCAAGCCGTAGTCATAGAAGAGATTAAGATAGGCGAAGGCGCAATTGCCAAGCCTAAGAAGAAAGAGTGGAATAAAACCACTAAAATCGGGACAACGCAACCACAACACGCTCGATCAACCAAGTTGCGATAAATGTCCCCGCGCCTCGTGCAAGAAACGCAGCCTCAAAAGGCTAACTACTGTGAAAGTGCCTCCCGCTTACGAAAGAGATAACGAAGACAGGAGCAAGATCGCTAGCCGTCGCCCTAGGCGACAATTCACCCCGTATGCGGAGTCTAGGGACTCCTTATTTGACCGCTTGTCGCCGGAAAATTTAGTTACTCCGCCATAAATCCAAATTTTTGACCCTAACGTTCCCAAGCCTAGGGGGTATAGGGAGGAATTGTATTGCAGATTCCATAGGCGCAGAGGACATGACCTAAATGGGTGCTGGAAATTCAAAGAACTAGTCCAGGATTTGATCGACAACCGAACATTGGTCGTGGACAACCCCATCGCACCTAACAACCAACAAATGGGGGTATTCAAGGACCCCCTGCCTGCCCACGAGGCACAGACAAAACCACTCCAGATTAACGAGATGCGACAAGATCTTCCCGCGCAAGGATTTGTGGGAATGATTAGCATTGTAACAAGGAACATAAAATACCCAGCAGTTGCCCCCGAGGTACCTGCGAGGGAAGTTCCGTCGACATCGCAGCCTCAACAACGCCCAACGCAGCTACCTCCGCCTAGACCTGAGGTCACGATACGAACCAAACTCACGCAGAGTTTGCGGACCACGTCGGCTAGGCTGTCCATCTACGAGCTTATTCAACAATCAGCTCCCCATAGAGAAGCTCTTATGGACATTTTAAAAGCCATTGAAGTACAACCCCACGAAGCAAATTCTTTCAACGCCTTCGTGGGACATGTGAAACAATGTACGGAGCCTGTCATCACATTCAAAGAAAACGAGGTCAAAACGATATCAAATGACATGCCGGATCCACCCCCGCACGTTATCGCGCGGGTCAACGGGATCCCGTACAAGAGAGTGCCGATAGATACCGGCTCGTCCAAAGAACATTATAACCACCGCAAGCATTGAAACATTTAAAACTCGCCACCTCTCACATCACCGCTTCCACGTACACACCGCGAGCTTTTAACGATGCAATTTGCTCAAAAATCGGCACGGTTGTTCTGCCTATACAGGTAGGACAAAAGTCAATACCCACACTGTGCCATGTGCTGGAAGGCAAAATGGCTTATAATATACTGCTAGGGCGGCCTTGGATCATGGACATGAAGTGTGTCCCCTCGATCGCACACCATTGCTTGAAGTATGCCTATGAAGGGCAAATACATGTAGTCCCAATGGACTTAGAGCCCTTCAAGTATTGCAATGCGGTACAATTCATACCTCAATCGACCCTCCCATCAACGCATTTGGATTTTCAATTAAATCCATCTAAACAGGGTCCGATACCGCAGGTACCACTGGTGGCCAACAAGGCAAAATCCCAACCAGGTGAGACTTCATCATCGGCTCCTTCATCATCAACGCCACCTATCGTGGCCCAACAGAAGGACAAGGGAAAGCAAATCATGGAAGAGGTTAAGCCTCTAGAAGAGGGGTTGCCCACGATTTCAGCGATATCAACAGAGGAAGCGCCCAACGCAACGAAAACCAAGATTCCTGAACCACCAAACATGGAATGGACTCAGGAAGGACTACCACTTCCTCCCACCCAATCATCAACAATCACCGTTGAGATGGCCAAGTACGGTCTTGGGGGAGTACTTAGTGCAAAATGTTGTGGCAACCCCCACACTGGAGTCAGTATAAGACATGGGAAGACCTCGCCTTCCCATTGGAACAATCGTCCCTCTAGGCTACCCACCGAACCAAACGAATTTTGTGTATGGGGGCCTTGATCATGGTTCTGAACCATGCGAACAAAAGGAAACAGATGAAGAGCCTTTTTTCGAAAACATCAATTATCTGTCGAACCCGTAATTTGCCCTAAAATATCTCGAACAATGCAATTGGCATGGGTATGGGCTAGGCAGATATGAGCAAGGGATGCGGATCCTTTGCCAACCAAGATATCATATGCCATATGACAAGTCAGGGTAGGGTTCAACCATCCCCCGCCATTAGACATCTTGGTTGAAAATATGCAAGGCCTAGAAATAGGCAACAGGGGGGATTGGCACAAGACCCGTACGCCAATCCAAACACAGAATACACATTAGGGGATTATCTCCCATGGTCTACAAACACCCCTGGAAATAGCAATAATCCCTCTCCTTTGCTAGAGAGAGGTGAAAGTTCGTAGAGCAATCCTCAAAGAGAACAACAACGGCTTCCAGACATTTTTCTGAAACTGTTCTCCTTAGAGGTTCCAGACGAAATAACACAGTCTCAAAAGAATCAGGCCCCTCCACTAAGAGTGGAACAACCGCAATGGGACTAGATTAATTCACCGGAACAGGAAGAGTCCTCAATGTCGCAAGCAACGGATGTCGAAGAGGATGAACAATTTTGGATCTATGAAAGTGATTCGAAGACGAAACCGAAATGGACTATCTCGTACATGCGCGACGACATCACCGCGCTCTAACTCATGAAGATCTAATGGGACAAATGGGTATACGGTTAGGACATGAATGGCACGTAGACCCAACGAGGTGGGACCAAGTGTTAGGCCTATGGCTCCAAATTCAAGATGAGCATCGTCCACCTCGAGATCCCATCAAGACAGCAGCACCGAGGGAAGACCCCGCCTTCCTTTTCACACATAGAGATGAATTTGCACCTAGAGAGGATCCATTCGTGCCTGTTCCCATAGAGCCGCATCCGGAGTATAGGGAACATCTAAAAGAATCAAGTCATCACACCCGTGGTTCTGGAGACCAAATTCATTCCATCCACATGATCTCCATTGATTTGACCACACCCATCCGCAATCCGACCGATCCATCACGGTCATTGCATCTAAACATGGATGCCATTGACTCGGGATCGCGTCAATTCACCATTGTCACCATCAGAGTACTGGCCTTTCGATGAAATGCTTCATTTTACCCCAAGGACAACTCAAGATATTTTTCAAGTCAAGAGGGACCCGAGGTCCCAAACGCAGATCTTAACTCACCTGATGATATCCATTTAATCCCAACTCCACATCGGCTTGGAGGACGGATCCCACATGTCGGCCGAAGAGACGACCGACGTAGACATCGGCACTGCATCCAATGAATCCACGAATTCTCAAGCTGGGGGTAAGCCTTTCCCCCGAAGAGCAAGCCGAATACATTGCCCTTCTTAAAGAAAAGAAGGAAGTTTTTGCATGGTCGTACAAAGATATGCCAGGACTAGTCATGCACAACTTAACGCTTGATCCGAAAATCAAGCCTGTAAAGCAAAAACTAAGAAAGATGCACCCAACAAATGGCCTTGATGGTCAAAGACGAATTGCAAAAGCCGTTGGATGCACAATTTGTCATCTCACGTGGATTATCCGCCATGGTTGTCCAACATGGTTCCCGTCAAGAAGCCCGACGGGAGGATTCGCATATGCACCGACTTTCGAGACCTAAACAAAGCGAGTCCTAAGGATGATTTCCCCTTGCCAAGCATCGACGCATTGGTAGACGCTACAGCAGGTCACGAAATGCTCTCCCTAATGGACGGTTTCTCAGGATACAATCAAATTCGTATCAATCCTGAAGACCAACTCAAAACGGCATTCACAACGCCTTGGGGGACATTTTGTTATAAGGTCATGCCTTTTGGCCTTAAAAACGCCGGCGCTACATACCAACGTGCTATGACTTATATCTTCCACGATTACATGCACAAAACTTTGGAAGATTACATGGATGATTTGTTAGCCAAGTCTCTCTTGCGCTCGGATCATCTCGTGACTTAAGCAAGATTCTCGATCGCCTCATAGAGCATAAGGTCGACTCGAATCCCAAGAAGTGCGTGTTCGGCGTCACATCCGGAAAACTCTTGGGTTTTATAGTCTCCAAGAGAGGCATCGAAGTGGACCCAAACAAAGTCAAGGCAATCCTTGAAATGGCTCCCCCAACCACTATCAAGCAACTCGTAAGTCTCGCAAGGAAAGGTCGCGTCGATTAAACGCTTCATAGCGCAATTATCTGACAAATGCCGACCAATGAACAAACTATTGCACAAGGGGGTCACATTTCATTGGGATGACGAGTGCCAGTCATCCTTTGACGAAATCAAACAATACTTGGCTTCGCCGCCAGTATTGGCACCGCCTAGACCAGGTGTGCCGTTCTACTTATACATCTCACCTATCGAGGTGGCACCGGGCGCAATGCTAGCCCGAAAGAATGAACTTCACAAAGAATAAGCTACTTACTATCTTAGCCGCACCCCGGTCGGGCTACTTAACTTAACTATGCATACGTTGAGAAACTCGCTTGGCAGGTGGTGTTTGCTACCAAGAGGCTACGCCATTACATGCCGAGCAACACGACGTATGTTGTGTCTAAGGAGAATCCATTGCGATACATGATGAGTCGTACTTATCATAGTAGTCGCACGGCGAAATGGATCATGTTGTTGACGGAATTTGACATTGAGTTTATTGGGCAAAAATCTATAAAAGGACAAGTCATAGCCGATCAACTAGCAGAGGCTCCTCTTGAAGACGATCAGCCTCTAGTCATAGAACTACCCGATGATGAGGTCTTCCATGTCTCGTAATCGCCAGATTCTGAAGAGCCCGAGTCTCAGTGCCGACATAACCTTATTTTTTGATGGTTCTAAATGCGAGCAAGGTGGTGGCACAGGAATTGTATTCTTCACACCGCAGGGCGCTCCAATGCCCCTCGTCATTTAAATTAAACTTCCAAGTGCACCAACAACAATGCAGTAATATGAAGCCTTGCTCCTAGGTCTTCGGACAACGAATCGCCATGAACATCAAAAGATCGAACATCTTTGGTGATTCGCCGTTAATCGTCAATCAAGTCAAAGGGGTATATCAATGCAAATGCCCAGCCCTAAAGGCCTATAAAGCCCTCGTGGATAAATTCCCGGCAAAACTTGAGTGGTATGACATCGAGGCACTCCCTCGATCATCGAATCATTTTGCGGACACAATGGCCTCCTTAGGGTCACTAATCCCGCAAGACCTTTCCGGTGATATAACAACCATTCAAGTCAAAACCTTATCGCAACCCGCGATGGAGCGCGCAAGCTCAGACTTGACGCCAGGAATCCACATGATCCAGATCGAACCATCTTCGGATAAGTTCTTTCGAATCCGAGACTATTTGAAACATGCCAACTGGGGGTCTTTGTTCTCCCCCACTCCCATTAATAGCAACACAACGCTATTCTTACAAGTTCTATCCCAATCAGCATTTGTTAGGGAAGAACTCCAAAAGGGATTGGATGTTCAAACCGTCGAGGTATCCGATCAACAGGATTGGTATTTACCCATAAGAGACTACCTCAAGTTAGGTAATCTACCCTTTGGATTGACGCAAGCCGCAAAACGAACATTCAAACAGAAAGCGGCAAAATATGTCTTGATAGGAGACATTTTGTATCGTCGCAGCCTACGACGGAATTCTTCTTCGTTGCTTGGACCAGCAAGAGTCCACTTGGGCAATCACCCAAGCGCATGACGGTACATGTGGCGGCCACTTCAGTGGTATGGCCATTGCAAAGCGCATTCTTCGCATGGGCTATTATTGGCCATCTTTAGAGCGAGATTGCTGCGCGTATGTCAAGAGGTGCGTAAAATGTCAACATCATGCCAATTTAATGCACGCACCTTCCCATGCCCTACAGACAGTCCAGTCTGCTTGGCCATTTTCGTAGTGGGGCCTCGATCTAATCGAAAAGATCTCCCCTGCATCGTCAGAGCCGTCACACGTTTATCATAACGGCCACAGAATATTTTACCAAATGGGTGGAAGCAATTCCGTTAACCTCTACGACAGGACCCCGCATTGCGGAGTTCATTTTGCATTACATCATATGTCGTTTTGGTATTCCATCCAAAATAATCTCGGATAATGGGCCATCATTCAAGAACAAAGACGTGCGTGCTTTAACCACAAAGTACAAAATTCAGCACAACTTTTCAACACCCTATTATCCGCAAGCAAATGGGCAAGCAGAGGCGTCAAACAAAACGCTAGTCGCCATCCTTAAAAAGACCGTCGCAGATAGTCATAAGGATTGGCACATACAAATCCCACTTGCCCTTTGGGCTTATCGCACTAGCATTCGGACGCCCACTGGGGCAACTCCGTTTTCACTAGTGTATGGCTCAGAGGCCGTAATGCCTCTCGAGTTGGAAATTCCTTCCCTCCGCATATCAATGCAGGAATTCATCGATGATGACACCGCACGGCAGGCCCGGTTAGACCAACTTACGTTGCTTGACGAAAGACGCGTTAATGCTCTCGAGCACTTACGTATCTATCAAGAGCGGCTTAAGAGAGCTTACAACATGAAAGTTCACCTAAGAGACTTTCGGGTTGGTGATCTGGTTCTAAGGAAAACCAACAAAACTCTAATTTGCCGTCCCATATGAGAGACAAATTCACGGCAAATTGGCTAGGTCCTTATGTCATTGATAGCAAAATAGGACCAGGAACGTACATGCTAGCTTCTCTTGACGGTATCAAGGAAACATAACCCTTGAATATCAGTCATTTGCGACCATTTCATATCTAAGAAAGCCATGTACCAAAAAAAAAAAAAACACAAAAACAAACAAAAAAAAGCTCCAAGGATTATCGCAATCTCTTGGTCACCCAAAAAGCTCCAAGGATTATCGCAATCTCTTGGTCACCCTAAAAGCTCCAAGGATTATCGCAATCTCTTGGTCAACAAAAAGCTCCAAGGATTATCGCAATCTCTTGGTCACCCTAAAAGCTCCAAGGATTATCGCAATCTCTTGGTCAACAAAAAGCTCCAAGGATTATCGCAATCTCTTGGTCAACCTAAAAAGCTCCAAGGATTATCGCAATCTCTTGGTCAACCTAAAAGCTCCAAGGATTATCGCAATCTCTTGGTCAACCTAAAAGCTCCAAGGATTATCGCAATCTCTTGGTCAATCCAAAAAGCTCCAAGGATTATCGCAATCTCTTGGTCAACCTAAAAGCTCCAAGGATTATCGCAATCTCTTGGTCAACCCAAAAAGCTCCAACGATTATCGCAATCGTTTGGTCAAAAAAAATCAAAAAATTCAACAAAAACAAAACAACAAAAATCATCAAAAACAACAAAGATTTGCATCTCAATTCTAGGCATACTCGAATTCATCAAAAACAACAAAAACACCATGCATAACTTTTACCACACTACAACGATGGTCCTGGGAATGTACCAAGAGTTTCAGTGATTCACTCATCATTTTCCTCTTTAGCCATGTAGTGTACCAAGTCGAATATATTTTACGAAGGTAGAGTCATACTTGAAATACACCTTGTTACGTAACATCCCAACACAAATCAAAACACTAAAATTCCAAAAATTGTGTGAACGAAAGACGAAACCTGCAAAATAATCTTGGTCACCACAAGCGAAACGGTTATCTTGCTCATCCCCCGTGCGAATGACCCCTAGAATGCTGAGAGTTGGCAAAAGGACAAGCATCCTCCCTACCCAATTCCCTAAGAATCCCTAAAGTTCTCAACAGTTGCAAAACACAAAAATTTGCAAAATGTCAAAACTCCAAATTTGACAAACTATAGTGCACACATCAAAAGGCACAAACAATAGTGATTTTCATCACTCCATATCCCCAATCCCTTGCTCAAAAAAAAAAAAAAAAATCAAAATAAACAAGTGATCTTATCACTACAAAAGAGCAAGTATCCCAATACAATTGAAAAAAAGAAGGGAGTTGACCTTGAATCCCCGGAACTCTCAAAGCATTCTATAGGTCATAAGGCAAGCTTCAGTACCAATTTGGTTGATAGCCTATCGGTAATGTAGTAAACCTCCCGCATGACGATATATCTCGTCACATTAACTTGCGTACGTATCAATGTTTGCATGTGGATGAGCTAGCTTATGGCATCCCGGATTACACCGCAGATTAATCTTAGTACATACAACAAAGGAATTCGTGGAGCTAATTAGGTGATCCTCAAGCACAGGTTCGGTTGAAAGCCCATTCTGCACTGGCGGTATCCTAACAAATACCACTAAATGAACTCAATTGCACACACAGGGATGTTAAATAACTCGGTCAAAAATAGGTCCGATTCATACCTTGTTCAAAAGTCTTGTAAGATAAAGTACAGTCATGGATAGTGAGATAAAACTGTCTGAATCTCATAAAATCATACATTCATCCCAAAACCATCTGCGCTACTTATCATCTTTATGATACCATCAGAAAATACAAAAAACAAAAACCATGTAAATAAAGAGCTTCTTAAACAATAATGGTGCAATCATCACAAATATCATTCATCCATTTCAATTTGCATATCACATAGACATCTAAAACATTTGCATTCATCATAACATCTGCATTCATCAAAATGAATAAACATGCATAACAAAAATCACATCATCACATGTACAAATCCAAAAATAAAACGGTGGTATATATATATATATATATATCATCAAAAAGATGCCCGCAAGCTACAAAACCGGTCCTCAGACCCCGCAATCATATCCAAAAACCCAACCTAAGGCGTCGACCACCATGATCACGCAGGATCGGTGCGACGGGAACTACCCCCCTGGTGTGGGTCCGACGGGACCCTGCAGGGCGGCTACTGCTAGCCCCCGCATCATGCCTACTACCACCCCCCTCATCTAACCGCCTGCGACGAGATGATGCTGACTGCTCAGTCAGACTATCCCTCGTCCGTCGAGAAGATCTACTGATCGAAGGCTCAGGGAGCCGCCCGCCAAGGCGGATGACCTCCCTCTCCAAGTCTATCCGGTACAGACACCACTCTGCCTCCCGCCGATGATAGATAGACAATGCATCATCGCGCTGCGCCAAAACTCTATCCCGCTCTGCCAACTGAGCCCGCAGAAGATCCCTCTCCAGATCCCGCATCCGCAGCAGCTCCGTAAGTCATGCAACCTCATCGCCTACATCCGACCCCACCTCCTCTAGATCTGTCGGACGCATAGGACTCGCAGGGACAGTAGCCTGCTCAGGCTCCAAATGCTCCTCCACATCCTGCATGTCCGACTGCTCCGAAACACCCAAGTCCACATCCTCATCTCCCACATCCACCATGTCTGCATCATCCAACGGCCCTCCCCAATCACCCCCTACCGCCTCAGCATCCTCCACTGCCGCCTCCGCGCCTCCCAGTGGACCCTCTCCTCTCCAGCACCGCAATACCCACCACGAGTCATACTCAGTGGTAGTACCGACGTCATCCACATCCAACACCTCAATCACCGCATCCGACTCCTCGCCCAATGGCACGAGGACCGATGGCTCCAGATCCCTCTCATCTCCCCGACGCCGATAGCCTACGGGCTCACCAGGCAACCCCTGGCGCACCCCAAACTATCGTGTAACCCGACGGTACGGAAAGAACTCATGCTCCGTCCCGTGCCGCCCAATCAACCATCGCTCCCTCCGTACCCGTCGGAGCCACTCTCCACCCTCATAGCCAGCCGGGACAGTCCCGATAGGGACGCCAAAACACCTCCCCCGGAGTGAGCCACGAAAAGGCATCAATGTAGTGCTCAACTGCACCTGCCCATCGCCGACTCTGCCCCTGCTCCGCAGACCGTCGCCACAAAGCCGCATAACCAATCTCATCATCCTCCATCGCCGCCCGAGTCATCCACGGTAACCCGGTAGGCCTCTCAACAGCTATGTGCTGCCAACCCCAAAGACTGCAACAAAAAGCTGCAACTGACACCCTTCCGCTGTCGACAGCGGACCCCGTACAGCTCCCCGTAAAGCTGCGCCAACAAAGTCTCGTCCCCATCTCGAAATCAACGGTGCCTCTATCGGGCACTCGCCAACCGCCACACCAAATCCAAGCAGGTTCCACGGGAACCTCACGCCTGACGAATCATGGAGAAGAATGTTAGAAATGAGGCCCATCAAGAATGCGTGCCTCACTCCTAACACCCCCTCTCCTTCCACCAGCTAACCAAAATCCCGCCAGCCTGGCAATCCGCCTCGGCTGTCTCCACTGGGTCCGCTACACCCAGCTCCCCCCCATGCCCAAAACATCTCGTAAGTATAGCAATCCGCTGATCAAACGACGATGTCCTAATAGGCGTACCATCTATCGGAATCCGAAGCAACCGATAGACGTCCTCAAGAGTCACAGCTCATCTCCCCGTCGGGAGATGGAAAGTATTGGTCCACGGATCCCAAAGCTTGATCGTGGCCGTCGATAGGCCTCGATCCGAAACCACAGCTCCAGCCGAGCCACCCGCTTGAGCCCAAGGGCATCAAGCCATTCCCAGTCATCATCGATCAATGCCAACCGCGCCTCAGTAAAGGCAGTGGGTACACGGTACCGGCTCCTAACAACCTGCAAGCAAACAAAAAAATAAATAAATAAATAAATAAAAAAGATCAAATTTTCAGTTCTAGGGTTTCTAACCTTAACTGTTAAACAAAAACATCACAAAAAAATCTTAAAGTTTTGAAAAGCGTCAACACAAAAACAATGCATTAAGTTAAAGCAAAATAAACCCTAGGGTCACTTACAGGTCTCGCCTCGGCTCCGCCGCTCGAATCCGCTTTGTGCACTCATGATGGCAGAGAGAATTCCAAGCAGCCGCTTCGCTTCGCACTACCTCCTCCTCCCGCAGCTCCAAAATCGCAAGAAAAAAATGACACAAATGAGCCCAAAATCAAGTTTTGGCCCTTAAATAGGTCCTTTGCACTGGAATTCATCCTTGACTGGGACGAGCGCTCTGATCAGCGCTCGTCCCACCCAGGGACGAATTCTCCAGCTGGAATTCGTCCCACCCAGGGACGAATTCAAGCCAGCACAAAAAAAATCAACAAAAATGACTAAAAATGCACTAAAAACAGACAATAAAATTGCCTGACAGGATTGCAAATGCACCTGACAACATGGGCATACAAAATCGACATCGGGGTCACAAATTATCACTATCCTACTCCCTAAGAAGGCTACCATAGCCGGACCGCTCCACGGGAAGACAGATTTTGACAATTTAATCCCAAAAATGGTGTCACAAAAAAAACAAAAAAAACAAAAAAAATGCAACACAAAACAAACAATAAACATTGCCATACACAAGTGCTCTTGCACTTAACCTCTTGGCATAGCAAAATTGATGTCGGGGTTTGCATTGTCACTATCCTACTCCCGAAGAAGGCTACCATAGCCGGACCGCTCCACGGGAGGACGGATTGCCGACAATTCAATCACCAAATGGTGTCACAAAAACAACAAAAACAGTACAAAATTCAACAAAAACACAAGCAAAAACAATGCCGGACACAAGTGCTCTCGCACTTAGCCTCTAGGCAAAGAAAATCGATGTCGAGGTCCAAATTATCGCTCTCCTAATTCCCCAAGAAGGCTATCATAGCCGGACCGCTCCACGGGAAATAGGTTTTCGACGATTTCACCTCATTATGACATCACCAAAAGGGTTAACACCCACCAAAAATAGGTCCATATGTTGGAAAAATTGCACACGCTTAACGGTAAACCCTCTAAAGGCAACCTCGCACAAGTCATCTTGGGTCAAGCGACTCGCCGCTTCTCTCACGAAGGTCATTCCCTCATCGATTCGTCGCTTGAGGGGGTAGTCACACTTAGTCACCAACCAACAATCACACACCCAATTAAGGAAAACGACATGCATTCAAAGAATCATTGACAAAGACAATCACGCTCCCGCTTGGGGCAAGAAACAAGCAACAATCAAATCAATCAAACACTTGGCATTTCGTGAATCATGAACACAAGGTTCCCCCCGAGGATAAAAACGCCCTTCACTTGTTCATGACTCGATCAATGTCTAAGTTCAAGTCACACCTCACCAAAACAGAGTTAATACTTGAAATCAAATTCCTTAGCTCGTCGAAGCAAGGATTCAAGAATGCATGCCCTTTCCATACTTGGGGCATCAAAAGTTGGTTAGGTTACCAAGAAACCCTAATCATTAGTGCTTTGGTTATCTATTTTTGCTCAAGATCGCGTCACCCGCAGCGCTTCCCAAAAAGGGGCATCTCAGTAGACACCAAAACAAGCACCAATCCGATTATGTGACCGCAAACACCGATCGCTTTGACAAACACAGCTCCCTGTGGCAGCCCTCGTAGGTTAAACAAGTGGTCTTAACCACTTTCATAGCAATTTTTTAAGGTCAAGAAGCAATTTGGCACACTTGGACACTTTGCCCAGTATTCGCCTCACCCAGGGACGAATTCAAAATAGAATCCGTCCCACCCCAGACTGAATTCTGAATCCGTCCCCGGGTGGGACGAATTCTAAGCTTAACGGGCAAAAAGGCAAATGGTGCCAAGTGGCAGCCCGTAACAGCCGGCTAAGGACTCCCGCCTTGCACGCGTGTGTAAGTGGACAGAGGGGCCGTTAGAAGATCGTTACAAAAAGCATTTATCAAAGCTCAAGTCAATGGAGGACTCCCTCCCTCATGGGAAGACAAGACTGCCACATGGCGCCTATGGCCAACACATGGCATTTGTGCTTCCCTCCCAAAAGAGACCCCTTGGGTCTATAAAAGGTGGGACTTTTCTCACCCAAAACATACAGGTTGAAGGAGTTTTCAAGCAACGAAGTGCCGCCGAATTGAAGACCCACTTGCATCCCTCTTGGTTCACCTTCCCACATCCACCAATCTCTTTTGCAAGGGAGGTTGTTGGGTGGCCTTTGGAAGCTCGAACCTTACCCAAATCCAACGCATGGACACCTGAACCTACCAATTCGCCGACCCCCCAATCCTAAAAGGTTTTGGGCCCATCCCCGGTGGATTGGCTCCAAAATCGAGGGCCAACGGTGGGAGGCCCACTTGGGCACCCCCGCACCTCCCAAGTCCTATTTTTAGTTTTTGAGCATTTTAGATTATTTTTTAGATTGCATTTTGTGTTACTAGGTCTGATTAGTCCATAGCTGCAATTTTGTAACTTTTGGTCAGATTCTAGGATGTTTTGTATTGCTTTGTCGTTTCGCTAACTTGCAGGTGTCAAGGTCAAATTCCCGAGGGTGGAGGCCAAATTGGGAAAATCCGACCATCTGGGTCGTCCCAAAATGGCCCCAATTACATAACCCCCCTGTTTGCAGTGCGTTTTGCAGTGTCTCGAGATCCGACATTGGAGCAAAGAGCAGGTCGGTTTCTTCAACACAAGAATTCGTCCCACCCAGGGACGAATTACGCTCGAATTCGTCCCGCCTGTGGACGAATTCCAGTTGAAGGTGGATTGGCCAGCCGCCTCGATGGCAGTGGGCCTTCCGGTAACTTTTCTTACCTTCTCGTCAAGTTTTGAAGCAATTTGGATTCACCGTATTCACCGTTTCGTGCAAATATTTACATGCATATTTCGTTAGTTTTAGAGAGCAAACGCTTTTCATTTGCAAAGAGTGCTACCGACGTCTTGGTCATTTCTTTGTTCGCAGGAGAAGCAAGCAGAGGCGAAGAACTCATCGACATCGCGGCGGCATCATCTTGGCCCGCCCATTGCAATCGTGGGCACGCGGAAAGAGGAATCATTCAGATGATTGTAATCAAACTCTATTTGCGCTCCTAGCCCCTAAAAAGGGAGGAGACGTCATTGTAACATAGATCAAGGGAAATTAATGAAAGGGCTGTGTTTTCTCTATTTGATTGTGTCTCTTCCAATGTGTTTCTTTTCCATTTCATGCAATTTACATTTCTAGGACTTAAGCGTACTTAATTTTGAATGCAATCGCACTTGGTGTTTCCTTTGCCCGAATCTCGTGCTTTCACTAAGGTGTTTTGAAGCTCGTCAAGAATACAGTGTTCCATGAACGCACCAAACACATTGAAACTTAATGTTACTTTATTTGATATGAAGATCTAAAGTACAAGATTCAGATCTAGTACATTCCCACCAATGAACAAGTTGCAGATGTCTTCACTAAGGCTCTTTCACATATCAAATTTAAGTTGTTTTACAACTCTCTTTGTATTTCAAAATAATGTAATAAGGGGGGATGTTAGGGTAATATTTATATTACCTAGGTTATTTCATTATTTACCTAGGATTATTATTCACTTAACCATATTCGTTAAGTGAATATAGTTGTTAGAACTATATTAGACTTATTTTGTTAATTAAGTCTATAGTTAGTTTATGCTAACAATAGTTTGTTAGCTTGTTAGTAGCTAATATTAGATAATTGTTAGTGTATGTTGTTAGTTTATTAACAACTATGTTTGGGTTTTCATTTTATATATATATATATATATATTAATCACCATTGTTGAATAAAGTTGATCATTTTGACCTACAGTAAGCTTCAAACCCTTTAAAGTTATCATCACTACCATTACCTAAATAAATAATCTTCAAATCCTTCAAAGTTATCATTACCACTATTGCCTGAATTAGCAAGCTTCATACCCTTCAAATTCATCACTACCACTGTCTAACTCAACAAGCTTCAAACCCTTCAAATCCACCACTACCATCGCTTGACTTAGCAAGCTTCAAACCCTTCAAAGCCATCACCATCACTGCTTAACTTAGCTATGAATTATATTTTCCTCATCAATTTTTAAACCCTTGAAAGCCATCGCTATCATCATCATTTGACTCAACAAGCTTCAAACACTTCAAAGCTATCGTCATCATCACCTGATTCAACAATCTTCAAACCCTTCAAATTTGCTACCATTATTTCTTAACTCAACTATGGATTATGAATTCCTCACCAAGTTTCAAATCCTTGAAAGTCATCATCACTACCATCGCTTGCCTCAACAAGATTCAAACCCTTGAAATTCATCATCATTACCACTGCATAACTTAGCAAGCTTCAAACCCTTCAAAGCTACCACCATTACCACCTAACTTGGAAAGCTTCAAACCCTTCAAAGCTATCACTTCCATCATCTAACTCAGTCTATGATCAATGCTCCTTTCCATTCTATATATTCACTTTTTCTAATTTTATCATTTTAAATTTAAATTCATTAAAATGACAAAGTTATGCCACTTAATTACCCTTAATTTATATATATATATATATATATATCATTTTATTTAGATGTAAATATAATATTTTTTATTGTTATAATGTATATAGAATAATTTTCATTGAATAGTAAAATATCTTTTAGAGTTTGTATATATAAAATATTTTTAAATATAATATAAAAATATATTTTTAATATATTTAAATGTTATTTATATTTGTAGAGATTTTATAGTAAATTTTATGTTTAAACTGTTATTATAAGAATCAATATGACATATAATTAATGTAATTTTAATTGTTAATTTTTTTTATTGTTAATAAAGAGGTTTTGAAAGGATACCAAAACATTTTACAACCAAGCAAATAGAGATAGTCCAAATAACATTAGACTATCGAACATAACAAGCAAAAATAAAAACCAACACAAATAAGAAAATCCCAAAACCAAAGGATAACCAAGACAAGCTAAGCAGTGCAACAAAAGCCAAACAACACAATAGCTAGGGAAAATCCTAGGAACAAAAATGATAAACCAGAAAGGATGACAATCCCCAAAATGAACTAGTTAGTCAGATTTGGAGGAGTGATAGAAATGTCATTCACATTTTCTATGGAAAGCACCATTTTCTGAGCTTGTTGGATAATAATCCAAGTAATACTAAAGGACATAAAGTAATTTTCAAGCATGTCATCAAGAATAGAAATGGGCTCAGTGATCTAGTGGATTTCACAAACTAGATGAGTACAGTGCATCACTGGTTCACCATCAATCTTGAGAAACTTGTCACGATAGAGAGTCCTCAAATGAATTCTCAAACCTGGAAGACATCGAACTTTTAGCATTGGATTTCTTGAATTTTGTATAATTCCATCTTGATTCACTAGCAATTCGCTTCCCTTTTCTATCAGGAGTAGCCTTTTCCTCCTCATCATTAGTCATATTGATATTGACAATGCTGGAACAATCTCTAGAGTTATCATGTAACGAACCAACAACAACAATCGTAGCCTTCTATGATTCCTTCTTCAAAACATACATGAAGAGAATAATATGTAGCCCTTAGTGTTTTGGATGGGTTAAGGAATCAACCCTCACACTCTCCATAGTGATTTCCAAGGATCACACCAGGTAATCTAGAACATTGATATCTTTTATATCGTGCAGGAATTTCATAAAAGCAAGGAGAAAGCTTCTTAGGGGTTTGTTAATCTCATAAATAGTGAAGTACTACATGATGGAAATAAGAACCTAATTCCAAGGCTTAGGAAGACTATTTTTGATAATTCCATAATTCTTCTTTGTGAGCCTTCTATTGAAGTATCTTAATTTAGTTGTTAGAGAATGCTTATCACACCTGATAATATTGCCATCATTAGAGATCTTAATTAATTTTGCTAGCAACTGGTTGGATATTTTGAAAGATAGGTCTTGAATAGTTACCCATCGATTGTGCCAAGATCTAGTGAATTCCATCAAAAGCTCAGGATCCACTCCATTAAATTTATGGAGGAAGGGCATAAAACCAGGAGTTTCTAGAATTGCCTCAACATCAGAATCAAGAGAAAGAGTTTTAGGATCAAGGATAGCCATGGAAAAGGAGTGGGGTTGTAACAAGGGAATTTAGAAACCAACGGGAAGGACACTTTAAAAAAAGAAACATTTTAATAAAATAAATAAGGAAATATGTTATTACACGTGAACCTTCATTTCCATGGTTCAAATTTCTCAAATGGAAATTGAGAAAAAAAGGTATTCTCATAATATGAGTAAGTGATATTACAAGGATAATTTGACTAATTAGGCCATGCCTTAATTTTACAATCGTACTAGACAAGTTCCAAGAGGTAGTCAAGATGCATATGTGGAAATTGAGAATGCCACTATTGAACACCAACACTCTCCAACCAAAACTGGTGCAAGTTCCTAAGAAGATGCAAGGAGAAAAATCTATCCTCAGGATTTGGAGTCTATGAAAAACCATCTCCTTTAGAGCACAATAAAGAACAACCTAAAATAAATCATCAATAATTAGAGCACATCCATCTTGATCCATCATTCTCTAAAACACTCGCCCAAATAACCACAAAAGTTCAATAAATACCATGATTGCTTTGATTTATTTGATGCTTGACTCTTTTAAAATAACACTTCATGTTGTGACTCGGGGTGTAATATGTGCCTAACACATCCAAGGCATCTTTCAATATCTTATAGCAGTAAATTCCCATTATTATTAGCATGAGATAGAAGGTTTAGAGGGAAATTATCAAACCACATCTAAAGTAACTCTTGTTCAACCTCTTTATTTTCTAATAAATCAACTACCCTATTTCCTTCATGGTACACATGTCGGGTGATGATGTTTTTAATTTTTCCAAAAAGATTTAGGTATTCATGAATGATGTTACACATGTTCCCTGCAGGTAATACTTTCTTTGGATGCACTTTATTACATTCATGGAATCACCTTCAATAATGAGAATCTCTATGTTGAGACATTCACTTAGAAAGAGACCAAGATAATGGGCCCAAGCTTCAGCTATATTATTGGTTTGGATACCCATGTTTTTGGTGAAAGTAAACAAAATTCTTCCTTGGTTGTTTTTTATTAGACCACCCCCTCCCACTCTACCTAGATTTTCTTTCGTAGCCCCATCAAAATTTAGTTTATACCATCCATTTGAGGGAAGTATCCACCTAATCAAAGATTTATCAGCCTCTAGAGAAACAAGGTGAGAATTTACAAAAAGGATTTTTAAGGACATAGATAGGGGAATTTCTAGCTAACACCTAGCAAATTCAAAATAATGGATCAACATAGCATTTTTAGCAGCATAAGAAGTTGTGCAAAAAAAAAATTGATTTAGTATCATTGGTAGCATCCCCAAAGACTGTTATTCCTTTCCAACCAGACTTGCCAAAGGAAGTGGAGCAAAAAAAATGACCAGAAGGCCCTTATTGATAGGTTTTGGAAAGGATTGGTCCATTGGAGACATAATTCGAGCATATTTCTATGTTTAACCCATGCAATATTGACCAACTTGAGGAGGGAATATAAGATAGCACAAGAGAACAAACATTCCAAGAAAATATGGGCCATAGATTTCTACTTGGAATTGCATAGAAGGCATCAGTTAGGGAGGTACAAACCTTTTAGGATGAGATTATCAGTAGTGAGGGTTTTTTTGTGGACTAAGAGCTAAAATAAAATAATTATTTTGGTAACTAGTTGTTTGAGCCAAACATGGTTATGAGCAGGTCATTGATTAATAGGTCAATTTTGAATGTGGTACATGGCTGATCGAGAACAAACCATTATCACACAGATTTGAAATGGGAGTTTCCTAAGATGATATGTTGCTAGGAATAACAGAGGTCCAAAACAGGTTGGAAGAATTGATAACAACATTTTTGTAGGCTAAGCTAAAATTATCATCAAGAAAGACTTTCCATTTAGCGTTAGTCAGACTTTGAGAGAAAAAATTACATACCTTTGCACCAAAGAGGCGATCCATAAGGGGCTTCACACATATGATATTTGGAGAGTTGATCAACAGTTGATCAGTGAGCCACCTGTCCTTCCAAAAATAAATATTTCTACCATTACTAAGCTACCACCTAAGCCCCAAATTAAGAAATTTTTTGGTTTTAGTAACTAAATTATATAACCATGATCGATAGGAATAAGGAATATCGTATAAGAAGAATTTGTTTTGTAAATATTTACTCTTGATAATGTCAACCCATATGGCCTGTTCATTGCACATAATTCTCCAATCTTGTTTGCCAAATAGAGATAAATTCATTTTGCCAACTTTTTGAAAACCTCGACCTTTTTTTCAGTGCAAATTTTATCCCATGCAACCAATGGGAATATCCCACGGTCTTTATTTTTGAACCAAAGAAATTTCATTTGATTTTTTTCAATTCTTTTACAAATGGACACTGGATCTTTAAAAACTAAAATAAAATATACGGGAATACTTTGTAAGCAATCTTGGACCAACATTGCTTTAGTATATTGGCTTAAGAGGTCTCCCCTCCATCTGGCTAATTTCTTTTGAATTCGATCTAAGATGTTGTTCCATATGACATATGTGGGTTTCCCTTGGAATAGAGGCATACCTAAGTAGGTAGATGGTAATTTTGATATGGAATATTCAATAATTCTAGCGATATTCTATTGTCTATCAATGGGTATGTTCAAAAAATATAGCTTACTTTTCTAGAAATTGATCTTCTACCTAGTTGCTAGTTCATAGAAGTTTAGAATGGTCTTCATGGCTCTTGCTTTAGGGATTGATGCATTGGTCACCAGAATTGTATCATCAATGAACTTCTCATGAGTTATGGGCTAGGATATGGAATAAGCTTTAATACCAATCATGGTGCCTAATGCACACATAACTTTGAGTGTCTTTCCTAATAATTCAATAAGAATGATGAATAAGTAAGGTGACATTGGATCCCCCTATCTTAATCCTTGGTTGCTTTTGAAATACTCTACAATAGCACCATTCAAAATCATAAAGAACCAAATAGAGGATAGGCATTCATGAATCAGGGTGACCCACTCAGAATGAAAACCAAACTTGGTGAGGACAATAAACAAGAAAACCTAGTAAACCTTGTCAAATACCTTATTCATGTCAATTTTGAGGAAAATACTTGCTTTTTTGCTTTTGGGAGTAGAATGGATTAACTCGTGGATGGTAATGACACCCGTAATAAGTGTACCCTTAACCGAGTTTCCCTGGAAAGGATCAATGATAATCAGTAACAATGATTTCATTATATTTACCATGGTCTTGGAAAGGGTTTTATAGATAACATTACACAAGCTTATGGATCTAAAATTAGATATGGATATGCACATTTGGGTTTTGAAACAAGAGCAAGATATGTGAAGTTGGATTCCCTAGGAATGCACTTGGATTTTTGAAAAAATGGATGGCTTTGACGATGTCCTGACCAACAATATCCCAATATTGCTAAAAGAAATAGGGTGATAAGTTGTCTAGGCTAGGTGCTTTATCTGACGTTATAGTAAAATTCGTTTCTCTGACTTCTTCAACGATGAAATCAAGCAATAAGCTATTGTTACATTCATGGGAAATTATACAGGGTATATTTCGGAGAATATAGTTAGATACACAGGCATCATTGGGTTGGGATGATCTAAGCAAATTTTTAAAATGCGATACAACTTCAAATCTTACCTCAATAAGGCTAAATGTGACAGACCCGTCACTTTTGACCAATACTTGAATCTTGTTAATGCTCCTATGTCGAAGGGTTAGAGCATGGAAATATTTATTATTTAAGTCCCTTTTTTTCAACCGTAGATCCCTCAAATTTTACGTCCAAAAGGATTCTTCATTGATGAGGATGTTATGGTAATCAACCAGAAGGAAATTTTCATGATCTCTTAGCTTGCTATCTGAATCACCCTACTGGATGTGACCTTCGATGATTTGAAGCTGGTTTTTTATGCACTTTTTGGTATCAAAAATATTTCCAAAGACTTCCTTATTCCAAACTTTAAAATTTTTCTTGATATGATGCAATTTTGGGGATAAATTGGCCATAGGGTTTCCAAGGAAGCCTTTACTTTACCATTCCAAAATTCTACCCCTGATTTTAGGGTGTGAATCTACATAGGCTCAAAAAAAATAGGAGTTTTAAAAGATGATGTAGGACGTAGACCCTCGAGGATCAAAGGATTATGATCAAACCCTATCTAAGGGAGTGTGTGAAGAGGAGCAACGTCAAAGGATTGGATGACCTCTTTGGAAATGAGAATCTTGTTGAGGTGCATTTGAATATGTTATGAACCGATTCTCTTATTGGTCCATGAATACTTAGCTCCCTAAATGTGAATATCCATCAAATAATTATCACAAATGAATTCAACAAAATCCTCATAACATTTTATAGAAATGGGATTTGCACCACTTTTATCAGATTGGTAGAGTGGCATGTTGAAGTCACCGGATAACATCCAGGCTTCACGATGAAATATTTGATGCATTTGACTCAACATGCTCCATAACTTGGGATGAACTAAATGGGTATTAGGTGCGTACATGTTTGATAGCACCCACTGCATTTTTGAGTATTTGCAAAAGAATAATATGTTGAAAGTCCTTTTTGAGAAGGATAGAATTCACCCTTCAAATTGTTTTGGGTCCCATAGGTAAAGGAGGCCTCTTGAAGCTCCCCTGGTTGGGCTTGAGATATACTCACAACTTTTCCATATAGATTTGATAATTTTATCACCACTAGCATCATAAATATTGGTCTCTTGCAGTAAAAAAATAGTAGGCTTGATTTATCTTCGCATGGACGAGACCAAATGTTGCTTGGACCACCCATTGAGTTCTCTCCCATTCCATGAAAGAATCTTTATCTAGAATTTTTTGATGAAGATTTCTTGCCTCCTTTCCTGGTTGGTGTTGGAGGGGGTTTGGTTTGTTTTCCATATCCTTTGGAGGTCTCCAAAAGTCCTTGGTCTGATAAATAAGAAAGGATGGTAGGTTGGATACTATTGGCTATATCTACGTTAGCTTCCTTGCATCTAATTTCCTAGTTCAATGGCCTATTTTTTTATTCCCACTATTGATGTTAGATGAGTGCTTCCTCTGGATTTGAGTCTTTAGCTTGGCTAGGCTTGGTTCTCCCTTAAAAATATGATTTAGGTTATAATTGGTTTAGACTTAGAATTTACTTTTCTCCTAGGGGAATTATGGGGATGGAGATGTTTTTATTGAGATCAAGGCTTGGAGATTCCTTTACTCCTGGGGGAATGATGGGAATGGATATGGTGTTATTGAGACTAGGGATTGCACAGAGGAGGTCCAAGGAATATTTAGAGAGGGATAGGCCTGAGGGTCATGAGTGAGGGGGAGAATAAAATAACTTAGTCTCAAATGGAGAATGAATCAGCTTAGGCTCAAAGGGTTGGGGATGCAGAGCTTCACTAGGGAAATTATCATGAGGGACTTCTTCGAAGCTATGAAGAGGTAAAAAAGGGTTAGGTTTATGAAATAAAGAATATACCTGGTAAAAATCTGAGGCCTCAAATATGAGTTGTTTTCCCTTTGGATCCACTATTGGTTGCTCGATCACTGCAACCACAACACCAGTTTTATTACCCTTTGGATTTACAACAAAATGCTAGGGCCCTTTGGCCTAGAATTTCTTGCATTAAAACGTGTATTTTCTTACATGTTCCTTCCTAAGGGAAGGGCATTATACCTTTTTATTTCCTTACTTGTGGTATTCAATGCAGTATGCAGGCTTGTTTTCATATTCTATAACCTAGCACCATCTTTTGGCAAAGGTCATCATTATCCCTGCTTTAGTCGTTGGGTCAAGAGACACTAAATCACCAATGGTTTTAGCAATTTTTTAAAGAATTACTTTGTTCCAGTAATGGAGTGGAAGATTTGGGATTCTGACCCATACGGGTATCAAATTGACACATTGAGTCTCAAGATCGAAGTCATACCCCTCTTCTTAAAAAAGGCTTTGACAATCAAAAAACTAGGATCCTTTGGTCAAAATACGACTAGTGTCCTATGAGTTGTTGAGGTGAATGAGAAAGAAGCCTTTGGATAGAGCCACAATATCCATACACCCACTGGGCTTCCACTTGGTGAAATCTCATTTCCTTATAGACTCAATGTTTGAACGAATCTCCACAAACTTCACAATGAAGTATAAGGAAATTCGAGCAATGAGAGAGTCCATAACCTCAAATAAAATTGATACTTCATTTTCATTATGAACAAAAGTGCTATGCTTTTTAGATGACTTGGGATGAGGTAAAAAACCTTGATTCCTAACTTTATCTACAAAGTATAAGGGGAAAGAACCCCGATGTGGATCAAGAGGGGCACCATCAGACAAGACCCCTCCACTTTCATTGATTAGGATAGCAACAATTCCAATAGTTGAGACATTCTGATCACCAACATTCTAACCACCAACGCCCATGACCTTCAATCCACCAATTCTCATGACTTCCAAACCACCATCCGTTTCATCTTGGGAGTTGTTCTTTGAATCATCATCACCACCATCACCAAAACTTACATTCCCACCTTTAGAAAATTCAAAAAAATCTATTGAAATTATACCACCATCGCAACCCACCATTCTATCTCAGATCATCAAATGTTGTGATTATCTTAATGGTGTGATTTCAATTAATAAATTTTATTTTTAAAATGGTCATAACATAGATTTAAGTGAATTTCAATTCATAACCTTACTAAAATGTCATTATTTTAATGTTTATAAAGTAGTAGAGTTAATATTACATAAAATCCTTAATAAAAAGGTATGTAAATATCTCAAATTCCAAAATATCTTAATTTTAACATGAAATATGGATAAATATTTTCTAAATTCTTATTTTAAATATATTTTATAGAACAAAATAAATATCAAATATTGTAACAAAATCAAAAAATTACATAAAATACACATTCTCATTTCAATCTTTGTTCACTATACATCATTGAAAACTTAGTTTACAACCTAAAATCAACTCTTTTATACACAAAAGAGTTACATAAGATCTCTACATGCATCTACATCTATCTACAATGCTTAACATCAATACCTTATAAGAATTGCATGTACATATATAAAGGATTAAAATATTACATGTAAAATTTATTATTATTATTTAATAAGCAATATGTGGCTTCTATTTACATAGTCCCATCGAAATACCAAAATATTATATTTTCTATTAATTCAATTAAACCATATCCAACATGTCATCTTATCATAAATATTTTTATTTATTTTTCTATCAAATATATTATTCATATTCCTTAAAGTTCTATGTTTCCACATATATTTCCTAAATACCATTTTCATCGAGGAATAAAATCCTACTCAGCCATTTGCCTTCTAAAATTTGAATTTCACCAATATGAAGATAAACATAGCGATTGGCTAAAATATCTACTACCTAATTTACTTCTCTAAATATATGGTCATATTTCTAAAAGGTTTCTCCCAATAATAGATGATGAACTTTATCAGTAATACTATTTTTTATCCAATCTCCACATATACTTTTGTTGATAGCATTAATGATAAGTTGTGAATTCTTCTCAATTGACATATATTTCTATTCTTTTTAAATTGTAGTTTTAATCATAGTAAGAGGTGCTTTAGCCTTTGCATAGTTTTTAGTTGAATTTCTATATGACTCTAAGCAAGTGATGAGAATTTTATCTTTATTATTTTGAAAAACACCATCTGCATCGGTTTTCCTAGATTTTCTTTAGAAGCACCATCAAAATTAATTTTGATAAACCCAATTTCTAGACAGTTTTATTCTACCCTAGATGGAAGTAGACCATTTTTTTAATGCCATTATTATATATGGCCCTTCTATGCATGCTCAAATAATGTAACCAAGTAGTTAGCACCTCTTTTTTTGACATGAGACTTCCCACGATGAGCACCATATATTTAACATCCTGTAAGAAAGACAATACTATAGTTTCAAACCTGGGCATGATTTGAATTTTTATTTTAAAAAATTCTATTATTCCTTTTAAGCCATAAATTCTAGAAAATAATGACAATACCAATCGTCCACGAATACATAATTCTTTAAATTTAAAATAACTAATCCAATATTTTGTGAAGTCTTTCAATGTTGATGGAGCTACCAAATATATTTTAATATTTTTTAAAACATAACCCAAAATAGTGTGGCAAAGAGAAATGAAGAAGTAAATGGTATGATGTTTCCAACTCCTCCTCACACAAGCCACATATGAAAGGTCTATGATATCCTCTTCTTTGTAGACTCTTGTAGTAATCTTGTTTTGAACTTCTAAGTAAAGTAGTGTTGAGGCCTTAAGGAGAGCCTCTAGTAATCAAATATTCTTCCAAAGAAAATATTATAGAGTAGAGAAACTCAAATGCTCTAAATCTTCATATCCCAACTTGACCTAGTATTCACCATCATTTGATAGAGATTCTAAACCACCTCACTCTTTCATGTAAAAGTTGGCAATCTTTTAAATTTCATGTATAATTTGTTTAACTTCCTTTCTCTCAAACAAATTACTAATAGAAAACCATAATCTTGATTTTTTATTCATAATAATATAATCTTTGACCTTTGGACATTTACAAGCTAGGCATACCTAAGCCAATTGTTGCCATTCCAAATCATAGATAAGAGGATAAGGATTCAACCAAGCATAAAAACAAAAAAATTTATAATTCCCCTTATTGACTAACCATCTAATATATTTTTTAATCAATCATAAACTATCTGATATGAAGTTCTATATTATTAATCCTTGGGGTAGTGTTTTTTTCTCAATAATTTTATTGCAACAGAATAACCGATATATTTTTGAAGCAACATTCTTACCCAATTCTTTCCTTGATCTCTGAATAATATATATCCAAGATTTGTTTCTAAGGAAAATCTCATAAGTCTACTATTTTGTAAGCATGTTCCCTTAAAAGTATATCTCTTTTAAAACCTATCCCACTTACAAATAGAAGACCCAATTTTTTCCTTACATCCTTTCCAAAGAAAGTCTCTTTGATTTTTATCAATTTCTAATGCTATACCTATTGACAATCTTGAAAGAGGCATCCTATAATTAGGGATGGATTATAATGCATTATTTATGAGTTATAACCTTTGCAACATGGTTAAGAATTTACCTTTCCAACCTATCAAACAGCTTTTATTCTATCTAAACAAGAGATCCAAGCCTTTTTTATTTTATTTTTGAGATAGAGGAATACCCAGATGGGTTGATATAAAATTTTCACTTTTAAATAGTAAAATATTTATAATAATCTATTGTAAATCTAATCCAATGTTATTAAAATATCTTAGAAATTATAATATTAACCAATAATTTAGTAGCCTTTTCATATCATAATAATGTTGACTTAAACTTTATGGGCTCACTAATTAAGGTATGACCCAAAAGAAAAGTATTATCAACAAATTGGAGATGAGATTCAAAGGGACCACTTTTTGCAACCTAAATACCTTTGATTTTTTCTTTCCTTTTATCCTTGAGAAAGCTTTCCCTATCATCTCAATGAAAACAATGAATCTGTAAGGATGTAGATGATTACCTTAGTAGAATCTACAATATCACTTAAAATAACCAATAAGAGAACCATTAGCGAAAATATTATATTTCACAGTATTATAATAATAATTAATCCATTTACATTGATCGTAGTCAAAACAAATATTTTAAATAATACTATGTAGAAAAATCTATAAACCTCATATCATATGTTTTATTCATATCTAGTTTTATATTTTTATCTAGTTTTTTAATGGAATGAAAATAATGTATGGCCTCCTATGCCATGGTTACACCATTAATAATTCGTTTACGAAGAATAAAATCACCTTATTCCTCTAAGATAACATAGTATAAAATACCTTTCACCTTGTTTGCCATGATTTTTAAAATGATATTATAAATCATATTACAATGGTTTATTAGATGAAAGTTATAAAAATATTTTGTCTCACCTTACTTGATAAGCAAAGTATTATTGATAACACTTATTATAACAATTTTTTTTTTGTGTCTTCAACTACGACCAGTATATCACTCTATAGTAAATCTCAAAAGTTTTGAAAGAGAGTTATAGGAAATCCATTGAGGCTGACAATTATTATAGTTTAAATGTCTAAATCGCGTAAACTCAATTCCAAACAATTGATACAGGGCTTCTGACTTGGTGAGCAGAAGATCTGGATACCCATGTAATAAAACCTTGAGAAGACGAAACTGCATTTGCCGGGCGACCCTTTATTCCAAAGGTTACCCAGTACCTCTTCTTTTCCAGCCCTCCGCTGAAGGACAGGGACTCTGGATGCACAGTGATGTCTACTCCGCTGGGTGCTACAACATTAACAGAGTATGTGGAGTTTGTCGGACCAACATTAGTCAGCGTCCTTTTCAATGTAGACTTAAAAGGCACTGCAGTTACATTGACGATGAAAGAGGGATAATTGAGGTTTCCCGGGATCCTTCCCTCATCCGAAGGTGGAGGACAAGTAACAGTTCCGTTTACAATCTCCCTTATCTGCGTTGGTGTGTAGTTGAGGCCACAAAGGTAATGAATATAATCCTGTGGTGTAAGGTCATAGATTAGGCCCGGATCAGCTGCTTTTACTGCATTAACATATCCTGCTCCCATAGCCAGAATGTCGGCCGGATGAGTAGTTGCCGCGTCTAATATTGGCTGGCCTTTCCTGTCAGTAATGTCGGCAGTGGTCATAAGGGCAGAGTTAATGGCAGCGGGACTCCAGTCGGGATAAGCGCTTTTGAGGAGAGCGGCGATTCCACTAACATGTGGGCAGGACATAGATGTGCCAGACATTGTGTTGAACTTTACTCTCCTCTTGTCTTGAGGCAGCTTCGAGGGGCTCAAATCGGAAGGCCAATCTGCGAGGACTGCAACACCCGGCGCAATCACATCTGGTTTGAGGACACCGACGCTCTGCAAGCTTGGCCCTCTAGAAGAGAAAACAGCCACAGCAGGGGCCCTTTTAGCGCCAAGAACAGTGCCCTGCGACTGAATGGCCGCAGTAGGCGTTTTTGTTGAATTCAGGTAAGCTCGAATTGCATTTCCGGCATTGGAGCCAACGTTCGATGCCGGCAGAAGATGAGCATCCGGAACGACATCGTCGGCGCAATCCGCGTTGTTAAGCAAGATCATGCCCATCAGCAATGGCCTGATCCATTGCCGCCAGAACATCGACGAAGGAACAGCCGCGAGATTCGGTACCAAAACAAGCTTTATAAACTGCAATATGAGCATAGGGAGCCATCCCCCTGGCCGTTCCGTTCGCATATCCAAAGATATCTGCATTGCTTGCGAAATTGCCTGCTGCAGTGGATGCTGTATGCGTGCCATGGCCCCTAATATCCCGTGGAGTGTCCGCATCGGCCAACGTACCTGTGGCCACTTTATTGAAAACTCTTGCTCCGATGAGTTTATTGTTGCAGTTAGAAGAATTAAAATCTGGTGCAGTCTGACAGATGCCCTTCCACTGACTCGACGGAGGAGGGATTCCTGCATCATCGAACGAAGGGCTTTCGGGCCATACCCCTGAGTCAACAATACCCACAATGACGCCCTTCCCGAATTCGGTACTGGGCCATAATCCTTGATCGGGATCAAGGCCTACATATTGAGAGGAATACGTGGTATGCAACGACAACAGCTTGTCAGGAACAATGTCAATGAATCCATCAAGATTTCTCATTGCTTCCACTTCGGCCTTCGTCAGTCGAACAGCGAATCCGCTCATGACATTTTCATAAACGTACAGTAGGCGAGGCTCGGCTGCTTCTTCTGATCCCGCTGATTTTGCCAGCAAGGATGCATACAGGCTTTTGCGCTCATCTAAATTAAGTGGCGCTATCTCTCTTTCTTGTTTGTCGGAGCGAAGTCTAACAATATACGGAAGGGATTCGGTTGCTTCCTCTGTTGCAGCAAGTGAAGACGTGATAACTTCAACAGCCACCGCCACTGAGAAAAGAAGTCGAAAGGATTTTGTCTAAACGATCTTCTGCCTTCAGTCGAAATGGCCATAGTGTATAGAAATTCAAACTTCTGCTTTCAGTCGAAATGGCCATAGTGTATAGAAATTCAAACTTCTGCCTTCAACTGAATTCAGAGAAGGTTGAGGGGATGCGTTGCGTTACACAGTCGTGAATATATAGCCTCCCAATCTCCATTTTCGTTTAGGATTGACGTCATTAGTGCTGGAGTGCTAGTCACGGCATCGCTGACTTTTATCTCCACGGTAATTCTCACGTCTCTTCGTGACTCTTCATCCTACAATTAATAATATATATGTACGGAGGTGGTGTTGGGATGCCTTTTTATATTACCTCATCCGGAATGTTTTTTTGGTTGGTGCAGATTTAAATTTTGAGTTGTTATCTGTGCAGATTTAAATTTTGAGTTTTTTTGGTTGGTGCAGATTTAAATTTTGAGTTGTTATCTATAATTTTTATACTTAATTTGATGTGAAATTAGATTAGCTGTTGCTTAGGGTTGGTACTTTCAGACTGGCAGTATTTGGGGGATTTAAAATAGACTACTACAGCCAACCAAATACTATTAAACGTAAAAGCTAGATTAACAAAATGTTAAGTAATATATTTTTTTCTTATTTATGTTTTTTTTTTTTTTTTTGACAATTTCAAATTTGTTCGATTCGTGGTGGATACTTATTCCACCATGTAAATTTAAAAAAATAAAAATAAAATAGTTTTAACATTATTACAATTTTAATTTTTTTCGATTATATAAGAGAGTTGGTCACAACCACACTATTTTTAGTACGGGTTGCTTCCACCAAACCTTATTTTTAATAACTGATGATAAGTGCAGGGTCAAACCACATGGGTTGTTTCCACCCAACCTATTTTGCTTCCTTATTGTTGACCCGACGTGAAGAGGACCACCAGTCGCTGAAAAGTCATACCATCATCGTCGATTTGGCACGCACTCAAAAGATTCAGATTAGACTACAACCTTTGCAAATAGACTGCCCCAACCTACTTTGCTTCGTTATTGATGACCTGACATGAAGAGGACCACCAATCATTTGAAAGTCATACCATCATCGTCGAAGAGGACCACCAGTCACTCAAAAGTCATACCATCATCATCGATCTGGCATGCACTCAAAAGATTCAGATCAGACTACTACCTTTGCAAATAGATTGCCTCAACCTACTTTGCTTCGTTATTGTTGACCCGATATGAAGAGGACCACCAATCGCTCAAAAGTCATATTATCATCGTAGATCTGACACGCACTCAAAAAATTTAGATCAGACTACTACCTTTGCAAACAGACTGCCCTCGAAGTTTGAACCTGGATATCTTCCTCATAAATGCTTGACCAAACAAACATTTACCAATCCACCTAATCTTCAAAAATAATACTACAATTTTAAATTAGTTATATTTATTTTATCATTTAATAATTCAATTCTTTATGTTTAGTTATGGTTGTTATTAGGAGCAAGTGATATTTTATAGAGAATAATGTTTGAGGTTCGACTTAAAATTGAAATTAAGATCAATTTAGATGATACTTCCAATTCTATAAAAGTGATACTTTCAATTTTATTTTAAAAAAATTATTTTTTATTTAAAAAACATTTAATTAATATAAAATAAGTTTTAATTTAGTAATGAGAATTTTAAAATGTAAATATATAAAACATTGAAATTAATTTACAACTTTTAAATTTATGAATAAAAAAAACATTTATAAAATTTAAGAGTTATAGTTATGCAAGGAAATCAATTCTTCTAGCGACATGTATGTGGTATACATTTCATTTAATCAACATTAATGGTAAAGTTTTAAGTGTATTAAAATATTTTTAATTAAATAATTAAAATATTTTATTTAAACATTTGATTCGAGCATGCAATATAATTTATTTGTTTATTATTTGAACATATAAAATAATAATAATTTAAAGTAAATTTTAAATTTTAACAATATAATATATTTAAATATAAATATATATATATTTTTTATTTGGTTAGTGTAAGAATTTTTAATTTTTTTTTAAAAGCTAAGATTATATTATATTATATTATTAAAAGGAACATTATAATATTTCGGTGTTAGCATTGTTCACCAACTAAAAAATAAAATGGGGTGGATCATGAGTAAAGCATCCATAACTGAATATATATAAGAATATAAGCTAATATCAACAAAAAGCCTATAGCTATATCTTGTTGCAATACACAAGATATCACATTCATCTCTGAGAGAGTCTGTTATATGAAAAATTCTAGGCATGTCTTCCGTGCTATCTTCTGCAGTCTTTAGAGAAGAAAAATAAGTAATCAAACCCTGAACCTGCTTATCATTGTTAACTGTCTTCTTCGTTTCCTGTTGGCCTTTCTGAAGATCTTGAATTATATGAGAAAGTTGATGAAGTCTGTCAATAACATCTCGAGACGTGTTGGAAGGTCCATAGACTTGGGAATGAATGTGTCACACATGTAGCAAAAGATAAAAGGTCAAGTCTGTCAAAACTATATCCCATGGAGGAGCAGATCCAGTAAACACATTTTTGCATTTGTACTTCCAAATGTGTTTGAGAAGGATAAGTCTACAAACATCCCAGAGTTTGGAGCATTGATCCAGCTGAGAAAAACCAAGCAGAAAAAGCTTCCAAGATCTAGGAAAAGAGGGAAAAATAAAAGAATAGAAGATATCCCAAAATTGTTTAGCCATACCACAAAATCAAAACAAGTGAATAAGAGTTTCTAAAGCATTACAAAAATTGCATTGAGGGGAAATGTGTAAAATCACAGCCAAACTTTTAGCTGTTGGCAATATTTGATACAAAATCCGTCAACCAAGAAGATGCGTTTTTGATTAACAGGAGCTTTCCAAATTTCAATAACAAAAAACTGTCATTGGACATTGGTAAAATTTACTTATCACTTGACATTGAACTTAGAATCTAAAAAAGGTGGACACAGAAGATTTTTGTATAACCAACTAAAAGTTATAAAAGAGATTCTATGACCATCAAATATTATAATGAACAGTCTCTTCTTAGATATATATTTTCTCCACATAGTTCTTTGCACGAAATTCGATGTCAATTACTGTTTGCTCCAGTGACCGTTACTTTACCTCCTACAGCATCGGTTTCCCTCCTGCAACGACTATTTCCTCGTCTACTCCACATGGCGCGTTTCACCTCCAAATTGCCTGAGTGACGTTACTTTCAACAGTGTCCACCTGCAGCCCTCATCTGCGTTTGTTTTTTGCGTACCATGAAACCAACGGTGACCCTCCTTCTGCTAGTGAAGTGTTGTGCGAGTTTGTCTCCTTATAACGTCTAACTTATAACTTTTGTCTGCAGAGTGACCGTTTCATCACTCAAGTTCATCGTCGGTGTGTCAATTTTTTCCTACAGTGTAACGCCTAATTTAGTTACAATAGGGAATGTAATTTAGGAATCTTCGACAAATCTTCAAGTTAGTAAAAGATAGATACATGAGAATATGTAACAGACGAATCTGGATAAAGAAAAATATATAAAAATCAAATGTCTCAACACCACACCAAACCACCTAAATATTACTTATTACAACTAAAAATATTCAAAAAAATATTGTCCTATAAAAATAAAAAAAACACTAATAATAAAAATCAATCAAACTCCAACCTAACGTTAGCATGCATGTTTCACTCGATACCAAACCCGCTTGGATTTCACAGGTTTGAAACCACCAAATGTGCGTCTTCTATGCCGTCGAAATGTTACTCGAGCCAAGAGCATTGATTTTCTCTAACGGTGTCCTTGATCCGTTTTGTGTAATTCCTGCTGCTACTGAATGTCTTCCCACGTGGCTGGCCTCTGTACACCCTATGTCAGTGAAACCCTAACGCCATCGAGTCCGCCAGTTGATTTGGTGACATGCTGAATAGTCTTTCAATCTTAGGGATTCTGGTTTAATTTTTCTACTATGAATTTCTACTGCGCACGTTCTGTATGCATGTAATCAGCTTGGTATGGTCTAGCACGGCTATGACATCGACTATTCTCCACTCCGGTGGTCTAGCTAGAATTCTAGCTCCTCTCGTCAGTCTCCGCAACGGCTTAGCTTCCTTGGAATGGAGCTTGTGGTGGCTCCTCTCTTAGCTTATTCAAATGTTGTGAGTGTCATAATGCTGTGATTTCAATTGATAGCTTTTATTTTTAAAATTAACCTAACATAAATTTAAGTGAATATTCGTAACCTTCACTAAAATGTTATTATTTTAATGTGTATAAATTAGTAGGGTTAATATTACTTAAAATCCTGAATAAAAAGGCATGTACATATCTTAAATTCCAAAATATATCAGTTTTAACATGAAAATATGGATAAATATTTTCTAAATTTTTATTTAAAAAATATTTTATAAAATTAAAAAAAGTCAAAATATTGTTACACAATCAACAAATTATATAAAATACACAATTTTATTTCAATCTCATTTTAATCTTTGTTCACTGTGCGTCATTGAAACCTTAATTCTACAACCTAAAATCAACTCTTTTATACACGAAAGAGGTACATAAGATCTCTACATGCATCTACATCTATCTACAATGCTTAGCATCAACACCTTATAATTGGATATATATATATATAAACAAAGGTTTAAATATTACATGTTAAATTTATTATTTAATAAATAATATACAGTGTCCTATCAAAATACTAAAATATTGCATTTGCTATTAAGTCAATTAAACCATATTTAACATGTAGTATTATTATAGATAATTTTATTTCATTTTCTATCAAATATATTATTCATCTTCCTTAAAATGTGATGTTTCTAAGATTAGTTCCTAAATACCTTTTTCTTTAAGGAATAAAATCAAACATTTTGTTGATGGAAGAGGGAAGAAAGTAGAGAGGGGAGGGCTCTGGTCCCTCCCCTGCTCCCCCTCCCATGGCTCCTGGTTCCTGCCCAGTCCCTGGCTCAACCCAGGTCATCCCTCCTGGGGAGTGGTTGTTTGCGGATGATCTCCTCGGGGGGAGATCTTCTCCACTATCTGCGCCCCTCCCGGTCGGCTAGGGTTTCCTTGGTTGTTTTTTCGGATCGGTGCTTCCCGGGGATCCCCTGTTTGGTTGGGGATCCCTTCCCTTTTCCCTCAGGCTTCCCCCTGGGGTTTTTTGCAGGTTATTCGCGTGGATCTGGTCCCCTGCGTTTCTCGGTGCGGTGGAGGTGACGGTTTAGGGTTTGGATAGCTTCCCCATTTTTCTTGTGAATCCTCGGCGGGCTCTGTGCTTGGACGGGATTCTTGGTCCTTGCTGTTGGGATCCTCTTTTGTTTTCCCGGGGCAGGTTCCTTGTGGTACAACTCTTTGGTCACTTCCTGATGGGCTGGATCCTCTTTGTGCTGGCTGTCGGCTTCCTACAGGATGGCTCTCGCTGAACGGAATGTTTTCTCGGTGGGCGACTGGTTTCTCCACAGGGCGGGATCCGCCAAATCTGTCGGTTTTACCGTGAGGCGGGATCCTTTCTTTTCTGCTGGTTTCCCAGATGGCGGGATTTCCCTATTGCTTCCCGCTAGGCGGGACTGTTTGTGGTGGTTTTGACTGCTTCCCGCGAGGCAAGATTTTATTGTAACGGTTTTTCTTTGCTTCTCGTCAGGCGGGATCTTCTCGATGGTGGTTTTTGGCTACTCCTCGTCGGCGGGATCTCCAAAACTACTTTCTTTCTTATTTTTTGTTTCCCGGCGAGAGGGATTGTTTCATGCTTACTTGTTACCGCTAGGCGGGATTTCTATTTTGGTGTTCAGTTTCAAGGGATTGATGCCCTAGGCCCATTGCTTATGTAATCAGGTTTTGGGATCCTTGTTAAAACCCGCTGTAAATACAAACACTACTTACCAAAAAAAAATTCAAACATTTTGTTCATCTTCCTTAAAGTGCAATGTTTCCACAATTAGTTCCTAAATACCTTTTTCATTAAGGAATAAAATCTTTGTGAGCCATTTGCCTTCTAAAATTTAGATTTCACCAATATCCTTCTCTATAGATATGGTTGCATTTTAAAGAGGTTTTCCCAAGTAATTGATAATGAATTTTTATAGTAACACTATTTTTATCCAATCTCCACATAACATTGATGATTTGTGAATCCCTCTCAATTGACATATATTTCTATTATTTTTCAATTGTAATTTTAATCATTGTAATAATTTTTGTAGCCTTTGCATAGTTGTTAGTTGAAGTTCCATATGATTCAAAGTAAGTGAGGGAAATTTTGTCTTGATTATTTTGAAAAGCACCATCTCCATCGGCTTTTCCTAGATTTTCTTTAGAAACACCATCAAAATTAATTTTTATAAACCCAACTTCTAGACATTTTTATTCTACCCTAAATGGAAGCAAACCCTTTTTTTTAATGTCATTATTATATATGATCCTTCTATGCATGTTCAAATATTGTAACCAATTAGTTAGCACCTCTTTTTTTGACTTGAGACTTCCCACGATGAGCATCATTTATTTAACATATTGCAAGAGAGAATAATATTGTTTCAAACTTGGGCATGATTTGAACGTTTATTTTTAAAAATTATATTATTCCTTTCAAGCCATAAATTCTAGAAAATAATGACAAGACCAATGCTCCACGAATACATAATGCTTTAAATTTAAAATAAATAATCCAATATTTTATGAAGTCTTTCAATGTTGATGAAGCTACCTAATATATTTTAATATTTTTTAAAACAAAACCCAAAATAGTGTAGCAAAGGGAAATGAAGAAGTAAATGGTCTTATGTTTCCAACTCCTCCTCACATAAGCCACATATGAAAGGTCTATGATATCCTCTTCTTTGTAGACTCTTGTAAAAATCTTGTTTTAAAATGCTAAGCAAAGTACTATTGAGGCCTTAAGGAGAGCCTCTAGTGATCAAATGCTCTTCCAAATAAAATATTATGGAGTAGGAAAACTCAATTGCTCTAAATCTTCATATCCCAACTTGACCTAGTGTTCACTATATTTTGATATATTCTAAACCATGTCACTCTTTCATGTAAAAGTTTGAAATATTTTAAATTTCATGTATAATTTGTTTCAATTCCTTTCTCTCAAACAAATTACTAATAGAAAACCATAACCTTGAGTTGTTTCTCATAATAATATAATCTTTGAACTTTCAACATTTACAAGCTAGGCATACCTAATCCAATTGTTTCCATTCCAAATCATAGATAAGAGGATAAGAATTCAACCAAGCATCAAAACAAAAATTTGTATAATTCCCTTCATTGACCAACCATCTAATATATTTTTTAATCAATCATAAACTATATGATATGAAGTTCTTTATTGGTGATCCTTGGGGTAGTGTTTTTTATCATAATTTCATTGCATCAAGAGAACCGATATATTTTTGAAGCAACATTCTTGCCCAATTCTTTTCTTGATCTGTGAATAATCTGCATCAAAGTTTTGACCCTAAGGAAAAACTTATAAGTCTACTATTTTCCAAGCATACTCCCTTAAAATTATTTCTCTTACAAAACCTATCCCACTTACAAATAGAAGACCTAATTTTTTTCTTACATCCTTTTCAAAGAAGGTCTCTTTGATATTTATCAATTTCTAATGCTATACCTATTGACAATATTGAAAGAGGCATCCGATAGTTAGGGATGGATTATAATGTATTATTTATGAGTTATAACCTTTGCAATATGGTTAAGAATTTACATTTCCAACCTATCAAACAAGTTTTCATTCTATCTAAATAAGATACCCAAGCCTTATTTGTATTTTTTTGTGATATAGAGGAATAACCATATGGGTTTATAAATTTTACACTTTTAAATAGTAAAATATATAACAATCTATTAAATCTAATCCAATGTTATTAAAAGATCATAGAAATTGTGGTATTAACCAACTATCTAGTAGCCTTTTCATAGCTTAATAATGCTAACTTAAACTTCATGGACTTACTAATGAAGATATGATCCAAAAGAAAAGTATTATCAACAAATTGAAGATGAGATTCAAAGGGACCATTTTTTGCAACTTATATAGCTTTGATTTTTTCTTACCTTTATCCTTTGAGAAAGCTTTCCCTACCGTCTCCATGAAAATAACAAATATGTAAGGATGTAGATGATCACCTTGGTAGAATCTACAAGATCACTTAAAATAACCAATAATATAACCATTTGCACTGATTGTAGTCAAAACAAATATTTTAAAAAATGCTATGTAGAAAAATCTAGGAACCCCCTATCATATGCTTTATTCATATCTATTTTTATATTTGTATCTAGTTTTTTAATGGAATGAAAATAATGTATGACCTCCTATGCCATGGTTACACCATCAATAATTTGTTTACCAAGAACAAATCACCTTTTTCCTCTAAGATAACATAATATAGAATACCTTTCAACTTGTTTGCCATGAATTTTAAAATAATATTATAAATAATATTACAATGGCTTATTGGATGAAAGTTATAAAAATACTTTCTTACCTTTCTTGGTAACCAATATCATAAAAGTGGTATTGCTATCACTTATCATAGCTTTTTTTTTTGGCCTCTTCAACTACAACCAATAACACTCTTTAGTAAATCTCAAAAGTTCTAAAAGAGAGTTATAGGAAATCCATTGAGGCCAAGTACCTTGTTAAGATTGAAAGACAAAATTGCTTCATGTAGCTCCTCCATATATATGTTCTTCATCAAGCTTTCAATTTTTCTTATGTGATAATTGATGGAATATCATGTAAAAGCTTGCCTTATGCCTGCTTATCTTGCTCAATATTTGACAAGTTATTTTTGAAGTAATTAATTACTTCCATTCTAATATTTTCTTCTTCCTTAATATTCTTCCATTTAGAGTTAAAGTATATTTTATGTAATAAAAATAAACATTTGTTTTTCCTAAAGATGATTTCTTTTAGTTTATATCACCTTCCTTGAGTCATTTCTCCCTGGATTTTTGGAACCAATATAACTCCTTTTTCAATGCATTATGATAATAAGAAATTAATTGTTGTTGTTATTTTTTTTCATATAAGAATGCTCATCTATTTTTAAGTTGTTATATAATTTATATCATAGTCTATGATAATTTTTTATTGGATATATATATATATATATAATAAATCATTATGAAAGTATTAAAAAAGATAAACTTTAAGTTAATAATTTTATAAAATTTTATCAAACTCATAAACAAATAAATTAAGTAGTAATTTTATACTACACTTATTATAAAACTATATTAATTATTTATTACTCATCTACGATAAATTCAACAATTAAATAATAAAAAAAAGGTTACACAAAAACCCATTCCTTGTTGGTTGTGGCTGGGGGTCTAAGGGTTTCTTTGGTACCCACCCTAAACAAAAGTTTTACTAGAGGGTTTGCAGTCGTAGTTTTTACAAAGGAGTAAGGGTTTCATCTAGAGGGGATGAAGACCATAAGATCTAGATTGGGAAGATATGATCCTTATGGATACTGGGTGTGAAGCCAGATTGTAGAGAGTGAGAAGATTATGTTAGTGGAAGGGGAGCTCAAAGATGCAAGTGGTAATTAGGGGATATCTAAGGTTCCAAGAAATCTATTGGTTTTCTCCATAGAAATTGAAGGTTGCGTTAGCACTGAACCATTGTTGGCCCCAAGGAAGCTGCCAAGAAAGATCAGTAAGTTATATTTGTCTCTTTGGATAGTTCAATTGGGAAGCTAAGGATTGGCTCATTCATATTAGGTGTTTCTCTAGGTGATGTTTATTTTTCCTTGATAGTGAAATTTCATCATTCCTTTATTCTTAGTTTCTCGATTATCGTCTCTCTTTCCCCATAGTTGTTGGTTGGTATGCTGGGGAGTTGGCTAGATTGGTGGGTTTGGAATAGAGGTGGAAAAATTTAGAGTTGTGGTGGATGGATATTTTATCATCTACAGTGGTGCTTTGGCCCTATTTTTATTTTTGGTGTGCCTTTGGGGTTAGAACCCACGGGTATTGGGGGAAATCTCTCCTCTTTTTTGGGAATCTTAGGGTTTTTCTTTTTAGTGCTTCGTCAATATAGTAATACCTATGGGATGTTTATGGTATTGTCCATGGTTCTTGGGGTTATAGTTATAATGTTTAGTATAATGGTCTTTGGTGGCTTGCATCAACAACGACTGACATTGGTGGTCTTGTTGTTGGTCAGTGTGCAAAACTTATGGATGTTGGTTATTTTCAAGGGCCTATTAAATTGTTATAGGGATACCAACCATAATTCTATCATTAGACCTTGTTTTGTTTTGCTTGACATTATTTTTGGAAATATGTTGAATATTTTCCATGTTATTCTAGTGGGGCTAACAGTAAAAGGTATTGTACACTCTATACCTATACTTTTTGGTGTTCTAGAGAGGTAGACAACATCGGATATACCCATAGTAGCCATGACAACAATAAAATTCACAACCATGTCAGTAGTACTTGCAGCAACCACATCAGCAACAACCATAAAAGTATAATCAACAGCAAAATCAATAGCTAAGATCATAAAGAAGACCTCCCCAAGGGGGTCATCCTAATAGAGGGTATCAAAAAACAATCAATAAGGGTGTGATTATTGTGGAAAATAGAATCATAATATCACTAATTTCTATAAAAGAAAAAGAGATCAAAATGTTCCACAAGATAATAATCTCAACACATTGTATACAGTAAATCAAATTAATGTTGAATATAAATATTGTGGTATATAGATTCTGGAGCAGCTAAGCACATAACAGGAAGTTAATATTGGTTGACCAAGTTTCAGCCTACTTCTAATCATTTCATTACATTTGGTGATGAAATTTCCCTTCCCATTGAAGATGTTTGAGAGACACCACTTGCCTTACATAATGGGAAAAATATTCCTGCAATAGATGTCTTGTATGTACCTGGTCTTAAGAGGAGTCTTTATTTATTGGGTAACTTATAGATAAGGGTTATATTGTCTATTTTGAAAAAATACAAGCGCTACATTCAAGAATCAAATGGCACTATCAAAGCCATGAGAGTAAAAAAGGATGGTGTTTACTACCTCCTTACCAAATATGTAACTCAAAACTCTTTGCATACAACTACTACTTTTTCTTTGGAGTACATGTGGTATGAAATAATGGGGCATTTAAATTTTCATAATCTTCAAATGATTGTAAGAAAAGGTTTGGTAAAATGGATTCCTCACCTTAAGGAATCAAAATGCTTTTGTGAGCCATGTGTTATAGCCAAACACCATAGACAAAATTTGGAGTCAGGAAAGGCTTGGAGAGCCAATAGACCATTACAATTGGTTCATTTAGATATTTTTGGGTCGATGTATGTTCAATATTATATTGGGGCCAGATACTACATCACCTTCATTAATTATTATAGCAAAAAGGTATGGATCTACCTAATTCAATACAAATAGAAAGTCCTTGATAAGTTCAAGGAATTCATGGCACTTGTTGAGAGAGAAAGTGGCTACCAAATCTCCATCTTACGATCAAATAATGGTGGATAATATGTCTCTAAATAATTCTTCAATTTTTGTAAGTACCATGGGATAAGAAGGTAGTTCACAACTCCTTCTACCCCCAATAAAATGGATTAACTGAGAGGATGAATCAAACAATCATAAATAGAGAAAAATCAATGTTACTTGTTGCTACATTACCTAACTCATTTTGAGAAGAAGTTGTTCTTATTGCTGCATACTTGACTAATAGATCCTACACTAAGACCTTACATGATAGAACACCTAAAGAAGCATGGAGTGGAAGGATGTCCTATGTGGTCCATTTCAAATTATTTGGATGTGATACCTATGCTCACATTCCTCATAAGAAAAGGAAGAATTTTGATGATAAGAGTCAAAAATGCATCTTTGTTGACTATAGTGATAGTGCCAATGCATATAAGTTGTATGATTCTATTTCCAAGAGGATATTTTTATCTAGGGATGTTACCTTTCATGAGTATCCCCCATCTAATCCTCCACCTATGGCCTCCACTTTTGAATTAACTAATGAAACAATTGCTCCCTTAATACCTACAATATCAACTAGTCCTTCCTCTTCACTTATAAATCAAGAATTCTCTCCACATGAAAAACTTTTCACAAATGATCCATCTCCTTCTACTTCTCCGTCTAATGATCAAGCCACATCATCCAATCCTTTACCTAAGTGGGTTCAAGCCACCATAGATGAAGCCCAAAGTTATTTACCCACTTATACAAGTAAAAGACCTTCAACTCTGAGACACCAAGTGAATTATGCCCTCATGGCCAAATTCATTATCCTCATCATGATATTTGGCGTTAGCAAACCACAAAAAATCTAAAGTCATTTTCCATGGGCTTCGAGACTAGGGCCATCACAACCATCATGGTAACCACCTGAACCACATCCACATAAACCAAAAACTAGCCTCCCATGGGTAGAAAAGTAAAATAATGATAAAATACAAAAATAAAATATGACATTGGAAAAAATACATCTACTCAACATCTCATGGCTCCAATCAATGAAGCTTTAGGGGCAGCCATGAGTTCTTCTCCATTGCTTTCTAGTTTTTGATCCACAAGAGTGGAGAGCATACTCCCTAAGAAATGGAGAAAAAAAAATGAGGGAGGAAAAAATGAGGGGGGATTTCCATGAGGGAAATCGCTCCTCAAAGTTTTACATGGGGTAAGAGAGTGACTGAGCTTTGATACCTAATTTTGGAACTAGAATAGATATGATATATTGATACAAGAATAAGTATAATATATGGGCATGAAGCCTATATGAGAACATGACAAATGTCAAGGACACATGTCATAACATGCACAAAAAGTACACATTAATATTTTAACACATGTTCTATTTCAAGCTTAGGACCAAATCGAGGTAGGTCTTTGTGGTTCTTCATTAAGGGCATATTCTCTAGGATCCTGGTGGTTTTTTGCTAGATGTAAATCTAGATCGACTAGATAGTCCTATTTCAATCCTATATTCCTAATTCATGTTATCTTCTTTCTATCGTATTGATCGTCTTATGTTTATTTTATGGTGTTTAGGTCTATAGGTAGTGTTGTAGTGAGTCTCCTTCCCCCTACAGTTGGGGTAAAAAAATTTCAATTTAGTCTTGTTGAATTTCTTGACCCAAATGTGTGTTCTCTCCCATGGGTGGGAAAATGGAAGTTTAAACATTTTTATTTTTCTTGGAGTAGTTATACAATTCCTAGATTAGGTGGGAAGCTATACTGTGATTTTAATGTTAAAATATTTCAAGTTAGGGCAAAAATATTTTGGGGGTTGAATTTGATGGATTTATGTATTTTAATATTTTCTTAGCAGTCATTATTTCTTTATCCCTCTGTTTGTAGATGTTTATTTTGGACCCTCGGGATCTGACTAGTCTCCTAGATCTTGGTTTGTCGATTTGGGTTTTAGTTTTTTTTGTGGAGTTTGTCTGTCCAACTTTGTGTTTTTAGTTTGGGAAATATTTTATTTAAATTTAGTTGTATTTGGTTTAGTTTGGATCTAATTGAGTTGGTTTTAGATTTATCTGAAATTTGGTTTCTATTTCCCTTGGATGGGTCAGACCTCTTTGTGTTTCAATATGGAATCTCTTTGAATGTTTGTATTTTTGATCTTAGGTTTGAGGCCCTTTTTAAAATCCTTATGTAAAAGGTTTGGGGACACTTTCAAAACCCCTTATTTACCTAATAAAAAAAAATATTTAAATAAATAATGAAATTAAATATCCACCCAAAATCATGAATTACCAAAATTGAAATTTAAAAACAAGAACAATAGCAAGAACATTCAAATCCAAGAAGCAATTCCCATCCAAATAGAACCTAGAGAAATGATCCAACAATTACCACCCAAAATGCAAAATAAAATTTGAAATAGGGGCACCAACCAACCCATCCATAGAAACCTAAAAACTACATTCCAAGAACTAAATACATACAGTCAAAAGGGCCAAAGTAAAAATTACTGACATATAAAAGAAGAGGCCCCTGAGCAAGGACCCACTAAAACCTCTCCCAAATTAGATTTGTACCTAAAACATAAATCACATCCAAAATACAAAGACCTCCTATGCTCTAGGTCTATTTTGTAAACTAAAGGGGCCTCTTCTATTTTGGCTCTAGATTGTACAATTTCAACAGCTTAAAATTGGAATAGATAGACTTATTTATTCTAGGAGAATAAATTCATGTGTATTCTAATGCTTAAGGATACAAACTTTATTAATAAAAATTGGGATTGGATCTCTTTCCCCTAGCAAAGGGCTAAGAAGGTTTACAATTTCCAACATCCATCTTCAACAAAGATTGAGAGCCATTGGTGATCTCTGACTCTGTCTCCTTTTTACTCAAAGCTTTAATTGATGGTCTCCCAACTTTATGCTCTATCCCAACATCTAAAGATCCCTTTTTATGACTTCTTGATTTATGACCAAGAAATCCCTTCTCCAAGAAGGGTTTCAAGGAACATTTAGGTTTATCCACCCTCACCTCAAGAGAGGATAGAAGGGGATCAATGCTCTCATTCATTACATCCATACTAGAAGAAAGTAAAGCCTTCAACACCAAATTTAAACAATCAAAAGGGTTCATATCATTCAACAAAGTAGGGGAAGCACCAACCTAAGTATAGTGGTTTAGAGCCAACAACTTATTGATAATGAGAGGTATCTCTAGGTCTCCACCCTGGGAGGTATCCCTTTCTTAAAGTGGAAGTTTTGTGACTTTAACAACCGTATTTAACCCCATTTTATGGATTTCGGATGACCCTTCCTTTTGAGCAATGGATTTTATTTCTTTCTCCACCAAATTCTTTTGGATAGACTTACCCTTAGAGTTTACCTTTGACCATACTTTCTACACCTTAGATGGATATTAGCCTGAATGATGACCAAAATATTTACATATAGAGCAAATATCCAATCAATTTTCATAAACAATGCTCTAGGTACAAGACCCAAACTCAAGATAATATCAATGGCGAAAGGGAGAATATCGAATTTGGACCAGGAGGTAAAACATTAAATTAACTAAATAATTTAATATTAATTAATAAACTTGCAGAGCTATTACATCGACCAACAAACATTGAAAATCATAACAAATATATATGGAGGGGATAGGGAGGAAGTCGACGGAGAGGAAATGAAGGGAGGTTGGAGGAATAAGGGGAAAGGGAGTTGGAGGGATAAGGAGGAAGAGGGAATAATGGAGGAAATGGAGGGATAAGGGGAAGAAGAGAAAAATTAATTAAAACAAACATGTCGACATTATAAACTTGCCGACAACTAAACCTAAACCATGTGTTCACACTGCTACATTCTCCCCCTTAAAGTTGAGAGGTCTGACAATACAGTCTCTCAGCTTTACAAATTGAGCTTTAGTCGGTGCCTTGGTGAAGATGTCCGCAACATTCTCCAAAGTGGGGCAATAGTGAAGCTCAACAGTTTTAGTTTCCACCATATCTCTGATGAAGTGGTACTTCATATCAAAATGCTTTGATCTACTATGGTGGACAGGATTGTATGCCAACTGAATGGCACTAATGTTGTCACAAAATAACCTTGTTGGACCACTTTGCTGCTCTCCAAGTTCTTCTAATACCTTTCGTAGCCATAGAGCTTGAGTACTAGCATGAGTGACCGCTATATACTCAGCTTCTATTGAAGATAGTGCTACTATTATCTGCTTCTTGGAACTCCAAGTTATTAGTCCCGATCCCAGACTAAAACAGTTCCCTGAGGTTGATTTTCTGTCATCAATGTTGCTACCCCAATCACTATCACTGAAGCCTACAAGCTTGATAGTGTTACATTTATGGTAATGGATTCCAAAATCCCATGTACCCTTTACATATCTAAGAATTCTCTTAGCTGCCTGCAAATGCAACTCAGAAGGATTAGACATAAATCGAGAGACAAGAGAAACAACATACTGAATATCAGGTCTGGTGTTGGCGAGAAACATCAAACTCCCAACCATGCTTTCGAAAGTGGTCACGTCAACTTTTGATGCTCCATCATCTTTGCTTAATTGGATCCCATGTCCAAGCTGGAGTTGCAAGCTGGTTTGCAATGCTCCATAGCAAACTTCTTAAGCATGTCCCGAACATACTTATGTTGACAGATGAAGATCCTCGTATCCGATCGATGAACCTCCATTCCAAGGAAGTAGTGCATTAAGCCAAGATCCTTCATCTCAAACTGCTCCATCATGGAGTGTTTGAACTTCATATTCGGTTTTTCATTACTACCCATGAAAATGAGATCATCCACATACAAGCAAACTATGAGGATGTCATTTCCTTTCTGTAGGTAGTAAAGGGTGGGTTCATTTCTACTTTCGGTGAACCCAAATTCTTTGAAGTACCCATCAATGCGTGAGTACCAAGCTCGTGGTGCCTGCTTGAGGCCATAAAGTGCCTTCTTCAGTTTGTAAACAAGATGTTCCTTGTCTTTCTCCTCAAATCCTTGTGGTTGCTCAACATACACTTCTTCTGTCAAGTAACCATTTAGAAATGCACTTTTCACATCCATGTGTTGAACTTTCCATCCCTTATTTGCAGCTAAGGCAAGAACTGTTCTAATAGTCTCCTGTCTGGCTACAGGAGCAAAAGTCTCTTCATAATCAATTCCATATTTCTGAGTGAATCCCTTTGCAACTAGTCTCGCCTTGTGCCTTTCAATGCTACCATCAGCATTAAACTTGGTCTTGTAGACCCACTTACATCCAACACATTTCTTGCCTTTAGGAAGCTTTACCAGCTCCCAAGTGTCGTTGTTTTTTATAGAGGTTATCTCCTCTTTCATGGCATCTTGCCAAATTTTTTGAGTACATGCCTTCTCATAACTAGAAGGTTCAAGTTGTGCACTAGTTAACAAAGCATAGTTAACTTGATCTCCCCTAGGTTCCTGTTGGGAGACATCATCACCATACAAGTGCATACTTTCTAATCTGTGTAAAACAGAATCCATTTCACTAGCTTGACTCCTAGTGTATCTTCTTGAAAAAATTTTATCCAACATCTGAGATGATGGATGATACTATAGAGTTCTCTTACCTTTGGATGGAGAATCAATGTCCATTGGTGAGGAACGTACAGATCATTGTGGAGAAGGACTTGGTGAAGAAGAAGAATCAAAAGATGAACTTGGACTGGTTGGAGGAGACTGCTTTCCTTTCTGTGGTGTCTGTGGTTGCACCTGTTGAGAAACTACATCAGTGGATTCAACATCACTGAATATTTGGGGCTTACCCCATTCTCCCCCTTCATCAAAAATCACATCCCTGGAAATCACAAGCTTTCTAGTCCGGGGATTATAGAGTCTGTAAGCTTTTGTATTCTCACAGTATCCGACAAAGATACATGCCTGACTCTTTGGATCGAGCTTCTTCCTAAGCTCATCAGGAATGTGAGAATAGGCCAGCGAGCCAAACACTCTGAAATGCTTAACATTTGGCTTTTTACCATACCATGCTTGGTAAGGTGTCTGTCCTTCCAAACTTGAAGTAGGACTTCTGTTCAAGATATACACGCTGGTCCTGGCTGCATCTGCCCAATATGAATTAGTCAAATGCTTCGTCTGAAGCATAGACCTTGCCATCTCCACAATGGTGCGATTCTTCCTCTCTGCGACACCATTCTGCTGTGGAGTGTAGGCAGCAGTGAACTGCCTCTTAATGCCATGTTGCTTACAAAAATTCACAAACTCATTAGAGGAATATTCTCCTCCCCTATCTGATCGAAGACATTTTACAAAATGTCCACTTTCACTTTCAACTCTTGTTTTGAAATCAAGAAAACATTCATATGCTTCATCCTTATGTTTCAAAAAATATATCCAAGCACATTCTAGTATAATCATCAATAAAGAGTAGAAAGTAAGAGTTGTTACCCAGACTCTGTGTCTGCATCGGACCACGAGATGTCGGTATGCACTAGCTGGAGTGGATAGCTGGCCCGCCATGCTTGTCCATGAGGAAACTTTGATCTGGCATGCTTTCCAAGAGCACACCCTTCACGAGACTTCTTTACCATCCTGAACTTTAGGAAGTCCAGTGACCATGGCTTGGGAAGTTAGCATTTTCAAACTAGCAAAATTCAAATGGCCATATCTCAAGTGCCATAGAACACTTGGATTGGAAATAGCAACACTTGCTAACTTATCTCCCCCTGGTTGGCCAAACTTTAAAGGAAACAATCTATTCTTTGACATTGGCACTTGAGTAATGATTCTATTATTGTTATTTTTATCAAAAATAGTGCATTTACCCTCATCAAAAAGCAACTTGTAGTTCTTTTCTAACATTTGTCCAACACTTAAAATATTATGTTGGAGATGGGGTGTATAATAGATATCACTTACTTGTTTGACTCCTTCTTTAGTTGGAACTGCCATAGCTCCAATGCCTTCGACTGCCAATGATTTATCATCTCCCAATTTGATGTTGGATTTGTAGGAGGAGTTTAGAGTAGCAAAGAGCTCTTCTTTGCCACTCATATGGTTTGAACACCCAGTGTCCAAGATCCATGTATCATTCATGTTTTGATCTGCTTGACCATATGAGAGAAAGAGATTTGTGGCCTCTTCCTCTTCTCCAAAGTTTCCAAACTGACTGTTCTGGCTGCTACTAGCTCCCTGTGAAGTCTTAGTCCAACAACCACGAGCATAATGGCCAAGTTTGCCACAATTGTAGCAAGATTGTTTTGAATTATCTCCTTCTTTACCTCTGCTCGATTGTTTCCCTCTATTTTGTTGTCCTCCTCTATTCTGTTGTTGTTCACTATTGTTTGAGAATCCTCCTCTGTTCTGATTTCCTCCTCTGTTAGGAGTTCCACCTCTCTGATTATTTTTGCCTCTTCCTCTAGACTTTCCTCTGCCATGACCTCTACCTCTGCCTTCTTGAGAAGCAAAGGCTTTATCATCTCCTCCGTAACTTGTGGAAGGAGATGGTTGTAATCTCTCCTCATGTGAGAGAAGTGAGCCAATGAGGGTTTCAAAAGACAGAGAAGTTAGGTCTTTAGATTCCTCTATAATGATGGCTACTGAATTCCACTTAGGAAGAAGTGTTCTCAACACTTTCTTCACTATAACTTCAGGCTTTACATCTTCTCCTAAAGTGACCATCTTATCTACTACGGCTTTCACACGCACGCAGTAATCACCAACCTTTTCATTTTCTTGCATTTTAAGAGTTTCAAACTCTCTTTTCAAGGTTTGGAGTTTAACTTGTTTGATTTGGTCACTACCCCTATAACTTTCTTGTAAAGCTTTCCAAGCAGATTCAGCAGTTTTAAAAGAAGCTATTCTAGGGAAAATACTTTTATCAAGGGCGGCGTGAATGTGATAAAGGGCAAAAGAATTATTCTTCTGTGCTTCTTTTCTAGCCCTTTTATCAGCACCACTCAAAACTGCCCACTCAGCAACTGAAGGTTCAGTATATCCCTCTTCAATTACATCCCAAAGACCTTTGCCAATCAATAGAGTTTGCATTTTAATTGACCAATACTCGTAATCACTACCATTGAATTCAAGGATTGGTAAACTAGTATTGGAAGCCATTTTAGAAAGCAACTTTTATTTCAACTTCAAACAAGTCTGTACAAGAAGTACAAAATAGATTACTTGATTTACTGATTTAAATCAAATCTAGCTTTCTTAAAATTCTCACTGATTTGGCGTTCTTCTTCTTGAGGATTTCCCAAAACTGGAAAGGTGAAGTTGTCTGCTTCGTCGTCACTGATGATAATGACTTCTTTTGCTGCTGCTGCTGGCTCAAGACGCCTTTTGAGAACAACTCGTTCTTCAATTGCAGGTTTCACCTCCACTGGTTCTTTTTCCTTTGCTTCTGCTTCTGCTTCTGCTGGTTCTGGATCAGGAGAGCGAGGTGTATAGCTCTCACTCGTTTCAACTTCAGGCACTGCAGGAGTATAATTGTCACTTGATTGTCCTTCAGGTACTGTTTCAACCGTCTCGGATTCAACTACTCTTTGCCCGAAGATATTATCTTCTGAATCTGCCTCGTATCCAGAATCTGGTTTTCTCGATGTGCAATCACTTGGTTTTCCAACTGACAAAACATAGTATGAAGTCCACTCTTCTGGACTTCCTGTCAAAGGAATCAGGAGTCTCTCTTCTCAACAGAGAGAGCAATGCATGATAGCATCCAGATGACCGAATCATCTACCCAAAAATTTCACCGCATGCACTGGGTTACAATAATGATGCTAAAAAAAACTTTTCACCCTTTTTATTTTTTTAAATCAATTTTCCAAAATTTATTTTAATAAAGCCTTTAAAAATTTTAACAATTTTCTATAGATATTTTAAATTAGTTTTTTAAATAAAAGTTTATTTAAAAAAACTTAATAAAAAATATAAATAAAAATTATTAAATATTTTAAAAACTTTAATTAAAACTAATAATGAAAAACTTAAAATAAAAAAAAACCTTTTTGTTTTTTTGTCGTCGCGAAATCCCCGACGGGATTCGACCTCAGGACCTCCGCGTCCTGCCCGCAGCCTCTAGCCGCTACACCACGCGGCGCCGGTGAGACCAAAGGGGACGGCCACCGTTTTATATTCGTCGGCGTCCGAAGTTTTTAAAAAAAAAAACAAAAAAATTTGTTTTAACCCCCGACGGGATTCGACCCCGGGACCTCTCCTCCGCAAACCAGAGACTCAACCGTCTGTGCTACGCCCTTCGACTGAAGATGAAAGGAGCGGGCTATTGTTATACTCGTCGACGGCAGTGTTTTTTTAAAAAACAAAGGGATTTATCCCACATGCAGTGGGCAGAAGACAATTAAGTCTTCAAATATGCGACCGCGCGCATATACTATCGATTGCCTTCGGGCAATCGATCCTCACCACTATGCTCGCTCCTCGACCAATCCACGATCGCCACGTGTCTGCTTCGGACGAATCTCTGCTCGCCACGTGTTTCAACCAATTTTTGCCACCTCAGCGCGCCACGTCAACCGCCACCTCAGTGCGCCACGTCAACCGCCACCTCAACGTGCCACGTCAACCGCCACGTGTCAGCTGTCGCCACGTCAGCGTCCACCTCAGCACCTCGATCCGCGTGTCCACGTCAGCTGTCGCTCTGCCTGCCATGTGTCACCTCAAAAATCATGCAGCATCAAAATCCGTGCCCAGCTCTACCACCTCCTCGATCCGATCGCCAGCTCCTCGAACACAGTGCACCCTCGGGATGCGTGCCCAGCACGCTCGCCAGCCAGTCACCGTGCGTCCTCGGGAATCGTGCCCGTGCGATCTCGGGAATCGTGCCCGTCCGATCTCGAGAATCGTGCCCATGCGATCTCGGCTCTGATACCAAATATCAAATTTGGACCAGGAGGTAAAACGTTAAATTAACTAAATAATTTAATATTAATTAATAAACTTGCAGAGCTATTACATCGACCATCGATCCACAAACATTGCAAATCATAACTAATATATATGGAGGGGATAGGGAGGAAGTCGAAGGAGAGGAAATGAAGGGAGGTTGGAGGAATAAGGGGAAAGGGAGTTGGAGGGATAAGGAGGAAGAGGGAATAATGGAGGAAATGGAGGGATAAGGGGAAGAAGAGAAAAATTAATTAAAACAAACATGCCGACATTATAAACTTGCCGACAACTAAACCTAAACCATGTGTTCACATTGCTACAATCTGATTCCAAATATGCATTTATTCACATTCTTGCAAATAGAAATCTCAACTTTATCCTAGTTGCCGAATCAATCATAATAAGTTCACTCATCACCTTGGATATACCTCTTAGAATATCTTCATACCATAACTGAAAGGGAAGGCTAAGAAATCTAACCCAGAGGGGAGTTGTATTGATTTTCCATGTTCGAGCAAAAATCTGGACTCCAACATTGGAGGAAAATACCTTGCTTCCCAAAGAACCAGGGACCTCCACTAAGAGCATGCTTTGAGTCAGCTTCACAGTTAAATTTAAACATGAATAAGAATTTAGGAAGAGCAATGATTTCCAGCTGGCCATGAGGCCACCATTTCAAAAAATTCCACCTTCTTATGGCATCAAGATCAGGCTAAACTCCTAGAAACTTACCCACCAAATTAAAGGTATCTTTGATCATGGTGAGATTAAGTAGATCTTTATGCATGTTGAGAGTGTTTTGTATAGGAGAGAGGTCAAAAGTAATATTTGAGATACTTTGATTAGAAGGTTTAGAAACTACTATCGCATACGAGGCCCCAACACTAGGGTCAAAAGAATTTTGAATAGAGACTAAGGATGGGATGCCATCCATATCCCCAAATTGACCACCCCCTTCATCCTACTCATCCTTGTCGCCTTGACTGTGATTGATAGCTTGATAACCCTTCCCACCCTAATCACCATCTTGCTTGTCCATCCTCATAAACCAAAACTTAATCCTTGAGAAGCCAAACCTTATTTTTTTATTCATATTTTGATTGATATATCTTAGTTGTGGATTTTATTATGGATTATTTCCCAAGCTTTAAACCCTTCAAAATCCATCATCGACTAACTCAGTAAGCTTCAAACCCTTTAAAGTTATTGTCACTACCATTGCCTGACTCAATAATCTTCAAACCCTTCAATGTTTTTATTGCCATTTTCACCTAACTCAGCAAGCTTCAAACCCTTCAAATTAATCACTACCACTACCTAACTCAACAAGCTTCAAACCCTTCAAAGCTACCACTACCATTCCTTAACTTAGTAAGCTTCAAATCCTTCAAAGCTATCACCATCACTGCTTGACTTAACTATGGAATATAGTTTCCTCATCAAGATTTAAACCCTTGAAATTTATTACTACCATTATCGCTTGACTCAACAAGATTCAAATCCTTCAAATCTATCGTCATCATCACCTGATTCAACAAGCTTCAAACCCTTCAAAGCTACTACCATTCTCGCTTAACTCAACTATGGATTGTGAAGTCCTCACCAAGCTTCAAATCCTTGAAAGTCATCATCACTACCACTGCTTAACTCAACAAGCTTCAAACCCTTGAAATTCATTGTCATTACTACCGCCTAACTTAGAAAACTTCAAACCCTTCAAAGCTACCACCATTTCCACCTGACTTATCAAGCTTCAAACCCTTCAAAGTTGTCATCGCCATCGTCTAACTCAGTCTATAAGTAATGCTTCTTTCCATTCTATATATTCACTAGTCTATTTTTATCTTTTTAAATTTAAATTCATTAAAACAACAAAGGTGTGCCACTTAATTACCCTTAATTTATATATAAATCATTTTATTTAGATGTAAATATAATATTTTTAATTGTTATAATGTATATAGAATAATTTGTATTGGATAGTAATATATCTTTTAAAGTGTGTATATATAAAATATTTTAAATATAAGATAAAATTATTGGTTAATAAATTTAAATGTTATTTATATTTTTTAATATTTTATAGTAAATTTTATGTTTGAAGTGTTATAAGAATAAATATGACATATACTTAATGTAATTTCAATTGATAACTTTTTTTTTTTATTGGTAATAAAGGAAATACCCAAAAAAAATTGGTATCCCTATCTGAAATGATACTCTTTGGTAGACCATGTAGTCATACCACCTCTTTGAAAATCAACCCTGCAACATGAACTATAGCATTAATATTATGGTAGGGAATAAAATATGCCATCTTTGAAAACCTGTCAACCACCACAAATATAGAGTCATTCCTCCTTTGTGTCCTTGGTAGGCGAGGAACAAAATCCATGCTGATATCTTCCCATGGTTTCTCTGGTACAGGTAATGGCTGATATAATATAGTATTCTGCCTCATACCCTTGGCCCTTTGGCATACTATACAACTTTGTACAAATCTCTTCATATCTTGTTGTAACTATGGCCAATAGTAATTCTCACTAATGAGGGAAATGGTCTTATCTCAACCAAATTTTCCAACCAACCCTCCACTGTGCTTCTCCTTGACTAGATTCTCTCTCATTGAACTCCTTGGAATGCACAATTGGTTTCCTTTGAATAGCATTCCATCTTAGATTAGAAAATCCAATAATTTAGTTCTATCTAAAGTAACAGATGCCAAGCAAGCTCTCCAAGCCTCTATAAAAGTTGGATCTTCAAGGTACAAACTCTTAAGTTCGTCGAACCCTACAACCTCCACCTTCATTTCTGTCAACAAGTTATGCCTTCTACTTAAGGCATCTGCAACTCTGTTTGACTTTCCACTCTTGTGTTTTAACACAAAGGTATAACTCTACAAAAACTCAACCCATTTTAAGTGCCTCTTATTTAATTTTCCTTTACTATTAATATATTGTAAGGCATGATGATCAGTATATAGAAGAAACTCTTTTGGCAACAAATAGTATCTCCACTTCTTCAAATCCTGAACTATAGCATACAAATCTTGATCATAGATGGAATACCAAGTGGCATCCTTGTCGGTAGATCACACTCACATGGATAAGTTTATATACATATTGTTACATCTCTCACAACATGTTTACAAGCATGATACTCATAGGGTTTGAACATATATGTAGGTGTGATCCATAATAATAGAATTGGTACAAAAGCTTTACATCTATTAATGGTAAAATTAAAATGTAGAAGTTGGATTCAAAAAACTTAATTTTGGCAATGCCTCTAAATAAAACACTCGAAAAAGTTTACTTATGTCATGTTTTTTGGCATGAAAGGCAAATTCCTCCTCACCTGCTCAAAATCATATGGAATCTCATCAATTAACTATGTGAAGGCTAGGGCTCTTCTTTTAGGGATCAAGACTATCATTGAAAGGAACTAACATATTAGTATTAATTTCATCAAGGGAAATGAATATTAGTATTAATGTCATCAAGAGAAACAAATGTAGAGATTGGACCAACAATAGTATAATTTCTTACATCTATCAATTATCAATGGGTGCACTATCTTGAAAATGTGAACATACATATAAAGAATATTTCTAAAGTGGTTTATAATTTAACCAATCATGGTGTTGATATTCCACTTGGCAAAACTAGAAGGTAATTGGTCACAAGAGATTGATATTTCAATGGAAGTAATATCAAGGAATTATCAAAGGAAAAGTAGTGGGTTAAGAAGACATGGGAAAAAGAAGTAATTAAAAAAATCTTGAAAAAGAGGAATTAAAACAACTCAAATAAATTTTGCTTGGATATGATCTGCTTGACCTAATAACATTTATAAAATGTTTTAATATTTGATAGCATATATAATGTTTTAATATTTTGATAGAAGAGCCCCATGTGGAAGCCATTACCAAAAACATATTAGATTTTCCAATATTTTATATAATATAGTTTGAGATTATTTGTAAAGTTAAGATGCTTCATATTAATTGCCTTAAATATAAGAACACACATTTTGCTATATAAATAAGAGGTATGTATTATTGTGATAATTTTTTGTTTATGTTTATTACATTAGCAATTTTTTAAATTGGTTATATGAGATTGAAACAAGTCCCCTTGACCATATAGTGGTATTACAATAGCTTGGCAATTATGCATGTATCTCTTGGTAATATTTGAACCTGGGTTCCTAACTCAAAGTTAAGTTATTTAACCTATTAAGCTCATGTTATTTGATCTTAATGTTAAGGTTCACCGACCCAGGTTTTGTAGGTGAGTTGGAGAGGAGAGGGCAATCCTCCAAGGGAGGTCCCAGGTTCGAATCTCCGCCCTACCAAAAATTTGAATTGGATACCCAAAATTCAATTGATAATGTTGGTGCGGGTAGGACCGGGCGCGACTCCCGGGTGACTTTGACGGTGTAGAACCCCTTGATTGTGATCTCTCATACCAAGGCAGCCCTGCAAGAGGTTTTTTCACTTAAAAAAATTGTTAAAGTTCACCAATAAAATTAAAACCTTGGTTTATGGAGTAAATATTTTTATTCCACACAATTTGTCCTAAACCCCATGAGTATTATATTTATTAATTTTATCGTTAATTTTTTTATATTTTCTAAACATTATTAAAATAAAAGTCTTGTTATCAATAAATAAAATCATAATTATTATCTCTCGTTATAAACAAATCCTCTTTGTTTCTTAAGGAAAAACAAGAGAATTTTTTTTTCATCTCTTATGATAATCATATGGCATGTTATATGAACTTAGACATGTAGAAATTTAAAATAATAACAGCTAAGAAAATGGTATAAAAAGTTAATAGTTAAAATAAATGGTATTTAGGTCCGAGGTGTAGACCAATTGGTTCATCCAAACCCTGTAGGAGGGCGGAGGTCCAAGGTTCAAATCTTGGGCTTCGCCGGACTGAACGCTTGTCCCTTTCCTAGTGCTTTCAGCGACGTAAAAGATTTAAAATGATTATGGCATGGTGGTTATAGGGGCAGATTACGTGAAGATTTGTGTGGCGGCTTCTAAGGCGGACAACGCAGAATACTATGGCGGCCATAAAAGCTGGACAGCCTACTCGAATTCATGGCGGCTACCGATTCCACCATGTAAATTTAAAAAATAAAAAATAAATAAATGGTATTTTATTTTCTTTTAATAAATCTAAATTTTGTCTCTATAACCATAATTCAGCCTTTATGATATTCTAATAAATTTGATTAGAAAATTTATAGAAAAGTCATTAACCCATATAACCTTCTCTTTTCTTTTTCTTAAAAAAAATGATTTCCTCCTCTGCAATCTTCAAAATAATATTGGATCACCCTCTGACCAACTTTTCCCACGAGCATATTTTCATATAATTTTCAAGATTTCCTTCTAATAATAATCAACAATTTTTTATTTTTTTAATAAGCCATGTGTGGCTTCTATTGGGGCCACTTTCATTACAAAAATAAAACATTATGTTACTCTCATTATATTTCTAACAAGTTAATTAAAGCATACCCATATTTTCCTTTCTATCAAAGATATTATCCATCTTCTTCAAACTACTAAGTTTCCATAATCAACTATTTTTTGAAAGAATTAAAAACAATAACAACTCTTACATGACACATAACTCCAAAGATAGAAGGAAAACAAACATAACAGTCATCCATCAAAGAGAAAATCATTTTGAGCGTTTTTCTTCTATAGCAGAGGTTCTTCCTTGTGGAAAGTGGTAAGATTTGAGAATACATTTTTGCACTTCAAGCTCTTAAGATAATATCTAGTTGTAACACATTTTGTAGGATTTTTATTTTCAAAAAACTAACCATCACCGATTGTTTCATTATTAGCTTCAAGAACATCATTTGAGGTACTAATATTTTCATTGGAACCATCTAGATGCTCTTTAGTAACCATTTGGATTTTATCAATGATCTAATTCAAATTCTCCTTTTGGGGTTGGTATTCTATTGCACGTATGATTCTCACTGGAAAATTGGTGCATCTGGAGGATGAGCTTCTTTCGTTATGAACTGAGACATTTGAAGGTTTCAAATCATTCACATGCAGGGTCTTCTCCTCCACCAAGGAGGAATCAAAGCATGATCGAATGACCACACATCTCTTATTTAGGTGGCCATATTGTTGATAATCATAACATATTAGGGATAAGTTTTCATATTAAATATTTTGGTTCCATTCCCCTTTGCTTGAAAAGATAATAATGAATTAAGGCCCAGGAACTAAAACATCCATCCAAATAGCCAATCTTGTTTTACTCATATTAATTTTACTAGACAAATTTTCCTCTGTTTGGGCATTCATATACTGGAATGCACCAATGTCATTACCAATTTTTGTGAATATCTTATCTCCTCAAAAATCCACAAGGAGAGCATAAATATTCACCAAGACTAGGAAGCCATTAACTTCTTCTGTAAAGGGGTTGAAACTAGGAGTCCAAGGTCTTATATAGACACCCCTTTGTCTGAAAAACTAATTATATCTATAATATATTACCCTCTATATATCCTCTAAATTAGAAAAGGAAACAAAAAAGAAATTTTTGGGTAGGAGAGTTACTTGGAATTCTGTATTGGTCCACCAATCTTTAATGTATCCTTTGAGCTCCTCCAGACCTAGTCTTTTGCCCTTGAGTCAGCAAATAATTATTCGAACTTCATGATCAATCAGATCCAACCCAAATTCATCCTCTGAAATCTTGATAAAGGGCAAAGGTACATCCACCCATAAACCCAAATATCCTTGAGAGATATTTCTTCTGTTGGAGTTGGAGCCTGTTCCACAGCCTGGCTCACGTTTTCGTAGCTTTTGCTCATATCGTCCAGATAACTAGAGCTAAAATTGATTCGTGGCTGCTGGAACATTTTTTTTATGGCTAGATTATTTTTGTAGAGGATGATTGAGAAAGAGGGATCGTTCCCGTAGAGAGCAATTGGAAACAGAGGGTGTTACAACAAACTTTCACAATTAGAAATATTTTTCCAGATTTGGTTCAAACCATATGTAACCTGCATTTGATTCGTTTGTCTCATTGTGAGCTAAAATGGGGTTGTATAAACCTATATAATCATGCATGTAAAGGATTGAAAAAATAGAGTATGAGTGTGTGAGGCATATTGAGAGAGTGCATATGGGAGGAATCACTCTGTGATTGTATTGGTCTGATGTTTGGAGAGTGGAGATTGTTGATGAGGTTGTGTGAGAGAAGGGGATAGCAAAGTTGCTATTGTATTGTATCTCTTGTGGCTTGGTGGAAGAATAAAGCAAGGATTGCAAGGCTTCTCCCGGGGATGTAGCTCAAGGTGATTGAGTGAACCTCGTAAATCTCCTGTGTCTTCAAATTTGTGTGCTTTATTTGTTTTTCCTGATTTTTGCAAGTTCTCATTTGATTGCCATAGTAATTAGGATTGTTAAGGGTGTATTGAAATACACAAGAACCCAACAATTGGTATCAGAGCCAATTTTTTTTGTTGGGTACTTGACATTCCTAACTGCAGACTTAAGTTTGAGTGGGAGCTATGGCGGAGGAAAGCAGAATCAGAGTGGACAAATTTGATGGCACCAATTTCCAGTTCTGGAAGATGCAGGTGGAGGATTACCTCTACCAAAGGGACCTGTATTTGCCACTTGAAGGAAAATCCAAGAAGCCAAATGACATGTCAGATGAAAAATGGGATCTCCTTGACCGAAAAGCACTTGGAACAGTGTGGTTGTGTTTGACAAGCACTGTTGCCTTCAACATCTCTGAAGAGAAGACCACTAAGGGCCTCATGAATGCATTGAAGAAGCTTTACGAGAATCCTTCAGCTTCCAACAAGGTCTTTCTCATGAAGCGGTTGTATAATCTCCAAATATCGGAGAATGGGTCTGTGACTACCCACCTGAATGATTTCAATTCTCTTGTGAATCAATTGGCTTCTATCAAGATGAATATTGAAGAGGAGATGAAAGCGGTTTTGTTCCTGTGCTCATTGCCACAAAGCTGGGAGAGCCTTGCTATGGCAATTAGCAATTCTTCTATTACTGGGATCCTTAGCTTTGATGATGTTGTGAGTGTCGTCCTGAGCCATGAAATGCAAAGGAAGAATGGGGAATCCTCACAGTCATCTGAAGTTGTCTTGATCGCCAAAGGGAAGTAGAGAACAAATGAAGAAGGTAGTTACAGAGCCAAAGGAAAGGGAAAGGCAGAGTGTTGGCACTATGGGAAGAAGGGCCATGTAAAGAAAAATTGTTGGTCACGTAAACAAGAATAAGGAAGAGGTGAAGCAAACAATACAATACAAGATGCATTGATCCTCTGTACTGAAGGTGATTATGATGACCAGGAGTTATTACAAACAGTGGGAGCAAGGGATAGGCATGTTCACGGTGATGAACATGGTTCTGTCCAATACGCGTAGTTAAGGAAGAAGAGCACATGATGTGGGTGTGGCAAGTCACATTGTGTGCATATTACATACTATGTGAATTGGACAGTATGTGAATCTTGTCATGGATGGTAGTGGTGTAACTATCATGGCATTTTCGTTGGATATTGTTTGGTTGTTCGTTGATCACATGAAGTGCGAAGGCGACACATTGATGGTGCAGAACATTTCAGTAAAACAATCTGGAGGGGGTCTAAATCCTCAAGTTTTGCCTTGAAACAATGTTCAGGGGTGTAGCAGTGGTGTAGTTGTTGCGGAACAGTCTCCAAGTGGGAGATTGTTGGGGTTGGAGCCTGTTCCACAGCCTGGCTCGCATTTTCGTAGCTTTTGCTCATATCGTCCGGACAACTGGAGCTAAAATTAGTTCGTGGCTGCTGGAACGTTTTTTTGTGGCCAGATTGTTGCTGTAGAGGATGATTGAGAAAGAAGGATCGTTCCCGTAGAGAGCGATTGGAAACAGAGGGCGTTACAACAAACTTTCACAATTAGAAATATTTTCCAAATTCGGTTCAAACCGTATGTAACCTGCATTTGATTCGTTTGTCTCATTGTGAGCTAAAATGGGGTTGTATAAACCTATATAATCATGCATGTAAAGGATTGAAAAAACAGAGTATGAGTGTGTGAGGCATATTGAGAGAGTGCATACGGGAGGAATCACTCTGTGATTGTATTGGTCTGATGTTTGGAGAGTGGAGATTGTTGATGAGGTTGTGTGAGAGAAGGGGATAGCAAAGTTGCTATTGTATTGTATCTCTTGTGGCTTGGTGGAAGAATAAAGCAAGGATTGCAAGGCTTCTCCCGGGGATGTAGCTCAAGGTGATTGAGTGAACCTCGTAAATCTCCCGTGTCTTCAAATTTGTGTGCTTTATTTGTTTTTCCTGATTTCTGCAAGTTCTCATTTAATTTCCATAGTAATTAGGATTGTTAAAGATGTATTGAAATACACAAGAACCCAACATCTTCTAACCAAAAAGGCTTTCTTACAGACTTAAGATACAGTCTATAAACAACCCTCTTCCTTCAATGCTTGACTGCACCTAGGGTTTGTATCCTTTTTACGAAGATTGTAGCCAAATTTATTGCTTACTTTGATCCATTGCTTGACTGCATATCAACAATATTCTTACTTTTAAGAACTATTTCTATTATTCTATTAAATATTTATTTATGATGGTGGTTATACAAAAACTTGTGTATTACAACCATCCTCTTTTAACGAGGTTGCTTTGGATTTTTGTTTTTAGTGATTTCTCTAAACCTACAAATATTATTTAGTTACAGTACGTCTTCTCTCATAACATTGCGCACATGAACTTCAATATGAGTATGATCTTGCGTTGCATCAAACTTATTTAAAACATTTTTTATTGTGGGTTTTATTTTTGGCACACTTCTCTAAACCTACAAATCAACAATATCTCCTCTTATAAATGGCATTGCACTTAACAAATTCAATTTGAACATGATCTTGCAGTGCATCTAAGTTATTTAAAACATTTTCTTAATTGTAAATAAAATATATTAATAAACTTATTTTTGTTACAATCCTTCAAATTGATTTTAATCCTTCTTAGTTACTAATTGATTTACATTTTTTCTCAAATCATTGGCTAAGCCCACTATTTTTTGATATATTTGTGTAATGATACATCAGGGATCCTTATTAAGACAAATTTGAATGGTTTTTATAATCATTCTTTTCCTTATCTAGTTTTACATTAAATCAGTTTTGATTGAAAACAATTCAAGGTAGAGTGTTGATTTAGATACCAATACTATCTTGGATTCATTTCAAATTGGCAAAAGAAAAACTATTTAATCTTTTGTTCAAAAAATATTCTATTATCCCAATAGTAACTCAAATTTGAATGGTTTTCAAAAGTCATCCTTTCCTTCACTTTCGAGACAAATCTGCCAATGACCAAAACCAATTCAAAGTATGGTGTCCATAAAGACATATAGATTATCTTGAATTCATTTCCAATATTTTTGCCAAAAATCTGTAGATTTTGTCTTTGTCTTAATGTCCAATTTTAAAGAAAATCTCAAAAAAATACAACACGGACTAGGAGAAGCCAACTATTCCTCCTATACCGGTCTTAGTTGCATTAAACTTGAAAAAATTATAGTTTTCAAAATGAAAAATCTAAAGAAACAAGAGTACTCAACCACTTAAAGATAATAAAAAACGTACAATATACCTTATTAAATAATAAATAGGTGTTTTTAAAAATCTATAGATAAAATTGCCCATGAAGTTACTAAAATTTTAGGATGAATAACTTAAAAGTAACATCGATAGGACATCACAATTTTTCCACAACTTACAAATACAAGCCATTCGTGCTCACATCTTTATCACATCTCCGAAGTTTGCATAAACACTACTTTTGATGGCCATTCATGCCCACATCTTTTATCACCATCTCCGATGTTTGCATCTTCTTCCAATACCGGTTTACCTTTGTTCAAATCAAGTGGAAGGAAAAAATACTCATTGCTCAGATAATGAGTAGCTCTCATAGGCTTAGATGTGAAACAGGGAGATGGACAACGCCCAAAGAACAATGGGAAGAAAGGATATGTACTCTATGTAGCACAGGGGCAGTAGAGACAGAGGAACACTTCATCTATAAATGCCCGAGTTTTTCGGATATCCGTGACAAATACAAAGAAACACTTGGGAACGAGTTTATTACAGATTTATTTGAAGACAGGAAAATAAAAAAAGTTGGAGAATTGCTAACACAAATCAGCAGGAGAAGGAACAACCTTCTCAAAGATATTAAAGATCATATGATATGATTTGAGTAATTGTACTTCCATATTTGAGGTCCCATAGACCATTTTTGGGTCTCATGGACGTAATTAAAATCTTTCATTCAAATGTACAATGCAATGTCCTTCTGCAATTAAAAGATGAAAATCTCTGCTAGAATTAGCCGCCTTTCAATATGGAAGCAAATATAGTCTTTACGAAAATTTTAACCCTACATATGTGTTCAGCATGGTAGGTAAGCCTATAAAATGAGTGGTAATATAGTAAACTTGGACATCTCACAACCAAGATACAAATCGGTGGAAAATGGTGTTTCAGATTGTAATTCTAGATTGCTATATAGTCCTGCTTCATAAGGTGTTTTTGTTCGGACATGAAAAGCACAAGAGGAAGTCTCCTTTCAGAATTGGAGGGAAATTTTGAATTTCTAAATTTAACTTTTAAAGAATTTGCCACCCATTCTTTTTCCATATCTCACGCGCTGAATATATTTGTACGCACGCCCTTGCTGCATTGTGGGGTGTGCATCTGTGTTCTTCGCAATCAAGAATACCCCTATCAATTTGGTGCTTCTTCGATTATTTCTGCCAGCAAGTTTAACTCCATTGGTCAGCGTAAAGTTGCTAAAACCCTCTGCGAGATGTCCCATGTTCAAAACTCGTTGGCATTTTTGGGCTGCATTTTTGTTTTGTCATGGTGTCCCTCTTATGGACAGCTGGCACAACCCCTTCCTTCAAGGAGTAGGGGCATGCTCAGACTTGAGCAAAGGCAGTGCCCTATTGGCTAACAAGGCACAGCATAAAGCTTTTGAGGTGGGAAGGTCACAGGATAAATTCCCGTTCCTTTCTACTTTTTCACAAATACCCTGCATCCAAAGACATTTTTAAAGCTATCTCAGTGCTTCTTTCCATCCAAGCACCTTGGCGTTATTGGCTAGTTAGCGTGGCATAAGGCCTTCTCTGTGGCTAGTTAGTGTGGCATAAGGCTTTTTAAGTTATCTCAGTGCAACCAGTTTTTTTATGTGTGAAAAACAGCCAATCAGATCATGAAAAGTGGCATCCACTTACCAAATTTGCAGAGAGGGAGACAGGTGTGGCAGAGACCCCCCTATAAGCTTGTGACATGTGGCACCATCTGGTTTGTTCATTACTTTCTAAGATTTTAAGGGTTCAATTTCTCACCATTTGTCATTGCTACTAGGGCAAACCATCTAGAGGGCATACTTTTTCCATACATAAGCATTTTGAGCCCTTTGTTTCAAACCACATGGTTTTTCGAGCTCTTCGCATTCGTGATATTTGTTCAAGGACATGTTGCAGGTGTGAGGTTGTCTTGTATTCAGGACCTATATCACTTTTGTTAGGGAAGGAAATGGCAGCCTTCTAGATGACAGGAGATTCAGATGACTCCATCCCATTAAAGCACACTATAGTCTTCCAAATGGTGGGGAGGCTCAATGTTCTTTGGCCCATTCAAGCATTCATTATTTTGGGGAGGGGGAGTGTTTGAATACGGATCATCTGTCCTAATTGGCTAGGGCCAACAGTGGATAACGTAAGCTTATGGGCAATCTTTATATAAGCCTATGAGTAGTCACTATGTAATGTACTTTGCTATGATTTGATGTATCTAAGCCCTAGTTGCACTGGTTAAACCACAATCATGGTTAACCTTGTATTTAACCCCAAAGCCTTTATGTTATGCCAGCTTGGGTGACCTAACTATCAATGTTGAGGACTTGACATAAATACCCCTCAACTGGTTAAACCACAATCATGGTTAACCTTGTAATTAACCCCAAAGCCTTTATGTTATGTCAGCTTGGGTGACCTAACTATCAATGTTGAGGACTTGGCATAAATACCCCTCAACCAACCGAACCATTGCATTGGTATGACATCAATGTGATTTGTTGTTGGAGGCTCTAGGGTACCCCACCATTCTCTTTCGCCCATTGGGAAATGCTGTGAATTCTTTCCTATTGGTGAAATATAATAGTAAAACTAGTTTGCAGGCATTTATACTCATTTTTTGAAAGTAATGTCTTGCTTGCCGAAGACCCCTAACATTTATTCTGAAATTCAATGTTCATTATGAATACAATGCCCGAGTAAGAATATAAGATAAATTTGTAGGAAGAGTTTGTTGGAATGTATTATATTATTTGGTACATGCCAATGTACCACTATGGGGACATCTTTAGATTAGGAGTTTGTCTTAGATTAGGATTTGAATATTTACTTTATGCAATTTAATAAATACACAAGTAATATTAGAATGTGCAAAGTATTCAATAATGTAATTGTGCATCGTAGTCCATGTGCACATGAGTCCATAGAATAGGAAGGTGAAGAATCATAGGAAGATGGAAGGCCAAGAGTCAATTCCCACTATAGATTGGCCTTAGTGTGAGCAAGTAAAGATAATATTTTCCATATCAAGTAGAGTAGAATAGAATACAAGTTTGAGACAATGTAGAACTTGTATGAAGCATGGAATCCTTGAGATCTCCACATTTTGTATAAAGATCTTATTTTCGTGAGCTTTCATTAATGGCAGTTTTATTATGAGTTATTTCAGAAGTTTCTTATGAGTTTTACATGCTTAGTATATTGTCATTATCATAAATTCAATATTGCTGCTCATTTTATATCTTCTGGTTGATTTCTCATTAAGTATCTAGCATCAAAAGCTAACAGAGTTTTTCCTTATTCATCACTTCTCCAATATTTCATACAAGATTTTATGGTAAGCATGGATACTGAATTCCTCTCAAGATTCACTGAACTCTCTCAAAAGAAATTAGAATCCCTAGCTTGTAGATGTCCTTAAAGCTTACAAAATATAATGATCATGTTGGAGGTATCTTAATAAGATAGCATTGGCTACAAATCTGCTGTAGGAATTAGAGCTGGGGGAAAACACAATAAATGTAATTGTGGAAAAAAGTATAGTAATAATTTTCCATTTGTAAGGAATTGCAGATTTTTTAGAGAGGAAATTCTGCAACAAACTCTATGACAATAGAAAGCATTTAAGCAAAGGGAATTGAAAGCTGTCTAAGAAAAAGAGAGAACTTAGTGTTTATTAAAAACCAAACATAACACACTACTATACAAGCTACCTAAGTCTTTGTTAACATGAATCTCCACAGCTCCTGATTTCTTGACTATGAATATATACACGATTAAAGCTGAAAATACCATAACTTAATCCTCAGATTTTGCCTAATCTGAGGCAATCCTGCCTGGAAAAAACGTATTCATAAGAAACGAGATTCATTTCATCCCTTAGAACATTCATAATACAATATTCATAAATAATGTAACGAGCATACCTCTCCTATAATGGAACAGCCCTGACTATGAGGACAACAGATTTGTAGCCCGGACAGACACGTTTAATTGGTCTTCTTGGATGTTGAATGAGTTATTCTCTATTTCCTGGACACTCTTTCTCCTAATTCTTGCAGGACTTGCAATTTACTCTGAAATACTTTTTCCTTCCACTTGAGATGTTGCTTGAACAGCTGTTCCGTTGTCAATATCTTCAAACAGATCCCTTTGAATATATCCATGTCATCCACATCCAATGTACTTTATTTCCTTTACATTCCTCACTCAGCTCCTTCACTCTCAAAGCAGTGTCAAACAGATTTACCCCCTGGTAGAATGTTAACACCAACACTACCCATAGTCATCAAACGCAATGTATCCTGTGTTAAGACTCATAATCAATGCAAAGCATCCTACTTAGACACAAAGGAAAAGGGTGGGAATTTTCGAAGGTTTGGAAGACAATTAAGTCTAAGTTGACAAGAGCCTCAAGAATTTCATGTCAGACCAAATAACTCTTGTAAATCTCTGATGAAGGGAATGGGCTATTCAGAAATAACACAAGCCTTACCCTGTCATTTTGCTTTCTTACAAATTTTAACAGCGCTGAAGGTAGTCTTCCAACAAAACATAATCAATTTCATAACTGATCACTTTTTCATCACCTTTTCTGCAAAGATCTTACTAGCAGAAACATATACCTGGAAAAGAGATCAATGAAAGTACCCTCCAGTATCTAACAAAAGCAGCAACATATAGTGAAACTGAAGCCAAAACTGTTGCTTGCAAAATACATGTTAAAAAAACTTTGAAGCTCAAGAGGCAAAAATGGTGAAACACACCTTAAATGTTTTAGCAGAATCACTAAGACATCCTCTTGTTAACTCGGATTTACCAGAAACTGTAAACCAGATAGAGAACCTCAATGTCTTCTGCAAGTCCATGCAGCATCTGAAGAAACAAAATTGGTATTATCATCATCAAACTCTGATATCATCCCTAGCACGGTCATGACCCTGGGGAGCTATCCATCCAAAGTTTGGCATGTCCCTGAAAGTCAAATCTAAAAGGTTTGAATATGATCAGGGCACCAATTTTTTTTCATGTTCAAATTAGATAAACTTCAAATTGATTTAAAAAATGTATAGATACCCATTTCCTATCTAAAATAAATAAGTAAAAAAAACTATAAACTCCTGGGTGAACTCAAATAAATCTGTCAATCTAAACATAAAGAAAAAGCTAAACAAACCTCAAGTTCAAACCCCACTCAATACGAGGGGATTAAGACCCCTCATAAGAACGTGTTCTTTACCTTAACTTTTTTACTGAGGTTGTTGGAAGCATATGTCGATGATATGGTAATGGCCACTTTTAAGAAGGGGAAACCCGATCTATGTAAGAAGGTAATGCTTGTGGTGATTGCCCACCAAAGGAAGCCTTGGAGGAGAAAAGATGGGGTATACATGTATGTTAAAGGAGGAGTAGGGTCAGGAGTAGGAAAGGCGATAGGTGAGGATTATGTTCCAGATGAATCCCCTAAGGATGCAAATAGGAGATATTCTAACCCTTTGGATCTAGGAGCAGTAGATCTGAATTCGGCAACAACAAAAAGTTCAAAGGGAGGCGCTTCTTGGGCACAACTTTTGAAGATAGGTCAAAATTTGCAAGAAGAGGGATTTGTTCTGTCTTCGGATTGGGATGAAAAGGGTTTTACTCTTAAGGTCCCAAAAATTTTGATTGACCAAGTGATCAGAAAGGAAAAAATTCTTTGGTCGGGAAAGTTTTGGGCAATAGACCGGATTTAGATACAATAAGAAAGTGGGTTCGGGATAAATAGAACTTCTAGGGTAGGAAGCAGTGGTGGCTTTGCCTAATAATTTTTTGTTGTTTAACTTTGCAAATCCAAAGGATATGGCAAATGTTTTGTTGAGGGGCCCATGGTTTTTTGGGAGGAGAGGGTTATTTTTACAAAAATGGAGCCAAGGCTTTAATCCAGCCACAACCACTATTCAATCAATGTCCTTATGGGTGAGTCTACCAGGGCTTCCGATGGAATTTTGGGATGATAGTATTATTCTCGGGATAGCTAAAGCGATTGGAAAAATAATTGCTTTTGATTCAACTACTAAATCCCACACCAAAATGATAGCGGCCCGTTTTTGTGTACAGGCGGATCTAGCTGAACCATTGCCTAAATCTACTAGGCTAGTTTCAGATTGCAAGGAATGGGAACAAGATATTTAGTATGAAAGTCCCATTCCCTTGTGTAACCTTTGCAAAAGGGTAGGGCATATTTGGAACACATGTCTAGAAAATCTTAAGGAGAAAATTATGAATAATAGAACTAGACAACCTTTGAGGGTTGGGAGGAAAAAGGAAACTAAACAAGGAGAAGTTTTGGGGCAAAAATAAATTGGTCAAAGTAGTAAGAGTTCATCTCCAAATAGATTTGAGGTTCTTGCTACCCTAAAAGAATTCTTCTTTGCATGTAGAAGAGAATATTAAGAAAGAGCCACAGTCTCCAACAGGGCCGAAGGAAAAGAGCATAGAAATGAAGTTTTTGGTATAAACCACTCCTCAGCAGAATGTGACATTGATTGGCTATTGGAGAAAAAAAATAAAAATATTAACATTATTCAGAATGGGTTTGAGGATGAAGAAGATGGAGGAAAATGGACTTCTACTAGTGATTCAGAGTTGGAAAAGGAGGAAAAGGTTATCCAAAATTTTTCTGTTGGAAGTAGAAGGAAATCTAAGAAGGTTGATTTGGGAATTTCAGTTTCTCGAGGAAGGCCCAATCTCCAAGAATTGAGAACCAAAGTCGTTGCTAAGGATGTAGTTGATGGGAAGCAAATAATTTTGTCTTTGGGAGGAGGAAAACTTCCTCAACTTGATACAAAATGAATTTTCTATCTTGGAATATTCGGGGTATGAATGCCTTGAGTAAACATAGGGTGGTTAGAGAGTTAAGAAATGAGAGGAGGGTTGATATTATTTTATTACAAGACACTAAAGTGGATGATTCCAATTTTCAGAAGGTGAAGAATTCAATTTGGAAGCAGCTGGAGGGACAGTGTTTGCAGATTAATGACAAGTTTAACTCCATTTTGTTCACATGATTTGCAAACTAAATATAATAATTGCCCGCTGCCGACGAGAAATTATAACTAGTAGTCTAGCAGTTTGTTTAGACTATTACTATTTTGGTCATTGCACTTTTGGTCAGAAAAGGTTGTATTGTTCAGAAAATGCAGAATTTGATTTGTAAGAAGATAAGTTGTTTTTTGTGCCTGGATTGATTCATTTGTTTTTCTTGGATTTCTAGGAGTTGTAAAAGGGAAGGGTCCCTTTCAAAACCCTATTATTTACCAATAGAAAAAAAAAAAAAAAAAACTAAACCAACCTAATGTACCTCAGGTTTGAATAATTGTTGTTGCTTGATGAAGTTGAGAAAATTTGAGCATTTTCTAACAAAGCACCGTTGAATGCAAAATTGTCAGAAATTCATGCAAATGGAGACAATAGCCTTAACAAAAGTGTAAGGCATGCAAGCTATTATAATTTGAACTCTAAAGTCAAACCATACAAACAACAATCCATAGGAGGAAAAAGCATGAAGTGGACAAATCAATGTTGTTATATGACTGTGACTGATGTGGTACTTCAGTTCTGATGAATGATAGAAAACTTGAAATCTGATTTTTTGTTGAGATCAAACACTTTAACATCAGAATTCAAGTCACGAGATTAATCACAATCAAGTGGATATAATTTCTCTTTCATGATCTTCCACATCTCTCAATATCTCATCCTACAAATAATTTTTTTACAATACAATATTTGGTATTATATCAGAACAAAGACAATGGATTTATCACTTTTATAGCTAAAATCTGAAAGATATCAACTTTACCTTCTTTCAAATGCTAACATGAAGAAACATTTCACAACAAGTGTTATAGGCAAAGTAATCTTGTCGAATTCCTCATTGGCAAAGGCAGAATAAATAAAAATTAACAATTAATAATATAGCACTAACGATGCTGTGTTTTTTTACACTAATGAGTTTTTGTACATAGAATATCACAATGTTACACTTACATGTTTAACTCTTGACAGGATCAAAGTGATTATAGCAAAAGATCAGCCTAGAATGGCTTAAAAAATTCAAAACTTCAACCTAACGCTAGATTATTTATGAATATCACAAGGAAAGACCATGACCAAAAGGAATCTGAGTCTCCTAGGGCAATTACTGGTTTTGGAAATGCAAAATCTTTTTTAAATCCACATGCAATACAAGTTACCACCATTTGTAAGTGCTTGTGTCTCGGAAGTCTAAAAAGCTACTGTCCTATAAAGAGAAAGAAAGGTCAAGCCCTAAATTACTGTGTAGTTTTGAAAAACCAAAAAAAAAATGCTTGTGAATCCTTAAGACGAGGCCAAAAACCAGGAACTAAAATGTACACTCTCTTGACAATACCAATTTCTAAGCATCACAAATCATATATAAATGGTCAAGCCAACCTGATATTTCCTTCAAAAGACTAAACATTTGGCTTACTTTACAATGTTCCATTTGATTCAGAAATTTTGAAAGATAGTAATAGCTTGATATGTACTAAATTACTCGACCAAAAAATTAGAACAAAACAAATAATACAGAAATAAATTTTATTTTCCTTCTCTTTTTCCAAAACTCTTTGTGTAGGAGCCAGTTCTAACATGGTGCCACCTCAAACACCACCACGAGACTGACGGAGTGCATATGCAGTCAAGTACACAAATACAATTTTGATTGTATATATAGTTTTGTAATTTTGAGTTATTTTGCAAGACTTACGCAAAGTTGTATGGGTTGTTAGCTTTTGGAGCCTTAAACTTAAAGGAAATGCAATCACAAGTATTGAAATAAGCATGCAATGTTATAACTATGATAATGACAACTTAACATGCATGAAAATATGATAGAAAACTTGATACAATGCTCTAGAAATGCTCATATAAGAAAGCTCACGAAAATTACAATGCTCCTCTAATGGAGTTTACAACCACTCCATATTAATAAAATGGAGCTACATTGTGACTACTACTACTCTAACCTATGCACTCCAAAATCCTCTCTTCAAACACTCACAATGAGACCTTCATATAGGAAGATAGATTCCTTGCCTCTTACTCAACCCTACGACTTATGTACATGTGGACTACATGCACAATTACATCATTGCACATTCTAACACTTGTGCATTTATTAAATTACTCTATTAAACTATTTATCTCCTAATATTATCCTAATCTAAATATGTACCCATGAAGGTACATTAGTAAAGAACCAAATGATATAATATATTTTCTAACATGGGTAATTAGGATGTACATGTAATCCAATATTCAGGAATGTACATGTAATTCAAGATGTCATGTAATTATGTGTCAGGGTAGTTCGTTAGAGGTTTGTTAGGACGAAATTGGGGTTGCACCTACCTCCCCTTTCCTAGGGAAATGTACAAATAGATCCCCTCACAAATTCAAATGATATACGTGTGTGCACTTGGAGATATTCATGTATATGCAAGCCTAGAGATAAGCAAAAGACATCCATTCAACCATTGTTGTGTCTAAAGCTTGTGTTGTGTTGTGCATGTAATTGCATGTGCCTATGAACAATTGCAATGCTGTTGTAGATGAATGTGCATGGTCGTCTAAGCATATTTCAAGATATTTGCTGCTGTTTATTTCATTTCCAGATCTGAATATTTCTTTCCATACATTGTGAAATGTTATGTGTTGCTGATTTTTCCTATCATTCATTATTCTTTGTTCCTTCAATTGCAAAATACCATTGTTGTGCTACATTTAGCGTTGTTGTCATCTAAAGTTTGAACCAGTGACCACATAGACATTGAAGACGAGAGAAAGTGAAGAAGAGATAACATAACGCAAGGATGTGGGAGACGTGGAAATGCAAGGATGAGCAAAGAGCTGACGAGAAGAAGCCAAAGGATTGCGCAACCACAAGTGCAAAGGATTGTAGAAGTGTAACGTACACAAAGGAGTTACATGTCAACGACAGAGAGTTACATGTTCGCAACTGTGAGTTACATGATGACAGAAAATTGAGTGTTGGTGGCAAAGAATCATGCAATGACAAGTTACGTGACGACAAGTTACGCGGCAACAAAAAATTGCATGACAACGAAGTTGATGATGCGAAGACTATCGAAGTGCTGATGGAACATGCTAGTGAGGAAATACACGCATCGAAAGTGGAACGTGTGTGGAACCCTTAAGAGGAGGGCAATTTGGACAAAGAACGAGTAGAAAGGTGGCAAACATTGTTTCTTATGATGGAGGACAATGCACAAGTCGAGGCACAACATGCAAATGAGGATGGAGCCAACAAGAACGCTCACACAAGTGATGAGCATGTGCAAAACAAGGCATGGCAGTTGGTGACTCCAACATAAGTGAGACAAGAGTCTAGCACAATGGCAACCACAAGAGAATGTGATCAAAAGACCAAAGTTGATGCTCATGTATTTGTAAAGGTGATCACAAAGCGTAAGCACATTAGGGAGTAGTCAATGATTGTTTGAGGACAACTAGTCATCAACAAAAGGTTCGTTGAGCAAAGAGGAACCAATAAATGATCGCCACCAACAATAAATATGGTTGTACTAGCAACAGGCAAGCAGATGTGCCCAAACTTCACAAGATCTAGGAGGAAGGATCCCAAACACCATATCAATACGTGCAAAACGATATGGAAAGCAAATGGAGTAACCAGTGAGGATGCATGGCTGCAATTGTTCCCAACAACATGGTGCAACATGGCAATTGATTGGCATTTGAAGCGAGAAAACCCATTCACGGATTGGCCTAAGTCGAAACGTTCAACAAGGAGTTTTGACTACTTCATGATGATACAAAGATAATTGGTAAAAATTATTTGATAATGCAAAGGAAAGATGAGAATATCAAGTCATACAATCACTGTCTAAAGGAGATTATTGGCAAAATAGAAGTGAATCCTACTGCCGAGTTACCGAAGCGGTGGTTCTTGGACAAGTTGCTACCAAGATATTAGAAGAAGATCAAAGTAGTCCCGCCTATGGAAATGGAATACAACATATTGCAACAATATTCCATTACCACTTAAGTGAACAAAATATACAATGTAAATAACTTACAATTACAATGCATACATAGTGCACACAACATTTATCAAAGTACCTGACACAACAGTTTGGATGGCCTGACACAACAGTGCAAACAACATGGCAAAGTAGTTCAGATGGCCCAACAAAGCATTCAAACAACCCAACACAACATCTCATACACCCTACAACAACATTCAGACTGCTTGATATAACACTTCAATACCATGCCAAACTTGATACCCACGTACCATGCCAACCTTTCCTTCCATGCCAACAACACAAATGAATGAGGAAAGGGTCTTATTTATACAACTAAGGAGGTAGTTGCATCCTCCAACTTACTAACTACTCGACACCTCATAATTTTCTTAAATTACATTTGACATGCATTTGACTTATATTTACAATTCATTTCATAGCTCACTTTATGACTATGACTTCTATGTACATTACTAATACTTCACTTAACATTACACATTGTCACATACAATATTACATCACAACTTTATAACATCAAATATATCAAAACTCGTAATATGCACGTACTTGACTTCCAACACACTAAATTTTCCTGCCTACACTGCCAATCACATACCTCTAAGCATTTGACCGCATATTGAACCTGGAAAGTGAAATGAAGACAACAATAGTAGGCGACGAAAGCATCAGTCATGACCAAGATGATGACTCTAACAATGACCAAAACAGTCATAAACACAACAATCCAGGCGATGAGGAAGGACCTAGAGCAAATAATCAATGACGTGAAGGCAAATAAGAAGAAATAAAAGGACATTTGGTATTCGGACAAGTCCCAAGGGGAGATAAATGTAAATTGTCCGAAGAAAGCATATTGTAGCATTTGTGAAATTATAGGACATGCGATTGTAGAATGTTCGTTCAATCTACAAAGTATGAGGCACCAAATGATGATGATGATGATGCAGAAGGAAGAGAAAGAGGAGAAACCAAGCACTTCAAAGAGCGAACATGGAGCGACCAATGGTAGATACCAGAACAACTGCCAAGACAAATGACAACCTCAATCGAGAAACTGATATGGTGGAGGCAACAGTGAAGGAAGGTTGCAAAACAACTCTAATGGAAGTCCAATCATCCAATGTCTAAGATGTTAGGAGTGGAGACACTTCACACAAAATTGCAAGAGCGCGCCAACAAGAGGAAGCAAGAACAATACAACAATGATGAACAGATGGTGCGGACCTGGCAACCACAAGGAGACTAACTATTTGAAGAAGAGCCTTAGATGGACCAACAGATGGACAAGGAGAAACACGTGCTGACAATGACTTTTAGACAAACAAAGAGGATGGAGCATCACCCAAACCCTACCAAGGAGAAGGAGAAATAGCAAGAGGCACATGTGTAGTTGGAGGAAGAAATGCAAAAAACCAGCAACGAGAAGAAAATGAAAGAACTCAATGGTATTGAAGAAGAGGAGACATCATCCAAACATTTGGTGGCACAAGTGTTGGACAAAACCATTGTAATAAAAATATCTAGTTTACTTTGTGCAGTACCAAATATTTAAGTGACAATGGAAGAAGTGATGCAAACAAGAAAGACAGTTGAGACACATCACCAACTAGAAGTGAAGAAGATCACTAAGGATTAGTACATTGACCCAACAATGTGTTGATGATTAATGCTAGGAAGAAACAAGCACCTATCCACATAGAGTTTCTTACTCACAAGCTAACACAAGTGATAATGGATAGGGTTTGAGTGTGAACGTGTTGCTTGAGAAGACATGTAAAGACATAGGCGCACTAACTATATGGCGTGGATCGATTTGGCAGTGAGATGAAGGGTGTATTGACTACTCAGAATGTGAAAATTGTCGAACAAATATTTATCTTAGATTTTGTAGTCATTGCTATGCAAAAACCATCCTATGACACATTGTTGGGACGTGGGTGGTTACACACAACAAAGGTAAATTGCAACTTGGATGACCGCTTGGCGTTCAAAAAGGGCTAGCACAAGATTCTGATCAACTTGAAGAACCAGTCTGTCAACGAGCAATTGGCAACATTTGACGAATCCGACAACTCATTGTCAAATGAAGATGATCGAACAGGTGGACAATGACCGAACGAAGATGTGCTAGAGTTGGAAGAGTGCACGGAGTATGGAGGACAATAGGACAATGGACTACTCCACTAGTAGATGGAAGACTATGAAATTTTCTAGCCAAGTTGTATGTGCATCGATGCAAAAAATGAAAACCAAGTTGATGTACATCATAGTTTGTATGAAGTCAACAAGAGCAGTCAAAGTGCGAAACTGGCCAAGAAATTCAAAGAGGAAGAGAAGTCTTTCCCATCAAATTTTGCATAGTATAATGTCAGCGATGCACAAATTGATAAATAGTCGGCACTTTGATGTGGCAAAAGCGGCAGAAGAACCTAAAACCATAAAGTACGAAGGATCAAAGATGTTGTAGATGAACCTTGGCGAAGGTGAAAAAGAGAAAATGATCCATTGTGGGGAAAGAGTGTGATTTTTAAAAGCGGCAACCTTTAAAATCATGCAATACAAGGTCTTTGCATGGACATGCAGGATCTGCAAGGGATTCCACCAAAGTTGTGCATGCTCGGATTCCATTGATTCTAGGAGCACAACCTGTAAGAAGGTCATATAGGAGGAACCCAATGTAAGCAACCTTAGTGAGCACAAAAATTGAGAAGATGTTGGATGCAAGAATATCAAGGTAACGGTGAGCGAATGGGTGTCACCTATCATCATTAGCCTGAAGAAGGCAAGCAATCATTTCCGCATCTATGTGGATTTTCGGATTTTGAACGCGTTGACAATCAAGAAACCCCTTTTGATCCCATTTACTAATTCAATCTTGGAGGAGGTAGCAAGGCATGAAATCTATTCATTTTTTTATGGATTTTCGAGCTACAATCAAATCAGTACTGATGAGGAGGACTGCCTAACGACCACATTTATGAATATAATTTAATGCCGTTTGGTTTATGCAATGCCCCTACCACATTTTAGACGATCATTTTGTATGTTTAAGCAATTTCTACAGGCAAGTTCAAAATGTTCCTTGATGAGTAGTTGTTGTATAAGAATAAGGAAAAGCATCAAAAGGTATTGGAGGAATGCATGAGACTATGCATGAATGCTCGGTTGTCCTTGAACTCGAAAAAGTACAAGTTATTGGTGCCATATGGAAATTTGTTGGGTCATGTGGTGTGCAAGGAGAGACTGAAAACCGACATCAAAAAATTCGTGTCATATTGGGCTTGGAGTCGTACAATGCAAGCTTGTTGAAGTCATTTTTGGGACATGTCAGGTACTTTGCACAAATGTCGCACCCTTAAGACACATTGACGTGCAAAGGTATTCCTTGTAGGTGGAAGGAGCACCAAAGTCCTTTGAGGAGTTGAAGGCAAATTTGGTTTGCACACCCATTCTGGTGTTTCTAGATTGGGAAAAGGAGTTTCATGTCCATGTGGTTGCATCCAATATTGCAATTGAATGCGGACTTGCACAAGGACATTATGGGTTGGATCAACATTTTTCAAGCGAGTTGTTGTCCAGGGCAAAGAAAAATTACAACAAGACGAAGTGAGAAGCACTAGGGATGGTGTACATGGTTTAGAAGTTCAATCATTATCTACTTGCGAACCCATTCACAAACGAGTTAGCAAGTGGCTCGTTACATTGCAAGAGTTTGTGTTTCGGGCAGTAGTCAAACCAAGAAATAAACACGCCATAGCAAGTCAGCTGTCAAGGATTTGCTCAGGAGAACCTATGGAGAGAGGAGAGTTGGATGAATTTCCAGATGCTCATTTATTTTCAATCATTGCACTGTCATCGTGGTAAAAGTACGTGGAAGAATACTTGTTGACGAACGAGCTATCGAAGAAGTTGTCGACAACTAGAAAAGAAAAAGTTAATAAAGTCAACAATGTTCCAATTAATTGTTGGATTGTTGTACAAATTGGATGGATTCTACAGAGGTGCATGATGGATGAGGAGGTAAGTGTAGCATTGAAGGATGCTCGTAAGAGACTGGATGGAAGGCATAGGGGGCCAAATGCGATTGCGAAGAAGGTACTTCTAGTAGGGTTGTGGTGGCCCACCCTCTATCATGATGCAAAGGATTTTATGACCGCATGTGATACATGCCAACGAGATGAGAAACCGCTACAACGGGACTTTATGCCATTGCATTTATCTAAGCCGTAGCAGTTGTTCAAACGATGGGGTCTCAATTTTGTCAAACCTTTGAAAATCAACAAAAGGTGTAGGTACAATGTGGTTGTGACTAAATACCTGACAAAGTGCGTGGAGGCAAGGGCGTTTCTAGATAACTTTGAAAAAAGCATTATGCGATTTTTGTTTGAGCAAATCATTAAAAGGTTCAGAGTGCCTCTTCAGTTGATGAGCAATCATAAATGACACTTTGTCAATGAGATTACTCAAAAGTTGACGGAGTTCAAAATATTGCACTCATTGTAAAGTCTATATTAACCCCATGGCAAATGGGCAAGCGGAGGCAACGAACAAGGTTTTGGTTTCCATAATGTACAAGACATGTGGAATTGGGATGTTGACTGGGAGGAGAAATTGTTGATAATCCTATGAGCGTAAAGAACGACATATAAATCTATGATGAATCACACACCATTCCAATTTATGTATGGTCAAGAGGCACTTGTGTCGGTCGAATTTCTAGTGCCAAGTTTGATAGTGGCAGTGTAGAACTATCTTGGCAACCAGGAGAGCCTAGAGGAGAGACTAATAGCTAATTGAAGGATGAGGAATGCAGGTACATGTATGATTCCCAGACATGAAAGAAGAAAGGAGACTCCAATCACTTACTGACACAAATTTGTGTTGAATGGAGTTTACAATAAGGGAAAGACCTGTTGTCACATTTTGCACGGGGTGCAATGTCTTCAATGTTGTTTTGTAACAGTGCTGCTCTTCCTTTTCCTCCTTCCGTTTTCCTTCCTTCTCTCCCTTTCCTTTTCTTTCCCATTCTCTTTCTCTCCCCCCTTTTTCCTTGGAGTCCCCCAGTTGATTTTCCAACTTTCCAGCAAGTCTTCCTAAAATTGGCTAAGTGTTGGTGCGAAGTTCGCACTTCGCCCAGTCTGGGTGCAAAGTTCGCACTTCGCCCAGTTTTGGTGCGAAGTTCGCACTTCGCCCAGTGTTGGTGCGAAGTGCGCACTTCGCCCAGTTTTGGTGCGAAGTGCGTACTTCGCCCAGTGTTGGTGCGAAGTTCGCACTTCGCACCGATTTTGGTGCGAAGTCTGACTTCGCCCCACTTTCTGGCGCACCTTGCATCGCAGGCGGCGAGTCAACGCGGAAGAAAGATAAAATGCCGGAGCGAGGTCCATATGGCGGCGGACACCGGTGTTCGCTCGTGCGCGGTCCGACTTCTCAACAGAGCCGGAATGCGCCCTTGACAGGTGTACAGTAGGGGAACAAACCCGGAATTTGACCAAGGCGTGAAGGCCTTCCCAACTGCACTGTTTTCTGCCCACGCATCCCAAGGAGCTCCAATCCCAAGTGAAGATGGATAGACTGCCCTCTAAGGCAGGCATGTGTCATACAGCATAACCCATCATCAGACAAGTGTCCAACTTCGGGATTTGAACCAAGACTGCCGACCAAAAGGGATAAGCATGGACTGCCTGCACCGCCTGCGTTAATAGCCTCATTCAAAGCTGATCTGAGGTTTCACCTGCTCCAGCTACCAGCAAGCCTGCCGACTTGAAGATTTGCCCAGCACTCCGCCACGTAGCTGTCCAGCTTCCAGGAAGACCATGCTGCGGGTACAACCCAGTCCGACAAAAGGTCAGCATTTGCAGCTCTTTCGCCGCTTCTGTCAGCTTATGTTTGACCGGGACTCTGTGCCCATTAATGTAACGGGTGGGACTCGGGCTATAAAAGCCCATCTTAAATTCATTGTAAAGGGTGGAAGGGGAATGTTTGTTAGGGAATTACTGTGCTTACTGTAACCGTGCTTCTGCATATAAATACAATCTGTATGCCTGGTTCTGTTCTACCGCTTTTATTTCTTCCTGTTTATGCTTTACGCGATTCTGTGTCATGGCTTGTTGATTCACTTCGGCATTTGATGGTCAGGCGCCTTTAGCATTCTTTCTGTACTTTTAATTTTCGTATAATAGATGTGGTAGCAGTTCCATCAGTTATGTGTGACGTTGCTGGCCCGTATCTGGTGATTGATGCGATCCCCTACTGTTAGTTCCTTGTAGGGAATGTTTGCTAGGGAGCCATTGAAGCTGTGCGGTTAAACTCTCTGCTTAACACATATACACGCTCTGACATCTCTAGGTTTACTTTCTACCCCTGTCAGTGTACGTATCTGGTGATTGATACGATCCCCTGCTGTTAGTTCCTTGTAGGGAATGTTTGCTAGGGAGCTATTGAAGTTGTGCATACACTGCTTGTGTATCGGAAGTACGCCTAGGCTTTGCAGTTCCTTGTCATGCTCTGTGTTTGTATGCAGTAAGTAGCGGTGATTGGTGTGTTCCGTCGTACTGTTAGTTCCCCCCCACCAACCTTTGGACATATTTGTAATCTCTTTCTGTACATTTGTCTCTTTCAGTTCATTTATTTCTTTCCTGTTCCCTTTAGCTTAAATCGAGAAAACCCCCCAAAAGGAGCCGGCCTTCTCCGGAGATTGGCTCGGAAGGCATCTCTTCCTTCCGGCCTTTCATCTTCGAGTGGGCGAATCTGGGCGCATTAACCCAAAATCCTTTCCTCATGGCAGATTCGTAACCAACAGTTTCTCTGGCACGCCCGGTGGGACACTTGTCCCACGATTTAAAGAAAGAGTACCCGTCCTGTCTCCACTTAGCGCAACAGTTTTTCTGCTACGCTCGGTGGAACACGGGTCCCACATCTGAAGAGAGATTTTCCGATCCGTCTCCACCTGGCGCTGACAGTTCCTGAGCTCTCGGTGAGACAAGGAAGTTTCTCACCCCCGACAGAATCGAAGCACCGGTGTTCGCTTCATTGCTGTCCCAAATCTGAGCACCTGGCGACTCTGCACGAACAAATCCTCTGAGTCTAGAAGACCGGTCCCGTCACCTTCATGCACACGAGAAGGTGGCGAACAAGAAATCCGAGAAGCCCGCCTGAGTTCTACGAACTAGACATCCACGCTCGAGGCGAGATCCCCAGGCTGGCTGATCCAAGAAGAGGCCGAAGCTGAGGTCGGAAGAGCCGAGTACGAAGTAGAAGAGGCCGAGGAAGAGGAAAATCCTGCATCCTCGGAAAGTACCGACACCGAGTACACAACCGACGGCGGAGAAGAAGAAATGGCTGCTCAACAGCCGAATGACGATGATCTCTTCCCGGCGGTGGACTCTACGGGGCCTTTGGCCCTGATCGGTCAGCAAGTTGTGCCCCCTGCTGCTTTAAAGTCTATTCCTACATACGACGGCTACGGTAAGACGGCGTACGAGCACATCCAGGACATCCTTGCCCTGGCCGCACTGCATACCATCACCGATGAAAGTGTGAAGACCCGTCTGCTGGCCCTTTCCCTGAGGGGAAAGCTTCTCTACTGGTGGAGATCGCTGCCAGAAGGATCCATCACAGGGTGGCCCCAGCTTGCCAGGAGGCTCGTAAAAGGATGCAACGAGTCTGCTAATCCTACCTCTCTACTGCATCAGTTCCAAGCAATCCAGAGGCATCCTCAAGAGGAGGTGTCTGATTTTAACATTAGGTTTGCGAGATCCCGGAAACGGGTACCTCGCGAACTTCGGCCTTCAGCCGGCATGGCTGCTCACTACTATCCGAGGTCTTTCAACTCAGACATATGCCTGCTGTTGAAGATCGCCCGAATTGACGAGTTCCCCGCCTTTGTACGAAGGCTGCCCGACAAGCTGAAGGCGACATTATCTCCATTGGCAGGCTTCCGTCCAGAGTGCAGGAGCCGATTCATCCCGACTTTCCCAGATCGCAGTATCCTTCTGCCTACGGTGGTTTGCCGTCCACTTCAGGGCAGCAGCCCCAGTCGCAGTGGAATCCGGCGCCGGTCGTAACTCAATACGGCCCGCCTCAGTTGCATTACCCTCATCCGCCTCCTCCCGCTCCGCATTTTCCAGCGCTTCCTGCTCCCCCGCAATATGCGTCTTATTCTAACCCTCCTCCATTGGCCGCTTTGCCTCTACCGGCACAGTTGCCGCCTCCCGACAGCAGCATCCAGAACACGATTCTACAAGAAGTGTGGGCTTTGGCCTCCGGATATCATGCCATGTCCAATGACATGACCGCTAAGAAAAAGAAGCAGGCCCAAATGGACTTTGCTCCTAGAAGGCCGTATGCGCCACCGGCGCTGACAAAAGATAAAGCCCCAGAAAATCAACAGCAGAGGCATCCGCCTCCAAGGAATGCTGCTATAGAAGACCCACCTGGTCCTCCAGACCAGGTCAACTGGTGCACTACGTGCAATGACCCGCATTCGGAGGAAGACTGCACTTTGCACCAGCACTACATCCAGACCTTGTCCGGCAGCACTATAGAAGATGATGAGCTGTACATGATCTTGGACGGCGAGGCCAATTTTGCCCTGCCAGAAGAGAATCCAGTGACGCCCGCCAAGGAAGAAAAGAAAGCTGCGGACGCGGCTAAACCTTTGCAGGTATACGCGAGAAGAGAAAAACCGCAGCCCGATGGGCTGCCACCGTACAAGCGGCTGTGGCCTTACACAGCCCAGGAGAAGGCGTCCAAAGATAAAGCTCCCGCTAAACCTTCTCCAGCAAAGGCTGCTGCTGTTCCAGCTAAGCCTCCAGCAAAGGCCCCAACTCCCGCTAAGCTTCCTGTACTTCAGCCCCCAGCTGAAACCAAAGAACAAGCCCAGGAGAAGCTGAAGTACCCGTCTCTGACCAAGAGACAGCGAGTTGAGGCCACCCAACAGTACCGAACCAAGTATGAACCGGCTAAACCAGCAGAAGGAGCTAGTACCTCGGGCTACGACATTGTAGACGAGTTGAAGAAGACTCCTGCCAGAATCAGCATGTACGATGCTCTTCTGCTTCCAGGCCAGGTAGATCTGCTGCAAGAATCACTGAAGAGCATGAAGAGCGGCAAGCAGATGCAGCCTGCTGTCCTGGTTCAACCTTTGACAGTCTCCGCCACTGGGAAGAACAGACCGCCACCCTTTTATCTATCTTTGCGGATGCAAGGGCACATAGTTCACAACTGCATGGTGGATTCTGGTGCGTCCTCAACTGTGATGCCGAAGGCCGTCTGCGATGAGATCGGGATGGAATACACACGGAGCAGCCAAGGCGTGCTGCAACTAGACGGCACCCCTGTCAAGACAGTTGGTGTCATAAAGGACATCCCTATCCGGCTGCACAAAGCTCTCGACATTGTGGTCATCCAAGAGGTCGTGATTGTTGACCTGGAGCCTTACTTCGGCATGTGTCTCTCTCGGGAGTTCACTGCGAAGTTGGGCGGGTACCTGTCTCTAGACTATTCACACATGGAAGTGCCCTTCAAAGGAAGGAGACTGAAAATTTTCAATGAGAAGCCTTCCCCTTTTCTAGTAGACAGGATACCCGGAGGAGAGATGGACTGCATGGTCCAGTTGTCAGAGGAAGAACTGGTGACAGTGGAACTGACCGAGCAAGCTCTCGAAGTGCTACAGCTTGAAGACGAGTTCTCGTTGCGGGACTTCAATGCCGTAATCGGGACAGAGCAGGGCTGTTACTCCATTAAACAGCCCGAGGAGCTTGACGTGTCAGTTGCGAAAGAAGTAGGACCTGCACCCGAAGAGCTGTGGAAGCTTTTCTTTGACGGCGCGCGTTGCAAGAATGGCGCCGGTGCAGGGGTACTCCTGGTTTCCCCAACCGGAGTCCAGAAGGACTATGCCTACAGGCTGGCCTGGAGCTGTACTAACAATTCGGCGGAATACGAAGCCCTGTGCTTGGGTTTGCGAAAGGCGGAAAGGCTCGGAATCAAGCATCTCCAAATTTTCGGAGATTCAGAGTTAGTGTGTCATCAAGTTATGAATAAATGCGCGTCCAAGCATCACTATCTTAGAGCGTACTGCAATCGGGTGCGGGACTCGATGGAATCGTTTGACTCATTGAATGTTAAGGCAATATCGCGTGAGAGAAACAAGCACGCCGATATTCGGCGTCTGTTGGAGCCAGTGCGTTCCGGTGAAGACGTCGTCCGAAACCGAAGCCGGTCCGCACCATTTACGGGCCTTACGTGCACGATAGGGATACCTTACGCGGGTATTCAGTTGTGACGAGGAGATCATCACATTCCTGGTTAACGAAGTGTGTGTAATCGAAGGTAGAGACCCTGATGACGAGCAATATGAGGGGTTGATACGATTACTGGAATAATCACGTCCCAAAAGGATTGATTACATTAGAGAGTCTCTTTGATCGGAATGACAGAGCGATATCCCACAGGATCAAAGTAGACCCGAGGCAGTATGCTGACCTGGAACTCGAACCCGGTAAATCTATCAAGGTCGGAACAGACTGCACGTCGGAGGAGCTGGGACAGATTAGATCACTGTGCAAGGAGTTCCCCGACATTGTGGCCTGGTGCTACGAGGATTTGAGAGGGTATGACAGAACTGTCATCCAGCATACCATTGAGCTAGAGGATGGCGCTAAGCCATTCCGACAGAAGCAGAGGGCCGTAAATCCAAAGATTGAGGCCATGATGAAGACCGAGCTCTTGAAGATGCTGGAGGCCAAGATCATCTACCCCATCAAACATTCATCCTGGGTCGCGAATTTGGTGCCCGTGAGGAAAAAGAATGGCGACATACGTCTCTGTGTCGACTTCAGAAACCTAAATCAGGCTTCCCTCCGGGACCACTATCCGCTTCCCCAAATTGATCAGATTCTGCATATCGTTGCTGGAGCCCAGAGATTTTCACTTTTAGATGGATTTTCCGGCTACAACCAAATTTGGGTCAAAGACGAAGACCAACATAAGACGGCGTTTACCACGAAGTGGGGGACGTTCGCCTATCAGCGCATGCCGTTTGGCTTATCTAATGCTGGTGCCACGTTCCAAAGGGCCATGGACCTGGCCTTCCGAGAGCTGCTCAACAAAATTATTGTCATCTACCTCGATGACATGACTGTTTTCTCTCACCGACGAGAAGATCATGTTTCGCAACTGCGGCAGATATTTGAGAGTTGTCGAGAATTCGGCATCTCTATAAACCCGAAGAAGTCCGTCTTCGCGGTGAAGGAAGGAAAGCTGCTTGGGACATGTCATCTCCGAGGAAGGCCTCGCCATTGACCCTGACAGAGCAGAAGCCCTCGTTCGCTTGCCAGCCCCCACTGATAAAAAAGGGCTGCAGTCCTTCTTTGGTCAGATTAACTTCGTGCGGAAGTTCATCCCGGACTTCGCACAGGTGATCAAGCCCATGGCCGAACTGTTGAAGAAAGATACACCTTACGAATGGACTGATGAGAGAGAGCAGGCCTTCGAGGAAATCAAGGCTTGAATTGCGCAAGCTTCGGTGTTGACAAACCCGGACTACTCCAAGGACTTCATCCTGTATGCAGTGGGAGAACCCGAAAGTTACGCTGCAGTCCTGACTCAGAAGGGAGACGACGGTGAGGAGCGCCCCATTGCGTTCCTAAGCCAAGTGATTTTTCCGCACGAAGAGAAGTATAATTTTATAGAGCGGCAGGTCCATGCGGTCATGAAGTCCCTTCGAAAGTTCAGGCACTTTGTCTCCCAGAGCAAGACCACTGTCTTTGTGATTCACCCCGATGTTCGCAGTTTCATCTTGCAAGGGGAACCGGGTCACAAGAGAGCGGGATGGATTGCCAAGATCCAGGAGTTCGACATTGAAGTGCGGCCCACCAAGCTTATCAGAGGCCGAGCCTTGTGTCAGGAATTGGCCCGAAGCACTGTAGCCGGCATCTCCGCCTGCAAGTGGGAGGACACAGCGACACGCATCTACCTAGCCAACTCCTTATCGGAGGGGAGTGATTGGACAGATGAACTGGTGAGATACTTCTGCACCGGAAGATGTCCCGATCACCTGAACGCCTCACAACGAAGGAGATTTCGGCTAGGTGCACTAAGGTACACTCTTCGCCCCGAGGGGCTTTACTTCAAAAACATTGACGAGCATCCTGTTGCGGTGCGTCACAAAATCTGACCAGCCTAGGATCCTCGGAGATTTTCATTCCGGGATGCCTGGGGGTCACCATTCTTCAAGGCCGACGGCCTTAAAAATAATAAGGGCTGGGTACTATTGGCCCACTCTGTTTACAGATGCGCATGCGGTCTGCGCCAAATGTGATCAATGCCAGAGGTATGCTGGCCGAAACAGAAAAGCACCCCTGCCCCTTCAACCGATTCAAGCCGAAGCTTCGTTCCAGCAATGGGGTCTAGACTTCATTGGGGTGATTTCTCCTAACTCCTCCGCCGGCCACAAGTTTATTCTCACAGCTACTGATTATTTCACACGGTGGACGGAGGCAATCCCGACCAAGAAACGGTCATCAGGTTCATTGAGAGCCTGATTACCCGCTTCGGGGTTCCAGAGTCGATTGTGACAGACAACGGTCCGGGATTTGTAGGCGCCGTACTCACGGAGTACACCAGCAGACTTGGCATCTATCACAAGATGTCTTCTAATTACTACCCGCGAGGGAATGGCCTTGCCGAGTCTACTAACAAGAACCTCCTGAAAATTCTCCGGAGGACCATTGAAAAGAATAAGCGGACTTGGCACTTACTCCTGAACCGGGCGCTGTGGGCGGACAGAGTTGCGTTCAAGAAATCTCTCAGAACGTCCCCTTACGCGCTCGTCTATGGCAAGGAAGCTGTTATGCCATCACACATTGAAATCCCCGCCCTGTGGAGGATTGATGAAGACAGGAGCAGCGGAGACCCGGTAGATGACAGATTGTGCCAACTCCTGCAGTTGGAAGAAGACAGAGAAAGTGCATACCAGGCCTTCGCGGATCACATTGCAGCCACTCAAGGCTGGTTTGCCAAAGGCACCACTGCCCGAGTTTTCGAAGTCGGGGACCTGGTGCTGAAGTGGGATTCATACAAGGCAAAACCGGGTAATCACGGAAAATTTGATGCTCTCTGGGAGGGCCCTTATCAGATTGCCCGGGTGAATCAGTTCAATGCCTACATACTTTCGGATATGGAGGGTCAGCTCCTCCCCATCCCCGTCAACGGGTTCCACTTGAAGCTTTATCGCTGTTGAAGGCGCCCGAGTGGCCCTTCCTTGTAAAAATTTTTTTGTGTTTTTTATTTTTTTTCCCCGCATGTATAAATTTCAGCTTTAGCTTTCGTTTTATTTTTCCTTCTTTGAGCTTAATTGCGGCATGGGAGAGAAAGACGGACTTCGCAGCGAAGTCTGTCGTTGCCCCGCAGGAGGGGCGAAGTTCGGCTATGCAGAGAAAGAAAGGAGAAAAAAGAGCAAAAAATTGACTAAGTGTTGGCCGAAGCCCGACTTCGCAGCGAAGTCGGACTTCGGCCCAGCCGAATTGCGAAGTTTGTTCGAGAAAATGCTGAAGCACACTAAGAAGAAGCTCCGCTCAGCCTTTGACCGAAGTACGCACTGCGCACACCCTTCGTGCGAAGTACGCACTGCGCGCAACTTTTGCGCGAAGTGCGAACTTCGCAGTAAAGCCTGACTTCGGCTAGCGCTCGCGCGAAGTGCGCGCTGCGCTCAACTCTCGTGCGAAGTGCGAACTTCGCGCGAAGTTCGCACTTCGCACCAAGCTTCGGCCGAAGTCCGAACAAAGCCAGCATCGCATTGCGCATTTCGACCAACGAGCGAAGGTTGCAAAAAGTGTTAAGTGTTAGTAAAGCCTGAAGGCGGCCAGGACCCAGACCGCGCCCGAAGCCTTGGGCGCAGCAAGCAAGCAGAAGAGTTCAAGCACGCGCTTCGCGCGAAGTTCGAACTTCGCCCGAAATTCGGGCGAAGTCCGACTTCGCCGGCGAGGTCGGGCCGTGCCCAACTCGGGCGAAGCCCGGCTGCGCCTAGTTTTCGGGCCAGTATTGGGACGCGGTTTGAAAAATAATAAAAAAATTCAAAAATCCCAGCTGGGCCCAAGGCGCGCTTGCACTTGTTTTAATGTGGGTTTCCGCGCCAAAGGTTTTGTCTTGAGCAGTGTGCCCAAGTGGTGCCAGCAACGTCAGCCATGGTGCAGTCCCCAACGCTGAATTAATGATTGAGCGTTTTTCAAGGAAAAATGCAACCAAAGAAGCATGGCACGTCTGCCGGGGCGCGTTTTTTTTCAAGTGTTCTCCTGCGCAGCCACCAAGGATTTTAACTCAGCCGACCTACCCCTCCTGCGTTGCATTTATGGCGCTGTTTTTTATTTAGAAAAGGGGGTCAGAAACATGCCAACATTCCAGATTGCAGAGATTATTCCTCGGACAGTGCTAATTATTCCTCTGATAGCGAAATTTGTTGCAGACAGCCTGAACCTATCATTATTGCTGACTCGGAGAGATGGACAAGGGAAAAAGGCCCGTGTCAACGCGATCCAGTGAAGCAATGAACCGGGGGGATTTTCCGCGGCCGGGGGAGTTTTCAAAGGCGATCCCCCGCCAGAGAAGAAGTCAAAGGCCCGGACGAAGAAGGTACAGCGTGGGCAATCCCCACCACCTCCGGTCAATTACCTGGTAGGATATGTGGACGGCTTGTTTTCCATGAGCCTAACTCAGCTGCGAGCGAATGTGGAGAGTCGGGCTGACAAAGTTTCGCCCTCCCATCATTTTGGAGCGGCGTACAAATCAAATCTCTTCAGATTCATGTGCCCTCCTGTCCACCAGTGCCCGGAGCTGATTGACTTAATTGTCAGACACTATAAACCAGCTTCCCGGCAAATCTGCAGTTCCGTTGGCAAACCCTTGTTCGCACTACGCAGGGAGACTGTGCAGCCAGCTTTCGCCCCAGGGCTAGAGTATGACTCCGGCACCATCCTCAGAAAGATCAGTCTGGGCGAACAAGCGGGACGCTTCACGCACACCAAGCGAATGAGGGATTTCCTCAATTCAGAGCTGAACGCCCCGCTTCCAGCCGGACAATGGCCGCACGCAGCATGATAAATCCACAAGGAGAAACCTGGCCGTAGATGACGACTTTTCGGTTCTCTATGACCAGCATCATGACAGCTGGCGGCCGTTCGCATATCAAGGTTACGTTCCCCGAGGCCCCTTTGAGGATCATAAAAGTGGGTCTCCTCCCAAACAGTTGTACACTTCGGCAATCGCGCCGCGGGCCCAGCAAGTACCCAGGCCGATCCAATGCAGCCCGTGGCTCCTAAGGCGGCGCCTGAAAAGGCGAAAGAGTTAGTAAAGGCAGCGCCCGAGGCACTCCCTCAGGCAAGAAAAGCGCCAGCGCCGCCGGAAAGCAGACCGGTCGCGGCAGACATTCTGCCAGTCAAACCCCGGTACAAGTTTACCGTGGGAGCATTAGCACCTGCTGCACCTGCTTCGTCTCCTTCCCCTGATCCGACAGTTGTTCCAGAAGAGAAGAAGCGGAGGAGAGTTGAGAAAATCAGGCGACCTAGCCTGATAGTGCAGCAGCCAGTCGCAGAGCCGCAGCCGCGTCCTGCCGCCGCAGAGGCAGTTCCTTTGGGCAGTCCCAAGCCAACCGCCGAGACAAGAAGCGAAGACATCCCCCCGGCATCGGCTCAGGCGGAGCCCGCAGGTACGTTTGCTGCCCCTGTCTCTCTAGTCTCACCCAGTTCTACTTCCACTCAGTCCCCCGCTCAATCTGGGCGAGCCATGACCACATCCTCTTCCCCGTCTCCGCGTCCTTCTAGCGGTCCCCATTCTTTCGATCAGTTTGCTCAGAACCCTAACGTCTCTCTTTCTCTGAGCACAACTCCAAACCCTTCGCCCGAGGTCAGTGCTGAGGCTGTCCGTTCACCGTCACATCCTCCGCCTCAGCCGCTTCAAACCCTCGCAGTGTTAGCCGCTCCCATTTCCATTTCCCGGTCGCCCCCACAAGCGACCGATTCTTCCAAGGTCTGTCAGGTTCCTCCTGGTTCCATTCCCGCAGGAGAGACGTCTCAGCAGATCCCTAGGCTGGGGGAACCAGATTTTATGGATGACCTCCAGAACTCAGATGACTTGCCCCTGGCAACGAGAGCCGTAGAGTATTCTGTCTCTTTCCGCCAAGACCTAAAGCGGAGGAGACACGAAGAGATAGCCGCCCCGGCGAAACGCGCAAAGTATGATTTCGGAAGGAGAGTGATTACAACGGAGAAAATAATCCAATAGTGAAGAAGCCTCTTCGAGAAATGACTAAGGCGGACTACGTGCTCCAGACAAAGGAGAAAAGCTTTGACGACATCAATAAGCAGTATGAGATTCAGACGATCATGCGCAAAGCTGACAATCTCTTTGTCAAGAGTCTGGAGGAGCAGGAAGAACTCTTCGCGTTGCAGGATAAAGTAAGGCAGCTTGAAGAGGACCTATCTAGGTCCACTGAGCAGCTGGAAGCGGCGCGGCAAGAAACAGATGAACTCAATGCTCAGCTGGCCGCTTCTCAGCAACAGGCCGCAACCGAAAAGAAAGCAGCCTCGGAGCAGATTTCTCAGCTCCAGGAGTCTTTGAAGCAGGCACAGTCGCAGCTTGCAGAGAAAACATCTCAAGCGACGGTCTTTTCAAAGACAAAGGTTAAGGAAATGAGGGCTGGTTTGCTGAGGGAATGCAAGCCCCATACCTTTAAGGCGATGGCAGTCCTGGACTTCGCATCCAGGATTCAAGAAGTTTCTGCCCAGGGAAAGCCTGTGGTAGAGGAGGCCGAGCGCCAGGCGAAGCAATGGCTGGACCTGGCGGTTAATCTTCAGGAGCGCGAGCGCAACGGCGTCCATTTTTCCCCCGTGTCCTCATTCGCTGCAGAATGGGCAGGTGCAAGGGTGACCTTGCACAAATATTTCAGAAAAGTTGAAGAGGTGAGAGTGGCCAGACGAATGCTTGACGCATTCACGCATGAAAGAGATATCTGTCTGGCCCCCTTTCACGCTCTTTCAGAACTTGGGTGTCCAGGTTTTGTTGAGAATGGCGAGCTCCTCACCCTAGATCGGGTAAAGAAGAATTGGCAGTCCTTTGAAGCAGATACAGCTGAAATTGATAGCTGGATCGAGCCAATTCAAGACAATCGAGTCACTCGGATGGTGTCCGAGATATTCCAAGATCCGCTCCTATTTCCAGGAGTTAGAGAAGAGATACCTCACCATCGACCTGCACACGGTCGCTGCTTTTCACGGAGCATTAGAAGATATAGCTGACCGCAAGCCATTCGAAGCAGAAGCCTGGCGCTCAGCCCAAGTGGCATACACTCGCATGTGCGAGGCAGAAGCAGGAAATGAAGAGCTTTCGGAAGGAGATTCTGACGAGGCAACTGACAAAGATGAATCTGAAGAACAGTTGCCGCAAGGAGAACAGTTAGAGCAGCAAAAGGCAGGGGAGGTAAGTTCCTCTGTACCCAAAGGATGAAGGCATGGATTCTTTGCGCCGAGGCGAGCTCGACACCCCGCGAGCCGCCAGAAATGTTGTCACATTTTGCACGGGGTGCAATGTCTTCAATGTTGTTTTGTAACAGTGCTGCTCTTCCTTTTCCTCCTTCCGTTTTCCTTCCTTCTCTCCCTTTCCTTTTCTTTCCCATTCTCTTTCTCTCCCCCCTTTTTCCTTGGAGTCCCCCAGTTGATTTTCCAACTTTCCAGCAAGTCTTCCTAAAATTGGCTAAGTGTTGGTGCGAAGTTCGCACTTCGCCCAGTCTGGGTGCGAAGTTCGCACTTCGCCCAGTTTTGGTGCGAAGTGCGTACTTCGCCCAGTGTTGGTGCGAAGTGCGCACTTCGCCCAGTGTTGGTGCGAAGTGCGTACTTCGCCCAGTTTTGGTGCGAAGTGCGTACTTCGCCCAGTGTTGGTGCGAAGTTCGCACTTCGCACCAGTTTTGGTGCGAAGTCTGACTTCGCCCCACTTTCTGGGCGCACCTTGCATCGGCAGACTGGCAGGTCAACGCAGAAGAAAGATAAAATGCCGGAGCAGGTCCATATGGCGGTCCGACTTCTCAACAGAGCCGGAATGCGCCCTTGACAGGTGTACAGTAGGGGAACAAACCCGGAATTTGACCAAGGCGTGAAGGCCTTCCCAACTGCACCGTTTCTGCCCACGCATCCCAAGGAGCTCCGATCCCAAGTGAAGATGGATAGACTGCCCTCTAAGGCAGGCATGTGTCACACAGCATAACCCATCATCAGACAAGTGTCCAGCTTCGAGATTTGAACCAAGACTGCCGACCAAAAGGGATAAGCATGGACTGCCTGCACCGCCTGCGTTAATAGCCTCATTCAAAGCTGATCTGAGGTTTCACCTGCTCCAGCTACCAGCAAGCTCGCCGACTTGAAGATTTGCCCAGCACTCCGCCACGTAGCTGTCCAGCTTCCAGGAAGACCATGTCTGCAGGTACAGCCCGATCCGACAAAAGGTCAGCATTTGCAGCTCTTTCGCCGCTTCTGTCAGCTTATGTTTGACTGGGACTCTGTGCCCATTAATGTAACGGGTGGGACTCGGGCTATAAAAGCCCATCTTAAATTCATTGTGAAGGGTGGAAGGGGAATGTTTGTTAGGGAATTACTGTGCTTACTGTAACTGTGCTTCTGCATATAAATACAATCTGTATGCTCGGTTCCGTTCTACCGCTTTTATTTCTTCCTGTTTATGCTTTACGCGATTCTGTGTCATGGCTTGTTGATTCACTTCGGCATTTGATGGTCAGGCGCCTTTAGCATTCTTTCTGTACTTTTAATTTTCGTATAATAGATGTGGTAGCAGTTCCATCAGTTATGTGTGACGTTGTTGGCCCGTATTTGGTGATTGATGCGATCCCCTACTGTTAGTTCCTTGTAGGGAATGTTTGCTAGGGAGCCATTGAAGCTGTGCGGTTAAACTCTCTCGCTTAACACATATACCGGCTCGACATCTCTAGATTTACTTTCTACCCCCGTCAGTGTACGTATCTGGTGATTGATACGATCCCCTGCTGTTAGTTCCTTGTAGGGAATGTTTGCTAGGGAGCTATTGAAGTTGTGCATACACTGCTTGTGTATCGGAAGTACGCCTAGGCTTTGCAGTTCCTTGTCATGCTCTGTGTTTGTATGCAGTAAGTAGCGGTGATTGGTGTGTTCCCGTACTGTTAGTTCCCCCCCACCAACCTTTGGACATATTTGTAATCTCTTTCTGTACATTTGTCTCTTTCAGTTCATTTATTTCTTTCCTGTTCCCTTTAGCTTAAATCAGAAAACCCCCCAAAAGGAGCCGGCCTTCTCCGGAGATTGGCTCGGAAGGCATCTCTTCCTTCCGGCCTTTCATGCTGGTGGGCGAATCTGGGCGCATTAACCCAAAATCCTTTCCTCATGGCAGATTCGTAACCAACAAGACCCAATCAAGGAGCTCAAAGTGAAGAAAGTGAGTACACAGACATGAGTCTGTTAGCATAAAGTCTCATACAGTAGAGAATACGTCGAGAGACAAATGTTGCAAAAGAGCATGAGACTCTGTGAAGGTACAATGCACAAATGAGGGAACAGATTGTTCAAGAAAATGATAGCACAATACAAAGCCTTAATGAAAGGGAAGTAAGGAGACAAGAAGAGTTGAATGATCTTGAACAACACAAGTTGACTAGAGAAAAAACAGTTAAGTATTGTGGAGAGATATTTTTGAAACACCTACATCTTAGGAAGGAGATGGTAGGCAGGCAAATAGTACTAGCTTATTCTCCACAAACTCAAGTGGTTCTTCCATGAGCTCATATGCAATCAATATTAATACTAGTAGTAGCATCTCAAGCTCACCATTGATGAGATGATATAGGAGGAACATGACGAGAGCTCAACCATTTTCCCAATCGAAAGAAAGAAGAGATGCACAAAATGACTTCGAGAAAGGAATACGAGCTAGAAGACAATTGGACAATATGCCAAAAATGATTGTTGCAAAAGGAGAGCCTAGTAGTTCACAAGGATTACTAGGTACTTCAATAGTTATGTAGGAAATAGGTAACTTAGGCAACTTGGGGAGACCATCAGGTCTTCTTGGTCATCTAAGGTTACATGGCCAAGGGAGAAGTTTGGTTGGTCTACCTCATGGTAGTTCAAGGGGAAGGATTTTCCCTCCGACTACCTCTAGGCCATGTGGTCAGTTGGATGAGTTGCAAGGACCATTTATTTTCTATGTACAAAACAACCAATTACCGCATAATCATCAGGTTGGCCCATCAAGACCGCCTTGTGTTTCATGTCAAAACCGATGATGTCAAAACAGACTATTGAGGAACCAAAGAGGAGGACGAACGGACCTTGGACAGCTAGAGGAAATAGGCAATCCCACGTTATGGAGGCCCATCCAGTGGAAGGAAGTGCGCTTGAAATTGGGCAATCATCGCAAGGGGGAAGGCGACAATAACAAGGAAGAAATAATCAGGAACAAATCAAAGAATAGAACAACAAAGGCGATAGAGCAGAGAAGAAATAAGAAGAGCTATGGCTTGTCGTCTACGCACAACAAAGTAGGAAGGAACCTATACAGTAGATGGCCATACAAACAGAAGTAAGGTTGTACAGATGAAGGTCGTGCAAGTGACATAGGCCATTCAAATAATTGTTAGCGTACTTTAGCTTCTTGTTAGTTGTTAATTATTATTTAGCAACTAGTTGCAGCGGCTGGTATATTGTTATACCTGCATCCTGTTGAGATGCGCCCTCTTCGGGCTAATCCTGGAATGCAGTTTGTAATCTCTGCATTATTTAAACTGCAATGCTGAATAATAAATCTAGTTCGTTGTTTAACATGGCATCAGAGCCAGTCGAAAAATTTGGGCGAGGTGATTGCAGACGAGTTTGTTTGCGGGCGTGATTTTTTCTCCCTGCCGCGCAGCCGAGCGAATCAAAAAAATAAAATAAATTTTTTTTGGTCGCCGCGCATCCACGCGCGAGTAAGGAGCGTTCCAGGCGTCCAGCCCTGAAGGCGCTGCGCAAGGCAGCGACGCACAGCGGGCGCAGACGCCGACGCACAGCGTTCCCGCCCTTGCGCAGACCGACGTACAATGCGTCGCCCGCCCTTGCCCGCTGACGCCGACGTCGACGCACGGACAGCGCAGGAGGAAGAAGACGGAACGCGAAAAATCGCGTGACCACCCCCCCCGTTGGAGGACGGGGCCGAGGCAGCGTCACCCTCCCCGTCCACGCGGACGAGCTCGGCGCGCTGCGTCGCGGAGTGCCGGCCGGACGTCTGTCCGCTGCAGACCCCCCTCCCCCCGCGTTGGAGTTGGCGGACGCAGCCGCGTCCCCACCCCCCCCCCATTGAGCGGAGGTCTGGTTCGACGCAACCCCCCCGCGCGAATTTTTTCGGAAAAAAAAAAAGCAGTGCAGCTGCGGAGCGCAGGCGCGAAGCAGCAACGCGCGACCGAGCAACCGGAGGCCGCAACAGAGGAGGAGGAGCATCCAAAAGGAGGAGCTCCACTGATCCTTTCGGATCAGCCCGCTGGCTCACGTGGTCGTGAGCCATGCGGTAAGGCTCTGGGAGCCTGCAGGTCGGGGGTTCAAATCCCGCCGACTCCCCCCTAAGGTATAAAAAAAATTTTCAAAGTTTTTTTTAATTATAATTTTTTAATTAAAATTTTTAATTTTAATTTATTTTTTATATAGTTTTTAAACTTTATAAATTAAAATTTAATTTTAATTTATTTTTTCATAAGTTTTAAAACTATATAAATTAAAATTATTTATTTTAATTTTAAATATATAATAATTATTAAAATGCTTTGTTAAAAAGATTTTTTAAGGGGGGATATTTTTTTTCAAAAAATCAAAGGGGGAATGTGAGTAATTTTCTGAAAAATAGCAATTTGGCGAATTGTAAAAGGTGCATTTTCGGCTGTGTCCGACACCTTGTGGGTTATTCTTGTGGGCATTTTTTTTTGTTGTATGTTGCATATTTCATTTTTGCACTATAACATTAAAAATTAAAATCAAAACACTCCCTAAGTCCCCGGAATAATTAAAACCCATCCGTGCAATTTATTGCACTGCAGCGTTCGGTATTTGTGATACCTCTGGCCAGCACTTACAGGTAAAGCTGTCGTGATTGGGCTACTGTATCCGCCGCCTAATATAGCTGCTACAACGACGTCTGAGCTTGTTCTCTATAAATCGTCTGGGAGAGATAAGTTAGCCATTTTTGCATTTTTTTACTCCATCCACTACCCTTTATCGCACTTGTGTTTAGGCGTAAATCCTGACGAAGTATTCTTCATAGTGTTTAGGGGAAGTTACGCCCCACGCATGAGAAGAATCTTCTATGGTAGGTGCCATCAACAAGGCGATTCCCTTTCAGTACCGCTTATGTTCCACGTATCGTATGATCTCTAAAACTCACCTATAGTCTCCCTCACGTAAGGGCGGGTGATTTTTGTTGATCTTTCTAAATACCTATAGTTTCCCTCACGTAAGGGCGGGTATTTTGTACGGTATAACGGCCTAGCAAAAGGTATATCGAAAGGGGGACCAATTGGTGATATAAGGAACCTTCACTATGGCCGCTGTTGCAAAGTTGATGACTGATCCTCATCAGTTATTGAAAGGTCCAAATTATACACCATGGAAACATAAGATGAAGGCAATTCTCCAAATGGAAGATTTGTGGGATATTGTTACTGGAGCAACAACTAGGCCTTCACCAACAGCAGGATCCACAGGTCCTTCCGCAGATCAGATAGCTTTTGACAAGAAAGACAGTCGAGCAAAGGTGCTCATTTTGTTTGCTGTTTTAGATGAAGTGCAACCTCATATAGCTGACAAAGCAAGTGGTAAAGAGGCATGGGATGCCCTTAGAACCATCTATGAGGGAAAGAATGATTCAACCATTCTTCATCTTCAACAACAACTTCATAACCTGAGTTTGAGACAGGGTGAAACAGTTGAACTCTTTCTGTGCAGAGTGTTTGAATTGAAAGAGAAATTGAATTCTTTGGGAGATACTGTGGACGAAAAGCTTCTCATTTCACTTGTGATGAGAGCTTTACCTTCTTCATTTGATATGTTGATAACCTCCATCCAGGTGTCTCAACGACAAATTACCTACATCGAGTTGGTCAATCTGCTTCAACAACAGGAGGCACGCCAACTTCACAAGGATGATTCTTCCAATACAGCCCTATACACCAACAGGCGGTGGTTCTAGGAAGAAAGGTAATGGGCAAAAAGGAGGCAACTTTCAGAAAGGAGGAAATTCTCAACAAGATACGAAAGGAAAAGGCAAACAACCTCAACAAAAGAAGAGGTGGTGCAAGATCTGTGAGAAAGACAACCATGACACCAACAGGTGTTGGCATAAGAACAAGTAGAAAGGCCAAAACAAACCACAAAATAAAAACAAGCAACCCCAAGTGAATGTTGCTGTTGAAGAATCTGACTCAGATTCTGAATGGGCACACAAGGTGCTCATGACTACCACAGATTCCACACAGAGGGATCCTGTTTGGTATGTCGATTCTGGAGCTAGCAAACATATGACTAGCGACAGATCGTGGTTTGAATCATTTGTGGCCAAAGAGGGCAAACCTGTCACCATTGCTGATGATAAAACCTACAGGGTTCAGGGAGAGGGTACAGTTTCAGTCACTCTTCCTGATGGCAAGTGTCAGATTGACAAAGTCCTCTATGTTCCGGGATTAGCCAACAATTTTTTGTCAATGACACAAATCCTGGATAGAAATATGGTTGTCAACTTTCATGTTGAGAATGGAAAGAAGTGTTGTACTATTACCAGGAAGGGTAAGCAGATTGTAACAGCTTCATATAAGCACGACTTATTTGCCCTAGATGCTATCTCTACTCCACATGTTGCCATGTCTGTCTCTACCAAGGAGGCAACTTCCCTATGGCACAAGAGATATGGGCATCTTAGTTCCGGCTACTTACTTGAGCTCGGTAAGTATGAGATGGTAAAGGGTCTTCCTTCCCTTTCGCCACATTGCCGGTGTGCTCGACCGCTAGCAGGAAAGCAAGCATAGAGTACCATTTGAGAAGAGCTCAACAAGAGCACGAAAACCTTCGGAGTTAATTCACACCGATCTGTGCGGTCCTTTCACACCCAACAGTTGTGGAGGGAAGAGGTACTTTCAGTTATTCGTAGATGACTACTCACGAAATATGTGGGTTTTCTTTCTCCAACTGAAATCTGAAGCTTTCGCATTCTTCCAGCAGTTCAAGAAATCCGTTGAGAAGGAGTCAGGAGCTTCTATTAAAACCCTCCGCTCAGATCGAGGGGGAGAGTTTACCTCTAATGAATTTTCTGCATTCTTAGATAAGCATGGAATCAAGAGACAGCTTAACAATTGCCTATACTCCTCAACAGAAATGGAGTTGCCGAGAGAAGGAACCGTTCTATCATGGAAATGGTTCATTGTATGCTCACAGGAGCTACTCTTGGGCAACAATATTGGGCAGAAGCTGTCACCACTGCAATATATCTGTTGAATAGGGCACCCACAAAGGCCCTAAAAGGAATGACTCCACAGGAAGCTTGGAGTGGTCGAAAACCCTCCATATCTCATCTACGTATTTTTGGATGTCACGCTTTCATGCACATACCGAAAGAGAAAAGGAAGAAGCTAGATGAGAAAACACTGAGATGTATTTTTCTTGGTTATGATGAGCACTCTAAAGGATATCGGTTGATAGATCCTTTGACCAAGAAAATTCATGTCAGCAGAGATGTTGTCTTTGATGAAGCTTTCACATCACAGAGCACATCTAAAGTACACCTAGATATTGTGGAATCTAAGGAAGAGAAGATTCCTTCGTCAACACAGACAGGAGGTCCTTCTACATCTTCTTCAACGCCACCGAAGAAGAATCCAAAATGGTGTACAAATACAATCAGAGACGCAAATTTATCCACTCCTCCCAATTTGAACTTGGATAGACCTCGTACACGCAGTATGGCTCAAAAGGAAAAAGAAGCCAAAGAAACTGGTGAGGTTGATGATCTTTGTCAATCTTTTGAGGAACTTTCTGTAACTCCAAGTACAGAAGTAGAGGATATGGATATTGATGATGACAGGGCGTTCATGTCTACCATAGATGATCTTGAACCTGCATCAGTGCAAGATGCTCTCAGTGAGCCTCAGTGGAAGGCCGCTATGGATACAGAGTATGAGTCTTTGATGAAAAATAAAACTTGGAAGCTTGTTGATTTGCCGCATGGAAAGAAACCCATTGGCTGCAAATGGGTATATAAAGTCAAGTACAAGGCAGATGGAACAATTGATAAGCATAAGGCCCGTCTTGTTGCAAAGGGCTATGCTCAAAAGGAAGGCATTGACTACGAGGAAACTTTTGCACCTACTGCTTGGATGACCACAATTCGGGTTATGTGTGCTATGGCAGCACAATATGGGTGGAAAGTTCACCAGATGGATGTCAAAAGTGCCTTTCTAAATGGTGATCTCCAAGAAGAAGTCTACATGACTCAGCCTGAAGGATTTGAAGTGGAAGGCCAAGAGCGAGAAGGTTTGCAAATTGGTCAAATCCTTATATGGTCTGAAACAAGCTCCTCGAGCTTGGTATATAAAAATGGACAATCACCTTATGCAGCATGGATTTAAGAGATGTCCGTCGGATGCAAACCTCTATTTCAAGAAACAGGGTTCTTAGATAGTGTTGCTTGTACTCTATGTGGATGATCTGCTCATTACAGGGAGTTTCGAAACTATGATCTCTACTGTCAAAAGAAACTTGTGTAAATCTTTTGAGATGACAGATCTCGGACTTCTCCATTACTGTCTTGGTCTGGAATTCAGCCAGAAGGAGCACTCCATCAAAGTGTCTCAGAAAAAATATGCCAAGACATTGCTAGAAAAATATCGCATGACTGATTGCAAGCCAATGGCAACTCCGATGGAGAACGGACTTCAGTTATCGCGATATGATGATTCACCTCAGGTAGATGGTACTCTCTATCGACAGTTGATTGGGAGTCTCATATATCTGACCAATATTAGGCCAGATCTCATATTTGCTGTCAACTATCTCTCGAGGTTCATGCAGGAGCCTAAGACCACTCATTGGAAAGCAACAAAACGTGTTCTTCACTATGTCCGTGGTACTATGGAATATGGCCTAGAATACAAGAGGAACAACAAATTCTTCTTGCAAGGATACACGGACTCCGACTATGCCGGATCATTTGATGATCGCAAGTCAACTTCCGGATACATTTTTCATCTGGGATCCGGTCCTGTCTCTTGGCACAGCAAGAAGCAACAGGTGGTTGCTATTTCATCAACAGAGGCAGAGTATCGCGCCGCACGTGAAGCTGTGTGCGAAGTGATATGGTTACGTCGCATTCTGACAAGTATGGGCCATCCATAAAAATCTCCAATACACTTGTTTTGCGACAATCAGGGTGTTCTGAACCTCGTCAAGAATCCAGTCCATCATGAAAGAACAAAGCACATTGACACACAATGTCATTTCATTCGAGATGAAGTTCCAAAGCACCGAATTCAGCTTCAGCACATTCCCACCGATGCTCAAGTTGCAGACATTTTCACTAAGGCACTTGGACGTGTCAAATTTGAATTGTTTCGCAACTCACTTTGTATTGCAAAATAATGTAAGGGGATGTTAGTATAGCTATTAGTTATTACATTACCCAAATAATGTAATAAAGGGGGATGTTAGCGTACTTTAGCTTCTTGTTAGTTGTTAATTATTATTTAGCAACTAGTTGCAGCGGCTGGTATATTGTTATACCTGCATCCTGTTGAGATGCGCCCTCTTCGGGCTAATCCAGGAATGCAGTTTGTAATCTCTGCATTATTTAAACTGCACTGCTGAATAATAAATCTAGTTCGCTGTTTAACAATAATATTAATGGAATGACAGAGCATCATCCAACTGCGAAACAAAAATATTGTCGTGCAGATGGAGGGAATGGAATGGCAAATTGACTAGAAGACCCTTTTTGGCAAGAGGGAATGGATCCGACAACAGAATGGGTGATTAAAGTGGCAATTGGAGTGACTGTATGAATTCTACGATGCCCCCATACCTAATGTTAGATGGCAAAAAATCCTTGCAAATAAATTTTAAAAAATACGCACACACACACACATATATATATATATATATAATAAAAAAGACAAAAAGAAGGCCCCCAAGGGCTAGGTGGATTGGTAGATATTTATCTAGCCAGGCACTTACCAAGAAGAGACCTAGGTTTAAACCTTGGGGGCATGCCTGTTTGTTTTTAAAGGTCATAGTTTGATCTAAATCCTCTGAGTGTGTACCAGACCAACAACGATGGTACGAATCCTGAGCGACCGGTGGTCCCTCTCACGTCGGGTCAACAATAATGAGGTGGTATAGGCTTGTTGGGAGTAGCCCCTGTGGTTTGAACCCTGCACTGGTCAGTTACTAAAAATAGTGTAGTTGTAACCAACTCCCCTATGTATCCAAAGAAAAAAAGACAAAAACAAGGAAGTGCATGCAAAAAGTGTGAGGTGGGTTCACCAAGTAGTTAATGCATGCAGGTGCAACAATTTTCCCTCCAAAAAAATTATAAATAGGTGCCTTGGGGCATGGCTGGTCATTCTGGTAATGGAGCGATAGAGCATTGTTCAACTATGAAATAAGAAAATTATCATGAAAATGGAGGGAATGGGATGACAAATCGACCAGAATACCCTCGTCGGCAAGAGGAAATGGATCCGATGGTGGAATGGATGATTGAAGTGGCAATTGGAGTGACCATACGAATTGTACAGCAACCCCATACCTAATGTTAAACAACAAAAAACCCTTGTAAATAAATTTAAAATATATATGATAGAAAAAGACAAAAATAAGCCCATGCAAAAAGAACGATGTGGCGAACTAACATTCACTGGGCAGTTAATGCATGCAAGTGCAACGGTTTTCCCTTCGAAAATTTATCACATTGGGGCATGGCTAGTCATTCATTCTAGCAGGACAGTAGACCAGTGTGAGCATATGGAAGAAAGCTAACAAGAGAACACAAGGTGGATGACAGAAGTATTGATGAAGGTGAAACACAAAGGAGTACAAAAACGTTGGACGACGGAAGTATAGATGAAGGTGAAACACAAAGGAGTGCAAAAGTGTTGGAGGAGAAGGCTGCAGAAAACCCGAATAAAAAACAGTGTAAGAAGAGATTGCAAGGAGGAGTTGTAGTTGTACGAGAACAAAGACGAGTAAAATTGTTGTAGGTAATCACGCTTGCTGCAGAGGAGTCGTGCAAATCCAAGAACGGAGTCAGATGACAAGGTGACGCAAGAACGGTGCAAAAAGCGAGTAACGAAGGCGTCGCACAAAGCCATGTCAAAGAGCTGCCATACAAAGCAGTACACTTGTGTCAAGCAAAGCTACGAAGACTATTGTTCAAGTGTTGTAGGAATAGTGGTGTCGTACCAGTGCAAGTGTCATACAACTGTAGTGTTGTTCAATTGTAGGTTGTTTAGTTGTAGGCTATACAGACAAGGAGTTGAACGACAGAGTTGTGTATGCAGGATAGACCAATACAACTGTAGTCGAAGGTCAGAGTTGCAGAGAATCGAAAGTATGCAGAAGATACAAAGCATCATCGATCGAATACACCGAGCAGATCAACAAAAGAGACCTCCCCTGAAACCGAGGCCATAATCCGGATCTCATTCGCACATTAAAGAAGTGGGAGTCGCTACACACCAAGGACTTGCATAAAGGGTTCATGCAAGAGAGGTGAAACGAGAGAGAGTATGATGATAATCCAAAGACAAGTACTCCACAAGGACAAGAGACAAAAATAGTGCCTCAGGAGGAGAAAAAAAAAAAAGGAAGGATGCCTTTACCACCACATGAGATGATGTGGCAACAACTAGCAGGAGAACTCTATTGGAACTAGTGGAATGAGATGCATCATGAAAATACAATAAATACTGCATTCAAGAATGCAGGCGTCCACCATATTGCTCACAAGAGTCGAGTGATGATTGGTGACCATGACATGCACGTAGTCTTCTCACCAGGGAACTTCAAGAAGTCATTTGGGCTTACCAACTTCAAGGATTCCAGTGACAAACAACATAGTGGATTCGTACCAATGGCATGAAATCATGTGTTGGATCACTAATGTCAGCCCAAAGAAAGAGGCTAAGATATTGAAACACGGGAGCCACGGGTTAAAGAGCAGCCAACCGAAGAACTTAAAGTTGCAATGTGCAATGAATGCGATGATGTCGAAACTGTCAAGGGAACAAAGATCGTCAGAAATGCCTACTTGGACAATCCCATATATGGAAGGGATAATGGATTGAGTGGCCTACGATTGGGTAACCAACTTAGCATATCGCATTAGAAATTTTCTAATGTGGTATTCTAAGAACTTCTCGATGGCTTTCCATGCCATTGCCCTAATGATGAATGTTGTGCGGAAGAGAAGATGCACTTTCCTAGATTGAATCTGCCAAGAGTAATCTCGGAGCATCAGCCTACAATCTGGCGATGGGCCCATGTGATGCCATTGACTAAGCCGACTACTCCATTCAAGAAGAATAAAAGTACACCAAAGACGCGTTGGGGACCTCCAATAGCTAAGGAGAGTACAAATTCATAGGAAACTAATTGTCAGCCACAGTAGGAGTCAACAAAAACGGGAAAGAGGAGAAAGAGCTTGGAGCAACATTTGGAAGAGCAACCTCAACCACAACAGAAATCACAGCCAGAAAAAGGAAGAACAAAGCCACCAACAGCGGTACAAAGGATTACTTTTGAACCACAAGTAAGCTAGGATGTGCTAAAACAGGTGGACAGCAACAAAAGTCTTAGAAGCAAGTTGCAGAGAAACAATGACAGCCAAGTGGTCATGTTGTGCAGGCAGAGCAGCAGTTGCAGGAAAGCATGCAATAGAGGAATGACAGTTCCACAACAAATGCAGGTACCAGTGGCAGCAGATGCAGTGGCTGCAAAACAAAATGCAGTGGAAGAAGATGTGGAGAACATAAGAGTCGAGATTGTTCATACACCAAACAGTTGGGAGAATAGCCAATTGTATTTTGCACCAGTAGATCTGTGTGGATCTCCCCCAGTGGATGAGGAAGTGCGTATAGACCTCTCATTTGCAGTACCAAAAGCAGCACCACAACCAGTAGTAGAAAAAGGAAAAAAGAGGGCAAAGAAGGACCCAGTGCCAACAGAAGTAGAAACGGAGGAAGACAGTGAGCTCGCAGTAGTATATAAACTAGTAAAGAGAGAAGGAAGCAGGCAAAGGACGGAGCAATTGGCTGATACTACAGAGCAACCTACAATGGCGGGCAAGGCAGCTAAGAAACCTATCAATTTGTTTAGACAAGGAGAGGATGTGGAAGAGACAACCACAAAAGATGACACAGATACAAAGCTCACTGATCATGTGATTGTAGAAGTGCCAAATTCCAGGCAACCACCAGAGCTAGGAGACCATGTTGATGCGCAGGTGGATAGTTGCTAATAGAAAGTATCCAGAGTCATAGACAAATTAAGATTAGAGTTTCAGGTAGGATGCGTTGGACAATGATGGCAGCTGATGAAAGAGAATGAGCTATGCAAACTGGTCCATTGGATCCAAGATGAAGAATGGATGACAAGGCTTGTCAACATACATCAAAAGCAGCCATGGGAAATGGAGACTAGCAGTATTAAAAACATGATTGGTGTGCAAGAACTGCCAGAGGGAACTCAAATTTTGTATAGGCGACCAACTCATGTACATATCAATGAAGGAAGCCTTAGACCTTGCTCACAAATGAAATAGGTGTTAATTTTGTTGAAATTGCACCTAAGTTGATAATGACGTATGCCAAGATCAATTTTTTGGCATACATAAATCAGTGGTTAGCCAATGGCATTGAGAAGATTCAGGGGTAGAAAAGGCTAACCAATCACAGCAAATAGAGGAAAAACTTCGGCAGGTAAATGAGGAAGTCGAAGCAAAACCAACCAGATTAAGATAGGATGTTGAGGAGAAGACCAAGGCGTATAAGGAACAGCATCAGCTGATTGGACAGTTGAAAACGGATTGAATAGCAAAAGAGCAGTTCTTGGGGGTAAAGAACAGTGAGGTCAAACACTATGATCAACTTGTAGCAGAAAAGGGCGAGCAGTTAGTAGAAGCAACCAAGAAGGAAGCTGAATTAAAAGCTAGGATAGCTGATCTAGAGCAGAAAGCTGAACAGTATGGGATGAAGTGGGCTCAGTATCAAGCTTATGCTAAGCGCCTAAAAGAGAAAATGAGGCCTACAAATTGCAGATCCAAGAGCTTGGAGGGATTCCTGTTCCAACTCCTCAGCATAACCCAAGTCCCCAAGAGCAAAGGCAAAGGTCGCCAAGGATGCCGACCAAATAAAGGGAAGGGTAGTTGTAGCCATTGGTTCTGGACAACCTGAGTCTTAGTGTACATAGAATAATAAGTTTAATGCACATGAAACGAAAGTCAATGTAATAATAATGTGCATGAAATGCAATTTTGATTAGAATGTCCAAGAAAAGTGACGATATTATGATTAATATTTTCTAATAGTCTAAAGTACATAAAAGTCTTATGTTATGTGCGGAAGGGAAAGGCAGTTATGTGTGAGGTGGCCAGCAAACCGTTGCTGGCAACGGTTCAGGCTCAGCCTTAAATAGACCCCACTTCATATGCGCAAACACCTTTGGTAGATCAGTAGAGAGACGGAGTATACGTGCTTTCCGTATTCTGTAAACCAGTAAGATGTATGGTGAAACCCTGTAATGCCATACATATGATTAAAAAAAATGACGATAATTCCTTTCTCTATGTTTTGTGTATGATCTGTGAATGTGCTGCTAGATTGATAGTGAATATGTTTAGTTTTGTTTGCAGGTAGAAGTGCTACAGTCGGACAGATACAAGGAGTGTGCAGTTAGAACAGACACGAAGGTTGCAGTCCGAAATGTGAGACGGAGCTTGTCGTGCGAGAGGAAGATGTGTAATGCCGTTCCAATGAAGACCATTCTAGTAAGGTTGCTGACTGATTTTTGTCGTTCTAGTGAGCCTCATTCTAATGCTTGTCGTCCTAGCACAAGGGTGTTCAAGTGCAGAACTAACTGTTGTTCAGATGATCATACTGATGCTGTACAAGCTAAGTGTCGTTCCAGTCTGAAAAATGTTCTTGCTTGGTCTGGCAATGACTGCATTCCCTGTTGGCTTCCAGGATCTGTTATCCAATTGTTTCTACAACTGTTGAATTACTTACCACTGTGCTACACCCATAAGCCTTCCTTTAAAGAGGTGCAACCTGAAATGGATTAGGGATCTCAGACACAATAAGAACATTACTTGAAGAGAACAGACAGTGCATATTTCCACTAGAAAAAATACCCAGCGCAAATGTTTCCTATAATTCATAGAAATGTCGCATTTCCGGCAGACCACTCAGGTCACGGGTACATGGAAAACTTGATAGTAGCTGCTCAGTGTGTGAACCACATGTTTTGATAACAAAATTGACATCTACAATGCAAAATATGAGATCAAAAGAAATCTAAATTTGTCCATAAAAGTTAAGTCTCCAAAAGTAACTAGAATGCAAGAAACAAAAGACAAACATGGAGAGACAGCCAAAAGTTAATAAATGCATCCAATCTAATGGATTAGGGGTTCTGTTGGTCAATCTCAGGTAGACTGAGTATGGAAAAGCAACACTGACAGAGCAAAAATAGAAGGTTGCAGAGCTTGCCAAAGTGATGTAGAAGCATCCGTATTCCTAAAGAGTTTCTTCTTTTAATGCATATCTGTCGCCATGGAGATTAATAAGACTTAAACATAGCTTTATATTACTTGAAATTTTATATCCTATTAGGATTCACCAGAGTAAATCTAGTGTTTCTCGTGCCAATACCATTTTTTTCATTTTTCTTATGCGTTTACGTTCTTCTACAATTTCTTATTCTTGCATGGTGAAGGAATGTTATGAACAGACATTTTAATACTCCACTAAAGATATGATGTCTAAGCAGCCCAGGACATTGCTTCAGCATGCCTAAATACAGCCAGAATTATTTTGGTGTTTTACATTGTAGATTTCCATTAGCAGTTGAAGTTGCATGCATTTCCAAATTGAGAGCATTTGCGTCAGCGTAGAATTCAATTGCAAATAAACAGCTATCAAAAGGATTTTCGGTGATTAATCATATCAGCCATAGGTTGTGTGATTAGAGATCGGATTTTGTTATGATTCAAAATGCATCAGGCATCTGTAATGGAGCTTTATTTGGAGAACAATAAACAGTATATATTTTCCTCCAAAGAAAATATCATTTCGAACAAACCAATCCACACAATTTCTAATAGGAATGGATCAACAGTTGCCCTGTGCATTGAAAATATCTCCGTAATGGAAAAGTTCGTCAATCTCATGTTCTTACAAAAGGTTAAAAGGAATCCAAACATGCCAAGGAAGCTGAGTTATTTCCAAAAGTTACTGGAATGCAACAAGTGAAGTGACAAATAATGAAAAGATGTTCAAAATAATACATCCAAACCAAAGGACTGGAGATTTTCCTGGTTATTTTTCAGGCAGACCGAGTACAAAAGAAAAAAACAAACAAAACATAGAAAGAAGGTTGCAGTATCTCCAAAGTAAGACATTGTAAAAGACTCCATACTCCAAAGAGAGCTTCTTCTCTGTTTGTATCTCTAGCCATAAAGAATGACAAGAATAAAGCTTGGCTTTCTCTTGCTGGAGTGTTTATACTCCACAGGGTTACTTCCTGGGTAGATCCGGTGTTTTCCATGTTCATATCGTTGTTTGTGTATTTTAACATCCCATAAGGGGGCGGAGGTCCAAGGTTCAAATCTTGGGCCTCGCTGGACTGAACGCTTGTCCCTTTCCTGGTGCTTTCAGTGGCATAAAAGGTTTAAAATGATTGTGGCATGGTGGTTATAGGGGCAGACTGCGCGAAGATCTGTGTGGCGGCTTCTGGGGCGGACAGCACAGAATATTGTGGCGGCCATAAAAAACTGGACAGCCTACCCGGATTCGTGGCGGCTACCGATTCCACCATGTAAATTCAAAAAAAAAAAAAAAAACATCATTTTAACATGGTGAGCATCCTCTTAAGATTCAGGTAATATGAATGAACATTCAAACATCATAATCCAATAAGTAGATGATGCTTACAGTTGCATAAAATATTGCTTCAACATACCTGCTGCCTATAGCCCTATGCATTTGTTCTTGTACATAGAAAATTTCAGCATCAGCAGCCGTAGTTACATACATTTATGATGTGTGTATATTTGTATCAGCACATGAGTATAAATACAACTGAATTTCAGCAGCTTGATCTTGCATTTTGGGTCATAAACACATTGGAATCGGCAAATATCTATTAAAAGAATCTGCATTGAAGAATGGTATCAAACAAAGTTTGTGAGATTACGGATCAGTTCTTAATCAAAGAAGCATATGTTTTGGAAATGGTCAGACCTCCCAATTCAGGGTTTCCATGGAAACAGATCTGATCGATGGATTCCTAAGGTTGATGCCTCTTTCACATTAGCTGCGAATTACAGAATTCTGATGTATAATGCTCAATAGAAGCGAGGAATTTTCAACTCTTTTAGATATCCCATGTGGCTAAAATAAGATGAAAATATAAACCACTTGCTGCTCTATTATTCCATTGCTAGTTCTAATATGCAAGTGGTTCCTTTTCAAATTCGCTTTTGTGTGAGTGACGCCAAGGATATGTTGTCTTGGACCAAAGCAGAGGACATCAATTTCAGATATAGGCATATTAATTGTCAAGATTTCCACAAATCTTCGGCCAACTTGGTTTAACCTTTTCTGAGATGGGCCATCAAATAATGGTTAGTCTGTAGCCTTTTGGGAAGATGGTCGGCTTTTTCCTTCTGCCTTTGAAGCTATGAATGACTTCCATGGACTCAAGTTCTTCTTGATACCCCTGATGTGTTTGAAGGTTGCATATTTTATGCAGTTGCAAAACAAAGGTAGCCCTAGAAACCCTTCTTATTTTTTTTATAATAAATAAGTTTGTTGGAGTACAACAAATTGAATGGGAATATTGGAGGTGATCCTCGACAAATGTTAGTTCTCCTGAAGAAGGCCTTAATCTTTACTTCCACAATCGATAGGACACTTAGTCCTAATACTGCTAAAGTCATTACTGAGACTCCTGCAGAACTTAACCCTTCCCTATTTCCCCCATTGGAAGAATAAAACTAAAAGAGATATGGCAAGGAGGAACATAATTATAATTGTGATTCCTTGGATGAGGAAGAAGAATAGTGCCTATCACATTGTTTGTTGTTTTTGTTGAGTTGGATAGCTGCTTTTCTTTATCCTGTTGGTAATGCTGTCTTTATATCAAAGGTCTAGGTAGTAAGAACAGTTCATTTTTCCAAAAAGGAAACCATTTTGCATAAGCAGGTTTCTGGCAATTAAATGTCTGGTGAGGCTATTTTTAAGACTCAACACTTTTGAACTGTTAGTGTTTTCCTTGTCTTTACTCTCTCTGGCAGATATTTTGTGTCAACTCCTGTTCAGCCTAGGATGTTGCTGATTCTAGTGCAGAATGAATTTTAGGACAGTTTCCGGATGGCTGACATGATAATAAAACAGGGAAGAGATCCTCATATTAGGGAGGTTTCTTTTAAGTTTATGACCTCATTTTGAAGTGTATTGTGAACATCTTTGGTTGGCAACAATCTTCAGCAGTGTTCTTTTGGCTTCTACAAAAATATATTTTATTGTCACTAAGTTGTTTGCTAGTATTACTAGTTGGCTGTTGGATTTTGTTAAAGTGCACTTTGACTACATTCCAAATAATGGAAATAAGATAATGGCATTTCTGTAGTTCAAGTCCGTCTCTATTTCAAATAAGTGGTTAGCCCTGCAGTGTAGTGGACATTCTTAATGGAACAATCCTCAGTTTCTTCCCAATCAGTTATGTATATACTATATACTACACCTTTTAAGGGCAAATAGAACTCCCTGTATTTAATGATCAAAAGTAAATTAAAAATTATTTTTTAAAAGCAAAAAAATATAACTTGCATTATCATCAAGAAGATCTACATCTTATCTTCAAATTATAAATAAACAGAATATTTGCACAATGAAAAGAAAACCAGAAAAGTAAAGATCATGTAATCTATTCCCAATGGCTTTTAGACATACTTGGTGATGGTGTCCCAATGTTGTGTGAAACTTGAAATTTACACACAAAAATAACAATACATGACAAATCTAACAATTATCAACAATGCCAACATCAAAATAACACCAACTTAGCCGATTGATATGGAACCAATTCCAGCTGCGTTTGTATTACAACGAACGGACTTGAACGGGATTACCATTGTCCAAATTGGGCCAACAATTGAATGAATAACTACCCTGAGGTGGACAAACCTTGAGATAAGAAATTATATAAAACAAGTAGATTATAATCTCTTAGCTGATGGGAATATCCATCACCCTTATCACAATGCCATTTGATTTCATCATCATGCCATGTGATCACATGATCCTCCTCATGATGCCATGTGACTCTCCTTTATTGTAATGCCATGTGATCATGTGATCCTCCCGTATTACAATGTCATCAGATCATGTGATCCTCCAGTATTACAATGCAATCTGATCATGTGATCCTCCCATATAACAATGTGATCATGTGGTACTCCCACATTACAATGCAATAATAATATATATCTATTTACCCTCAAATCCTCATCCCTGCACTAATACAAATGTGTCTTAGGGAGTTCTCGTTAACTCTAAGACTTCAACTTAATGACAGCTTCCAAAAAAAATGGCATATAAATTTTGCTTCACACAACCACAAAACACTTCTTGGGCCAGAAAGCTTTACTTGACCGTTTCTTCAATATTGTGATCTATATCCAATAAATGGTGCATGACTGATACACTCACTCTCTTGTCCTCAATCGTACAACATCAATTTGGTGATTCATGAGTTTCTTGAAGTACCTTGCTTCCTGAGATAGATGTTTTTAACTTCAAAACAATGTCATCACCTGTAATTGTCATTATAATAACAATTGGGAATTGTAAGCCCTCCTTTTCACAAGCTTTGGAACATTAGCTTCACTTGGAGCTTGTTCACTAACATCCAAAATGTGCTGCAGCTTCAGTAAAATAATTACAATCCTAATTTTGACTTTCCCAATAAAATATTTTGTTATGAGACCAATTATTATGCCACCAATTAAAAACCTGTGTAAACTGACTGAAAAAAATTACTATGCCACCAACTCTTTTTCCAACATCATAGTGTCTTTAGGCTTTGTCATTCCTTATCCTTCTCTAATTCAATGTTTTACAAAACCAAGCATGCGGATTCTGTCTTGAGGCTTCATTTGCCTAGCACCACTTGGATCTTTGTACTTTCCTGGACCCACAGTTTCCTCTGTGCTAGTTTTTGAAAACATTTTTAAATCTCTATTGTCTTCAGCTTGTAAACTGTGATACTACTTTCTAGCAACATTAACACGCATCCTTGACATATGATTTCTCCTAATTATGCTTAAACAGTGTTAAATTTGCGCCTTGTGCCAACATTCCACAGAGGGATGATGGCATCTATTGCCATGCCTACCCTCTTCTTTGAATTAGCTATTCTTTAAACAATGATCATTCTGCCACATTCACTTTCCTTTGCATCATTGTCACCTTCTAGGACCCTCCTCTTTATTATGTTTTTATTTAGTTAATATATTGGCTGGTTTGTTTCTGATGCAGAACTGAATGATAAGACTTCCTTGCCAATAAAAAAAAATGGAAAATAAGATAAGAAATTCCTTTTTACATTTTTTTGGGTCTTCCTGATTTCATGGACTTGCAATGAGTTATCTATATAAAGAGCTCAGTTTATAATCCTCTCTAAACATTGATTCTATGGATCAAGAAGCATTGTCCAAATTGTCAATATAATTTTTCTTTTGTGGCATAATTTCCAGCAATATTTTGCAAACTATGCACTGTGGAAGCTTGAACTCTCCAATTAAAAACAATTTGGCATCTTGCTTTTTCCTATTCTCAAAGTAAACATTACTGACATGGTCATGTTTATATATCAGCTAGAAAGGATAAGGAAGTCTTATTTACAAACAAAAACTACTGACCTCATTTTCCAACAAGATGATGACAATGAACAGTAAATAGCACTTACCATGAAGGGTCCAGAGCAGGTTTGCTGATTTCCATGCTCCTATCCTCACTATAAGCATTCAGAAGGATGACAGAAACCATTGTCCCTCACTTGCTTATTAGGATCTGCAATGCATGCCACAGTTTACAAAGATTTCTAATTTTTTTGTGTGTATATAGGTATCAGGAATGAAATTCATAGCACCAACCACACTTCCATGAGCGAGATAGACAATTGCATGAACATCATCATCAATATCTTATAAAATAAATCAATATAAGATATGTGATGCTTGGCAACCATAGCAAAGGGCTGCCAACCTCCTAGGTGATAGTTCCACACTTTATACAATTAAAACTAATGTCTCTTTAATAACTGTTCAAATGTCTGAGAGTTTGTTGGACACACCCAAGCGATCATTTTGGCCTGAGTTACTTTCACTGTGTTGATAGTGATAGTCAATGTTTATGGTCTCATCCATCGCCTGAAAAGAGCTAACCTATTCAAGTGGGTCACTCTTAAGTTGCCAACCTCAAGCTTGATCCAAAAGAACAAAAATAATTAACAGTCAAATTTCACTTCCTGACAGCAAAAATGTTGATTATTTTTTCTTAACTATGCTCTTATAACTAAAAGCTGTAAAGTAAAATTCAACATCAGAAATATGTCATTATCATCGAAGGAATAATCTGGAGGGACCGCCATCAGCATTTTTTACTTGTAAAGCATCATATAGATTTCTAGGAGTGTCATCCATCCTCCACTATATTCAATACTTCAGGTGCTACAATTCTACAACCATACTTTTTTGCAGCTCATTTTCTTTACAAGCAGTCTGGACCCTTTCAAAGAGTCTCTTCAATGTGCTATTGCTAAGTATCGGATTACTAGAAAAGGCTTCATCTTTGCCATCCTTCCCACTACTGGAAATTGTATTATTGCCATTTAAATCAGACGCACCCGATTATTATAAAATTCGTAATAGTTTTTCAGTAGCCTATAGGCTTCATCCTCTCTGCCTGCTACGCACAGTCCATCAACAAGTAATCCATAAGTTATTTCATTGGGAACAGATCCCATTGCCATCATTTTTGTGAATAAGTCACATGTCAAATGTATGGAACCAGACTTGCAGAAAGAGTTTATAAATATGTTAAATGAAACAGTGTCAGGACCAAAACCTGCACTATGCATTTTCTCTCGCTTCTGTATCTCTAGCTTTGCAGAAGCCATCCAACAAGACATTATATGTATAGGAGTTTGGAACCACGCCATGCTTGCACATTTGATTATACAATTCATGGGCATCTTGAGGTTTACCAGCCCTAAAAAGTTCCTGAATCATGACAGTGAATCTAGCAACATCAACAACACAATTTGTTCTCAATGCCTTGTGGACTAGTCCTGCTTTCATAAGATGATAAAAAAGTATGGTGTGAACATGAGCATCAAAATCTAGTTTCTCTTGAATGGCTCGCTCATAAAGACACAGAGAATCCTTCTCCCTCCCTTCTCTAAGAAGCCCTGTCATCAGTGCACAGTATGTATGTCGATCTAGTGCATACCCTTTGTCCAGCATCTTGGCATTAACATCCAGAGCTTCAGAGAGACAACCGAGCTTACAAAGACCACAGAAAATGGAATTACATGCAACAATATCCAGTGGGAAGTCCACTTTTGGGAAAAGACCAATTGCAGAATTGAATTCCCCTGACTTGCGAAGACCAGCCACTAATGAACTAAAGGTCACGGAATCCGGCTTTTAGCCCCTCTGTTGCATTTCTTTAAACAGAACCATGGCATATCCTTATGTCTCCCTTCTTTGCAAGAACAATAAATGAGCACATTATACAAAACCATGTCAAGAGAATATCTCTTTGACTCCATTACCCCCCAAAGCTCCATGGATCGACGAACATGCCAGCTTTGGTAAACCCTTTAATTAGACAAGTATAGGTGACAACATTTGGGCAGAATCCACTCTGTTCCATCCTTTCAAAAACCCTAGAGGCTGCCTCAACCCGACCAGCTTTGCAACACCCATTAATAGAACTACTCCACGCAACGACTTGTGTAGACTGCCTCAACCCGACTAGCTTTGCAACACCCATTAATAGAACTACTCCATGCAACCACTTGTGTAGAGGGGAAAAATTGCCCTACCACATACGATTCTTGGCTGGATCTGTAAAAAAAATCCAAGGTGACTGCGGGGGAATGTTGTTCTCTACACCTCGGTGTGAAAGAGAGGGGGAAGGGTTCACCAGGAACGGCTTTAAGGACTCACTCCAAGCCTAAGGGTTTTGAAGAATGTTTGATGTATTCAGTTTCAAAACAATTACCTATGTTTGGCCTTTCTAGATCTAAGCTATGAAAGATATTGGACAATGTAGAAATACAAGATACTATCAAAGGTTTATCAGGAACTATGCGCAAGTGTCCTACCAACTAGATTCTTTAACCAAGAAGAATATTCCCTTAAGATGGATGGAGGAGCACCAAGGAGCCTTTGAGGAGTTAAAGACTAAGCTGGTCAGTAGTCCCATTTTGGTGTTCCTAAATTGGGATAAATAATTCCATATCCATATTGATACCTTGAAATTTGTAGTCAGATGTGCATTAGTAAGGAAGGACAGTTTTGGATGGATCAACCTATATTCTTCGCAAGCCACCTATTATCAAGGGCATAGAGAAACTATAGTACAATAGAACAAGAAGCTCTAGGAATGGTATATGCAGTGCAAAATTTTAGGCATTACTTATTGACGAACCCTTTTGTCTTCTACGTGGACCACCAGGCCTTGTTGTACTTGATCAATAAGCCATTTATACAAGGATAAGTCAATAGGTGGCTCATCACCTTACATGAGCTCGTATTTTGAGTAGTGGTGTGACCTGGATAGAAGCATGTAATTGTAGACTAGCTATCTTGGATACGATCAGGATAACCTGTAGGAGCAGGAATTCCAGATGAATTTCTTGATTCCCAGTTGTTCGCGATTAATATTGTACCATCATGGTACAAGTTGATTGGACAATACCTATCCATAGGGGAGTTGCCACAAGATTTAACGGCAACAGAGAAAAAGAAGGTGATCATAAAGTCAACACCATTCTAGTTGATAGCGATATTGATGTACAAATTATAAATTAATGGTATCTTGAGAAGATGTGTAATGAATGAAGAAATTAAAGTCACATTGAAAGAATTTTATGAAGGATTAGCAAGTGGACACATGGGGCCCAACACCACTGCTCGAAAAATACTCTTAGCAGGAGTATGGTGGCCCACAATATATAATGATGCAAAGGAATATGTGAAAGCATGTGATAGTTTCCAGAGAGCAGGAAAGCCAATGCAAAGAGATTTTATGCCATTACACCCATCACAACCCCATGAACTATTTGAGAGGTGGGGGTTGGACTTTGTGGGACCAATGAGAAAAAATCGTAGGAGGAAGTGTTGGTATATTGTGGTAGCCATTGAATACCTAACAAATGGATTGAAGCATGTGCACTACCAGATAATTTGACAAAAGTATAACACAATTCTTGTATGAGCAAGTAATTATAAGATTAGGTATCCTATTACAAATAACGAGTGATCATAGAGGTCACTTTGTGAATGAGATCATTAAAACATTGATGACTAAATTTCAATTTTGGCACTCCTTGTCTAGTCCATATTACTCAAGAGCTAATGGAAAGGCAGAAGCGACTAACGTATGGTTAGGAGGCAATAGTGCCAGTCGAAATCTTGGTATCAATCCTACAGATAGCAGTGGAGCATCGCTTAGGGGACCAAGAGAGTATGGAGGAACGACTAACGACACTGATTAAGATGGATGAGAGAAGAGTCATGGCACAATGGGCGATCGAAGTGGCCCATGAGAGAAGAAAGTTATGGCATGACAAACATCTTTGAAAATTAGAACTTAAGCAGGGCAACTTAGTTCTAAAGTTTAATGGAAAACAAGAACTCAAGCCATTAAGTTAAAAACCTTATGGCTTGGTCCCTTTTGAGTTGTGGAAGTAAGGGACAATGGTGCAGTGAAATTGCATAACTTGAATGGGACAAAAGTGCCAGATATTTTAAATGGTTTAAAGTTAAAACCTTACAAAGTACAGTGTCTGTTTATCATTGTAGAAGAAGTTGAATGAAGGTAGCAAGCCCAATCCAACGACCAACAAAGTAGAATTCAAGGCCCACCATGAGAGGAACTTGACATGGGACTCACACGCCTATTCATAAAAGGGGAGGAGATAGGACCAATTATTGATCAAGAAGAATTGGTACCTCAACCTAGTGAAAGAAGAAAAACACGAGTCCATGTAAGGTTTGCAAACGGGATTCGAAGGCTTGAGCAAGATAATGAAAGAGGGATTTCTCCAAGAGAAAGGAATCTAGAGAATCAAGGGATGGTATATTTGTAGTTGGAGTATAGCAAATTACCACAACCATCAGAAGACCGAAGAAGAATGAGACTAACGGTTCGATATGTAGATAGGATAGATAACTTTGATATGGAAGCTCCAAAAGAGATAGGAGGTTACCATGGAAGAAGAACTTACCGAACTCTCTCCATTGGCTTATATAGGATGATTGCAACAGAGGATGCGACACTAAATACAACAGTTTCAAGAGGAGTATGAAACATTGCAAGGTCACACTGCAAGACTTTGAGAACGAACTATCCAAGACTTGGATGATATTATGCAAATGATGGAGGAGCAAAGAATAATGAAGTCGCAAGAAGTAGAAGACAAGGGAAAAGAACATGAGATGACACCACAAGTGAGTAGTTCATGACATGATGGTGCAAGTACGAGTAAAGAAGAAAACTCACAAAGAGCACCTCATGGGATTCCCAATGACCCATCAAGAGCAGAAGAAGATGAAGATATAGCTTGGCAAGACATTGAAGAAGATATTCCACCACCTGGACCTCAAGGCATTATCCACAGGGATTCAAGCGAATCTAGTGATGGGGGGTTGCCTTGGCTAGTAAGAGAAGAAAGTTCTAATAATGGTGATGATGACTTCTTAGAACTACTAATACCTCATGTGCGACCTGATCTTGAGACCTACACAATCACCTATCGATAGTTGAGGTAACCAAGGAGAGAAGTACAGAGACTCCAAATATTAATGACCTTGCTAGTAAATTGGTCAAAACAGAGAGATGATGATTATAATGATTTTGGTTTTGAGTTTGATTTCTTATAACCATATAGGGAGACTCTAGAAAATGTGTCTCCACAACGACGTTGGGAGAAAATGTGATGGACACACTAACTATTAAGTGTGAAGCGAAGAGTGAGAGCATTACAACAGTTATCACCTGTAACACAAGGACATGAAGGTCACTTGGCCAATATAGAATTAGTGGATTTAACCCTAGTAAGAAACTAGCAAGAACCCTCGAGATAGTAATAAGGCCATGGAGGGGGAGTACATCTATTAAATACTGGGAGGGGTAGAGGAGATTTTCCACCTAGAGGAGGTAGAGGACGAGGAAGGATTCGATCCCCTACTCCTAGATGGTCAAGGGATACACCATTAACCTATTTAAATTGGACCAGGAACCTACAAGGTATCCCATGGTTAAGAGGGATTGTACCCAACCTGAGAGGAAGACAACCACGAGGATGACCTCCACTAAACCAACCCAGACCAAAAAGAGTGGGAACCGAAAGAGGATGGGGCCAGGAAAGGAAAGTCCCATGGAATGCTCACAGAGGTCTTGTATCAAGAGGATGTGGTCGAGAAAGACCTATGCAAGGGATATTTTCGATAGAGGAAGAGTAGCTTTGCTGATGAAAGGAGTCAAGGACTACAAAGAACTTGTTCATCGAGCTTAGAATCTAAATTGATATGAGGAGATAGGCAAAGAAGTCACTCCGATGATAGTGAATCAATGAGTGCAACCCTACCTCATGGTCAATCAACAAAATGATGAGAAGAAGTATTTCCAAGAGGGAGTCCTACACATTATAATTGCATGATTCCAAAATGCACACACGATAATCAAAGATAAGGAGATCGAATAGAAGGTCAGTTGGCACCTAATGCTGTGATCACCCAGAATGTAGAAGTGGGCAACCCAACTGATGAGTCAATAGATGGCATCGTACAAGTGAATGTAACTGTGCGATTGCCACGATGATAATTGTCAAAATAGTTATTGACATATATATAGAAATATCTTAATTGTAAAAATCCTTTAGGATGCAATTAAGATGGAAGGGGTTGAAAACCGGAAACGATGGCCCATTCTGAAAAAAAAAAAGAGGAAAAGAAAATTATCTTATTTGTGAAAATCCTTCAAGATGCAATTAAGATAGAGGGTGGTTGAAAACCAGTAAATGACATCTCCCTCTGGAACAAGAAAAGAAAAGAAAAGAAAAGAAAAGAAAAGAAAAAGAAAAGAAAGGAAAAGAAATAACAGAGGCAAGAAAAGGACAAAATAAGGAAAAAGATAAAATTGCATGCACCAAGGCAACGAGTTGTCAATCATCAAAATGCAGAGGAGATACGGTGGCAAAATTTAAAAATTAAGACATTAGGGTTTGAAAATCTATATAAAGGGAGCACCATGCAGAAATTCCCTTTCCCGCTCGTAGATCATACAAGGCAACATTTGGAATATTCAGAGAATCGAAGGCAAAAAATGGTGCAACTGAAGAAATTTTCTATATGGGTAGTGGAAATTCACTAACTTACTCAATGATTTTGTGACCCATTTTAATTGTGCACCACAACAATTTTTATTTTCAAAAAAGCAACCCATTGGGAGAAAAAGTTGTCGCAATTAGGGTTTTACTCTGGAGGAAATAAGTTTTTGAGTTGCAGGTAACAATAATTAGTGGTACAAGCAAGGGTTTGAGGAAAGGAAGTGCCTAGTAAACACTTAATATAGAAAAATGGATCTAGATTTGATTTTCCAGGAATAGAGAAGGAAAAGTTGCATGGAGAGAAAAATAAGCAAACCCTAGAGCAGGAATTCACCATAAAAAGCATGGAAACAATTTTTTAAATTTGCATGTGTGAATAAGTTTGAAGGGATGGTCGTACAACACTACCATACTATAGGAAAAATCCATTTTGGAAGAAGATTGTGCCAAAGGAAGAAGAAATTACATGTTTTGCCCTAAAATTACATTAAACAAAGAAATTGAAGAATTGTAGTAAATGGGTTTCACAGATTTTGCACTTGGGAAATAAAAACAAGGGTTTTTTGTCAAGTGATTATTTCTAAGGCTGTATGTATGATTTGGAGCAATCATGGTATGATTTTGAGACATATTGTACAAATTCCAAGCTCCTAGTGACCCATTTTCTATAATTTTGAAGGCTTTTGTATAGATGTTTTTGCATTGGTACAAATATTGGTGAGGTTATATGGAAGATAGGTGCCCCTGTATGATTTGACATTAGTTGGTACGATTCTGGATCATGCTTATACGATTTTAAGTGCCAGTTGTACAATTTCCTACAAGTGTATGGAATCGGGTGTGATTGAACATATCTGATTGGAGTTGTATGACTGGGTGGGATTGTACGATGTGGAAACATACATGTATAACTTGGTTGAGGCCTTGTGTGATCTTGATAATTTTTGTACATTTTGGAGGTGACTGTATGAACTTTTATAACAATTTTGCAAAGTATTGTCCTGAATTATCGAATATAGGAAAAGGTGTACAAATGAGGGTTTCACTCAATGATGGCAGAAGTATGAGCTCACAGTGAGAATATCAAGCTCATTTTGATCTCATTGTGGCATCTAGGTCTGATAGATCACTAGGACCATTGCACTAGAGAGAATCATGACCCAGGTGATCTCCTCTAGTTTACCTCATTTGAGACCAAAGACAACGATTTCAGTCACCCAGGAGGCGTGGTAACTATCCTTGGAGAGGGAGAGGATGAAGGCCGTGGAGGGGTCAGAGGTATTGGCATGGTGGTATGGAAAGATCACCGCTGAAATATAGGAGGGAAGAAATAGAAACACCTCAGGAACCCAAAAGAGAACTTCACAGTGAAGTTCATCGAGAAAAGACTCCAAAAGAACAAGAGGACCTGCCTAGTGAAATAGAGGAGGAGCAAGTGGACATCAAGGATGTCACTTTTGGGCAGCCAATAGGATAATTTTAAAGGAAGCGGTGGGCGAATGCTAATAATAAACATCCATTGAAGGATGTGCTAAAGAAGGTTGGAGTGAGTATTTTAGCATAGATCCCACCACAAGACAAGGTATTTTTCAATGAATACTTGTAAATTCTCCAGTCATATGAATAAGCTAAGAACTGCATGATCATACAAGTAGGTAATAAGTATGTTAAGGTGGATTTCATGGTAGACGTATTCCAACGGACATTTAGATTTCTCATGAAAGAAGATCCAATTCTAAAAAGAATAGTTGATCCCATTGAGACACACATATTGATCACAACACTCACATCGGTGAAGTCACTTGTGGTAGCCAACATTTTGGGTACTAGCACTCGTGGGATTAAACAAAGTTAGTTAAAGATATATAGTTGGCTTGCGCGATGAATTTTGTTATGGCATGATTGTCTGGAGAATCATGAACTTCAAAGATGTCGATCTGGATGGCACAATATGTGGAAGGTGTTTACAAGGGCATGAAGTACGATTAGGGAGCATTATTACAGGAACAAATGCAACAATCATTGACAGTGAGAAGGAATGTGTTCACCATGACATTTCATGCCATTTCACTATTATTGAATGTAGTATCAAGATTGGAAATTCACTTTCCAAGAAGAATCTGGTAGGAACCAACCATGTGGTATTTTCTCAAAGATCTTCATCCAATCTGGTTCCTACCATTTGGTATCAGAGCCATGTGGGATCTAACCATGTGGTATTTGCTCAAAGATCTTCATCAAATCACTTATGTGCATGAGTATCAAACTCGGTTTGAGGATATCACCAAACACAACACAAGATTGGATGAATCAATTCTCATCAATGGCTTTATTAGGGGATTAAAAGAGGAAATTAGAATGGAGGTGACAAGGTTCAATCCCTATACCATGATGCAGACCTATGGATTGGCAAAATTAGCTAAAGATAAAATCAATGCACAACAACGATTAGGGAAACCACTTATGGAAAAATTGTCGACCACTTACATCGCTCCCAAACCTATGCATAATGGAAGGGCACAAAGCACTTACACAACCCCCAAATCTAACCAAACTTTACGAATTAAACATCTTAGCTTTGAGGAGATGAAGGAACAATGAGCAAAAGGACTCTGTGATAATTGTGATGAATAATTTGGACCCCACCATAAATGTGCTACACTAACATTGTATTTATTGAAAGAAGTTGATCTCTGTCTCTCCATAGAGCAAGTAGATGAGGTAGTTGTGTCTGAAGCAACCAGTGCACCTACTCACCACAATGAAGACAATGAGGTAGACATACCCAAAGTGATTGATGTACCAAGCAAGGATGAGGTAGACATACCCAAAGTGATCAATGCTAGCTAAACATGCACTCTACAAGACCTACACATACCTTACTCACCAATAGTGAGTTCTTGCCATATGACCAAACCTATTCAGAACCAACGCAGAGTTACTACACACTCCTTCTCTGTTGGCTCTACCAAGGAACCAAAAAAGGATATGAAATCATTACCATCACTTTTGATGCATCATTTTGAAGTATTTGAGGAACCCCAAGGGTTGCCCTCCCATCGTCATCATGATTTTTCGAAGGAAGATTCTAATATTATTCTTGGCAACCCCCCGCTAATGCTTCATCCTTCTCGATATCCCTGCCTACGAAAGGATGCCATTAAAAGAGTCCAAGAACTTACACAAATCCTTCTTGGAAAACAAATGACAAAGCTTCTCACTTTGAGCTTTGAGGACAAAGCTCTTTTTAAGGAGGGTGGCATGTTAGGATCCTCAATACTAACATTATTAGTTAGTATTAGTTAGTATTATTAATCATTTAATTATTACATTATTAACTTATAAAGTGAACCATCACAACCCTTCATAACGTGAACCATCACGTCTCTTCATACGTGAACCATCATGTCTCTTCACCAATGTAACTTTAGGGTAGATATATATATTAGGTTGGCCAACCATATCAAATCATCCAACAAGAAGAATATATATTATTTAGACCCATTGGAGGGATTTCCCAAACCAATGCAAAAGGCGATTCATATCTAAAAGTGATTCTTTTAATTTAGATGCTATTCTAATTATTTCTTTATTAAAATTGTGCTAGGTTATTTATTCTATTCTAAGGATGTCTTTATTTTTCTTTGCATTTTATTGATTGTTGTTCACTATGAATGATAGGGATCGAGCCATTTGTAACAATCAATCATTTTGATCTTCCACAAGTGCTGGAAGATGAATATGGAGGTCGGTTGAATTCCCAGATTATGTAAGACTTAATTATTTTTCTACAACACACCATACACCATTGCTTATGATCACGGATATGGTTGAATTAGTGATAAATTCGAAGAGATGATATGTTGTAGGAATGATTTTGCAGACTATGCAAAGAAATATTTTGAGCTATTTGGCGACCGTTTGAAGCATTAGATAACTATAAACGATCCAAATACACAGGGTATTTGAGGATATGCTATGGGCATCCATGCTCCTTGAATATGCTCCACTCCTTTTGGAAATTGCACAATAGGAAACTCGTCCATGGAACCTTACATTGCTATCCACAACATTCTACTTTCTCATGGTGCGGGTGTTCAAAAGTTCAGGAAACAGAAGGAAAGTTCGTAATCAACACAATCCCTTCTATTATCATTCATAAAATAGAAAGTGATAACTATTAAAATAATTCTAATAGGCAACTCAAAATCTAAATTCCTCCATTGGTATTGTGTTGGGTGCCAATTGGTATGAATCACTTACAAATAGTACTCAGGACTTGGAGGGTGCTACTGGTAAGATTTTTGCCTTCTTTAAATGTTTTCATCAAATTTGATACCAAGTATAATGGATGGAAAGTATAATTGATGCCATCTTTATCTTTTGTAGTGCAGTGTCAAATTTTCATCTCGATAGTTTTTGTTGAGCAAGGTGCAGTGACGGTATTGTCATTGTTGTCAACACAGTCAGATAGATCGGTTGATGTTGTGGACAGGATTTTAGAGGTTATTCAGAGTATGAACAGTGAAGTTAAATGCTTATGAGGATGTATTTGATGTTTGGGTGAAGTTGTTACAGGTTGTCCAAGAAGACCAAAGTGACCCATATGCTAAAGAAGCAAAAAAGCAAGGAAGAAAAAAGTGTCACGATATCGCGACATGTTGCATTTTCGTGGCCAAAAGAGAAACGAAAAAACAAGGAGAAAAAGTGTTGCGATATCGTGACATGTTGCATTTTCGCGGCTAAAAGAGAAGAGAAAATGCAAGGAGAAAAAGTGTCGCGATATCGTGACATGTATTTTCGCGGGCCAAGGAGAGAGAAAAAGCAAAAAGAAAAAAGTGTCGTGATATCGTGACATGTTGCATTTTCGCGGTCGAAAATGCAACGAAGAAAAAGTGTCGCGATATCGCGACATGTAGCATTTTCGCGGACCAAAGCGAAGAGAAAGAGTAAGAAGGAAAAGGTGTTGCGATATAGCGACATGTCGCATTTTCGTGACTCAGAAAGGGCAAGAAGGAAGAGAATGAAAAAGTGTCGCGATATCGCGAAATGTCGCATTTTCGTGACTCGACAAGGGCAGGAAGGAAGAGAAAGAAAAAGTGTCACGATATCGTGACATGTCACATTTTCGTGACTCGAAAGGGCAGGAAGGAAGAGAAAGAAAAAGTGTCGCGATATCGTGACATGTTGCATTTTCACGACTCGGAGAGAGCAAGAAGGAAAAAGTGTTGCGATATCGCGACATGTCGCATTTTCGTGACTCAAAAAGGGCAGGAAGGAAGAGAAAGAAAAAGTGTCGTGATATCGCGACATGTCGCATTTTCGTGACTCGAAAAGGGCAGGAAGGAAGAGAAAGAAAAACTGTCGCGATATCGCGACATGTCGCATTTTCGAACTCGAAAAGGATAGGCAGACAGAGAAAGGAAAAGTGTCGCGATATCACGACATGTCGCATTTTTGCGACTCAAGAAGGGCAGGCAGGCAGAGTAACAAAAGTGGCGTGATATCACGACATGTCGTGTTTTCATGACTCAAGAAAAGCCTCAAAATAGAAGCGAACAATCATGAAGAAGAAGAAGAACAGTCATCGAAGGAGAAAACAAATGGATGCACAAGGGAAAAGAAAAAGAACAGTCAGACATGCAAAGAGAAAATAAACAGACATGTAAAGAGAAAAATGAACAATCATGGTAAGAGAACATGGTGTCAATTATTTGCATTTGACGTGTTTGATGAAATGCCTTCTCAAAATATACAAAAGGAGTTACAACTGCAGTTACAAAGAGAAAGGATGATTATAAAAGGAGTGTTGCCTGGAGAATTTAGAAAGCGCTCGGGATTAAAGCGTCGCAGATTTAATCTTGCGAAGAGAGCGAGAAGTGCGCAAGAGGAGCACGAGAGGCGAGCGAGAAGGGTGTGTGTTGTGTGAATTGTGGGCGATGTTGAGTAAGCAATAGACCAGTCAGGGTCTTGTAAAAGTGAAGGCATTTATATGTCAATATTCTAGTTTTAGAATTGAAGTCCAAGTTGGTGCTTGGCATCAGGGGTTGGTGCTCCTTCTAGTTGGTGCTGGTAAATCAGGGGTTGGTGCTCCTTTCTGTTGGTGCAGATAAATCAGGGGTTTGTGCTCTTTTTTGTTGGTGCAGATAAATCAGGGGTTGGTGCTCCTTCTAGTTGGTGCTAGTAAATCAGGGGTTGGTGCTCCTTTCTGTTAGTGTAGATAAATCAGGGGTTGGTGCTCCTTCCTATTGGTGTTGGTAAATCAAGGGTTGGTGTTCATTTCTGTTGGTGCAGATAAATCAGGGGTCGGTGCTCCTTCCAGTTGGTGCTAGTAAATTGATTGTAAAGTTGTTGCTTTGCAAAAGCTGGATTTGGATGGAAGTCCAAACAGTCAATTTTTGAGGAGTAGCCAAATTGGTGAACCTCGGTACATCTTGTGTTGTGTGATGCTCTCTTGTTATATTTGCTTTATTAGGTTTTAAGTTTTCATTGTTTTGGCTTTAAGAGTTGAAGATTTAAGTTTTTAAGAGCTACACTGATTCACCCCCCCTTAGTGTCATTGTGAGACTAACAATTGGTATCAGAGCCAAGTTCCTGAACAATCTTAATCGACTAGGGTGATCTTGGAAGTGACACAATGGCAGGTGGTAAAGGCTTCTCATAAAACAAAGCACCATTGTTGGATGGAACTAATTACACATTTTGGAGACTCAGGATGCAGACATATCTTTGTGCTTTGGGATACGACATTTGGGATTCAGTAGATAGTGGATACACAATACCCACCACTTCTCCAACCGAAGCTGCCGGGTTGGATACACAATACCCACCACTTCGCTTCTTTAGCAGATAAATCAAGGGTTGGTGCTCCTTTCTGTTGGTGTAGATAAATCAGGGGTTGGTGCTCCTTTGTTGGTGTAGATAAATCAGGGGTTGGTGCTCCTTTCTATTGGTGTAGATAAATCAGGGGTTGGTGCTCCTTCCAGTTGGTGCTGGTAAATCAGGGGTTGACGCTCCTTTCTGTTGGTGCAGATAAATCAGGGGTTGGTGCTCCTTTATGTTGGTGCAGATAAATCAAGGGTTGGTGCTCCTTCCAGTTGGTGTTGGTAAATTGATTGTAAAGTTGTTGCTTTGCAAAGGCTGGATTTGGATGGAAGTCCAAACAGTCAATTTTTGAGTAGCCAAATTGGTGAACCTCGGTACATCTTGTGTTGTGTGATGCTCTCTTGTTATATTTGCTTTATTAGGTTTTAATTTTTCATTATTTTGTCTTTAAGAGTTGAAGATTTAAGTTTTTAAGAGCTACACTGATTCACACCCCCCCCTCAATGTCATTGTGAGACTAACAATTGGTATCAAAGCCAAGTTTCTGAATAAGCTTAACTGGCTAGGGTGATCTTGGAAGTGACACAATGGCAGGTGGTAAAGGCTTCTCATCAAACAAAGCACCATTGTTGGATGGAACTAATTACATATTTTGGAGACTCAGGATGCAGACATATCTTTGTGCTTTGAGATACGACATTTGGGATTCAGTAGATAGTGGATACAAAATACCCACCACTTCTCCAACCGATGTTGCCGATAAGAAATTGTTTGAGAATAACTCAAAAGCAAAGAATGCTATCATGTGCGGATTAGTGGACAATGAACTAGTAAAAATTATGAGTTGTAAAATGACAAAAGAAATATGGTACAAACTGAGGAGCATTCATGAAGGAGATGATAAGATCAAGGAGGCCAAGTTACAAACACATCGAGCTCAGTTCGAAGTATTAAAGATGAATGACGATGAGAAAATATAAGCATATATGCTGAGAGTTAATGAAGTAATTAATGCGATTAGAGGACTCAAAAAGGAAATCAAAGATTCTGTCATCGTGAAAAAGGCATTAAGATATATTCCCCAAAGATTTGATTCTAAGGTTTTAGCTATAGAAGAAGCTAAAGATCTAAATTCTTTTAGTATGGATGAGATGCATGGTTCTTTGACTGCATATGAGATGAGAATAGGAAAATCTAAACCCACAGACAGAGAAGTCACTTTTAAAGCTCATAAAAATATGAAAGAATTCGAGGAATAAGAGACATCAGATGAAATGAAAGCAAACTTTGTTCAAAAACTAAAAATTGGAAAAGAAAAATACAAAGGAAAGTTACCGTTTAAATGTTTCAATTGTGGAGGTGTTGGGCATCTTGCAGCTAAATGTCCACTTAATGAGAAGAACAAAAGTGATGAAGGATCGCACCAAGAAAGAAGTGACTGGAAGAAAAAAACAAATTTCAAAAAAGGCAACTTCAAAAAGAAAAGTTTCATCTCCAAGAATGTCAGTTCATCAGAAGACAGCTACAGTGAGGATTCTAAAAAAGAAATAGGTGAAGCTCTTTTTATGGCACTCAAAGAAGAAAAAAATAGAAAAAGAACAAGTATGTGATGAAAACCTAGAGGTTGAAGTAGATCTAGAAGGTGAGTTGATCGCTGCACTTGAAGAGTTGGGTTTATAAAGGAAAAAGAACAAAAGACTGTCTAAAAAGTTGGAAGAATATGGGGATAATATTGAAGATCTCTTCTTACAAATTCATAAATCCAAGAAAATAGAAGAAACCTTGAAGTCACACCTGGATGATAAAGGTGATGTATGTAGCAAACGTGAAGAGGAATCTAACAAAGTTATTAATGATCTAAAGCTGCAAGTAGAAGAGTCCAAAAGGATTGAAGAAACTCTCAGGTCATAGATCAATGAAAAAGAGATTGTTTACTGCAAACAAGAAGAGGATATTGTTTTATTGAGGAAAAAAATAGAAGAGGCCAATACAAATATCAAATTTGAGAAGAGCACAGAGCTGCTAGATAAAATGATAAGGCAACAAAGAAACCCCATGTGTAAGCTTGGTCTTGGATGTGAAGCTGAACAACCTTCATCTTCTAAATCTGCAGAGAAGAAGAAGTCCATTGTTGAAGGATTGAAGCAAGAAAAGTCTGAAGCTGAATCTTCAAAAGGAAAAAAATATCAAAGGAGATCTACAACAAAGCAACCACAACAAAAGATGTTCTATCACTCTCACTCTATTCATAATAATGCTTTTAATGGCTATTATTTTAGATGCAACCATTATGGTCACAAGGCAATTTATTGTGGATTGAATAATAGATCAACGAGTTATGATGATAGAAATACATCTGCTTTTTCGATTGAACACCATGTGAAATGTTTTAAATGTAATGGTCATGGGCACATAGCAAGGTTTTTTCCAAAAACTTTTGTATCTAATCTAAGACAAGACAACATATTTCATCAGACACAAAACATGCAACACAGATAGGAAAGAAATCATGTGCATCAAAGAAAGGAAAATAATCGTCCATCAAGGATGCACAAGAGACAACCACCCAAGAGAAATGTTCAAGTTCACGAAAAGGTTCAAAATAGGGATGCAGTTGAAAACCTTCAGCCTAAGTTCAAGAAATATTGGAGAAAGAAAGAAGAGAGGAAATAGTGTCTCCTTGGACTGAAGGAGACTACTCCTCTATTGCACTAAGCAACTCTAGGTAGCACATCCTTAGGGGGAGCAATATTAAAGTTTATTAATGCTCCTATGTATTTGTTTGGTTATCTGAGGATGAAAGGAAAGTAGTCAGGGGGAGTTGTCATATAGTTTTCAAAGTGTGTTTCACTTCATGTAGTTTTTTGTGGAGGTACCATGAAGGGTGGTGATTAAATTGAGAGTTGTCACCATTGGTAGTATTGCTATATGTTAGTGTTGTAATTTTGATAGTTCTTACTGCCATTGTTCAAAGTTATGGATTATAACAGTTCTGATAATTGGTTAAGTAAAAGAGATGCTAAAAAGTTCACAGTGGAGGATTGTAAGCCAGTTAGCACTCCCATGACGATAGGTTGCAAGTTGAGCAAAAATGTGTAGATGATAGAAAGAGTACTAGTGGAGGTGCAGTCTATCTTGGAGATAGGTTGGTCACGTGGAACAGTAAGAAACAAGAGTCGGTTTCCTTATCCACAATAGAGGCAAAATATATTGCAGATACAATGTACTGTACGCAGGAGAAAGTTGCGGAAGGTGAGGTTAAGTTGGATTTTGTTCCAACAACAGAGCAAGTATATCTTCACAAAATAGTTGCCCAAGAAAGTCTTTGAGTACCTTCGCAATAAATTGGGAGTGGTCATGTTTCCCAAGAATTGACTAGCTATCGAGATCACATTCTCAGGGGGAGCATTTGTGTATTTGTTTATCTTTTTGCTCATGTTTGTGATTTTTGCTAAGTGTAATAATTTTTGCCTGAGAATGTTGTGCATGGACTCAGGGGGAGTTTATAGCAACCCTTTTGGTATTGTTGTCAAAGGGGGAGAAGAGTTACACAAAATTGCACAAGAGTTACAGGAAATTACATGTGTGTTGCCAACAATTCCAAAGGGGGAGATTGTTGAGCAAGGTGCAATGACGGTATTGTCATTGTTGTCAACACAGTCAGATAGATCGGTTGATGTAGTGGATAGGAGTTCAGAGGTTATTCAGAGTATGAATAGTGAAGTTAAATGCTTATGAGGATGTATTTGATGTTTGGGTGAAGTTGTTACAGGTTGTCCAAGAAGACCGAAGTGACCCATATGCTAAAGAAGCAAAAAAGCAAGGAAGAAAAAAGTGTCGTGATATTGCGACATGTTGCATTTTTATGGCCAAAAGAGAAGAGAAAAAGCAAGGAGAAAAATATCGTGACATGTTGCATTTTTGCGACCAAAAGAGAAGAGAAAATGCAAGGAGAAAAAGTGTCGTGATATTGCGACATGTTGTATTTTCGCGGGCCAAGGAGAGAGAAAAAGCAAAGAGAAAAAAGTGTCACGATATCGCGACATGTTGCATTTTCGCGGCCTAAAATGCAAGGAGGAAAAAGTGTCGCGATATCGCGACATGTAGCATTTTTGCGGTCCAAAGCGAAGAGAAAGAGCAAGAAGGAAAAGGTGTCGCGATATCGCGACATGTCGCATTTTCACGACTCAAAAAGGGCAAGAAGGAAGAGAATGAAAAAGTGTCACGATATCGCGACATGTCACATTTTTGCGACTCGACAAGGGCAGGAAGGAAGAGAAAGAAAAAGTGTCGCGATATCGCGACATGTCACATTTTTGCGACTCGAAAAGGGCAGGAAGGAAGAGAAAGAAAAAGTGTCGCGATATCGCGACATGTCACATTTTCGCGACTCGGAGAGAGCAAGAAGGAAAAAGTGTCGCGATATCGCGACATGTCGCATTTTTGAGACTCGAAAAGGGCAAGAAGGAAGAGAAAGAAAAAGTGTCGCGATATCGTGACATGTCACATTTTTGAGACTCGAAAAGGGCAGGAAGGAAGAGAAAGAAAAAGTGTCGTGATATCGCGACATGTCGCATTTTTGTGACTCGAAAAGGATAGGCAGGCAGAGAAAGGAAAAGTGTCGCGATATTGCGACATGTCGCATTTTCACGACTCAAGAAGGGTAGGCAGGGAGAGTAACAAAAGTGTCACGATATTGCAACATGTCGCGTTTTCGCGACTCAAGAAAAGCCTCAAAATAGAAACGAATAATCATGAAGAAGAAGATGAACAGTCATCAAAGGAGAAAACAAATACATGCACAAGGGAAAAGAAAACGAACAGTCAGACATGCAAAGAGAAAACGAACAGACATGCAAAGAGAAAAACAAACAGTCATGGTAAGAGAACATGGTGTCAATTATTTGCATGTGACGTGTTTGACGAAATGCCTTCTCAAAATATACAAAAGGAGTTACAACTGGAGTTATAACTATAGTTACAAAGAGAAAGGATGATTATAAAAAGAGTGTTTCTTGGAGAATTTAGATAGCGCTCGGGATTAAAGCATCGCAGATTTAATCTTGCGAAGAGAGCGAGAAGTGCGTGAGAGGTAAGTGAGAAGGGTGTGTGTTGTGTGAATTGTGGGCGATGTTGAGTAAGTAATAGACCAATCAGGGTCTTGTAAAAGTGAAGGCATTTATATGTCAATCTTCTAGTTTTAGAATTGAAGTCCAAGTTGGTGCTTGGCATCAAGGGTTGGTGCTCCTTCCAGTTGGTGCTGGTAAATCAGGGGTTGGTGCTCCTTTCTGTTGGTGTAGATAAATCAGGGGTTGATGCTCATTTTTGTTGGTGCAGATAAATTAGGGGTTGGTGCTCCTTCCAGTTGGTGCTGGTAAATTAGGGGTTGGTGCTCCTTTCTGTTGGTGCAGATAAATCAGGGGTTGGTCCTCCTTTTTGTTGGTGCAGATAAATCAGGGGTTGGTGCTCCTTCCAGTTGGTGCTGGTAAATCAGGGGTTGGTGCTCCTTTCTGTTGGTGTAGATAAATCAGGGGTTGGTGCTAGTAAATCAGGGGTTGGTGCTCCTTTCTGTTGGTGCAGATAAATCAGGGGTTGGTGCTCCTTCCAGTTGGTGCTGGTAAATTGATTGTAAATTTGTTGCTTTGCAAAGTCTGGATTTGGATGGAAGTCCAAACAGTCAATTTTTGAGGAGTAGCCAAATTGGTGAACCTCGGTACATCTTGTGTTGTGTGATGCTCTCTTGTTATATTTGCTTTATTGGGTTTTAATTTTTCATTGTTTCGACTTTAAGAGTTGAAGATTTAAGTTTTTAAGAGCTACACTAATTCACCCCCCCCCTCAGTTTCATTGTGAGACTAACAATCTTTACCTTTTGTAGTGCAGTGTCAAATTTTCATCTCGATAGTTTTTGCTTAATGATGAAAGGGTAATAGATCTATCACAGTCGGGTGAGACAGGCTAATCAATTTCACATTTTACAAAAATATCATTGCCCATGTTTTATTTTACAAAATCCATATTTCTTGGAATGAATGGCTAGTTGTTGCTATAAAATTTCAATGTAATCTATGGAATTTTGTAGAATGGAGGCCTTGTCACTCTTGGCCATTGCATTTGGCAACAAAGAACATAATGGTTCAAATAAGTAAATCATATCACTGGGTTGCAACCTCTCTATTGCTCTTGATAAAGTTGGCATTGGAATGCTGAGTGTGCGAGAGACTATAATGTTCATCACCACTAGCTGGAAATATTCAGGCATGGAAATTTCATATCCGTACGAATTCATGAAAGCATTGATATTGCATTTTTTGAGGTACTATTGTTAAATCTTTAGGCTGAGTGGGTACCAATGGTAGGATCCTATATAGTCTAAATGTATGCAGATGATGCAGAAAATAGCAACAACTCTGACATTGGCTTCCATTATTTTCAAGCCAGATTATATGTGTCATTTTTTTTTATCATAGGAGGAGGCCAAGGCGGAGGGCGGATGCAAGAGTACCCATTCATGCTATGGGCTTCATTAATAGCTGAGGACTCCTCTATTATTAATTTAAATTTTTTAATTTTTCTAATCACTCGTGGAAACCTTAATTTTTGTGCATTGTTGCTGGTAATTTTTTCACCGTGGGAGCTATCCTTCTCTTCCTCATACACTTATTTTTAATTTTTTTTTTCTTTTTTAGGGTTTATTATATTTTCTCCTTCCAAAAATGCATTATATATCATTTGAAAATCTTTGCCTTCTACATTTTCGAAAAGAAATTTTTTTTCTAGGGTTTTGATTTATTTCTTTCTTCCCAGAAGATGAAATGGATACCACTTGAGATTCAATGACTATGGGTTCCTCCTCTACCTGGGATTCCATGGCTATGGGTTCCTCCTCTACATGGGATTCCATGGCTATGGTTTCTTCCTCCTCTAAGGATGAAATTAGAAGAATGATTTTTTGTTTTTGTTCAATCATTCTTCTAATTTTTGCAATGTCATTTTTAATTCCTTGACCAATATGGTTGGATCCATAAGGCTCTGATACAGGATGGTAGGAACCTAGGGTTCCTAGCACATAAAATGATAAATAAATAATAAATAACCTAGGGTTCCTACCTTTTCGAAAGAAATTTTTTTTCTAGGGTTTTGATTTATTTCTTTCTTCCCGAAAGATGAAATGGATACCACTTGAGATTCAATGACTATGGGCTCCTCCTATACCTGGGATTTCATGGCTATGGGTTCCTCCTCTACATGGGATTCCATGGCTATGGTTTCTTCCTCCTCTAAGGCAGAAACCATATGGTTTCTTCCTCCTCTAAGGATGAAATTAGAAGAATGATTTTTTGTTTTTGTTCAATCATTCTTCTAATTTTTGCAATGTCATTTTTAATTTCCTTGACCAATATGGTTGGATCCATAAGGCTCTGATACCAGATGGTAGGAACCTAGGGTTCCTAGCACATAAAATGATAAATAAATAATAAATAACCTAAATCTAAAAGAATCGCCTTTTGATATTGTCGGGAAGTCCCTTTAATAAATTATATTATATTTTATATTTATGGATGATTGAATGATAAGTTCTTATAATGTTTTATACCCCTCTAGGGTTATAGGTGAAAGGTTGCAATGCTTCCTAACCCTAATATTATAATAATATAATTAATTATTATATTATTTTATTATTATGACCATAGGATATAATATATTATTATTATTAAGATTATTAATTAATGTTAGGATAGGATCCTAACAGAATCCAATCGAGGGAAATAGCACCTAGTCAACCAACCTTACTGTAAAGGGTAAAAAATGTACCTTTACCAAAATCCACTAGAGATAACAAGAATATTAAGAAGAGTACAAAGAAACCAACACCACTGATGTAGTACAAGTCTAAGACTACATCTGATGAGTATTTCCATTCAAAGAGAAAGAGAAGGCGATAGTTGGCGCCAACCTTAGAATAGTAGGCCCAAGTCCACAAGCTGTGGGAACAACCTAGCTCTTTTATAGAGGAGGAGAAAGTAGAGCAACAATCTAGCCCTGTACATATTTAGACACAATGACAAAGGGAGAAACATGAAAAGTTGGTACAAAAAGTACAACCTGAATTAGCACCAGAGGAAGGGTACTCTGATTCAGAGGGGGTAGATCTACTGAATTTGAATATACCAAGTCTGGAAGGAATGAGAAAAATAATGGGATCCCCAAAATTACTCCAAACCTCTGATTTTGAACTTCTGGATTCATCTAGATACTTGACCAAAATGATGATAGTACCACTAGTTGCAAAAGTAATTGGCATATTGGAGGTTCCATTGGAAGCACCTAAGGAGACAAAGAAAATAAAAATTGTGATGAGAGGCAGTCACAACCAGTAGGAGAAGATAATTGTACAGGTACCACAGGAAGAGTCTGCTCCTGATCAGATGGTTGCAACTCAAAGGGGAGTGCACCTAAACCCGCAAGCTGAAGGATTGATAGCACAACAACAAGAGGACTTGCTTAAGTCACAGAAGGAAGTCCAAATATCGGTGGAAGAGAAGTAGTCTAAAAAAGAAGTCATTAATGTCAAGGAGATGCAATAACTGGTGAAAGAAGAGACGAGTAAGGTGGTAGCACATAGTCTACCACTAGAGGGAACAGGAACCAACATGACAAAAGAATTCAAAGGAAGTTCTCACCCACATGGAGAAGAAGGATATACCCCACCATAGGATAACATTGAGGAGCTTCAAAAATGCTTCCTAGTGAAAGTACCTTATTTTAATGAGGTGGAGGATGTGGGTGAAAATATCGATGAGTATGTGGAACACTTCTTTCGATAAGCTAATAAGATATTTGCCAATGCTAGATTACAGTTTTGTATTGGCAATATTGGGTAATTGAAATAGTGGAGGGAGCAAACCTTCATTGAATTAGAAAATATTATGGAATGAGTGTGTGATAAGGATCGTATGAGGTAGATATCACACATCCATTCACAACATCCATGGTTATTATCAAGAGGATATATAACCATGATGCTTGGTAGAAAGGATTTACCAGGAGTGAAGACCAATTACCGTAAAAATCCATGAGTGTATTTGGATAGGACAATCGATCAGACCTGTCCATTGAATAAAATAGGTACAAAATTTCAAAGAGTACCTTGGGAGTTGGCCTTCACCACGAGAATTGAAATTCTTAACATACTGGATCGAGTGGATTAGATTGGGTCTTGAACATGTTTATTATGCTAAATAAACACAACAAGAGGTAGAAGCTACTCGAAAAGAGATGGTTTCTATGGAGTAAAATTTAACACACAACAAAACCATGGTTGAGAAAAGAATAAATAAAGTGGAAACAAAGTTAGCAAGCATGAAGTAGACTTATGAATATCAACTCCATTAACAGGAAGCAAAGAAAAAAATTGTGATCCAATAGGCAGAAGAGCATATGAAGCAGTTGGAATCTCAAATGGCAGCACATAATGAACAACTGGCCAACCAAGCTAATCTGTTGAATACAACAGAGGAACAACTACAGGAAAAGAATCACAAAATTAAAGATATGGAAAAGGATGCCATGTGCTATAATGAAATTATTTTGGATCATAAGACTATGCTGAAGGCTAAGGACGAGACTATGGCAGTAATGGAAGCCAAACTTCATCAACATATAAAGGTTTATACTGAAAAGAATAAGGAGTTAGCCATAGTAGCCTGAATGAAATCCATATTGATGGAAAAGTTATGCAAGAGAGCATCTGAGTGCGATAAGGAGTTGGTAGCACTTGACTATTGCAGAAGAGACGACTAATGAGTATAGGTTAAAAGCCCTGGAAGTTATTTAGTACATAGATTGCTTGAAGGATGAGTGTACCACCTTGCAAATTTTGCTTACTGATTACGTAAATAGGCTTTAGAGAAGATAAAGCAGACCAAGAAAGTGAGGATACTACCTAATTTAAAGGGGAGGGCAAATGTAGGTAGCAAATCCACCTCCCAAAAGAAGAAAAAGTAATCCATGGATTTGCATAGTTTTGTTGAATTTTGCTCAGTTTTGATTAAAGTGTATGAGTGTCAAATCATATAACCAGAGATAAAAATGTACAAGGTTGCACATATATTATGTGAAATGAATTTGGAATGTGCATTTGGGGTTAATTTGATAAAAATTGAATTAGACCTTAATAAACCTTGCAAAAATAATTGTTTTATGGCAGTTGTAAATGATGCGATGCTTTAGAAACTGCTTTGGAATAGTCTGGGTATGCATTATATAATCCCCCATTATTCATTTTTTGGTTTTTCATTATTGTTCATACATGTTCATTAATTGTTTATTGTTGCAATATCAATATATAATTCATGGAGTATGGATTGTGGAGTAGAATTGTTGTTCAATGAGTGATAGGTTAATGAATGATGAAATGTTACTGATAATATGAATATGATAGTCATTTTCCTCAATTCCTTGTCCTTGTGAATTCTCCCATATGTTCTGGTTGTTGCAGGTTGTGTAGTTAATTCTTAGCACATAACTTGGCATGTATATGGATGGAATTGCATTGTGAATAATCTTGGTTAACCTACAGACTTGGTGTGAAGCATGGAGTGGATTATAAGATGAGTTACAATTGTATTTTGATTTTTTTAATATTTGTACAATTTATGGAATCATCCATGGTAACTATAATTTATTGCTAGTGAATTAGGGTTTGCATGTTATGGAGAATTGGAGCAATTGATGCTTGGAACCTTCCCAAAATCTATCTTGGAAGAATTGGTTGTATCAAGTGATAGATTTGGAGGATAGTTGCAGCAATATTTCATACAAAATGTACAAAGATTTCTACAAAACCAAACAAACTATTGTTTTACCCGATTTGGTAATTAAGGTTGTAACCTAATTCTGCTAAATAAGGAAATAATGCTATTTTGAGGACATTGATTACAAAACTGATCAATTTGACTTACAAAAATTGTTCCAGCTATTTGGTTGTGTACCAAATCATACCAGGTATAGGTTTGTATAATTTGTATCATACAATTATATGATTTGAGGATCATACAAGTTGTTTTGGTAAGTTGAACTAATGTTCGATGGAGACCATACATGTTGTACGATTTGTACAAGTTGGGGTTTGAGATCTTTTGAATCATTTACATGGATTCTAAACTACATCCTCATTGGTAATACTACACCACTATCATATACAATCACTAGTGATTGCTATGGGGTGATTACCTACTAGGATGTATGTTGTGGCTTGCTGAAATGACCACAAAGATTATCTTGTAATGGGGTGTTGAGCCCACCAAGTCAAAATGAGTATAACCCAATAGGGGAACATGTACAATGAATGAAAGATAATTGCTAGGATGTACATTATCCTATGTGGGGTGTAATATATGTATATGAAAACAATGAGCAAGCGTTACCTTCGATAGGGGTGTGATGTGTGCAATATGTGAAAACAAAAAGGGTTAGGACAGATATTTTTTAAGTGTGTGCAAATGCTTAGAATAAGTAGATAACAACCAAAAGAAAGCAAGAAAACATATATCGTTGTCTAGGTAAAAGACAAATGAAAATAAGAGATCATGAAAAGTGATAAGGATATATTTGCTAAAAGATTGTCATCCTTGACCTTGGGGAGAATGATGAGCACAAATAATACCTTCGAGGCCAAGAAGGGCAAGAAAAACAACAAATAAGAAGAGGAAGAAATATGAAATAAAATAATTCATAGATGGGGATGTTTCTAGGCATCATAACCCTAGTGAAAGTGTAATGCATGTGATCTATGATCTAACTAGGTATCATAACATGCCATTGTTGTGAAATCCTCAAAAATCTAAATGATCAAGCAGTCATGAAAGAGAATGCAAAGATGTCAATCAAGCATGCAAATTTAATTAAATGTCAAGCAAACTATGAAAAATATAATAGGTAATAGTGCAATTATGAGCAATCATATGGGTGCAACAAAATGAAAATATATGTCTAATTGATGATTAATTGATTAATTTAAGCAAACAGAGTGATAATCAACACACATTGTGAATGTGCCTCCTATAATAAAATAGATAATAGGTGTACTATGAGATATTTTATCAAAGAAACATTCATAAGGCAAGCCATCTTGATGATCAAAATTACGGAGAGGCTCCTTCGTAGCTTTTGATTTGATAGAGAATATGATAATCAACACATTTTTGAACAAAACCATCATTCTTAACATAAGGAGGAGCAATCCCTAACTTTGCAATATCCTTATAGGATAGTGAAATAATATATTTTCTAGAAGCAGAAAGATTATTTATCAAGCACATAGAACCAATCATATTACAAAACAAGATCTCAGAAGAATAAGGGGGACCATCATCCTCATCACCAAATTTTGACTTCTGATGATCTAAATATTCAGCATAAGTCATAATATGATCATCATTATCAAATGGTAAAGGTTGGTTTTTGTTAGGTATAAAACCTATGCCACATATCCCAGGATAGATCTCAACATCCAAGAGCTCTTGAATGCCTCTCTATTATGGCCCTATAAATTTGCCTACATATCCCATACTAGAAAAGATCTATTTAGAAAGTGGGTAATCATTGGAAAGGTAAAAATGAGCAAAATAATGCTCAATGGGACAAGGATTTCTACCACGTATATTTTCTTTGAAGGTAGATCTTGCGAAGATAAAGGTATACATGCCAATGTGTACAACATCACATTTCTTATAGGGCAAGCCCATAGTCCTTGGTGATGGTGGTAGCTTGGATAGATCTAGAAGAGGCTCTTGAAAAAATTGATTATCTTGATCTTGTGATGAAACATTGATTCGGGGTTCCTCACTCAATTTTAAAATTTTCAATTGTTTAATGTTTGAGGTGAGAATTTGGAGAAAAAACTGATGAAACAGAAGGATGAGAATTTGGAGAAAAAACTGATGAAACAGAAGGATAACGGTCAAATAGATTGAACTCACTCAACCATTGAACAATATTCTCGCCTAAAATAGTGATAACTTGTTCCTTAAATTCAAACTTCAAGCATTGATGAAGAGTAGAAGGGATGACCTTCATTGCATTAATACAAGTATGTCCAAGAAGAAGATTAAAAGATACAGGACAATGTACCACATAAAACAAAGTATCCAAGCTCTTAGGCCCAACCTTAAGGGGAAGTGATATAACATCGTAGGATTCTTGGGACTTGTTGTTGAAAGCATTGATGATGATATCAGAATTAGTTAAGTCTTCCCCTTTTAGACCAATTTTTGAAAAAATTGATAAGTGCACAAATTTAGGGAAGAACCATTGTCAATCAAGAATTGTTTGATAAAAGTATCCCCAATGAGAGCTGTGATGTAAAGAGAAGAATCATCTTGTAAATTTAAGGAAGGCTTGTCGTCATCTAAGAACGAGATACGATCTATCCCAACAGAACGTAAAACATTAACTACATCATAGGGGAAAATATCTGGAGGAACAGATTGCTACTCTAGAAATTCCAACAAAGCTTCTTAATGGGTAGGAGAAGTTTGTAAAAGCTCTAAGATGGAGATCTTAGCTGGAGTACCGGCTAGTTTTTGTTGGAGATCGAAGGAAAATTTGGGTTGGGATATTAATATCAAAGGTGGTGTTCTTATTTCTGTATTATTTCTTTGATTATTCCTCAAAACCAAAGTATAATGGGATGATGCGATGTAGAACTCTTTTCTTGCTGAGAATGCTGGGTTGATTGATCCTGGGCTTGTCTTCTTGTAGCACCCCAACCATGCCAACCATAATGCTATTAAGAGGAGGCTCATTATGATAGGATACCTGATTAGTTGCCTACTGATTATGCATCAATAATGTATCCTTGAATATTCCCATATTTTGATTTGTTGTTGGTGTTTTCCAAGTAAAGGCTTGATTATTTTATGATTGAGAATTCCCTATATCAATGCATCCTGCATCAATCAAATCTTGTACCACATGTTTTAATTTCTTACAAGATTTGTCCAATGTCCTTCCACTCTTTAATATGCACAATGCTAACATACCTTGTACCAATTAGCAGTAGTATATGGTTATTTTATGGGAGGTGACTCAATCATATTAGTTTCCAAAAGTTGTATCAAAACTACTTCCATAGACATGTTAAGCTTTGTAAAATTTCTTTGTGGAGGTATTTGGAGTACCTTTTGTAGCTTGTTAATAAAATTATTAATAATTCTACTATCTGTTGTACCATTGCCTCTTGTATGTTTATTCTTGTATTGTGACAATATATTTTTCTTCTTTTATTTTGAGTTGGCCTCTTCTAATGAGAGTTTGTTCCACTTTTCTTGCTAATTATATTGCTTGCTCAAAATATGTAATAGTTATCGTCTCTAATGCATAAGATAAATGTTCTTGCAAATTTCCAATAAATATCTCAAGCATATCTTGATCAGGTAAAGTATATCTTAAGCATCCAACTAGACTTCTCCAAGGAGATAGAAATTCTGAAAAAAATTCTTCTTTACCTTTTTTTAAGTTGTAAACATGTTTCATGGTCACATCCTTTTCAATGTAGGCATTGAACTGTTGAACAAACAACTCTGCTATTTCTTCAAATCTCCTCAAAGAATAATTAGATAACCAATAGTACCCATCCAATGCCATGCAACCAAGACTTTTAGGAAATTATTTTAGTAACAACATATCATCATATATGAGATCATAGCTTGTTGTTCTAAATATTATTAAATGCTCTATTGGATCTTCTATTCCTTTATATATAGGAAAAATTGACATAGAAAAGTGCTTAGGATAAGGCCTAATAACAACAATGGGGTCCAATGGTTTATTGCACATATCTTTATAACTGTAAGTGAAACTAGAAGGCTGAATAATATCCACTTTTGAAACCAATTTTTTTTACTATATTAGTCAATTTTTGAACTGTTGGATTACTATTATTCGACATTCTTGAATTTCCCAAAGGAGGTTGATGAGCAAGTGCTTGGCTTGAATTGGAAGCATGGATATTTGTGTTATATGTGATATCTTGTGAGAGAGGACAATTGACATTTGATAGAATAGAAGCAAGAGTGTTGAGATTAGCAGATTGAGGAGGAAATTAAACATAATTTTGAGTGACACTACTAGTTGGAGGATCTTGCAGATTTCTTCCAACATTAGTGGTTAGAGTAGTGGCATAAGTTGATTGGTGCCTCAGATTACCATGATGCAAAGATTTAGACAAAGGGTTGTTTTGAATAGGCACAGGAGAACTTACTGGAGGAGGAGGAAAAGTCTCACCTCTTTCAGGTGGAGCCTCTCGCTCCATACCCTTGAGTATTTTGTTACTATTAGCTTTCATAAAGCCCCAAATATGCTCAAATGAAGTAAAAAGGAACCCTCCATTGGGCCCTTCATAGGGATCAAATTTTATCTCAGTTTCAACATTATCTTATTCTTCTAGATCTATTTTAGGATCCTCTCTATCAATTTGATCATCTTTCAAAGGAACATAATCAAGTTCTAGACGCTTTTTCTGACTTCTAAGGAAAGGAGCCATGAGAAGGAGCAAAAGGATAAAGGAGAAAACTAACAAAAAACATACAAGAAAATATTTTAAGGTATTATTAATGTTTTGAGAACCCAAAAAAGCAAATTAATGGTCTTATTTAAAGTTTTAAGAAAATGAGGTGTTCACGTTGGGTTCACAAAAATGTGTAGAGGGGGAAAACTACCCTATCGCTTATGATTCTCAACTAGATCTATAAAAGAAAGCTAAGGTGACTGTAGGGGCATGTTGTTCTCTACACCTTGGTGTGAAAGAGAGAGGAAAGGGTTCACCAGGAATGAATTTAAGGAATCACTCAAAGTTCAAGGGTTTTAGAGAATGTTTGATGTATTCAGTTTCAAGACAATCACCTATGTTTGGCCTTTCTAGATCTAAGCTATGAATTATAAAGGACAATGTAGAAATACAAAATGTAAGAATATAAGAGTTAACCCTAGAATGATTTCTAACCTAGGGTTGAAAAATAACATTCTTTTGAGCAAGGGTGAGGAAGGGTTTAAGAGAGGATGCACAAACAATTTTAAAACCCTAAGTGCACACTATATGCTTTTGTCCTTTCAATGCCTAGAAGCTTAAATGAAATATTTATCCTTTTTATATAAAATCTAGGGTTTATGATAGAAATAGAAATCACACAACAAACAACCTAAAGAATTATTAGGGCACTTATCTTTTTCAGTGGTTAATCCAAGCTTTATCTTTTCGTCTAGCACTATCCAACAATTTTTGTTCCTACAAATTAACTAGATAAACACTTGAAAAATACAATTATCATTAAGGGGTCTACTTAAGCCGCTATATAAAAATTCTTGGAGGTACGACATTCAAGCCCCCTAGATCCCTTTAGCTGACCTTTGAAAATAGAAGTGAAAGTTGACCTTCAAAAGATGAAAAAGCTTAACATAATGATAAAACAAAGTACAAAATGCACTAGTATGTCTTAAATGCAACCTATAACATATATAGGGTTTTGGGAGTATCAATTTTCCCCCAAACATGGTCTATGTGAAATCACACCCTGCAAGAAGCAACCACAATTTTGTAGACTAGAAAAATTGTGCCCTAAAATGATCGAGTGTGATTTTGCAGAAGTAAGGCGAAAACCCCAAAAATATGCAAAAATACACAATAAAGAAAATTAAAATCTAAATGCAATGAAAACACCTAGAAAATAGTGCAAAAGTAGACAAAAGGGTTGAGATCTCCAAATAGTCGATCTCTCCTTAGGGCTTCAATACTTGTCCATCAAATATCTATGACACACAATCCAATGCATAAAAAAATAGAGCTTCAACAGACTATTTTTCACACTTGTGATTCAACTTGCTTACATAAAAGAAATTAGATCACTTGGAGAGCACTTTGGAAATCAAAGAATTTGCATGAGAAAAAAGAGCTTGCTTAGTCACTTTCCTGGAGGATTCATTTATATCACTTCTTGGGAAAGAAGACTTCAAACCTTCCTCTTATAGTGGATTTGAAAGTGGAATGGGCGGGAAAACTATGAAAATCCAATGCCTAAGGATGCCAACCTTAAAAATTAGGGATTTATAAGAAATAACCCTAATATGGTGAAATCATGCCCTATCAGGGCCGATCGTGATTTCACTTACCCATCAGATTTGACTGCAATTTTTTTGAAGGAGGAAAAAAATAAGGAGAAAGACAAAGAGAAGCCTAGTCCTACTTTGGGTAAATCTGAAGGGTCTCTTTGAGGGCCTAGGGAAAATGAATCACTCAAGTGGGTCAATTTTCTATGTCTACACCACTATGGAAACATAACTGGACTTTATCATACAACCCAACAAATGGAATGACCCATCAACATCCCCAATATTACAGAACCCTTCAATAAGCCTTGCACAAGTCCCAAAATTGGGGACATAACCCTTACCCATAATGACATTAAAAAACCTATGAGCCTCTATCAGTCTATCCGCATTGCAAAACCCATTGAAAACAATAGTGAAGGTCAAGAATTTGGGAAAAGAGATCAATCCAAATATCGAGGAGACCATGTCCACTTTATTAGATTTGAACAAGAAGTCTAAAATCAGATTTTGGGTAAAAGTGGAAGTGGGTGTACATACAAAATTATACATTTGTTGCATTATTTCAAGGGCTTATTCAACCATACCTATGTGGATGTAGATACTTAACAACCCAATTGCAGTATTTGAATTCATCACACACCCCATGTTTATCAATTCCTCCACAACCCCACTTGTAGTGCTACTCCTAGGAATAATTCTTTTGACAACTTACACTATTTGATCATAGGATTGTGAAGAGGATTTGTAGGCCTTTTTTTTTCCAAAAATATGAATATATTTAATGCCAAAGTATCAGATGGGTATTCATGGAAGACCTTCTCTACAAGATATGGAGTGATTTTCTTAATGGTTGTTTGTGTATGGAAAAATTGAGAATGTTTGAAAAGAAATGGTCTCCTAGAAAGTGAGAGTGATGGGAGTGTCCACCAGAATTTCATTTGGTTCAAGGTATCTGCAAGCCATCCCAACATGCTTTGAATAACTCATAAACCCTAAAACCTGACACCATCCACCAAATACTCCCAAGTAATTTGAGGATATGCTTTCCCCATTCTATTTACAATTCAAGCTATTCTTCACACTTCTATCCAAATATATTAAATTATTTCTTCAGTCATATTTTCTTGTAGTTTAGCTGCTGCTAAATATAGGTGCGATTTAAGCCAATGGATTTTGATATTAAGTATGACTTAATTCCAATTCAAACTACGAATACTACCATCCGTAGAGCATAAAACTTGGAATTCCTTAATGGTTTATTAAATGTGTTTTAAATATAATTAAATTATATTTAGATTTGAAAGTTTTCACATTATTCAAATTAAAAAAAAATTATTTAGGTAGTGTGATAAACCTTTTTGATCGACATGACCTTAAATTTTTTTGTTTATGTGATAAAATTTTCCAATCAACATGACATTTTGTAAGGGCAAGATATATTCTTATTAACAGAGGATTAACACACAACCACATGCAGTGGTTTGAACCTTGGACCTCTCGAAGAAGAGCCAAACCTTGAACACTTGCATTGTTTCCTCCAAAATAATTTGGTTAGATAGAAACTCCAAGAATCTAGCTCTATGGTTAGTCATAGTTGTCCCATATGGGTATACTATGTGGCATCAATCATAAGAGATTTTTATTTGGGTATCCACAAGGTGAACACAAAGGAGTAGAGACTGTGTTAGCCTCTACCAGTACATAAGACATTCGCCTCTACCAAGACACAATACATTCACCAACTATGCAACATATCCATAGGGTGGATGTAGGAAGAATGGAGCCTATGTCAGTCTCTACAAAAACACACCACATGTCTGAAAGGTGGATTTAGGGAGATTGGAATTTGAATCGGTCTCTACCAACACACACCACATGTTCGCAAGGTGGATGCAGGAAGAATGGATCCTGGGTTGATATCTACCAAAACACACCACATCCGTGTTGGGCAAAACATTGGTTATTTTTTCTATGGTTCAATTAATATCCTCCATTTAATTGTCAACCCGGGTTATCTCGTAGTCTTGTGAGTATCCGTGCAAAATATATGCTTATAATTCCTCCTTCGGAGATGAGTCCCTTAGATCATGGTTTGGGGGGTATTTGGTATTCATTGAAGTTTTTATTTAAACCAATAATCTCATACTACGTCTAAGAAAAAAAGATTGAAAGTGTTTAAAGACTAAATTACTACCTTGTTGGAAATCATAGAAAACAGGAGAAATAACAAAGAAAAAAATTAATCTATGAAAATAAATACAAAAAACAAGGGAAATAGGGAAGAAATCTGTTGTAAGTGGGCCCACGCTTTCAGCAGGTTTTGCCTACGATAGATTTCACCAAATGCTTTTAGATGATTTTTACAGGAGAATACTGAGAGATTTTATTAACATTTACAGCAGAAGAATTTATAAGAAAGTTCGACAGGTCTTCTTCAGGGGTGGCCTACATATTTATAAATATGTGACCACACTTTGTTATAATTCTTAGAACGAATCAAAAAATGATTCACTTTTACAACTACTTGCTTAATTGAAGGAATCAGACAAAATATCATGATATTTCAGTGTATTCTGTTTCCATAAAAACATATGATATTTATTTACCTAATTTACATAAATCATTTACCTAGTAGGTAAAAAATGGTGAGTCATCTTTGACACTGTCCCATGTCCAGTTTTAATGCTAAAATTCTTTTATGTTGGTTGTTGAAGTTTCGCTCTATTTTTTTACCACAAAGTCATGCTGGAGTTTGATGTAAGTGGAAATTAGGCATCGCATCTAAATAATTTGGAAAGTAGGCATATGCAGAAGTTGGTAATCAGACACCTAACAGGAAGCAAACACCTAACAGAAGCAAGCGCTTTACGAGAAGCAAGCGCCTAACGAGAAGCAAGCACCTAACGAAAAGTAGGCGCCTAACAGTTAAGTGTTGAATGAAAGTTAGGTGCTTCAAATTAATTTTAGCGCCTGACTTCATACCTCTTTTCGATGTTCCTTAGGTGTTTTTACTTCATTGCCAAGTCCGAGTGGCACCTCGATGAAAACATACCAAAATACAACAATTTCCTCTAAATCTACACAAATTACACTTAAAGACAAATATTAGAGAACATGCAAAATAAACTGTTAATTATATATAATTTCCATAAAACATTTATATCTACAAGAAAATGTGTTGCACATTATAGGGAAAAGAGTACAAAAATGAGCAATTTTGTGGCTCATCATCCCCCCATGCTTAAGGGGTGGCACATCCCTATGCCACTTTGAACTAGTAATTACAAGTTATGTTTACAATATCTTAATAAGCCTTTTTGGTCTGTGTCCTCTTCTTCTTAGTGGACTTGTTTTTTTTTTTATCTCGAGGCTTTCACCCCTTTGATGCCTTGGGAGTGGTTGTGTCCTAACATTGCTATTTCTAGAGTTTGTTGTGTCGAACTGGATCACTTGGCCCTGCTCTCTTCTTGGGTGGTTCTTTGGTCTAGGCCACCTTACATTTTTTAGTGCTCAGATAAAAACTAGATAAACTAGTGGTATCCTTCTAGAATATAGGCTCAACCATTTTCCAATACTCATGGTGAAGGTGCAACTCTTCACCCATAGGCACTAAGTCTTCATCGCTAAATGGGATGCTAAAATTCTTAGCAACCTTGGCTATGGGTAAATATGCTCCTATTGGGTCAAGCTTAGGTTCAAATTTGACCTCTATTTTTTCCATCGAAGGAGTTCTGCTACTTGATTCCAGATCTTCAGGTTGCACAAGGCATAGAAATCCTATCTTCGTAAAATATGCCTTCATCCTTGAAGGCTTATCATCTTTTGACCCATACAAGTACCAAAACTGCTCAGGTTGGGCAACTAGAATTTTCCTATGAGGCTTGCCATATTGCACCCTGACCTCCTTTTTGGATTCTTTAAGGGCTTTCTTGGAGCTCTTCTTCCAAATTTTCTTATCTACCTTAATTTCCTCCTGAAGCTACTCAAATTTCTATTTTTGGGCAGCAAACAAATTCTTTGTTACCTCTTATTTTTCATCAGAATTCAACACTAATTCTTTATCAGATTCAATACCCAATACATTTAGCTCAGTAATTCTTACTCTAGTTCTAGGTTGTTGCTAAGATGTTCTTACGACTTTTTGTTTTGATCTCAGCTTTATCGGTTGTACCCTAGGGTGTGTTCATCCTCCTAAATTATTTGCTCTATAGAGAGAGAGATGTAGAATAGGGTTGCTCTACTTCCATCGTAGCAACATATCCCTGCTTTATTTTGATATCATTAGGGGGCACCTTTGTTGCCCCATCAGTATGCACTATCGCATCAACTTTGGTTGGTTTCTTGGCTCCTACTAGTCTGCCCTGCAACTATAATTATCTCTGTAGGTGTCGAATTGTTTGATACAATTCATGAATTTTTAATGTAACATCCTTTCGGGACTCCTTAAACATAGCCCTTTCTTCTTTAAATTTTGCTTCCCAAGTGGAAACTTGCTCTCTTAAAACCTATGATTATTACTGCAAATCCTTTGCCTGGCCTTCTAGTGGTACATCTCCCATGGCCACCTCTTGTTAAGGAGTTGGCCCATTAGAAATATCTTGTAAAATGTGGGCCAAGTACTCCTCCCTATTGAGCTCATCGATTGGTATCTCCTCATCAAATGAGCTTGAAACCACCCTTGATGCCTTCATCCTTATGCTTCGCATCCTGGTGGAAATGGGTATGAAATCATGCTTTGCCTCATATTTGAATTTAGGGGCAGTAGAAGATAAAGCCTATCCTACTTCCTCTTCAAATTGGGGAAAAATAGGGGATGAGTTTTGTCTTGATCCCCTTGTATTTCTTGTAGGTTGGGACGCAGGCATCGTCTCTTCTCGTTCTGTCACCTCCTGAGCTGACTGTTCATTTTAAATTAGCACCTCCCCCTTTACTTGTGCCCCTACCACTACACTAGTACCCAAATTTTCCTCAATCATCACATTTTTATGTGACTCTAAATATCGCACCAAGGTCAAAATTAGGCCATGGTGAGCCAGGGTAAAGGTTATGTCTGCCCGGTATCACTTGGCCTCATCTCTAAGGGTGCATGCAAGGTAATGTGGGATGTTGATTTTGTCCCCATGCAGGATGTGATTGAGAAAATGGAAGTGATTGACATTCAATGTAGATTACCTACCAGAGCAGTTGAAGAAGCAAGTGATCTACTCAAAAAATACCCTCTAGAGCTCGAGAATGTACTATTTTGGCAAACCAACGCACATTAGGTGCTCAGTTGGTGCTTCAAAAAATATCTACGTATAGAGGGTAAGGTTATACTCCTTGTACATGTGCTCCCCTATCAAATGGAGGCTCGTAACTCTAGCAATATAGTCCTCAGTGATTGGTATCTCCAACCCCTGCATGTGCACGACCCCCTCCATCATTGATGATGTAAATCCAGTTGCCACTGCCACATCCTAGCACTGACTAACCAGTTGACAATATTCCATCCATTCTATAGCATAAAACTATATTTGGACGTCTATAAAAATGCCCAAATAGCTGATCAACTAACTCTTCTTGAAGTCGTGATTCTTCGATTTCCCCCCCATGCTTTTCCTTGAGCTCACAATTCACCTAGCAATGCTCCTAATTTCTCTTCGAATTGCCACTATGCTTCACTTTTTCTATTTTTTTCTTTCTCTCAAGGTGGCTTCACAGTAGCTGGTAAAAAACTTTTAAAACAAATGCTTTCATGCACACAGGTGGTTAATTACCATAATCAATAGTGATTATATTTATCTACAATAAATTTCCTTATGTGCCCGATTGTGCGGAGATGATAACCATAAACGTTTGACCAATCAGAGGTATGCCATGCAACACCATGCCAAGTGGATTTATTCAAGTGGTTAAGGCAATAATGGGGGGTTGTGCTAGTACTTTTCCATAGACACACATGTTCATGAAAACAATATAGACAAAAAACAAAAAATTTAAACATGCATCTAAATTCGTTTCGTGGGTGCATATGCATAGATATCCGTGGTGCATCTCTATTGGATGGCATTTTATGATTGGGTAAACTATAATGGATAATGGTGGCCATGGTACCCATGCAATGAATTTTCTTTGACGTAATTGGTTCTTGGTAGCTGCAATATGGCTTATTCGAGAAATCCTGTAAAATTTCAAAACAAAAATTAGAAAAAAATGTATCTCCTTGGGATGGCAAACATCCCCTCCAAGAAATTTGATTGATGTCAACTTTTAATTTTTTTTCACTGGTAGATTTGACTTTACACGTACGTGGGGTGCTGATGTGTCTCGGGCCACATCCCAATGCTGACGTGTTATTCTATCAAGGTAGAAAATGACCGCAAGAGATGGAAATCAGACACCTTTTTCATATGAAAATTAGGTGCCTTCTTTTTTGAATTATGGCATGTAGGTACCTTGGAAATTGAAAATAGGTACCTTCAGAATTTGGCACTTTGCTTAATGTGGGAAGCAAACACCTTAGCAATCAGGCACTCTAATTAACACGAGAAGCAAGTGCCTTAGCAATCAGGTGCTTATGCCAATATGGGAAGCAAGCACCTTAGCAATTAGGCACTTATACCTAATGGGAAGTAGACACCTTATTGTTAACTGTCAGGTGACATACTTATAAAACAAAATTTATACAAACTCAACTTTTTTTTTACATGCTAAGAATATTTGGTGTCAGTTTCTCAAAAATTAGAAGTTGGCTATCCTCCTGGAGAAACTAGGAATCAGGCATTAATCTACCAAAAAATGGGATGCAAACACCATCTTCATAATATACTAGGATTCAGGCACCGTGAAGTGTAAAACTGGACACAAACACCTTCTACCGTACAATGGTAAGCAGACACCTTCTACTGTACAATGGGAAGTAGGTGCCTTCTATCATACAACAGGAAGAAGACACCTTCTACCATACAATAGGAAGCAAGCACCTTCTCTAATAACAGGAAGTAGGCACCTTCTATCGTACAACGGGAAGTAGGTGCCTTCCCATCAAATATAAAAAATTGGTATTTCTCCTTTATTTAATGGGTGCTGACTTGTCCTTGTATATGCGCTGTCAGGTTGATCAGGCCATTTAGTGCTTCTGCTTAAAAAACATGAACAAAATTAGAATCCGCCCCTAAACCAATAGTAAAGTGTTTTATTATCCAAAGAGACCAATCCAAACACTCTTGTGTAGGTTTAGGTTTAGTATTCCCCTCTATGAATGGGGACTAGCTACTCCTACTAAAAGTAAATTCTCCTCAAAATTTGGGAAGGCACATGTTCATGGATCCTGTGCTTGTTAGGCCTACGTTTCCTAGGATGCCTAACAGTTGCACAAAGGGCATTGTTCCTGAAAAAAAAACACAACTAAAAAAAAAAAATTTGAAAAAATAATTATCTTTAGGACTATGTGGATTAGATCCACATCTTAATAACTCAAAAAAATATTAGAATCAATTGGGGTTTCCCCCATGCCTAATATAGACTCAATCATGTATGCTTTACACACATGATATGGACACAGACTGTGGCCATTGAATGTTAAGGTAATGTTGTTGTCGTCTATTGTTCTGATCCTTACAACCCCATTGTTGATAACTTTAGTCACTTCATGTGGTCCCATACAACGCTACATGAGCTTACCCTTCCTTTCCTAAAATCAAGAATCATAGAGTAATTCCCATTCTACCACTTTAAGCTGCTTTGGCCTGGAGTGGTGATCATGCCACTTGACCCTTTGTTTTTGAATGATATCTATTTTTTGTAGAGCCTCAAGGTGGTATTCGTCCAGCTGATTAAGTTGCTGAATTCTTTCTTTTTATGCATCATCCAGGTTTATATTCAATTCTACGATAGTCCTAAGTGTTTTGACTTCAAACTCTATAGGAATCATAACATTTTTTCCATAGACTAACTAAAATGGTGTGAAACCAATAGTAGTATTCTAGGTGGTCTTGTAGGCCCACACTACTTCTGGTAATCAAGTAGCCTAGTCCTTCCTATGTTGTTGCACTATCTTTGTCAGGATATTTTCCAACTCTCGGTTGGTCACCTCAACTTGCCCATTTGCCTGTGGATGGTAGGGAGTGGTTTTGTTATGCCTAATTTTGTATTTTTGCATGAGTTCTTAGATCATACTTGAAGTAAATTGAGGTCCTTGATCAATTGTGATCTCCCTTGGGATCCCAAATCTTGTAAAAATTGATGAATATAAGAAATATACTACAATTTTCTCATTTGAATCACACAAAGCTTGTACTTCAACCCACTTTGTAACATAGTCAGTACAAAATTTTCCTTGTATATGCACTATCAGGTTGATCAGGCCCTTCAGTGCTTCTTCTTGAAAAATAGGAATAAAATTAGCATCCGTCCCTGAACCAGTAGTTGAGTTTTTTATTGTCCAAAGAGACCAACCAAACACTCTTGTGTAGGTTCAGGTTTAGTATTTCCCTCTATGAATGGGGACTACCTACTCCTCCTGTAAGCAAATTCTCCTAGAAATCTTAGAAGGTGCAGTTCATGGATTCTATGCTTGTTAGGCCTAGGTTTCCCAAGTTGCCTAACAACTGCACAAAGGGTATTGTTCCTGCAAAACAAAAACACAACTAAAAAATAAAATTTTTGAAAGAATAACTGTCTTTGGAAATATGTGGGCTAGATCCACATCTTACTGACTCAAAATAAAATCAAAATCAACTAGGGTTTCCCCCATGCCTAATCTAGACTCAATCATGTATTCTTCAGACACATGATATGGATGTAGGCGGTGGCCATTGAATTTTAAGGTAATGTTGCTGTTGTATATTGTTATTATCCTTAAAAGCCCCATTGTTGATTACTTTAGTCACTCCATATGGCCCCATACAAAACTGCATGAGCTTACATTTTCTTTATTGGAACTAGAAATCATAGAGTAATGTCCATTCTCCCATTTTAGGTTGCTTTGACCAGGTGTGGTGATCATGCCACTTGGCCATTTATTTTTGAATGATCTCTATTTTCTATAGAGTCTCAAAGCAGTATTCATACAAATGATTAAGTTGCTAACTTATTTATTTTTGTGCATCATCCAAGCTTATATTCAATTCTATAGTAGTCCTAAATGTTTTGACTTCAAACTCTATAGGCGTCATAACATTTTTCCCATAGACCAACTAAAATGGTATGAAACTAGTAGTAGTCTTCCAGGTGGTCCTATAGGCTCACACTCCTTCTGGTAATCTAGTAGCCTAGTCCTTCTTATGTTGTTACATTGTCTTTGTCAGGATATTTTCCAACTCTTGGTTGGTCACCTCAACTTGCTCATTCGCCTGTGGATGGTAGGAAGTGGTTTTACTATGTTTGATGTTGCATGAGTTCTTAGATTTTCCTTGAAGTAAAATGAGGTTCTTGATAAGTTGTGATCTCCCTTGGGACCCCAAATATTATAAAAATTGATGAATACAAGAAATATGCTACAGTTTTATCCTTTGAATCATGAAAATCCTGTAATTCAATCCACTTTATCACATAGTCAGTACAAACTAGGATATACCACTTACCTTCTAACTACAGATTAATAGGTCCTACAAAGTCCATCCCCATTTATCAAATGGTTCAATGTGAACATGTGGTTGGAGTGGCATCTCATCTCTAAGAGTAGGTTTACCCATATTTTGACATTGATCACATTGGCTCACATGCTTGGCTGCATCCTTGAATAGTGAAGGCCAGTAATAACTAGCTTGCAATACTTTATATGTAGTCATTTTTCTTGCAAAATGGCCACCACAAGGTTCATCATGGCAAGCCTTCAGTATTTCAATTATTTCATCCCCAAAAACACATCTTATCATGATTAATTTAGGTCTTGTTTTTAATAGGCACCTAAAAATCCATGAGAAATTTGCACTTTTCTTAATTAAACTCTATTTTTCATGAGGTAAAAGTGTAGGGGATACTTTATCAGTGGCTAAATAATTAGCCATATCTATATACCAAGGTATCTGATCATTTAGAGAAAAAAAATGCTCATCTGGAAATTGGTCTTCTATAGCTGCATAGTTTGGAGGTGTCAACCTAGACAAGAAATCAACTATCACATTATCCTTTCCTAGCCTGTCTACTATTATCACATCAAATTCCTATAAAAGAAAAAACATATGATAATTCTACCACTAATCCTGGGTTTTTTTGTCAAGTATCTAATCGTTGAGTGGTCAGTGTGTACAAATACCTAGTAACTTGTAATGTAATGATGGAATTTATTAAGAGGATGTATTACTACAAGAAACTCCTTCTCTGTGACAGTATAATTGAGTTCATCACTTATAAGATTTTTATTAACATAATAGATGGTATAAAAATCATCATCACATTTCTATCCCAATACTGAGCCTATTGCATTGTTAGATGCATCAACATATATGTGAAAAGGTATGGTCCAATTTGGACCTCTCAGCACTGGAGCAGTAATTAGTTTTTCCTTTAAGGCATTGAATGCTTGTTCACATTCTCAAGTCCAGATAAACTTTGCATATTTAGTTAAAAATGTGGTAAGAGGTTTAGCAATTTTGCTAAAGTCTGATATAAACCTCCTATAGTAACTAGACGATCCTAGGAAACTACGAATATCCTTTTGTGATTTAGGAGTAAGCAGGGTTTGGATGACTTTAATTTTATTTCTGTCTACTTTGATCCCATCTACATAAAGGTGATGTCCTAAAACTATTCCTTCCTACATCAACATATAGCATTTCTCATTGCTTAAGGACATGTTAGTTTTCTCACAAAATTTAAGTGTCTTTTCTAGATTTTCTATGGCAATTTCAAAATTTTCACCATATACAATGAAATCATCCATATATACCTCCATAGTCTCTCCAATCATATCTAAAAAAATGCTAAGAACTTCCCTCTAAAATGTGGTAGGTGCATTGCATAGATCAAATGGTAAAACTCGGTAAGAAAATGTCCCCCATGGATAAGTGAAGATGGTTTTGTCTTGATCCTCCTCCCCTATTTGGATCTGATTGTATCCACTAAACCCATCCAAGAAAGAAAAGTATTTCTTGCCTGCTAAGGTTTCAAGGACCCGTTCTATGAAGGGTAAAGGGAAGTGGTGCTTCTTAGTTACTTTATTCAGCAACCTATAATCAACATAAATTCTCCACTTTCCATTCTTCTTGGGTACCACCACTAATGGTGATACCCACTCACTATCTAAAATGGGGTAGATGAATCCAATTGTGAGAAGTTTTTATAATTTTGCTTTGAAAATTTCTTTCATAGCTGAGTTCATTATCCTTTGTGGTTGTCTTACTGGTCTAACTTGGTCTTCAAGATATATCCTGAGTATAGGTATCAGGAGCCATTCCTCTCATGTCAGAATACTCCCAAGCAAATGCATCTTGATATTTTTCCAATGTTTGTTTCAATTTGTTCTGCTATTCAACTATCAACTGGTTATCTATGTTCAACATTCTACCAGGTGCAACTTCTATTTTCTGTATATGGTGGTCTTTTACTAATATCAACTCAGGATGAGGACAAGAGAGTCTCCATAAAAAAAGTGAGATATCATATTATCCTCATAACTTTTGTCTTCCAACTCCTCAAGTGTCATGACAGGTTGGATCATTGATAGCCAACCAATATTTTGACTCTCATCCTCAAGTTCTCCCAAAAAATATATAGACTGATTAGGTGGATGTATGATCAGTTTCTTTATATTATGATCATAAAAAATGGTCATTTTCCCATCTCTACAACTTATGTAAGTATCAAATGTTGTCAGCCAAGGTCTACCTCAGATTAATGGATATCCACCTAGTCCAAATTTAGATTATAACACTAAGAAATCTATTGGATACTCCCATGCATCTATTATAACAGTGATATCTTCCAATATTCCTTCAAGGAGTAATGTAGATCTTTCTGCCAACTACAAAAAAGTTTAGTGGTCTTCAAATTAGTCAATTTCAGTTTTTGCATGGTCTCCTAGGGCATGACATTGATGGCTGCCCCCAAATATACTAGTGTGTTGGAAAGAACACAACCTTCTATTTTTACAATCAGTACATGGCTTCCTAGATCTATGTACTTTTGGCTATAGATATTTCCTAATATAAGGTCAGCTAACTAACCTACCAAAATGATTGTTTTATCCGGTTTCCTCCCTAATTTCTTGAGGTACAACTCTCTTATGGATTTTACATAGATAGGTATGTCCTTGATGGATTGAAATAGAGGGATTGTGACTATTAAGTTTTTTAAACTAGAGAGGATATCAAACTCTATTTGTATTGGTTTCTTGGGTTCCTGTAACCTTTGTGGAAAATGTGGAACCTCCTCTTTGTTATGTACAAGTGTTGATTCTTCTTCTATATCCTCTATAAGGGGTGATTCCCCTTTCTCTATCTCTATTGGTTCCTCTTATTCTACAAGAGGGGTGACTTCTACACCTACTTGCTTTCCTAACCTTAACTTGATAGGATTGCAATCTACCTTAATATTATACATAGGGTACATATCATTTTCCATATGATAGGTTGGCTACTGCTTGTTGTTTGGGTTTGCTGTTGGTTGTGCTGGTAACTAAGGAGTCCTAAAAGCAGGAAGAGTAGGTAGGCTTTGCTTTGGTGGAGCTGGAGTAGGATGCTGTGGATACTAATTTCAAGCATTCTAATTTCTCCACTGCTACCCAAGCTACTGGTATTGTTTCCAAGGTTAAGGGTTATAAGGATTTGCTCCTTAGGGAAATGAATTCCAATATTGTTGACCATACCAACCCATATTGGGTGGCTGGGCTTGGCCTTGGTTTTGATAATTGCTGCCCCCATAAGATGACATACCTGATTACATATTATTATCCATAGGAGACTATTTCTAGTTCCTCCTATTACCCATGAATTATACCTTTGCTACTTCAGGTTCCTCTGTAGATTTCATTAATTATGGACACAACTTCTTTTTATGATCGTTCTTACAAACAATACATACACGAACTTTATTTTTTAGGCACTCATTTTTGGGATGTTTGCCTCTACATTTAGGATATAAGTAGGTCAATGCTGCCTCATTATCCTACTTCTTTCTCTTAAACAGAAGAGTATCCATTTGAAGAGCCAGAGATGATAACATCTCGCTCTTCAGATCCTATAACATGTTGCCTATTTTTGTTTTAGTGATAGTGGCTGACTGCTTAACATTTCTAGGGGTTAGCTTACCCTTTTTTCATGAAAATTTTTGATACAACTATCAAATATTGTCCATTTGGTGTTGGTAAATGTCCCCCCAAAGATCATGTTTAAGGCTTCCAAGGATTCATTTGTCAGTCCTTTCAAAAAAATACTTCTTAGGGACCTATCTCCTATTTTTGAATGGGGTGATATTTGCAAATTGAAGTTAAAACTATCCCCATATTCTTCCACAGATTCCCCTTCCTTTTGGGTCATGTCTAGGACTTCCTCTCTTGCATCTATTGCTCTGTCAAAATACTGATACTAATCCAAAAAAAGTTTCTTCAACAGTTCCCAAGTAGTTATCCATTTATCCCCCAAGCTGATGAACCAGTGCAAAGCTGAATCATCAAGGGTGGAAGGAAATAATTTTAGTTTCTGAGCATTTGTGGTGTAATCCACAGATCTACATAAAACATAAAATTTAAATAGGAATAGGTCTGGATATTCTATTGGTAGTCCTCTAAAGGTTGGAAGGTGGGTAGGAGAGATGTGTTTCATCTTGTGATATTCCTCTACCTCTCCTATTGGAAAACTAAAACTAGTGGATGTTTCCTCTGGATTTTGTACCATTCTATCCATTACTGGAGTTTCTACCCCTGCTGTGTTCAAAGAAGCTGTCAATGCTTCTAGTTCACTTGCTCAATATTTCGCCCAACCATTAATGCTCCAAAAATTTATGAACTCTAACAAGGGCATCATCCTGAAAAATGGAAGTGGCTGAAGCAATGCAAAATTGCATCCACAATATACCATTTTTCAACCATTTTAAACTTATTTTATATTATCACTCTAATTATGTAACACCTTGAAAACCCAACTAGTTTAATGGATGTCACTATTTACTGCTATATTTTTTAAAAAATAATTAACAATATCAAACACCATCACATACTAACAACCACAAAGTTTATCTAATTTAGAACAAGCAAAAAATAATATCTACTAAAACATCTATTCAAATCAAACATAAGAATCAACCAACAAAAGATACATTAAAAGCAAATATGAAAAACTTCAATAAAGAGATATATTAAAGCAATTAATAAGAGAGAATCAATACCCATAACACATTATATATCATGGGGAAAATCCTTTCGGGAAAACCCAGCCTCAAATATTCTCTTTTATTGCATAAGTTTGGTCTTTACAAATACAAGGATCCCATAATCCTTTTCTCCCAAACATATGCCAATACAATGCATAGGAACTCACAATTCCCATGACTTTACCATGAATTGTTCTTTTAATCTACATAATACAAATCCATTTATCAAACTAACTAAAGTACCATACCTTTAGGTAATCCAATAATAAAATCCTATTTACCTAATTAACTAAAGTCTATACCATTAATTAGTCCAATAATCTAATTTCATTTATCAAACTAACTAAAGTCCCATACCATTAGTTGATCTAGTAATCAATTTTCATTTACCAAACTAACTAAAGTCCCATTCCTTTAGTTAGTCCAATAATCCATAAATTTCCCTCTTTACAAACTATACTAACATACTTAGCACAATCTATAACTTAAATATAAACTATGTTTAAATCCATTGAACATAATCTACAGACTTGTAATTTGAACTATGTTATGGGTCTAAAAGAATCAAACAATTCAACATATTTCTTTTTTGGAATTAGGGTAAGATAAGTTGTATTTATTTTATAAGGAATGCATTATTTTACCCTAGAATATTCCATTACCACCAATAAAGAATCCTTCACTATATCCCAATTATGATGGTAAAAATTTGTAGATATCCCATTTGGACCTAGGAATTTATCCTTATTTAAAGAGGAAAGAGCTAAATAAATTTCTTCTAGAGTAATAGGCTCCATTATTTTCCTATTACCTTCATTTGTTATAACTGAAGAAACATCTTGAAGAAGTTTATCATTAAGAACTTTGGTCTCCTCTAAATATAGAATATTTTGATAAAATAATCTTGTCTGTCTTCTAATTTCACTCTGATATTTAATCCAAACCCCTTCTATTGATTCAACTCTACTAATTCTAGAATATGCTCTCTGTACTATAGCCATCCTATGAAAAAACTTTGTATTTTTATATCCTTCTTTTAAACCAAGTCTGTCTTGATTGTAATCTCTAGAATTTGTTTTAATCTAAAATTATGATATTCACTAAGCAACATCCTTTCCTCTGAGCTTGTATTATTTTCATCACATTTTTTGAATTTTTAAATTTTATCTTTTAGTTCTTTCTTCTCAAAAATATTTCCAAATGTGTTCTTGTTCCATTCTTTTAATCTAGATTTCATAGCTTTAATTTGGTTTGGAAGAGAATAAAACCCACCATTACCTAAAGAATTTCATGTTTGAGATATCATATCAACAATTTGAGAATGGTCTTCCCACATCTTCTCATATTTAAAATATGATATTTTTTGAATTCACTTATCACCATTTTAAATTTTATTGGCGAGTGATCTGAACCAATCCTTATTAAGGTATTAATTTTAGCACAAGTTCCTTCATCTAGCCAATAATCATAGAGAATACATCTATCTAATTTTTCTGCAATTAGGTTTTGGCCTCTCCTATTGTTGGTCCAATAATAGTTGTCTTCTTCAAACTCAACTTCCCATAGATTGTTGTTTTCAATAAAAGCTAAGAAATCTTTCATACTTTGGGTCAATTTTCTAATTCTCCTAAAATTTCTATTTAATTTGGTTATGGCATTAAAATATCCAATGATCATGAATCAGGTTTCTTGGTCTTTACTTCTCATAAAGACTTCAATACCACTCCAAACTTATAATCTACCTAACTGAGTTGTAGGTCCATAGACATTGATAAGGATGAAGCAAATATCTGCAAAGTAGTAAGTGACTAAAGAGGCTATCTAATGCCTAGTTTTATGAATGGTTACACAATAGTTTTAGAAGGATTCCAACAAGTTAGAATTCCCCCTATTGCTCCTTCAGAATCCATAGCATCCCATTCACATCTTGCCCAAACTACTTTTATAGTTTTTGAAACTTCTTCTTTTGTCATTTTAGTTTATTGGATACAGAGAATGCCAGGTTTATTACTTAAACGTAGGTCCCTAATAAACCTATGCTATGAGGGGGTATTAAAACCCCTTATATTCCATGAGATGATAATCATGTCTCATTAGGGGTTTTTTGTAATAACCCCAATTCCACGACCAACCAACCTAAGGATTTTTTTTTTTTTGCGTCTAGTCATTACTACGATTACTAGCTCATGAATGCATTGAAAGTATATTTGTATGGTTATATTATAGATAAGTATACAAGTAAGTTCAAGGCTACACTTCACATGAATTTGACATGATCAATGTCTATTCTATGGATAGGAGTGGTTAACCCCTATAATGACCTGCAATTGAGGTTTCTTTACCTTGCATTTGAGAATTCTCCTATCCTGGATAGGAACACCCTTTTTACCTACTAGTTTAAATCAAATATTAAACTAGCTTCTATGTTAGGTCTCTTTCAACCATACACTAGGTGTATACCTTGAGATTTTGTTGGTTCTTCCTTAAGGATAGAACCACAACTATTGCAATGCTTAGCATTCCTATATCAACCATAGGGGCTAAGGGGGTTATCACACAAACCTGCATAGACTTGTGAATGTCTACCATTTTCCTTACTTGTTTTAACCAATTATAATCTCCACAAGATAGATCACTTTCAAGGCTTTTTCTTTACAGATATTTCCAAATTAATCTCTAAGTATCATGCATGAAGAAATATTAATTTTTGGCTTTAAGGTTACTCTATATCAAATAGATACGATATTTGAGTCACTTTTTAGGGATTAAATATTTTATCATAAGGTAATATTAATTCATCATGTAATTCTACATTCTTTCTATGATAACTTGAAGTCAACTGTTACATTGTATATACATCCTCTCAAGAACTGATATACTCAAATTACAATTGATCCCAATTAATACATTTTACAATAATAGAAGCCCTTCATTAAAGAGGCTTTGTTTTACAACATGTATACATGATCAATAGAGCTCAACTAGTACTGATATTTTCTTGAATCCATCCGAGCCACAAGTACTAGATAGTAGGTGTTCTCGGGATCAAGACAACCCATTTCATGTATATGAGATGCAACTCTAAATAAACAATAGCATGTAATAACTTTTCATTGAATACAACTAAACACATTACATTCTATACAATTTACTTGTCTAAAGCATTCTATTATTCAAAGGAAGGAAATCCCATACTTTCCTAAGACTGAAAGAACACATTTTCATCCCATATCCTTCTCCACAAGGATATGCCTTAAAAAAAGTATTATTACAATCAACTATTGTTAGTTGTTAATTGAAATAATGCTATCAATTCATTCATCAATGAGATCTCTTTTATGTATGTAGCATATCATACTCTCACAAGTATCTCATATTTCATCAAATAATTCATACTTGAGTAAGTTTCTCATATTTCTCCAAACAGAAATAGCATTAAACAATTCATACTTTCACAAGTATCTCATATTTCATCAAATAGAAATAACATTAAGAAATTCATACTTTCACAAGTATTTCCTATTTCCTCAGATAGAAATATCATTAAAACACATCATACTTTCACAAGTACTTCATATTTATTCAAATAGAAATAACATTAAGCAATTCATACTCTTAAGTATTTCCTATTTCGTCAAATAGGAATAGCATTAAACCATTCATACTATCACAAGTATTTCCTATTTCCTCAAACATAAATAGCATTAAAACATTCATGCTATCACAAGTATTTCCTATTCCTCAAATAGAAATAGCATTAAAACACATCATACTTTCACAAGCACTTCATATTTCTTCAAATAGAAATAACATTAAGTAATTCATACTCTCACAAGTATTTCCTATTTCATCCAAAAAAAATAACATTAAAACACATCATACTTTCACAAGTATTTCCTATTTCATAAAACATAAATAACATTAAACAGTTCATACTTGTAGTCTATAGTCCTTTGAAAAATTTAGCTATCAAGTTGTCTCAAGATCTATCACAAGATCATACTATAGGTCTCTTTCAACCATACACTAGGTGTATACCTTGAGATTTTGTTGGTTCTTCCTTAAGAATAGAACCACAACTATTCCAATTCTTAGCATTCCTATATCAACCATAGGGGCTAAGGGGGTTATCACACAAACCCGCATAGACTTGTGAATGTCTACCATTTTCCTTACTTGTTTTAACCAACTATAATCTCCACGAGATAGATCACTTTCAAGGTTTTTCCTTTACAAATATTTTCCAATTAATCTCTAAGTGTCATGCATGAAGCAATATTCCTTTTTTGTTTTAAGGTTACTCTATATCAAATAGATACGATCTTTGAGTCATTTTAGAGATTAAATATTTATCATAAGGTAATCTTAATTCATCATGTAATTCTACATTCTTTCTATGATCACTTGAAGTCAAGTGTTACATTGTATATACATCCTCTCAAGGAGTGATATAATCAAATTACAATTGATCCCAATAAATATATTTTACAATAATAGAAGTCCTTCATTAAAGAGATATTGTTTTACACCATGTATACATGATCAATAGAGCTCATCTAGTTCTGATATTTGCTTGACTCCATCCGAGCCACAAGTACTAGATAATAGGTGTTTTCAAGATCAGGACAACCCATTTCATGTATGTGATATGCAACTCTAAATAAACAATATCATGTAATAAATTTTCATTGAATACAACTAAACACAATATATTCTCCACAATGTACTTGTCTAAAGCATTCCATTATTCAAAGGAAGGAAATACCATACTTTTCTAATACTGAAAGAACACATTTTCATCCCATATCCTTCTTCACAAGGATATATCTTTGAAACAAGTATTATTACAATCAACTATTGTTAGTTCTTAATTGAAAGAATGCTATCAGTTCATTCATCAATGAGATCTCTTTTATGTATGTAGCATATCATACTCTCACAAGTATGTCATATTTCATCAAACAATTCTTGCTTGATTAAGTTTCTCATATTTATCCATACAGAAACAACATTAGATAATTCATACTTTCAGAAGTATATCATATTTCATAAAACAAAAATAACATTAAAAATTCATACTTTTGCAAATATTTTCTATTTCCTCAAACATAAATAGCATTAAAACACATCATACTTTCACAAGTACTTCATGTTTATTCAAACAGAAATAACATTAAGCAATTCATACTATCACAAGTATTTCCTATTTCATCAAACATGAATAACATTAAACCATTCATACTATCACAAGTATTTCCTATTTCCTCAAACATAAATATCATTAAACTATTCATACTATCATAAGTATTTCCTATTTCCTCAAACAAAAATAGCATTTAAACATATCATACTTTCACAAGTATTTCATATTTCTTCAAACAAAAATAGCATTAAATAATTCATACTCTCACAAGTATTTCTTATTTCATCCAATAGAAATAGCATTAAAACACATCATACTTTCACAAGTATTTCCTATTTCATCAAACAGAAATAGCATTAAACAATTCATACTTGTAGTCTATAGTCCTCCCATAAATTTGGCTATCAAGTTGTCTCAATATCTATCACAAGATCATACTATAGTTCTATGAGTTTGGCTATAATCTCTCTTGCAATCTTCCATCCAGATTACTCAAAATTATCCACAACTCCATTTGTAATCTATCACACAATATTACACTATAGCATTATTCACTTGGCCCTTAATTTATTTTGGGAAGGTATTATAGGTACTCACTTTAACCAATGTGTTTTTACATAACCCTTCTTTCATCAAGGTTGAAATATAGTTCATATTAAATATGTCACATAGTCCATCAATGGGACTATTACAAATCCTTCGAAAGTTTATCCAAAAATCCTTAAACAAGGATTCATGGTTCATATAACTTTCCATAATAATCTCTTATTTTCTATGAGATTCACACAATTTGTACAAATTTACTCCCTCAATGTTTTTATTCAAGATGTACATTTTTTTTTGTTTCAAGGTGAACAAATTTTAACTCTAAAATTTGTTCCATAGCCCACAACATATTTAATATTTTTATTTTGTTACACAAGGTGCTTGACAAGTTTTAATATGAGGGAATACCAATTCTACCAATCGGTGTTTCTCCACCCGCTTAAGTGATTTCCATACACTTGACGAGTTACCTCATACAGTGTAACACCAACATAAAGCATATGATTGACATGGAATTCATTTAACCTGATACCACTTGTATGTTACATACAGATGCAAGGAACTTGATTTTTTTCTACGAATAGATTGCTTTTCCAACCCAAATTCATCATAAAACTATCATTTGACCATCATCGAGTTCGATGCAACATGTCCCTTTTACTAGTGTACCCATACTAATTTTAGGGTACCCAAACAATGCATTTTGCTATTCGATGGCCTTCGTGCTCATCAGGTGGTAATGAGGGTAGAAGCAGTGTCTTCTGCTCATATACCTATGTGTTTAGTGTGGGAATGACTATCCTCGAATCGTGAGAACTCTAAGAATAAAGGTATTCATATTTTTCATGGATTCAACCATAAACCACTTCTCAAAGATGCCTATCATCCTTTGATGGATTAGTTGCCTATTTGATTGTAAAATAATTTTCCAACCATACATATCTTGCTATATCCCTCCCATGAAATTGCTACAACACTATGTCGATGGAGCTCGTCACCTATGGTCTACATGCTTCATAGCAGTATTCATGACTGTGACTATCATCAACATAGCTCACCATCTCACGATGTGCTCTGGTTAGGAGTATGGCACAATAGGGTGATATAGGATATAGAATTCCATGGGTCCCTATACAACAAATGATTTCAACCAAAGGACTGCATACTGAATGAAACATAACCAAACCTTAAGATTGTTCCAAAGTAAAACTACAGAACAAGATTATATTTACTTATAGGTGGTATGCCATTTACCGTTCCACATATTTAGGTCCATTTCCTCTTGATGTGAGCATCTTGGATCACTCGCACTCAGAGGAGCATATTTAGGCGAGAATCCTCCATGGTGGACGAAAATCCCTTCGTCGAGCCAAATCCTCTATGCTAAGGTAGCAGTTCTTCTTTTTAAAGAAAATAACTAAAAAGGTAATATCCCACACCCAAGGTGGTATGAATTATGATCTTCTTTAAAAGAACTCACATGTCATTATATTGGTAACCATCCAGTGGTGGTTTCGCTTGTGGTGTTGTTTCAACTATACAAAGACCCTTAGATTACTAGAATTATGGATAAGTTTAGCTTGGTCAAGAGGTTTCTCCAACTGGATTTAGAAAATATTTTAAAAAATGTGGTCTGCTCTATAAGAAATCCGACTAACCTTAAATGGCCATTTATCCCAATCACACTGGTCCAAACAAATTAATTAAAAGGATGCCCAACTGTTCAATTAACAAGGGTTCAAACTAATTAACTTAACGAATACAAAATGCAATCATGGACCATATTAAACCAATCAACCATAGTCAATAACAATGGTGCAATCAATTAATTAAAATTCCCAACTATCCAATTAACAAGGGTCCAAACTAATTAATTAAATGAATGCATTCGTGGACCATATTAAACCAATTGACCAAGAACATATTTAGTCATCTTCAATAAGTTAAATCATACAAAGCATACTAACATCAATAACTAGATGTGCATTCAATCATAATCAAATGCATATTCAGAACAAATAGCATGGCTATGAGGTATGATATGACCTGGGTATTTCCAACTCCTTGAAGATTATATTTGTCCAGTCCTTCTTCCTTGGTTTCTCTTTTATGGATGCCTTGACCAAAGATCTCTAAACTTAGGGTTGTTTGGTTTTTGATTCACCCAAGGGTGAAGAGCATAATACCTAAGCCCAAGCTTATCTATCAACCAAATTTGACTAAATATCTCTAAGGCTTAAGGTGTTTAGTTTTTGATTCACCAAATGTTGAAGTGCATAATCCCTATGCCAAAGCTCTCCTACTAACTTCTCAAATTTCTTCTCCAACATCCTCCCTATTTTTTAACCCATTATGGCTATTTATAGCATTCAGGGGGTGTTTTACCAAAGGGTGAAGGGTAGCATAGGTGATGACTTGTTGGAAAGGTCATGAGGATGATGATGTAGGCATTTTGATGGTATATTATTTTCTTCTGCATCTTGGAGGACATGATGCACATAAAAGATAGCCAATAGTGTTTTACAGGACCTTTGAATGACTAATACTATTTTTAAATTATGCCTAGAATATTGGGGTATAGATTCCTTTTTCTCATGGATCCTTAATGTCATTTTAGTCCCCAAATACCTTCCTCAATGTATTTTATCAACATATTAGTTTGCAAGCACACTAATAGTTAAGTTCACATGAGAACTCCCATTTTCTATTTAAAATATATGTTTTTCTTTTCTTGGTTGTATTCTTATTTTTTTTTTACGAAATGAAATACCACTATTTTCAATGCTTGGATAATTTCAAAATATTCTCTGTGTATATTAATTGTATTTCTGTTAGCCATGCCCAAGGGTTTGGGTCAAGTTTGGATGTGACACTTTTGGCTCCTCTTGTATATTACCAATATCATTTTTTTGTTTATTAAAGAGAAGTTCAACCAACTTAGTTTGTGTTCCTTTTTTTATGTTAGCTCTTGCTTCCCTAGATCTTGCTTGATAATTTGAAGGTTTTCCTATTTTTGTCTTGCTTATATTAGGAGTAGGTCTTATTATTCTATTCCTCAATATTCTTTCACAATTTTATTTTTCAACATACTTATCCTCTCTGAGCTCTATTATAGAAGCTTTTGATTTATCTTGCTCATTTTTCTGGTATTTTCTTATTAATGTCAAAGGTATTAACTTCTAAGATTGCATTTTATTTACCAATTATTTTCTCCTAAATGGTGCATGGTACTTCAAGAGAGACTTCAAAATATTATGAGACACATTACTTAGGTTCATCTAGAATGTTCTTCCTTAAATTAGGATAATACTGAATAGATGCTTCCTTGCTAATATGTTGAAATTGTTGTATTGTGTCCTCTAAGTTGATCTATTTTTTCTTCATAGGCTAAAGCCTCAAAAGAATTGGAATTTCTTCCAATATCCTTCCTTATTGGTCTCCAATGTTCATTTTCTTTTATTTTTCTAGATCTATTTTTTGGAAGTTGAAAACCATCTTTATCCATAACCGTTTGTAAATTTCTCTTATTATTTTCTACAAATGATTCTACTGGGCTCTTCTTAGGGCATGATATCTCAATATGCCCCACCTCATGACATATTCTACATCTAAAATATATATTTTTATAATATATAGTTTGGGTCCATATTATCCCCATACTTAAGAATGATTGATTTTGGTAAATATTTACTTATATCAATCATGACCAATATTCAAGCATAAATAGCCAAAAATCCATCTTTTGTTGTATCTAAAATCTCAAGGAATTCTCCTAGAGTGTTGCCTATTGCCTTGAAGGTATTTATTTCCCAAAATTCAATGTACAATCCAAACATCCTAACCCAGACTGATACTAGGGATAGATTTACATTTTTAGGTGAAAAGCCTTCATACCAGTAGGTAAGGAAGAGCCCTACTCTTACCATAAACCAAGGACCCCTTTTAGGATTATTTATCTTTCTTCCATAGAACAAAAAATGGATAGGAAGAAACCTTTAGGAAGAAATGATAGAATCACTCCTGGATATTTCCAACTCTTATCAATCCATTTTCTCAAGGTTGAAACCCCTAGATAATAACCATTAAATTTATCAAAACTACCATATCTTGGAGCAATGATGATCTCTTTAAGTTGTGCTCACTAACCTCTACCACTAGGGATGATCTAAGGATTTAACTATAAATCGATGCATGGAAAGGAAACTAAAACTCAAAATCTAATGAAATTTATCTAAAATTCCTATAGAAAATATAATATTTGATAAAAAACTATAAAAATTTTTTGTGCACAATTTATAAGATAAAGAAAGGGAAAAAATAATGTATCTAAAAAATTCTTTGTCTAGATAGAATGTCTTGCTTCATTGAAGTCCTAGCTCTTCATTGCTCTTCCCATTGTTTGAACCCTAGTTGGAAAATATTAGCAATTTTGTTTTTCACGACTTAAAAATCATCACTTCACTTGTTTTGAATAGTTGATTTCATAAGGTTGATTTTTGCACATCACCATGCATTTTAAAGCTATTCAAATTTTGCACAAGTTGGTCCAAGAATCATCTGAATTGGATAACTCTTCACAAAGATATGGCTCCTAAAAGATGAGTTTTAAAAAAAAAAAACCCTAATCCTTCACACATAAATTTTTTATAACCTAAGATATATGTTAAAATATTATAATAATTATAATAACATAAGCTATATGTTCTCATTATAAAATTATAATAACATAAGTATATGTTAAACTATTATAATATTATAATAACATAAGCTATATGTTAAACTATTATAGCATTTTAACAACCTAATATATATGTTAAACTATTATAACATTATAATACATTGTCTTATTGCTAAAGATGTTTCATGATATCTCTTTTAATCCCATTCTCCAAAAGAGGTTTTATTTGGACACCCAATGCACAACAGACATGAGATCAAGGCGACAAGCAACCTCGAAAAACCCCAGGCGTCAGCTAAACATGAATTTATATGGTCCCAAGTGGTCAACGAGTGGTAAATTATTGCCATGTGCCCTAAAAAACAACATTGATGATTTGGTTTGAGATGGCCAAGCACCTAGTTTGCTTGGCTCCTCTTCATATTAGGTGTTGGCTCATATGAACCAGGTCACTACCATGGCACATCTTGTATGAGACCAAACAAAGATAAAATTGAACCTTTGTTTACACTGATTCATATAAGGCTACCCTTTGATGCCCCAAGTCCCAAGATTACCACACGCTCACCAAAGCCCTCCAAAGCTTCAGTCTTGAGGGTTTATTGCTTAGAATTATTTTCATGCAAGCATCGAAGGTCAATGCTACTCTAAGTCATGAAGCCAAGCAATATTATAGGTTTAGTAGTCATTGACCAAAGCCAATATTCAATGGACTAGTGTTAGCTTAGAGTAGATATTAAGCTATGATTTACTATCCCAGGTCATGTTTGGTAAAGGATAGTTTATAGGAAGAGAATACACCTGCAGACAATGTCAATAATAGAGGTGAGGAAGATTTCAGTCTTTGATCCACAAGGGATAAAATAGTAAATCACATTTTAGGAGATCTCTACAAACTCCATAGAAAGTAGCCACCAAAATTTTAGAAGGATTTGTAGGCCAAAAAATATAGAATATCTGCAAAAAGGGTCTAAGGATTTAGGGTATGCATGCATAGAATGATTTTGATACCCTAAAATTAGGAAAGCCCTAAGCAATGTAATCCATCACCAGAAGAATTCTATTTAGTCTGTGGTGATTCAACAACATCCTGCCTTTATATTTCAAGCAACTACAACTAGATTGATAATAGACACTCGACTAAAGCAATCCGTGTTTACCATTGCCTCAAAATAAATCCTAAGTGGCATGAATCAAACCACCAATATATTCATTCAAACATAAACATTATTTCTAATATAGAATGAAATCAAACAAATTAGTTTTAATTCATGATAACCAAAGAGGGAGATCCAACCTCATAAGTCTGCAAGATTTTCTTTCTCTTTCAAATCTCGAGTGGCTTCCTTTTAGCTTCCATGGTTTCCTCCTCAATGAACTCTTTCAAGACCAAAAATAAAAATGTTTCCTTTCCATCATTTCCTCCTCTCCTTTTCCACCCCAAGGGCAAGTTCCCCATCATAAATGTGAACTTGCCCAACTTGAAGGCATCCATTACCTCAAGGTGACCAACCACTCGTAGTTTAGGTCCTTCCATCCCTCCATGTCATAGGGCCCTCACTTCATGAATGAAAATTAGTTCATCCTTATCCAAGGACAAATATTTTCTAAAATATTATTTTAAAGTTTTAAATTCAAAATAATATCCTGCCCAACTTGCAAGAGCATAATAAAAAAAATTCCCTTATAGATATTATTTTAATTTGTAATAAAATTTTATTATAAAATAGTCGTTGGTTTACAACTCATCAAATATGAACTAGGATAAACTGAAAGTTCACCTGAATCATGGAAGAGTGGTAAATCAAGTAAGTCTATCCTAGTAGAACTTAAGAGAATAATTATTTATTCTAACACCCCCCCTTAAGTGATACTAGGGGTGAATTTAACAAATGAGTCCCGACAATAGGGCCTGATGAGGTACTCATGTACAATGTTTCTTTTTGAAGAGATGGTAAAACCCCATGGGAAAAAACCATCTATCAAAAATAAAAAAATAAGAGGCTAATGAAGTTTGACAATATTTAAAATTTGAAATATGAAGCAATCTTTACTGAGTAAGCATGGTGGTTTGGTTTGTTGAACCATCGAGTTGGTTCTCCAACCAACTCGTTAAATAGAGAGCACTAAGCACGATTTTTATAAACCCATCCAATAATAAAATAGACTTAGGCACTAATATATGATATGCTAACATCATCCCTTATTACATTATTGGAAAATACAAGAGTATTGCGAAACAATTCAAATTTGACATGTGCAAGTACCTTGGTGAAGATATCTGCAACTTGTACATTAGTGGGAATGTATTGGAGCTGAATGTGGTGCTTTGGAACTTCATCATGAATGAAATGATAGTGAGTGTCAATGTGTTTAGTGCAATCATGAAAAATTGGATTCTTGACAAGATTCAAAACACCTTGGTTGTCGTAAAATAAATGCAGTGGAAGATTCCTTGGAAGGCCCATTTTTGTAAGAATGCGATGTAACCATATTATCTCATAGACTGCTCCACTAGTTGCATGATATTTTGCCTATGTAGAAGAGATAGCAACCATCAGTTACTTCTTGCTATATGATCGAGAGCCAAAATTACAGAGAAAAAAAAAAGTTTTATTTTACTCACATGCAGCAGATAATTACTGTTACAATAGAATATTACAGTCACAGCACAATATTACAGTCACAGCAGAATATTATAGTCGCAGAGGAATTGCGCCTTTACAAAATTTCTCAAATCAAGAAATACAACGAGAAAATATTATTGTTTCAACAATTTTCCATCCCTTGTGCATGCCTTTGCTCTCCTTTTTAAAGGTTCTCGGGTGACGCTCCATTTCCAGCTGGTGGCCCTTTGTTTCCTCTTCCAGAACCTTTTGTTTTGCCTCCCTGTGTCGCTTCGTCATCCAGATATTCGACACGTCTTCCTTTTTGACTCTTCGTCTTTAGTTCATCTTTTGACGTGAAAATACATGTCGTGATATCACAACATGTCGCGATATCATGACATTTTCCTCCATCGTTGCCTTTCTTATTTCCAAGTCGCGATATCGTGACATTTGCCTTCGAACGCCTCAGTTTTTCTGCTTCGATCGCAAAATCGTGACAAATTCTTTGGCCTCCTCTCCCTCCTGCAGCTGGTCGCAATTTCGTGACATGTCGTGAAATCACGACATTCTTGCTGGTGTCTTCTTCAGGCGGCTACTTGTCATGATTTCATGATATGTCATGAAATCGTGACCTTCCCAATGCGTCTTCTTCTGCTGCCTCCTCGTCACGATTTCGTGATAGTCACGATTTCATGATATGTCACAAAATCGTGACCTTCCTAATGCGTCTTCTCCCACTGCCTCCTCCATGTTGCGATTTCATGACAGTCGTGATTTCATGACAGTCGCAGTTTTGCGACATGTCACAAAATTGTGACCTTCCCAATGCATCTTCTCCCGCTGCCTCCTCCATGTCGTGATTTTGTGACATGTCACGAAATCACAACCTTCCCAATGTGTCTTCTCCCACTGCCTCCTCCATGTCGTGATTTCACGACATGTTGTGAAATCATGACATTCCCAATGGCATCTTCTCCCAGTGCCTCCTTGTCGTGATTTCGCGACGGTTGTGATTTCACGACATGTCGCGAAATCACGACAATTTTTTTTTATGTGGATGCAAGATTGCACTGCTGCCACCGGATGCTCCTGCATCAGACATCCGGGGTAGATTGAGAAGTGATCCTCACTTCTGAACTATTAGAGGGAGACCCAGGTGGTCAACCTCCATTTTAGACAACCAAGTTGAATCTTCTACCGGTCTGCCCTTCCACTTGACAAAATATTCAAAATACTGTCTGTTTCTGGTACTTCTGCCTTCTCTTGTGTCTAGTATTTCCTCTATCTCATCTGTGGTTGGAGTAGATGTTGGAATACTCCACAACTCTGCACTTGGTGCCTCACTACTATCCCCTTCATGGTATTTCACCAAATCTGAAATATTAAACACGGGTGATATGTTTAACCCACTTGGCAATTCTACCTCATACGCATTGCCTGAATCCCATTTTGCTAGGATTCTGCATGGTCCAAACTTCATCTTTAGTTTGTTATAGGTTTTAGCAAGAAATCTTTCTTTTCTCAGATGGACCATCACTTCATCTCCTAATTCGAATTCCTTAAACCGTCGCTTCTGGTATGCTTTCGTCTTATATTGTGTATTCATTTTAGCAATATGCCTCTTCACTTCTTCATGCAGGTTCTTCAGATGCTCTGCAAAATACTTAGCCTCGACACTACACTTTTCCTTGTATTCAGCTTCCTTAACTCAGAAATATTTCTTGGACTACTTCCATATATTATCTGAAATGGAGATTTGTTGGTACTCCTATTGACAGAATTGTTATATGCAAACTTCATCTACGGCAAAATCAGATCCCATCCTTTGGGCTTATCTCCTATCAAGCACCTCAATAGGTTACCCAAACTTCTGTTTACCACCTCTGTTTGACCATCTGTCTGTGGGTGGTATGCTGAACTGAATTTCAAATCTGTCTTTAGTTTCCTCCATAGGGTTCTCCAGAAATACCCAACAAACTTGGTATCTCTGTCGAAAATGATACTCTTCGGTAGACCATGTAGTCGTACCACTTCTTTGAAAAATAAACCTGTAATATGAATTGCATCATTAGTTTTTTGACAAGGAATAAAATGTGCCATCTTTGAAAACCTATCAACTACCACAAAAATGGAATCATTTCCCCTCTGTGTCCTTGGTAGACCAAGAACGAAATCCATGCTGACATCTTCCCATGGTTTCTTCAATACAGGTAATGACTAATATAATCCAGTGTTCTGTCTCACACCTTTCACCATCTGACAGACTCTACAGCTCTGCACAAATTTTTGCACATCTTGCTACAGTTGCGGCCAATAATAATTCTCACTCACAAGGGCAATGGTATTATCTCGACCAAAGTGCCCAACCAATCCTCCACTGTGTTTTTCTTTGACTAGGTTTTCCCTCATGGAACTTCTTGGAATGCATAACTGGTTTCCTCTGAACAACATTCCATCTTGGATCGAGAAAATCCAACCACTTGGTTCTGTCCAAGGTAACTGGTGCCAAGCAAGCCTTCTAGGCTTCTGCAAAATCGAGATCTTCAGGGTACAAACCTTTCAATTCATCAAACCCCAACACTTCCACCTTCATTTTTGTTAGCAAACTCTGCCTTCTACTCAAGGCATCTGCAACTCTGTTGGACTTTCCACTCCTATGCTTCAACACAAAGGAATAACTCTGTAGAAACTCAACCCACTTCAAGTGCCTCTGGTTTAGTTTTCCCTAGCTGTTTATATACTGTAAGACCTGATGATTAGTATATAACATAAACTCTTTTGGCAGTAAATAATGTCTCCACTTCTTTAGGTATTGAACTATCGCATAGAATTCTTGGTCATACACTAAATACTTTTTCCTAGCCTCATTGAGTTTCTCACTGAAGTAAGCAACACGCTTGCCTTCTTGACTCAGCACAGCTCCTATGGCACTGCCACTGGCATCACAGTCCACCTAAAATACCTTGTTAAAATCTGGAAGTGCTAAAATAGTTTGCTCAGTGACCTTATTCTTCAACATATCAAAGTTCTTGTCTGCTCCTAGGGTCCACTCAAAGTATTTCCTATCCCTTCTCATTGTTTTCGTAAGGGGTGCACAAATACTGCTAAATTTTTTGATGAATTTCCTATAAAAACTGGCTAGACCATGAAATGATCTCACTTCAAAAGTGCTTCTTGGAGTAGGCCATTCAATGATAGCCCTCACCTTTCCTGGGTCCATTTTTAGACCTTCAACAAAGATGACAAATCCCAGGTATACCAACTCCTTCTTCACAAAATTGCACTTCTTCAAGTTGATCAACAACTGTTCTTCCCTCAACTTCTCAAAAACCCTCCTGATATGCATCAGGTGTTCTTCTAAGGTTCTGCTAAATATCAGAATGTCATCCAAATAGAAAATAATAGACTTGCCTAAAAACTCCTTCAGCACTTCATTCATCAACCGCATGAATGTGCTTGGTGCATTGGTTAGCCCAAATGGCATGACCAACCACTTATACAAACCTTCTATGGTTTTAAAAGTAATTTTCCACTCATCTCCTTCTCTCGATCCAAATCCGATCGTAGCCACTCTTCAAGTCAATCTTGGTGAAGTACTGGGCTCCACTCAAACAGTCCATAATATCATCCATCCTTGGTAATGGAAATCTGTATTTTATGGTGATCTTTTTTATAGCTTGGGAGTCTGTACACATCCTCCACTCCCCATCCTTCTTTGGTGCTAGTACTGCAGGTACCGCACATGGACTCAAGCTTTCTTGAATCAGTCCCTTTTTCAACAACTCATGGACTTTCCTGCTTAGCTCCTCACTTTCCATCGAAGTCATTCTGTGGGCTGCCTTGTTGGGTAAACTAGATCCAGGTACCAAATCAATATGGTGACTGATATTCCTCATCGATGGTAAACCCTCAGGCACATTATCTAATATGATGTCTGGAAATTATTCTAACAGGTGTTTAGCCTTTGCTGGAACATCTGTATACTGTTCTTTCTTAATAGTAGGGATTAATGTATAACACATTGAATCCCTCTTCAGACCATCCAAAAACTGTCTTCCATCCAGTAGGCAGATTCTGGCACTATTGCACACTTTATCATCCACTTCCTTCAGTGGCTTCAATTTGTGACGTACTCCATTATTCATTAGAGAGTACGTATTTGCATGCCCATCATGCACTGCACATATGTCAAATTGCCATGGTCTTCCCAACAATAAATGGCAAGCATCCATCGACAATACATCACATAGGACCTCATCTTGATAATCCTAAATGTGAAATTTGACCAAGCACTATTCATTGACAAGTGCTCTGTGGTCTTTTTGTAACCATGCAATCCGATATGGATGCGGGTGCTTCCTCTTCCCCAATTCAACTTAGTAACCATCTCTTCTGAAACCAAGTTTTCTGTTCTACCATTATCAATGATAACATTGCAGACCTTCCCTGCACATTTGCATCTCGTGCAAAATAGGCTCTTCCTTTGTTCTGGTTTTTTTTTCTCATTCAATAGTGTTCTTCTCATCATCAACACTTCTCCTCCTTCTACCTCTTCAGAGTGTTCTGACTCTACACCTTCATCTGCCACAACAGCTCTGGCATGACCCTCAAGTCTCTTGTCCATTCTTTCTTGGTGTTGAGGACACTCGTATGATCGGTGTCCCTCTTCTCCACACTGGAAACAGGTTCCACAGAATACCCCTCTTCCATACCCACGTCCAGGTCTGCCTCTTCCTCTCTGGTAGTCATTGTTCTGATCACGTGGGCGGTAGGTATTCTCATTTTTATGTTCCTGGGGTTTGCTTATTTCCCCAGTCTTCTTTTGGTCTCGATAATTTCCTCCACTGGTTCTTCCATCTGTTCTTCCACCACAGTCCCTTCCTCTCTGGTTGCCTTCGAATCTTCTGTTTAGTTTCTCTTCTACCTTAAGGGCCAAATGGTATGCATCTCCTATGGTGGCTATTCTGATCAAGCTGAGTTCTTCCTAAATGTTCATTCTCAACCCGTTGATGTATCTGGTTACTTTCTCCTTATTAACCCCTAAATGGCTAGTTCTGATGGAGATCTTGTAGAATTTTTCTGTGTATTCTTGGATAGACTTGCCTGACTGCCTTAGACTCTGCATCCTCCTCAACAGGTCCAACTCGTAATCTGTGAGAATAAATTGTCTCTTTAGTTTCTCCACCATTCGGTCCCATCTGGTTATTTTCTCCTTTCTATTTTTATTTCTTTCGAGTTGTACTCCTTTCCACCATAAACTAGCATGGCCTTTCAATTTTGTTTTTGCAAATTTGATCCTATCAGGATCTACAATCTCTTCATACTCAAAGAATTCCTCCATATCGTTGATCTAGTCAATCAACTCTTCTGGGTTGAGATTCCCAGAATATGTAGAGACATCAAACTTTGATCTCTTCCTAGCCTGAGCTAGAGCTTTCAATAATCTAGCTTCAGAAGGATCCAATGCTTCTTCATCATCTGATGGACCCTCAGTTTCCCAGGCTTCATCGTCACTTTGGTCTTCTCCCTTTGGTTTGACCTTTTTTTGCAACTCTTCCTGTAGGGCTTGCACTTGCCTCTGCAACACTCTGAAATATTCATCTTGTGCCACATTTCTCTCGTGACCATGATTTCTTTTTGGAGGCATTCTGCTGTACTCCTCTCATAAGTCCTTCCACAAATCCTGGTGCAAACTGCCTCACTTTCGACGATCTGTTTGCACACTCAAGAACTTCTCGCTCTGATACCACTTGATCGAGAGCCAAAATTACAAAGAAAAAAAATAGTTTTATTTTATTCACATGCAGCAGATAATTACTGTTACAACAGAATATTACAGTCACAACACAATATTATAGTCACAACAGAATATTATAGTCATAGAGGAATTGTGCCTTTACAAAATTTCTCAAATCTGGAAATACAACGAGAAAATATTATCATTTTAGCAATTTTCCATCCCTTGTGCATGCCTTTGCTCTCCTTTTTAAAGGTTCTCGGGTGACGCTCCATTTCCAGCTGGTGGTCCTTCGTTTCCTCTTCTAGAACCTTTCATTTCGCCTCCCCATGTCGCTTTGTCGTCCAGATATTCAACACGTCTCCCTTTTTGACTCTTCGCCTTCGGCTCGTCTTTCGGCGCAAAAATACGACATGTCGCGATATCGCGACATTTTCCTTGCTCGTTGTCTTCCTCGCCTTCAGGTCGTGATATCACAACATTTTCCTCCATCGCTGCCTTTCTTATTTCCAAGTCATGATATCACGACATTTGCCTTTGGACGCCTCAGCTTTTCTGCTCTAGTCATGATTTTGCAACATGTCGTGAAATCGTGACAAATTCTTTAGCCTCATCTCCCTCCTGTAGCTGGTCGCGATTTTGCGATATGTCACGAAATCACGACATTCTTGCTGGTGTCTTCTTCAGGTGGTTACTTGTCACGATTTCGTGACATGTCGTGAAATCGTGACCTTCCCAATGCGTCTTCTTCTGCTGCTTCCTCCTTGTCATGATTTCACAACAGTCATGATTTTGCGATATGTCACGAAATCACAACCTTCCCAATGCGTCTTCTCCTGCTGCCTCCTCCATGTTGCGATTTTGCGACGATCACGATTTCGTGACATGTCATGAAATCGTGACCTTCCTAATGCATCTTCTCCTGCTGCCTCCATGTCACGATTTCATGACGATCGTGATTTTGTGACATGTCGCAAAATCGTGACCTTCCCAATGCATCTTCTCCTGCTACCTCCTCCATGTTGCGATTTCATGATAGTAACAATTTCATGACATGTCACGAAATCATGACATTCCCAATGGCGTCTTCTCTCGGTGCCTCGTCGTGATTTCGTGACGGTCACGAAATCGTGACATGTGAAATCGTGACATGTCACGAAATCGTGACAATTTTTTTTTTTATGTGGATGCAAGATTGCGCTGCTGCCACTGGATGCTCCTGCATCACTATACCACGAGACAAGACTAGATCCAAGATGAAATATGTATCTAGAATTTGATTTTCGATCATCAATGGATCCAGCATAGCCGGAGTTCATGTATCCTTGTAGATAAAACTTGTTATTCTTTTTGTATTCCAAGCCAAAATCTGTTGTACCATGGACATAATATAAAACTCTTTTTGCTACTTTTCAATGACTTACCTTGGTTTCCTGCATTAACTGTAAAAGATAACCCACAAAAAAATTGAGATCAGGCCTAGTGTTGGTTAGATATAGGAGACTCCCAATCAGTTGGCGATAGAGTGTACCATCTACCTAAGGTGATTTATCATATCGTGATAACTTAAGTCCTTACTCCATTGGAGTAGTTTTAGACTTACAATTAGTCATTCAATATTTTTTGACTAATGTCTTGGCATGCTTCTTTTGTGTAACTTTGATATGGTGCTTCTTATGAGTTACTTCCAAACCAAGACAATAGTGAAGAAGTCATAGATTTGTCATTTCAAAAGATTTTTCAAATCATCTTTTACTGCATCAATCATTTTCTCTGCACTTCATGTTATGATCAGATCATCTACATATAATACCAAAATCACTATATCAAAACAATTGTTCTTAATATATAGATTTGCATCTAAAGGACTTATTTTGAATCCATGCTACACTAGGTGACTATCTATCTTGATATACCAAGCTCGAGGAGCTTGTTTGAGCCTATAAAAGGATTTGATCAATTTGCACACTTTCTATTCTTACCCTTCAACCACAAATCCTTCTAGTTGTGTCATGTATACTTCTTGTAAGTCACCATTCAAGAAGACACTTTTCACATCCATCTGATGTAGCTTCCACCCAAAATGAGTTGCCATGGCACAAAGTACTTGAATGATAGTCATATTTGTAGTAGGGGCAAAAGTCTCTTCATAGTCTATGCCTTCTTTCTAAGCATAACCCTTTACAACAAGATGGGATTAATGCTTATCAATAGTACCATCTACTTTATACTTTAATTTGAACATCCATTTGCAACCAATGAGCTTCTTTCCTATAGGCAGATTTACTAGCTTCCATGTATTATTCATGAGAGATGTGTATTCTGCTCCTATATCAACCTTCCACTAAGGCTCACTAAGTGCATCTTGAACTGTTACAAGCTCATTTTCATCTAAAGCTGTCATATAAACCTGTTCATTATCCATATCTATATCTCTGTCTTCCTCTGCATCTACAAATATATCATCAAACTATTAGCAAAGATCATCAACCTATGAGGATGATGCCTCTGCTCTGCTCTATTGTGTCATACTTCGAGTTGCATGGTCGATCTTGAGTTAGATCTGGAAGTGTATTCAGTTTATAATCTCTCATTGTACTAGTATATCATTTTGGAACCTTCTTCTTTGGAGATGAGTTTTCTTTCTTAGGTTCTTATTTGTCTTCAAGGTATACATTTGTAGATGTGATATCTGATGTGGAAGCTTCATCAAATACTACATATATACTTATATGTGTTTTCTTGGTTATAGGATCTATCAAGTGATATCCCTTTGAAAACTCATCATAACCAAGGAAAATACAGTGTAGACTCTTCTCATCTAAATTCTTTCTTTTTTGTTTTGGGATGTGCATGAATGCCTTACATCTAAAAACCCTCAGATGAGAAATGGAGGGTTTCTTACCACTCCATGCTTCTTGTGGTGTTTTTCCTTGTAGAGCTCTAGTGGGTGCCCTATTTAGGATATATGATGTTGTGTCATTACTTCTGCCAAATACTAATCCTCAAGATTTAGCATACATCGAACCATTTCCACAATGGAATGATTTCTCCTCTCTACAACTTTGTTCTGCTAAGGTGTATAGGCTGTAGTCAGTTGTCTCTTAATCCCACATTCTTTCAAAAATGATGGAAAAACTTCATAGGTGAATTCCCCCCTCAATTTGAGTGGAGGGTTTTGATGAAAATTCCTGACTCTTTCTCAATAAGTTCCTTGAATTGTTGAAAGTACAAAAAAGATTTTGATTTCAACTAAATAAATAAAACCCACATCTTCCGTGAGTAATCATCAAAAAACAATTGAAAATACTTCTTTCCACCATAGTTGGTTGGCATAGGACCACACAGATTGATGTGTACCAACTCTAAAGGTTTCTTAGCTCTAGAAGAGCTAGCTTCAAAAGGTACTCGGTGTTGCTTCCCTGCTAAGCAATCTGAGTAAACTGGTAAGACATGGGAGAGGTGAGGAAGTACTATTACCATCTCATATTTATACAATTCAAGAAAATATCCTAAACTGAGATACCCATAACATCTAATCCAGAGATAAGTGGCCTCCTTTGTAGTTGTAGATAGAGCAACATGAGGTGTTGAAATAGCATCTAGAATGAATAAGCCATGCTTGTAAGATCTGCTTGCAACATGTTTATCTCTGTGGGTTATGAAACATCTCTTCTTACCTTTCATAACTCAGAACACAACATCCATATTTCTATCCAACATTTGTGGAACATATAGTAGATTATTGGCTAATCCAAAGACATAGAAGACCTTATCTATCTAAAATTTACCATCTGGAAGAGAGACAAAAACATCCCCTTCACCCTTCACCTGGTAGACTTGATTGTCAGCAATTGTGACTGGCTTACCTTCTTTCTCCTCAAAAGTTTCAAACCATGATTTGTCTCCAGTCATGTGTTTACTAGCTCCTGAATCAATATACCATACAACATCTATCTAGGAAGATGAATTATGGGTCATGAGCACCTCGTGTGCTCTTTCAGAGTTAGATTATGAATCAGATCCAGAGGAATATGAGTCTGAGTTGGAGTCAGCATAAGCAACATGTCCCTTAGGTTGCTTGTGTTTCTTTTTATATTTTTGTTTCTCTTTGCCTTTCTTCTTAGGCGGTTGGTCATTTTGTTGCTTATTTTTGAACCAACACCTGTTGGTTTCATGGTTATTCATATCACAAATCTTGCAATATTGTTTATCATTCTGCTGATTTTGCTTCCCTTTTTCTTTGGAAGAAGAACCCCCTTTTTGAAACTGACCTTGTTTCTTCCCATTTTTTTCGATGGAAAGGACATTATCTGGCACCTCATCTTTCTAAACCTGGTTTTCTTCTTCAGTATGAAGCAAATTTACCAATTCCTTAAAAGTTACTTGTCTACCAGAAACATTGAGGGAAGTGATCAACATCTTGTAGGAATTTGACAATGCTCTCAAAATAATAGAATTCAAGATATCATCATCCACTAGTTTTCCCATAGCATTCAATTTGGCTTTCAATTCAGCCACTCTGAAAAGGAATAGATCAGTTGTATCCCTAGAATTCATACTGAGGGTATGTAGTTGAGTTTGAAGGTGTAGAATAGTGGACTGGTTCTTTCCTTCATACACAGTAATGAAAGCATCCCAAGCTCCCTTATTGGTTTTGACATCACAAATATGAGGCTGGACCTCATCTGTAGTAGCAAGCAGGAGAAACATGAGATCTCTTTTATCCTTCTTATCCTAAGCTTCTTGATTTGTGCTTGTTGTTTGAGGGCGTGTTGTAGTGCCAGTCACTACATACCATAACTATTCCACCTGAAGAATAGCTCGCATCTTTGTCTTCCATGGAACAAAGTTAGGACCTTTCAGCAACTATGAATATGAGAGATACTTATGAACAGTGGCCACTGTAAAGGTTCCTTATATCATCAATTGGTCTCTCTTTTTTTATACCTGCTGGATCTATATATTATAACCACTCAATATATACCCGCCCTTACATGATAGATACTGTAAGCATATATGAATAACACACCACTCAATATGTACTCGCACTTATGTGAGGGAGACTATAAGTATATATGAGAGACACGATATATTGAACTTATGTGATACTGAAAGAGCATCGTGTTGTTAATGACACATACCATATAAAGTTTATTCTGCATACATGGGGCGTAACTTCCCCTAAACACTTTGGAAAAACCTTCATCAGGATTTATGCCTAACAAAAATCACGATGTGGGTATGAAATGGAGTGAACAATAGAACTGGTTTGCCTTATTTCTTCCCAATGATTGATAGAGAATAAGCTTAGAAGCTATTATTGCAGCTATATTAGGCGGTGTATACAGTATCCCAAGCATGACAACATTACCTGTAAGTGTAGGCCAAAGGTATCACAAATACTGGACGCTACTATGCAAATAAATTACACGAATAGGTGTAAAAATTTGGCGTCTTTTGTTTTTTTTATTTGTGTGATTGTTAATGCAAGAAAACAAAAAATTTAAATACAAAACATCAATCATATATGCCCACAAATTTAAACACTGGAGGTGTCAAGTTCAACCGAAAATGCACCTTTTACAATGCCAGTTTTGAAATGAATAGCACATACTCACATTCCATAATTTTATTCCTCCATTCGTCTTAGGATTTTGCAAGAAAGAAATGCATATGAAATCCTCCCTTTTTGTTGCAAAATAAACAAATGGGATTTTTTTTTTAACCTTTTCAACTCCAAAAAAATGACTTATCCCTCCAAGCACAACTTTGAAAAGAAAAAAATGAGAGGAATACCTCAAAAAATAGTCCTTTTCATGTGTCTTGGTAGTGAGAATATAGTCCAAAATCCCCTCGGAGCACCAAAAAATTGTTGGTGGTCACCAAAAAAATTGTCAAGCAAAATTTAACAATTTTTGTTAGAAAAAACTACTTTGGAAAGCAAAAAACATGTACGGGCAGCAAAATTGGTGTGCGGGTAGCAAAATTGGCGTACGGGCAGTAAGAAATGAGCACAGATCCAAAAAACCATGTACAAATAGCAAGAAATAACCATGATGGGCTTTGACTCATGGACCTCATCCACGTAAATAAACGCATTACCAACTATGCTACGCCGTTGGTTGAGTCAAAGAGAACACCATGACAGTGTTATTATCATAGGCAGACGATGACAAGAAAAAAAAATATGGGATGTTTATCCCACATGCATCCTAGGATGCATTGTGTGCTCTTTAAAACATGGAGAGCACAATTTTGAGGTTGATTGCCTGCAAGCGGTCACGTCCCCCTTGCCTATTTTGCCACCTTGAATTGAGTGTTTTGGCCACATTAGTGCCAGCCTATCTACCACATCATCGCCACCCTATCTGCCATGTCACTGTCAAATCAACATCAAGTTTGTCCACATCATCATCTAGTCAGCATCAGATCTATCCATGTCAGTGATCCAATCAGTCCATGTTAGTGGTCCAGTCAGTCCATGTCTATCCACATCAATGATCTAGTCAGTCCACATCAACATCCTGATTTACCTTGGGCCTCATGCTTGAACCTTCTACATCATGCTACCTCGAGCCTCATGCTTGGGCCTTGTGCTCGAGCCTCGTGCTTTGTTTATCTTGGACCTCATTCTCGGGACTCATGCTCCATGCTGTCAGTCGCCAGGGTCGTTAGTCTCTATAGTCTCTATCTTCATGCTCCGTGCATTCAGTCGCTATGGTCTCACATCTATCGAATGGTTATTGTAACCATATTCTCTGATCGATATCCAAGAACTGCTCTGGTACCATAATGAAATTTGACAATATTCAAAATACGAAATACGAAGTAAACTTTACTGAGGAAGCATGGTGGTTTAAATACAATCAAAACACGATTGTTCGGTTGGTTGAACCATCAAGTTGGTTCTCCAATAAACTTGTTAACTAGAGAGTGCTAAGCACTATTTTTATAGACCCACCAAATAATGAAATAGACTTAGGTACTAATATATGATATGCTAATAGAGGTATGTCTTAGGATGGTGAATATTATCCTCATTGAACAAAAAATAAATCCCCCCTTAAGTGATACTAGGGGTGAATTTAACAAATGAGTCTCAACAATAGGGCCTAATGAGGTACTCATGTACAATGTTTCTTTTTGAAGAGATGGTAAAACCCATGGGAAAAAACTATCTATCAAAAAAGAAAAAGAAGAGGCATGTCTTCGTATGGCAAAGATTATCCTCAAAGAAAAATGAGTCCCAAAAATTGGGCCTGATGAGGTACTCATGTGCTATGTTATTATATATATGAGAGATGGTGAAAAAACCTCATGGGAAAAACCATCTTTCAAAAAATAAGAGTCATGTCTTTGGATGGCAAAGATTGTCCTCATTGAAATAAAAGAAATCCGCCCCTTAAGTGATACTAGGGGTGAATTTAACAGATGAGTCCTCGCAACAGGGCCTGATGAGGTACTCATATACAATGATTCTTTTTGAAGAGATGGTAAAACCCCATGGGAAAAAACCATCTATCAAAAAGGAAAAAAAGAAGAGGCATGTCTTCGTATGGCGAAGATTGTCCTAAAAAAATGAGTCCTAGCAACTGGGCCTGATGAGGTACTCATGTGCTATGTTATTACATAAATGAGATATGGTGAAAAAACCACATGGGAAAAACCATATTTCAAAAATTAAGAGGTATGTCTTCGAATGACAAAGATTGTCCTCATTGAACAAAAAAGAACGAGTCTAGACAACTGGGCCTAATGAGGTACTCATGTACAATGTACTCTATATAGGAGAGATGGTGAAAAACCACATGGGAAAAAACCATCTTCCAAGAAGAAAAAGAACAATAAAAAGAAGAGAGAGGTGATAACCTCTAAGCACCAAGATACTCTAACACCCCCCTTAAGTGATAGTAGGGGTAAGTGAAAAAAGGAATAAACAAGATGTGGCATATCCACAGAAGATGAGTCTCGACAACAAGGCCTGATAAGGTACTCATGTACAATAGAGATGGTATAGCCACAGAAATGAGTCCCGACAACAAGGCCTAATAAGGTACTCATGTACAATATGTAATAAAAAAGAATAAATATCACTAAAGAAAATATCTCCTAAAACCAAAGTGTATCACAAAAAAGAGTGAATATAGGATGGAGAAAGAACCACAAAAATTGCAAGGGTAGTCCAAAAATGACTCCACAAGCATGAGTATGTGGTTTCCATCTATATGAACACAATGGGCTGATAACAAGGTCTAAAATTTATGGACAAACAACAAAACAAGTGGCATATCCACAAGTATGAGTCTCGAAAACAAGGCCTGATAAGGTACTCATGTACAATATGTGGTAAAAACTATCTGTTGAATGAAGGGAGAAAACCACCTGCCAGAATAGAAGAAGAAGAAGAAGGAATATTTGCATGGAGGATGGAGAGGAAGGAAGATGTCCTCTTCAACCCCCTAGGACAACTTCCATGAAAAATTCTGCAACGAACCCATCAGATGTCTCAAAAAAGTAGAGACTTGTCGCTGAAATGAATAAAATCATACTCCCATGTTGGTGCTTGTGACACGGATCAAGGTTGTGAACCATGAAAAAAAAAGGTCACTAAAAAAAAACTCTCGAAACCAATGTGTCCCACAAAAAAGGTGTGAAGATAGTGTGGAAAGAACCACAAGAATCACAAGGGAAGTCCAAATCGACTCCACAAGCATGAGTATGTGGTTACCACCTATATGGACACAATAGGTTGATAGAGGTCCTAAAATTTAGAACAAACATCAAAACAAAGGCACCAATGCTGGGAGTGTCGGGTTCAACCGATAATATAATCCATGATACAATATATTTGAGGCAAAAAAAACACAAGTAAAAGTGCCTCATAATGGAAAATGGACACCACCAATGTGTCCATCTTGGAAAAACCTTTCAGTCGACTATAAACACCCCTATGTTTCACTCCAATGGAACCTTCATTTGCTGGAAAAAACAAATAGCAACTGCTCTAGACAGAAAACATCGCTCTATGGCTGAAAAAAAACTTCATAAATTTTCCCCACTTTACAAATTTTCTGCTTCCACTAACAATCTTTAAAAAATTATATGGTTATAAAAAACTCCTCATAACATAAAACATTTGGGCAGATCAAACATAGTTCTGTTGAAGCTGAACATAGCGGCAGTATTCGGGAAACAATTTGTACTATAAAAAACATCGCAGCCAAAGCCTAGTGATGAAAGCTCACTTTACAAACATCCACTATACATTCGCAAAAAATCAGACGTAACTGCAGGCAAAGAGAAATATTCGCACCATAGACATTCGTGCCATCGAAACCATTCCGAGAGATGCAATAAATAATCTTCTTTAATGTGTAGCAACTATAAAAACACACTCCTCCACTGGGATCAATGCGAAATCAGTGGAGACGCCCAGTGTCGAGTAGCAGGTAAAGAAGTCTTGCACCCTCCACCAGCTTCAGGGGCAACATTGCACAAATCCCTTAGAATACCTCACATCAGACTGAATGAAAGACGAGAAGCAAAGAGGAAAAACAACACATATAGTGGACCTCGTTCGGTGCAACAAACAATAGCATTAATGAGAAATTCATCCGCCAGGAACTCGTCAACCCCGTAGTCGCTTCCTCGTCAGGATTTCTCCAACCACGACTGCATCCTATGTAAGATTAACGATCATAATCCAGTTCCATGTGGCCACGCCCAAGATTTTATCGGATGCTTCAGTTCTGGAAGTGCAGCTTCCCGAGTGCGTCTGCTCATATTCCACACTCCGGATATAGTATCACGGTATACCCCACGTGGAGAGTATTATTTTGAACATCATGCACAACTTAATAAAAAAAAAATATTTTGTTAACATCATGTATAAGTATGGAAACACGGTCTTCAAGTTGCCAGCCATGGCTTCTTCTATTTCCCCTCTCATGGATACCGTCAACAGTCAATAGTGTCTCCTTCAGAGACGATGGTTTATTGTCGTCCTCATCACACGGTAAAACAGGACGCACACGCAGAAGAATATTTCCATTTTATTTCCTTCTGACGAACAGTAATTTCTCAGGATGGCACTGTGGTCATTGTTCACTACGGCTTGAAATCATTATCGTCCATTAATATTTTCTTTAATCTATGAAAAAATAAATACTATCCATTAAGCCGTAAGTGTTGTCTATCATTTGACGCTGCAGCGTATAGCTAAATCGACATGCCTTTTGAAGCGGAAAAAAAATGAATACAGGCCTCCTACACTCCATATGAACACCACGGCGTTTGCATCCCGCGTAGCCGCATGAATAGGAAATAAAGTGTTAGAAAAATTTTCGGTAGCAATAAATCTTGTTCCTTTTCGATCGAATCTGCAACTATTAAAAATAATCACATCATATTATATCATCCATTTGAGATCGCTGGAGCTGCTATGGAATAATACTGCTCCAAGTTTGGCATGGTTGTGTAACGACTGGGCCTTTCCAGCCTGTCCATGGCGGACAACACTCGGCAGGGGCACTCGGGGCGATGGTAAATAGTGAATTAAACAGAACTAGCAAATGTTCTGCGACTGTTGGGCACACCGCTAACGGTAGGTCTCAGGTTACATGAACAACACCATTGCTCTAACAGTCTTATCCCCTCCTTTAAATGAAAAAATTTGGGCCCGCTATCTTCCCGCCGAGAACAAAAGCCAAGAACATTGATTCTCATCATTGTTTCAATTAACCAAAGTGCCATATTTCTCTTCATCAGAACGGATTGCTTTAAGACACGTTGGGTTCACCAATGGAATCGTCTAAGCAGCGGGATCGCGCACAAGTTGTATCATGTGGGAAACAAAAACCTTGAGCAAAATTATTTCAATAGAGGGAGCTGAAATGTGCCTGAATAATCACGAGCACACGGGAGATATCTGCTGGGATACTGCCAATAAACTCAGGTTCAGCATAGGTCCATTTCCAACTGGTGAATTTTACGATGTGCCAAATTTACAACTGCATTAAACATTGATCCTAATAATAAATCATCGCGGCACCACCAACAATCACGTACGGCTCCAAACAATGGCTCGCCCGTCCACTTGCGGGAACACTGCGTAGATGGAGGATATTATTGCAATGCATCTAGCTATTAAATGCAAAAAATATCGATTTCAAAACAATATTTTTATCCTGCTCGGCCCGCACGATCTGCACTGGTGAATAATTTTGCAAACGGCCAGTTTGAACTGCAGTTTCTCCAATGATCTCTAGCTTGCAACCATGTGAGAGCAGATCGGGTTTATGGATGCAGCTAGATCTCCGTCAAGATTCTCCGGAAGTTGATCGAGAAAGCTGTGCATATCTGTAACATTGCATTGTAAGGCCGGGGAAGGTCTCCGGGCCCACTTACAGAAATTGTAAACCGCGCGAGAGCGCAGATCTTCGCTTTGAAGTGATCCGACAATTGGCAGAGACACGTGTGGAGCCAAGTTTGGACCTCGGCGAAGTAGCTGGCCATACCATTACAATAATGCACCTGGTCGAGTTACTCGACTAACAGAACGGGGCCTACGACCATCATTTGCCCAATAACTTTGACTTTGTACGTGAAATATCACGAAACATTGCAGAGCAGATATTAACGTGGAGTTGCTAGACTACCCATCAGGAGTAGTCAAATCTTCTACCACCTCCGGATTTGATGCAGTATCCACACCACAAAGAGCTTTCTTCAGTTTGCCACGATCCACACTTGAGAAAGAAGCAGATAAGGTAATATTAGAAAGTTTCATCCTCGGCCACCGCCAAAATTCTTCCGTCAAAACTGCTACGATCTCTTTTGGTGCTTTATTGTTATGTTGCTTCATCATGGCAGCACATCAAAATCTAGTTTGGTAGTTATCTATCTTGACTCCGCCAAACAAAAAATGAGCAATCAAAAGTCATGATTCCCGCGTCGCTCAATGCATAAAAAAATAGGGCTGCACCAATGATTTGGGTGGTACAGTGTCGTGAGGATGCTATGCACTCGGTAGATCTTCGCGGGATCCTCATTTTTCATGACTCCCCAATACCCAAAATCACCTCCATTACGCCGCTGCAAACTATGCATTCTTACCATCTAAAAAAAGGACCGCACGACCGCCGAACGCCAGATATCAAGATCATACATGAATGCATGTGAACTGCGGTAAATCACGGGAAATTCTCCATGATTGTAGCATCAAACTACACCGATTAATCCTCCTCCAACAGGCACAGTGATAAATGGTCGTATTACGCATGCAGATCTCAAACAACCAGATTTGTGATCGTAGAGAGCTTCAAATTTATAGCTGCATCATCACTTGAGTACGTAATACCAGAATTATCAGGTCCTCTGGCCCTTTTCACAACAGCGGCCGGAATCAAAGTGACTCTCCCTCAACAGAAATAATAGCAACCATAAGACTGTATTTAAAATATGCATATCTTTTAATGCAACAACATCACGTAGCCACTTGAAATTTGAAATATGGCCGCAAAAATGCTTCCCAAGACTGTAGTTACATGGGAGCAACAAATCCGCCTGTAGGAAAGTTTCCATGAGTAACATTCATTCCGAGCTGGATTCAAACGCAGCGGCTACCAAACAAATACAACTCTATTCAGCGGATGGAACACATCACGTATTCAGCATCCATAACTAATTTTGCTTGGATCCGGAGCACAGCTAAAAAACCTGATGGTACATGTCATCGCCGACTCCCTGGATGAACAAGCTGATGGTTACAAAATAACGTGCACCGCTCCATTTACACACAACATTTATCTTATATTTTGTAGCGGGTCCCCTACCAGAAAACTTAAAAAAAAAACATTGCGCAGTCGGCCAAATGGGTACTGGGCGTAAGCTTTGCAGCCACCAAATATCCATTAAAAAAAAAGATCATGCTCCTACGAATAATGAGGCACAGTATTGTTTCCATGCGCATCCACGAACCATATATGCACGAACCAAGCACGCCAACAAACGATGCCTTCAACAACGGTTTTGTTGTAAAAAATACAAAGCCCCACTCAAGGCTACAAGGGCCGCTGAACCACACTGAAAGGAAACACCCACAGTGTACAGAGAGTACTATAGCCTACACAGATTATTGGAAACGTAGCCTTTGAAAATAGAAATCCAGGCGAGAAAGCTTAATGAGACAAAAGATAGAAAACTGTAGATTCAAGTTGCGCATGGAAAAATAATCTTTTGCTCGCCATCTCCCAACGTCGTAAACCTGCATAAGAACAGAAACTTAAAAATATTTTAGCCATGGATTTTTTCATCAAACATATGGTTTCTGAAAAGGATGGAGAGCATACTCCCTTAGTTCTCTGAAAAAAAAAATGGCGAAAAGAAAAGAAAAAAATAAGGGATTTCCATGACCCCCATGAGGAAAAGCTCCTTAGGCTCACAGGGCAGGAAAAACCCACTCTGATACTATGTTAGAAAAGTGAATACTTGATTGATTTATTTTTGAGAGTCGTTGGATTACAACATAAACATTAGTTTAAAAGGATTTTTTCTCATCTTTTGTAGTTTGAGAGTCACGGATAACATAATGGGTGGTGGCCCATGGTTTAGGAGAAGATATGCATTACATTTAAGACCATGGTGTCAGAAATTTTCTATAGAGGCAATAAGTATTAAAATAATTTTAATGTGGGTTAGGTTCTTTAGACTTCCATATCAACTTATCAATAAGGATGTTTTGAAGAATGATGACAATACTCTAAGGGATTTCATCTAAGAGGGACCGACTACTGAGAAGCAAAGACATGTTGTATATACCTCAATATGTGTTGACATGGATATTTCAAAATCTTTATCACATTTCAATAAGATTACATTGAATCAAGGATATGATATCAATAAGTGTATTATGAAAACATTACATTTTGATGCCGTAAAAATTATAAAATTGGACCCATAGAAAGAGATTACAAAGTGAAAATTATGGAGAAAGTGAAAAAATGGCACAAAATAAACTTTGATATGAATGAAGAAAATCATAGCATAGTAGAAACTAGATCAAATCAGATATTTTTCAATCCTAAGAAGGTGGCAAAGAAAGGCTCTTTGCATCAACCATAAAAAGAAACAAAGAAGCACAATGTGCAAGTTCAAATTTAGATGGAAATAAAGATGTAAAGGAAGTGAGGATGTAAATTTTAGAGCAATGAATGTGAAATAGGTCAAGGTTAATCTAGCTAAATCATATTCAATTTCCATAAGAAGTATAAAATATTCATCTTACAATATGAATAAAATTAGTATAAGATCATATCCCTTGCACTTTAGAATTTCAAGAGCAGTATAATAAATGAGTATGGAGGATAGATATCCAAGGAAATTGAAGGTTTATAGGGTAACACAAAAAAGTAATGACTATAAAGAAAAATTCTTGCACGTTAGGGTCTCTAACACAACATTTAGGGCTTTCAAATTTGTATAAGAAGGTATCTAATATGGAGAATCATCCTAGCACTTTAGGGTTTTTTGAGCAACATAAAGAATAAATTGTTCATGAGAGGCTATTCCTTCCACTTTATCCAAGGTAGCATAAAGCTTTTGAAGATAAGTCTAATTATGAATAACAATGAAAAATAGAAGAGGTTTATGAAGATGAAAGTTGATGCCAATGGAAAAATAAAAAGAAGGCCTTAAATGCAATAACAAAGATAAAACTAAAATCCAAGAGATATGACTTGGGAGATCAAAACAAATACCATAGGTGTTAACAAGAAGTGAGTCTAAACCTACAAATAAAAATAAACAATGATGATGAAAATTATATCATGGAATATTAGGGGCATGAATAAGAGTCCTAAAAAAAAGTTATTAAATAACTAATATGTTGTTATAGTCCTTATTTATTTTTAATATAGAAGGAAAAAAATAATTAGTAGTGAATGTTGGGATGAGTTAAAAAATATTTAGAATATGGGAGATTGCTAGAAGTTTCTTCTATATGATCTTATACACGTATTATAATAATATGAGACAAATGCAAATGAGATGGACCTTTCTTAGAAGGAAAAGTATCTGCGTTGCTAGTTTATTTTGTAGGAAAGAGAAAAATATTAAATTTGGGGATATAAACGTATATACTCCATATATAGCTACTCTTCATAAAAGATGTTGGAATAAGTTCAATATATTTTTATCATTTACAATGATGATTCATAGTTGTGATCTATATCTCCTTCATAAAAGAAGGTGATTCTCTTGAATGGTCTAAATGAATGTAAAATTTTACATCAATTGTCAATTTAGATCACCTTTGTGATGCTATTCATACAATATTTCACTACACATGTGATAATAAATGCATTGGAAAAACTGATAATACATAAATATTGGATAGGTTTTAGTTAATGTAGTAAAAAAGCTCTTTAAACATTTTATTGTAAGTAGGATTAGATCACAAACCCATTCTCTTCAAATGTATTTTTTTTAATTGGTTATTTGGGATTGAAACGGGTCCCACCTATATTACATCATCTTACAGCAAAGCTTGGATATTATACATGTATTGCTTGACAATAATTGATCCCAGGTCTCCTCCTTTAATATTGAGGAATCTAACCATTTGAGTTAATGCCACTTGATCTCTTAAAATGTAATTTACTAAATAATAGTCATCTAAATTAATTTTGATTTTACTCTATGTGGAGTCAAGACCCTAATCTCTTCCAAATGGTATGTTATGGTGGGATGAAGCAATGTTTGAAGAATCACATATGTACATGTTTATTCAAAATTTGAAATATCTAAAGGGAGACATGAATATTTGGAATTTTAAATCCTTTAGTAACATATTCAAAGCAAAGGAGGAAATTGAATCCAACCTCAAAAATTCATGAGATATAAAAAAAATTAATGGAATGAACAAATATACTTATGTGAAGAAAAATAATTAGTTTTTTATTGTAATGTATTAGAAATAAGGAATCATATTGACCCCCATAATCTATGGAGAGATTGCTTAGGGAAGAGAACAAAAATATAAAAATTATTTCATGTTTTTTTAATAAGCTATGTGTGGTTTCTATCAGGGGCCACTCCAATTACAAAAATAAAACATTACATTGCTTTAATTACATTTCTAACAAGTTAATTAAAGCATACACATATTTTCCTTTCTATCAAAGATATTCTCCATCTTCCTCAAACTACTAAATTTCCATAATCAATTTTTTTTTAAGGAACTAACAACAATATCAACCCTTATGTAATACATAACTCCAATAGATATAAGGAAAACAAACATAATATTCATCCATCAAAGAGGAAATTTGTTCAATTATTTTTCTTCTATAGCAGAGGTTCTTCTTCCTTTACAGTGGTAAGATATGAGAATGCATTTTTGCACTTCAAGCTCATGATATAATATCTGGTTGTAACATATTTTGTAGGATCTTCATTTTTAGAAAATTGTCATTCATTGATTATTTCATTTTTAGCTTCAAGAATATCATATAAGGCACTAATTGTTTTCATGGAACCATCTGGATGATATTTAGTAACCCTTTGGATTTTACCAATGATATGATTCAAATTCTCCTTTTGGGGTTGAGTTTTTTGTTGCTCGCATGATTCCTGCTAGACAATTGGTGCATCTGGAGGATGAGCTTCTTTATTTTAAACTAGGAGATTTAAAGGTTTTGAATTATTTGCATGTAGGGCCTTCTTCTCCACCAAGGAAGAATCAGAGTATGATCAAATGATTAGGCATATCTTATTTAGGTGGCCATATCGCTGAGAACCATAACATATTAGGGAGAAGTTTTCTGTAATGAATCTCAATCATTACTCCTTCTTACCCATAAATTTTTTTATTTTTATTTGTAAATATTCTTCTTCATATGGAAAAATATCTAATCATGCCTTAGGACAGACATATTCCATGTAGATTATAACTTTCAAGGCAAATAGCTTTAGGAGCTATAGAGACTTGATCAGAGTCTCTTCAAGTAGAAGTGATCAGCTTCTATGAAACCCTCATACCCTACTTGATATGAGTACGTTGGCTAAGCATTAGGTTTCATCATCATAAAAATAGGAATTCACAAAATGGTCCACCCAGATTAGGTGAATGCCTTGAATATGGAGTACCACACCCATGGTAAACCATCATAGATGAAATAACCACACCAATGGTTATTCATAAATCTTAACTCTGATCCATTCCATTTAGAAGGGAGTTCTAAGACAACCGTATCACTATCGTGATACAAATCCATGGAATATCCTTTTTAACATGATTACATATCTTTAAGCCTCTTAGAGTTTAGTGGTACACACTCCATTTAGGCAACCCTCTTTGTTGGTTCATCTTGAGTTTATTACCAACAAGGACTTCTCTTGTCCCATAAGGGTGTTCCCTTCAATTCTTGGCTTAAAATGTAGGGTCTATCTTGATTTGTAGTTCAGGGTCATTTGCCTTGTTGATAGAGTTTCATTCCATAATTAAAATATATTGAATGCTTATGAGATGGATTTAATCCATGAGGCTCCTTTATGGTAAGATTATTTTCATCATATCCTTAGGGTTGAGGTATTCCATGAGAACTCTACTTAAGCAAGCTTAATATTCTATTCAAGGATATTCAGAAGAGTACATAACTAGAACTAATTTCTACTATATAGAGTAATCAACTTGAATGTATTCAATGCATTTTCATATTTAATTATCCCACAATATCTAAGGAAGTAGATGACATAATTACATCCCATTGATTCCTTAACACTTTTAAATAAACATCCATCCTTTACATGAGATCATTATTTGAACAATTGTACCTACTAAAATCATCCATTATTATTCATTCAAAGGTAAATGATACTATTGCATTACATTAAATTATCGATACATTAGAAATTGGGCATACTTTTCTAGCATCCATACATATATAATCTACTGAAAATAAATATTACATCTATAATTATCATCTTCATTTCAGCATAAATGCAACATCCACAAGACATCATAAAGTGACACAAAGATTTATCCTGGGAAAACATTTCGAGAAAAAACCCAACCTCCAAAATAGTTTCTTCCTCATTTTCATAAACTAAAATGGTGAATTTACAATAATAGCAGGGCATCTACAGAACCTTCTCAAATATTGATTAAGGAGTACAACGGTCCCTTTTAATATCTTGATGCAATTAAGGAATCACCCAATTCCTTTTTCTAAGACATCAATAGAATTCTCAATAACATTGAGGAATCTCTAGTTCCTTTAGGTTCCTTTATCTAAGTTATTTAATATTTTAGATTGCTTATGAAATTCATTGGAATTGTATTTTGGAGATATCGCATTTTGAGGGAGCCCTATAAGTCCCTTCAAGAATGGATTTCCAAATCCACTCTTCATAATTGACTAAAAATCATTACCTTGGGTAGTGGATTTAAAGTTCCATACCTTTAAATCCATCATTAATCATTCTTTATGAGTGAATTCCCAAGTTCACTCCTTTTGATTGAATCATATTCAGTCCCTAGAATTTAGAGTTCAATACCTTTAATTTATCAGTTCCTATTTTACATTCCATTAAATTTAACAAAGTCATAAAACATCTAATTCTTAGTCCAAGGGATTATACTTTCTCTTCCTTATCTATAACTTCCAATATAAATGAGTGATTCCCAAAATTCCTATAAAATATTCTTATTTTAAACCTCCTTTTTAATAATTGACTTTGAAACATGATTATTAATTAATCAAATTACTCCAAACCTACCTCCTATTCCATGTTTTCCCTCACCTTCTAAATTTGGTAGTTTTGCATACTATAGATGTGACTCCATTGTAATGATATATAAGGTCAAACTAGCCCTACCGTTATGATCACGATCCTTGCATGAACTTCAAATGAAAAAGGGTGAAAGCTAAATTTTAAACTTTTAAACTCGATAAATTCACATCCTCAAGTACTACCGATAGAGGAGTATGCCAAGAATGGTGACGTATTTTACCCAAACAGTAGTCCCTTATGACACCATACATGCTATTCCATGCTAGGCCATTTTGTAAGGATAATCCAAACATAATTCTATATTTTGGTTAACTATAGTAAATCCCTAGCATAGGGTCTAAAAAGGATATTTACCATTCAACACACCATTTTTTGTATCCCTAATTGATATAATGTCGATCCTAAGTGGAGGGACTTTCGACCCACCCTCGATGATCGAGTTAGGATAGGTGGCTGTGTGCTCTTAAGCCACATCAGAGATTTAATGAATTCCATATGGAATAGAGCTAGAGATCCCTACTCTAAATGGCCCATTGTATGAAATCGAATGCAGAGCATCATAGTTAAAAGAAATAGAGGGAACATAGAGTATTCCTAAATATATAGGAAAATCTATTGTAAGGGTTAATGACCCCTTATCATCGCTATATTCTGCCATGGATCCCTTTGCCTATTTGATCGTAAAAAGCATGAGATTCCGAAAGTTTTGGAAAGGAAAACTATTTCGATGCATTCAAAATTAAACTAACGCTTAAGTCCTAACATGTGAAGTGCATTGAACAAAAGAGGCAAATTGATTGAAATGAGATACAAGAATTTAGAGAAGTCACAACCCTTTTATTAAACTCTTTAACCTCGGTTACAAAATCGCCTCCTCCCTTCTTAGGGGTTAGGAGCGTTAAATAAATTTGGTTACAATCGTGATCAATAATCCTTCTTCCGCATGCCCACATTTGAAATGGGCGGGCCAAAGTGTTGCCGCCGCTTATGCTGATAAATCCTTGCTTCTCGCTGCTTATCCTGCGTTCAGAGACACAATGACGTTGTTAGTAGCACCTGTTGCAAAGAAGAAGAACTTGTTCTCTAAAAACGATAAAAGATACATGTAAAATATTAGCTAAATCGGTGAGTAAAATGATTTTAAACGACCTGCACGTTTGACAAAAACCAGAAAACTTTACCAGAGGGCCACTGCCATTGAAACAGTCAGCCAATCTGCATTCAACTAACAAAAAGCGTAGAACGTAAAGCATGATAATATTCGATAAATGTCTTTTGCAATCCAGATTGTGAGCTATCTAAACAACGTAGAACGTAATGCAGGATAATCAAGCAATAACAGAATAGACTAAAATGAAACTAACAAAAAGTGTGGGGTGCCCAAGCGGGCCGCCCCCGTTAGAACGTGATTTCGGCGCCAATCCACTAGGGATAGGCCCAAAAACTCTTAGGTTGAATTGTCGGCAAATTGATGGATTAATGTGGTCAAATGTCTGGTTCTAAGGTCCGGATTCACCCTTCCAATATCCACCCGATAACCTCTCTTGCGAAAGAGATTAAGGATGTAAAAGAGATGAATCGAAAAGAGGTGCAATAGGGTGTTCAATTTGGCAACACTTCGTTGCTTGAAAATGTCTACCAACTTGTCCTTTTTTGGGTGGGAAAAGTCCACCATTTTATAGACCCATGGGGTCTCTTTGGAGGGGCATGCAAGGATGCCACGTGGCGGCCATGCCTTCCCAAGAGGGAGGAGACTCCTCCTTGACTTGTGCTTCCATGACTGCCTTTGTGACAGTCCTCTAACTGCCAATCTACCCACCTACGCACGCCTGCATGGCAGGAGGCAATAATTGACTGTCTTTGGCTGCTACTCGTTTAATGTCTACTTTAATGTCTGCTTTTATTGGTTTAAAGTCCGCCTTTGATTGGTTTAAAGTCCGCCTTTATTTGTTTAATGTCTGCCCAGGCGTAAAGATGGGAGTTTGTCACGATATCGCGACGTCGCGATATCGCGACACCTAAGCCTTAGGTTTCCTTTTGGCCAGAAGTGTCACGATTTCGCGACGTCGCGATTTCGTGACACTTCTGGCAAAGGCTCTCTTTTGGCCTTTGGTGTCGTGATTCGTGATCGACACTTGGCAAAGGCTCTCTTTTGGCCTTTGGTGTCACGATTTCACACGTCGTGATTCGTGACACTTCTGGCAAAGGCTCTCTTTTGGCCTTTGGTGTCACGATTTCGTGACGTCGCGATTTCGCTGACACTTCTGGCAAAGGCTCTCTTTTGGCCTTTGGTGTCATGATTTCGTGACGTCGAAATCGTGACGTCGCGATTTCGTGACACTTCTGGCAAAGGCTTTCTTTTGATTTTTGCCTTGTTTAAAATGACCAACTTCTATCTGGAAATAAAACAATATTGCGACACCAAGAAGAAGCCGGGCGCAAAGGCGGATTTGAAGCAGAATGTCTGGAGGTGCCAAATTACTTTTTGACCTTCTAAAACTGCTGTGAAAGTGGCTAGGACCACTGTTTGACCTCTGAGGGCTGCCCTGAAGGCTGTGTGTGTCAATGCGATCAGTGTTTGTAGTCACATAATCGGATTGGTGCTGTTTTGGTGTCTATAGATGCCCCTTTTTGGGAAGCGCTATGGGTGACGCAGTGTTGAGCAAAAATAGATAACCAAAGCACTAATGATTAGGGTTTCTCGGTAACCTAACCAACTTTTGATGCCCCAAGTATGGAAAGGGCATGCATTCTTGAATCCTTGCTTCTGACGAGCTAAGGAATTTGATTTCAAGTATTAACCTATTTTGGTGAGGTGTGACTTGAGCTTGAACATTGATCAGTCATGAATAGGCAAAGGGCGCAACCTTTTGTCCCTGGGGGAACCTTGTGTTCATGCTTCGGGAATGCCAAGTGTTTGATCAATTTGTGATTATTGCTTGTTTACTTGCCCCAAGCAGGAGCGTAATTGTCTTTGTCAATGATTCTTCGAATGCATGTCATTTCCTTGATTGGGTATGTGTTTGTTGATTGGTGACTAAGTGTGACTACCCCCTCAAGCGACGAATCGATGAGGGAATGACCTTCATGAGAAAAGCGACGAGTCGCTTGACCCAAGGTGACTTAGGTTAGGGTGCCTTCAGATGTTTAGCATTGAATGTGTGTGCAATTTTTTGACATTTAGACCTATTTTTGGTGGGTGTTAACCCTTTTGGTGATGCCATAATGGGGTGAAATCGTCGAAAACCCGTCTTCCCGTGGAGCGGTCCGGCTATGGTAGCCTTCTTGGGGAAGTAGGAGAGTGACAATTTGAGCCCCGACATCGATTTTCTATGCCAAGAGGTTAAGTGCAAGAGCACTTGTGTCCGGCAATGCTTATTGCTATGTTTTTGTGTTGCATTTTTTTGATGTTTTTGTTGTTTTGATTTTCTTGCTTTGTGTATATGTCATGATTTTATGTTATGCACAATGATTGATGTTGATGGATGCATGCTACTTTATATTGATGTATGCACATGGTATGATAAATACGAATGTTTTTGATATATATGTGATATGCAAAATGTAATGGATGAAATGAATTTGTGTTGTTTGGTTAGGGCACCATAGACTTGTTAGGACTTTGTGATTTTGTTTTTATGCAATTGTTGTAGTGGATGACTTTGCTTTTGTGCATGCGGTATTTTGTGTATTTCTTGATGATAATGTGATGATGAAAAGTAGCGCAGTGGGTTAAAAAATTGTAGCTAAGGTTTTCTGAGACTCAGACGGTTTTAACTCACTAGCCACGATTGTACTTTATCTTACAAGACTTTTGAACAAGGTATGAATCGGACTTGTTTTTGACCAAGCTATTTCACATCCCTGTGTGTGCAATTGAGTTCATTTATGTGGTATTTGTCAGGATACCGCCAGTGCCAGATGGGCTTTCAACCGAATCTGTACTGAGGATCACCTAATTAGCTCCACTAACTCCTTTGTTGTATTTAGTTAGATTAATCTGCGGTGTTATCCAGGATACCATAAGCTAGCTCATCCTTATGCAAACATTGGTCTGCACACACGCAAAGCGAATGTGACAGACATATCGTCATGCGGGTAGGATACCACCATTGCCGGATAGGTCATCAACCAAACCTGTAATGAGGATCACCTAGATGGTTTTCGAATGCTGAGAATTCCAAGGATTCAAGTTCAGGATATTTGTTGGCTGAATGATTTAGAAAGTTGCTCGTCTATATAGTGATGAAAATCACTATTTATTTTCTATTAATTCTTTTTGAGCGAGGATTTTGAATAGTGGTGATAACCACTGTTATTTGATTTTGTATTTTGAGTATTGTGAGTTTGGGCTTGTGAGTGGCCTTGATCCTTGTGGCCTTGGGGACGACTACGCATCCTTTGCAGGGACGTGTAGTACGAATCCTTACGACGTTGGGAACCAAGGGGGTGATGGAGATTATGGAGTAAGGGCATTGATAATTTTAGGCCTTGGGGATGACTACCCATCCTGGTTAGGGGCGGATAGTACGAATCCTTACAACTTGGAGACCAAAGGTGAATGGAAAGTGTTAGGATGATGATTTGTTGGAATTTTGTTTGTGAATGGCGTTGATCCCTTTTGGGTCTTGGGGATGACTACCCATCCTTGGCAGGGACGTGTAGTACAAATCCTTACAACTTTGGGAACCAACTATGATTGGGATTTGGTAGTGGTAAAAACCACTTGTTTATTAAGGTGAATGGATAGGAAAGAGCTCGTCCTTTTGTCAATTCTCAGCATTCTGGAACCATTCGCACAGGGGGATGAGCAAGATAACCGTTTCACTTATGGTGACCTGGATTACTATGCAGGTTTCATCTTTCGTTCACACAACTTGGGAATTTTTATGTGTTTTAATTTGTGTTGGGATGTTACGTAACAAGGCGTATTTCAAGTGTAACTCTACCTTCGTAAAATCTGTCTGACTCGGTACATTACGTAGCTAAAGAGCAAAATGATGACTGAATTACGAAAACTCTTGATACATTAAAAGACCACTGACTCTAGTGTGGTAAAAAGCAATGCATGGTGTTTTTGTTGTTTTTGTAAAATGGAACAGTGTGGAACAAGATGGACTAGCAGAGCAATTACAGCCTATGGTGCCTTTGACCTGTACGACCACAAATATGCAATGTATGGATGCAATGCTTTAATGCAACTATGTATTTTTGTATTTTTGATGGATTGATTTTTGTGAATATGAAGATGAGGTGCGAGAAGAGCTCTCTATTGATGAATTTGAGTATGCCTAGAAATGAGATGCAAATTTTTTTTGTGTTGTTTTTGATGATTTTTGAATTTTAACTTTTCTTATTTTTGACCAAGCGATTGTGGAAATCCTTGGAGCATTTTGGGATTGACCAAGCGATTTTAGGGATCCTTGGAGCATTTTGGGATTGACCAAGCGATTATAGAATCCTTGGAGCATTTTTGGGATTGACCAAGCGATTTTAGAGATCCTTGGAGCATTTTTGGGATTTGACCAAGCGATTATAGAGGATCCTTGGAGCATTTTGATTATTGATTTTGGGATTGACCAAGCGATTTTAGAGATCCTTGGAGCATTTTTGGATTTGACCAAGCGATTATAGAATCCTTGGAGCATTTTTGGGTTTGAAAGTTAATGGCTTCTTATAATCCTTGGAGCATTTTGGGATTGACCAAGCGATCTGATGGATCCTTGGAGCATTTTTGGGATATGGCTCTCTTAGATATGAAATGGTCGCAAATGACTGATATTCAAGGGTTCTGTTTCCTTGATACCATCAAGAGAAGCTAGCCGGTATGTCTCGGGTCCTATTTTGCTATCAATGACATATGGACCTAACCAATTTGCCACAAATTTGTCCCTTAGGTGGGATGGCAAACTGGAGTTCTGTTGGTTTTCCTTCAAAACCAAATCACCAACCCGAAAGTCCCTCAGGTGAACTTTCATGTTGTAAGCTTTCTTAAGTCGCTCTTGATAAATACGTAAATGCTCGAGAGCATTAACGCGTCGTTCATCAAGCAACGTAAGCTGGTCTAACCGGGCCTGCCATGCAGAGTCATCATCGATGAACTCCTGCATTGATATGCGTAGGGAAGGAATCTCCAACTCGAGAGGCATGACTACCTCGGAGCCATACACGAGCAAAAATGGAGTGGCCCCAGTGGGCGTCCGAATGCTAGTGCGATAAGCCCATAGGGCAAGTGGGATTTGAATGTGCCAATCCTTATGACTGTCTGCGATGGTCTTTTTAAGGATGGCAACTAGCATTTTGTTTGACGCCTCTGCTTGCCCATTCGCCTACGGATAATAGGGTGTCAAAAAACTATGCTGAATTTTGTACTTTGTGGTCAAAGCACGCACGTCTTTGTTCTTGAAAGGCGTCCCATTATCCGAGACTATTTTGGATGGAATACCAAAATGACATATGATGTTATGCAAAATGAACTCCACAATGCGGGGTCCTGTCGTAGAGGTAAGCGAAACTGCTTCCACCCACTTGGTAAAATACTCTATGGCCGTTATGATAAACGTGTGACGGCCTGACGATGCAGGGGAGATCTTTCCAATTAGATCGAAGCCCCACTACAAAAACGGCCAAGCAGACTGGACTGTCTGCAAGGCCTAGGAAGGTACGTGCATCAAATTGGCATGATGTTGACACTTCACGCACTTCTTGACATATGCACAACAATCTCGCTCTAAAGATGGCCAATAATAGCCCATGCAAAGAATGCGCTTTGCGATGGCCATACCACTAAAGTGGCCACCACATGTACCATCATGCGCTTGGGCGATCGCCCAAGTGGACTCTTGCTGGTCCAAGCAACGAAGAAGGATTCCTTCATAGCTACGACGATACAAAATGTCTCCTATCAAGACATACTTAGCCGCTTTCTGCTTGAATGCTCATTTTGCGGCATGCGTCAATCCAAGCGGGAGATTACCTAACTTGAGGTAGTCTCTAATGGGTAAATACCAGTCCTGTTGATCAGAAACCTCGATGGTATGAACAACCAATCCCTCTTGAAGTTCATCCCTAGCAAACGTTGAACGGGATAGAACTTGTAAGAATAGCGTTGTGTTGCTATTAATGGGAGTAGGGGAGAACAAGGACCCCCAGTTGGCATGTTTCAAATGGTCATGGATTCGAAAGAACTTATCCGAGGATGGTTCAATCTGGATCATGTGGATTCCTGACGTCAAGTCAGAGCTTGCACGCTCCATCACAGATTGCGATAAGGTTTTGACTTGAATGGTTGTCATATCACCGAAAAGGTCTTGCGGAATTAGTGACCCCAAGGAGGCCATTGTGTCCGCAAAATGATTCGATGATCGAGGGAGTGCCTCGATGTCATACCACTCAAGTTTTGCCAGGAATTTGTCCACAAGGGCTTTATAAGCCTGTAGGACTGGGCATTTGCATTGATATACCCCTTTGACTTGATTGACAATTAACAACGAATCACCAAAGATATTCAGTCGTTTGATGTTCATGGCGATTGTTGTCTGAAGACCTAGGAGCAAGGCTTCATACTCTGCATTATTGTTGGTGCACGGGAAGTTTAATTTAAATGACAAGGGCATTGGAGCACCCTGCGGTGTGAAGAATACAATTCCCGTGCCACCACCTTGCTCACATTTAGAACCATCGAAGAATAGGGTTATGTCGGCTCTGTGACTCGGGCTCATCGAATCTGGCGATTCCGAGACATGGAAGACCCCATCATCGGGTAGTTCTATGACTAGAGGCTGATCGTCTTCAAGAGGAGCCTCTGCTAGTTGATCGGCTATGACTTGTCCTTTGATAGATTTTTGTCCAATAAACTCTATGTCAAATTCCGTCAACAACATGATCCATTTCGTCGTGCGACTACTATGATAAGTACGACTCATCATGTATCGCAATGGATTCTCCTTAGACACAACATACGTAGTGTTGCTCAACATGTAGTGGCATAGCTTTTTGGTAGCAAACACCACCGCCAAGCAGAGTTTCTCAACGTATGCATAGTTAAGTTCATAACTGACCAGGGTGCGGCTAAGATAGTAAGTAGCCTATTCCTTGTGAAGTTCATTCTTCTGGGCTAACATGGCACCCAGTGCCACCTCAATAGCTGAGATGTATAAGTAGAATGACACTCCTGGTCTAGGTGGTGCCAATACTGGCGACGAAGCCAGGTATTGTTTGATTTCATCAAAGGCTGACTGGCACTCGTCATCCCAATGAAATGTAACCCCCTTGTGCAATAATTTGTTCATGGGTCGGCACTTGTCAGATAATTGCGCTATAAAGCGTTTAATCGATGCGACCTTTCCCTACAGACTTCTGAGCTGCTTGATAGTAGTTGGGGGAACCATTTCAAGGATTGCCTTGACTTTCTTTGGGTCCACCTCGATGCCTCGCTTTGAGACTATGAAACCCAAGAGTTTTCCAGATGTGACGCCAAATACGCACTTCTTGGGGTTTAGTCTAACTTTATGCTCCATGAGGCGATCGAGGATCTTGCTTAAGTCATCGATATGATTTGAGCGCAAAAGAGACTTGGCTAACAAATCATCCATGTAATCTTCCAAAGTTTTATGCATGTAGTCATGGAAGATGTACGTCATGGCACGTTGGTAGGTGGCGCCAGCATTTTTAAGGCCAAAAGGCATGACCTTATAACAAAATGTCCCCCAAGGCATTGTGAACGCCATTTTTAGTTGGTCTTCAGGATTGATACGAATCTGATTGTATCCTGAGAAACCATCCATGAGGGAGAGCATTTCGTGACCTGCTGTAGCGTCTACCAACGCGTCGATGCTCGACAAGGGGAAATCATCCTTAGGACTCGCTTTGTTTAGATCTCAAAAATTGGTGCATATGCGAATCCTCCCGTCGGGCTTCTTGATGGGAACCATGTTGGACAGCCATGGCGGATAATCCATGCAGATGACAAACTGTGCATCCAACAGCTTTTGCAATTCATCTTTGACCATCAAGGCCACTGTTGGGTGCATCTTACGTAGTTTTTGCTTTACGGGCTTGATTGTCGGATCAAGCGTTAAATTATGCGTGACTAGCTACGGGTCTAGTCCTGGCATATCCCTGTATGACCATGCAAAAACCTCCTTCTTCTCTTTGAGAAGGGCAATGTAGTCGGCTTGCTCTTCGGGGGAAAGACTTACCCCGACTTGAGAATCTATGGATTCATTGGATCTATGCCGATATCTACGTCAGTCGTCTCCTCGATCGACATGTGGGATCCGTCCTCCAACTAATGTGGAGTCGGGATCAAATGGATATCATTAGCTGAATTTAGATCTGCGTTGGGAACCTCGGGTTCCTCTTCAACCTAAAAAATATCCTGAGTTGTCCCTGGGGTAAAATGAGGCATCTTACCGAAAGGCCAGTACTCTGATGGTGATAAAGGTGAATTGACGCGATCCTAGTCGATGGCATCTGTGTCTAGATGCAATGACCATGTTGGATCGGCCGGATTGCGGATGGGTGCGGTCAAATCAATGGAGATCATGTGGATGGAATGAATTTGGTCTCCATTACCATGGGTATGATAACTTGAACATTCTGGATGCTCCCTATACTCTGGATCTGGCTCTAGGGGAACGGGCACGAACGGATCGGCCCTATGTGCTAATAGGAAGACAGGGTCTTCCCTCGGCACTGATGTCATGATAGGGTCTCGGGGTGGACGGTGCTCATCATAGATTTGGAGCCATGGATCCAACACTTGGTCCCACCCTACTGGGTCTACATACCATTCATGCCCTAACCTTATGCCTAATTGTCCCATCAGATCTTCATGAGTTAAAGGGTGATTGTGCCGTCGCGCATGATTAAGATAGTCCATCTCAGTCTCATCTTCTGAATCACCGTCGGAGATCCAAAAATGTTCATTTTCTTCAACCATTGCTTGCGACATTAAGGGTTCACCTTGTTCCAACAAATTAATCTGGTCCCATTGCGGTTGTTCCACTCTTGGTGGAGGGACCTGATTCTCTTGACACTGTATTGGCTCAACTGGAACCTCTAAAGGGAATAGTTTCAAAAAGATTTCTGGACACCGTTTATGTTCTCTTTGGGAATTAGTGTCCGAACTTTCACCTCTCTCTAGCAAAGGAGAGGGATTACTGATGTTGCCAAGGGTGTTTGTTGACCATGGGAGGTAATCTCCCAATGTATATTCTGTATTTGGGTTGGCATAAGGATCTGATGCCAATCCCCCCTTGTTGCCTATTTCTAGGCCTTGCATGTTTTCCACCAAGATGTCTAAGGGCAGGGGGTGGTTGAACCCTACTCCCGACTTATCATATGGCATTTGGTATCTTGGTTGGCAAAGGACACGCATCCCTTGCTCATATCTGCCTAACCCGTATCCATGCCAATTGCATTGGCCGAGATATCTCAGAGCGAAGTCCGGGTTTGACAGATAATTGATATTTTTAGCAAAAGGCTCTTCGTCTTCGTCCTTTTGCTTGCATGGTTCAACACCATGATCAAGGCCCCCATACACAAAATTTGTCTGGTTTGGTGGGTAGCCTAGAGGAACAACTGTTCCTATGGGAAGGCGAGGTCTCCCCATGTCCTGTACTGATTCTAATGCGGGCGTTGCCACAACATTCTGCACTAGATACTCCCCCAGGCCCGTACTGGCCATTTCAACAGTAATTGTTGATGCTTGGGAGGGAGGGAACGGGAGTCCTTCCTGAGTCCATTCCATGTTTGGTGGGTTAGGAGTCTCAGCTTCCATTGTGCTAGGTGTTTCTTCTGTTGATACTGTTGATATTGTTGGCAACCCCTCTTCTAGGGGCTGAGCCTCTTCCAAGATCTGTTTTCCCTTGTCCTTCTGTTTAGCCATGACAGGTGGCATTGGTAGTGAAGGAGCAGATGATGAAGACTCACCTGGCTGGGATTTTGATGATTTGGTCACCAGTGGTGCCTACGGTATTGGACCCTGTTTAGATGGATTTAACTGGAAATCCAAATGCGTTGAAGGGAGGGTCGATTGAGGCATTAATTGCACCACATTGCAATACTTGAAGGGTTCTAAGTCCATCGAGACTACATGAACTTCTCCTTCAAATGCATACTTTAGACACTGGTGAGCGATCGAAGGGACACACTTCATGTCCCTGATCCATGGCCGCCCTAGCAGTATGTTATAAGCCATCTCGCCTTCCAAAACATGGCACAATGTTGGTATTGTCTTTTGTCCTACCTGGACAGGCAGAACAATTATGCCGACTGTCGAGCATATTGCATCGTTGAAAGCTCGCAGTGTGTATGTGGAAGCCATGATATGAGAGGTCGGCGACTTCAGATGTTTTAAGGCTGCAGTGGTAATGATGTTATTGGACGAGCCAGTATCTACCAACACTCTCTTGTACGGGATCCCGTTGACCCGCGCGATAACGTGCAGGGGTGGATCTGCCATGTCATTCGATATTGTTTTAACTTCATCCTCTCTGAAGGTAATGACCGGCTCTGTACATCATTTCACATGTCCCACGAAGTTATTGAAAGAATTCGCTTCGTGAGGCTGTAACTCGATGGCTTTCAAAATTTCCATGAGAGCTTCTCTATGGGGTGTTGATTGTTGAATAAGCTCGTAAATGGAAAGCCTAGCCGATGTGGTCCGCAAACTCTGCGTGAGTTTGGTCCGTATCGTGACCTCGGGTCTAGGCGGAGGCAACTGCACAGGGCGTTGTTGAGGTTGCGACGTTGTTGGAACTTCCCTTGTAGCTACCTCGGGGGCAACTCCTGGGTACTTTTTGTTCCTGGTCACTATGCTGATCATTCCCACAAATCCTTGCATGGGAAGATTCTGTCGCACCTCATTGACCTGAAGAGGTTTTGCCTGTGCCTCGTGGGTAGGCAAAGGGTCCTTGAATACCCCCATCTGTTGATTATTTGGCGCTATGGGGTTGTCCACGGCCAATGTTTTATTATCGATCAAATCTTGGATTAATCCCTTGAATTTCCAACATCCATTCAGGTCATGTCCCCTTCGCCTATGGAATCTACAATATAATTCCTCTCTGTATCCCTTAGGCTTGGGAGCATTAGGATCTACAGTTTGGATTTCTGGAAGGGTGACTAAATTTGCCACTGACAAGCGGTCAAATAGGGAGTCCCTAGACTCCGCATAAGGGGTGAATTGTCGCCTAGGGCGACGCTGCTGATTTTGCTCCTATTTTTTATTATCTCTTTCATAACTAGGAGGCATTTCCTAATAATTAGCCTTTTGGGGCTGTATTTCTTGCACAGGCTTGGGGACATTTATCGCAACTTGATTAACCATAGCGGGTTGTGATTGCGTAGTCCCGGTCTTAGTGGTTTTATTCCACTCTTTCTTTTTAGGCTTGGCGATTGCGCCCTCACCTATTTTGATCTCTTCTATAACTCTGGCTTGCACCAAAGCTTCTTCTAGGCTGGCGTATTGCTGCAGTAGCAATAGCCCAGAGATTGATTTTAGACAACTCCGTGCAAACATCTGTGTGAGGTCAGACATAGGGGGAAGGTAGGGTAGCTTAGAAAGCAAAGCCCTCCATCGATTCCCGTATGCTGCCATTGTCTCTTCCTCATATTGCCTGAGGCTGGCCAGATCACTCAGTGATGCCTTCTTCTTTGTGTTGAAGGCAAAGCGTTCAAGAAATGCATCTACTAATTGATCTAGGTTGTTTATGCTGTGTTTTGGTAACTATGTGAACCAATCCGAGGTAGGGCCTATGAATGTGGTTATGAATGTCCTAAGCAACAATGCATCATTATCTTGAATGCCGAAGCATTGGCTCAGGAATCTTGTGACATGTTCTTGTGCATCCTCTTCACCTTTAAAGACTGCCAATTGAGGCAACTTGAAATGTTTGGGGTAAAGAGGTGTGGGCACTGAGGGATGCACTGGATGACTATGGAGTTGACGTAACATGGGCTTTTGATGCCCAGAAGCTTTTGTCTCCACAGACTCCAAACGCTCTAATAGCGCTTTGTATGCATCGAAAGATTTTATTTCTTCCTCTTTTGTTTGCTCCCGTTGTGAGTTATGGGAGACTGGAGGCCTATGGGGGGGTGGCCGAATGGCAGCCCTCCCGCCTTGATAGGGCATTTCGGCCCGTTCTATTTTTGGTTCATATTCCTCATGAACTTCTCGAGGAGTCTCTAGGCGAGACCTATGACCCTGAGTGAATCCCCGCTGAGGGTATCCATCATTGTTTCGGGGAGTGGCCTCCCTCTCGGGTCTATAAGGTCTCGGAGGCAAAGCTTGACGAGGTCGCGGAGACCTGTCCTGCACCAAAGGGTTATGCCTCTCATATTGTTCTACTTTTTGGGTGCGAGGGGTTGGCACCCTCTTAGGGAGTTTATAGCGCAACTCATCCGCTTCGCGCTGCATGCGCTCTTTATTAAGGCGGTATAAGTACTCTAACTCCTGATGACCTTGCTCAAGCTGCGTGATTCGGGCTTGGCGGGCGGCATGTCTGGCGACTGTCGGGTCAATTTGGTCCGCCCTCTTTTGCTCAGGAGGTTTGAATGTTTCTCCTATGTGTTTGCCTCGATCTTGATGATCTAAAATTTCAATGGGTCGCTTCCCTCTGTCGAGGTAGGCGGCATTTACTTGAGGCTCTGGCCTCGATGGGTGACCATGATATCTAGCAGGTGCGAAAATGCAAGGTTCCCATGCTGTATGTTGTTCCCGAGGAATGCGATGGTCTTCCTCGTACTCCCTTTCATGGGTGTGAAAGGGGCGGGCGGAGTGAGCTCGCCCTGTGTGGAGAGCCCTGCGCTCTGGGTTTTGTCTTTCTATTCTAATGGGAGGCAAAGGAGAGGTACCGTATTCACGTTGTCTCTCCTCATGGACACTGTGCCTCTCTAGTGCTTCATCGCGCTGTGGCCACTCATGTCTAGCCTCAAAAGGCGATTTTCTATTTACATCGAGTGCCACATGTAAAGCTTCTTCCCGAAAGGGGCTGTGTTGAATGGGCAAACTCCACAGAGGAGGGTCCCAATAATTCCTTCTTGATGTGGCCTGATGTGGACTCTCTTGTAGGCCAGACCGCCAAGGCGGTATGGCCAAGTCCTCAGGGCTAAAGCGAAGGCGACCAACGCCCTCTCTTTGTGCACCTTCCACAGCGTCCGCCCTTGATTGGGCTTGGCTACGGGTGTACACCATTGTGGTGCTTCTCTACTAGCTAAGCAGATTTTTATCTCGTTTATGATGATTTTTCTTTTTGTTACACTAAGCAGAAATGAACACACACATACACAAACAGTGATTATCTCTTTTAAGGATTAATAGTGTGTCCTAAACTGGTTTAGTGCATTTTGATGTTTTGTTTTGTTTTTGCAAGTTTTGAAGAACGTTTAAATGCATAATGTTGGCTCATATGACTCCCATAAATGGTCGCCCCTTCAATATACCATTGTCGGACCGATATACCAACCTCTCTATATACCCGCCCTTACGAGAGGGAAACTATAGGTACGTGAGAGCGAGATGGTACGTGGAACATAGGCGGTACGGAAGGGGGATTGTCCTGTTAATGACACCTACCATAGAAGACTTATCCTCGCGTGCATGGGAATCACCCCGGCGACACTCGGTCAGCTTTCATCAGGATTTACGCCTAACAACAGTGACAATCGGGGAAATGGATGCAAAGCTAAGCCAAGGTGGTGATGAACCCACCGTTGGTCTTGCTCAAGGTCTGGGGTCTTACGACCAGCTCCTTGGTTAAAAAATGTGCCACGTGATGTGTGTGTGGTTTATTTTACTTAAAATTGAAACATGCAAGCAACCACTATTTTCTTTAAGCACGCAAGAATTTGACAGAAAGTGAAAGCAAAAAATCAAAAAAATGACAAAGACAGTTTGGAACCCTTACCTCTTTTCTGCCCAGACTTGCTATTTCTGATCCTCGGCTCTAAAAATTTACAGACAAAAATTACAGTACAGTAATCATCGCAGGAAAAGACGAATTACAGTCTGCTTTTAAAAAAAATGGTACCTGTCAAGCACAGAACAAAAAAAATCTGATCAGTTTCTTGATCTTAAAACCAGGGAACGGTCCCACCGTGATCGCCACTGAAAGCATGAGATTCCAGAAGTTTTGGAAAGGAAAACTATTTCGATGCATTCAAAATTAAACTAACGCTTAAGTCCTAAAATGTGAAGTGCATTGAACAAAAGAGGCAAATTGATTGAAATGAGATACAAGAATTTAGAGAAGTCACAACCCTTTTATTAAACTCTTTAACCTCGGTTACAAAATCGCCTCCTCCCTTCTTAGGGGTTAGGAGCGTTAAATAAATTTGGTTACAATCATGATCAATAATCCTTCTTTCGCATGCCCACATTTGAAATGGGCGGGCCAAAGTGTTGTCGCCGCTTATGCTGATAAATCCTTGCTTCTCGCTGCTTATCCTGCGTTCAGAGACACAATGACGTTGTTAGTAGCACCTGTTGCAAAGAAGAAGAACTTGTTCTCTAAAAATGATAAAAGATACATGTAAAATATTAGCTAAATCGATGAGTAAAATGATTTTAAACGACCTACACGTTTGACAAAAACCAGAAAACTTTACCAGAGGGCCACTGCCATTGAAATAGTCAGCCAATCTGCATTCAACTAACAAAAAGTGTAGAACGTAAAGCATGATAATATTCGATAAATGTCTTCTAAAATCTAGATTATGAGCTATCTAAACAATGTAGAATGTAATGCAGGATAATCAAGCAATAATAGAATAGACTAAAATGAAACTAACAAAAGTGTGGGGTGCCCAAGCGGGCCGCCCCCGTTAGAACGTGATTTCGGTGCCAATCCACTAGGGATAGGCCCAAAAACTCTTAGGTTGAATTGTCGACAAATTGATGGATTAATGTGGTCAAATGTCTGGTTCTAAGGTCCGGATTCACCCTTCCAATATCCACCCGATAACCTCTCTTGCGAAAGAGATTAAGGATGTAAAAGAGATGAATCGAAAAGAGGTGCAATAGGGTGTTCAGTTTGGCAGCACTTCGTTGCTTGAAAATGTCTACCAACTTGTCTTTTTTGGGTGGGAAAGTCCACCATTTTATAGACCCAGGGGGTCTCTTTGGAGGGGCATGCAAGGATGCCACGTGGCGGCCATGCCTTCCCAAGAGGGAGGAGACTCCTCCTTGACTTGTGCTTCCATGACTGCCTTTGTGACAGTCCTCTAACTGCCAATCTGCCCACCTATGCATGCCTGCATGGCAGGAGGCAATAATTGACTGTCTCTGGCTGCTACTCGTTTAATGTCTGCTTTAATGTCTACTTTTATTGGTTTAAAGTCTGCCTTTGATTGGTTTAAAGTCTGCCTTTATTGGTTAATGTCTGCCCAGGCATAAATATGGGAGTTTTTCATGATATCGCGACACCTAAGCCTTAGGTTTCCTTTTGGCCTTTAGTGTCACGATTTGTGATGTCCAAGTGTCAGATTTCGTGACACTTCTGGCAAAGGCTCTCTTTGGCCTTTGGTGTCACGATTCATGACACTTCTGGCAAAGGCTCTCTTTTGGCCTTTGGTGTCGTGATTTCATGACGTTGATTTTGTGACACTTCTGGCAAAGGCTCTCTTTTGGCCTTTGGTGTCGCGATTTTCGCGAAATCGTGACGTCGCGATTTCGTGACACTTCTGGCAAAGGCTTTCTTTTGATTTTTGCCTTGTTTAAAATGACCAACTTCTATCTGGAAATAAAACAATATTGCGACACTAAGAAGAAGCCAGGGCGCAAAGGCGGATTTGAAGCAGAATGTCTGGAGGTGCCAAATTACTTTCCGACCTTCTAAAACTGCTGTGAAAGTGGCTAGGACCACTGTTTGACCTCTGAGGGCTGCCCTGAAGGTTGTGTGTGTCAATGCGATCAGTGTTTGTAGTCACATAATCGGATTGGTGCTGTTTTGGTGTCTACATAATTGAAGGTTTCTATAAGGTCTTTGATGGCCATGAGAGCAACAATAATTATCAATTGAAGGAACTTAGACCATCATTATTGTGTGGATACAATGAGATACAGTGGTCTGTCCTCTTCTTTCACCACTAGGTCTTCGAGTCACAATTTTATTCTAAGGTTAATGTCTGTAGGCTAGATTAAGTCTCCATACCCAAAAATTGTAGGGTCTCAAGATTGGCATGAACAATGATAGATTAACAAATTGGGAATTTAACTTACTATTTGGCAAGGCGATTGGGGAGGCATTTACATAGTCGTTTACCATGCTTGAATAGAGGATGAGCATGTGGTCACCTCAATTCATTCCCTATGGCACGAGGAGACAAGGATTTGGGGTGCCCACGAATATTGAACATGGTGCATTCATCTGCAAATAGCCTAATTAGGGAGACCATGATGCAGTGAGAGGAAAATCCCCTTGGTAGAGCACTTGCACGATATTGACTAGCAATGATTTCATTACTGTGTAGAGGAAATTTAATGATTCTAAGTTTTTTTTTTGAGAGTTATGAGTCATCTTACTAGTATATCCTTTTTCTTAGTACGAACATGTGGAGACAGCAGAAGACTCTGCACAAGAGTAATAATGAAATTATTCCTCAGTCTAGCTAATAGAATATCAAAGGCTCATCTGCACATATCTTTAAGTAGCATTCAATTGGGAAACAGAGGAGTGGTCATTATTTGCATAGTAGGTAGAGCAGTATACGAATGCATAATATTTCTCGAGTCCTTATTGTCAAGTTTCTCATAGTCCTTTAACCTAACTGTAGGATATTTAACCCAAGCTAGGCTCAGCATGGTAAAACATTTGGATGAGACCATAGTCCATAGGACGACTAGTAGAATTCAACCCTATTAGTTTTGGGTTAGTAGAAATGAGGGTATACCTATCCTCCCTTAATGGCATAGGGTAAAACAATTTTAGGTGTCACTACATAAGCATCCATACAGCAGGGGATGTAGGATTACCACTGGTAGTGACAGTCACTGTATCGAGTCCTTCACTCAAGGCAAACTAATTATCTTTGATATATCTTAACATCCTTATATATAGATGAAATATTTTAGTGGTCTACAAGGATAATTAAATTTATAAGTGCCATAGCTCATATTATGTATCTTAGGGCTACATTACGTAACATACTAAAGAATACTAAGAGTCCTATTCTTCAAAGGAACTAGTTAAGAATGAATAAGATCATAAACTCCCAGGTCAAAACTAAACCTCATTCAAATGTGAAATTTGAAAAAGGGTAAGCATTGGGTGTTTAAATATATTCCTTCATTAAACATACATTCCCTTATAAAACATAAGCAAGATGGAAGGTTCTAACCTGATTTACTTCCAAGTGTCTCCTATTGCGTGTCTATCTCCAAGATCCCCAATACATGCCTTCCTTCTAACCTCCAAGCTTGATTTTTACTATAGCTAGGAAATTTTTCAGGCCTTCTGGTTTCTGATCCACCCCATGGGTGGAGAGCATACTCCCTAGACCATTAAGATTCCTAGAACCTAGATAGCCATTTCTTCCCAAAATACCCTCTATTTATAGGGAAATTTCTCCCTCATGGGCCAAATAGTGGCCACATTATAATAATATTAAAAAGATGCCTAGGACCATTATGACTTCATCATGTCCTTCAAGGGTTCTCTAGGGATGAGGTGAGTGACAAAACTCATACTATTGAGGCATAGGATAGTTACAAGGTTAGAACTATTTTTGATAAGCTAGGAGATCCCTCTCCTAATCCCACCAATATCAGGTATCCACATGAGTACTTCCCAAAAGGTAGGATGACCCATAAGTTATTTAAAAATTCCTTAGTCCTTTTTAGGTCCCATCCACATAGGGTCCACTAAATCTACCCATAATTTATTATATGGTTATAATTTTGTAAAAGATAATTCCTCAAATTTATCTTTTACTAGACCTCATAAATAGCCCTTAAGTAATTAATATTTCTTATCCCTTATAAAATTATTTTATTAGAATTTTTGTAGGATTCTTTAGGGTCATGCCCCTTCTATTAGGCATTAATTGATCCCCCAAGATCAATTAATATTCTTTAAATAAGGTAGGAGGGTAACGGGTCATGACATACACCCCCTTAGATTAAACACAGTCCTCTGTGTTTGAACATCTATCTTACAAAAACACATTTGTATAGCAAAAGCTAGCATTTATCCTGTTGTTTTACATTCAAATTCTTCTATCATCCAACACTTCAATCTCGATGGCAAGCTCCATATTCCATCCAAGCGAGTACCTGGACCTACAAAAATGCAAAATATCAACAGTACCATGTTCTTGTAAACAATATAACATCCATCTTGCATATCAACAAGTATTGAAAGCATCATCAATACACAATATTAATACAAAACTACAGTTTTAACTCATTTCAAATTGCACCAACAATTGATCTAGAGAACTGTAGTATTAGAATTTTGCAAAATGATGTTACAAGGATATCATGAAATTATGCATTTGTACCTTACTAGACATAAAAAGTCTTGTTAGTTTTATCAAAACTCCCACCAAGGAGTATCACAATATAATTTGGTTAACCTTTGGCATGAATTAACCTGATAAAATCAAATGCTAACAAAGATACAACATAATTTTAGAATCTCAATTCAAGATATTCACATATATCCTAATATGCATTTTAATGCCAGAGCATCCACCCAGATGTCTCCTGGTTTATATCATCATGGAGAAGTCCCATACCTTCTCCAAGAATGGACACCAATCCATTCTTCAAATTCATTTTAAGTTTTCTTTACATACATAAGCTTTTCATGATAGAAGACACAATATTTCATTTTTATATATATAATATATATATTTCAAATGATTTTTGCTTACAATTGGCCAAACTTATTGGCATACATATAGTTTCTAGGTTAGTGGTTTTGGATCTCAAGGTTGTTCTCCCTCGGATCTTTCACCTGTCGGTTCCATAACTATATTACCAGTTTGAGAGTCTGTTGGAGAAACTACTTGAGGAGTGGCTTGACCAGTTGCCTGAGTTGTATTCTCCTGTTCACGTTGCCCCGCAACCATTGGTTGTACTGGAAGAAGTAAACCATGGCTTATAAGTGCATCCATACAAGAAGTCAAGAATGCAGCTCGGTATATATCTCTTCCATCACGTAATTGTGCATTCTCTGCTTGCAAGGTTGTCCCAATTGTATCTCTCCAGTAGCATATTTGTGTTAACTCCAATCGAAGCCTTTCTCGCTCTGAGATGGTGGCTTCTCTCTCAGTCTCCAACTTAAACCTTTGTTGCACCCATTTATCTACTAACTTCAACTATTGAATTTCTAACAGTCAAATTTGTTTCTTCAGTGCATCCACCTCATGTTGCGCTTCCCTCACAGGTTCCTCTTCTCTTAGGTTGGATGGTCCAGCTCCTGTATCCAACCATTGGTGCACACATCTTTCGGAAGGTTCTTCCTCATTTCTCTTCCTAGATGAGTGTCCCACTTCTACAACTTTAGCTATTTCTCTACAACTACTTTCCTCACTAGAATCTTCCTCTTGGCGTTGTCACTGAGCGGTCCACCAAATGTCATAGTCAAGGGTTGTGCCCACATCATCCTCCTCAGGTGTCCATATAGCTTCATCAGGTTCTAAAGCTAGTGGTTCTATTGGTGGAGGTATCATGGTTGTTCATCCCTTCCTCGTGTAAACCATGGATGGGTCTGATATTCATTGTGTAATACCGAATTGTCACAATACCCGAGTATATTGAAAATACTCGTATTGCATACTGGTATGTCTGATCAACCATCTTGCTCATCTCACCCAAGTGAGTTGAACACCATCTTCTGCCCAAATTGGGCCCAATCTCCAAGGTCTCCAAATAACATCATGGGATTGCAGATTCTCCCAAATAGAGCGAAATCACTCTTTATTTCCCTCAATTGGTCTGTGGTTAGACCATTCCTTTTTTTGTTGCCATCTTAATGCATAGGGTATCTCTGGCCCCATAAATTGGTGTGCATCATAAGGTAGCCCTTGGGGTCTGGCCACCGCTATGTGCTCCCATGCCCAAACTTGTAGCAAAGTGCTACAGTTCAATATGGTTTTCATCGTTGTTCTTAAATCGAACAACTCTCTGTAGGTTTGGGCCAATAATGTTGGTGCCCATGCATATATTATTGACTCTTCCACTATATCCTGCATGATTCCCAGTAAATTCCAAGGAAAATGTGCACTTCTTGATTTGGGTAGAATGACACCCGATACGAGTTCCATTATCACCGCATGCTTATGTGTCAGTCTACCCTACACATAGTGAATTTCATGCTCTATATGCCCCCTATCGGTGTTTACATTCCTCCAGTCTGCTCCAAACACTCTTTCTAGAATATGCCCCATTTTTGCTTCATTAGCAGTGGTTACTGCACGTCCTTCTATCGGTATCCGATATATTCTATATACGTCTTCCAACGTGACAGTCATTTCTCCCATGGGTAACTAAAATGTCCCTCTATCGAGATCCCATATTTCTACTAGGGTAGATAGATAACATCTGTCTATGTGTATTGGCTCTAATCGAGCCGCTCCCTCAAATCCTACTTCTTTCAACCATTGCCAGTCGCTTGCATCTAGTCTATCTTTGGCATTCTAAAAGATCATCTTCAAAGGATATCTTGCCCTAATGATCTTTAATGGTCAAATTTTTGATGCTTTGATAGGATTGCCGCTGTCGGTTCTGACATTTTTAGAAGCCATAGCTCAAAGAGTATGTACCAACAGATCGGCTAGCAGGAGTAAGATAATTACGAGACACACTATGATGTTTGTCCCCGAGATCACTAGTATTAATAGGGTAAACCCTAATATGAGCAATATGATATTCACTGCCATGAATAGTGCTTAGGGTATTTCTATTTTTTGAAACTGAGATAAATTCTACACTATTTACTCCATTCTGCGATGTTGGGGTTTTACTCTAGTTTTATTCGTTGGATAGTATTTCGAGGTCCATTTATTTTCGTAGATTCGTAGATCCATAAAATTGAATTATTGGTTCTCTTCCAATTCTCGAGGGAGTAACCTTCTTTCACATCATCATAACCCACGTGTCCTTTCCTTAGTTTGCATCACGTCCTATCATTGACCCTTCGATGACTCCAATGGATGATTTCGTACCTTATTTCTCTATTGGAAAAATGCATCTATCACATGGTACTATCATTGTAAAGTGTACCCTTATTGACCTTATTATCATATGGTAAAATTGTAATTAATTCACATTACTTGGTATATATAATATTTATAACTTCGATGTTTGGTTTACCGTCAATTTCGTGTATGCAATTTTTTTTGTGCCTTACACCACCATATAAGAACTAGTATCTAAGCTTCTTACAAGTTTAGTACCACATGTATGAAATAGCAGATGATTCCTGGTTTAAATAACTTATCACCCCATATTACTTTCAACCACCACCCGGGTGGTCGGGTGCATACTTTTCGGAATAATTTGGTGGAGCTGCATGTGGCGGTGACACTTGGGATTCTAAGGCTTACTTGGTGGAGTTCCCTAATTCTCATATTTGGGGGGACTTATGTGAAGTTTCACCCTCCTTTCTCTCTTCCAACATATCGAAGTTTCGGGTTCTAGTGTTGTTGTTGGGCGACTTCTTCCGCCATTTCCTACACCTTAGCCTCTGATTGGGAAAATCCCAAAGTGTATTGTAACATTGATCAAAATGAAAATAAAGAAAACATTGTTTTGTTTGAACTTCCACTAGTTATTTTTTTATTACTTTATGTTTGTATCTCCTAAGGTTTCACTTTTAGTTATGACTATAGTCATTTAAGTTGTCCAAATTGGTTGGACAATTATAATTCAAGTGAATCCTTAGTACATCAGAACCTTGACTCTTACACAAGTAAGTCTTAAAGATATAGATGTCGAGTATTTTCCCAAAAGAGTCTAAGGTACACCACTTAAAATCCATGCAGGAGGGTTCACTTAGCTCTTCCACTTTCAAATGACTATGGATCTACTCATGGGGAATAGGAACTCAAACATCATCATCCCAAGCACTTACCAAGTGTATATTTTAGAGTTGTGGAATTTTCTCTCAAGTTTAGTTTCATGCCCCAAGTCTTTGCTAACCTAGACTTTCACTAGAGCCTATCAGTTAGCCTGGGCTCTGATACCAACTATAACAACCCCAATTGTTACCCCTTCTTATCCATAGATTTTTTTTTTTAAATATTCTTCTTCATATGGCAAAAGACCTAATCATGCCTTAGGATAGACATATTCCATGTGGATTATAACATGTAGATTGTATAGAGACTTGATAGTCTCTTCAAGTAGAAGTGATCAGCTTCTACGAAACCCTCATACCCCACTTGGTATGAGTACGCTGGCCAAGCGTTAGGTTTCATCCTCATAAAAGGAGGAAATCACCAAATGGTCCACCCAGACCAGGTGAATGCCTTGAATATGGAGAACCACACCCATGGTAAACCATCATAGATGAAATAACCACACCAATGGTTATTCATAAATCTTAGCTCCGATCCATTCCATTTAGAAGGGAGTTCTAAGACAACTGTATCACTATCGTGATACGAATCCATGGAATGTCCTTTTTAACATGATTACATATCTTTAAGCCTCTTAGAGTTTATTGATACACACTCCATTTAGGCAACCCTCTTTATTTGTTCATCTTGAGTTTATTACCAATAAGGACTTCTCTTGTCCCATAAGGGTGTTCCCTTCAATTCTTGGCTTAAAATGTAGGGTCTATCTTGGTTTGTAGTTCAGGGTCATTTTGCCTTGTTGAGAGAGTTCCATTCCACAATTAAACCATCTTGAATGCTTATGAGGTGGATTTAATCCATGAGGCTCCTTTATGGTAAGATTCTTTTCATCTTATCCTTAGGTTTGAAGTATTCCATGAGAACTCTACTTAAGCAAGCTTAATATTCTATTCAAGGATATTCATAACAATACATAACTAGAATTAATTTCTACTATATAGAGTAATCAAATTGAATGTATCCAATGCATTTTAATATTTAATTATCCCATAATATCTAAGGAAGTAGATGACATAATTACATCCCATTGATTCCTTAACACATTTAAATAAACATCCATCCTTCACATGAGATTATTATTTGAACAATTCTACCTACTAAAATCATCCATCATTATTCATTCAAAGGTAAATGATACTATTGCATTACATTAAATTATCGATACATTAGAAATTGGGCATACTTTTCTAGCATCCATACATATATAACCTACTGAAAATAAATATTACATCTACAATTATCATTTTCATTTCAGCATAAATGCAACATCCACAAGATATCATAAAGTAATCCACAAAGTAAAGTGACACAAAGATTTATCCTGGGAAACCCTTTCGAGAAAAACCCAACCTCCAAAATAGTTTCTTCCTCATTTTCATAAACTTAAATGGTGAATCTTACAATAATAGCAGGGCATCTACAAGCCCTTCTCAAATATAGATCAAGGAGTACAACGATCCCTTTTGATCTCTTGATGTAATTAAGGAATCACCCAATTCCTTTTTCTAAGACATCAATATAATTCACAATACCATTGAGGAATCTCTAGTTCCTTTAGGTTCCTTTCTCTAAGTCATTTAATATCTTACATTGTTTATGAAAGTCATTGGAATTATATTTTGGAGATATCGTATTTCGAGGGAGCCCTATAAGTTCCCTCAAGAATGAATTTCCAAATTCACTCTTCATAATTGATTTATAATCAATCCCTTGAGTAATGGATTTAAAGTCCCATACCTTTAAATCCATCATTAATTGTTCTTTATGAGTGAATTCCCAAGTTCACTCCTTTTGATTGAATCATATTCAATCCCTAGAATTTAGAGTTCAATACCTTTAATTTATCAGTTCCTATTTTACATTCCATTAAATTTAACAAAGTCATAAAGTATCTAATTCTTAGTCCAAGGGATTCTACTTTCTATTCCTTATCTATAACTTCCAATCTAAATGAATGGTTCCCAAAATCCCTATAAAATATTCTTATCTCAAACCTCCCTTTTAATAATTGACTTTGAAACATGATTATTAATTTAATCAAATTACTCCAAACCTACCTCCTATTCCATGTTTTCCTTACCTTCTAAATTTGGTAGTTTTGCATACCATAGATGTGACTCCATCGTAATGATATATAAGGTCAAACTAGCCCTACCATTCCGTTCAAGATCCTTGCATGAAATTCAAATGAAAGGGGGTGAAGGCTAAGTTTTAAACTTTTAAACTTGGTAAATTCACATCCTCGAGTACTATCGGTGGAGGAGTATGGTGCGAATGGTGATGTCTTTTACCCAAATGGTAGTCCCCTACGACACCATGCAAGCTATTCCATGCTAGGCCATTCCATATGGATAATCCAAACATAAGTCTATATTTTGGTTAATTATAGTAAAGCCCTAGCATAGGGTCTGAAAGGGAGATTTACCATTCAACACACACCTTTCTACATCTCCAAATGATATAATGTCAATCCTGAGTGGAGCCACTCTTGACCCACCCTCTTTGATCGAGTCAAGATAGGTGGTTGCATGCTTTTAAGCCACATTAGAGCTTCAATGCATCCCATATGGAATAGATTTATAGAGACCTACTCTGAATAGCCCATTGTACGAAGTCGAATATAGAGCATCATGATTAAAATAAATAGAGGTAGCATAGGGTATTCCCAAATATATGCAAACTTGTTAGTGGCCCTTTATCATCAATAGATTATGCCATGGGTTCCCTTTCTTGTTTGATCGTAATTGAAGGTTTCTATAAGGTCTTTGATCGCCATGATAGCAACAACCTCAATCATTATCAATTGAAGGTACTTAGGCCATTATTACTGGGCGATTACAATGAGATACAATGGTCGGTCCTCTTCTTTCACCACCAGGACTTTGAGTCATAATTTTATTCTAAGGTTAATGTTCGTAGGTTGGATTAAGTCTCCATACCCAGAAATTGTAGGGTCTCAATATTGGCATGGACAGTGATAGATTAGCGAATTGGGAATTTAACTTACTATTTGGCAAGGTGATTGGGGAGGCATTTACACAGTCATTAACCATACTTGACTCAAGGACGAGCATGTGGTCACCTCAATTCATTCCCTATGGCATGAGGAGACAAGGATTTGGGGTGCCCATGAATCTCGAACAGGGCACATTCATCTACAAATAGCCTAATTAGGGAGACCATGACACAATGAGAGGAAAATCCCCTTGGTAGAGCACTTGCACGATATCGACTAGCAATGATTTCATTACTACACAAATGAAATTAATTATTCTAAGGTTTTTTCAAGAGTGATGAGTCATATTACTAGTATATCCTTTTTCTTAGTATGAACATGTGGAGACAGCTGAAAACTCTACACAAGAGTAGCAATGAAATGATTCCTCAGTCTAGCTGATAGAATATCAAAGGCTCATCTACACAGATATTTAAGTAGAATTTGGTTAGAAAACAGAGAAGTGGTCATTATTTGCAAAGTAGGTAGGGCAGTATACAAATGCAGAATGTTTCTCGAGTTCTTATTTTCAATTTTCTCGTAGTCCTTAAACCTAACTATAGGATATTTAACCCAAGCGAGGCTCAGCATGGTAAAACATTTGGATGAGACCATAGTCCATAGGATGACTAGTAGAATTCAACCCTATTAGTTTTGGGTCAGTGGAAAGGAGGGTATACCTATCCTCCCTTAATGGTGTAGGTTAAAAAAAATTTTAGGCATCACTACATAAGCTACCATATAGTAGGGGACGTAGGATTACCACTGGTAGTGAGGGTCATTGTATCGAGTCCTTCACTCAAGGTAGACTAATTATCATCGACATACCTTAACATCCTTAGATATAGGTGAAATAGCTTGGTGGTCTACAAGGCTAATTAAAGTTATAAGATCCATAGCTCACATTATGTAGCTTAGGGCTACATTACATAACATACTGAAGAATCCTAAGAGTCCTATCCTTCAAAAGAACTAGTTAAGAACGAATAAGATCATAAATTCCCAAGTCAAAACTAAACCTCATTCAAATGTGAAATTTGAAAAGGGTAAGCATTGGGTGTTTAAATATATTCCTTCATTAAACATACATTCCCTTATATAACATAAGCAATAAGGAAGGGTCTAACCTAATTTACTTCCAAGTGTCTCCTATTGCGTGTCTATCTCCAAGATCCCCAATACATGCCTTCCTTCTAACCTCCAAGCTTGATTTTTACTATAGCTAGGAAATTTTTAGGCCCTTTGGTTTCTGATTCACCCCATGGGTGAAGAGCATACTCCCTATACCATTAAGACTCCTAGAACCTAGATAACCACTTCTTCCCCAAATACCCTCTATTTATAGGGAAATTCTTCCTTCATGGGCCAAATAGTGACCACATTATAATAATACTAAAAATATGCCTAGGACCATTATGACTTCATCATGTCCTTCAAGGGTTCTCTAGGGGTGAGGTGAGTGATAAAACTCATACTATTGAGGTATAGAATAGTTACAAGGGTGGAACTATTTTTGATAAGCTAGGAGATCCTTCTCCTAACTCCCACCGATATCAAGTATCCAAAAATGTAGGATGACCCATAAGTTATTTAAAAATTTCTTAGTCCATTTTAGGTCCATCCACATAGGGTCCACAAAACCTACCTATTATTTATTCTATGGATGTAAATTTGTAAAAGATAATTCCTCAAAATATTTATTTTACTAGACCTCTTGAGTAATTAATATTTCTTGTTCCTTATAAAATTCTTTAACTAGAATTTTTGTAGGATTCTTTAGGGTCATGCCCCTTCTATTAGGCATTAATTGATCAATTAATATTCTTTAAATAAGGTAGGAGGGTAACGGGTCATGACATTTTCATATTCAATATTTTGGGTCCATTCCCCTTTGCTTGAGGATATAGTAATGTATTGAGGTCCAAGAACTGAAACATCCATCCAAAGAACCAATATTGATTTAATCATATTAATTTACTAGATAAAGTTTCCTCTATTTGGGTATCCATATATTGGAATGCACCAATAACATTATCAATTTTTGTGAATATCTTCTCTCCCCAAAAATCCATAGGAAGAGCATAAAGATTAACCCATACTAGGAAACCATTAACTTCTTCTGTAAAGCGGTTGAAACTAGAGTCCAAGGTCTTATATAGATACCCATTTGTCTAAAAAACCAATTATATATACAATCCATTACCCTATCTCTATCCGCTAAATTAGAAAATGAAATAAAAAAGAAAATTTTGGGTAGGAGAGTTACTTGGAATTCTGTATAGGTCCACCAATCTTTAATGTATCCTTTGAGCTCCTCTAGGCCTAGTATTTTTCCCTTGAGTATTTTTTGGGATTAATTCTCAATTAGATCCAACCAAATTTATCCTGATAAAGGACAAAGGTTCATCCACTCGTGAACCCAAATATCCTTGAGAGATATTTCTTCTAACCGAAGAGGCTTTCTCACATACTAAAGATATGGTCTATGAAAAACCTTCTTCCTTCAACGCTTGACTGCACCTAGGGTTTGTATCCCTTCCATGGATACTGTAGTAAATTTTTTTACTTTGTTCCATTACTTGATTGCACCTAGGGTTTGTACCTCTTTCACAAATACTGTAGCCCAATTTGTTTCTTTGTTTCATTGCATGACTACACCTAGGTTTTAAAAATTATTTCATGTTATAACTAAAGTAGATTTATATTTTTGTCACATCATACATATTTTTACTCTTATGGAAGCAATATTAATGAAGAAGAAGATATCAATAACGAAAAAATTAATTATTTTAAATATATCATGTTAAATATTGGGCAATATAAGGAGGATCAAGGTAGGCATTTGTGAGATATTTTATCAATTATCACACAATAAAAAATTAAAATATTGACAAGGAATATCTTTATGAATGAGCTATATGAGATATTTTTTTCTTTCCACCCTAATAAGTAACATGGTTATGATGGATTTATTGTAATTTTCTTTTAAAAAATGAGATTTTTTGAAGAGTGATATACTAGTTACAATTCAAAAGTCTAGGAAAAAGAAGGTTACAATTTTTGGAATTCATAGTTTCATGTCATAGCTTTAAGACCAATTTGTCATATGGGCATTCATTGAGGATCTTTTGCACAAGATCTAGAGTGATTTTATTAATGGTTTTTTGTGGGTGAAAAAATTGAGAATGTTTGAGGAGAAACTATTTCCTATTAATAAAGAATAATGAGAGTGTCCACAATAATTCCATTTGGTTTGAGGTATCCATAGGCCATTCCAAAATCATTTCAATAACTCATAAAACCTAAACTATAACATCATCCATTAAATTAGCACTCCTAAGTAATTAGAGATATGCTTTTTCTATTCTATTTAGAGTTCATCCTATTCTTCTTAGTTCTATCCAAATAAATTAAATTATTATTTCAAAGTTATATTTTATTTAGATTTAGTTGCTCATAAATAAAGGTGTGGTTTAAACTGATAGATTTTCATATTAAGCATGTGTTAAATTATTATTATTATATAAAAATTAGGGAGTATAAAAAATGGTGTTCCTTAAAATAGAAATAGTAATGGTTTGTTTAAATGTGTGTCAAATTTAAACATTGTTTTTACATATGTGCCATCTAAATCCCAATTATGAATTAAAATAGTAGTTTATTCATAGAGACCATAAAATTATATAAATATGCTAGTATAAAATTTGGAATTCCTAAAATATATATTAATAAATTGTTAATAAGTTTTTCAGAGGGTGAATTCAAGTGGTTAAAAGGTAAATATAAAGTAGTTCTTATGTCCATGAGGTCATAGGACATACGGGATGCTCCATATTGAGGATATTGTTTACTTCATATATGGTTATCCAACCATAATTTAGTTACTAAAGCATTGTGTACAACCCTAGAGTTCCATAGTCTTCACCATTAGTTTCAAATTTGAACTTAGAAATAGAAGTTATAAATGTAAATATTTTGGTTAATCTTATTAAATATAACAATTCCCATATAAACACCTTGAATATCTTTATTGTTGTTATCTCAAGATCTAGGATTAAATATTTGATCTTTGAGCATTAGGGCTAGAGTTATTGTTGGTTTAGCCTATAAATAGGAGTTATATTGTGTTGAAAGTATATTCATATTCATGGCCAAGGCCAATCTTGTATGATGTAATATTGATAGGCCTAAGGGCATTCATTATGACATGTATTGAAATTGTTGTAATATTCTATTATGTAAGCCCTATGGGTTGTAGTTAATCTTGCTATGGTTCAACCCACTTTATAACTTGTAATTAATAGTAAGCCCTCTTGTTATATTGGCTTAGGTTAAACTTAATTATGTAATTGGAATTTTGGTTGGTATAAATTCCCCCTACTACTCCTCATTTTATTATTAGAGTTTTGGGAAATTTATCTATGTATAATACAATTATTATTTATGGTGTCCATGAGTGCTCCAAATATTTGTGTCTTATTTATTTTATTTTCATCATTTTTATCAAATTTTATAGTAGTTTCTAGAAACAAATGGAATCAAATATTACCTAGTATTGCTTAACAAAAGAAATACACAACATATGAAACACAAAATATGATGGGATGCCCATAGAAATACAAATATTTTTACTTAAACCAATAATAAAATGATTAGTGAGAAGGGGTATTTATACTCAATTACATAATACCTTTAGGTCAAGGTTGTGAGATCAACCCTCAAGAATAAAATAATATAAAAATTACAAAAAATACCTTTTTCAAGGTTTACATGGGCCCAAAGGATAAACATAACAAAAAATCAATCATGGCCTCAAGAGAAGCTTAACCACCAATATTTTAATATCCCCATTAAGTTGAACGGGTGACACAGAGAGAAACCCTTATGTTGGATCCCCCCTTAAGGGACACTCCAAATCCAAGAAGCTCCGACATGCATACAAAAGTGACCTCAAGCATGATCTTGGTCAAAATATTTGTTGTCTACTCTAATGAAGGAATAAACATTGGATCTAACATCCAATAAGCATGAAGATATCTCAAAAAATGCATCCATATATTAATGTGCTTTATTCACTAATGAAATACAATATTTCAAATAAACTAAAAAGTACTCTAATTGTCACAATGAAGAAAAACAAGAGAACTCTAAGGAATGCCAATCTCCTCCAAAATCATATTGGCTACCTCATTGGTAGCACACTATTCAACCTCCATGGAAGACTAAGAAGTGGTAGATTGGCATTTGGAACACAATAAAATTGAGCTAGATCCTAAGTAGAACACAAATCCTATGGTGGACTATCACTCATCCAAATAATCATTCCAATTAACATCAAAACAACCTATTAAAATTAATAAAACAATAAAGTAGTAAATGACCATCTAATATATCCATATAATGTATCGAAGGATCTATTTTTATTGTTGTCTAGTTACTTTATCTTCTATTTCCCCTTCAAAAACATAACAATATTACATATTTATATACAAAATAATCCCTTTTGGTCATCTAAAACACAAAATCATTTCTTGGAAGATTTTATCTAAAAATAGTTTATGCACTAACTATGAAAATATTAGCAATAGTCTATTATAGGGAACTGTAGATAGATTTATTTATTAATTATGAAATCCTTTATTCACTTGTGATAGGATCAGGTAGTGCATGCACTTCCTTTGTTTGCATTTTTACTTAGGCAATATGGGTTTTTAACAGGAAATCTATTGCTTTCATTAAAAATTGTTCACCTATTTACCACCTTGAAAATATAATTTCTATGGTTATTTAAGCTCAAAATATTATGTGGATCCTTTTGTAACTACAAAACACTCATATCTATTGCATTGCATGCACATTAAACATTAACTTCATCATATTCCCCCTTAATTATTAATGCAGTAACACCTAACATCTTTCTCATCATTATAAAAATTTATGTTGATAAGGCTTTAGTGAACACATTAGCAAGTTGGTTACCAATTCTAAAAAACTTCAATTCAGTCTTACCTTTTGCCCAAACATTTCTAATAAAGTGGTATTTAATATCAATATGCTTAGTCAAATTGTTAGAGATTATATTTTTTTCTATGGTAATTACAGAAGTGTTATCACAATGAACGATCATTTTCATATTTTATGCATACCTCAAATCTGCTTAAATCTATTTCAAAAATATTACTTGACATGAAGCTAATGTTTTTGTAATATATTTTGCTTCTACTGTTGATAGTGCAAATGTTGTCTACTTCTTTGAGGTCTAAGAAATCACACATGATCCCAAGCTGAATACATTTCCAGAAGTACTTTTTTTATTATCAAGAAATCCTGTCTTTTTACTATCTGTATACTCAACCAGTCCAAAATTATTAGTTGATGTGTACAAAATACCAAAGTTGTTTGTTGCATGAACATACCTGAGTATCCTTTTTGCTGCATGAAAATAAATCTCACTTGGATCTTTGCATAAATATTTAAATCAAACATATAACATACATGATATCACATCTTGTGGTAGTAAGATACATAAGGCTACCAACTAAGCTTTTATATAGCATAGCATCTACCATTTTACTACCATCATTCTTGACTAGCTTCTCACTCACATTCAAGGGTGTGTTCAATGGTTTATAATTTCTCATTCCAAAATTTTCAAGCAAATCAACAACATACATTTATTGTAATATAAAAATACCACCATTCATCTGTCTTACTTCCAAGCCAAGGAAGTAGTGCATAAAACTTAAATTTGTCATCTCAAATTCATTCTTCATGGTATTATTGAATTCTTCAATTAACACTTCATAAACATAAACATACAAGCAAGCAATAAGTAGTTCATCCATACTTCTATACTTGACATAGAGTATAGCTTCATCTTCACTCCTATTAAATCCATTTTCTTAATATAGCCATCTATTCTGCTATACTAGGCTCTTGGTGCTTGCTTAAGCCCATAAAGAGCCTTTTTCAACCTATAAATATTTTGTTCCTTTTCTACAAAGTCATAACCCTGTGGTTGTTAACAAAATACTAATTCATCTAAAACACCATTTAGAAAAGCTGATTTAATATCAAATTGATATTTTGGCTACTTAAATTGTATTGCTAATGCAAAAAAGTTATGATGGTTTCTAATATTGCAAAAGGAGCATAGGTATCATTGTAATCTATACCTAGCTATTGTGAGAAGCCTTTAGCTACCAATATTGCTTTATGTCTCTCAATGGATCCATCTACCTTATATTTTGTTTTTTAGATCCACTTTAGCCCAATCACATCCTTTTTTGGTGGAGGATCTGTTAACTCCCATATTTAATTCCTTTGTATGGCATCCATATCTTCATCTATGGCTTTACACCAAATTTCATATTTCACTACATATTCAAAATATCTAGGTTCTATTTGGCCATGATATAATAAAGTAAAACTCATAAATGGACTAGTAGTTCTTTCATAGATTTCTTCTAGAGTTTTTACCTTCCTTGGAGGAGGACTCAAACTTGAAGGAGGACTAGATGAAGAATATGGTGACCTTGAAGTAGTGGAAGTAGAACTTGATTTGTTGCTTTGTTAGTAGAATAAGATGAAGCATCTTGTTTTATACCTACAATTGTAGGTTTTCTTGTTGCACACTTTCCTTCCATTTCCATGTATTATTTTCAACAAAAAGTACATCATGACTAAGTATCAAGATTTATGTCACTTGATTATATATCTTATAACCTTTTATCTCCTCACTATAGCCAATAAAAATGCATTTTTTAACTTTAATCATCAAGTTTTTTTTTTTTATTGAACAATATGAGCATAATCAATGCAACCAAAAACTTTAAGATGAGCCACATTGGGTTTTATTCCATTCTATGCCTCATAAGGAGTCATATTTGTTACACTTTTTATTGTACATTTATTAAGTAAGTAAATAGATGTGGCAACAACTTCAACCCGAAAATTATTTGGAAGATCCTTGGTTTTTAGTATACTTCTTGCCATCTCCATAATTGTATGATTCTTACGTTTAGCTACTCCATTTTGTTGAGGAGTATAGCTTGTAGTCAATTGTCTTTAAATACCATATTTTTTGCAAAAATATTAAAATTTATTATATGTAAAATTTCCATCTCTATCTGTGTGTAGAGTATTTAAAAAACAGCCACTTTGTTTTTTTACATTAGCTTTAAATTATTGAAAAATAGATTAAGCTTTTAACTTTTCTTTGATGAAATATACCAAAATTCTTCTACTCTAGTATAAAAAACTGATAAATACCTACTTTTGTTGAGTGATAAGCTTTGCATTGGACCACATATATTAGCATGTACTAATTCAAATGGTTTCTTTGCCCTTCATTCTTCTTGTGCTAGAAAAGAATCTCAATGTTGTTTACCAAAAATACAACCTTCATAAACCTGATCATCCCAATCAATGAATGGTAATCCTCTCATTATATCCTTTTGACATAGTACTTTTAGCCCTTGAAAATTCAAATGTCCATATCTCATATACCATAACCAAGAGTCATCATTCAATATTTATTTCATAGCTTGAGCTTCTTCATATGCAAGTCTAAGAGGGAAAATTGTTTTTGTACCATAATGAATTTTGCTATGATCAAATTGCTAACTTTTTTTTCATAGATAACACATTCATTATTTTTAGAAATAGCTAAATATCCATTTTTAATAAGCTTCCCTATAATCAACAAATTATGATTTGAAAATATTTTTCAATAGATTTTTCAATGGATCTATTCATCCCTTGCTCATGAGTTTGAAGAGATCCCATAAGCTCATTAACTAACAATAAGGTTAGATCATTTTATTGTTCGATAGCAATCACAATGAGATCAAAACATGGAGTAAAAGTTCTCAAAAACATTTCTACCTTTTTTATCTAACAAATTCTCCCCAAAATATTTAATTTGATTCACTAATCCCATAACTCAAGTGAAAAATCATGTATAAATTCATAATTTTTCATAAAAGGATTTTAAAAATATCTTAAGTGTCTAAAATTTGATAATTTTTGCCTTTTCGATCCCTTGATATGCATTTTGAAGCAGATCCCATGCCTCTTTTGATTTTGTTGTTACAACAATTCTTGGAAAAACTAACTCATGCAATGCTTGTTGAATAAAGAAAAGGGTATTTGAGTTTTTTTTCTAATTTTCCTTTAATCGATCTCATTGTGCTTTAGACCAAGTGGCAAGTTCTTGTGTATTTTTAGGTTCTATGTAACCCATCTCAACCAAATCCTACAAATCTTGAGAAATAAACAGTGTTTTCATATCAATACTTCCAAAGTTCTCCCCAAACAATAGAATATACTGATAAATATATTGTCCACTGTTGCTGCTTTTAGCCATATGCAATTGCTCTTTTTGCTTTTGATGCTGTTGTAGCTACTCTTCTTTCTACTATAGGTTTCTTTGCCTTCTCCACTCTATCTATTGCAGGCTTCTTTGCATTTTCCTCACAAACAAACCTAGCTCTAATACCAATTATTGGATATGTAGGTAAAATACAACTATGCAAAAAACAAATATTGGATAGAAGAAATAGAGACCCAAAATACTGCAACACAAATTTTATTTAATTATGCAATTATATTCTCTTTTATTTCCCCTTCAAAAATGTAACACTCTTACGTATTTATATACAACACAATCCCTTTTGGTCATCTAAAAGAAAAATTATTTCTTGGAAGAAACATACGCTCAAGTTTTATCTAAACATAGTATATGCACTAACTATGAAAGTAATAACAATAGTCTATTATAGCCAACTACAAATATATTTATTTATTAATAAAGTAAGCTTTTATTCAATTGTGACAGGAGCTGGTAGTGCATGCACTTCCGTGGTCTACATTTTTACTATAAGGCAGTCAAATTTTTTAGAAAGGAATCTAATGCTTTTATTAAAAATTGTTCACCTGTTTACCACCCTAAAAAAAATAACTACTATGCTTATTTTGAGCTCTAAAAATTTTGTGGATTATTTGGACACTACAAAACACTCATGTCTATTACATTGTATGCACATTAAGCATTAATTTCATCATTCTCCCCCTTAATGCTTAATGCGGTAACACCTAACATCTTTCTCATCCTTATAAAATTTTCTATTGATAAGGCTTTAGTGAACACATCAGGAAGCTGGTTATCGGTTTTACAAAACTTCAATTCAATACGATCTTATGTTGCAAGATTTCTAATAAAATGGTATTTAATATCAATATGTTTAGTCATATTGTTATAGATTAGATTTTTCTATGGCAATTGTAGAATTGTTATCACAATGAATGATTATTTTTCATATTTTATGCATACCTCAAATCTACCAAAATTTATTTCAACCATGTTATTTGACATGAACTTATTGCTACTATAATATATTATGCTTCTATTGATGATAGTGCAACTATTGTTTGCTTCTTTGAGGACCAATAAATCACACTTTATCCCAAGTGGAATACATTTCCAAAAGTGATTTTCTGATCATCAAGGAATAATATTCAATCACTATCTATATACCCAACCAATACAAAATTATCAGTTGATGTGTACAATATACCAAAGTTGCTTGTACCATGAACATACCTGAGTACCATTTTTGTTGCACAAATATGAATCTCCATTGGATCTTTGCATAAATATTGAAATCAAACATATAACATACATGATATCAAGTCTTGTAGTAGTAAGATACATAGGGCTATAAACTAAGATTATGTATAGTGTAGCATCCACATTTTTACTACCATCATTCTTAACCAGCTTCTCACTCACATTCAAGGGTGTGTTCAATGGTTTATAATTTCTTATTCTAAACTTCTTAAGCAAATAAATAATGTAGTTTTCTTGTGAGATAAAAATACCACCATTCATTTGTCTTACTTCTAAGCTAAGGAATTAATGCATTAAACCTAGATCCATCATCTAAAATTCATTCTTCATGGTATTGTTCAATTCTTCAATTAACACCATGCAATTGCTAGTATAAATAAAATAATCAACATACAAGAAAGCTATAAATAGTTCATTCATACCTCTATATTTGACATAGAGAGTAAGTTAATTTTCATCCATGTTAAAGCCATTTTCTTAAGATACACATATATTGTGTTATACTAGGCTCTTGATGCTTGCTTAATCCCATAAAGAGCCTATTTCAACCTATAAACCTTTTGTTCCTTTTCTATAACTTTATAACCTGGAGGCTAATCAATAAATACTACTTCATCCAACACACCATTTTAGAATGTTTATTTAAACATCAAATTGATATACTGACCACTTAAATTATGCTGCCAATATCAAAATAGTTATGATGATTTCTAATCTTGCAATAGGAGCATAGGTCTTACTGTAATCTATACTTGACTATTATTTGAAGCCTTTAGCTACCAATATTACTTTGTGTCTCTCAACAGATTCATCTTCCTTATATTTTATTTTGTAGATCCACTTTAGATGAATCACATACTTTTCTGGTGGAGGATCTACTAACTCCAATGTTTCATTCCTTTCTATGGAATCCATCTCCACATCCATGAATTTACACTAAATTTCATGTTTCAACATATTGAGATTCTACCTGAATATGATATAGTAAAGCAAAACTTATAAATGAACTAGTACTTCTTTCATAGATTTCTTCTAGAGTTTTTACCTTCCTTGGAGGAGGACTCCAAACTAAAGGAGGACTAGATGAAGGATATTTTGACCTTGAAGTAGTGGGATTAGAGCTTCAGTTGCTGCTTGGACTAGTAGAATAAGATGAAACATCTTGTTCTATATCTATAATTATTGGTTTTTCTTGTTGTACACTTTATATTTCCATGCATTATTTTCAACAAAAAATATATCACGACTAACTAGCAAGCTTTCTATCAATGGATTATACATCCTATAACCTTTTGTCTCCTCACTATAGCCACTAAATATACATTTTTCACTTTTATCATCAAATTTTATTCCTTTTTCTTCCACAATATGAGAAGATGCAAAGCAACCAAACAACTTAAGATGAGCCACAATAGACTTTATTTCAATCCTTGCATCATAAGAAGTCATATTTATTTCTCTTTTTTTTAGAAATCTATTAAGAAATTAAATAGATATGCTATAGATTCATCCCAAAAATATTTGGAAGATCCTTGGCCTTTAGCATGCTTCTTGCCATCTCCACAATTGTACAACTCTTACATTCAACTACTCCAATTTTTTGAGGAGTGTAGCTTGTAATCAACTGTATTTGAATACAATACTTTTTATAAAAATATTGAAATTCATTAGATGTAAGTTCTCCCCCTCTATCTATACGTAGAGTCTTCAAAAAAACCACTTTGCTTTTCTACATTAGCTTTAAATTGCTAAAAAACAGAAATTCTTTTAGCTTTTATTTGATGAAATATACATAAATGCTTCTATTGTAATCATAAAAAAAAAATGATAAAATACCTACTCTTGTTGAATGACAAGGTTCGCATTGGACCACATATATCAGCATGTACTAATTCAAGTGATTTATTTTACCTCTATGCCTATTTTTCTAGAAAAGAATCTCCATGCTATTTACCAAAAATACAACCTTGAAAAATTTGATCATCTTGATAAATGAATGGTAATCCTCTCACCATCTCTTTTTGGTATAGTAGTTTTAGCCCTTGAAAACTCAAATATCCATACCTCATATGCCATAACCAAGAGTCATCATTCAAGACTACTTTCATAGCTTGAGCTTCTCCATATGCAAGTCTAAGAGGGAAAATTTTATTTTGTAGCATACTAACTTTTGATTCAATCTAATTACTACCATTTTTATCATAGATAACACATTCATTATTTTTAAACATAGCTGAATGTCCATTTTCAATAAGATACACTATACTCAATAAATTATGAGCTAATCCAGAAAAATATAAAATATCATAAACGAACCTTATCTCACCTTTTTTTTTGTTTTAACTACAATGGTGCCTTTACCTTTGACTTGAACTTCTTTGTCATCTACAAGCCAAACTTAGGACATGAAAGACTCATCCATCTTTACAAAGATGTTTTTGTTCCCTATCATGTGATTATTGCAACTGCTATGCAGTAGCCAAACCTAATTGGAAATTTCTTTAGTAATATCACAAGTAAAAAATAAACTATTTTGTTCTTCTTTTTCTTCAGAAAAATTAGCTTGTTGCTTATGCTTTTTCTAGCAATAATGTTCACCATGGCAAAACTTTTGGTAATAAAAATATTGAACTTGTGATTTATCAGAAATTTAATTACCTCATTCATAGTGGCTACTATCTCTTTCTTTGTTGTTGATATAGTTTCCTCTTCCTTTGTTATTGTTGTAGTTGCCTATTCCTTTGTTGTCATTGTAGTTACCCCTTACTTTTTTACCATTGTTATTACCTCTTCCTTGACCACTACTACTTCCTCTTCCTCTATTTGCATGTCCTTTTCCTCTACAATTTTTTGTTCCTTCATAAAATGATTCTCTTCCCTTATCCATTGAAATATCAAGCTGTGTTTAAAAAGTTTGTTCAATATATTTTTCAATGGATCAATTCATCCTTTGCTCATGAGTTTGAATAGATTCTATAAGCTCATTAACTGAAAATAAGGTTAGATCCTTTGATTCTTCAATAGCAATCACAATGAGATCAAAACGTGGAGTAAGAATTCTAAAAAAATTTCTACAATTTTTAAATCTAACAAATTTTCCCCACAAGATCTAATTTGATTTACTAATCTCATTACTCAAGTGAAAATATCTTGCATAGATTCATATTTTTTCATAAAAATATATTCAAAATCTCTTCTAAGTGTCTGAAGTTTGATAATTTTTACCTTTTTTGTCCCTTGATATGCATTTTGAAGAAGATCCCATGCCTCTTTTGATTTTGTTGTTGCATCATTTCTTGGAAAAACTAACTCATGCAATGCTTGTTGAAGAAAAGGACCTTTGAGTCATTTTTCCTATTCTCCTTTAACTGTTGTTGTGTTTGAGACCAAATGGTAAGTTCTTGTGCATTTGCAGGTTCTGTATAACTTGCTACTGCTGCAACTACTCTTCTTTTTACTTGAGGTTTCTCTGTATTCTATACTCTCTCTATTGTAGGCTTCTTTATCTTTTCCTCACAAATAAACTCCGTTCATCGCCTTCTTCTCACAAAAAAAACCTAACTATGATACCAATTGTTGAACTTGTAGGAAATATACAACTATGCAAAAAAACAAATATTGGACAGAAAAAATGAAGACAGCTGCAACAAAAAAATTATTTAATTATGCAATTATATTCTCTTCTATTTCCCCTTCAAAAACATAACACTCTTACATCTTTATATACAACACAATCCCTTTTGGTCATCTAAAACACAAAATCATTTCCTGAAAGAAACATACGCTCATGTTTTATCTAAACATAGTATATGCACTAATTATGAAAATAATAGCATGTTATAGCCAGCTGCAGATATATTTATTTATTAATAACGCAAGCCATTATTCACTTGTGAGAGGAGCAGGTAGTGCATGCGCTTCGTTGGTCTGCCTTTTTACTGTAAGACAGTTTGAGTTTTTAGTAGGGAATCTAATGCTTTTATTTAATCCTTTTATTTAAAATCTAATGCTTTCATTAAAAACTGTTCACCTATTTACACCATGAAAATATAACTGTTACGGTTATTTTGAGCTCTGCAAATTCTGTGGATCCTCCTGGCACTGCAAAACACTCATGTCTGTTACATTGCATGGGCATTAAGCATTAACTTCATCAGCTTGTATGACAATGGTCAATAACGAGGAAAACTGGGTGAAACCCGCTGCTGATGCTCACGTTTTGCCAGCAATGAATGTTGCTTCCAACGAGGGAGAAGCAATTGCATCTTATGTCAATTCAACAGAAACACCCACAGCAAGCTTTGCGTTTTATGGCACTGTTTTTGGCACCAAAAGTGCCCTTTCTGTTGCTTCCTTTTCTTCGAGAGGTCCAAGCGGATTTAGCCCCTGTACCCTGAAGCCTGAGTGATTGCCCCCGGAGTTGATATTCTTGGAGCTTGCCCCTCTGATCTTAGCGTCTCAGGCCTCCCTACAGATAAAAGGAGGGACAATTTCAATACAATGTGCGGCACATCTATGGTTGCTCCACATGTGACTGGGTTGGCTGCTTTGGTCAAAAACGCTCATCCATACCGGACCCCGTTTGCCTCTAAATCCTCCATAGTCACCACTGCAGATATTGTGAATAAGAAAGGCGGGCAAATAATTGAAAATGCAATCAATGCATCGGCCAACCTGTTTACTACAGGTGCGGGACATGTCAATATAGCCGAAGCAGCAAACCCGGGCCTAGTCTATGACATTGCAGTAACCCTCAGTCGTTAATGCGGAGGAAGCTTTCATTGTCGCTAAATTCGTAAGGTATTCCCGCGGAGTATGTAGGCGAGGCAAAATGTGCCGCTTTGGATCAACAGTAGCTTTAAGAGGCGGTTAATCTATCCTCTATCTGTGGTCGCGGGTGTTGAGTTGGCCGTGCTTTAGGGAAGTGTAGTTTTCAATGCATTGACTTGGGGATGCCTCAGGTAAGGAGCCGGTGGGAATCGGAATTTAAACGGGAGTCTTAGCCAGTGCGAATCCGAGTCCAGCAGGAGCAAAAAACATTAGGAGAAATCGGCGCTACAGGTTGCGCGGTTCCCGGTGCCCACTGCCGAGGCAGCAAGGCCGAGGAGTTTCGTTTATATTTAGATATTGAGAGATTCAACGTGTGAAATGGGCATACTGCTTAATGTATCCTCTGGGATCTAGCCTTGTAGGTAGGTATGGAGGGTCTGCCTTGCATGCAGGGGTAATCTCAATCTCAATCTCAATCTGGACTAGAATACACAAGACTAGGTACGCACACCTTTCGTTGTTGCTCAGAGAACAAGTCCTTTTGGCGGATCGATATTCATAGTTTGCATTCCCTGTGGGGCTTTTGGACGGACTTGTTTGGATATATGTAGCGGATTTAATGTTTTCTGCAGTAATAGCTTAGGTTGGGCTCCTTTCGACAAAGAAGTTTGTGCTTCCTATGATTGGGAGCAGTGGATTGAGTGAAAGGAGATGAAGATGAAAATGAAGCGGCAGCAAGCCTTAATCTGTGTTCTGTTGGTGTTGTCGGTTGTACTTTCGTGTGCAGTGGGATCACGGCCCTCCAATTTGTTCTATACAAACAGGAAGAGGACCGGCAACATGTATTTCGATAAGATGGGAAAGCAATATCAGTACCAACATCAAGATGAGCATCAGAACAAGTACCAGTACCAGCACCAGCACCAGTACTTTGCAGCTGAGGCCTATATTCCTTATCTTTGTGGCCTCCACTAAACTCCTAGGCAGATCAGGGCGATCGTAAGCAAAAATGTTACTTGATCCCAGTCTTCTGATGAAATCACTCTCCTCGGCAACCTCAACTATCCATATTTGCTCTTCTTATAACAAGAGTGCCATCTTCGGCTATGTTCACAAGGACAGTGACTAATGTCGGTCCCTCCAACATGACGTATTCTGTTGACGTTGTCCCACCCCAAGGAGTGGAGGTGACAGTCAATCCCAACACATTTCGTATTCTGTTGACGTTGTCCCACCCCAAGGAGTGGAGGTGACAGTCAATCCCAACACATTATCCCTCAAATCAAAGCATGAGAAAAAAAGTTACAATGTGACTTTTGGAGCAAAGGATAGCCCACCCCCAACAGTTTTAACTTCCTTTACTCAAGGTTATATTATGTGGGTTTAAACGTATTCTGATTACAAGTTTCACCTGAAAAGTCCACTCTCTGTCAACTGGAATCCACAGTTTTCATATTAAGTACCAAGGGCCAAATTTTCATCATTCTATACATCAATTCTAGTGACTCCTTCAAGTGATTTGATTGTGAAGGTCAACTGCTATGCAAATTGGAGAAGTGGACGTCGCATGCCCAGCTCGTCTTCGGATCATCCTATTGCTTGGGTGATCTTCAGGTCAAATAACATTAATCGACTTCATGTCAAATGTTGTTTTGTTTTGTTATTTGATTTTAAAAAGAATGTGTGTCTATGTTATGATTTAAAATTTGTTCTAAGAAATGAATTATAAGCTTAAAAACCAACCTACCTCTTTGATATTTTAATTTTTTAAAATATATATTTACAAACTAGGGACACTTTATACGGATTAAAGCCCTTAAATCTCTGGTTTCTTTACAAAGAGCATCTCACACTTAGATAAAATTTAATATATTTGATTTTATTCAAGTGCTTTTGGAAATTCTTGCTACCTCATATAATGTGGGGTGTTTGGAAGGAGCAAACGCGTGTGCGTTTAATGATGTGGAAGGTGAAGTGGATCGCATTAGTTTCAAAATCTTTTGGAAAGTTACGGAAAATGTTTCTTCTATTTTCAGAAATTCGAATTCTCCTCTAGCTTACTCCCCAAGTGAATTTAAATTGGAGAAGTTGGGTTTTGTCCCGTTGGCTCGGCCCCCCTGTTCCTCACCGCTTGAAGGGTGGTTTAAGTTAAATTTTGATGGGGCTTCCAAGGGAAACCCAGGTGTTGCAGGTGCTGGGGGAGTTATCCATGATAGTAGAGGAGATCTCATTTATGCCTACATAGAAAATATTGGCACTCAATCTTCCCATTTTGCTGAAGCGAGAGCTGCTTTCCTTGGTGTGAGGTTGTTGAAGGATCTAGGAATTCACAATGCTATCATCGAGGGTGACTCCTTTAATGTAATTAAAATACTGAAGGGGGAATGTCAGGTGGGTTGGAAGGTGTCCAATCTGATAAAGGAGACCATATGGAACATTCGTTCTTTGAGTATTGCATCCATTGTGCACGTGTTTCGGGAAGCCAATGTTGTTGCAGACTTAATGGTGAATTTGGGCGTTACTACCCAGGGATTTTTTGTATGGTAGATGGATTTCCTAGATGAAATTATGCGTCGATCCATTGATGATAGCTCTTAATACTATAAATTGGTGGTGAATGGTCTACATGGTGCCTTTGTAGGACCCTGATGGTATGGTACAAGTACTAAAGATTTAATTTTCCATTATTTTCGAGAGTATCCATTTCTTGTTTTTGGTTCCACACTGTCTCGTCATGGGATAGTGGACGAATCCTTTGAGAAAGACAGTTGTCGGGTTCATTGATTTTTATTTTGAATATTTTTTACTAGTTAGGAGGAATGTGGCTGAGTGGATTGTTTGGGGGGTTTTAGGTGTTGAACTCTCTCGGTTCTCCCCAAACCCCTGCTAGATTCTTTTTTTGGTCTATATGGTCTCCTTGTTTGTTTTTGGGCACCAGCTGGTGTTGTTCGGTGGTCCCTAGGTGGTTGCCTTTGGGACTTTCGCTTTGTAAAAGGTTGTGGAGATCATTTCAAATCCCTCTTTTATTAATAGTGCCAAAAAGAAATTAGTTAAATTCATTATATTTTTATTAAGGATAAAGTAATATACATAAAATCTTTGTCAAAAATCTTAAATTGATATGATTTTAGACTTTCATTAATAAAATCTAAGTTTGAATTATAAGGAATATGACATCAAATAAACTAAATATTATAATAAAAAGTAACACATAAAAATAAAATTATATATCTTCTTTTCAAAAACAAAATCATAATAAAATGTAACGACATATTTTTAAATAACTAAGAATAAATGGGTATGAAATACTTTTTTCTTTACAAGAAAAAAATCAAAATTTAATTTCAAGAATGAATGAAAATTACACTTCTTAGGTACCTTAGCACAAGAAAAAACCCAAATAAATGGAGTCAAAATATAATTATAGTTGAGCATATCAGAGAGGAAAAAATCTATATTTAAAATAACATGGGGATAATAAGGATAAATATCATCCAAATAACCTCCATGTCTAAAACCTGGATAGAAATCAGTGAAAAAGAAACCGACAGAAAGAAAAAAAAATAGTTAAAATCTAGCATAGAGCTCTAATCAATTGGATAGGTCCGCAGTAAAAAGTGTAGAGCTAGCATAGAAACTAGGGGTATGATATATGGGTGAAAGAAGAAACTCCATCCTTGTTTTCTTCCATTTGCAAGAAACCTTTTGGAATCTGTTGATCTTATTTTGATAACCTATCTTCTTCTTGATTTAATTCCCTATAAAAATAAGTAAAAGAAATATTTTTGAAAAGGGAAATTACCTCAACAGTTCATCTCATTTAATTGAGTAGATCTATTCATCCAGTTGATGACTAGATTAGAATCTCCAAATTTTTTATTTTTTTTCACAGTTTTCTCTATGGCATACTTCATTAGCAATCTCAAAGCTTGAAACTCAACAAAATTGTTGAAACCTATCCCAAGACATAATTTAAATTTAATATAGTGGATTTCTAGGAAGTACATAATGCCTCCCATGCTACTAAAAGGTAACTGTATCTGACTAGTCCTATAAAAAAACCCATGGTTGAGACTTCATTGAACAAATTGTCTACCTGTCGAGTTTTATTATGTTTTCTAGGCCCTTTATTGATTGAGACAAAAGTTCTAACGTGAAATATGACCTAAAATGGGGTATTAAATTCCCTTAAAACATAGTTGCATTTCATACCAACCATATACCGCAACATATAAGGCATGGTAAAGAAAGAAACTATTTCAACTATTTTTCAAAAACCAATGTCTTAAGCATACCTCTACCATTTTTCCTTCCCAAATATTTTGTACTCTAGTTATCTATTCCACTTCTAACCAAACCTATAGAGAAAAAGGGTGTCTGATTAACAAATGTGTGATATTTTCCTCCTCTAACTGACACAACATACAAATACTTGGACCTTGTTTGCTTCTCATCTGTAAAACGTCCCAAGTCAAAGCCTTATTTCTCAAAGCTAACCACATGAAAATAATTAATTTTTATGGGGCAGATAATTTCTAAATCTATTTCCACCACCAAGTAGGTCCTTGACGATGAGGGTCAAAGTTTGATTTGTAACCAAGTCTAGCTGTATACTGACCTCTAGATTTGTTGTATGCCTAGGCAATAGTAACTAGTTCAAATATCAGCTTGATATGACTCTTATTAAGACTATCAATGTAAGCCTTCCACAAAAAAACTTTCTCATAAGAAAAACCCAAGATCCGAGCATACTTTCAACCTTGGATCCAAAGACTAGAAGAATCTAATTCCTCCACCTGATAAAGAAAGTAAAAACCCTTTTCTTGTAAAGAACTTATCATAGCTTTCGAATTTTGTTTTTCTCCACAACCCAAAATAGAATTAGCCCCTATTCTAACTTGTTCACCATTGCCCACATTCCAAGCCAAAAATTTTCCAACCATAGGATAGGCTTGTACTAGTGCCTTCCATTGAATGAATTTTTTTTTAATGTTTTTTTGTGAACTTCTGATCCAATGCATAAAGGTCCTTGGATGAAGATATTTTTGTTCAATAATATTCTTCCATAATCCTTCTCTAGTCAAAATCCTCCATAATTTTTTTGCTTCCAAAGAAGAACAAAAAAAATGTATATTTTGATGTCCCTAGCCACCTTTCTCCTTTGGCCTAGCAACACTCTACCACTTAACTAAAGGAATACCTTCATGTTCATTGTGTCCAATCCAAAAAAATCTGAAACATTTTTTTTTTATTTTCTTTAGAACTCCTTTGGGAATGAAGGTCAAGGAGTGCTACAAAATAGGAAATGCCTCAAGAACCTACTTTACAAGTGTTAATATTCAACTAATAGACAACCATCTATTACATTAATGGTTAATCCTAACTTCAATCTTCTCTAAAATCCGTCCCTAATATCTCTTCCTATAAGTATTTGGCTTCAATATAAAACATAGGTACTTAAAACCTTTCTATAAATCTAAGATATTAAAAGAAAAAAGTATGATTAGACCCTATCCAGTCTCCTGCTAAAGCAAATAGAGGATTTTTTAAATTTTATCTCCATACCGATAGCAATATTTTAAGTGTCCAAGATTTCCCTCAACTTTCTAGTTTTCCTTAAGCTGCCATTTGTGAACAAAAATACATCTTCAGAAAATAATAAATTAGATAAATAAAGGGCCCCCACTTTGATATTAAACAAGGATCTTATCCTCTTTGCATCCAAAATAGCTCTACTCAATCCTTCAACAACTAGCAAAAAAGGTAAAGGAGATAAAGGACATCCTTGTCTCAGTCCTCTCGAGGGTCTAAAGAATTTGGAAGGTGAACAACAAAATATATAGATAAAATACATCCCATAATCTAATTTACTATCGAATAGCTAAAACCCACATGTAATAGCATCAATTCAAGATACAACCAACTAGTTTTATCATAAGCTTTAGATAGGTCTAGTTTAAGGACCATTGCAAGAAGATTTTTAGTTTTAATATAGTGAAGGCCCTCTTGTGCAGCTCCTATGCCTTCAATAATTTGTCTACCTATTATAAACCCAAACTGATCCTAGAAAATATCTTCAGATAAAATCTTCTTCAATATAATAGGTAGAATATTTGCAATGATTTTATAGATACAATTACACAATGAAATAGATCTAAAGTCATGAAAGGTTTTAGGCTTCTTCTTTTTGGAAATCAAAGCTAAAAAAGTGGAGTTAAAATCCCCCATTACCTGACCACTCAGACTAAATTCCTCCATTACTCTGAGAATATCTTCCTCAATAAGATTATAGAAAACTAGGAAAAACTTCGTAGGCCATCCATTAGGCATTGGATTTTTATCCTTTTTGAAATAGGTCATGCCAGCTTTCAGTTATTCCTTTGGAACCTCCTTCATAAGTATCTAGTTGTTCTCTTCTAACACAAAATTAGGGAAGAAAGTAATTAACTTTAAAATTTTCCCAATATTGACTCTATCAGGTTCTTTATAGATATATTGAAAATGTTTTACTCCCAAATTTGATAACTCAGAAAAAATCCTAATGAGGATGTATTCTTCATTCTGCATCTCCAAAATAGTGTTAACATTCTTCATATGATTAGAAAAATTATGAAAAATCTTAGTATTTTCATCCCCTTTTTTAACCATACAACTCTACTTTTCATTCTCCATTCAGCTTCCCTCCACTCCAAAAAATTGTTCTTCTTAATTTCAAGTTCAACCATTCTTATATTCGCCTCCTCTTTGAACAAACCAACCTCAGTATTTTTATGAATTTATTAAATTTCCTTCTCCATCAAATTAAGATCTCTATCCATACTCTCCTTTTTAACTACAATCCAAGATGACACAACTTCTTTTAATTTTTTTAAAGCAACAACACATTGAAAACTTGCTGATGACCTAGAAATTGATCATAACCAATCCATTATTTTTAATCAGTTGTTGAAAATATTCTTCCTCCAATTAAATTAGATTGAGCTTAAAAGGATTGATAAGTTTTACCTCTTGAATTTCTAATTGAAGAAGTATAGAAGAATGATCTGAGCCATCTCCAATCTCAACCCATGACCGATTTTAATCTATTTTATTGTATGACTCTGAGATAAAATATCTGTCCAACCTCTTTAAGATCCCAACTTCCTCGACTCTATTATTTCTTCATGTAGGCATTAATTTTATTGATTCTAAATAAATTAAAATAACTTCCTCATTCTTATGTCTAAAGTAATATGCAAGTCTACCAAGTCTTGCAGATTCTCCCCATACCTTACTTTTATTCAAAGTAAAATTTAAGTCCCCACCAATGATAAATTTTTCATCCCTAACACACCTTTGGAAGAAAAATCATCCCAGAAGACCTGTCTATCTTCATAGGAGCCATAGCAATTAATAATTGATAACCTCAAACCTAAGTCTTTAAAAATGAATTCTATCCACAAGCTTAAAACCATAAAGGAAGAATTAATTAAGGATATTTAGTTCTTCCAACCATTCAAAACACCCCTTGAATTTCTAGTAGCATCTACAGCCACGAACTCCTAGTCCTTAAGCAATTTATTCAACCCTTCAATGACTTTTTTACTTGCCCCCATGGTTTCTTATAGAAGAATAACATATGAATTATGAATTTCCACTAGCCTGGATAAGGTAAGTCTCTTAGAGAGACTCCCAAGACCTTGGATATTAAGAGATAATAAGATCATTTAAACATATTAGAGGGGTTTTATCTCGCTCTAAGGACCCCTTTGATAGATTTTTGTTTACCTTGATGAATTTCCATCAATGCCTTATCCTGTGAATGAAACAAAAAATATTTCCTATCTACTAAAGAAGTGGAAGATTCCTTTATAAGATCCAAAGCTAGCCCTAATATTCCAACCACTCCATAAATTCTCAACAAGAATTCCTTTTTTCTAGAATTTAACAAATATCTGTAAGAGGAGCCTATATCCAAACCATCCCCTAGAATAGATACCTCCCTAGAAGATTCACCTGATAGGTCCAAGAGAATTTTCCTAATAGAAAAAATATTTGGATCATAATTCCTATTCAATGTGTTTGAGGTTTCTGGCCCATTGTCCAAAATACTAGAAAATTCCTTGTTCCTGGGACTTCTCTTCGAAGATTCATAAGGAAGTGTAATTTTTTTTTTATTACCTAAGTCCATATTATTCTTCACATGTATTGGATAGTAATTATCATAAGGCTTAAATTAATGACCAGCAAACTTAATAGTATTGGGTTCTAATCTATTCATAGTTTTCTTTATGATTATGTCTCCTTCTCTAACGACCTGTGAACAATGAAATGGAGATAAAGCTAGGCCCAAAAGTTCTTCTTCATTCTCCAAAGTTTGGTTCTAGGTTCAACAATATTTTTATTGCTTATTTGTACCAAATTAGGGAGCACTATTGAGCTCTAAAAAATATGTATCTCTTGTTTATTGTTATCTGACATGAAATCCCCACTAGTCATTTGTTTTCTCCTCCATAATTTTTGTGTGAAATATTGAGAACATTCCTTAGCAATATGTCCATAAAAATGACAACAAAAACATCTAAAATAAATCTTCAAATAGTCCAATATTTGATTATGAACTGTATTCCCCACAACTATCTCCACACAGTCCGGTAAGCCTTCACTGATATCCATATCAACCAAAACCTGAGCTACAAACCAAAAAATACTAGATTTGAAAGAAATATCTATATCCAAGGATTTACCAAATGAATCTCTAGTTTCTTTCAAAGCTCTTTCTAACCGTAAATCCATTGGCAAACTTAGAAGTTTTACCCAAATCGGGATTTTCCTAACAAGTTAAGTCCTAGGATCAAAGCAAGTTGTCTAAGCCTTAAAATCCAAAAACAAAGATCCCTAATACCAATGATATCCCAAAAATTTTATGCATCTTCCTTATATTTAAAAATAAAATCTATCCATTCTCTAAAAGGTAAGTGAAAAACTGGCCCATATCCTAAAATTAGGACCCATACCTTTTGCAACCACTCATATAGTGTTTTATCAGCTATTTAATGTCCATGAAAATTTCCAATAAGGGCCTTCTCCAAAAACTCCAAAACTTGTTCCATCCTTAGGTCTTACCCAAGTACCATTTTGATCTTTGAACTTATCTTTTTAACCACTTTATGTGCCTTACACACTTTAGTAATCGGATATTAATTTTTGCTTATTGAAATTTTGAACCCACTCCACTTCGAACGTATAAATCAAGACTTTTATCAATAAAACCATAATCAAATAAAGGAAACTTTGTTAGACAAAGTGAGTTTGGGTTGTTTGTAGCGTGCTCAAGTTTTTCTTCCCTGCAATGAAATGCTTGCTCATCAATAAACTCTTCAATTGAGTAGAGTGTTTTGAGACACCTAAGAGTAAGTAGTAAATAGGACAACCAACTTGATCTGAGTAGTAAATGCTTGCATATTATCCCCTCTATCTATTGAAGTATGATAACCTACAGTATTATTTTGGCCACTCAAAAAACACAAGGACCCCCAATTCTTAACTTCTAAGTATTGTCCAAAAATGGGACCCTTGGCCCTTGGAGTTGAAAAGTTGTGTTGCCCCTCAAAAGGGTCCTCTGAGAAGTCCAAATTTTCCTCTTCATTATCTGTAAAAACAAGAAACCAATTTCCCAAACTATACTACCATTTTAAAAAAATATCAAACGAAAACAAAAGTTAATACTTTCCTTTTACAAACCCTAGCTTTGTTGCATGAACTTCTAGCATGAAATAATTATTTTATTTGTATATTAAATTAAGATGATAATTAATAATTTATAGAGTATTATTTTATTTATTTTTTAATTATAGATATTACAAGGTGATTAAAATAAGGAACCTTGAGGCTTATATTTTTCCATGTCTCAATCCATCTTCATCAGCTTCCTCTTCTCCTTCTCAATTCAATGATGCACTAAGGTCCTTAACTTTAATTGATCAATCTAACTAGCCTAATACTCAAATAAAATGAACATAGATAATCCATCCAAGATTGCTAATCCAATCCTCTTTAAGAGTAATGATTAGGATAAAGATCAATTTCTCTTAGACCTATCCAAACTCTCCCTATATTTATGAACTCTAGGCTCATCCTCTAAGAACAATTAAAATATGTAAATTGGAATTTTCCCCTCTAATTACATGATATTATTAATAACAAGTAAAAAAATGGTATTACATCTTACTAAGTCAGGTGGGTGGAATAATGAGCCTATGCACACTTACTTTTTATCGCATAGTGATGACAAAACCAATATTTTCTTTCAAGAGTTACACAAATATATTGTTTCTATAAACATATTAAATTAAGATGACATATATGAAGAATACTTGCTCCTCCTAGGTCCTAGCTCCTTTCAATTCACACATCTTAATAAGTGTAAAAATCGTAACTTCAACTCTCTCCTAACATAATGCCTCTTAATAGATATTATATTTTAATTTTCATACAAGTTTGTATTGACTTGCTATTCATCCAATTGCTTTTAAGCATACTACATGTTGGCACTTTAATTGCCTTTTATATTTTATTGTATGCATGTGCTTGTCTCTATTTAGACTGTGTTGTATATCGATTTAATATATCCATAATGATGCAAATGATGATCCTAGTCAAGATTATTAATTTATTTCATTACACTTGCACTAGGTGACAAATACAAGTGGATCATACCAGTTCCTACATTTATAAATCAAATCAAGGTTTGAAAATTCTATTCATCCTTGTTAATTTATATTTATCAACATGAGTCAACCCCTATCCATATTACCATATATTTCCAGCAATTCAATTATTTTAATCAATCTCCAACATATATCTTTCCCAATATTTCTATCCTTATCAATGTTATGTATCTAATCTAGCTATCTCTATTGATTCAAACCTTCTATCTCTATCATTTTTAAGCAAACTTATATATCTCCAACTAACTCTTATTGGTCTTAAAATCACATCTATCAAAATATCTCCTTGCTATATGAAGAATACTATAAAATATATAGGTACGAATGACAAAATCTTGTCATATTATTTTATTTTATCTTATCAATAGCTCCATGATTGAAACCATAATCATTTATGGTGATGGTAGCCCCATTAATCTCATCCTATATCCTATATCCTTCCCTTCCAAAAAATATTCTAAATTAGGGTATCATTTGTTATTGTATCAATCTATTACATGCCCTCTCTCTGAGGCAAATCAGGTTAAAAATCTAAATTATAGCATCCCAGTGTTAGGGGAAACCCTTCCATAAAAATGCCTCAAGGGTAAGGGGAAAAGTTCTCAATCAAAATGCTCCAAGGCTAAGAGAAAAATTACAATAACAATATCCTCCATTACAATAACAATATCCTCCACCTACTGGTCTAATCAATAAAAAACCTCATTAATCAAGGCATTCTATGATAAATGGATTAACTAAATTGATTTTATATCTTTGAATAGATCCATCAAAACAAGTGTGTCCTTAAATGGACTAGTCAAATTACAATTTATTTAAGCAAGAAGGATGAATCCAATAATTACAAGTTCTTTAAGCATGGAGGCATAATATATATATATATATATATATATATATATATATATATATATATATATATATATATGTTCATACATACTTTGTATCATATCACATAAAATTCTCCTTGGAAAACCTCTTGTATCATTTCAAGCTAGTGAAATTCCCCTTGGAAATGTTTTTGTATGTATTTTATATTATATCAAAAGAAACTAAGACTTTTGAGAAAATCTCAAAAATATAGAAGGACCTTTAGGTCCTTAGCTAAAGAATGATCATATATATTTTGGGTTGTCTAGGATCTTATCCATTAAATAGTCTAAGAAGCCACCACCTAGGGGTAAATCACTTATGTTTGTTTAAATCTGCCAAATATTATATATGCATTTAAATATGTAGAATAATTCATATCTATTTAAATACACCAAATCATTTATGTCTATTTAAATATGTTAGATCATATCTTTTAAAGTTGCCTATGTCCTTGTCCAATAATCAGGTTAAGAGGCCATTGCCTAGGGTTGAATCATGTATGTGGATTTAAATATGCTAATTATATATTTTTAAGCTACCTAGGTGCTTATTCATTGATCAAGCCAAGAATCCACTACCTAGGGGTGAATCATGTATATGAATTTAAATATACCAAGTATATATTTTAAGCCATGTAGATGCTTATCCATTAGTTAGACTACGAGCCCGCTATCTAGGCATGAATCATGTATGTGCATTTAAATATGCCAATCATGTATTTTTAAATTACCTATATTCTTATCCATTAATCAGGCTAAGATGTCGTTTCCTAGGAGTGAATCATGTATATGTGTTTAAATACATTTCTTTGTATCATATAAGAAAAATATGTGTTTAAATATGTTGAATCATTTGTGTATTTTTAAGTAGGTCAATCATATATTTTTAAGCTTTCTATATGCTTATATATTAATTAAGCTAAGAGACCACCACCTAGGGATGAATCATGTATATTTGTTTAAATACACTCCCTTGTATCATATCTCAAAATTATGCATTTAAATATGCCAAATTATTTATGTGCATTTAAATATGGCATTTATATATTTTTAAGCTACCTAGGTGCTTATCCATCAATCAAGATAAGAGAACACTACCTAGGGGTGAATAATGTATATGTATTTAAATCAATTACCTTGTATCATATATCAAAATTGTGCATTTAAATATGTTTTATTGTATCATATATTCAAATTATGCATTTAAATATGTCACTTTGTATCATAAATTATGTGCATTTAAATACGCCACCCTTTACATAAGTTATATGCTTTTAAATAAGCTACCCTGTCCATAAATCATATATTTTGTACCTTCAAATAGGACATTTTGAAAATAAATCACATCATTTGTGCCTCTAAATAGGTCAATTTACATCTACCTTTTTATGTTAATCTAAATAGACTCCCAAAGTATCTAGTCAACTCAATCCAATAATTAGATTGTATCATGTGATGTCAATTACACTAATTAAAATCAATTAATCAAAATTAAACTTAATCATGCATACATAATATGAATCAAATAAAATCATGCACATGAGCATACCATAACCCCAAAATAAAGACAAAAAATCCATATCAAAATAATTATACATACATATCAATGCCTTTACTATGTCCTCACAATCATATATCTCATCATGTACATACATATATCTAGTGTACCATGCATACAAAATCAATACATTTGAATCATATAAATCATACAAAAATTCATCTAATCATTAATGGCCTCTAAAAATACCTACAAAATTAACTCAATAGCTCCAAAACTAGTAGGTTATGAATCCAAAAAATATTAAACTCTATATTTCAAAACATGTATCCCTTGTCTCCACTCCTATAGGTAGTGGTGGTAGCATCTAGACTATATTTATGATGTTCTCAAGATAGACCTTGAACATGAGCATGATCTAGATATGGTAGGGTATGAAAATATTTGGTCCACTAGGATTACCTTATTATATAGGCCTTGATAAAATTTTGTATTTTCTAGCTCTACCTATGTATCAACTTGAGCCCAATCTAACTTGTTCATTAGATAATAAAATATAACATCATGATTCTATCCTACCCTAGCCAATTAAACTAGTGCTTGTGTATTGTCCCTCTTCCCTCTCAAATGTATCATCTCTTATGTGGAAGACCACCTCATCCCAACCCCATGGAAGTATCCTCCTACTCATATGCTTGACCAATATGCAAATTGTTACAATGCATAACACTATTATCACCCTATCTAATATCCTATCCTAGAACATGTGATTAATATCAATATCCCACTATAGAAAGGGGAATTGACTATCCCTTCTAATAATCCTTATAAAATAATAATTATCTTGGTTGTTCTTCATTATCACCCTAAAGATCCTTCAAACATCCTTAAGCATTAAAGACATATCACTAGTGGGTAGATAAAAGGTACTCATTTCTAAGTACCATCTCTTTGCTACTGTCATAAAGCTCAATAAAACTTGATCCTAGGTATTTGGGCTATATACCATAGCCCAATAACATATTGTAGTGCTTCATCTATTAGCATGAAGATATTCAACACCATATCCAAAGTATACAACCACTACTCTCTACACTCTAGAATCCCATACTATAAATCCTAGAAGCCTATCTATTAGCCTAGTCAATCTCTATAAATCCTTACAACCATCCTATCTCACTAACCTAGCAAAATTACTACTATCTTAGAAAAATCGTCATTGTTGTCCAAAATCACTACATTATGAAATCACTCCTATTTAGGTAAAATCACTGGTACATAAAATTATCATCATTAGAAAAATTAGTAGTAATTTTTCTCAATATAAAATTGCTCTGAATTCAAACAACAAGTTAATTAATTAAAATTACAAAGTATAATTACATAATATACAATAAGAAAACACTCAAATTGTCAACCTTCATACTAAGGTAAATTCTTATATATATTGACTTTTATACTAGCCTAGCTAATGACTACAAGGAATGCCTACCATAGGCCTAACAATATAACCTAGTCTAGTTTAGAGCTCATGCTTGATTAGCATGTTGATAAGGAGTGAATATCACTTTTAGCTAAACTTCTTCCAACTGTTGTTTATTAACACTATCCACCATATATAGCCAACATGTATATGGTAGATCTTCTCCATCGAAACATTTAGTCTCTCCTATCATATCTTGTTGTTTCACTAGCTATCAAATTATTAGGGAGTTTAAATTATGATTAGTGGTACATGATGCTATTGCAAGTTACAAGAGATTAGCTATTGCTATCCAATTATAGTTTTACCTTGAATAGCTAAGAAGTGACTAACTATACCCTATCTCTAATGTGCATCACTTTTGCTAAAAATAACCTACATGGAAGCCATCCTCTTTATAATTATCTAGCATAAGGCTCTATTGGTTGTTGGGAGCTTGGTAAGTTAGCCAAATATATCATAAGAGTTTAGAACCCCTAGCCACTAAAAAATGTTTGACCACCCCCTCAATTGACCACTCATACCTCTAGTCACGACTAGTCGAAGCGACTACACACTTTTATGGGCCATGTATTCAAAGTTATCCAACCACCTTTTAGAGTGGTTAGTCCTTCTTGCCATAGTTATTTTTAGGCCTAAAAAAATACCATTTTTATTGTGTGGCAATTAGCAAAATATCCTTGTGATGAAAAATGATAGTTCAACAAAATATTAGGATCTATCTTATTAGCAAAATATCCTTGTGGAGGTTTTCATGGGTCTACATTATTGGTACCTTCAAGGAATTTTTTATTATGAAATTAAGGGTCCAGATAAATTTATCCATTGGATAATGGAGTCAAGCAACACCAAAAAATACATTAAGAAAAAATTTAACATTAGTTTATATATACCGCTTTTAGCTAGAACCGATCCTTTTCTAGAGATTGCATCATTTGGCCTTAATAGCCTCTTTTATTGTGTTATTTTATCCTCCATACTCTTTTTTAGTAAATTATCTAAGCAATCATAGTTATTGCCTTGCTTGAATTATCCTGCTTACTCTCTCCCTTCTTGCTTTTGGATTAAATATTTGAGAGATTGTTAAATTTGAAAAGCTTTGCCACAATAATTGAGGGTCATATATTCTTTCTAATTTTAAAAGAAACTTTTCCTTTCACCAAATAAAAAATATTCTAAATCTATATGGTAGAAGAATTAAGGAACAATAATAGATTATAAAATAAGCAACCAATTATTTTAAATATATTCTTACATAGTGAGTATCATTATAAGATTCCATAAAATATTCAATCAACTACCATAAACAATTGGAATGGAAGCTTGATGAGGAATATTTTTGTTAAAAAGTTATATGATGATATTCTCTCTCTAGCCGAATAAGACGCTTGACATTGAGGGATTTCACATGCTTTTATTGGAAAGGTCTTAGGATATGTTACAAAATGTTATATTGGATGTGATTTAAGAATATAGGAAAAAAATACTATAAGGAGTAAGATCAATACATTAGTTCTTAAGAAACATGATACAAAACATGTAAACATTTTTTATAAAATAAGTCATTGTAAAATAATATGTAAGATAAATTTAAAATGGTGTCAAATAAGTTAAAAAATATTTTTCTATTTAATAGAAAAGTATGATTTACTTGTGTTAATAAAATATTTTATAGTGTAATCAATGTATAAGATGCCACATGTTATATTCAATTCATGAAAACCCACGTATGCTAGTAAAAATAGGAATTGAACAAAGAATACGATAGTGTTTGCTATTTTTTCCCTATATTATTAGAATGCTACTATAGTAAATATTTATGTAAGCATATTACATGTTATAATATCACAAAATATTCTACTCTAATAAGTAAATATCTCACTAGATACTTTGAATCATATGTTAACTTTAACAAATTGACCCACTATCTAATTATCTCTTCATTATTTTTGGTAAGTAATTAGGAAGAGCTCTTCCAAAGAGAAAACTGGAAGGTAAAATCAAATGTATTTAATTTGTAATATATTATCTTTTCAAATTCCATATTCATTTGATTAAATGATACTTTTCTTTTAGGTCATCCCCTAATCAATGAGAACACTGAATTCAAATCAATACTTATGCCATAAGAAGGTTGTTGGATAGTTATTTAATATGATAAAATATTCTATCTTTCTTATGAATATTATTCTCTCTCTCTCTCTCTCTCTATATATATATATATATATATATATATATATGATTGAATGGATGTTAAAATAGAACTGTATATAAGAATATATACAAATTATTAAAAATTCATATTAAGGGGAAAATAATATTTGGTATAATCATTAGTTTAATCCTCTCTATCTTGCAAAGGTTAAAAAGTAAATGAAACATAAATTATAATAGTTAATATTACAATTAAAATTATTATGGATAAACTTTGCTTTTCACTCTAAGGGACTCAGATTATTTTTAATGTTAAGAAGGAAAATATCATGTGTGTATTACTTTAGATTTTCAAATAAAGTAACAAGTTATCCCACCACATCTTATAATATAATATCTCTAAAAAACTATTGTAAACATAGGATCCATTTATGCATGGAATACAAGAAGTAAATAATAATAACATTTAAGCTATCATTGATGGGATATTTTAGTGGTATGTCTTTGGGTTTTCATCTGGAAGAACCAAGTTCAAACCATTACAAGAGAGTAGGACCCTTTGAAAGAAATCCATGCTTTACCCTACAAGGAATTCTTGTTCGGATACCATAGTGGTATGTATTTAGGTTCTCATCCAAGAGATCCAAGTTCAAACTACTACACAAGGAACCAAGACCATTTTCAAAATCTTGTACCTTACCCTAATGTTTTTTCTATTAATGTATTTGGGTTCTCATCTAGGAGACCCAAGTTCAAACTATTGTATAAGGAACTGGGACCCTTTTAAACCATTGTATAAGGGACTGCTTTACCAAAATAATTTATCCCATGAGGGATATCATAGTGGTATTTATTTTGATTTTCTCTTAGTAGTCTCAAGTTTAAATGTTGGTACAAGAAGACTAGACCCTTTCAAAAACCATTATTTACCCTAAAATTTTAGGCACTATAATGGTATATATTTGGCCTTTCATCTAATAGATTTGTGATAAAAACCCAAAGGGAGCAAGACACATTCGAAACTCTTGTGCTCTATCCTACAATTTTAGTCCCTATGGGGACACCATAATGGTATGGCTTTGATTTTTTATACAAAAAACCTAAGTTCAAACCACACAAGAGACTTAGACCCTTTCAAAACCCATGCTTTACTCTAACATTTTAGTTCCTATTAGAACACCATAATGGTATATCTTTGGGTTTTCATCTAGGAGACCCAAGTTCAAACCTCACAAGGGATCAAAACCCTTTCAAATCCTATTCTTTACCCTAAAATTTTAATCCTTGTTAGGATACCATTGTGGTATGTGTATGGGTTCTCATCTAGGAGACTTAGGTTCAAACCACTACATAAGGGACAAGGACCTCTCAAAATTTCATGCTTTATCCTATAAATTTTATCCTTGTTGAGACAAGGTAGTGGTATATCTTTGGGTTTTCATCTAGCAAACCCAAGTTGCAACCACACAAGAGATCAAGATCATTTCAAAAATTCATGCTTTGCCTTAAAATTTTATCTTTTTTGGAATATCATAGTCGTTTGTCTTTGGATTCTAATAGAGGAGGTCCAAGTTCAAACTACTATATAAGTTATCGAGACCCTTTCAAAAACCCACTTTTTACACTAAAATTTTACCTGAATGGGATAGGTCAATTGGTAGTGACCAAGTGCTTGTTGGTAGGTTGTTGTGGTTCTATTTCTTAAATGGTGAGGGTCACATTGACTTCCTTAATACTAAACAAGATAAGATTCATAGAGGTTTTGTTATAAAAAAAACATTTAAATTCAAATATGAAAACATCAATGGTTAATGTTAGTTATAATATTTTTTAAGATATTTTTATGCACAAACATAATAAATGTCAAAATGATTAAATGTTATCCATGATATAGAAATAAGAGTATATAAAAAAATACTAAAAAAATTCTTTTAATGATCACACCTTATGTTCATTGTTTAATACCCAAGCACTAAAAATGTAGCATTCATTTAAGAAACAAATAGAAGAAATAATTATTAATGTCATGATAAATTTAGACATGTTAAAGCATAACATAATCTCACGAGAAAACATTTTTTTTTTTAATTTATTAATATATGTGTATGACTAATCTATCTACTTAACAAAGAAGCAATTAGAATAACATAGTTTCACGAGAAAACATTTTTTAAAATTTATTAATATATGTGTATGTGTATCGTTAGAGTTTTGGTCTTTTTTTGAATGTGATTATGTGTGGTTTAAGCTTTGATTTTAATGTACATTGTGAAAAATCATTTGTTTTGGTATGATGATATGTGTTGTGTGTTAACAATAAATAAATAAATAAATAAATAAATAAATATCTATGGTTTAAGTTTTGATTTTCATGTATAATATGAAAAATTATGTGTGACTATATATAAGTTATATATATTTAAACATGTTTATATACAAGTAAATGTGAAACTCAATTTGATGGCGTGTTGTGTTGTGTTTTGTTTTATATATATATATATTTAAACATGTTTACATACAACTAAATGTGAAACTGAATTTGCCTAGGGAATTGAGTTTGGCCAGATGAGGTAAAAGTTTGTGTTTAGAAGGCGAACACATGGCTACAATTACATACCCTGAAATTTTGTTATTTGAATTGCTTTAATGTTTATGTACTATAGACTAATCAAATTGGTTTTATGCGTTTATCCTTTAGTTCTTGTATTTACTACGTTTAATATAATCTTTTGGGGAAAGAAAGAATTATATTAATTGATGGGAAGTATTCTTTCATTTTTACCATGTTTGTTTTAAGGTACAGCAAAGTATTGATGCTCAGCAAACTTAATGGAAGCAGTTTGTTAAGCTTAGTTTCCAACCTTATCTGCGCAAAAGTAAGTTTGTTAAGCATATTTTCCAACCTTATCACCACAAATAATGATGTCAACTAGAGATCGAAAAGGAAACTTGTGGACGTTATATATTGGGGATCATCTTGGATCGATCCATTCATGCATTGTCCTGCGGTAAGTTGAAGGTCAAATTCTGAATTTGGAAACGATGGTGGTCCTCCACGTTTTCTTCTCTGTATTGGTGCTACTTATGATGGCCTCTCACGCTTTAGGAGACGAAGCAAAAAAAACCTCGACCTATATTGTTTTGGTAGATCCAGGCGATGCAGACACAGTGCCACTTAACAACTTAGATGGGCGGCGAAAGTTGTGTGCATCCTTTGTGGAGAAATCGATGAGGGCAGCAGGAGTACACAATGGTTCAGCCGAGTCTCGTATATTGTATGTGTACGAAAATGTGATGACTGGATTCGCCGCTCGATTGACTAAGGGCGAAGTTTATGCAATGCAAAACGTCTCAGGTTTCCTTTACGCACTTCCGGATGCTTATCTCTCCTTACACACCACCTATTCCTCCAAATTTCTAGGCCTTAGTCCCTTCAAAGGGCTATGGCCTAGAACTGGGTTTGGCAAAGGCATCATAATTGGTGTCGTTGACAGTGGCGTATGGCCCGAGAGCGCTTCCTTCAATGACGAAGGAGTCCCGCCTGCGCCTCCTCGATGGAAGGGATTCTGCCAGGTTGGCCCAGGCTTCAACTCCTCCAGCTGCAACAAAAAGCTCATCGGAGCAAGAGTTTTCGGTAAGGGGGCCCAAGCTGCTGGATGGGTCGTCAATAACACTGCACGGGACACTCCACGCGACTTCGTGGGCCATGGTACTCAGATAGCCTCGACTGCAGGAGGAAATTTTGTTGCCAATGCTGACATTTTCGGATATGCCAACGGAACGGCCAAAGGCATGGCGCCTCACGCTCATGTTGCCATTTATAAGGTTTGTTTTGGTATATTTAAGGCCTGTACAAGCTCAGATGTGTTGGCAGCCATGGATCAAGCCATTGTGGACGGCGTGGACATGCTCTCCCTTTCCATTGCAGCACTGTCTCAGCCGTTTTACAACGATGCCATTGCGATCGCGGCCTTCCGCGCAATGGAAAGGGGTATCTTCGTCACCTCAAGCGCAGGCAACGATGGACCGGACTATTATTCGGTTTCGAATGATGCGCCATGGATCATGACCGTCGGGGCAGGCACCATGGGCAGAGATTTTGTTGCAAATGTCAGGCTGGGGAATGACAAAGTTTTATATGGAGAAACTCTCTACCTGGGCAACGGCAAGGGGACCAAGGAATTGCCTCTTGTATATGCCGGAGAACAAAACACGTGCTTTAACGGAAGCCTCGATCCACGTGTAGTTCAAGGAAAAGTTGTCATCTGTAATCGACAATATACAGACGATGAAGAGCATCGGATCCTCAAGGGCGAGGTGGTTCGAGAGGCAGGAGGTGCCGGCATGATATTGGTTAATAACGAGGAGAAATGGGACAACACCGTGGCGGATGCTCACGTTTTGCCAGCAATGAACGTTGGCTTCAGCAAGGGAGCAGCAATTGCTTCTTATGTCAATTCAACAAAAACGCCCACAGCAAGCTTTGAGTTTTATGGCACTGTTTTTGGCACCAAAAGTGCCCCTTCTGTTGCTTCCTTTTCTTCGAGAGGTCCAAGCGGATTTAGCCCCGGTACCCTCAAGCCTGACGTGATTGCCCCCGGAGTTGATGTTCTTGGAGCTTGGCCCTCCGATCTTAGCGTCTCAGGCCTCCCCACAGACAAAAGGAGGGTCAATTTCAATACAATGTGCGGCACATCTATGGCTGCCCCACATGTGACTGGATTGGCTGCTTTGGTCAAAAGCGCTCATCCAGACTGGAGCCCGGCTGCCATTAAGTCCGCCATAATCACCACTGCAGATATTGTGAATAAGAAAGGCGGACAAATAATTGACAATGCAATCCATGCATCGGCCAACGTGTTTGCTACAGGTGCGGGACATGTCAATATAGCCAAAGCAGCCAACCCGGGCCTAGTCTATGACATTGCAGCTGAGGACTATATCTCGTATCTTTGTGGCCTCCACCATAGTGCTAGGCAGATCAGGGCGATCGTAAGCAAAAACGTTACTTGTCCCCAGTCTTCTGATGAAATCACTCTCCTCGGCAACCTCAACTATCCATCTTTTGCTCTTCTTATAACAGGAGTGCCATCTTCGTCTACGTTCACAAGGACAGTCACTAATGCCGGTCCCTCCAACATGACATATTCTGTTGACGTTGTCCCACCCCAAGGAGTGGAGGTGACAGTCAATCCCAACACATTATCTTTCACATCAAAGCATGAGAAAAAAGGTTACAATGTGACTTTTGCGGCAAAGGATATCCCACCCCCAACAGGTCTAACTTCCTTTACTCAAGGTTATATTACGTGGGTTTCAACGGATACTGGTTACAAGTTTCACGTGAGAAGTCCAGTCTCTGTCAACTGGAATCCACAGTTTTCATATTAAGTACCAAGGGCCAAATTTCCATCATTCTGTACATCAATTCTAGTCTCTCCTTCAAGTGATTTGATTGCTGAAGGTCAACTGCTATGCAAATTGGACAAGTGGACGTCTCATGTCCAACTCGTCTGCCTCTCCCATGGTTTGTATCTTCTAATCACCCTCTTGTCTAGGTGATCTTCATGCCAAATAAAATTAATTGACTTCATGTCAAGTGTTATTTTGCTTTGTTATTTGATCTTAAAAAAAATGTTTGCCTTTGTGATGATTGAAAATCTGTACTAAGAAATGCATTATAAGCAAACTCTTAAATCTTTGGTTTCTTCAAGAGTATCTCTCACACATCATTCTATAAATAATATATTTTATTAAAATTATTAAAATTTATTATATTTAGAATAATTTTTTTTAAAAAAATTCCATGTTTCTTTTATGAATGGAACCTTATGTTGGTTGTATACATCTCCTTTTCAAAAATTAAAATAAAATAAATATTAACCACATATCTTTATCAAATACTTATTTTAATTCTATATTAAATTAACAATTTATTAAGTATTATAATCTTTATATGTAAGATAATTTTTTATATAATAATATTTTATAATAATTTACATTTAATATGAATACTTAAATTTTTAAAATATAATTTTTATTATCATTAGAATAATTTTGAAGTTATTTAATTAATTTTAAAACTTAAAATTATAATAAAACTCATTGTAATATATAAATAATATATTGGAGTAATATTTACTATACACATCGGTCATGGGGATTTAATGCGAATCACATCATCGATAATACAAGTGACATCCTTATCGTTAGACCACACTCATACGAATACTCATTGTAATATTTAAAACATCATAATTTAAAAAAATATTATAAGTTAAACTATTTAATCTTCCTCTATAAATATTGTGTAATCTATTTTAATATCTACATATACCTACTTATTCAATTATGGAGAAAGCCCTACCCCATGGAAGATTGAAGTTCGTTTTTCATACGTAAATGGTTTAAAAAAAAAATGAAGTATTTGTAAACACCAGATGATAAAGTGTATTAATACTCTTTATTTTTTAAATAAATTCAAACATAAGTGAAAAGATTAATTTATATCCTATAAATATATAATAGTATATTTTTAATGTAATATAATAAATATAGTATTATTAAAAATATTAAATATCATAAATAATAAGTGTCTATGATATATAAAATATTTAAAAAACTATATGACATTGATAAAAGATACTCATATAAAATTATAATTAATTTAAAATTTTTAAATTGATGTTTATTTTATTAAAAATTATAATTAAATTAAATTTTTAAAATTGATATTTATTTTATTAACACTTATTATTAAAAAAAAATATTTTATTAGAATTAAAAATTGGTTATGGGCGAATAATTATTTTTTTAAAGATACATACTGTATATATATTTAAAAGAATAAGTTTAGTTGATTACCATATTAAAATGAATAGATAAGTCCATTCATTTTAATCAATAAGTATGAAATTTCAAATAAATTATATATTATCAAAAATAGATTTTCAATGATGTTTGTCTTTAAAATGATCCCAAAATTTTAAGTTTAAATTGTACATTCCAAATTACTTAATGTATCATGCTGATTTATTATGAATATTCAAACCTAAAATTTTTTAGCCAAAAAGTTAACAAACAATATGGATAATAAAAAAAGGATCACACATGTTTCATAGAAAATTTTATAGTTTACTAATGTTTCATGCTAGTACATAGGTAATTGTTTGTGAATTTGTAAGTTATTATTATTATTATTTTTAAAATAAAATAATAAAAATATAATATATATTTAATAGTGTAAAGGTAGGTTTAAAGTAAAATCCAAAAAATAAGGAGTATCCTACATTCATCACTTTTTCATAACCCTTTAAGATATAGCATAACATGTTTATATTTGATTTATTTAATAGTATTTAAACTTATTATGGTCAAGGTAAATAAAAAAATAAGATGGTATACATTTGTGTTTAAAAAAAAAAAAATGAAATGGAGAAATAAGGATAGAAAAGAAACTAATGACATCAAGAATAAATGTGCATCAAATATTTTTTTTATTTGTATCTTAAATTAAGATAATAATTAATAATTTATTGCTTATAATAATAAATTCTATATATATATATATATATATATATATATAAGTTCTTTAATTATTTAGAAAATAAGGGGTTTTGAAAGGGTCTTTAAATATTTTATATATTTACACATTGGACCAACAAAGTAGTCCTAGCAACATCCAAGAAAAACAAGAGAGTAGGGTTATGTACAATGGCAAATATTCACAAATTGGAGAAATATTAGGTTTTCAAAAATTAGAAATTGGCGAATATGAGGAATCTTGATGTCGGTCCATTTGCTTAAAATTTTTGGGACCTATTTTTTTTAGGGGTCAATTCGCCACAATATATCCAAACATAGGTATATTTGTACTCATTGGAAAGCTCTTTTAGAGCCTGATCTAATGGTGGTATTTTATGATTTAATAGGTCAAGATTTATCCCAAATATGACCTTAATTTTTAGGGCTTAAAATGGTCCAGATATTAGTGTGAAGATGATTTATTTTATTTGCTTAGAATTCACCTTGATTTAGATTAGGATTCATCATTTTTTCACAAGTACATTTCGAGTTCAATCCCTCTTGCATAACCTGCAAGAGAGCATAGGGGAAGGCATAACCCACAATAGAAACAATAATTAATTTATGTCATTAATTTATAATTTTTTATGTAATATATATAAAAATTTATTTTTTAGAAAATCTAAATATCATAAATAATAAGTGCCTATGATATATAAGTTATCTATGAATTATATGAGATGGATAAAATATAGTAACCAAAAATATATAATTAGTTTATATATATATATATATATATATATATATATATATATATAGATGGAGTTATGTTTATTTTTTAGATGATTCAAAAATTTGAAGTTGAAACTATAGACTCCAAATTACTTATAAAACCTATTGATTTAGTTATAAATATTTAGAACTAGTAGTTCTTAACCCATGACTAAAAATTAATGTGAAAAACATGATGACACATTTCCTAGAAGAAGAAAAGAAAACTTTATGTCCAAATAATATCACATGCGTGTAGATTTTTATGAAACAAGTTATTATTATTTTTTAAATTATATTTGCACTATTTTCTAATGGAGGGAATAAATATTTTATACTATAATAATAAAAATGTATAATATATATTAAATAGTATGATGATATATTTACTTAAAATTAGAAAATTGTATTTTTAAAAATATTAGTTTATCTTATATTTATCATTTTTTTATATAGGAGAGTTGGTTACAACCACACTATTTTTAGTAATTATCAAGTGCAGGGTTCAAACCATAGGATCTACTTCCATCAAACCTATTCCACCTTATTGTTGTGGACTTGACACAAGGAGGACCATTGATCGCTCAAGATTCATACCATCATCATCGATCTGATGCTCACTCAGAGGATTAAAATTAGACTACTACCTTTGTAAACATGCTACCCCGAAGGATTAATCCTAGGTGTCTTCTTGGTAAGTACCTGACCAAAAAATTAATTACGAATCCACCTAGCCCTTGGGGTTTTATATTTATCGTGTTACCATGAACAAACATTTTCTAATTTGTTATACCATTTAGTTTAAAATGAGATCCATACATCATGACCATGCTATTACCATGAAAAAAAACATGACCACAAGAAATACCAAAAGATATCTAGACAAAACAATAAGAGTATATTTGAAAACAAAAAGGAGAACCACCAAACCAGATAACAAGATCATAATAAATCTAGTTATGGACCTTCTCAACCAACTCCATCTCCTAAATGATTTCTCCAACAACCTGTATCGCCTCCTCAGTGTAATCGACTATAATTTTTAATTATTCTAAAATGACATGCTATTTAATTTCCACCACCTTAATATTATGAGTGGAATTAATATTTCTATCACCAAAAATATTGGAATCATAAACCTCCTTAATTAATTTTTCCTTTAGGTTATCCTTGATCAGAAGCTCAAAGTTCAATTGAGCAATGAAGACCTGAGGGTCAACCATTTTGGAGATGTTTTTTAAGAGGCCTTTGAATTCTCTCTAAGAACCCTCTATTACACTGCTACAAGTATATGGAGAACCTCTAGACCTCACACTGGTTTGAGCCTCCTTAAGAGAAAAATCTAGAAAATCAAATCTCGATGTTCCAGATGGCTGAGCCTTCCTGTTAACTCCTTTGGATGAAACAAGTAAATTTTTGGGATCTTTGTCATCTCTTCAACCCATGGAAAATGAAAAAAAAAATATTTTCACTACCCAATAAATCTCTCAAATATCTTGAATCCACTTTTGAAAAAAGAGCACCAGAATTGGTTGAGCTTCAATGGACTTCATAATATCCTCTACTACTAGGTCTTTCACTCTAGCGAACTACTCAAACACCAACAAGGCTATAACATTATGGATGGGGTTCACACCTTACCATCATGGATGTTAGTCATGGATTTATTCATGGACTAGAAGTGAAATACAGGGATATTCATCCAATTTTGATACCTTAGGTGATTTAGGAACATCACATGAAAGCTTCGGATCATGTGATTAGATGAATAAAGAGTGAAGTCGTCCATTATTTATTTGATCACTCTATCCCAAGGAGGAGTAAATGCCTTGGTATTAAACCCATTTATTTCCCTTAGGAGGTACTCATTCATGTCTAGAAAAAGACTTAAGGGATTGATTCTCCCTATTATGGCAAGCACTATCCAACAAGAGACCAGTGGTTCTGCTAATCAACTTGGGGAAAAACTCAAAGTACCATTTGTTCACCTTCACCCAACCATCATTCCAAGAATGAGACATCCATATTGAGAGAGTCAAAATATGGCCATAAAAGTTTTGAAAATAACTCAACAGACCAACATCCTTAAGGATCAACTTGATCTTCTCATTGACAATCATCGTAACCAGTTCTAAATGTAACTTCGAAGGTCAATATATAGGTCCATATTTCTTCACTTTGCCCATGTGGAAACCACACAATAGAAAATATACAAATACCCCTCTTGATCATGAAGGCATATCCCACTCCTTGACAAAAAAAAATATATGAATCCGAAGGAGCTAACAGGAATAAAAGGGGGCATGGAAAACCAAGGGAAAAATCATCCACCAAATCAACCTCTTAGAGTCCACCAAAGAAATAAAACAAAGAATCAAAGGGATAAACAAAAGCATATACCCAAGTAGACTTCAATTTCCTAAAAAATACTTTTAAACAAAAAGAAACAGGAAATACAAATCTCCCCACCCCTCCAGCTATTAAGCCATATCAAAAAAACCGAACACTAGAAGAAAAGAAGATAGGTCTAGACACAATATCAATATAAGATATCCTTCCTCAAAACTATAAGTCTAACACAAGAGTTCCACCTATCACCAAATTTGATAGAATAGCAAAAGGAGGAAAATGTATCACAAATTAAGGTCTCTAAGAAAGGGAAGATAAACATCCAAAAGAGCACATAAAATATACATCAGTACTAGGACAAATGTCAGCTCAAATAACCATGAGGGATCCAAATATTAGGGTTTAAGGACTCAGCATAGTAAGAAACAAGACCCAACCAAATTGGGCACCTAGAAATATGATTTGAATTTGAATTTAAAATAATTGTGATGGATGGGGACATCACCAACTACCATAAATTAATGAAGTAGGTACATCGACAAATATTGTATCCCCAACAGACTCTAAGATATTTACACCCAAAATTAGCATTAATTTATCAATTCAAATTTAAAAACTAAACATATCCCTGACAAGATTTAAGTACTTTAGCATTAATATTTAAGAGGACCTCAAGGAAATTATTTCTCTAGACTGCTAGGCCAGGATGGTTGGTACCTAGCTTGGTCATAAATTCAACAATCACATTTCCTTCTCTTAGAATATGAACCACAATGACTTGATTTAGAAGCTGAAGATTTCCTCCTGATTTCCACATCATATTTGATACCTTGCATATTAGGGATATAGCAACATTAATAATATTTATCACATTCATTGAATCACCTTAAATTTTAGCATACGAAGTCCCCAATTCAGCCAAGATTTTAATGCCTTGAATTGCGGCTTTGGCTTCCATAAAATAATATGTTTTATAGAGTAAATATTTGGAATAGGGAACTAATAGATCTTCCTTGTTATTTTTGATAATGCCACCTACCCTTGCAATCCTTGGATTGCATTTGAGGCACCATAAAAATTAATTTGATCCAACCATTGGGAGGGGGGACCACCTCATAGTGCTCCTAGGATTAGGACCATAAGGTCTATTGTCGATCTTTAAGATACCCAATTCCTCCTCCAAATGAGATTCATTAGGAGAGATTTTATGATAAATTTTCCTAGGCTTAGGAAACACTCTAGAGACATTTTCAATGGTGCTCCACATAATTCTTAGGCTATTTTGAATAGAATTTCTTTTGCAATTCTTGAATGCTATTACATTTCTTTCCTTCCACACACCCATAGAATGTGAGGCAACATGAATCCCCACAAATACTTGATGGGGGAAATAAAGAGAAAAGTTCATTGTAAAATAAAATTATCCAAATATTTAGGCATCACCCAATGAACCCTCAGCTTTTTCAAAATGAAGGAACAAATATTCTGAAAGAAGAGGCAATAAAACAAAAAATTATTGGTGGATTCCCAGTCAACTTCACATAAAAAAGCATCTATTAACAATTTTTAAACCTCTCTTGAGTAAATTATCAATGGAGAGAATCTTATTATGCATTGCTAAATAGAAGAATAGATTAATTTTAGAAATTAAATTTTTTAGCCAGATTTTTCCCACCAAAAATGAATCGAGAGAATCAGGTTCAAGCAAACTACACATCAATTTGATAGATAAGAAGCCCTCACTATATTCAACCCAAATTAACCTATCCTCAACATCCTCAACTCTTAAGACTTAAAAATACAACCCATTAGTGATAATACTCCAAGCCTTCTATAAATCTGCTCTGCCATTTGATAACTCAATGAAATTTATAACTTTGATACAAACCAATGTATGGGTGACAGGCTCAATAAAATGAAGTTGTTGGTTAGAAGATAAAGTATTCTGCATGAGCCTTGTATCATTCCAAAATTCCATTGTAGAAACATTATCGATAATCCATATGCTATTGCTACAAAATAAAGACCTAGAATTTACTAAGCTCTACCAAAATGGGGATCCTCCAACTGGACGAGGGTCTAAAAAGAAATTTCTAAAGTTGTATTTCGATTTGAGGATGCTAATCCATTCCATCGCTTTGTTAGATGCCACTTTTCACTCTATCTTAGCAACAAGGGCCTTGTTCATCTGTTTAACTCTCTTAAAACCTAGATCCCCATACTTTTTGAGGTGATAAACCTGCTCCCAGAAAGCTAAATGAAAATTTTCTTTCATATTTGGTCCAACTCATAAGAAATAATTACAAATGCTTTTAAATTTAGTGATAATATTTCTAGAAAGACTAAAGAGATACATAAAATAAGTTGATATAACTTTGGAGAGATATTTGAACGAGAATTGCCTTCCTTATCTAACTCAAAAGGAAACCCTTCCAATATGTCAATTTCTAATACATTCTTTCCATAACTTGCATCCAAAAATAATCCTTGATTCTAACTAAGAATAGCAAGAGGTTGAGGTAAGTGGCTGGGAATTTGGAAAAATAGTAGTCCAAAATATTGGTAATATTTATTTGATGATCCCATAAGGTATTCAAAAAATATAAACTACTTTTAATAAAATTAATTTGTTGACCGGTAGTTTTCTCATATCAAAATAGAAGGGATTTGATTTTTTTTGCTTTAAACACTAAGGCAAAGTAGGACAATAAAGTATCATCAACAAACTACTGAAGTGAAATAGGTCTACTAGACAATGCAAGAGATAAGCCCAAAATAGTCAAATTATAATCCATCAAGTGAGAAGGATGCATCTAATCATTAAAAGTTATTTAAGCATGGATATTTTATATGCTTCAGTCTATATATATTTGTATATACTCGTACATCCTTTGTATTATATCACATAAAATTCATCTTTGGCAACCTATTGTACATTTCATGTATAATTTTGAGCTAGTGAAAGTTACCTTGGAAATATTTTTATATGTCATTTATATTATATCTAAACAAACTAATCCCTTCAGGCAAATCTCAAAAGAAAAAAAACTTTACGCCCTTAGCTAAAGGATGATCATATATATTTTATTTTTTCTAGGTGCTTATCCATTAAATAGCCTAAGAGGTCATCACCTAGAGTTAAAATAATTATGTACATTTAAATATGCCAAATCATTTATTTGTATTTAAATATGCTAAATAATTTATGTGCATTTAAAATAATAAATCATTTAGGTCTATTTAAATATGTGAGATAATATATTTTAAAATCGCCTAAGTGCTTGTTCAATAATTAGGCTAAGAGGCCATTTCTTATGGGTGAATCATGTATATGCATTTAAATATATCAATTATATATATTTTAGCTACCTAGATTCTTATCCATTAATCGGATTAAGAGACCATTGCCTTAGGGTGTATCATGTATGTGTAGTTAAATATGACTCCTTATACCATATTTCAAAATTATGCTACAAATATACAAAATATTTTGTGTGCATTTAAATATGCTAGTCATATATTTTTAAGCCACATAGGCTATTATCCATTAATCATCCTAAGAGGCCACTACCTAGGCATGAATTATATATGTACACTTAAATATACCATATTGTATTATATATCAAAATTATACATTTAGATATGTCAATCATTTGTGTTCATTTAAATATGCCAATCATATATTTTTAAGTTACATTTGCACTTATCCATTAATGAGGCTAAGAGGCCACTTCTTAGGTATGAATCATGTATGTGTTTAAATGCATTACCTTGTATCATATATGAAAATTATGTGTTTAAATATGTTAAATAATTTATACGTGTTTAAATGTACCAATAATATATTTTAAAGCTTTCTAGATGCTTATCCATTAATTAGGCTAAGAGGCTATTGCCTAGGGGTGAATCATGAATGTGCATTTAAATACATTGCCTTGTATCATATCTCTAAATTATACTTTTATATATGTCAAAATATTTGTGTGAATTTAATTATGTCAATCATATATTTTAAAGTTGCATAGGTTCTTGTCCATCAGTTATACCAAGAGGTCAATACCTAGGGGTAAATAATACGTGTGCATTTAAATACACTACCTTGTATCATATATCAAAATTATGCATTTAAATATGCTATCTTATATCATATATAAAAATTATGCATTTAAATATGCCACATTGTATCTTAAATCAGGTGTGTTTAAATACGCCACATTGTACATAAGTCATATGCTTTTAAATAATCCATCATGGACATAAATCATATACTGATACCTTTAAATAGGTCATTTTGTATATAAATCACATCATTTGTACCTCTATAGAGGCCATTTGATACATAAATTCAGTAGTTTTGTATCTTTGCATAGTAGTTTTATGAGTTTAAATAGGCCACCTTTTTATATTAATCCAAATAAATATCCTAACTACTTTCTCAATTTAATCCAATAATCACATCATATTATGTGATATCAATTACACTAATTTTAAATCAATTAATCAATAGTAAAATTAATCATACATACATAATCTGAATAAAAAAAATATTTATCACCCTAACATATAAAGATAGAACATCCATATCAAATCGACTCTCTCTTTAAATATATATAGATAAATAAATAGATACACATCAATCAATGTATAAAATTTGAGTGTGTTGTCTATGTCATTAAAATCATATGTTTTATCATGTACATACACATACATATATCTAGTGTACCATGCATACAAAATTGATACATGTAAATCATATAAATCATACCTTAATTATTTTAATGATCACATCTTAAGTTCATGTTTTACTTATATATCTCAATAGAGAAACATTATAAATTTAAAATTCATGTTATGAAATGAAATAAAATAAACAATTATTGATGTCATGATAAACTAATACATGCTAAAACATAACATAATTTAAAAAAGAAACAATTTTTTTTAATATATTAAGATATGTGTAAGAATAATCTATCTTCTTATAAAAGAATTATTAGGAACATGTAGCTTCAATTAAAAAAAAAAAAATCCATTAACGTTCAAAATAATATAATATTTTGTATATATTTAAATAGGAACATGTAAATTTAATTAAAAAAAAAAACATTGATGTTCAATATAATATAATATTGTGTATATATTTAAACATTTTATATACAAGTAAATGTGAAACTTAATTTTCCTAGGGAATAGAGTTTCGGTTGAAAGTATGTATTGAAGGTGACCACATGGCTACAATTACATACCATTCTGCATAGACGGAAACGGAAATTTTGATTATTGGAATTGCTTTAATGTTTGAAAAGTTAAATTTTAAATGTTTTTTATAAATAAAATATTCGGTTACATCCCCAATCCTTTTCTATTACATATTTTTATGTTATTATAAAAAAATATTTTCTAATTAATTAGGTAAGTTGATTGGAAATGAGTTTCATACATCATAACCATGTCATTATAATATTTTAATAATAATTGACAATTATACATGTCTAATTGTAAAAAATTTCTACCTTAAAATTTATAAAAACAATTAAAATATTATATTTACATAGATTATTTTTTAATAAAGATAGTATTTAATTAATATCACTTTTAGGCCTAGTGTTTTGGAGGATCATGATAGGATTCTTCAAGGTGGTCCATGGTTATTTGGGCGTAGAGGTTTATTCCTAAGGAAGTGGGCACCCGATTTCAACCCTAATTCCCAATGTATTGACCAAGCTCCTATGTGGTTTCACCTTCTTGGCCTTCCCTTATATCTTTGGCATGAGGATATCCTAGCCATTATCACAAGTGAAATAGGAAATATGGTGGTAATAGAAACTATTACCATTGCTAGATCTAGGTTTTAGTACATTAGATTCTATGTTAATGTTATGCTTGATAAGGAACTTCCAAAGTCAATTGAAATTGAGTCTAAGTTTGGGGTCTGGATCCAAACTTCGGAATATGAGAACATAGATGGAAAATTCTCGGTATGCAAGAAGTTTTGTCATCCCGGCTTAACTTGCACTCTGTTTTAAAAATATGATAAAGGAAAAAAGGCTTGTGAAAGGAAGCAGAACCCAAATCCAAATTTTCTGGCATCTGAATCAGGAGTAGATAGAAAAAGGGTTCATAGTGCCCCTAAGGAGTTTATTTTGATAAAAGGTTTTGTTGCTAGTGCAGTTGAAGGTCTTGTCATATATGAAATTTATGGACAATGCTTAAAGGAAAAAATGACTACTCTAAAGTTGTTAGGAGTTTTCCAGGAGTTGGTGGGCATTCCAAGGGTGCAGAGGTGAATACAAATGAATTTGTTATATTAGGAGAGTTACTGCATTTTGGTATTGAGGCTGGGTTGGATGCTATTCTAGATAAAGAAGTTGAGATCCTAGATCATCAAGGGGATCAACTACATTCTGCTCAGGATCCTGTTGAGATTTTTTTAGGGGCATCTACCCCTATTTAGTATAATAATAAGGTTGATACCCCTCTTGATAAGGAAAATATGAAGTTTTCATGACGTCTCTTTGGGATGTAGAAGAAGGAGATATTTCTACAAATTCTTTAGACAAAGAATCAGAGGAGGTCTTGTTATCCTTAGAGGAAGATGGATTTCAAGAAGTTATAAACAAGAAAAAGATGAAACTAAAGAATATAGCTTAGCAGCAACAACTTCTTCCTCAATCAGTAGAAGCAAGCAAGAAGAGAACAATTTGATCTATTCAGCCCATAAGAAATACCTGAAAAACAATGAATCTAAGTAGTGGGAAGGGGCCAGGAAGACCAAAAAAATCTAAGGTGATCTTAAGGAAAATAGTTCAATACGTGGATAATGGCTCCCAACCTAAATTACTTTTGAGCGGAGTGAAGGATCCACTATCCTTGAAGTAACAAATATTTTATTGTGGAATATTTGGGGTCTACATGCCCCGACTAAACAAAGAGTGCTAAATTTTTTTATAAAATGTTTCAATATTGATATTCTTTTCTTACAAGAAACTAAAATGGGTGATGAGGATTTTGATAGATTACAAAGGTTTTTTTGGGAAGGGGTGTGAATGTGTGAGTAGGGATGCTCATGGTTGTTTTGGAGGTTTATGTACACTCTAGAATCTTGTTTCTATGGAGGGCAAGCTCAATAATTACATTGATAAATTATCTTTCTTTTTATTTTGTTGTAAAAAACTAATTTTTCTTGGATTTCTACCAATGTGTATGCTCCCAATGTTGCTATGGATAGAAGGAAACTCTGGGTTGACTTAAAATCCCTTGGTTCTTCATTTGACCTACTATGGTTGCTTGCTGGTAATTTTAATTCCATTTTACTCCCTAGTGAGAAACTTAGAGGCTCGACTATTATTTTGGATAGTATGGAGTTTGGTGAGTTCTTGACCTCCATGAGACTAGTAGATATTGATTTGGAAGGTTCTAAATTCACTTGGTCCAATAGAAGAAGTGGTGAGGGTCAAATTCGATCTAAAATGAATAGGGCCCTTGCATTAGTAAGTTGGCTTACCATGGTTCAAGATTGCTCTTTGAGGACTTTATTGAGAATTGCTTCTGATCACAACCCATTACTATTAGAATTCATGGAGGATAAATGCTCGAAAGGTTATCCTTTTATATTTGAGACAATGTGGATTTATCATATGGATTTGGAAGGCTTGATTAAGGCTTGGTGGAATACGAATTTCTATGACACTAAGATGTTCCAGGTGGCCAAGAAGCTAAAAATCATAAAAGCTAACTTGAAGAAGTGGAATCAAGAGGTTTCTGGGAACCTCTTCCATAGGAAGCAAAAAATATTTCAATATTTGTAGGAAATTAAGGAAAAAGGCCAAAATAAAGGTTGGTTAGAGGAGTTTTCCAGCAAAGAGCAAAGTACTCTTGAAAAATTCCATAATATTCTTGCCAGTGAGGAGTCTTTTTGGAGATACAAATATCAAGCTACATGGCTTAAGGAGGGGGATAGGAATATCAAGTTTTTAAATATCTCATCCTTGAAATATAAGAGTGATAACAAAACAAGATAAATTACATTGGACTCTGGTGAATGTATTAAAGATAAGGAATAAATTACTACTGCCACGCTATCCTTATTTCAAGACTTATTTTCTAGAGACAGGGAGGAAGATGGGGATGCTTCAGAAGAACTTCTCAAGAACATTCTGACAAATGATATGAATAAAGATTTTAATTCCCCATTTTATAATGATAAGATCAATACCATCCTATTTAGCATGACTAAGGACAAAGAACCTGGACCGGATGGGTTCCCTACTAGTTTTTTTCAAAAGGTTTTGGCACCTTCTTGGTTTAAATATTTTGGAAGTCTTAAGAGAATTCCAATATTCTTCCTCCTTGTTACAGGAATGGAATACTACCTTTATTATTTTGGTTTTGATGAAACATGGTGCCTCTTCTCTAAAGAATTTTAGACCTATCAGCTTATGCAATACCCTATATAAGTTGCTTACTAAGAAAATTTCTACTAGGTTGAAAAGGCTTCTCTCCATCCTGATTTCTCCTCTTCAAGGTGATTTCATTCATGGTAGGTAGATTGTGGATGGGATCATTACAATTCATGAGACTTTACCTTTTATGTCCAAAAAAAGTTGGTTGGAATACTTCTTAAACTTTATATGCAAAAGGATTATGATAGGGTCTCCTAGGAGTTCCTTGACAAGGTGTTGTAAAAATTTGGCTTTGGGGATCTATGGAGGAAGTGGATTAGAGCTTGTATTTCATATGCAATATTTTATATCATCATCAATGGAATATTGAGAGGTTATTTTTGGGTTCAAAGAGGTATTAGGCAAGGTTATCCCTTGTCTCCATATATTTTAATTTTTATGGCTAAAGCTTTAGGAAGATTGATTCTTGCTGCTACCTTATCCTCTAAGATTAATGACATTAAGCTTACTAGTACTATAGAGGTAGTTTCTTATCAACAGTTTGTATATGAAACTATACTTCTTGGGGAGGCTAATTTGAGAGAGGCTAAGGTATTCCTAAATATTATGCAGTTGTATGAGAAAGATTCCAATTAACAAATTAACTTCCATAAGAGTATTTTTTTTGTGAATACTGAGGAGTATATTCGACATAGAATTACAAGGATTTTTGGTTGTGGTATTGCTAACCTTTCTTGTTTATATCTAGGTATGACATTATTTACTGGGAGGACAAAGGAGGAGTTGTGGTATCCTATGTTGGTTAGGATTCAACATAAGTTAGTTAGGTGGAGAGGTAATATCCTAAGCCGCATAGGTAAGTTGCAATTGTTTCAAACTACCCCCCAAAACATTTCCATCTATTACATGTCTATTTTCAGAATGCTCTTCAAAGTAAGGAGGAGGATTGACCATATCTTTAGGTGATTTCTATGAGTTTGGGTGGAGGATAAATAAAGTTGTGTCCCTTGTCTCTTGGGATAGGGTTTGCTCTTCTAGGAAAGAAGGTGATATTGGGATCAAAAATTTATTGTTTTCCAATAAGGTATTGATTGCATAGATATTTTGGAGATTATGTGTTGAGGAGGACCATCTGTGGAATGATATTATGAGAGATAAGTATCTAGAAAATCACATTCCTTTTTCTATAAGCGTTGCTCCTCCTAGGGGCTCTATGATTGGAATGGTTTGCTAGGAGTTAGAATTTTAGTTACAAAGGGTATGTAAAAGTAGATTGAGAATGGTAATGATGTGTTATTTTTGGAGGATACTTGGATTCTTCCTAAACCTCACTTTCTTAGTCCCAAGTTTTATGAGTTGAGGGCTCCTTTGTCATTGAAATATGGAGAAAAAGTAATTTATTACATAATCATAACTAATGGCAAGAGGATTTGGAAGCATCTTACTTTATATACAATTGATCTTTAGATCCTTCAGAGTTTGGCAAGTTTGAACATGTTGCTGCAATAATACTTTTTTCCTGAATAGAATGACAGGGACTTCCTTCTATGGACTCATTCTCATAAAGGTTTTTTTTGTCAATACTACATATGAGGCCCAATAATTATCCAGAGGAGGATCTTTTCCAGCAGAAAGGGTTTGGTATCCTCATTTGATCTCCACAATTACAATTTTTTTTGTGGTTGTGTTTGGAAAAAAAATTAACTATTGATAATTTCTGTAAGAAAGGATTCCATCTTCCAAATATTTATCCCTTGTGTTCTAAGGACACTGAATCAGTGGATCATATTTTTATCCATTATGATTTCTCAAATAAGGTGCTCAATGGTTTATTGAATTATTTTTACATCAAATGGATATTACCTTGAACTTTCAAGGAAATTTTCACTCAATGGAAATCCCCATTCATCAGTCACAATATCACTAGGGTGTAGGATCTGGTTCTTCCTCATTTTTATGGGGTATTTTGTGGGAGAGGAATAATATAATTTTCAAGGATATTACTAGGGATGAATCCTTTGTTTTTATAAGGATTAAACTTGCTATTGAGAATAACTTGACTGTATTTCATGTTAAAAATGGTAGGGAGGAGTTTGTGGAGAAAGAGGTTGTTGTTAGTTGGAATATAAATCTAGAGAATTCTACTTTTGTATCCACTATCCAAAAAAAATTGGCTATATATGGTATAAATAAGCTAAAGGGTGGGTCATTCTAAAATTATATGGGGCTACCAATAGTAATCTTGGGAGGACTGGTGGAGGGGATGTTGTCAAAAATGATAATGGTGAGATCATTTGGACTTACGTTGAAAATTATGGTATTAAAACCAACCACATATCTTAAGATAAGGCTCTTTTATTAGGTGTTCACCAGGTTTTTGAGAGGGGCTTCAGAAGACTTCTCATTCAAGGTGACTTCTTAAACATCATTCGAGATTTGCAGGTTGGAAATATTGACAATTGTTTCATCCTAAGTATTATTAAGGACACATAAAAGGTTCTGGAAGGTATGTTAGAAGTTAAAATTAAGCATATTTATAGGGAAGGTAATTAGGCTACTGATGTTATAGCCAATTTGGGGATGCTTAGTTGCCAATTTAGAATTCGAGAAGATAATTTCGCTTCATGGTTAATCATAATTATTTATTTGGAAGCATTGGGTCTACCTATCCTGTAGGTCTTTTTATTGTCTTTCTGCTTGGATAATATCTCAATTGTGTTCTAGTGATCCTCTCTTTAGGGGATATTTTTTTGGGGGTTGGCCCTTTTGCTCCATGGTGATTACCATTATCAAGGAATATGCCTGGTGTTTTACCTTCATCCTTGCTCTTTGAGTTTGGATTTTTGTTATCTGCATCTTGATGTATTTACTACCCTTCCAGTATTATGTAAAAATAGAGCAGGATCATTGGTGTCTCTAAAAGAAAGTTGAATAAAAATTATCATTTATGCCTTGTTGAGTGGTGGGTTGGTATTTGTTTTTGGATGGTTGTTTTAGTTTAATTTATGTTTCTTTTTGCCTTGGAGGCTAGCATGTGCTTAATTAGCCTTATCTTTCTCTGCCTCCTCTAATGTAAAAGGTTCCAGGACCTTTCAAAACCATGTTTTTTTCACCATTAATCAAAAAAATATCACTTAAAGTTTATTTTGGATTTAATAGTTCATAAGGTGCAAAAACTTATTTATTTATACACATCTTATTGCTTTACTTCAATAATATTTTAGAGCAAAATTGTATAAAAAATAAGCTAAGATTTTAAAAAATGCTTGTTTAAAATTTGTACTAAGAAAAGCATTAAGCAATATGGGAAACTCTAAAGTGTCAAGGGAATGAAACCACCATTGTTTTTATGATAGAAATCATCCCGTACTTGAAAGCATGAGATTTCGGAAATAAAAAGAAACACTAATTGCTGCAATGTAAACTAACTAGCTTGATGCACGAAATAAAGCGGATATAATCGAATAAAAAACAAACGTAAAAGAGAAAGCAGGAGCACAACCCTTTTTATTAATTTGATTCCAACTCGGTTACAATACATCTCCTCCCTTTTTAGGGGCTAGGAGAGTTAGCACGTTTCCATTACAAAAGTGAATAGTGATCTCCTTTCTGCATGCCCACATGCAAAATGGGCGGGCCAAAGCATTGCCGCCGCTGGTGTTGATGGGTCTTCGATCTTTGCTGCTCCTCCTATGTTCAAAGAAACAACAAAAAGAGTTAGTAGCACCTGCTGCAAATAGGAAAAGTTTGTTCCTTGAAATTAATGAAAGATATATGCCTAAGACTGACTAAAATGATGCATGAAATGATCCTAAATGACTGGCAAATCTTATAGAGGTTAGAAGACATTACCAGAAGGCCACTGCCATTGAAACAGTCGGCCAATCTGCTTTCAACTATAATTCGTCCCTGGGTGGGACGAATTCTGCTGTTATTCGTCCTCGGGTGGGATGAAATCGACTATGTTAGGAAAGCCAAAGTGATCCGTCTAAATGTCGAACCCCGGGGTCTCCAAAACACCTGTAGACAAAGGGGTTAAGTAATTGGGGCCATTTTGGGATGACCCAAATGGTCGGATTCTCCCAATTTGGCCTCTATCCATGGGAATTCAACGTCGCCACCTGCAAGTTAGTGAAGGCCACAAAATCGACAAAGCATGATAATATTTGATAAATGTCTTCTAAAATCCAGATTGTGAGCTATCTAAACAACATAGAACATAATGTAGGATAAAAAAGCAATAATAGAATAGACTAAAATGAAACTAACAAAAAGTGTGGGGTGCCCAAGCGGGCTGCCCTGTTAGAACTTGATTTTGACGAAAATACACTAGGGATGGGCCCAAAATCTCTTGGGATTGTGTTGTCGAAAAATTGGTGGATTGAGATGGTCAAATGTTGGGTTTGGGTCGGATCCACGCTTCCAAAAGCCACCCAATAACCTCTCTTGCGAAAGAGATTAATGGATGTGAAAGGGTGAATCGAAAAAGGGTGCAATAGGGTGTTCAATTTGGCAGCACTTCATTGCTTGAAAATGCCTCCTACCTCTCCTCATTTGGGTGGGAAAGTCCACCATTTTATAGACCCAATGGGTCTCTTTGGAGGGGCATGCAGGGATGCCATGTGGCGGCCATGCCTTCCCAAGAGGGAGGAGACTCCTCTCTGACTTGGGCTTCCATGACTGCCCTTGTGACAGTCCTCTAACTACCAACCTAACCACCTACACGCGCATGCATGGCAGGAGGCAATAATTGACTGTCCTCGGATGCCACTTGGCGGCATTCTTCTTTTTTCCTGTTAAACCTGGAATTCATCCTGACCAAAGACGATTTTAGAATTCGTCCCTGTGTGAGACGAATCCCAGTTAGTATTCATCCCCGGGTGAGACGAATACTGGGCAAAGTGCCTGAATGTGCCAAATTGCTTCTTGACCTTACAAAATTGCTATGAAAGTGGTTAGGACCACTGTTTAACCTCTGAGGGCTGCCCTGGGGGCTATGTGTGTCAAGCGGTCAGTATTTGTAATCACATAATCGGATTGGTGCTGTTTTGGTGTCTACAGATGCCACTTTTTGGGATGCGCTGTGCATGGCACAATGCCGAGCAAAAATAGATAACCAAAGCACTAATGATTAGGGTTTCTTGGTAACCTAACCAACTTTTGATGCCCCAAGCATGGAAAGGGCATGCATTCTTGAATCCTTGCTTCTGACAAGCTAAGGAATTTGATTTCAAGTATTAACCTATTTTGGTGAGGTGTGACTTGAGCTTGGACATTGATCAGTCATGATTAGGCAAAGGGCGCAACCTTTTGTCCACAGGGGAACCTTGTGTTCATGCTTCAGGAATGCCAAGTGTTTGATCAATTTGTGATTATTGCTTGTTTACTTCCCCAAGCAGGAGCGTGATTGTATTTGTCAATGATTCTTTGAATGCATGTCATTGCCTTGATTGGGTATGTGTTTGTTGATTGGTGACTAAGTGTGACTACCCCCTCAAGCGACAAATCGATGAGGGAATGACCTTCGTGAGAAAAACGACGAGTCACTTGACCCAAGATGACTTGTGCAAGGGTGCCTTTAGATGGTTTATCGTTAAGCATGTGCAATTTTTCCAACATTTAGACCTGTTTTTGGTGGGTGTTAACCCTTTTTGTGATGCTGTTTGGAGCTGAAATTGGCAAAAATTCTTCCCATGGAGCGGTCCGGCTAAGATAGCCTTCTTAGGGAGTATGATAATGACAATTTGTGACCCCAACGTCTATTTTGTATGCTCGGGATGTCAAGTGCAACAACACTCTCATCGGGAAAATTTATTATCTGTTTTTGTGCATTTTTGTTCAATTTTTAATGTTTCTTGAATTTCTGGCATGAATTCGTCCCAGGGTGAGACGAATTCCAGCCTTAGAATTCATCCCTGGGTGGGACGAGCACTAACTAGAGCACTCATCTAGTAAAGGATGAATTCCAGCTCAAAAGCCTATTTAAGGGCCAAAACTTGAGTTTGGGCTCATTTGCATTTGTTTTTTTTTTTGCGATTTGGAGCTCTGGGAGGAGGAGGTAAATTCTGCGAAGCGAAGCACTGTCGTATTTTTCCTGCCATCATGAGTACACAAACTAGTTCGAGCGACGGAGCCGAAGTGAGACCAGTAAGTGCTCCCTAGAGTTTATTTTTGTTTTAAACTATAAGTGTGTTGTTTTTTTGTACAGTTCTTTTCCATGATTTTAATTAATTTTTTTGGTGTGTTTTCTTTTGCAGGTTGTTAGGAGCCGGTACTGTGTACCCACTGCTTTCACTGAGGCATGGGGGGCACTGATTGAGGTTGAATGGGAGTGGATTTATACCCTTGGGCTCAAGCAGGTGGCTTGACTGGAGCCTATGGTCTCGGATCAGGCCTATTTGATGGCCCTGATCAAACTTTGGGATCCACGGACCAACACCTTCCATCTCCCAATAAGGGAGATGACTGTGACTCTGGAGGATGTCTATCAGCTTCTTTGGATTTTTATAGATGGACTGCCTATCAGGACATCGCCGCGTGATCAACAGACTGCTGTACTGATAAGATGCTTCGGTCCTGGGGAGCGGTTGGGTGTAGAGAACCTAGTGGAGACGGCCAAGGTGGATTGCCAGGTTGGCGGGATTTTGGTTGGATGGTGGCAGGAGAGGGGGGTGTTAGGAGTGAGGCACACATTCCTAACATGTTATTACCTGACTCGTCAGGCACGAGGTTCCCATGGAACCTATTGGATTTGGTGTGGCAGTTGGTAGAGTGCCCGATAGAGGCACCGCTGATCCTGAGATGGGGACAGACATTGTTGGCACAACTCTACAGGGAGCTGTATGGGGTCCGCTGTCGACAGCGGAAGGGGGTCAACTGTAGTTATCTATTGTAGTGCTGGGGTTGGCAGCACATAGCAGTTGAGAGGCCAACCAAGTTACCATGGATGACTCGGGCGATGATGGAGGATAAGGAGATAGGTTATGCAGTTTTGTGGCGGCGGTCCGCAGAGCAGGGGCAGAGTTGGCGGTGGGTAGGTGCCGTAGGGCACTATGCCGATGCCTTCTCTTGGATCACTCTAGGGGATGTGGTTTGGCACCCTTATCGAGACTTTCCAGCCTGGCTGATTGGGCGACACGGGACCGAGCATGAGTTATTCTCATATAGTCGGGTTACATGATAGTTTGGGGTGTGCCAGGGGTTGCCTGGTGAGCCCGTGGTCTATCGATGCCGAGGATATGAGAGGACTTTAGACCTACCGATCATCGTGCCACTGGGCAAGAATTCAGACGCGGTGATTGATGTCCCGAATGTGGATGACATCGGGACTACCACTGAGTATGACTCATGGTGGGTACTACAGTGATGGCGAGGAGAGGGACCACTGGGAAGCACGGAGATGGCAGCAGAGGGTGCTGAGGCACCAGGGGATGATTGGGGAGATCCATTGGAGGATGCGGACATGGTTGATGTGGGGGATGAGGATGTAGATTTGGGGGCTCCGGATCAGCCGGAGATGTAGGACATGGCGGAGCAGTGGGATCCAGAGCAGGCTGCTATTCCAGAGAGTCCCATGCCTCAGGCAAATGTGGAGGAGATGGAGTCTGGGATACGTGCTGAGAATGTGTGATTGGCAGAGCTACTGCGGATGCGGGATCAAGAGCTAGGGGACGTGCTGCGGGAGAAGGATCTCCTACGGGCTCAGCTAGTAGAGCGGGATAGGGTTTTGGCACAGCACGATGATGTAGTAGCTTACTACCATCGACGAGAGGCAGAGTGGTGTTGACATCGGCTAGATTTGGAGAGGGAGGTCATCCGCCTCGGTGGGTGGCTACCTAAGCCGTCGGGAGGTGGATCTTCATGTCGAACGAGGGATAGTGCTACTGAGCAGTCAGCATCATCTCGTCGTAGGCGATTGGATGAGGGAGGCGGCAGTAGGCATGATGTGGGGGCTAGCAGTAGCCGTCCTGAGGGGTCCCATAGGACCCACACCATGGGGGGTAGTTCCCGTCGCATCGATCCTGCATGATCATGGTGGTCGACGCCTTAGGCTGGGTGGTTTTGTTACATTATTACGGGGTCTGAGGACCAGTTTTGTAGCCTGTGGGCATTTTTTTTTGATGATATACATATATATATATATATATATATATATATATATATATATATATATATATATATATATATATATATATATATATATATATATATATATATATATATATATACTAGATTTATTGTGGTTATGCATATGTGATGATTTGATATTATGCATTATGGTTGATGAATATGGATGTATGCATGTTTATTTATTTTGATGGATGCATATGCTATGATGAATGCAAATATTTTTGATTTGTATGTGATATACATAAATGAAATGGATGAATGGGATTTGTGATGTTTGGCTATGGCACCATAGACTGTTTAGAACTCTGTTATTTTTTTTTTTTGTTTTTTTTTTAGGGATTGCTGTTATGCATGACTTTGTATGTATACATGTGGTTTTTCTCTTTTTTTTTGTATTTTATGATGGTATTGCAAAGATTGAAAGTAGCGCAGTTGGTTTAGAAATGTAGCTAAGGTTTTCTGAGACTCAGACAGTTTTAACTTACTAGCCATGACTGTACTTTATCTTACAAGACTTTTGATCAAGGTATGAATCAAACTCATTTTTGACCAAGCTATTTCACATCCCTGTGTGTGCGATTGAGTTCATTTATGTTGTATTTGTCGAGGATACCGCCGGTGCCAGATGGGCTCTCAACCGAACCTGTATCGAGGATCACCTAACTAGCTCCACTAACTCCTTTGTTGTATTTAGTTAGATTAATCTACGGTGTTATCCAGGATACCATAAGCTAGCTCATCCTTATGCAAACATTGGTCTACATATATGCAAAGCGAATGTGACAGACATATCGTCATGCGGGTAGGATACCACCATTGCAAGATAGGCTATCAACCAAACCTGTAATGAGGATCACCTAGATGGTTTTCAAATGCTGAGAATTCCAAAGATTCAAGTTCAGGTTATTTTATTGGCTAAATGATTTGGGAGACTTGCTCGTCTATATAGTGATGCCAATCACTATTTATTTTTCTATTTGTTTTTCTTTTTGAGCAAGGATTTTGAATAGTGGTGATAACCACTGTTACTTGATTTTGTATTTTGAGCAGTTGTGAGTTTGAGCTTGTGAATGGCTTTGATCCTTTTAGGTCTTGGGGATGACTACCCATCCTTGGCAGGGACGTGTAGTACGAATCCTTACAACTTTGGGAACCAACTATGATTGGGATTTGGTAGTGGTAAAAACCACTGTATATTAAGGTGAATGAATAGGGGGGAGTTCGTCCTTTTATCAATTCTCAACATTTTAGAACCATTCGCATAGGGGGATGAGCAAGATAACCGTTTTGCTTACGGTGACCTGGATTACTGTGTAGGTTTCATCTTTCATTCACACAACTTGGGAATTTTTTTTGTGTTGTAATTTGTGTTGGGATGCTATGTAACAAGGCGTATTTCAAGTGTAACTTCTACCTTCATAAAATCTATCTGACTCGGTACAGTATGTGGCTAGAAAGCAAATTGACAACTGAATTATGAAAACTCTTGATACATTATAAGACCACTGACTCTATTGTGGTAAACAACAGTAAATGGCATTTGTTTACTGTTTTGTAAAATGGAAAAGTGTGGAACAAGATGGACTAGCAGAATAATTACAGTCTATGGTGCCTTTGACATTTCTGACCATAAATATGCAATGTATGGGTGCGATGCTTAATGCAGCTACATATTTTTTGTATTTTTGATGGATTGATTTTTGTGAATATGAAGATGAGATGTGAGAAGTGCTTTCTATTGATGAATTTGAGCATGCCTAGAAATGAGATGCAAATTTTTTGTTATTTTTGATGATTTTTTTGAATTTTGACTTTTCTTATTTTTGACCAAGCGATTGTGGAAATCCTTGGAGCATTTTGGGATTTGACCAAGCGATTTTTAGAGATCCTTGGAGAATTTTGGGATTGACCAAGTAATTTTTAGAGATCCTTGGAGCATTTTGGGATTGACCAAGCGATTTTAGGGACCCTTGGAGCATTTTGGGATTGACCAAGCGATTTTAGGGATCCTTGGAGCATTTTTGGCATTGACCAAGCGATTTTAGATATCCTTGGAGCATTTTTGGGATATGGCTCTCTTAGATATGGAATGGGTGCAAATGACTGATGTTCAAGGGTTCTATTTCCTTGATTCCATCAAGAGAAGCTAACCGGTACATCCCGGGTCCTATTTTGCTATCAATGACATATGGACCTAACCAATTTGCCGCAAATTTGTCCCTAAGGTGGGACGACAAACTAGAATTCTATTGGTTTTCCTTCAAAACCAAATCACCAACCCGAAAGTCTCTGAGGTGAACTTTCATGTTGTAAGCTTTCTTAAGTCGCTCTTGATAAATGTGTAAATGCTCAAGAGCATTAACGCGTCGTTCGTCAAGCAACGTAAGCTAGTCTAACCGGGCCTGCCGTGCAGTGTCATCATCGATGAACTCCTGCATTGATATGCGTAGGGAAGGAATCTCCAACTCTAGAGGCATGACTGCCTCGGAGCCATACACTAGCAAAAACGGAGTGGCCCCAGTGGGCGTCCGAATGCTAGTGCGATAAGTCCATAGGGCAAGTGGTATTTGGATGTGCCAATCCTTATGACTATCTGTGATTGTCTTTTTAAGGATGGCAACTAGCGTTTTGTTTGACGCCTCTGCTTGCCCATTCGCCTGTGGATAATAGGGTGTCAAAAAATTGTGCTAAATTTTGTACTTTATGGTCAAAGCATGCACGTATTTGTTCTTGAAAGGCGTCCCATTATCCAAGACTATTTTGGATGGAATACCAAAATGACATATGATGTTATGCAAAATGAACTCCACAATGTGGGGTCCTGTCATAAAGGTAAGCGGAATTGCTTCCACCCACTTGGTAAAATACTCTGTGGCCGTTATGATGAATGTGTGATGGCCTGATGACGTAGGGGAGATCTTTCCAATTAGATCGAAGCCCCACTACAAAAATGGCCAAGCAGACTGGACTGTCTGCAAGGCCTGGGAAGGTACGTGCATCAAATTGGCATGATGTTGACACTTAACGCACTTCTTGAAATATGCGCAACAATCTCACTCTAAAGATGGCAAATAATAGCCCATACAAAGAATGCACTTTGCGATGGCCATACCATTGAAGTGGCCACCACATGTACCATCGTGCACTTGGGCGATCGCCCAAGTGGACTCTTGCTGGTCCAAGCAATGAAGGAGGATTCTTTCATAGCTATGATGATACAAAATGTCTCCTATCAAGACATACTTAGCCGCTTTCTTCTTGAATGCTCGTTTTGTGGCATACGTCAATCCAAGTGGGAGATTACCTAACTTGAGGTAGTCTCTAATGGGTAAATACCAGTCCTGTTGATCAAAAACCTCGACGGTATGAAAAGCCAATCCCTCTTGAAGTTCATCCCTAGCAAATGCTGAATGGGATAGAACTTGTAAGAATAGCGTTGTGTTGCTATTAATGGGAGTAGGGGAAAACAAGGATCCCCAATTAGCATGTTTCAAATGGTCGTGGATTCAAAAGAACTTATCCGAGGATGGTTCAATCTGGATCATGTGGATTCCTGGCGTCAAGTCTGAGCTTGCACGCTCCATCATGGATTGTGATAAGGTTTTGACTTGAATGGTTGTCATATCACCAAAAAGGTCTTGCAGAATTAGTGACCCCAAGGAGGCCATTGTGTCCGCAAAATGATTCGATGACCAAGGGAGTGCCTCGATGTCATACCACTCAAGTTTTGCCAAGAATTTGTCCACAAGGGCTTTATAAGCCTACAGAACTGGGCATTTGCATTGATATACCCCTTTGACTTGATTGACAATTAACAGTGAATCACCAAAGATGTTCAGTCATTTGATGTTCATGGCGATTGTTGTCTGAAGACCTATGAGCAAGGCTTCATACTCTGCATTATTGTTGGTGCATGGAAAGTTTAATTTAAATGACATGGGCATTGGAGCACCCTGCGGTGTGAAGAATACTATTCCCATGCCACCACCTTGCTCACATTTAGAACCATAAAAAAATAGGGTTATGTCGACCTGTGACTCAAGCTCATTAGAATCTTGTGATTTTGAGACATGGAAGACCCCATCATTGGGTAGTTCTATGACCATACGCTAATCGTCTTCAAGAGGAACCTCTGCTAGTTGATCGGCTATGACTTGTCCTTTCATAGATTTATGTCCAATAAACTCTATGTCAAATTCTGTCAACAACATGATCCATTTTGCCATGCGACTACTATGATAAGTATGACTCATCATGTATCGCAATGGATTCTCCTTAGACACAACATACGTAGTGTTGCTCAGCATGTAGTGGTGTAGCTTTTTGGTAGCAAACACCACTGCCAAGCAGAGTTTCTCGACGTATGCATAGTTAAGTTCATAACTGACCAGGGTGCGGCTAAGATAGTAAGTAGCCTGTTCTTTGTGAAGTTCATTCTTCTGGGCTAGCATGGCACCCAGTGCCACCTCAGTAGCTGAGATGTATAAGTAGAACGACACTCCTCATCTAGGTGGTGCCAATACTTGTGGCAAATCCAGGTATTGTTTGATGTCGTCAAAGGCTGACTGGCACTCGTCATCCCAGTGAAATGTAACCCCCTTGTGCAATAATTTGTTCATGGGTCGGCACTTGTCAGATAATTACGCTATGAAATGCTTAATTGATGTGACCTTTCCCTGTAGACTTGTGAGCTGCTTGATGGTAGTTGGGGGAACCATTTCAAGGATTGCCTTGACTTTCTTTGGGTCCACCTCGATTCCTTGCTTTGAGACTATGAAACCCAAGAGTTTTCTAGATGTGACGCCAAATATGCACTTCTTGGGATTTAGTCTAACTTTATGCTCCATGAGGCGATCGAGGATCTTGCTTAAGTCATCGATATGATTTGAGCACAATAGAGACTTGGCTAACAAATCATCCATGTAATCTTCCAAAGGTTTATGCATGTAGTCGTGGAAGATGTACGTCATGGCACGTTGGTAGGTGGCACCAGCATTTTTGAGGCCAAAAGGCATGACCTTATAACAAAATGTCCCCCAAGGCGTTGTGAACGCAATTTTTAGTTGGTCTTCAGGATTGATACAAATTTGATTGTATCTTGAGAAACCATCCATGAGGGAGAGCATTTCGTGACCTACTGTAGCATCTACCAACACGTTGATGCTCGGTAAGGGGAAATCATCCTTAGGACTCGCTTTGTTTAGATCTCAAAAATTGGTGCATATGCGAATCCTCCCGTCAGTATTTTGACGGGTACCATGTTGGACAGCCATGGTGGATAATCCATGCAGATGACAAAATATGCATCCAACAGCTTTTGTAGTTTGTCTTTGACCATCAAGGCCACTGTTGGGTGCATCTTACGTAGTTTTTGCTTTACGGGCTTGATTGTCGGATCAAGTGTTAAATTATGCGTGACTAGCTACGGGTCTAGTCTTGGCATATCCTTGTATGACCATGCAAAAACCTCCTTCTTCTCTTTGAGAAGGGCAATGTAGTCGGCTTGCTCTTCAGGGGATAAGCTTACCCCTAACTTGATAATCTATGGATTTATTGGATCCAAGCTGATATCTACGTCAATCGTCTCCTTGACTGACATGTGGGATCCGTCCTCCAACTGATGTGGAGTCGGGATCAAATGGATATCATTAGTTGAATTTAAATCTACGTTGGGAACCTCGAGTTCCTCTTCAGCTTGAAAAATATCCTGAGTTGTCCCTGGGGTAAAATGAGGCATCTTATCGAAAGGCCAGTACTCTGATGGTGAGAGAGGTGAATTGATGCGATCCCAGTCGATGGCATCTGTGTCTAGATGCAATGACCATGCTGGATCTGTCTTGATTGGCCGAGATATCTCAGAGCAAAGTCCAGGTTTGACAGATAATTGACATTTTTGGCAAAAGGCTCTTCATCCTTGTCCTTTTGCTTACATGGTTTAGGACCATGATCAAGGCCCCCATACACAAAATTAGTCTGGTTTGGTGGGTAACCTAGAGGAACAACTGTCCCTATGGGAAGGCGAGGTCTCCCCATGTCTTGCACAGATTCTAGCGCAGGTGTTGCCACCACATTATGCACTAGATACTCCCCCAGGCCCGTACTAGCCATTTCAACAGTGATTGTTGATGATTGGGAGGGAGGGAACGGGAGGCCTTCCTAACTCCATTCCATGTTGGGTGGATTAGGAGCCTCAACTTCCGTTGTGCCAGGTATATCTTCTGTTGAGACAGTTGATATTGTTCGCAACCCCTCTTCTAGGGGCTGAGCCTCTTCCAAGATCTGTTTTCCTTGTCCTTCTGTTTAGCCATGACAGGTGGTGTTGGTAGTGAAGGAGCAGATGATGAAGACTCACCTAGCTGGGATTTTGATGATTTATTCACTAGTGGTGTCCGTGGCATCGAACCCTGTTTAGATGGATTTAACAGGAAATCCAAGTGCATTGATGGGAGGGTCGATTGAGGCATTAATTGCATAACATTGCAATATTTGAAGGGTTCTAATTCCATCAGGACTACATGCACTTATCCTTCAAATGCATACTTTAGACACTGGTGAGCGATCGAAGGGACACACTTCATGTCCCTGATCCATGGCTGCCCTAGCAATATGTTATATGCCATCTCGCCTTCCAGAACATGGCACAATGTAGGTATTGTCTTTTGTACTACTTGGACGGGTAGAACAATTGTGCCGACTGTCGAGCATATCACATCATTGAATGCTCACAGTGTGTATGTGGAAGCCGTGATATGAGAGGCTGGAAGCTTCAAATGTTTTAATGTTACAGTGGTAATGATGTTACTGGATGAGCTAGTATCTACCAAAACTCTCTTGTACGAGATCCTGTTGACCCGCGCGATAATGTGTAGGGGTGGATCTGCCGTGTCATTCGATATTGTTTTAACTTCATCCTCTCTGAAGGTAATGACCAGCTCTGTACATCGTTTCACATGTCCCATGAAGTTATTGAAATAATTTGCTTCATGAGGCTGTAACTCGATGGCTTTCAAAATTTCCATGAGAGCTTCTCTATGGGGTGTTGACTGTTGAATAAGCTCGTAAATGGAAAGCCTAGCCGATGTGGTCCGCAAACTCTACATGAGTTTGGTCCGTATCGTGACCTCGGGTCTAGGCGGAGGCAACTGCACAAGGCGTTGTTGAGGTTGTGACATTGTTGGAACTTCTCTTGTAGTTGCCTCGGGGGCAACTCCTAGGTACTTTTTGTTCCTGGTCACTATGCTGATCATTCCCACAAATCCTTGCATGGGAAGATTCTGTTGCACCTCATTGACCTGAAGAGGTTTTTCCTGTGCCTCGTGGGTAGGCAAAGGGTCCTTGAAAACCCCCATCTATTGATTATTTGGTGCTATGGGGTTGTCCACTACCAATGTTTTATTGTCGATCAAATATTGTATTAATCCCTTGAATTTCTAACATCCTGTAGACACCAAAACAGCACCAATCCGATTATGTGACTACAAACACTGATCGCATTGACACACACAGCTTTCAGGGCAGCCCTCAGAGGTCAAACAGTGGTCCTAGCCACTTACATAGCAGTTTAGAAGGTCAAAAAGTAAACAGAGCAGAAGCTGGTCATTTTAACAAGCCTTAAGCAAAAGCAAGCCTTAATCAAAAGCAAGCCTTAATCCAAAGCAAGCCTTAATCCAAAGCAAGCCTTAATCAAAAGAAGGCCTTGGCCGAAGTGTCACGATATCATGACACTTCGGCGCCCAAGGCAAAGCTTTGGCCGAAGTGTCACGATATCGTGACGTCATGATATCGTGACACTTCGATGCCCAAGGCAAAGCCTTGGCCGAAGTGTCGTGATATCGTGACACTTCGGCGCCCAAGGCAAAGCCTTGGCCGAAGTGTCACGATATCGTGACACTTCGGTGCCCAAGGCAAAGCCTTGGCCGAAGTGTCACGATATCGCGACACTTCGGTGCCCAAGGCAAAGCCTTGGCCGAAGTGTCACGATATCACGACGTCGTGATATCGTGACACTTCGACACCCAAAGAAAGGCCTCGGTCGAAGTGTCGCGATATCGCGACACTTCGACATTTGCACCTGGGCGGCATTCAACCAATCAAAGGTGCCATTAAAACCAATCAAAGGCAGACATTTAATCAATCAGAGGAGGAAGTCAAACATTCAGAGGCGACATTAAAACCATCAAAGCAGACGTTAGACAAGTGGCAGCCGAGGACAGTCAGTTATTGCCGCCTGCTGTGCATGCGCGCGTAGGTGGGCAGATTGGCAGTTAGCGGACTATTGCAAGGGCAGTCATGTAAGCCCAAGTCAAGGAGGAGTCTCCTCCCTTTTGGGAAGGCATGGCCACCACGTGGCATCCCTACGTGCCCCTCCAAAGAGACCCCATGGGTCTATAAAATGGTGGACTTTCCCGCCCAAAAAAAAAGAAGGACAGACATTTCCAAGCAACGAAGTGCTGCCAAAATCAAACACCCGATTGCATCCTTTTAGATTCATTTCTTCTACACCCGTAATCTCTTTCGCAGGAGAGGTTATTGGTGGCTGCTAGAAGGTGAACCCGGACCTTAATACCCGACATTGGATCATAGTAATCCATTAATTTGCCGACAACTCATTCTCTGAGATTTTGGGCCCTTCCCTAGTGGATTGGCATCGAAATCAAATTCCCACGGTGGGCGGCCCGCTCGGGCACCCCGCACGCTCTTAGTTTCATTTTAGATTATTCGTTATCATGTATTTTTTTACATCAGTGTATGTGTTTAAAATAGTTTACGTTTTATGTTCGAATATATCTTACGCTAACGTATGTTCGAATATATATTTCAAAAGATAGTTATCGAATATATATTCTGCGATGCAATGAAATACTAACTTGCAGGTAACAGAGATCGGATTCATCGACTGTTTTGCTGGCAGCAGCCTTTTGGTGATGTTTTCGAGTCTCTGTCAGAATGCAGATTAATCAATCTTTTTGCACGCATCTCTCATTAATTTCTAAAAGAACAAACTTTCTATCCTATGTGTTGCAGGTGCTACTAACGCTCTCTGTGTTTCTTTGATCGCAGGAGAAGCAGCAGCAAGCAAGGATTCATCGGCATAAGCGACGGCAACACTTTGGCCCGCCCGTTTCAAATGTGGGCATGCGAAAGAAGATCACTATGCACTTTTTGTAATGGAAACATGCTAACTCTCCTAGCCCTTAAAAAGGGAGGAGACGTATTGTAACCGAGTTGGAATCACATTAATAAAAAGGGTTGTGCTCCTCTTTCTCACTTTGGTATTTGATTATATCCGTGTTATTTCATGCATCAAGCTAGTTAGTTTACATTGCATCTTAGTATTTCTTCTTTCGGAATCTCATGCTTTCAGTGGCGATCACGGTGGGACCCTGTCCCCTTTTTTTTTTAGATTCAGAAACTAATTGAAATTTATGTTTTTTTTGCTTAAAGGTACCGGGCCGAATCAGAAACAGCTGGTTTGGGTGGAAAAGACAACCGATTTGAGCAGAAAAAAAGGGGTAAGGTTCCAAAGCTGTACCTGCATTTTTTTATTTTATTATTATTTTATGTTTCTACTTTTTTTGTCAACTTTTACTTGCTTAGGGAAAGTTGTTTATGCTTGTTTCATTTTTATTAAATAAAATGAACCCCACACACATCACGTGGTAAATTAAACCAAGGAGCCGGTCGTAAGACCCCAGCCCTTGAGCAAGACCAACGGTGGGTTCATCACCACCTTGGCTTAGCTTTGCATCCATTTCCCCGATTGTCACCGTTGTTAGGCGTAAATCCCGACGAAAGCCGACCGAGTGTCGTCGGGGTGATTCCCATGCACGCGAGGATAAGTCTTCTATGGTAGGTGTCATTAACAGGACAATCCCCCCTTTCCGTACCGCCTATGTTCCACGTACCATCTGCTCTCACGTACCTATAGTTTCCCTCTCGTAAGGGCGGGTATATAGAGAGGTTGGTATATCGGTCCGGCAATGGTATATTGAAGGGGCGACCATTTATGGGAGTCATATGAGCCAACATTATGCATTTAAACGTTCTTCAAAACTTGCAAAAACAAAACAAAACATCAAAATGCACTAAACCAGTTTAGGACACACTATTAATCCTTAAAAGAGATAATCACTGTTTGTGTATGTGTGTGTTCATTTCTGCTTAGTGTAACAAAAAGAAAAAATCATCATAAACGAGATAAAAATCTGCTTAGCTAGTAGAAGAGCACCACAATGGTGCTCACCCGCAGCCAAGCCCAATCACGGGCGGATGCTATGGGGAATATCCAAGGAGGCACAAGTCACCTCCGGGTATAGCCCCAAGGATTTGGTCATACCACCTTGGCGGCTTGACACACAAGGCAGTCCCCTCCGTGCCCCGACGAAATGGGACTATAGGGGCACCTCTTCGAGGAGCACTCCTGTTCAGCATAGCACTCAACACACACCCTTCCATGAGGGGTACAGTCATAGGAGAGCTCCCTTAGATGCTCGCTATGAGCGGTCACCGCGCGATGAAGCGCTAGGTCAACATAGGGTTCAACGGGAGGAACCACATCATTACACTATCCCTCCTTCACCCCCTCTAGTTGTCAAGACTACAAGGACAAATCCAGAGCACAAGGCTCCTCAGGCGGGGCGAGCCAACTCCGCCCGTCCCTTTTTCACTTATGAAAGAGAGCACGAGGAAGACCCTTACCTTCCTCGAGAGCAATATACATCGTGGGAGCAATACGCCTCCGCAAATGCTAGCTATCAGGATCACCTACCGAGGCCAAAGCCTCAGGATAAATGCCACTACCCCCAACAGAGGGAGGCTGCCTATAGATATCTTGGATCACTATGACCGAGATAGATATCTAGGAGAGGCATCTAGGCCTTCTAGACATGAGGCGGTAAGACCAACTATCTTAGAATCTGTCAAGCATTTCGCACACCGGATGCAACTCACGCAACTTGAGCTAGAACGACAACAGTTAGAGCAATGGTATCTTCTAAATAAAGAGCACCTTCACTGTCAGAAGGATGAGTTGTTCCAACACACTATGCAGGAGAGGACTCCAACCCCTCACACACATAAGACAAAACATTATGAGAGGCACAACCCCCGGGTGCGAGACAAGTCTCCGCGACCTCATCAAGCATCACCCCCGATGCCTCCCAGACATGAGCGGGAGGCTACTCTTATAACCAATGATGGGCACCTTCCTCAGGAACCCACTCAGGTTTATGGGCCACCCTTAGAAATTCATCAAGAAGCCTCTAAGGAATCAGAGCGAGAAGAAGAGCGGGATGAAAAGCCCTACCAAGGCATGGGGGGTGCTATCTGGCCACCCCTCCATAAGCCCCAAGTTCCTCAACAAGAACCAACCAAAGAGGAGGAGCTCAAATCTCCCGATACATGCAAAGCGCTAGAGCACTTAGAGTCGGTAGAGACCAAGATTTTGGAGCTCCCAAGGCCCAACTTACATGAGGCTCCTTTCGAAGAGGATCAACCTTTAACCGTAGGGCTACCTGATGATGCAGTCCTCCATGTCTCAGAATCTCTAGATTCTGATGAGCTGTACTCACTGGTCGAAGGTGAGGATAAAACAGAGATAGCCCACAGCAATCACATGCGACAAGATCGACATCCCATAAATATCGATGAAGCATGTCAATAGCTAAACATAATACTAGGGCATGAGTGGCGCGTTAACCCACCGCAGTGGGACCAAGCGTTACATCTGCCACTTTGGGCACACAAAGATCAACTTTCGCCCAGAGACCTCATAGCAACATCAGTGCCGAGGGTAGACCCTGTCCTCCTATCCATGCATAGGGCCGATCCATTCATGCCCATCCCTCCAGAGCCAGATCCGGAGTGCAAAGACCATCAAGCTAGGGGTACCTCTATCCCCTGAAGAGCCATAATCCAAACCAAAAGCTCCAAGGATTATCGCAATCACTTGGTCATCCCAAAATGCTCCAAGGATTATCGCAATCGCTTGGTCAATCCCAAAAGCTCCAAGGATTATCGCAATCACTTGGTCACCCCAAAAGCTCCAAGGATTATCGCAATCACTTGGTCATCCCAAAAATGCTCCAAGGATTCTATAATCGCTTGGTCAATCCCAAAAGCTCCAAGGATTATCGTAATCACTTGGTCACCCCAAAAGCTCCAAGGATTATCGCAATCACTTGGTCAATCCCAAAAATGCTCCAAGGATTCTATAATCGCTTGGTCAAATCCCAAAATGCTCCAAGGATTATCGCATTATAAAGGTTTAATCAAAGAGGATTTTAAAGTATTTTTGTTCCTTTATCTCCAAATGTAGGATTATAATCGCTTGGTCAATCCCAAATCAAGGATTATAATCTTGATCAAAGTAGGTTCCATCCCAAAATGCTCCAAGGATTATCACAATCGCTTGGTCAATCCCAAAAATGCTCCAAGGATTATCGTAATCGCTTGGTCAAATCCCAAAAATGCTCCAAGGATTCTATAATCGCTTGGTCAATCCCAAAATGCTCCAAGGATTCTATAATCGCTTGGTCAATCCCAAAATGCTCCAAGGATTATCGCAATCACTTGGTCAATCCCAAAAATGCTCCAAGGATTCTATAATCGCTTGGTCAAATCCCAAAAATGCTCCAAGGATTCTATAATCGCTTGGTCAAATCCCAAAAATGCTCCAAGGATTCTATAATCGCTTGGTCAATCCCAAAAATGCTCCAAGGATTCTATAATCGCTTGGTCAATCCCAAAATGCTCCAAGGATCCCTAAAATCGCTTGGTCAATCCCAAAATGCTCCAAGGATTTCCACAATCGCTTGGTCAAAAATCAAGAAAATTCAAAAATAACAAAAATCATCAAAAAACAACAAAAATTTGCATCTCATTTCTAGGCATACTCAAATTCATCAATAGAGAGCTCTTCTCGCACCTCATCTTCATATTCACAAAAATCAATCCATCAAAAATACAAAAATACATAGCCGCATTAAAGCATTGCATCCATACATTGCATATTTGTGGTCGTACAGGTCAAAGGCACCATAGGCTGTAATTGCTCTGCTAGTCCATCTTGTTCCACACTGTTCCATTTTACAAAAACAACAAAAACACCATGCATTGCTTTTTACCACACTAGAGTCAGTGGTCTTTTAATGTATCAAGAGTTTTCGTGATTCAGTCATCATTTTGCTCTTTAGCTACGTAATGTACCGAGTCAGACAGATTTTACGAAGGTAGAGTTACACTTGAAATACACCTTGTTACGTAACATCCCAACACAAATTAAAACACATAAAAATTCCCAAGTTGTGTGAACGAAAGATGAAACCTGCGTAGTAATCCAGGTCACCATAAGTGAAACGGTTATCTTGCTCATCCCCCCGTGCGAATGGTTCTAGAATGCTGAGAATTGACAAAAGGACGAGCTCTTTCCTATCCATTCACCTCCATATAATAGTGGTTTTCACCACTACCAAATCCCAATCATAGTTGGTTCCCAAAGTTGTAAGGATTTGTACTACACGTCCTCGCCAAGGATGGGTAGTCATCCCCAAGACCTAAAGGGATCAACGCCATTCACAAACAAAATTCCAACAAATCATCATCCTAACACTTTCCATTCACCTTTGGTCTCCAAGTTGTAAGGATTCGTACTATCCGCCCCTAACCAGGATGGGTAGTCATCCCCAAGGCCTAAAAGATCAATGCCCTTACTCCATAATCTCCATCACCCCCTTGGTTCCCAACGTCGTAAGGATTCGTACTACACGTCCCTGCAAAGGATGCGTAGTCGTCCCCAAGGCCACAAGGATCAAGGCCACTCACAAGCCCAAACTCACAATACTCAAAATACAAAATCAAATAACAATGGTTATCACTACTATTCAAAATCCTTGCTCAAAAAGAATTAATAGAAAATAAAAAGTGATTTTCATCACTATATAGACGAGCAACTTTCTAAATCATTCAGCCAACAAATATCCTGAACTTGAATCCTTGGAATTCTCAAGCATTCGAAAACCATCTAGGTGATCCTCATTACAGGTTTGGTTGATAGCCTATCTGGCAATGGTGGTATCCTACCCGCATGACGATATGTCTGTCACATTCGCTTTGCATGTGTACAGACCAATGTTTGCATAAGGATGAGCTAGCTTATGGTATCCTGGATAACACCGCAGATTAATCTAACTAAATACAACAAAGGAGTTAGTGGAGCTAATTAGGTGATCCTCAGTATAGGTTCGGTTGAAAGCCCATCTCGGCACTCGGCGGTATCCCGACAAATACCACATAAATGAACTCAATTGCACACACAGGGATGTGAAATAGCTTGGTCAAAAACAAGTCCGATTCATACCTTGTTCAAAAGTCTTGTAAGATAAAGTACAGTCATGGCTAGTAAGTTAAAACCGTCTGAGTCTCAGAAAACCTTAGCTACATTTCTAAACCAACTGCACTACTTTTCATCCTTACAATACCATCAAAAAATACAAAAAAAAAAAAACCACATGTATACATACAAAGTCATGCATCACAGCAATCGCCTAAAGACAAAATAACAGAGTTCTAAACAGTCTATGGTGCCATAGCCAAACATCACAAATTCTATCCATCCATTTCATTTCTGCATATCACATATAAATAAAAAACATTTGCATTCATCACAACATATGCATCCATCAAAATAAATCAACATATAACAATCGCATTCATCACAACATATGCATCCATCAAAATAAATCAACATACAACAATCACATTTATCATACCATATGCATACATCAATATAAAGTAGCATGCATCCATCAACATCAATCATTATGCATAACATAAAATCATGACATATACACAAAGAAAGAAAATCAAAACAACAAAAACATCACAAAAATGCAACACAAAAACACAAGCAATAAGCATTGCCGGACACAAGTGCTCTTGCACTTAACCTCTTGGCATAGAAAATCGATGTCGGGGCTCAAATTGTCATTCTCCTACTTCCCCAAGAAGGCTACCATAGCCGGACCGCTCCACGGGAAGACGGGTTTTCGACAATTTCACCCCATTATGGCATCACCAAAAGGGTTAACACCCACCAAAAATAGGTCCAAATGTCGAGAAATTGCACATGCTTAAATGGTAAAACATCTAAAGGCACCCTTGCACAAGTCATCTTGGGTCAAGCGACTCGTCGCTTTTCTCATGAAGGTCATTCCCTCATCGATTCGTCGCTTGAGGGGGTAGTCACACTTAGTCACCAATCAACAAGCACACACCCAATCAAAGCAATGACATGCATTCAAAGAATCATTGACAAAGACAATCACGCTCCTGCTTGGGGCAATAAACAAGCAACAATCAAATTGATCAAACACTTGGCATTCCCGAAGCATGAACACAAGGTTCCCCTGTGGACAAAAGGTTACGCCCTTTGCCTAATCATGACTGATCAATGTCCAAGCTCAAGTCACACCTCACCAAAATAGGTTAACACTTGAAATCAAATTCCTTAGCTCGTTAGAAGCAAGGATTCAAGAATGCATGCCCTTTCCATACTTGGGGCATCAAAAGTTGGTTAGGTTACCAAGAAACCCTAATCATTAGTGCTTTGGTTATCTATTTTTGCTCAGCACTACGTCACCCGTAGCGCTTCCCAAAAAGGGGCATCTGTAGACACCAAAACAGCACCAATCCGATTATGTGACTACAAACACTGATCGCATTGACACACACAGCTTTCAGGGCAGCCCTCAGAGGTCAAACAAGTGGTCCTAGCCACTTACATAGCAGTTTAGAAGGTCGAAAAGTAAACAAAGCAAAGTTGGTCGTTTTAACAAGCCTTAAGCAAAAGCAAGCCTTAATCAAAAGCAAGCCTTAATCAAAAGCAAGCCTTAATCAAAAGAAGGCCTTGGCCGAAGTGTCGCGATATCGTGACACTTCGGCCCAAAGCAAAGCTTTGGCCGAAGTGTCGCGATATCGCGACGTCACGATATCGCGACACTTCGGTGCCCAAGGCAAAGCCTTGGCCGAAGTGTCGCGATAGTCGCGATATCGCGACATTCGAAGGAGGGGAGGGGAATGTGACAGGAGGAAGGATGTCGCGATATCGTGACATGAGAGGTGTCGCGATATCGTGACACTTCGGCGCCCAAGGCAAAGCCTTGGCCGAAGTGTCGCGATATCGCGACGTCGCGATATCGCGACACTTCGGGCCCAAGGAAAAGCCTTGGCCGAAGTGTCGCGATATCGACGGAAGCGAGGGAATGGACATGAAGGTGTCGCGATATCGCGACACTTCGGCATCTACGCTTGGGCGGCATTCAACCAATCAAAGGCGCCATTAAAACCAATCAAAGGTAGACATTTAATCAATCAGAGGAGGAAGTCAAACATTCAAAGGTGACATTAAAACCATCAAAGCAGACGTTAGACAAGTGGCAGCCGAGGACAGTCAGTTATTGCCGCCTGCTGTGCATGCGCGCGTAGGTGGGCAGATTGGCAGTTAGCGGACTGTTGCGAGGGCAGTCATGTAAGCCCAAGTCAAGGAGGAGTCTCCTCCCTTTTGGGAAGGCATGGCCGCCACGTGGCATCCCTGCGTGCCCCTCCAAAGAGACCCCATGGGTCTATAAAATGGCGGACTTTCCCGCCCAAAAAAAACAAGTGGACAGACATTTCCAAGCAACGAAGTGCTGCCAAAACCAAACACCCGATTGCATCCTTTTAGATTCATTCTTCTACACCCGTAATCTCTTTCGCAGGAGAGGTTATTGGTGGCTGCTAGAAGGTGAACCCGGACCTTAATACCCGACATTGGATCATAGTAAACCATCAATTCGCCGACAATTCATTCTCTGAGATTTTGGGCCCTTCCCTAGTGGATTGGCATCAAAATCAAATTCCCACGGTGGGCGGCCCGCTCGGGCGCCCCGCACGCTCTTAGTTTCATTTTAGATTATTCTGTTATCACGTATTTTTTTACATCATGCTGTATGCTGTTTAAAATAGTTTACGTTTTATGTTCGAATATATCTTGCGGCTAACAGTGTTCGAATATATATTTCAAAAGACAGTTATCGAATATATATTCTGCGATGCAATGAAATACTAACTTGCAGGTAACAGATATCGGATTCACCGACTGTTTTGCTGGCGGCAGCCTTTTGGTGATGTTTTCGAGTCTCTGTCAGAATGCAGATTAATCAATCTTTTTGCACGCATCTCTCATTAATTTCTAAAAGAACAAACTTTCTCTATGTGCTGCAGGTGCTACTAACGCTCTCATTGTTTCTTTGATCGCAGGAGAAGCAGCAAGCAAGGATTCATCGACATAAGCGACGGCAACACTTTGGCCCGCCCGTTTCAAATGTGGGCATGCGGAAGAAGATCACTATGCACTTTTTGTAATGGAAACATGCTAACTCTCCTAGCCCTTAAAAAGGGAGGAGACGTATTGTAACCGAGTTGGAATCACATTAATAAAAAGGGTTGTGCTCCTGCTTTTGATTTGATTATATCCGTGTTATTTCATGCATCAAGCTAGTTCTGTTTTCATTGCATCTTAGTATTTCTTTCTTCTGGAATCTCATGCTTTCACATCCATTCAGGTCATGTCCCCTTCGCCTATGGAACCTACAATATAATTCCTCTCTGTATCCCTTAGGCTTGGGAGCATTAGGATCTATGGTTTGGATTTCTGGAAGGGTGACTAAATTTGCCGTTGAAAAGCGATCAAATAGGGAGTCCCAAGACTCCGCATAAGGGGTGAATTGTCGCCTAGGGCGACGCTGCTGATTTTGGTCCTATTTTTTATTTTCTCTTTCATAAGTAGGAGGCACTACCTGATAATTAGCCTTTTGGGGCTGTATTTCTTGCACAGGCTTGGGGACATTTATTGCAACTTGATTAACCATAGCGGGTTGTGATGGCGTAGTCCCGGTCTTAGTGTTTTTGTTCAAATATTTCTTTTTAGGCTTGGCAATTGTGCCCTCCCCTATTTTGATCTCTTCTATAACTCTGGCTTGCGCCAAAGCTTCTTCTAGGCTGGCGTATTGCTGCAGCTGCAATAGCCCAGAGATCGATTTCAAGAAACTTCGTGCAAACATTTGTGTGAGGTCAGACATAGGGGGAAGGTAAGGTAGCTTAGAAAGCAAAGCCCTCCATTGGTTCCCATACGCTGCCATTGTCTCTTCCTCATATTGCCTGAGGCTGGCCAGATCACTCAGCGATGCCTTCTTCTTAGTGTTGAAGGCAAAGCGTTCAAGGAACGCATCTACTAATTGATCTAGGTTATTTATTCTATGTTTCGATAACTGTGTGAACCAATCCGAGGTAGGGCCCGTGAATGTGGTTATGAATGTCCTAAGCAACAATGCATCATTATCTTGGATGCCGAAGCATTGGCTCAAGAATCTTGTGACATGTTCTTGTGCATCCTCTTCACCTTTAAAGACTGCCAACTGGGGCAACTTGAAATGTTTAGGGTAAAGAGGTGTGGGCACTGAGGGATGCACTGGATGACTACGAAGTTGACGTAACGTGGGCTTTTGATGCCCAAAAGATTTTGTCTCCACAGACTCCAAATGCTCTAATAGCGCTTTGTATGCATCGGAAGATTTAATTTCTTCCTCTTTTGTTTGCTCTCATTGTGAGTTATGGGAGACTGGAGGCCTATTGGGGGGTGGCCGAATGGCAGCCCTCCTACCTTGATAGGGCGTTTCGGCCCATTCTATTTCTGGTTCATATTCCTCATGAACTTCCTGAGGAGTCTCTGGGCGAGACCTATGACCCTGAGTGAGTCCCCCGCCGAGGGTACCCATCATTGTTTCGGTGGAGTGGCCTCCCTCTCGGGTCTATAAGGTCTTGGAGGCAAAGCTTGATGAGGTTGCGGAGACCCGTCCCGCACCAAAGGATTATACCTCTCATATTGTTCTCGCTTTTTGGGTGCGAGGGGTTGGCCCTCTCTCGGTAGTTTATAATGCAGCTCATCCGCTCGTGCCGCATGCGCTCTTTATTGAGGCAGTATAAGTACTCTAACTCCTGATGACCTTACTCAAGTCGCGTGATTCAAGCTTGGCGGGCGGCATGTCTGGTGACTGCCGGGTCAATTTGGTCTGCCATATTTTGCTCAGGAGGCTTGAATGTTTCTCCTATGTATTTGCCTCGGTCTTGATGATCTAAAATTTCAATGGGTCGCTTCCCTCTGTCGAGGTTGGTGGCATTTACTTGAAGCTCTGGCCTCGATGGGTGACCATGATATCTAGCAGGTGCAGAAACGCAAGGTTCCCGCGTTGTATGTTGTTCCCGAGGAATGCGATGGTCTTCCTCGTACTCCCTTTCATGGTTGTGAAAGGGGCGGGCGGAGTTAGCTTGCCCTGTGTGGAGAGCCCTGTGCTTTGGGTTTTGTCTTTTAGTTCTAATGGGAGGCAAAGGAGAGGTGTGAGATTCATGCTGTCTCTCCTCATGGACACTGTACCTCTCTAGTGCTTCATCACGTTGTGGCCACTTAGATCTAGCCTCGAAAGGCGGTTTTCTATTTTCGTTGAGTGCTACATGTAAAGCTTCTTCTCGAAAGGGGCTGTGTTGAATGGGCATACCCCACAGAGGGGGGTCACAATAATTCCTTCTTGATGTGGCCTGATGTGGACTCTCTTGTAGGCCAGACCGCCAAGGCAGTATTGCCAAGTCCTCAGGGCTAAAGCGAAGGCGACCAGCGCCCTCTCTTTGTGCACCTTCCACAACATCTGCCCTTGATTGGGCCTGGCTAGGGGTGTACACCATTGTGGTGCTCTTCTACTAGCTAAGCAAATTGTTATCTCATTTATGATGATTTTTTTTTTGTTACACTAAGCAAAAATGAACACACACATACACAAACAATGATTATCTCTTTTAAAGATTAATGGTGTGTCCTAAACTGGTTTAGTGCATTTTGATGTTTTGTTTTGTTTTTGAAATTTTTGAAGAACATTTAAATGCAGAATGTTGGCTCATATGACTCCCATAAATGGTCGCCCCTTCAATATACCATTGCCAGACCGATATAACAACCTCTCTATATACCCGCTCTTACGAGAGGAAAACTATAGGTACGTGAGAGCAGATGGTACGTGGAACATAGGCGGTACGAAAGGGGGATTGTCCTGTTAATGACACCTACCATAGAAGACTTATCCTCACACGCATGGGAATCACCCCAGTGACACTCGGTCAGCTTTCGTCAGGATTTACGCCTAACAACAATGACAATCAGGGAAATGGATGCAAAATCAAGTCAAGGTGGTGATGAACCCACCGTTGGTCTTGCTCAAGGGCTGGGGTCTTACGACCAGCCTCCTTGGTTAAAAACGTGCCACGTGATGTGTGTGTGGTTTATTTTACTCCAAATTGAAACATGCAAGCAACCACTATTTTCCTTAAGCACGCAAGAATTGATAGAAAGTGAAAGCAAAAAACCAAAAAATGACAAAGACAGTTTTGGAACCCTTACCTCTCTCTGCCCAGACTTGCTGTTTTTGATCCTCGGCTCTAAAAATTTACAGAAAAAAATTTGTCCCTCTGTGAGACGAATTACAGAACCGAATTCGTCCCTGTCTGAGACAAATTTGAATTTGTCTCAGGGTCAGATGAATTACAGTAAAGTATTCATCGCAGTCAGAGACGAATAACAGTTTGATTTAAAAAAATTGTACCTGTTAAGCACAAAACACAAAAATGGATCAGTTAATTGATCTTATAAACCAGGGGATAGAGTCCCACCGTGATCGCCACTGAAAGCACGAGATTCTAGAAATAAAAAGAAACACTAATTGCTACAATGTAAACTAACTAGCTTGATGCACGAAATAAAGCAGATATAATCGAATAAAAAAAAAATGTAAAAGAGAAAGTAGGAGCACAACCCTTTTTATTAATTTGATTCCAACTCGGTTACAATACATCTCCTCCCTTTTTAGGGGCTAGGAGAGTTAGCACGTTTCCATTACAAAAGTGAATAGTGATCTCCTTTCCGCGTGCCCACATGCAAAATGGGCGGGCCAAAGCATTGCCGTTGCTGGTGTTGATGGGTCTTCGATCTTTGCTGCTCCTCCTGCGTTCAAAGAAACAACAAAAAGAGTTAGTAGCACCTGCTACAAATAGGAAAAGTTTATTCCTTGAAATTAATGAAAGATGTATGCCTAAGACTGACTAAAATGATGCATGAAATGATCCTAAATGACTGGAAAATCTTACAGAGGTTAGAAGACATTACCAGAAGGCCACTTCCATTGAAATAGTCGGCCAATCTACTTTCAACTATAATTTGTCCCTGGGTGGGATGAATTCTGCTGTTATTCGTCCTCGGGTGGGACGAATTCGACTGTGTTAGGAAAGCCGAAGTGATCCATCTAAATGTTGAACCTCGGGGTCTCCAAAATACCTACAGACAAAGGGGTTAAGTAATTGGGGCCATTTTGGGACGACCCAGATGGTCGAATTCTCCCAATTTTGCCTCTATCCATGGGAATTCAACATCACCACCTGCAAGTTAGTGAAGGCCACAAAATCGACAAAGCATGATAATATTTGATAAATGTCTTCTAAAATCCAGATTGTGAGCTATCTAAACAGCATAGAACGTAATGTAGGATAAACAAGCAATAATAGAATAGACTAAAATGAAACTAACAAAAAGTGTGGGGTGCCCAAGCGGGCTGCCCCGTTAGAACTTGATTTTGACGCCAATCCACTAGGGATGGGCCCAAAATCTCTTGGGATTGTGTTGTCGGAAAATTGGTGGATTGAGATGGTCAAATGTTGGGTTTGGGTCGGATCCACGCTTCCAAAAGCCACCCAATAACCTCTCTTGCGAAAGAGATTAATGGATGTGAAAGGGTGAATCAAAAAAGGGTGCAATAGGGTGTTCAATTTTGTAGCACTTCATTGCTTGAAAATGCCTCCAACCTCTCCTCATTTGGGTGGGAAAGTCCACCATTTTATAGACCCAAGGGGTCTCTTTGGAGGGGCATGCAGGGATGCCATGTGGCGACCATGCCTTCCCAAGAGGGAGGAGACTCCTCCCTGACTTGGGCTTCCATGACTACCCTTATGATAGTCCTCTAACTGCCAACCTACCCACCTACATGCGCATGCACGGTAGGAGGCAATAATTGACTGTCCTCGACTGCCACTTGGCGGAATTCTTCTTTTTGCCTGTTAAATCTGGAATTCGTCCTGACCAAAGATGATTTTAGAATTCATCCCTGTGTGAGACGAATCCCAGTTAGTATTCGTCCCCGGGTGAGACGAATACCGGGCAAAGTGCCCGAATGTGCCAAATTGCTTCTTGACCTTACAAAATTGCTATGAAAGTGGTTAGGACCACTGTTTAACCTCTGAGGGCTGCCCTGGGGGCTGTGTGTGTCAAGCGATCAGTATTTGCAATCACATAATCGGATTGGTGCTGTTTTGGTGTCTACAGTACTAATCACTACTCATGACGGCTTTGGGATTTCTTTTGGGAGACCTAGGTTCAAACCATGGTGGGGCATGGTGTTTGTGCATGTGTGAGTGAGCTTGTGTACCCCCCCAAAAAAATTAATGGAATGACATAAAAATAATTAAATAAAGATAAAAAATATTAGCATGTTGTAAATTTTCATCACAATTAATTAATATTTATGATGATATTTATGTATAAGATAAAATCTATATATTATAATATTTTACATAATTTGTGTTTAAGATGTATAGTTGATTTTTTAAACATAGTGGAATTAGTAGTTATCATGATGATCATGGCATGTTGTACACGTTTATGGTCATCATGGTATTTTGTGCTGGCTACCCCAAAAGCCATCACATAGTACTTTGTGTAGTCCACCCCTATAACCACCATGCCACATTTATTTTAAAACATTTTATGTCACTGAAAGCACTAGGAAAGGGACAAGCATTCAATATGACAAGACAAGTGTTCAATCCAACGAGACCCAATATTTGAACCCTAAACTTCCATCATATAGTTGAATTTTGAAATAGAAAAATAATAATCATTATTAATTTTTAATTAATGTAGTATAATAAAATTCTATGACTAATGTAAATAGAACAATGTTTTTTCTTAGTAATCTATTTGTGGATTCTATTTGGAGACACTTTCATTATAAAAATAAAATCATTACAGTGCTCTCATTACATTTATAACAATGTAATTAAACCATATCTAGCTTTACCTTTCAATCAAAGATATTCTTCATTTAGGTTTCCATCAATATCTATCTTCCTCAAACTGCTAAGTTTCCACAATCAATTTCCTTTATATTAGATGCCTTCTAAAATTTAAATTATACCAAGATGAAATTCAACACCACTAATGGCTAAAACATTTACTGTCCAACTTCTATATCTATAAATATCTTGTCTATAATAACCTCAAAGTTTCTTAATACCTTTTTTTAGGGTTCTTATCCATTCCCCTAATATTGCAAGATATTATTTTTATTGTTATTTTTTTTATTTTAGTTGTGGTTTTAGCCCCATTTTTTGTTAGCACTTGTGATATTTATTTGTGTTTTCCCATATCAACATCCCTTTGGATTTTTTTTTCTCTTTGTTTTTGCGTCTTGGGTTTTCATCTTCTATTTTAATTTCTATGAATACTTTCATCTTCATCAATATTTTTAATATTATCACATTGCTCAAAATAAGACTTATCATCTTTATTTTTGTCTTGTTTTTAAGGATATGAAGTGCAAGGAATATCCTCAAAAAAAAAATCTTGTTTATGATATTGTAGATAGGCTTTGTTTACCTCTTATTTATGAGTGGAATACCCTTGATTTTATCTAGCTTCTATTAATGTATGATTTTCTTGCTTCATATTGAAATTTATCTCATGGCTAGATTTTTTAATCTCTTTCTTCCTAGTTTTCATTTTGTAAACTCTTTCCATGTGTCCAATCTCAAAATAATTGTGGTAACAAAATGATACGTTTTCATAGTCTACTTTTTGATCCCATTCTCTTGATTCATATTTTATCTTAATGGATTGTGGCAAAGGTTTTGAAATATCCATAGAAACACATATTCAAGTATATATAGCATGATTTTTCTCCTTAGTAGTTATTTCTTCTTTGATGAATTTCCCTAGGGTATTTCTAGTATTCTTCATAACATCCTTATTTATAAGCTGATATGGAAGTCCAAAAATACTAATGTATACTAGAAGCTTCTTAGTAGTTTATGTTTCAATAGAAAACTTTCATTCTATGGTCTCAAATAAAGTGCATATCTTCCCATAAACCATGGGTCACCAACCATTATTTTATTCCTATTTTTTAAACTATAAACTATGATGAGAAAAAACAACCTTTAGGAAGAAAAATTAGAGTAATTTGATTTTAATCCCCACTTCCACTTCATCATATTTTAAGTATCCAAAAACCCTGACCATGATCTATGGAATTTACATATTAACCCTCTACTTTGAAGAACCATTATATCATGCTCAATCATCTCATCCTTGATACTCACTTCTAGTGTAACATCTACTACCTGGATCAAACATACCGTGTATTTAGTCTTCTACTTATCTCAAACTTGGGCTTTCATACTTCCAATTAGGGCATCCTAAATTCCCATTAGAGATTTCAAATATGACTTTCCTTCCATACTAGCTAATGGGGATTGCTTTTGGCTTTCACTCCCTCTTGGTTCATCTTCCTTATTGGCTTGCACTCTCTCTTACCTCACACTCACTCATGGCTTGATCTCCCTCTTGGCTTGTAATAGCCCTTATCTCTTCTTTTTTAGATATTCCTTTGCTTTAGCAATTTTTGAAAAACAATATTCTATGCATTCATGGTAAGGGTTTGAAGTATTAATGCACTTTGGATGAACCCGTTGCTGTTCCACCATAATTGAATTTTGGCTTGCACTCCCTTTTAGATCGTATATCCTATTGGCTTGCATTATAATTCCTTCAACTAGATTACACTTTGCTTTCTAATTCCTACTCACACTTCCTCCTCACTCTTAACTTGCACTTGCACTCACTTTTGGATAAACTCACTTTTGTTTCATGCATTCACTTTCTTTTGGTTGCACTCACTCCCGAATCATGCTCGCACTCATTGCCATGTGTCCTCTTAGCTTGTACTTGAACTCACTGCTGCATTCCCTCCTAGCTCATACTCACACTCATTGCTGCACTCACTCTAAAGAATAAAAATAATTGTAAATAGAACAATAATTATTATTAATTTATTTTTCAAATTATTGAATTATATTTTTAAATAATATTTTATATAATTTTAACAACATGATTACATTATCACTATATTTTTGTATTACAAGAACATGATTATTGTCCATGTCTTTCTTGACAAGATTTGAATTTGGGTATCTTTATTTAAAGTTGAGGAGTATAACTAGTTGAGATAATTTAATTTGACAAATATCTAGGTTCACCTATGGCATTTGAACCTTTGTCTATGGTATAAAATATTTATTCTTACCATTGTACCAAACCCCATAAGAAAAATAATATACTGTATAAAAACTCATGATAATATCTAAAATATAATTTCTTAATAAGAATGTTATGTTTGATACTTATTTTTAGTTGATTATTTTAATTAAATTTCAACATGAGTAAAATATTTTTTTATTAAGTAAATAAAGGGGTGGTTTTTTTTAACACGATGTTGATATTTGTTGAGAGAAAAGTTTCATACATCCACATAAAAACAAAATATTCCCATGTTCCCAATGATACTTCATCAAAATGAAAGCATAATAAGTTACATACATTTAAAATACCAAAAAAACCCCATTAAAATCCCAACAAAATTAAAGCATACATATAACAATATAAAAAAACCCTAACATTAGCAAAATTATATCTTCTTTTTTCAAAGAAGGCTGATTGTCATTTTCTAAAAATAGTTAATTTAGATCCCCCCATGTGGGGGAGTTGGAGAGAAGTGGGTAGTTAAAACTCTCAAGTTGGAGAGGCCCCAGGTTCAAATATCTCCCTCTCATATGTTGCGGATATGCTATGTAATAGATACTAGGGACCCTACTGGAGGTGTGTATATCCACCCGCTTGATGTAATATTGTGCCTTAATGAAAGATCAACATTTAAAAAAAAAATAGTTAATTTATATTGCATTAATATCATAATATAATTCCTAATATGATATAATAAATATTTTATTATTAGAAAAACTAAATATCATAAATAATAAGGGCCTATAATTTATAAGCAATCTTAAAAGCTATATGATATTGATAAAAGATATAAAAAATATAATTAATTTTATATTTTAAAATTGATATTTATTTTCTTGTTAGCTAAATTCCCTTAGTTGAACCTAGGGAATAGAGTTTGATCATGTAAGTTAAAAAGTTACGTTTTTGTTTAGAAAATGATTGCATGAAAAAAAAAATTAATAATTTATTTAGATAGTATGAAAAACTTCTATGACTAAAGTTTCACGTTGAACATTCTTCATACTTCTATGACTAAAGCATTATTTTAGTCGTGATATTATAAAGTTGAAAGTTAAACTTATTAATAAATAATTAACACACAACCCTACATACCCTGTTTGAACCTTAAAACTTCCAATGAAGAATCAAAACTAGTGTTGGTCTGTTTGTAAAATGGCCCCAAAAAAAAAAAAATTAATCCACATAATAAGTTACATATTTCTTAAAAAGTAAATGTGAAACTCAATTTGCCTAGGAAATTGATTTTGGGCACCTGAGTTAAAAGTTTGTGTTTAGAAGGCGGTCCCCTTCAAACTACATGTTGAATTAGACTGAGGAAGACAATGCCAACTTATGCGTCCCATGGTCCCATCTCACGCCGGGTTACCATTAACGAGACGGTGGGTGTGTTGGAAGCCTTCATTGATAAGTTGAACCCTACCAGCTACGCTGGCAATTACTAAAAATTGTGATGGTAACCAATCCATATATATAACCAAAAAAAAAGTTTGTGTTTAGAAGGTGACCACATGGCTACAGTTACATACCCTTCTACATATAAACGGAAATTTTGATTAATTAAACGAATTGTTTTATTGTTTAAAAAGTTTATCATTGTATGTACCAAGATTTGCTTTAGTTCACTAATTCTTTAGGGGAAAGAAACAATTAAATTAATTAACGGAAAATATTCTTTGTTTTTTCCCATGTTTGTTTTAAGGTATAGTAGCAAAATTTTGATCAGGATGCGTCCTAGCGCAACTCATGAAAATTTGTTAAGAATGGTTTCCAACCTTATCTGCACAAATAATGATATCAACTAAACATCGAAAAGGAATGCTGTGGACGTTATATATTGGGGACCATCTTGGATCGATCCATTCATGCATGGTCCTACGGTAAATTGAAGGCCAAATTCAGAATTTGGAAACGATGGCCGTCGTCAATGTTTCCTTCTCTGTGTTGGCGCTACTTATGATTGCTTCTCTCGCTTTAGGAGACGAAGCAAACAAAACATCGACCTATATTGTTTTGGTAGATCCAGACAAAGCTGACACAGTGGCAGTTAATAACTTAGATGGGCGGCGAGAGTTGTGTGCATCCATTGTGGAGAAATCGATGAGAGCAGGAGGAGTAGTCGATGGTTCAGCCGAGTCTCGTATATTGTATGTTTACGAAAATGCGATGACTGGATTCGCCGCTCGATTGACTAAGGGCGAAGTGTATGCAATGCGAAACGTCTCAGGTTTCCTTTATGCACTTCCGGATGCTTATCTCTCCTTACACACCACCTATTCCTCCAAATTTCTAGGCCTTAATACCCTGAAAGGGCTATGGCCTAGAAGTGGGTTTGGCAAGGGCATCATAATTGGTGTCGTGGACAGTGGCGTATGGCCCGAGAGCGCTTCTTTCAATGATGAAGGAGTCCCGCCTGCGCCTCCTCGATGGAAGGGATTCTGCCAGGTTGGCCCAGGCTTCAACTCCTCCAGCTGCAACAAAAAACTCATCGGAGCAAGAGTTTTCAGTAAGGGGGCCCAAGCTGCTGGATGGGTCGTCAATAACACTGAACGGGACACTCCACGCGACTTCGTGGGCCATGGTACTCAGATAGCCTCGACTGCAGGAGGAAATTTTGTTGCCAATGCTGACATTTTCGGATATGCCAACGGAACGGCCAAAGGCATGGCGCTGCACGCTCATGTTGCCATTTATAAGGTTTGTTTTGGTATATTTAAGGCCTGTACAAGCTCAGATGTGTTGGCAGCCATGGATCAAGCCATTGTGGACGGCGTGGACATGCTCTCCCTTTCCATTGCAGCACTGTCTCAGCCGTTTTACAACGATGCCATTGCGATCGCGGCCTTCTGCGCGATGGAAAGGGGTATCTTCGTCACCTCTAGCGCAGGCAACGATGGGCCGGATTATTATTCGGTTTCGAATGATGCGCCATGGGTCATGACCGTCGGGGCAGGCACCATGGGCAGAGATTTTGTTGCAAATGTCAGGGTGGGGAATGACCAAGTTTTATATGGAGAAACTCTCTACCTGGGCAACGGCAATGGGACCAAGGAATTGCCTCTTGTATATGCCGGCGAACAAAACACGTGCATTAACGGAAGCCTCGATCCACGTGTAGTTCAAGGAAAAGCTGTCATCTGTAATCGACAATATACAGACGATGAAGAGCATCGGATCCTCAAGGGCGAGGTGGTTCGAGAGGCAGGAGGTGCCGGCATGATATTGGTTAATAACGAGGAGAAATGGGACAACACCGTGGCGGATGCTCACGTTTTGCCAGCAATGAACGTTGGCTTCAGCAAGGGAGCAGCAATTGCTTCTTATGTCAATTCAACAAAAACGCCCACAGCAAGCTTTGAGTTTTATGGCACTGTTTTTGGCACCAAAAGTGCCCCTTCTGTTGCTTCCTTTTCTTCGAGAGGTCCATGCGGATTTAGCCCCGGTACCCTCAAGCCTGACGTGATTGCCCCCGGAGTTGATGTTCTTGGAGCTTGGCCCTCCGATCTTAGCGTCTCAGGCCTCCCCACAGACAAAAGGAGGGTCAATTTCAATACAATGTGCGGCACATCTATGGCTGCCCCACATGTGACTGGATTGGCTGCTTTGGTCAAAAGCGCTCATCCAGACTGGAGCCCGGCTGCCATTAAGTCTGCCATAATCACCACTGCAGATATTGTGAATAAGAAAGGCGGGCAAATAATTGACAATGCAATCCATGCATCGGCCAACGTGTTTGATACAGGTGCGGGGCATATAAATATAGCCAAAGCAGCCAACCCTGGCCTAGTCTATGATATTGCGGCTGAGGACTATATTCCGTATCTTTGTGGCCTCCAATATAATGCTAGGCAGATCAGGGGGATCGTAAGCAAAAATTTTAATTGTCCCCAGTCTTCTGATGAAATCACTCTCCTCGGCAACCTCAACTATCCATCTTTTGCTCTTCTTATAACAGGAGTGCCATCTTCGTCTACGTTCAGAAGGACAGTGACTAATGCCGGTCCCTCCAACATGACATATTCGGTTGACGTTGTTCCACCCCAAGGAGTGGAGGTGACAGTCAATCCCAACACATTATCTTTCACATCAAAGCATGAGAAAAAAAGTTACAATGTGACTTTTGCGGCAAAGGATATCCCACCCCCAACAGGTCTAACTTCCTTTACTCAAGGTTATATTACGTGGGTTTCAACGTATTCTGGTTACAAGTTTCACGTGAGAAGTCCAGTCTCTGTCAACTGGAATCCTCAGTTTTCATATTAAGTACCAAGGGCCAAATTTCCATCATTCTGTACATCAATTCTAGTCTCTCCTTCAAGTGATTTCATTGCTGAAGGTCAACTGCTATGCAAATTGGACAAGTGGACGTCTCATGTCCAAATGTGTGTAGATTTTTATGAAATAAGTTATTATTATTTTTTAAATTATATTTACACTATTTTATAATGGAGGAAATAAATATTTAATACTATAATAATAAAAATGTATAATATATATTAAATAGTATGATGATATATTTACTTAAAATTAGAAAAATGTATTTTTATAAATATTATTTTATCTTATATTTATCATTTTTTATATAGGATAGTTGGTTACAACCACACTATTTTTAGTAATTGTCAAGTGCAGGGTTCAAACCATAGGAGCTACTTCCATCAAACCTATTTCACCTTATTGTTGTTGACTTGGCCTAGGGAGGACCATTGATCGCTCAAGATTCATACCATCATCATCGATATGATGCTCACTCAGAGGATTCAAATCAGACTACTACCTTTGTAAACATGCTACCCCGATGGATTAATCCTAGGTGTCTTCTTGGTAAGTACCTGACCAGACAATCAATTATCAATCCACCTAGCCCTTGGGGGTTTATATTTATCATGTTACCATGAACAAATATTTTCTAATTTGTTATACCATTTAGTTTAAAATGGGATCCATACATCATGACCATGCTATTATAATATTTCAATAATATATTTTTTGGTACTATTATGAAAGGAGGGTTTTGAAAGGAGTCCCTCAACCTTTTACACCAACTCCACCAAGGGAGAAAATAGCACAAAAAACACAATTGCACAAGATAGAATAAAATACCTGACCACAAGAAAGACCAAAAGAGATCTAGACAAAATAATAAGAGTATCTTTGAAAACAAAAAGGAGAACCCCAAACCAGATAACAAGATCATAATCAATCTGGTTCTAGACCTTCTCAACCAACTCCATCTCCTAAATGATTTCTCCCACAACCTGTATCACCTCCTTAGTGTAATCGACTACAATTTTTAATGATCCTAAAATGACACACTATTCAATTTCCACCACCTTAATATTATGAGTGGAATTAATATTTCTATCACCAAAAATATTGGAATCATAAACCTCCTTAATTAATTTTTCCTTTAGGTTATCCTTGATCAGAAGCTCAAAGTTCGATTGAGTAATGAAGACCTGAGTTTCAACCATTTTGGAGATGTTTTTTAAGAGGCATTTGAATTCTCTCTAAGAACCCTCTCTTACACTGCTACAAGTATTTGGAACACCTCTAGACCTCACATTGGTTTAAGCCTCCTTAAGAGAAAACTCTAGAAAATCAAATCTCGATGTTCTAGATGGTTGAGCCTTCCTGTTAAGTCCTTTGGATGAAACAAGTAAATTTTTGGGATCTTTGTCATCTCTTGAGCCCATGGAAAATGAAAAAAAATATTTTCACTACCCAATAAATCACTCAAATATCTTGACTCCACTTTTGAAAAAAGGGTACCAGAATCGGTTGAGCTTCAATGGACTTCAAAATATCCTCTGCTACTAGGTCTTTCACTCTAGCAAACTACTCAAACACCAAAAAGGCTAGAACCTGATGGATGGGGTTCAAAACTTACCACCATGGATGTTAGTCATGGATTTATTCATGTACTAGAAGTGAAATACATGGATATTCATCCAATTTTGATACCTTAGGTGATTTAGGAACATCACATGAAAGCTTTAGATCATGTGATTAGATGAATCAAGAGTGAAGTAGTCCATTATTTATTTGATCACTCTATCCCAATGAGGAGTAAATTCCTTAGTACTAAGCCCATTTATTTCCCTTAGGAGGTACTCATTCATGTCTAGGAAAAGACTCAAGGGATTGATTCTCCCTATTATGGCAAGCACTATCCAACAAGAGACCAGTGGTTCTGCTAATCAACTTGGGAAAAAACTCAAAATACCATTTTTTCACCTTCACCCAACCATCATTCCAAGAATGAGACATCCATCTTGAGAGAGTCAAATTATGGCCATATATTTTTTGAAAATAACTCAACAGACCAACATCCTTAAGGATCAAATTGATCTTCACATTGACAATCATCGTAACCAGTTCTAAATGTAACTTCGAAGGTCAATATATATGTCTATATTTCTTCACTTTGCCCATGAGGAAACCACACAATAGATAATATACAAAGACCCCTCTTGATCACGAAGGCATATCCCACTCCTTGAAAAAAAAAATATATATGAATCTTAAGGAGCTAACAGGAATAAAAGGGGGTATGGAAAACTAAGGGAAAAATTATCCACCAAATAAGCCTCTTAGAGTCCACTAAAGACATAAAAAAAAGAATCAAAGGGATCAACAAAAGCATATACCCAAGTAGACTTTGATTTCCTAGAAAATACTAGTAAACAAAAAGAAACAGGAAATACAGATCTCTCCACCCCTCCAGCTATTAAGCCATATAAAAAAAAATGAACACTAGAAGAAAAGAAGATAGGTCCAGACACAAGATCAATATAAGATATCCTCCCTCAAAACTATAAGTCTAACACAAGAGTTCCACCTATCACAAAATCTTATAGAATAGCAAAAGGAGGAAAATGTATCACAAATTAAGGTCTATAAGAAAGGGAAGATAAACATCCTAAAGAGGACATAAAATATACATCAGTACTAGGACAAATGTCAGCTCAAATAACCATGAGGGATCCAAATATCGGGGTTTAAGGAATCAGCATAGTAAGAAACAAGACCCCACCAAATTGGGCACCTAGAATACGATTTGAATTTGAATTTAAAATAATTATGATGGATGGAGACATCACCAAATACCATAAATTAATGAAGTAGGTACATTGACAAAGATTGTATCCCCAATAGACTCTAAGATATTCACACCCAAAATGAGCATTAATTTATCAATTCAAATTTAAAAACTAAACATATCCATGACAAGCTTTAAGTACTTTAGCATTAAGATTTAATAGGGCCTCAAGGAAATTATTTCTCTAGACTGCTAGGCCAGGATGGTTGGTACCTAGCTTGGTCACAAATTCAACAATCACATTTCCTTCTCTTAGAATATGAACCACAATGACTTGATTTAGAAGTTGAAGATTTCTTCCTGATTTCCAAATCATATTTGATACCTTGCATATTAGGGATATAGAAATATTAAGAATATTGATCACATTCATTGAATCACCTTTAATTTTAGCATACGAAGTCCCCAATTCAACCAAGATTTTAATGCCTTGAATTGCATATTTGGCCTCCATAAAATAAGATGTTTGATAGAGTAAATATTTGGAATAGGAAACCACCAGATCTTCCTTGTTATTTTTTATAATGCCACCTACCCCTGCAATCGTTGGATTAACTTTTGAGGCACCATAAAAATTCATTTGATCCAACCATTGGAAGTGAGGACCACCTCATAGTGCTCCTAGGATTAGGACCATGAGGTCTATTGTCGATATTTAAGATACCCAATTCCTCCTCCAAATGAGATTCATTAGGAGAGCTTTTATGATAAATTTTCCTAGGCTTAGGAAACAGTCTAGAGACATTTTCAATGGTTCTCCACATAATTCTTAGGCTAATTTGAATAGCATCTCTTTTGCAATTATTGAATGCTCTTACATTTATTTCCTTCTACACACCCCATAGAACGTGAGGCAACATGAATCTCCACAAATATTGGAGGGGGGAAATAAATAGAAAAGTCCATTGTAAAATAAAATTATCCAAAGAGTTAGGCATCACCCAATGAACCCTCAACTTTCTCAAAATGAAGGAACAAATATACTGAAAGAAGGGTCAATAAAGCAACAAATGATTGGTGGATTCCCAGTCAACTTCACATAAAAAGCATCTATTAACAAATTTTAAACCTCTCTTGAATAAATTCTCAATGGAGAGAATATTATTATGCACTGCTAACTAGAAGAATAGATTAATTTTAGAAATTAAAATTTTTAGCCAATTTTTTCCCACCAAAAATGAATTGAGAGAATCAGGTTCAAGCAAACTATATGCCAATTTGATAGATAAGAAACCCTCACTATATTCAACCCAAATTAACCTATCCTCAACATCTTGAACTGTTAAGACTTAAAACTACAACCCATTAGTGATAATACTCTAAGCCTTCTCTATATCTACTCTGCCTATAATCATAGGAAGTTGAAACTAAGATCTATGGCCATTTGATAACTCAATGAAATTTATAACTTTGATACAAACCAATGCATGGGTGACAGGCTTGATAAAATGAAGTCACTGGTTAGAAGATAAAGGATTATGCATGAGCCTTGCATCATTCTAAAATTACACTATAGAAACATTATAGATAATACATCTGCTATTGTTATACAAGAAAGGCCTAGAATTTACTAAGCTCTGCCAAAATGGGGATCCTCCAACTGGACGAGGTTCTAAAAGGAAATTTTTAAAGTTGTATTTCGATTTGAGGATGCTAATCCATTCCACCACTTTTTTAGATGCCACTTTGCACTCTATCTTAGCAACAAGGGCCTTGTTCATTTGTTTAACTCTCTTAAAACCTAGATTCCCATACTTTTTGAGGTGATAAACCTGCTCCCAAAAAGCTAAATGAAAATTTTCTTTCAGTTTTGGTCCAACTCATAAGAAATAATTACAAATGCTTTTAAATTTAGTGATAATATTTCTAGAAAGACTAAAGAGAGACATAAAATAAGTTGGTATAACTTTGGAGAGATATTTGAACGAGAACTACCTTCCTTATCTAACTCAAAAGGAAACCCTTCCAATATGCCGATTTCTAATACATCCTTTCCATACCCGGCATCCAAAAATAATCCTTGATTCTACCTAAGAATAGCAAGAGGTTGAGGTAAGTGGCTGGGAATTTGGAAAAATGGTAGTCCAAAATACTGGTAATATTTATTTGATGATCCCACATGGTATTCAAAAAATATAAACTACTTTTAATAAAATTAATCTGTTGATCAATAGCTCTATCATATCAAAATAGAAGGGATTTGATTTTTTTTGCTTTAAAAACTAAGGCAAAGTAGGACAGTAAAGTATCATAAAAAAAATACTGAAGTGAAATAGGTCTACTAGACAATGCAAGAGATAAGCCCAAAATATTCAAATTATAATTCTATCAAGTGAGAAGGATGCATCCAATCATTAAAAGTTCTTTAAGCATGGATATTTTATATGCTTCAGTCTATATATATTTGTATATACTCGTACATCCTTTGTATTATATCACATAAAATTCCTCTTGGGCAACCTATTGTACATTTCATGTATAATTTTGAGCTAGTCAAAGTTCCCTTGGAAATATTTTTATATGTCATTTATATTATATCTAAACAAACTAATCCCTTCAGGAAAATCTCAAAAATAAAAAAAAACTTTACGCCCTTAGCTAAAGGATGATCATATATATTTCAAATTTTCTAGGTGCTTATCCATTAAATAGGCTAAGAGGTCATCACCTAGAGTTAAAATAATTATGTACATTTAAATATGCCAAATCATATTGTATTTAAATATGCTAAATAATTTATGTGCATTTAAAATAATAAATCATTTATGTCTATTTAAATATGTGAGATGATATCTTTTAAAATCACCTATGTGCTTGTTCAATAATTAGGCTAAGAGGCCATTTCTTTTGGGTGAATCATTCATATACATTTAAATATACCAATCATATATTTTTTATCTACCTATGTGCTTATCCATTAATTGGATTAAGAGACCATTGCCTTGGGGTGTATCATGTATGTGTAGTTAAATATGACTCCTTATATCATATTTCAAAATTATGCTATAAATATACCAAATATTTTGTGTGCATTTAAATATTCTAGTCATATATTTTTAAGTCACATAGGTGATTATCCATTAATCATCTTAAGAGGCCACTGCCTAGGCATGAATTATACATGTACGCTTAAATATACCATATTGTATTATATATCAAAATTATACATTTAGATATGTCAATCATTTGTGTCCATTTAAATATGCCAATCATATCTTTTTAAGTTGCCTTTGCACTTATCCATTAATGAGGCTAAGAGGCCACTTCTTAGGTATGAATAATGTATGTGTGTTTAAATGCATTACCTTGTATCATATATGAAAATTATATGTTTAAATATGTTAAATAATTTATGTGCCAATCATATATTTTTAAGCTTTCTAGATGCTTATCCATTAATTAGGCTAAGAGGCTATTGCCTAGGGATGAATTATGCATGTGCATTTAAATACAATGCCTTGTATCATATCTCAAAATTATACTTTTATATATGTCAAAATATTTGTGTGCATTTAATTATATCAATCATATCTTTTAAAGTTGCATAGGTTCTTGTCCATCAGTTATACCAAGAGGTCAATACCTAGGGATAAATAATACGTGTGCATTTTAATACACTACCTTGTATCATATATCAAAATTATACATTTAAATATGCTATCTTATATCATATATAAAAATTATGCATTTAAATATGCCACATTGTATCTTAAATTAGGTGTGTTTAAATACACCACCTTGTACATAAGTCATATGCTTTTAAATAATCCATCATGGACACAAATCACATACTGATACCTTTAAATAGGTCATTTTGTATATAAATAACATCATTTGTACCTCTATAGAGGCCATTTGATACATAAATTCAGTAGTTTTGTACCTTTGCATAGTAGTTTTATGAGTTTAAATAGGCCAATATGCATCTACCTTTTTATATTAATCCAAATAAATATCCTAACTACTTTCTCAATTTAATCCAATAATCACATCATATTATGTGATATCAATTACATTATTTTTAAATCAATTAATCAATAGTAAAATTAATCATACATACATAATATGAATAAAAAAAAATACTTATCACCCCAACATATAAATATCCATATCAAACAGACTCTCTCTTTAAATATATATAGATAAATAAATAGATATACATCAATCAATGTATAAAATTTGAGTGTGTTGTCTATGTCATTAAAATCATATGTTTTATCATGTACATACATATATCTAGTGTACCATGCATACAAAATTGATACATGTGAATCATATAAGTCGTATCTTAATTATTTTAATGATCATGTTTTACTTATATATATGTCAATAGAGAAACATTATAAATTTAAAATTCATTTAAACATGAAATGAAATGAAATGAAATAAAATAAACAATTATTGATGTCATGATAAACTGATACATGATAAAACATAACATAATTTAAAAAGAAACAATTTTTTTTTAATATATTAAGATATGTGTAAGAATAATCTATCTTCTTAAAAAAGAATTATTAGGAACATGTAACTTCAATTAAAAAAAAAGCCATTAACGTTCAAAATAATATAATATTTTGTATATATTTAAATAGGAACATGTAAATTCAATTAAAAAAACCATTCATGTTCAATATAATATAATATTGTGTATATATTTAAACATGTTTATATACAAGTAAATGTGAAACTCAATTTGCCTAGGGAATAGAGTTTCGGTTGAAATTTTGTATTGAAGGTGACCACATGGCTACAATTACATACCCTTCTACATAGATGGAAATTTTGATTATTGGAGTTGCTTTAATGTTTGAAAAGTTAAATTTAAAATATTTTTTATACATAAAAGAATTCGTTACATCCACATTCCTTTTCCACTACATATTTTTATGTTATTATAATTTTTTTTTTCTAATTAATTATATAAGTTGATTGGAAATGAGTTTCATACATCATAACCATGTCATTATAATATTTTAATAATAATTGACAATTATACATGTCTAATTGTAAAAAATTTCTACCTTAAAATTTATAAAAATAATTAAAATATTATATTTACATAGATTATTTTTTAATAAAGATAATATTTAATTAATATCACTTTTAGGCCTAGTGGTTTGGAGGATGATTATAGGATTCTTCAAGGTGGTCCATGGTTCTTTGGGCGTAGAGGTTTATTCCTAAGGAAGTGGGCACCTGATTTCAACCCTAATTCCCAATGCATTGACCAAGATCCTATGTGGGTTCACCTTCTTGGCCTTCCCTTATATCTTTGGCATAATCACAAGTGAAATAGGAAATATGGTGGTAATAGAAACTATTACCATTGCTAGATCTAGGTTTTTGTATGTTAGATTCTATGTTAATGTTATGCTTGATAAGGAACTTCCAAAGTCAATTGAAATTGAGTCTAATTTTGGGGTCTGGATCAAACCTTCGGAATATGAGAACATAGATGGGAAATTCTCAGTATGCAAGAAGTTTGGTCATCCCAGCTTAACTTGCACTCTGTTTTAAAAATATGATAACGGAAAAAGTCTTGTGAAAGGAAGTAGAACCCAAATCCAAGTTTTTTGGCATCTGAATCAAGAGTAGATAGAAAAAGGGTTCATAGTGCTCCTAAGGAGTTTATTTTGATAAAAGGCTTGGTTGCTAGTGCAGATGAAGGCCTTTTCATAGATGAAATTGATGGATAATGCTTAGAGGAAAAAAGGACTACTCTAAAGTTGTTAGGAGTTTTCCAGAAGTTGGTGGGCATTCCAACGGTGCAGAGGTGAATACAAATAAATTTGTTATATTAGGAGAGTTACTGCATTTTGGTATTGAGGTTGGGTTGGATGCTATTCTAGATAAATAAGTTGAGATCCTAGATCATCAAGGGGATCAATTACATTCTGCTAAGGATTCTGTTGAGATATTTTTAGGAGCATCTACCCCTATTTTGTATAATAATAAGGTTGATGCCCCTCTTGATAAGGAAAATATGAAGTTTTCATGACATCTCTTTGGGATTTAGAAGAAGGAGATATTTATACAAATGCTTTAGAGAAAGAATCAAAGGATGTCTTGTTTTCCTTAGAGGAAGATGGATTTCAATAAGTTATAAACAAGAAAAAGATGAAACTAAAGAATATAGCTTAGCAGCAACAACTTCTTCCTCAATCAGTAGAAGAAAGCAAGAAGAGAACAATTATATCTATTCAGCCCATCAGAAATACCTAAAAAAAAATGAATCTAAGTAGTGGGAAGGGGCCAGGAAGACCAAAAAAATCTAAGGTGATCTTAAAGAAACTAGCTCAATATGTGGATAATTGCTTCCAACCTAAATTACTTTTGAGCAGAGGGAAGGATCCACAATCCTTGAAGTAATGAATATTTTCTTGTGGAATATTTTGGGTCTACATGCCCCGACTAAACAAAGAGTGCTAAATTTTTTTATAAAATGTTTCAATATTGATATTCTTTTCTTATAAGAAACTAAAATGGGCGATGAGGATTTTGATAGATTACAAAGGTTTTTTGGGAAGGGGTGTGAATGTGTGAGTAGGGATGCTCATGGTTATTTTGGAGGTTTGTGGAAACTCTAAAATCTTGTTTATGTGGAGGGCAAGCTCATTCATGAGGTTGATAGATTCTCTTCCTTTTTATTTTGTTGTAAAAAACTAATTTTTCTTTGATTTCTACCAATGTGTATGCTCCCAATGTTGCTATGGATATAAGGAGACTCAGGGTTGACTTAAAAGCCCTTGGTTCTTAATTTGATCTACTATTGTTATTTGCTGGTAATTTTAATTCCATTTTACTCCCTAGTGAGAAACTTAGAGGCTCGACTATTGTTTTGGATAGTATGGAGTTTGGTGAGTTCTTGACCTCCATGAGACTAGTAGATATTGATTTGGAAGGTTCTAAATTCACTTGGTCCAATAGAAGAAGTGGTGAGGGTTAAATTTGATCTAAAATGAATAGGGCCCTTGCATTAGTGAGTTGGCTTACCATGGTTCAAGATTGCTCTTTGAGGACTTTATTGATAATTGCTTCTGATCACAACCCATTACTGTTAGAATTCATAGAGGATAAATGCTCGAAAGGTTATCCTTTTAGATTTGAGACAATGTGGATTTATCATATGGATTTTGAAGGCTTGATTAAGGCTTGGTGGAATACGAATGTCTATGGCACTAAGATGTTCCAGGTGGCCAAGAAGCTGAAAATCATAACAGCTAACTTGAAGAGATGGAATCAAGAGGTTTCTGGGAACCTCTTCCATAGGAAGCAAAAAATATTTAAATATTTGCAAGAAATTAAGGAAAAAGGCTAAAATAAAGGTTGGTTAGAGGAGTTGGCCAACAAAGAGAAAAGTATTCCATAATATTCTTGCCAGTTAGGAGTCTTTTTGGAGATACAAATATCAAGCTAAGTAGCTTAAGGAGGGGGGTAGGAATACCAAGTTTTTAAATCTCTCAACCTTGAAATATAAGAGTGATAACAAAATAAGATAAATTACATGGGACTATGGTGAATGTCTTAAATATAAGGAATAAATTACTACTGCCACGATATCCTTGTTTTAAGATTTGTTTTCTAGAGACAGGGAGGAAGATGGGGATGCTTCAGAGGAACTTCTCAAGACCATTCTCTAGGTGGTGACAAATGATATGAATATACTTTTAATTCCCCATTTTATAATGATAATATCAAGACCAACCTATTTAGCATGAATAAGGATAAAGCACTTGGACTGGATGGGTTCCCTACTAGTTTTTTTCAAAAGATTTTGGTACCTTCTTGGTTTAGATATTTTGGAAGCCTTAAGAGAATTCCAATCTTCTTCCTCCTTGTTGCAGGCATGGAATACTACCTTTATTACTTTGGTTTTTATGAAACATGGTGCCTCTTCTCTAAAGAATTTTAGACCTATCATCTTATGCAATACCCTATATAAGTTGCTTACTAAGACAATTTCTACTAGGTTGTAAAGGCTTCTCCCCATCCTGATTTCTCCTCTTCAAGGTGATTTCATTCATGGTAGGCAGATTGTGCATGGGATCATTACATTTCATGAGACTTTATATTTTATGTGCAAAAGCAAGTTGGTTGGAATACTTATTAAACTTTATATGCAAAAGTATTATGATAGGGTCTCCTAGGAGTTCCTTGACAAGGTGTTGTAAACATTTGGCTTTGGGGATCTATGGAGGAAGTGGATTAGAGTTCGTATTTCCTATGCAAGATTTTCTATCATCATCAATGGAATACTGAGTGGTTATTTTGGGGGTCAAAGAGGTATTAGGCAAGGTGATCCCTTATCTCCATATCTTTTCATTTTGATAGCTAAATATTTAGGAATATTGATTCGTGTTGCTACCTTATCCTTTAAGATTAAGGGCATTAAGCTTACTAGTATTGTAGAGGTAGTTTCTTATCAGTAATTTGTATATGACACTGTACTTATTGGGGAGGCTAATTTAAGAGAGGCTAAGGTATTGCTAAATATTATGCAGTTGTATGAGAAATATTACAATTAACAAATTAACTTCCATAAGAGTAATTTTTTTGTGAATACTGGGGAGTATATTCAACATAGAATTACAAGGATTTTTGGTTGTGGTATTGCTAACCTTTCTTTTTTATATCTAAGTATGTCATTATTTACTGGGAGGACAAAGGAGGAGTTGTGGTCTCCTATGTTGAATAGGATTCAACATAAGTTAGCTAGGTGGAGAGGTAATATCCTAAGCCACATAGGTAAGTTGCAATTGCTTCAAACTACCCTCCAAAACATTCCCATCTATTACATGTCTCTTTTCAGAATGCCATTCAAAGTAAGGATGAGGATTGACCATATATTTAGGTGATTTCTATGAGTTGGAATGGAGGATAAATAGAGGGTGTCCCTTATCTCTTGGGATAGGGTTTTCTCTTCTAGGAAATAAGGTGATCTTGGGATCAAAAATTTATTGTTTTTCAATAAGGTATTGATTGCATAGATATTTTGGAGATTATGTATTGAGGAGGACCATCTGCGGAATGATATTATGAGATATAAGTATATATAAAATCACATTCCTTTTTCTATAAGCGTTGCTCCTCCTAGGGGCTCTATGACTGTAATGGTTTGCTAGGAGTTAGAATTTTAGTTACAAAGGGTATGCAATAGTAGATTGGGAATGGTAATAATGTGTTATTTTGGGAGGATACTTGGATTCTTCCTAAACCTCACTTTCTTAGTCCAAAGTTTTATGAGTTTAGGGCTCCTTTGTCATTGAAATATGGAGAAAAAGTAATTGATTACATAATCATAACTAATGGAAAGAGGATTTGGAAGCATCTTACTTTATATACAATTGATAGTTAGATCCTTTAGAGTTTGCAAGTTTGAACATGTTGCTGCAGTAATATTTTTTTCCTCAATAGAATGACATGGAATTCCTTCTATGGACTCATTATCCTAAAGGTTTTTTTTGTCAATACTGCATATGAGGCACAATAATTATCTAGAGGAGGATATTTTATAGCAGAAAGGGTTTGGTATCCTCATTTGATCTCCAAAATTACATTTTTTTTGTGGTTGTGTTTGGAAATAAAAATTAACTATTGATAATTTATGTAAGAAAGGATTCCATCTTCCAAATATTTATCTATTGTGTTCTAAGGACACTAAATCAGTGGATCATATTTCTATCCATTGTGATTTCTCAAATAAGGTGGTCAATGCTTTATTGAATTATTTTTACATCAAATGGATATTACCTTGAAATTTTAAGGAACTTTTCACTCACTGGAAATCCCCACTCATCAGTCACAATATCACTAGGGTGTGGGATTTGGTTCTTCCTCATTTTTATGGGGTATTTGGTGGGAGAGGAACAAAATAATTTTCAAGGATATTACTAGGGCTGAATCCTTTGTTTTTAGAAGGATTAAACTTGCTATTGAGAATAACTTGACTGTATTTCATGTTAAAAATGGTAGGGAGGAGTTTGTGGAGAAAGAGGTTGTTGTTAGTTGGAATATAAATCTAGAGAATTCTATTTTTGTATCCACTATCCAAAAAATATTGGCTACTAGATGGCATAAATAAGCTAAAGGGTGGGTCATTCTAAACTTTTATGGGGCTGTAAATAGTAATCTTAGGAGGGATGGTGGAGGGGATGTTGTCAAAAATGATAATGGTGAGGTCATTTGGGCTTACGTTGAATATTATGGTATTAAAACCAACCACATAGCTTAATATAAGGCTCTTTTATCAGGTGTTCACCAGGTTTTTGAGAGGGACTTCAGAAGATTTCTCATTCAAGGTGACTCCTTAAACATCATTCAAGATTTGTAGGTTGGAAATATTGACAATTGTTTCATCCTGAGTATTATTAATGTGAAAGCACGAGGATACATAAACAAAAAGGAAAATCTTGAATGCGATGTAAATGAACAAAAGATAACACTAAATCCTATGAATTGAAAGTGCATGAAAAGAAAGAGGCATGAACAAATCGAAACCAAATAAAAAGCCAATAATAAAGACAACCCTTTTTATTAATATGTTTCAGAACTCGGTTACAATCTGTCTCCTTCATTTTCAGGGGCTAGGAGCGTTAAATGTGTTCTTGTCACACCCATGGATGCTATTCCTTCTTCCGCGTGCCCACATGTAAAATGGGTGGACCAAACGTTGTCGTCACTTGCATTGATGAGTCTTGAATCCTTGCTGCTCCTCTAATGTCCAGATACTGCATTCAAAGAAATAGAAAATAGTTAGTAGCACCTGTAGATAAAATAAAACATGCAATCCCCACGCCTTCAACTAGCACATGCAAAATATAATTAAAATGATAACTAAAATAGATCCAAATGAACTGAAAAGTTGACAGGAGCATCAAAAAGTCACCATGAAGACACTACAAATGGAACAGTCAAAAAATTCACCATAGATTTGTATTCGCTCAGGGCGGGACGAATAGACCTATAACAAAGTGTTAAAAAACATAGTCCCAAATGTCACATCCGGGAAGCTCCAAATCACCTGCAAAGTTGGGGTTAGCTAATTGGGGGTATTTTGGGAAGACCCATAAGGTCATATTTTACCAATTTGGCCTCTATCACCAAGAATTTGCTGATGCTACCTACATGTTAGTAAAGGTGGGAATGACAAAAGCATGATCAAAACTTGTCAGAATCACATGAAATTTAAATGACAATATATGTAAACAACCTAGAATCATATTCAAAAGAAAAATCAGAGAAATCTACCATATATTTCTAATCACTTCGAGGCGGGGCGATTAGGACTATGACAGTTTGGGGGGCACCTAGGGGCAGGATGTCCGTCGTTTGGGACTCTGTTTTGGCACCAATACACTTGGGATGGGTCCAAAACCTCTTACGAGGTTGTGTCAAAAAATTTGGTGGGATATTGTGGCAAAATGTTTGGGTTTGGGTCCGGATTTGTGCTTCCAATAACCACCCTATGACCTCTCTTCCAAAAGAGATCAAGGATGTGAAAGGCACAAATCAAAAGGTATGTGTGTGGATGTAAAATGGCAGCACTTCGTTGCTTAAAATTCTCCTTCTCTATATATCTTTTGGGTGAGAAGACTCACCAATTTATAGACCTAGGGTTTATCTGTTTGAATGCGCATGCGAGGGCACCACTATATTTGCATGTCCTATTTTGGAAAAAATATTATTCCCTGATTTAGAGTCTCCTTGCATGAGGCCTCCAAAAATTAAATACATACATGATAGAAGTCTATCTTCTTGATTTGAAGTCATTCCTTAAAATTGCATGGCCTGAAGCTGTAGTTAACTAACGGACCTATCGAGGTTTGACTTTTTTTTCCAGTCAAACCTTCTATTCGCCTCACCTTGGGGTGAATGCTGATAATCATCCCTGGGTGGGATGAATACCAGTTTGTAATCGTCCCAGGGTGAAACGAGTAGGGAGCAAAGTGCCAAAAATGTGCCAAATTGATCTTTGACCTTCCAAACTACTTTTGGGAGTGGTTAGGACCACTTTTTAACCTTTAGGGGCTGCCCTAGGGGCTGTGTGTGTCAATGCGATCAGCGTTTGTTGTCACATAATCATATTGGTGCTGATTTGGTGTCTACAGATGCCCCTTTTTGGAAGCGCTGTGCAAGGCGCAGCGCTAAGGAAAAATAGATAATCAAAGCACTAATGATTAGGGTTTCTCAGTAACCTAACCAACTTTTGATGCCCCAAGTATGGAAAGGGCACGCATTCTTAAATCCTTGCTTTTGATGAGCTAAGGAGCTTAATTCAAGTGTTAACATTTTTCTATGAGGTGTTACTTGAGCTTGGACATTGTTCAGTCATGAATAGGCAAAGGGCGCAATCTTTTGTCTGTGGGAACCTTGAGTTCACGATTCACGAATGCCAAGTGTTTGATTAGCTTGTGATTATTGCTTGTTTGCTGTCCCAAGCAGGGGCATGATTGTCTTTGTCAATGATCCTTTGAATGTGTGTTATTTCCTTGATTGGGTGTGTATTTGTTGATTGGTGACTATGTGTGACTACCCCCTCAAGTGACGAATCGATGAGGGAATGACCAAAATGAGAAAACCAATGAGTCGCTTGACCCAAGATGACTTATGTAAGGGTGCCTTCAGTTGTTTACCGTTAAATGCGTAAGCAAATTCTGAACATTCTGACCTATTTTTGGTGGGTTTCAACCCATTTTGTGATGCATTTTGGAGCTAGAATTGTCAAAAATTCATCCTCCCATAGAGCGGTCTGGCTATGGTAGCCTTCTTAGGGAGTAGGAGAGTGACAATTTGTAGCCCCAATGTCTATTTTGGATTCCAAGAAGGTTAGGCACAAAGGCGCCTTCGTTCAGCAATGTTATTGCTATTTTTGGGTGGGTTTTGACCCATTTTGCGATGCCGTTTGGGGATGAAATTCTTGAAAATTCGTCCTCTTGTGGAGCAATCCGGCTATGGTAGCCTTCTTAGGGAGTAGGATAGTGAGTATTTGTGACCCCAACATCTATTTTTCATGCCAAGAATGTCAGGCACAAAGGCGCCTTCGTTTGGCAATGTTATTGCTATTTTTGGTTGGGTTTTAACCCTTTTTGCGACGCCATTTGGGGATGAAATTCTCGAAAATTCATCCTCCCGTGGAGCGGTCCAACTATGTTAGCCTTCTTAGGGAGTATGATAGTGAGTATTTGTGACCTCAACGTCTGTTTTGCATGCTCGGAATGTCAAGTGCAAAAGCACTCTCTTTGGACAATTTTATTGCTATTTTTTGTGCATGTTGGTGTAGTTTTTATTGTTTTTGAAATTTTTGCTCTATAATCATTCCTGGGTGGGATGAATACCCTAGGGTTGGATGAGTTCTAACCAGAGTGCTCATCCCATGGAGGAATGATTACAGGCTCAAAAAGCCTATTTAAGGGCCAAAACTGGGTTTTGGGCTCATTTGCATTTGTTTTTCCTAGCGATTTGGAGCTTTGAGGAGGAGGAGGTCAATTCTGCGAAGTGAAGCGCTGTCGAATTTTTCCCACCACCATGAGTTCATGGACCGGATAATCAAGCGGCGGAGCTGAATCGAGACCAGTGAGTGTTCTTCCTCTTTATTGTTTGTTTGTTAGAGTTGGTAAAACCACAATTTAGTTGTTTTCGTCTTTGTGCTTTGTTTTTCAAAGTAAAACAAAAACCCTAAAAAGATGTTGTTTTGTTATGTATAGCTCCATTAAAACTTAGGTTGAAACCCTAGTGGAAACCATGTTTATTTGGCATCTGTGATAAACTAAAAGAAACCCTAGTCTAACAAAAATCAAAATTTAGCTTAAAAACTATGGTTAACCCTAGTTGAACAAAGATCAAAACTTAGGTTAAAAACTGAGTTTAAAACTTAGCGTAAAACGTAGTTAAAAACTAAGCTTAACCCTAGTGGTTGTTTTGTTTTTTTTTGTTTTTTTTTTTGTTAATTTATCAGTTGACCGTTAGATTTAAAAACCTTAGGACTGACAAACAGTGTTTTTGATTTTTTTGTCGTTTTTAATTTGTTAGTTAAACTTAGAGTTTAAAACCTTAGGACTGACAAACAATTTTTTTGAATTTTGTTGTTTTTGTTTAATTTATCAGTTTAGACTTAGAGTTAAAAACCCTAGAATTGACAAATTATTTTTTGAATTGTTTTGTTTGTTTTTAATTTATCAGTGTAGAGTTAAAAACCCTAGAATTGACAAATTATTTTTTGAATTTTGTTGTTTGTTTTTAATTTATCAATTTAGAGTTAAAAACCCTAGGATTGACAAATTATTTTTTGAATTTTGTTGTTTTTGTTTAATTTACCATTTTAGAGTTAAAAACACTAGAATTGAAAAATTATATTTTGAATTTTGTTGTTTTTATTTAATTTATCAGTTTAGAGTTAAAAAAACCTTAGAATTGACAAATTATTTTTTGAATTTTTTAATTTGTTTGGAATTTATCAGTTTAGACTTAGAGTTAAAAACCTCTAAAGGTAACCCTGGCAAAGTAGGGGCTGAAGGAGCTATGAGAGACCATAAAGGCAAGCTGGTGATGGCCTTTTCTGAATAGCTGGGAATAAGGACTAACAACGAGGCGAAAGCAAGAGCGTTATGGATGGGTCTTTAGTTGGCTCAGGAGATTGAAGGTAAACTAATTATCGAAGGAGATTCGATGTAAGTCATAAACCTTCTCAGCAATGGGAAAAATCCTCCGTGGTGGATTAATACTGTCATCAAAGAGTCTAAGATTCTCTACCAGGCCAGGAATGATCCGAAGGCCCAACACGTGTTTAGGGAAGCAAATAAAATAGCTGATATCTTGGCCAATATAGGGGTGGAAGCCGTTGGGCTGGTCAATTGGGAACATGGGATCCCAAGTGATGTGGACAAAATTATTCAAAATGATCACCAATGATGATGAAACTGTGGGGATCGAAAAAAGAGAGAGGAGTTTCATTTTTGTTTTGTCAGTATTGCTTCGGTCCTTATGACGACTTTAGTTTTATTTGCAATGGAGGAAGGATCCAGGTGGCATGGTGGCCTCATGTGATGGTGTTAGGGGCAAAGGCATCGTCCAAGGACCGATGTCATGATTTCACATGTCGTATTTTAAGGAAAACCAAAATTCAGCAAGAAATAAAAAGTGTCGCGATATCGCGACATGTTGAGCAAAAAAGAAAAAGTGTTGCGATATCCCGACATGTTGAGCAAGAAGGAAAAAAAGGTCACGATTTCATAACATGTTGAGCAAAAAAGAAAAGTTTCGTGATTTCATGATATGTAGAGCAAGAAAGGAAAAGTGTCGCGATATCGTGACAGGGTGAGCAAGAAAGAAAGAGTCGTGATCTTGCGACACGGTGAGCTAGAAGGAAAAAGTGTCGCTATTTGGCGACATGTTGAGCAAGAAGGAAAAAGTGTCGGGGTATCGCGACATGTCGCATTTTCATGACCAAAAGAGAAGAGAAAGAGCAAGAGGGATCGCGATATCGCGACATGTCGCATTTTCGCGACCAAAACATAAGAGAAAGAGTAAGAAGGAAAAGTGTCACGATATCACGACATGTCGCATTTTTGCAACCAAAAGAGAAGAGAAAGAGTAGGAAGGAAAAAGTGTCGCGATATCGTGACATGTCACATTTTTGCGACCAAAAGAGAAGAGAAAGAGTAAGGAGGTGAAAGTGTAGCGATATCGCGACATGTTGGATTTTTGTGGGCAAAAGCCAAGAAAAGGAGCAAGGAGGAGAAAGTGTCGCGATTTCGTGACATGTTGCTTTTTCGTGTCCAAAAGTAATAAAAGAGGTCAAAGAGGTAGAAGTGTCGTGATTTCATGACATGTCGCTTTCTTGCAACCTAAGCAGAAGAGAAAGAGTAAGAAGTCGCGACATGTCGCTTTTTCACGACCAATAGATAAGAGAAAGAGCAGGAAGGAAAAAGTGTTGCGATATCGCGACATGTCGCATTTTCGCGACCAAAAGAGAAGAGAAAGAGTAAGGAGGCGAAAGTATCGCGATATCATGACATGTTGGATTTTCGTGGGAAAAATCCAAGAAAAGGAGCAAGGAGGCGAAAGTGTCGCGATATCGTGACATGTTGGCTTTTTGTGTCCAAAAGCAACAAAAGAGGTCAAAGAGGCAGAAGTGTCGCGATTTCACGACATGTCGCATTTTCGTGACCAAAACAGAAGAGAAAGAGTAAGAAGGAAAAGTGTCACGATATCGCGACATGTCGCATTTTCATGATCAAAAGAGAAGAGAAAGAATAGGAAGGAAAGTGTCACGATATCGCGACATGTCGTGTTTTCACGACCAAAAGAGAAGAGAAAGAGTAAGGAGGCGAAAGTGTCACGATATCGCGACATGTTGGATTTTCATGGGCAAAAGCCAAGAAAAGGTTCAAGGAGGATAAAGTGTCGTGATATCGTGACATGTTGCACTTTTATGTCCAAAAGCAATAAAAGAGGTCAAAGAGGCTGAAGTTTCACGATTTCATGACATGTCGCATTCTCACGACCTAAACAAAAGAGAAAGAGTAAGAAGGAAAAGTGTCACGATATCGCGACATGTTGGCTTTTCGTGTCCAAAAGCATCAAAAGAGGTCAAAGAGGCAGACATGTCGCGATGTCGCGACATGTCGTAGTTTCATGACCAAAACAGAACAGAAAGAGTAAGGAGGAAAAGTGTCGTGATATCGCGACATGTTGCATTTTCGTGACCAAAAGAGAAGAGAAAGAGTAGGAAGGAAAAAGTGTCGTGATTTCGCGACATGTCATTTTTTCGTGATCAAAAGAGAAGAGAAAGAGTAAGGAGGTGAAAGTGTCGCGATATCGCAACATGTTGGATTTTCATAGGCAAAATCCAAGAAAAGGATCAAGGAGGAGAAAGTGTCGCGATATCGCGACATGTTGCATTTTCGTGTCCAAAAGCAACAAAAGAGGTCAAAGAGGCTGAAGTGTCGTGATTTCGTGACATGTCGCATTCTCGCGACCTAAACAGAAGAGAAAGAGCTAGAAGGAAAAGTGTCACAATTTTGCGACATGTCGCATTTTTGCGACCAAAAGAGAAGCGAAAGAGTAGGAAGGAAAAAGTGTCGCGATTTCGCGACATGTCGCATTTTTGCGATCGAAAGAGAAGAGAAAGAGTAAGGAGGCGAAAGTATCGCGATATCGCAACATGTTGGATTTTCACGGGAAAAAGCCAAGAAAAGGAACAAGGAGGTGAAAGTGTCGCGATTTCGCGACATGTTGGCTTTTCGTGTCCAAAAGCAACAAAAGAGGTCAAAGAGGCAGAAGTGTCACGATTTCGTGACATGTCACATGTTCGCGGCTGGAAGAAGAAAGAGTGCAAAATGGGAGACGAATGTTGTGATTTCACGACATGGCTCATTATCGTGACTTGTCGCATTTTCATGACTTATATCGGCAAAGGAGCAGAATGTTGGCAGAATTTCATGATTTCACGACATGTCTTTTTTTCGTGACATGTCATCGTTTTGCGACTCTTCAAAGCAAATGAAGGAGAAGAATTAAGGACGTCGCGATCTCGCGATAGGTCGCATTTTCGAGGCTGGGAAAACAAGAGAGCAATGTGATGGGCCACTGCCTATGGCCTAAGGTGTTGGTAAATATGTGTAAGGGGTGGTGCTCTTTCTTGGTAGGGGGGCCTTAGAAGGGTACTAGCAACGAAGGACAGACTATCCCTATTGAGTTTTTGATCCGTAACAACATAGTGCTGATTTTGTAAAAGGTTTTGGGTCAACCTGGAAAACCCGGATGTAATGAAAGTGTACCTTAATTACCAAAAAAAAAAACCCTAGGACTGACAAATTATTATTTTGTTGAATTTTTGTGAATTTTGTCTCTCGTTATTTGTCTGTTTTTAGCTATACATTGTTTTATGCATTGTTATATATTCTTGTTATTGTTGTACAGTTTTTCATGGTTTTAATGTTTTTTTTTTGGTTTCTTTTGTAGGTTGTGAAGAGCCAGTACCGTGTTCCTACAATTTTTTCTGAAGCGCAGGAGGCACTGACTTTGGCTGACTGGGAATGGCTTGATGCCCTTGGGCTCAAGCAGGTGACTCAACTAGAGCCTGTGGCCAGGGATCAGGCCTATCTGATAGCCCTTATCAACTTGTGGGAACCCCGGACCAATACCTTCCATCTCCCAATAGGGGAGATGACAGTGACCTTGGAGGATGTCTATCGGATTCTATGGATTTTGATAAACGGACTACCGATCAGGATGATGCCGTGTGATCAGCGGATAGCTATACTGACATGATGCTTCGGGCATGGGGAGGAGGTGGGTGTTTATATCCCAGTGGAGAGGGCAGAGGACGACTGCCAGATTGGCGACATTTTGGTTCGATGGTGGCTTGAGATGGGTGTGTTGGGAGTGAGGCACACCGTACTGATGGGCCTCATTTCCAACATGCTGCTACCTGACTCTTCGAGTGCGAGGTTCCCATGGAACCTATTGGAGGTGGTATTTAGGTCGTTGGAGTGTCCAACGGAGGTACCTATGATCATAAGATGGGGATAGACTCTATTAGCACAGCTCTACGATGAGATGTACGAGGTCCACTGTCAGAGGCAAAAGGGGATTGGATGTAGCTATCTGTTGCAGTGCTGGACTTGGCAGCACATAGCGGTGGAGAGGATAGTGGGGTTGCCATGGATGACTCGGGAGGATATGGTAGACCGAGAGATTGGTTACGGGGAACTATGGCGGCAGTCAGAGGAGCAGGGACAGAGTCAGTGGTGGGCAGGTGCTTTAGGGCACTATGCTGATGCCTTCGCTCGGCTTGCTCCAGGGGAGGTTTTCTGGTGCCCCTACTAGGACTATCCATCTTGGCTTGAGGATAGAGAGTGGCTACAATGAGTTTGCAAGGGGAGGTTGCTGATTGGGCGACATGGGACTGAGAAGGATTTCATATGGCTGAGTGACATGACATTTTGGGGTGTGCTAGGGGTTACCTGGTGAGCCCTTGATCTATCAGCATCGGGGGGATGAGAGGACTCTCGTCTAGCCAGTCATTGTGTCGCTGGGTGAGGGTTAAGATACAGTCATTGATGCGCCTGATGTGGACGACGTCAGGGTGACGGCTGAGTATGAGTAGTGGTGGACACTACAGCGATGGCGGGGAGAGGGACCATTGGGAGGCCCAAAGGCAGCAACAATCGATGGGGAGGATGGAGAGGCACCAGGAGATGATTGGGGAGTTCCATGGGAGGATGCGAACATGGTGGAGGTGGATGATGTGAGCATGGATTTTGGGGTTCCGGATCAACCGAAGGTGCAGGACGTCCTGAAGTAGTGGGAACTAGAGCAGGCTGTTGTCTCGGATTCACCTATGCCTCAGGAATTTTTAGAGGACATGGAGGTAGGGTTGCACGCTAAGAATGCATGATTTGCGAGGCTGCTTCAGAGGTGAGATGAGGATCTGGGGAGGCTCTGTAGGAGAGGTATCTCTTGTGACCTCAGCTAGCAGAGTGGGAAAATGCATGGGCTATGTACCATCGATAGGAAGGGGATACCGATGCTGCATAGGAGAGGGATCTTCTATGGATGCAGCTGGAAGAGAGGGAGAAGGTTTTGGCACAGCGCGGTGATGTAGTAGTGATGTACCATCAGTGGGAGGCAAAGTGGTGTCGACATCAGATGGATCTGGAGGGAGAGATCATCCATCTTAGGGGACGAGTACCTGAGCCCTCTGGAGGTGGGTATTCACACTGGACGAGGGTTAGTGATACTAAGCAGTCATCATCGTATCATCACAGGCAATTGGATGAGGGGGGGCTAGTGGGCATGATGTGGGGGTGAGCAGCAGTCACCCTGAGAGGTCCCATAGGACCCACACCATGGGGGTAGTTCCCATCGCATCGATCTTGCATGATCATGGTGGTCGAAGCCCTAGGTTGGGGGGTTTTTGAGGTTTTTATTTGCTACGAGGTCAGAGGACCGATTGATTGTAGCCTACGGGCATGTTGACGATATATATATACATGAATTTTCTTTTTGGTTATACACTTGTCATGATTTATTTTTTTTGTTTATGCACATTTATTTATGATGATGTATGCATGTGGTATTATGAATGCGATGTTTCTAATTATATGATGTATGCATATAGAATGAATGAAATGAGCTGTTGATAACTTGTCGATGGCACCATAGACTGTACAAGATTTACTGGCTTTCTGTACTTATGTGATGGCTTTGTGGAATGACTTTGCAATGTGATAACTTTGTTTTTGCATTTTACATATTATCTGATGGTGATGTACATAATGAAATGTACTAGTTGTTTTAAAATGTAGTTAAGATTTTTTGAGATTTAGATATTTTAACTAACTAGCCAAAACTGTACATTTATCTCGCAAGAATTTTAAACAAGGTATAAATCAGACTTGAGTTTAACCAAGTTATTTTACATCCCTGTGTATGCAATTGAGTTCGTTTATGTGGTATTTGTCGGGATACCGCCAGATGCGAATAGGTCATCAACCAAACTCGTACTTGAGGATCACCTAATTAGCTCCACTAACTCTGTTGTTGTATTTAATAAGATTAATCCATAGGACAATCTAAGGTACCATAAGCTAGCTCATCCACATGCAAACATTGGTCTTCTCACATGCAAAGCTAATGTGATAGACATATCGTCATGCATTTAGGATACCGCCATTACCAGGTAGGCTGTCCACCAAACCTGTAATGAGGATCACCTAGATGGTTTTTGAATACTGAGAATTCCAGGGATTCAAGCTCAGGAATTTTTTATTTGCTCAATGTGTTAGGATACTTGCTCATATACATAGTGATGAAAATCACTGTTGACTTTTCTCGTTTTGTTTTTCTTTTTGAGCAAGGATTTTGTATAGTGGTGATAACCACTGTTATTTGATTTTGCATTTTGAGCTTCGTAAGGTTGAGCTTTTAGGTTTTTGGCTTATGAATGACCTTGATCCTTTTGGCCTTGGGGATGACTACCCATCCTATTCAGGGACGTGTAGTACGAACCCTTATGACTTTTGGAACCAAAGGGGATTAGGGATATTATGAAGTAAGGGCATTAATATTTTAGGCCTTGGGGATGACTACCCATCCTTGTCAGGGGTGTGTAGTACGAATCCTTACGACTTTGGAGACCAAAGGTGATTGGAGATGGTCGTGATGATGGTTTTTTGGGAGTTTTCTTTTGAATGGCATTGATCCTTTTAGGCCTTGGGGATGACTACCCATCCTTGTCAGGGGCGTGTAGTACGAATCCTTACAACTTTGGGAACCAACGTGGATTGGGATTTTTGGTAGTGGTGAAAACCACTATTTATTAGGGGGAATTGATGGGGAAGAGCTTGTCCTTTTTTCACTTCTCAGCACCCTTGAACCATTCACACAGGGGGATGAACAGGCTAATATTTCACCTATGGTATCCTAGACTGCTTTGTAGGTGTCTCTTGCATTCACACAACTTGGGAATTATTTTATGTGTTTTAACTTGTGTAGGGATGTTACATAATGAGGCGTGATCCAAGTAAAACTTTCCCTTGTAAAATCTGTTTAACTTTGTACAGTTTTTGGCTAGAAATTTAAAGACAACAGAATGACAAAAACCCTACATACATTAAGAGACAACTAACTATGCGAAAAAATGGGGATGGTGTTATTATGGATGTATGTATTCATAAAATGGATGGAATTTGGAAAGTGAAGGAATGGCCGAGCAATTATAGTCGATGGTGCTTGTGACATGTATGATCAGCAAATATGCAATGTACGGATGCGATGCCTAATGCAACTTATATTTTTGTATTTTGATTTTTATGAGTATGCATGGAATTGAGATGCAATTTTTTTTGTTATTTTTGATGATTTTATTGTTTTGTTTGTTTTTGAATATTTATCTTGACCAAGCGGTTATGGGTACCCTTGGAGTGTTTGGCTTGACCAAAGGGTTTATGGATACCTTTGGGGCATTTTTGGGGTTGACCAAGCGATCGTGGGAATCCTTGGAGCTTTTGGTTTGACCAAAGGATTTATGGACACCTTTGGGGCATTTTTGGGTTGACCAAGAGATCGTGGGAATCCTTGGAGCTTTTGGTTTGACCAAAGGGTTTATGGACACCTTTGGGGCATTTTTGGGTTGACCAAGTGATTGTGGGAATCCTTGGAGCTTTTGGTTTGACCAAAGGGTTTATGGATACCTTTGGGGCATTTTTGGGGGTTGACCAAGCAATTGTGGGAATCCTTGGAGCTTTTGGTTTTACCAAAGGGTTTATGGACACATTTGGGGCATTTGGGGTTTGACCAAGAGATTGTGGGAATCCTTGGAGCTTTTGGTTTGACCAAAGGGTTTATGGACACCTTTGGGGAATTTTGGGTTTGACCAAGAGATTGTGGGAATCCTTGGTGGAAGCACGAGGATACGAAAACAAAAAGGAAAAGCTCCAAGCACGATGCAAAAATAAAACTAAACTTAATGCTAAACCCTACAAATTAAAAATGCATGAAATGGAGAAAAACATGAATTGAAGCCCAAATGAAATAACAACCCTTCTCTTTATTGATGTATTTCATGATTCGGTTACAATTCGCATCCTCCCTTTTCAGGGGCGAGGAGCGTTAAATTCATCTCTTGGTGACATCCATGGATAGCCTTCCTTCTTCTGCGTGCCCACATGTAAGATGGGCGGACCAAAACATCACCACCACTTGTGTATACAAATTTTGATTCCTTAATGCTCCTCCGATGTTCTGATCCTACATTCAAAGGAACAAGAAATAGTTAGTAGCACCTGCAGATGAGACAAAAAATGCAATCCCCAAGCCTACGATAAGTGAATGAGAAAAATGAATTAAACTATAACTAAAATGAATTCAAATGCTTTGAAAATTGGACAGGGGCATCAGGACATCACCAGGAGGGCACTACAAAAATAATGGTTGGGAAATTCCTCACCAATTTGAATTCACTTCGGGGCGGGACGAATTTACCTGCAACAAAACATCGAAAAGGTACTGTCCCAAATGTCCTGCCTAGAGAGCTCAAAAATACCTACACACTTGGGGTTAGCTAATTGGGGGTATTTTGGGAAGACCCAGATGGTCATATTTTACCAATTTGGCCTCCATCAGTAGGAATTTGATGATGCTACCTGTAAGTTAGTAAAGACAAAAAGTGATAGAACATGATAAGATTTGCTCAAAACATTACGAAATCAAAATTTGCAAACTACCTAAACAGCATAAGATGAAATGCAAGATAAAATTATAGAAAGAACAATCTACCATAGATTCCTAATTGTTCCTAAAAGGGATGATTAGACTCGCGGCAGTGCGGGGGTGCCCGGGCAAGGCGCCCACCGTTCGGGCCTGATTTCGGTGCCAATCAACTTGGGATGGGTCCAAAATCTCTTGTAATGTGTTGTCAGCAAATTAGTGTGGTATTCTATGGCCAAATGTCAGGTTTTGGGCTCAATATTTGACCTTCCAATGATCACCCAATGACCTATTCTCCAAAAGAGATCACAGATGTGAAAGGCACAAATCACACAAGGATGTATGGGGAAATAAAACGGTAGCACTTCGTTACTCCAAATTGCTCTTCCTCTCTCTATCTTTTGGGGTGGGAAAACCCACCAATTTATAGACCTAGAGGTCTCTTGGGATGATCATGTAGAGGCACCACTTGGCAGCCATGCCCTTCCAGGGGAGGGAAAATTCCTCCCTGAATAAGGACTCCATGACTGCCCTTGTAACAACCTCTAATGCTCGAAAACGCTCACCTATACTCCCATGCAATGAAGGAAGCGTTAAGTGGCGGATTCGAGCTGCCATTTGCCAAGATTTGACTTTTTACCCATCAAACCTGTAATTTTCCCCACCCTGGAGCGAATTGTGAATTCATCCCTGGGCGGAGCGAATCCCAATTAGAATTCGTCCCTGGGTGGAACAGATTTGAGCAAAGTGCCTAAAGGTGCCAAAATGATTTTTGACCTTCAAAAATTGTTGTGAGAGTGGTTAGGACCACTGTTTAACCTCTGGGGGCTGCCATTGGGGCTGTGTGTGCTAATGTGATCAGTGTTTGCAGTCACATAATAGGATTGGTGCTATTTTGGTGTCTACAAATGCCCCTTTTTGGGATGCATTGTGCAAGGCACAACGCCAAGCAAAAATAGATAACCAAAGCACTAATGATTAGGGTTTCTTAGTAACCTAACCAAATTTTGATGCCCCAAGCATGAAAAGGGCATGCATTCTTGAATCCTTGCTTTTGACAAGCGAAGGAACTCAGTTCAAGTGTTAACCTTTTTTGGTGAGGTGTTACTTGAGCTTGGACATTGATCAGTCATGAATAGGCAAAGGGCACAACCTTTTGTCTATGGGAACCTTCAGTTCATGATTCAAAAATGCCAAGTGATTGATTAGCTTGTGATTATTGCTTGTTTACTGCCCCAAGTAGGAGCGTGATTTGTATTTGCCAATGATTCTTTGAATGCATGCTATTTCCATGATTGGGTGTGTACTTGTTGATTGGTGACTAAGTGTGACTACCCCCTCAAGCGACGAATCGATGAGGGAATGACCTGCATGAGAAAAGCAACGAGTCGCTTGACCCAAGATGACTTAGGTAAGGGTGCCTTCAGAGATTTATCTTTGAATGTGTGTGCAATTTCTGACATTTAGACCTATTTTTGGTGGGTGTTAACCCTTTTGGCGACGTCGTTTGGAGCTGAAATTGTCAAAAATCCATCTTCCCATGGAGCGGTCCGACCATGGTGGCCTTCTTAGGGAGTAGGATGGTGACGATTTATAACCTCGACATATTTTTTGGATGCCAAGAAGGTCAGGTGCGAAGGCGCCTTCGTTCGGCAACTCTATTGCTATTTTTGGGTGGGTTTTGACCCTTTTGGCGACGCCATTTGGGGATGAAATTATCGAAGATCCGTCCTCCCGTGGAGCGGTCCGGCTATGGTGGCCTTCTTAGGGAGTAGGATAGTGAGGATTTGTGACCCCGAAATCTATTTTGCATGCCCGGAATTTCAAGTGCAAAAGCACTCTCATTGGACAGTTTTATTGCTTTTTTTGGGTGCATTTTATGCATTTTTGCTATTTTGTGAAATGTTTGCTCTGTATTCATCCCTGGGTGGGACGAATTCCTATTGAGCATTCGTTCCAGGGTGGGATGAGCGCTAACCAGAGTGCTTGTCCTAGGGAGGAACAATTACAGTCTCAAAAAACCTATTTAAAGGCCAAAACTAATGTTTGGGCTCATTTGCACTTGTTTTTTCTGGCGATTTGGAGCTCTGAGGAGGAGGAGGTCAATTCTGCGAAGCGAAGCGCTGCCGAATTTTTCTGCCACCATGAGTGCATGAATCAAATTGAGCGGTGGAGCCGAAGCAAGACCAGTAAGTGAACTCCCTCTTTATTATTTTCTTGTATTATAGTTTTTTTTTTTTTTTTTGAATTTATCAATTTGAGAGTATAAAACCCTGGGTTGACAAATTAAATTTTGTTATTTCTGAGTTTTTTTTTTTTTTTTTGTGTTTGTGTTAATTTATCAATTTCGAGAGTATAAAACCCTAGGTTGACAAATTAAATTTTGTTATTTCTGAGTTTTTTTGTGTTTGTGTTGTTTGTATCTGTACACTGTTTTGCATGATTCTAATGTGCTTATTTTGTTGTCTGTTACAGGTTGTGAAGAGCCGGTATCGCGTGCCAACTATTTTTGCTGAAGTGTGGGAGGTGCTAGCTATGGCTGACTAGGAGTGGCTTGACGCCCTGGGGCTCAAGAAGGTGACTCGGCTGGAGCTATTGATTGGGGATCGGGCCTATCTGACGGCCCTGATCAACTTGTGGGATCCCCGGACTAATACTTTCCATCTCCCAATAGGGGAGATGACAGTCACTTTGGAGGATGTCTATCGGATTCTTAGGATTCCAATAGACGGACTGTCGATCAGGACGATGTCGCGGGATCAGCGGATAGCGGTGCTGACACACTGCTTCGAGCACGGGGAGGAGTTGGGGGTGGATGGTCTAGTGGAGAGGGTAGAGATTGACTACCAAATGGGTGGGATTCTGGTTCAATGGTGGTTTGAGAGGGGGTGTTGGGAGTGAGGCACGCATTGCTTATGGGCCTCATTTCCAACATGCTGTTACCTGACTCGTCAGGTGCGAGGTTCCCATGGAACCTTCTGGATGTGGTCTGTCAGCTAGTGGATTGTTCGACGCAGGAGCCTTTGGTCCTGAGATGGGGACAGACGTTGCTGGCACAGCTTTATGAGGAGCTATATGAGGTCCACTATCGGAGGCAGAATGGGATCAGATGCAGCTATCTACTGCAGAGTTGGGGTTGGCAGCACATAGTGGTGGAGAGACCATGGGGGTTACCGTGGAAGACATGGGCGAAGATGGCAGATAAGGATATAGGTTACGCGACTCTATGGTGGCGGTCGGAGGAGCAAGGAAAGAGTCGGCGATGGGCAGGTGCTGTAGGGCACTATGTCGATGCCTTCGCTCGGCTTGTTTCGAGGGAGGTGTTCTGGTGCCCCTATCGGGACTGTCCAGCCTGGCCTGAGGCTAGAGAGTGGCTCTGATGGGTATGCAGGGAGTGGTGGCTGATTGGGTGGCATGGGACCAAGCAGGAGTTCTTCCTGTACAACTAGGTGACACGATAGTTTGGGGTGCGCTAGGGGTTGCCTGGTGAGCCCGTGGTTTATCGGCACTGGGGGGATGAGAGGATTCTAGATCGGCAGGTCATCACGCCATTGGGTGAGGATTCAGATGCCGTGATCGACGTCCCGGACGTGGATGACGTCGAGACTACTATAGAGTACGATCAGTGGTGGAATCTATGACGATGGCAGGGAAAGGGACCACTGGGAGGTGTGGAGGTAGCAGCAGTAGGGGATGATGGTGCAGAGGCACCAGGTGAGGGTTGGGGAGTTTTGATAGAGGATGCGAACATGGTGGAGGTGGATGACTTGGGCATGGATTTTGGGGCTCCGGACCAGCCAGAGATGTAGGACGTCCTGGAGCAGTGGGAGCCAGAGCAGGCTATTGTTCCAGAGGAGCCTATGCATTCAACCGTGGCAGAGGACACAGAGGTAGGGGTGCGCACTAAGAATGCATGATTGGTAGAGCTACTACGAAGGTGAGATGAGGAGTTGGGTGAAGCTTTACAGGAGAGAGATCTCCTACTAACCTAGTTGGCAGAGTGGGATAGCACGTTTGCTGCACACCACCGAGGGGATGGGGACACCAGCGCTGCACAGGAGAGGGATCTCCTACGGATGTAGCGCGCAGAGTGGTTGCGACGAGAGACAGATTTGTCTTGGCACCAGATGGATATGGAGGGAGAGATTATCCGCCTCGGTGGGTGGTTACCTGAGCCTCCTGGAGGTGGCTCTTCACGTCGGACGAAGGAAAGTGGTACTGAGTAGTCAGCATCATCTCATCATAGGCAATTGGATGAGGGAGGCGGTAGCAGGCATGATGCGGGGGCTAGCAGCAGCCGCCCTAAGGGGTCCCATAGGACCCACCACACGGGGGGTAGTTCCCGTCACACCGATCCTGTGTGATCATGGTGTCCGACGCCTTAGGCTTGGGGGTTTTGAGATTTTGGATTTTGTTGCAGGGTCAGAGGACCAGCTCTTTGTAGCCTGTGGGCATTTTTGATGATATATACATATGACTTTATTTTGTTTATATGCATGTGATGATTTGATTTTATTCATGAGGATTGATGAATATGGATGTATGCATGTTAAGTTATAGTGATGAATGCATATGTGTTGACGAGTGCAAATGTTTCTAATTTATATGATATGCAAATGGAATGGATGAATTAATTTTGTGATGTTTGGTAGTCGCACCATAGACTGTGTAGAACTTTATGGCTTTTTGTCCTAGGTAATGGCTACGGTAAATAGCTTTTTATGTATACATGTTGTGTTTTTTTTTTGTTATGGCGAGAATAAAATAGAGCAAGTTGGTTTCGAATGTAGTTAAGGTTTTCTGAGACTCAGATGTTTTAACTAACTAGCCACAACTGGACTTTATCTCACAAGACTTTTTGAACCAGGTATGAATTGGACTTGTTTTGGACCAAGTTATTTCACATCCCTATGTGTGCAATTGGGTTCATTTATGTGGTGTTGGTCAAGATACTGCCAGTGCCAAATAGGCTGTCAACCAAAACTGTATTGAGGATCACCTGATTAGCTCCACTAACTCCTTGTTGTGTTTAGTTAGATTAATCTACGGTGCTATCATAGGATACCATAAGCTAGCTCATCCACATGCAAACATTGATCTATGCACAAGTTAATGTGACAGATATATCTTCATGCATGAGGTTTATCACCAGTGACCGATAGGCTATCAACCAAACCGGTACTGAGGTTTGCCTCATGACCTGTTGGAATGCTGAGAGTTCCAGGGATTCAAGTTAGAATCCCTTATTTTCTTCAATTGTATTGGGATACTTGCTCTTTTGTAGTGATAAAAATCACTGTTTATTTTTGTATTATATTTTTATTTTGAGCAAGGGATTAGGATATGGAGTGATGAGAATCACTATTTTATGTGCTTTTTTTTTTATGTATGCACTTTGGTTGTGATGTCAAAATTTGGATTTTTGATGTTTGCAAATTGTTGATGTTTTGCAACTTTTGAAAACTTGGGATTCTTGGGGAATTGGGTAGGGAGGATGCTTGTCCTTTTGCCAACTCTCAACATTCTTGGGGTCATTCGCACAGGGGAATGAAAAAGATAACCGTTTCGCTTATGGTGACCTGGATTGCTTTGCAGGGTTCATATTTCGTTCACACAACTTGGGAATGTTTTATGTGTTTTAATTTGTGCTGGGATGCTACGTAACAAGGTGTGATCCAAGTAGGATTCTACCTGCGTAAAATCTGTCTGACTTGGTACAATATGTGGCTAGATAGCTAATGATGACTGAATGACGAAAACTCTTGATACATGAGAAAACAACTGACTATGATGTGGGAGAATAATGTGAATGGCGGTTATAGGCGATGAGCTATTGATAAAGCAAAAAAATGTAGAAGATGATGGTTTTGCCAAGTAATGACAATCTATGGCACTTTGACCTTTATGACCACAAATATGCAATGTGTGGGTGCGATGCATAATGCAGCTATATGTTTTTGTGTTTTTTATGGATTGATTTGTGTGAATATGAAGATGATATGCAAAATAGAGCTCTTTATTTTTGTGACTATTTTGAGCATGCATGGAAATGAGATGCAAATTTTGTTATTTTTGATGATGTTATTGTTTTTGAATTTTCTTGTTTTTGACCAAGCGATTGCGGGAATCCTTGGAGCATTTTGGGGATTGACCAAGCGATTACGGAAATCCTTGGAGCATTTTGGGGTTGACCAAGTGATTACGGAAATCCTTGGAGCATTTTGGGGATTGACCAAGCGATTACAGAAATCCTTGGAGCATTTTGGGGATTGACCAAGCGATTACAAAAATCCTTGGAGCATTTTGGGGATTGACCAAGCGATTACAGAAATCCTTGGAGCATTTTGGGGATTGACCAAGCGATTGCGAAATCCTTGGAGCATTTTGGGGTTGACCAAGTGATTACGGAAATCCTTGGAGCATTTTGGGGATTGACCAAGCGATTATGGAAATCCTTGGAGCATTTTGGGGATTGACCAAGCGATTACGGAAATCCTTGGAGCATTTTGGGGATTGACCAAGAGATTACAAAAATCCTTGGAGCATTTTGGGGATTGACCAAGCGATTACAGAAATCCTTGGAGCATTTTTGGGATTGACCAAGCGATTACAAAAATCCTTGGAGCATTTTGGGGATTGACCAAGCGATTACGAAATCCTTGGAGCATTTTGGCGTTGACCAAGCGATTACGGAAATCCTTGGAGCATTTTGGGGATTGACCAAGCGATTACAGAAATCCTTGGAGCATTTTGGGGATTGACCAAGCGATTACGAAAATCCTTGGAGCATTTTGGGGATTGACCAAGCGATTATGAAAATCCTTGGAGCATTTTGGGGATTGACCAAGCGATTACAAAAATCCTTGGAGCATTTTGGGGTTGACCAAGCGATTACGAAAATCCTTGGAGCATTTTGGGGATTGACCAAGCGATTACGAAAATCCTTGGAGCATTTTTTTTGGGCTATGGCTCTTCTAAACATGGAATGGCCGCAAATGACTGATGTTCAAGGGTTCTAGCTCCTTGATTTCGTCAAGAGAGGCTAGCCAGTATGTTCCAGGTCCTATTTTGCTATCAATTACATAGGGACCTAACCAGTTTGCCATGAATTTGTCCCTTAAATGGGATGGCAGACTAAAGTTCTATTGGTTTTCTCTCAAGACCAAGTCATCGGCCTGAAAGTCCCTAAAGTGAACTTTCATGTTGTATGATTTCTTAAGTCACTCTTGGTAGATACATAAATGCTCGAGGGCATTAACGCGTTGTTCGTCAAGCAACATAAGCTGGTCTATCCAGGCCTGCCATGCAGTATCATCATCGATGAACTCTTGCATTGATATGCGTAGGGAAGGAATTTCCAACTCGAGAGGCATGACATCCTCGGAGCCATACACGAGCGAAAACGAAGTTGCCCTAGTGGGTGTCTAAATGCTAGTGCGATAGGCCCACAGGGAAAGTGGGATCTGAATGTGCCAATCCTTATGATTATCTATGACTATATTTTTAAGGATGGCAACTAGCATTTTGTTTGATGCCTCTGCTTGCCCATTTGCCTGCAGATAATAGGGTGTCAAAAAACTATGCTGAATTTTGTACTTTGTGGTCAAAGCACGCACATATTTTTTCTTGAATGACATCCCATTATCCAAGATTATCTTGGATGGAATACCAAAATGACATATGATGTTATGCAAAATGAACTCCACAATGCGGGGTCCAGTCGTAGACTTGGTTGACAATTAACAGTGAATCATCGAAGATATTCAATCATTTAATGTTCATGGTGATTGTTGTGTGAAGACCTATGAGCAAGGCTTCATACTATGCATTGTTGTTAGTGCATGGGAAATTTAATTTAAATGATAGGGGCATAGGAATGCCCTACGGTGTGAAGAATACTATTCCTACGCCACCACCTTGCTCACATTTAGAACCATCAAAAAATAGGGTTATGTCAGCCTGTGACTCATGCTCGTCAGAATCTTGTGATTCTGAGACATGGAAGACCCCATCATCGGGTAGTTCTATAGTCAGAGGCTGGTCCTCTTTGAGAGGAGCCTCTGCTAGTTGATCGGCTATGACCTGACATTTTATGGATTTCTGTCCAATAAACTCTATGTCAAATTCCATCAACAACATGATCCATTTTGCCGTGCGACTACTATGATAAGTATGACTCATCATGTATTGCAATGAATTCTCCTTAGACACAACATATGTCTTGTTGCTCAGCATGTAATGGTGCAGCTTTTTGGTAGCAAACACCACTGCCAAACAAAGTTCATAGCTGACCAGGGTGCGGCTAAGATAGTATCCTGTTCCCTGTGAAGTTCGTTATTTTGGGCTAACATGGGTCCTAGTGCCACCTCAGTAGCTGAGATGTATAAGTAGAACAACACTCCTGGTCTAGGTGGTGCCAATACTGGTGATGAAGCCAAGTATTGTTTAATGTCATCGAAGGCTGACTGGAACTCGTCATCCCAATGAAATGCTACACCCTTGTGCAACAACTTGTTCATTGGTCGACACTTGTCAGATAGCTACGCTATGAAGTGCTTGATCGACGTGACCTTTCCCTGTAGGCTTCTGAGCTGCTTGATGGTAGTTGGGGGACGCATTTCAAGGATTGCCTTGACTTTGTTTGGGTCCACCTCGATGCCCTATTTTGAGACTATGAAGCCCAAGAGTTTTCTAGATGTGACACCAAAAATGCACTTCTTGGGATTCAGTCTGACTCTATGCTCCATGAGGTGATCGAGGATCTTGCTTAAATCATCGAGATGATCCGGGCGCAAAAGAGATTTGGCCAAAAAATCATCCATGTAATCTTCCAAAGTATTTTGCATGTAATCATGGAAGATGTATGTCATGGCACGTTGGTAGGTGGCGCCAACGTTTTTAAGGCCAAAAGGCATGACCTTATAACAAAATTTCCCCCAAGGCATTGTGAATGCCGTTTTTAGCTGGTCTTCGAGGCTGATACAAATTTGATTGTATCTCGAGAAACCATCCATGAGGGAAAGCATTTCGTGACCTACTATAGCGTCTACCAAGGTGTCGATGCTCGGCAAGGAAAAATCATCCTTAGGAATCGCTTTGTTTAGATCTTGAAAATTAGTGCATATGCGAATCCTCCCATCAGGGTTCTTGACGGGCACCATGTTGGACAACCATGGTGGATAATCCATGCAGATGACAAACTATGCATCCAACAACTTTTGCAATTTGTCTTTGACCATTAAGGCCACTGTTGGGTGCATCTTGCGTAGTTTCTGCTTAATTGGCTTGACTGTCGGATCAAGCGTTAGATTATGTGTGACTAGCTATGGGTCTAGTCCCAGCATGTCTTTGTATGACCATGCAAAAACCTCCTTCTTCTCTTTGAGAAGGGCAATGTAGTTGGCTTGCTCTTCGAGGGATAAACTTACCCCCAACTTGATGATCTATGGATTCATTGGATCTGAGTCGATGTCTATGTCAGTCATCTCCTCGATCGACATGTGGGATCCGTCTTCCAACTGATGTGGAGTTGGGATCAAGTGGATATCATTTGTTGAGTTTAGATCATCGTTAGGAACCTTGGGTCCCTCTTCAACATGGAAGATATCCTGAGTTGGCCCAGGGGTAAAATGGAGCATTTCATTGAAAGGCCAGTACTCGGATGGGGATGGAGGGGAATTGACATGATCCCAGTCTATGGCATCTATGTCTAGATACAATGACTGTGCCGGATCGGTCGAATTGTGGATGGGGGTAGTTAAGTCAATGGAGATCATGTTGATGAAATGATTTTGGTCTCCATTACCGTGGGTGTGGTTACTCGGACATCCTGGATGCTCTCTATGCTCGGGATCTGGCTCTAGAGGGACGAGCACGAATGGATCAACCCTATGTACGGATAGGAAGACAGGGTCTACCCTCGGAACTGATGTCACTATAGGGTCTCTGGGTGGAAGGTATGCTTCGTATGCCCATAGTAGTGGATCCAACACTTGGTCCCACCGCACTGGGTCTACGTACCACTCATGCCCTGGCACTATGTTTAATTGTTTGAATATGTCGTTAATCTCCAAGGGGCACCGATGCTGCATCTGTCGCATGTGATTAAGATATGCCATCTTAGTTTTGTCTTCATAATCACTATCGGAGATCCAAAAGCCCTCGTTGGCTCTGACAACTGTTTGAGGTATGACAGGCTCGTCCTGCTTGAGCAAATTGATCTGGCCCCACCTAGGTTGTTTCGTTCTCTGTAGGGAAACATGATTTCCTTGGAGCAGCGCTTGCTCGATGGGAGCATCCAGGGGGAACATTGTCAAGAGGCTTTCTTGATAGTCATCCATGGGGATCACCTATGAGTGATCGCTATCTAATTTGAAGGGGTCATATGACGCTGGTTCATACTTCGGCTCGTCCTCCGAGGACCCTTATTGACATTGTCTAGACCCTCCTTGAAAATGAGTTCTCGAGATTTCTCCTCTCTCAAGCGAAGGGAAGGGATTACTAGAGCCAACAAGGTTTATTACCGTTAATGGGAGATAATACCTCAATGTATATGTGGTGTTAGGGTTGGCATGTGGATCTGATGCCAATCCCACCTTGTTGCCTATCCCTAGGCCTTGCATGTTCTCCACCAAGATGTCCAAGGGTAGGGGGTGGTTGAACCCTACTCCTGACTTGTCATATGGCATTTGGTATCTTGGTTTGCAAAGAACACATATCCCTTGCTCATATCAGCCTAACCCATATCCATGCCAATTGCATTGGCCAAGGTATCTCAGAGCAAAGTTTGGGTTAGACAAATAGTTGAAATTTTTAGCAAAAGGCTCTTCGGCTTTGTCCTCTTGTGTGCATGGTGCAACGCCATGATCAAGGCCCCCATACACAAAGTTTTTCTGGTTTGACGGGTAGCCTAGGGGAAAAATAGTGCCAATGGGGAGTCGAGGTCTCCCCATGTCCTGCATGGATTCTAGTGTGGGTGTTGCTACAATATTCCACACCAGATACTCCCCCAGGCCCGTATTGGTCATTTCAATGATGATCATTTGTGGTTGAGGGGGAGGGAATGGAAATTCTCCTTGAGTCCACTCCATGTCGAGTGGACTAGGAGCCTCGAATTCCATTCGGCTAGGCATCTCCTCAGTAGAGATAGTTGACACTGATGGCAGTGTCTCTTCCAAAGGTTTTGCCTCTTCCAAGGGTTCCTTCCCTTTGTCTTTCTATTTGCCCCCCAGAGATGGTGTCGTTGGTGGAGGACCAAACGATGAAGATGAACCTAACTGGGATTTTGAAGAACCTGTTAACGGGGATGCCTACGGAATCAGACCATGTTTAGATGGATTTAACTAGAAATCCAAATGCGTTGATGGCAGGGTCGATTGCGACATCAGCTGCACCGCATTACAATACTTGAAGTGTTCCAAGTCCACCATGACTACATGCACCTCCCCTTCAAATGTATACTTTAAACATTGGTGAGCTATCGAAGGGACACACTTCATGTCCCTGATCCACGGCCAGCCCAACAAGATGTTGTAGGCCATCTCACCTTCCAATACATGGCACAATGTGGGTATGGTCTTTTGTCCCACTTGGATTGGTAGGACTATTGTGCCGACTGTCGAGTAGATTACGTAATTGAATGCTCACAGAGTGTAGGTGGAAGCTATGATATGGGATGCGGGCAACTTCAAATGTTTGAGAGCCGTATTTGTGATGATGTTGCTGGACGAGCCAGTGTCTATCAATACCCTCTTGTATGGGATCCCGTTGACCCGCGTGATAATGTGCAAGGGTGGATCTACCATGTCATCAGTCACTGATCTCAATTCATCTTCTCGAAATGTGATGATCGGCTTAGTGCATCATTTTACATGTCCCACAAAGTTGTTGAAAGAATTTGTCTCATGGGGCTGCAACTCGATGGCTTTCAAAATATCCATTAGAGCTTCTCGATGGGGTGTAGATTGTTGTATAAGATCGTATATGGAGAGCCTAGCCGAGGTGGTCCTTAAACTCTGAGTTAGTTTGGTATGAAGTGTGGCCACCGACTTAGGCGGAGGAGGTTGTGCAAGGTATTGTTGTGGTTGCAAAGTTGTTGGCACCTATCCTGCCACTACCGCAGGAGCATTCATGCTTGGATACCTCCTGTTTCGAGTCACTATACTAATCATCCCTACATATCCCTACATGGGGTAGTTCTGTGTGACCTCGTTAACTTGTAGGGTCTTTTCCTACGGAGCATGAGTAGGTAAGGGGTCTTTGAAGACCTCCATTTTTTGATTTCTTGGTGCGACGGGATTATCCACCGCTAGTGTCTTGTAGGAATCTCATTACAAGCTCTTGAGCATCCTCCTCACCTCTAAAGGTTTCCAACTGAGGTAGCTTAAAGTGTTCAGGGTAAGGAGGTGTTGGAACTGACGAATGCACAAGATGACTATGAAGCTGGCGTAAAGTGGGCTTTTGGGGCCCAAAAGTTTTGGTCTCCACAGACTCCAAATGCTCTAGCAGCGCTTTATATGCATCTAAGGATTTAATTTATTCCTCTTTAGTTTGCTCCCGTTGTGGGTTTTGGGAGACTTGAGGCCTCTGAAGGGGTGGTCGGATGGAAACTCCTCCGCCTAGGTAGGGCATTTCAGCCCGCTCATCTTCTTTCTTGTACTCCTCGTAAGCTTCCTGAGGAGTCTCTGGACGAGACCTATGACCCTGGGTGTGTCCTCGCGGAGGGTACCCATCGTTGTTCCATGGAGTGGCCTCCCGCTCAGGTCTAGGAGGGATCGGAGGCAGCACTTGGTAAGGTCGCGGAGACCTATCTCGCACCAAGGGATTATACCTCTCATATGGTTATGCTCTTTGGGTACGAGGGGTTGGGACCCTCTCAGGCACTGGGTTATGGAGCAGCTCATCTATTTGGAACCTAATGCACTCTTTGCTAAGGTGATATAAATGCTCTAGCTACTATTGATCTTGCTCAAGCCACGTGATCTATGCTTGGCAGACGACATGCCTGGTGACTGCTAGGTCAATTTGTTTCACCATCCTGAGCCTAGGAGGCCTGGATGCCTCTCCTATGCACTTACCCCGGTCCCGATGATCCATGATCTCAATAGGTCGCTTCCCTCTATCGAGGTTGGTGGAATTTACCCGAGGCTCCAACCTTAGTGGGTGATCATGGTATCTAGTTGGTGTGGAAGCACATGGCCCCCGCACTGTATATTGCTCTTGAGGAATGTAATCATCTTCCTTGGGCTCCCTTTCATATGTGTGAAAGGGGTGGGCAGAGTTAGCTCACCCTGCTTGAAGGGCCTTGCACTATGGATTTTGTCTATTGGTTCTAACAGTGATGGGAGGCAAAGGAGGGATGCCATCATCATGTGGCCTCTCCTCATGGAAACTATGCTGCTCTAGCGCTTCATTTTGTGGTGGCCACTCATATCGAGCTTCTAAGGGAGCCTTTTTATCTATGTTGAGTGCCACGTGTAAGGACTCTTCCTGAAAGGGGCTATGATGAATGGGTGTGTCCCTCAAAGGGGTGTCCCTATAGTTCCATCTTGACATGGAATGATGAAGGGGCTATGATGAATGGTCGCCCCTTCGATATACCATTTCCAGGCCGATATACAAACCTCTCTATATACCCGCCCTTACATGAGGGAAACTATAGGTATGTGAGAGCAAATGGTACGTGGAACGTAGGCGGTACGAAAGGGGAATCACCCTGTTTATGACACCTACCATAAAAGACTTATCCTCATGCACTGGAAATAACCCCAGCTACACTTGGTCAGCTTTCATCAGGATTTATGTCTAGCAACAGTTGCAATCGGGGTAATGGATGCAAAATTCAAGCCAAGGTGGTGATGAAATCCACCGTTGGTCTTGATCAAGGGCTGGGGTTTTACGACCAGTGCCTTGGTTTTTGAGTTGCCACATGGTGTGTGGAGTTATTTTTATTTTGCAAAATGGAAACAAGCAAGCGGTAAAGGAAAACTAATTTCCCTAAGCAAGCAAGTACCCTAGAACAAAAAAACTAAAGTAGACAAGAAAAGTTTAGAATCCTTACCTCTTCTCTGCCCAAATATGCTGGTTCTGAGTTTTTGCCCGAAGACTGCACAGAAAAAAATTCATCCCAAGGAGGATCAAATTACAAGACTGTATTCGTCACAGGGTGGGGCGAATTCCCATTCGTCCCTGGGTAAGACGAATTACAGTTCTGTATCCGCCTCGTGATGGAACGAACAGTAGTCAACGTGTGAAGCTCGACACCTAAAAGCCAAAAAACAACCAAGTTTGGATCAGATCTCTGATCTCAAACCATAGGAAAAGGTACCACCGTGATCACCACTGGAAGCACGAGGATATGGAAACAAAAAAGGAAAAGCTCCAAGCACGATGCAAAAATGGAACTAAACTTAACGCTAAACCCTACGAATTAAAAATGCATGAAATGGAGGAAAACATGAACTGAAGCCCAAAATGAAATAACAGCCCTTCTATTTATTGATGTATTTCACGATTCTGTTACAATTTGCATCCTCCCTTTTCAGGGGCAAGGAGTGTTAAATTCATCTCTTGGTGACATCCATGGATAGCCTTCCTTCTTCCGCATGCCCACATGTAAGATGGGCAGACCAAAATGTTGCTGCAACTTGTGTCTGTGAATGTTGATTCCTTGCTGCTCCTTCGACGTTCTGATCCTGCATTCAAATGAACAATAAATAGTTAGTAGCACCTGCGGATGAGACAAAACATGCAATCCCCAAGCCTACGATAAGTGAATGAGAAAAATGAATTAAACTATAACTAAAATGAATCCAAATGCTCTGAAAATTGGACAGGGGCATCGGGACATCACCAAGAGGGCATTGCAAAAATAACAGTTAGGAAATTCCTCACTAATTTGAATTCGCTCCGGGGCGGGACGAATTTACCTGCAACAAAATGCCGAAAAGGTACTGTCCCAAATGTCCTGCCTAGAGAGATCCAAAAGACCTGCAAACTTGGGGTTAGCTAATTGGGGGTTTTTTGGGAAGACCCAGATGGTCATATTTTCCCAATTTGGCCTCCATTAGTAGGAATTTAATGATGCTACCTGCAAGTTAGTAAAGACAAAAAGTGATAGAACATGATAAGATTTGCTCAAAACATTACGAAATAGAAATTTGCAAACTACCTAAACAACATAATATGAAATGCAAGATAAAAATGATAGAAATAAAAATCTGCCATAGATTCCTAATCGTTCCTAAAAGGGACGATTAGACTCATGGCAGTGCAAGGGTGCCCGGGTAGGCCGCCCACCGTTGGGACCAGATTTCGGCGCCAATACACTTGGGATGGGTCCAAAATATCTTGTAAGGTGTTGTCAAAAAATTGGGGTGGTATTCTATGGCCAAATGTTGGGTTTTGGGCTCAATATTTGACCTTCCAATGATCACCCAATGACCTCTTCTCCAAAAGAGATCATGGATGTGAAAGGCACAAATCGCACAAGGATGTATGGGGAAATAAAACGGCAGCACTTCGTTGCTCCAAATTGCTCTTCCTCTCTCTATATTTTGGGGTGGTAAAACCCACCAATTTATAGACCTGAAGGTCTGTTGGGATGAGCATGCAGAGGTGCCACTTGGTGGCCATGCCCTTTTAGGGGAGGGAAGATTCCTCCCTAAATAGGGACTCCATGAATGCCCTTGTAACAGCCTCTAATGCTCGAAAACGCTCACCTATACTCCCATGCAATGAAGGAAATGTTAAGTGGTGGATTCGAGCTGCCATTTGCCAAGATTTGACTTTTTGCCCGTCAAACTTGCAATTCACCCCACCCTAGAGCGAATTGTGAATTTGTCCCTGGGCGGAGCGAATCTCAATTAGAATTCGTCCCTCGGTGGAACAGATATTGAGCAAAGTGCCTAAAGGTGCCAAAATGATTTTTGACCTTCAAAAACTATTGTGAGAGTGGTTAGGACCACTGTTTAACCTCTAGGGGCTGCCCTTGGGGCTGTGTGTGCCAATGTGATCAGTGTTTGCAGTCACATAATCAGATTGGTGCTATTTTGGTGTCTACTCTTGGAGATTTTGGTTTGACCAAAGGGTTTATGGACACCTTTAGGGCATTTGAGGTTGACCAAGTGATTGTGGGAATCCTTGGATATTTTGGTTTGACCAGAGGGTTTATGGATACCTTTGGAGTGTTTGATGTTGACCAAGTGATTGTGGGAATCCTTGGAGCTTTTGGGGTAGCCTATGGCTCTCTAAATGTGGAATGGCATCAAATGAATGATGTTCAAGGGTTCTAGTTCCTTGATTCCTTCAAGAGAGGCGAGCCGGTATGTTCCAGGTCCTATTTTACTGTCAATCACATAAGGACCTAACCAGTTTGCCACAAAATTGTCCCTTAGATGAGACGACAAATTAGAATTCTATTTGTTATCTTTTAAGACCAAGTCACCAACCTGAAAGTCCCTCAGGTGAACCTTCATGTTGTATGCTTTCTTAAGTCACTTTTGATAGATACACAAATGATCGAGAGCATTGACGCGTCATTCGTCGAGCAATGTAAGTTGGTCTAACTAGGCCTACCATGCAGTATCATCATCGATGAACTCTTGCATTGAAATGTACAGGGAAGGGATTTCCAACTCGAGAGGTATGACTACCTCAGAGCCATACACCAACAAAAATGGAGTGGCCCCAGTGGGCATCCGAATGCTAGTATGATAAGCCCATAGGGCAAGCGGGATTTGAATGTGCCAATATTTATGACTATTTGCGATGGTATTTTTGAGGATAACGACTAGCATTTTTTTTGATGCCTCTGCTTGCCCATTTGCTTGCGGATAATAGGGTGTTGAAAAACTATGCTAAATTTTGTACTTTATTGTCAAAGCACGCACATCTTTATTCTTGAATGACGTCCCATTATCCGAGATGATCTTGGATGGAATACCAAAATGACATATGATGTTATGTAAAATAAACTCCACAATGCGGGTTCTAGTCGTAGAGGTTAGCGGAATTGCTTCCACCCACTTGGTGAAGTACTCTGTGGCCGTTATGATGAATGTGTGATGACCCAATGACGTAGGGGAGATATTTCTGATTAGATCGAAGCCCCACTACGAAAAAGGCCAAGCCTATTGAAATGGTTGCAAGGCCTGAGAAGGTACATGTGTCAAATTGGCATGGTGTTGACACTTCACGTACTTCTTTATATGTGCGCAAAAATCTCGCTCTAAAGATGGCCAATAATAACCCATGCAAATAATGCGCTTTGCGATGGACATACCACTAAAGTGGCCACCACATGTACCATCTTGGGCTTGTGTGATCGCCCAAGCGAACTCCTGCTGGTCCAAGCAACAAAGGAGGATTCCTTCATAGCTCTGATGATACAAAATGTCTCCTAGCAAGACATGTTTTGCCACTTTTTGTTTAAATGATCTTTTTGCGACTTGTGTCAATACAAGTTGGAGGTTACCTAACTTAAGGTAATCCCTTATGGGTGTGTACCAATCCTGCTGATCAGAAACCTTGATGGTATGAACGACCAATCCCTTATCGGTGTATACCAAGCTGAGCAGGAAAGAACTTGTAAAAACAATGTTATGTTGCTATTAAGAGGGGTCGGGGAGAACAAGGACCCCCAGTTGGCTTGAGTTAGACAATCTTAGATTCAAGAGAACATATCCTGAGATGGTTCAATATGGATCAGGTGGATTCCTAGCGTTAGGTCAGAGCTTGCTCGCTCCATCATGGATTGCGATAATGTTTTGACCTGAATGGTCATCATTTCATCGAAAGGGTCTTGCAGGATTAGTGACCCTAAGGAGACCATAGTATCTGCAAAATGATTCAATGATCGAGGGAGTGCCTTGATGTCATACCATTCAAGATGTTCCAGGAATTTGTCCACAAGGGCTTTGTAGGCCTGTAGAATTGGGTATTTACATTGGAATACCCCCTTTACTTGATTGACAATTAAAAATGAATCACCAAAGATGTTTAAATGTTTAATGTTCATGGTGACTACTTTTTGAAGACCTATGAGCAAGGCTTCATATTCTACATTGTTGTTGGTGCACGGGAAGTCTAATTTAAATGATAAAGGCATTGGATCCCCTTGTGGTGTGAAGAATACAATTCCTGCGCCACCTCCTTGCTCACATTTAGAACCATCAAAGAATAGGGTCATGTCAACATGTGACTCAGGCTCATTAGAATATGGCAATTCTGAAACATGGAAGACCCCATCATTAGGTAGTTCTACGGTCAAAGGCTAATCATATTCAAGAGGAGCCCTTGCTAGTTGATCGGTGATGACTTGACCTTTTATGGATTTCTGTCCAATGAATTCTATGTCAAACTTCGTCAACAACATGATCCATTTTGCCATGTGGCTACTATGATAAGTATGACTCATCATGTATCATAATGGATTCTCCTTAGACACAACATATGTCGTATTGCTGAGCATGTAGTGGCATAGATTTTTGGTAGCAAACACCACTGCCAAGCAGAGCTTCTCAATGTATGCATAGTTAAGTTCATAAATGACCAGGGTGCGGCTAAGATAGTAATTAGCCTGTTCTTTGTGTAGTTCATTTTTTTGGGATAGCATGGCACCCAGTGCCACCTCAGTAGTTGAGATGTATAAGTAGAATGAGACTCCTAGTCTAGGTGGTGCCAATATTGGTGGCGAAGCCAAGTATTGTTTAATATCGTCAAAGGCTGACTGGCACTCGCCATCCTAGTGAAATGCTACCCCCTTGTGCAATAATTTATTCATGGGTCGGCACTTGTTATATAACTGCGCTGTGAAGCGCTTGATTGACGCGACCTTTCCCTGCAAACTTCTGAGCTGCATGATGGTAGTTGGGGGAAGCATTTCAAGGATTGCCTTGACTTTGTGTGGGTCTACCTCGATTCCTCATTTGGAGACTATGAAACCCAAGATATTTCCAGATGTTACGCCAAATATGCACTTCTTGGGGTTTAGTCTGACTTTATGTTCAATGAGGCGATCGATGATCTTGCTTAAGTCATCGAGATGATCTGGGCGCAAAAGAGATTTTGCCAACAAATCATCCATGTAATCTTCCAAAGTTTTATGCATGTGATCGTGGAAGATGTACGTCATGGCACGTTGGTAGGTGGCACCAGCATTTTTAAGGCCAAAAGGCATGACCTTATAACAAAATGTCCCTTAAGGTGTTGTGAACGCCATTTTTAGTTGGTCCTCGGGATTGATACGAATCTAATTGTATCCTAAGAAACCATCCATGAGGGAAAGCATTTCATGGCCCATTGTAGTGTCTACCAATGCATCGATTCTAGGTAAGGGGAAATCATCCTTAGGACTCGCTTTGTTTAGATCTCAAAAATTAGTGCATATGCGAATCCTCCCATCGAGCTTCTTGATGGGCACCATGTTAGACAACCATGGTGGGTAATCCATGCAGATGACAAATTGTGCATCCAACAAATTTTGTAGCTCATCTTTGACCATTAAGGTTACTGTTGGATGCATCTTACGTAGTTTTTGCTTTACTGGATTGAATTTTGGATCAAGCGTAAGATTATGCGTGACTAGCTATGGGTCTAGCCCCAACATGTCTTTATATGACCATGCAAAAATCTCCTTCTTCTCTTTGAGAAGGGTAATGTAGTCGACTTGCTCTTCGGGGGATAGAATTACCCCCTACTTGATGATTTGCAAATTCATTGGATCTGAGCTGATGTCTACGCCAGTCCTCTCCTCAACTGACATGTGGGATCCGTCCTCCAATTGGTGTGGAGTTGGGATCAAGTGGATATCGTTTACTGAATTTAGATCATCGTTCAGAACGTTGGGTTCCTCTTCAACATGGAAGACATCTTGAGTTTTTCCGAGGGTGAAATGGAACATCTCACGACAAGGCCAGTACTCTGATGGGGATGGCAGTGTTTCAGCGTGATCCCAGTCTATAACATCTAGGTCTAGATGCAATGACCATGTTGGGTTAGCTAGATTATGGATGGGGGCGGTTAAATCAATGGAGATCATGTTGATGAAATGATTTTGGTCTCCATTACTATGGGTGTGGCTTCTCAGACATCCTAGATTATCTTGGTGCTTCGAATCTGGCCCTATGTGTGGATAAGAGGATAGGGTCTGCCCTAGGCGCTAACGACTCTATAGGGTCTCCAAGTGGAAGGTGCTCTCTGTGTACCTGGAGTGACGGGTGCATTAATTGCTATAAATGTGCCTGGTTGAGGTGACACCTATGCCTTGGCCCTATGTGTAGTTGTTCAAACATATCATCTATGTCCAAGGGATATTGTTGTTGTCGCATATGATTGAGATAGGCCATCTCAGTTTCATCTTCATAATCATTGTCAGAGATCCAAATGCCTTCGTTGGCTCCAATAGCTGTTTGTGACATATGAGGCTCATATTTCTCAAGAAAATTAATATGGTCCCATCAGGGTTGTTTCGCTCTTTGCAGGGGGACCTGATTCTCTTGAGGTGGCATATGCTCAATTGGAGCATTCAAAGGAAACATTGTCAGGAATCTCTCCTGATAATCATCTATGGGATTCACTTGTGAATGATTGCTATCAGATTCGAATGGATCCCAAGGCACTACCTCGTACTCTGAATCGTCTTCTGAAGACCCTTCTTGGTCTTGTCTATACCCCTCTTGTAGGTGAGTCCTTTAACTTTCTCCCTTTTCGATCGAAGGGAAAGGCTTGTTAAGATCAACAAGGTTGGTTGTTAACAATGGATGATAATCCCCCAATGTATATGTTGTGTTACGATTGGAATATGGATCTACTGCCAACCCATCCTTATTGCCTATCCCTAGGCCTTGCATGTTCTCTACCAATATGTCCAGGGGCAAGGGCTGGTTGAACCCTACTCCTGACTGGTCATACGACATCTGATATCTTGGTTGGCAAAGAACATGCACTCCTTGCTCATACCTGCCAAAACCATATCCATGCCAATTGCATTGGCCAAGATATCTCAATGCGAATTCTAGGTTGTACAAATAGTTGACATCCTCAGCAAAGGGTTCTTCATCTTCGTATTCTTCCATGTAAGGTTCAATGCCATTATCCAGGCCCCCATAAAAAAATTTTGTTTGATTGGGTGGGTAGCCTAGAGGAACCACAGTGCTGATGGGGAGGCGAGGTCTCCCCATGTCCTGCATGGACTCAAGTGCGGGTGATGCTACAATGTTTCGCACTATATACTCCCCCAGGCTCATGTTGGCCATATCAACGATTATCGTTGGTAGTTGAGGGGGAGCGAATGGGAGTTCTTCTAGAGTCCACTCCATGTAGGGTGAACCAGGCGTCTCGACTTCCATTCTGCTAGGCATATCTTTGGTAGATATGGCTGAGACTAGGGGTGGTTCCTCTTCAAGGGGTTTCTTTCCCTTGTCCTTAGGTGTGGCCATTGTAGGTGGCATTGTTGGTGAAGGACCATATGAGGAAGATGCACCCGATTGGGGATTTGATGGACTTGTCAATGGGGATGCATGCGGAATGAGACCCTGGTTAGATGGATTCAACTAAAAATCCAAATGTGTTGATGGAAGGGTTGATTGCGGCATGAATTGCACCATATTGCAGTACTTGAAGGGATCTAAGTCTACCGGGACTACATGCACCTGTCCTTCAAATGTATACTTTAGGCAATGATGAGCTATTGAAGGGACACACTTCATGTCCCTGATCCAAGGCCCCCCCAGCAAGATATTATAGGGCATCTGACCTTCCAAGATGTGGCACAATGTATGAATAGTCTTTTGTCCCACTTGGATGGGTAGGAAAATTGTGTCAACCATCGAGCATATCACATCATTGAATGCTCGAAGAGTATAGGTGGAGGCCACGATGTGAGATGTCGACAACTTCATATGTTTCAATGCTGCTATTGTAATTATATTACTGGATGAGCCAGTGTCCACCAACACCCTCTTATATGGAATCCTGTTGACCCGCGCAATGACGTGCAGGGGTGGATCTACCACATCACCAGTCATTGATTTCAATTCATCTTCTCTAAAGGTGATGATTGGTTCTGTACATTGTTTTACATGTCCCATGAAGTTGTTGAAAGATTTTGCTTCATGGGGCTACAACTCAATGGCTTTTAATATCTCCATTAGAGCCTCCCGATGGGGCGCTGATTGTTGAATGAGCTCGTATATGGAGAGCCTAGCCGACATGGTCCTTAGACTTTGGGTAAGTCTAGTTCGAATCATGGCCACTGGTCTAGGCGAGGGAGGTTGAGTAGGGTGTTTTTGAGGTTGTGACGTCAATGGAACCTCTCTTGTGGCTATCGCGGGGGCAGCTCCTGGGTATCTCTTGTTCCTAGTCACTATGCTTATCATCCCTACATACCCCTGCATGGGGCAATTTTGTTGCACTTCATTGACTTGAAGGGGTTTTACCTATGCCTCATGGGCAGGCAGGGGGTCTCTAAAGACTCCCATATGTTGGTTGTTTGGCGCTACGGGGTTGTCCACCGCCAACGTCTTGTTGTCGATTAGGTCTTGCACCAAGCCTTTAAACTTCCAACATGCATTAAGGTCATGTCCCTTCCATCTGTGGAACCTATAGTATAAGTCCTCCTTGTACCCCTTAGGCTTTGGCACATTGTGGTCTATGGTTTGAGTCTCGGGTATGTTGATCAAGTTTACCATTGATAAGCAATCAAACAGGGAGTCCCTAGACTCTATGTAAGGTGTGAACTGTCGCCTAGGGTGACGCTGCTGATTTTGTTCTTGCCTCTAATTTTATTTATCATAATTTTTAAGAGGCACCACCTGATAGTTAACCTTTTGGGGTTGTGTTGCTTATGTAGGCTTAGGGACGTTTATAGCAACCTGATCGGCCGCAGTGGGTTTCTGTTGTGTTGTCCCTGTTTTGGTGTTTTTAGACCGTTCGTTCTTCTTTGGTTTGGCTATCTCACCATCCTGAATCTTGATCTCCTCAATGATTCTGGCTTGTGCTAGAGATTCCTCTAAAGTGACATATTGCTGTAGCTGCAATAGCACAGAGATCAATCTCAAAAAACTCTTTGAGAACATTTGGGTCAGGTTGGACATGGGAGGAGGTAGGGCAGCTTTGAAAGCAACATCCTCCACCAGTTCCCATATGCCACCATGGTATCTTCCTCATATTGCCTGAGGCTAGATAGGTCACTTAGTGACACCCTTTTCTTGGTGTTGAGGGTGAAGCGTTCGAGGAACGCGTCCACTAGCTGATCCAAATTACTGATGCTATGTTTTTGCAACTGAGTGAACCAATCCGAGGTAGGGCCTGCGAATGTGGTTATAAATGTTCTTAGTAACAAAGCATCATTGTCCTGAATGCCAAAGCATTGGCTCAGGAATCTAGTCACGTGCTCTTGGGCATCCTCGTCCCCTCTAAAGAGTGCCAATTGAGGTAGTTTAAAGTGTTCAGGGTATGGGGGTTCCGACACTGACGAATGCACAAGGTGACTGCGGAGTTGGCGTAAAGTGGGATTTTAGGGCCTAGAAGTTTTGGTCTCCATAGACTCTAAACGCTCTAGCAGCGCTTTATATGCATCGGAAGATTTAATCTCTTCCTCCTTAGTTAGCTCCCGTTGTGGGGTGGGGGGAACTTGAGGCCTATAGAGGGGTGGCCGGATAGCACCCCCTCTGCCTTGGTAGGGCATTTCGGCCTGCTCTTCTTCTTGCTCATACTCCTCATAGGCTTCTTGAGGAGTTTCTGGATGAGACCTATGACCATGGGTGGGTCCCCATGAAGGGTGCCCATCGTTGTTCCTGGGAGTGGCCTCACGCTCAGGTCTAGGAGCTCTCAGAGGTAGCACTTGGTAAAGTCACGGGGACCTGTCTCATACCAAGGGGTTGCGCCTCTCATACACTTCTACTTTATGCATGCGAGGGGTTGGGACCTTCTCAGGTACAGTGTTATGAAGCAATTCGGCTGTCTGATGCTGAATGTGCTCTTTGCTAAGGTGGTACAGATGATCTAACTATTGTTGATCTTGCTTGAGCTGCGTGATTTACGCTTGGTGGGCGGCATGTCTGGAAAATTCCAAGTCAATTTTTTCTATTGTCTCGTGTTTAGGAAGCCAAGATGCCTCTCCTACATGTCTATCTCGGTTGTGGTGATCCAATACCCCTATGGGTTGCTTTCCTCTGTCGAGGTTAGCGGCATTCACCCGAGGCATTGGCCTCAATGGGTGATCCCGATACATAGCAGGTGCAGAGGTGCATCGCTCCCACACTGTGTACTGCTCTTGAGGAACATGGTGGTCTTCCTCGTACTCCCTTTCGTATGTGTGAAGGGTGCAGGGAGAATTTACTTGCCCTGCCTGGAGAGCCTTGTGCTCTGGATTTTGTCTAGTGTTTCTAACAGTAATAAGGGGTAAAGGAGGGATGAAAAAATCATGTGCCCCCTCCTTATGGACCCTACGTTGCTCTAGCGCTTCATCACTAGGCCACTCATAACGAGTGTCTAAGGGAGGCCTCCTTTCTATGTTGAGTGCCACATGTAGGTCCTCCTCTTGAAAAGGTCTATGTTGAGTGGGGGTGCCCCTCAAAGAGGTGCCTCTATAGTCCTATTATGTAATGGCATGATGTGGACTATCTTGTGTGTCAGGCCGCCAAGGCGGGATGACCAAGTCCTCGGGACTATATCAGAGGCGACTTGTACCCCTTTGTGCACTCTCTGTAGCTCCTTCCCGTGATTGGGCTCGGCTACGGGTGTACACCATGGTGATGTTTTCCTACAAGATGCATAGATTTTTATCTCTTTTTATGATTTTTATGCTACACTAAATAGAAGGGAAACACACAATTGAAGCAATGATTATCTTGTTTAAATATTAAAAGTGTGCCCTAAATCTGGTTTAGTGTGTTTTGATTTTTGTTTTGAAAGCTTGTGTAAAGAACATTTAAATGCAATATGATGGCTCTTATGACTCCCAAAAATGGTCGCCCCTTCGATATACCATTTCCAGGCTGATATACCAACCTCTCTATATACCCGCCCTTATGTGAGGGAAACTATTGGTATGTGAGAGCAGATGGTACATGGAACATAGGCGATACGAAAGGGGAATCACTTTGTTTATGACACCTACCATAGAAGACTTATCCTCATGTGCTAGGAATCATCCCAGCTACACTTGGTCAGCTTTCATCAGGATTTACGTCTAGCAACAGTCACGATCGGGGTTATGTATGCAATATTTCAAGCCAAGGTGGTGATGAAATCCACCGTTGGTATTCCTCAAGGGTTGGGGTTTTACGACCAACTCCTTGTTGTTTTAAATTACCACGTGGTGTGTGGGGTTCCTTTTAATTTGCATTAATGAATAAAATAAGCATTCAAACTCTCCTATGCAAGCAAACAACTAGAAAACAAAAAAAAAAAAGCACAAAATGGTAGAAGGTGTTTAGGACCCCTACCTCTTCTCTGCCTAAATCGGATGTCTCTGAATTTCTATTCTGAAATTGCATAGAGAGCTATTCGTCCCTGGGTGAAATGAATCATAAAACTGTATTCATCATAGGGTGGGGCAAATTCCCATTCATCCATGGGTAAGACGAATTCCAACTCTGTACTCGTCACAGACTGGAATGAACATCAGTCCAATGTTTAAAAACTTCGTACCTACAAGCAAAAAAAAGCAACTTTTGATCAAAAATTTAATATTAAAATCAAGGGATAGAGGTACCACCATGATCGCCACTGAAAGCACAAGGATACGAAAACAAAAAGGAAAAGCCCGAATGCGATGTAAATGAACAAAAGATAACGCTAAACCCTATGAATTGAAAGTGCATGAAAAGAAAGAGGCATGAACGAATCAAAACCAAATAAAAAGCCAATAAAAAAGACAGCCCTTTTTATTAATATGTTTCAAAACTTGGTTACAATTCGTCTCCTCCTTTTCAGGGGCTAGGAGCGTTAAATGTGTTCATGTCACACCCATGGATGCTATTCCTTCTTCCACGTGCCCACATGTAAAATGGGTGGACCAAACGTCACCGCAACTTGTGTTGATGATTCTTGACTCCTTGATGCTCCTCTAATTTCTAGATCCTACTTTCAAAGAAACAAAAAAAAAAAAAAAAAAACTGTAGATAAAATAAAACATGCAATCCCCACGCCTTCAACTAGCACATGCAAAATATAATTAAAATGATAACTGAAATAGATCCAAATGAATTGAAAAATTGACAAGGACATAAAAACATCACCAAGAAGACACTACAAATGGAACAGTCAGAAAATTCACCACATATTTGTATTCGCTCCGGGGTGGGACGAATAGACCTGCAACAAAGTGTTAAAAAGCATAGTCCCAAATGTCACATCCAGGAAGCTCCAAATCACCTGTAAAGTTTGGGTTAGATAATTGGGGGTATTTTTGGAAGACCCAGAAGGTTAGATTTTCCCAATTTTTCCTCTATCACTAGGAATTTGCTGATGCTACCTGCATGTTAGTAAAGGCAGGAAATGATAAAAGCATGATCAAAACTTGTCATAATCACATGAAATTTAAATGAAAACATATGTAAAAAACCTAGAATTAGATGCAAAATAAAAATAAGAGAAATATACCATAGATTTCTAATCGCTCTGGGGCGGGGTGATTAGGACTACAACAGTTTGGGGGGCACCCGGGGGCAGGACGCCCATCGTTTGGGACTTTTTTTCAGCACCAATCCACTTGGGATGGGTCCAAAACATCTTATGGGGTTGTGTCACCAAATTTTATGGGATATTGTGGCCAAATGTTCGTGTTTGGGTCCAGATTTGCGCTTCCAATAACCACCCTATGACCTCCCTTCCAAAAGAGATCAAGGATGTGAAAGGCACAAATCAAAAGGTATGTGTGTGGATGTAAAATGGCAGCACTTCGTTGCTCCAAATTATCCTCCTCTGTATATATTTTGGGTGAGAAGACTCACCAATTTATAGACCTAGGGTCTCTTTGTTTGAATGCGCATGCGAGGGCGCCACTGGAGTTGCATGTCCTATTTTGGGAAAAATATTATTCCTTGATTTAGAGTCTCCTTGCATGAGGCCTCCAAAAATAAAATACATGCATGAATGAAGTCTCTCTTCTTGATTTGAAGTCGTTCCTCGCAATTGCATGGCCTGAAGCTGCAGTTAACTGGCGGACCTGTCGAGGTTTGACTTTTGTTTGCCAGTAAAACCTTCTATTCGCCTCACCCTGGGGCGAATGCTGATAATCGTCCCTAGGTGGGATGAATACCAGTTTGTAATTGTCCCAGGGTGAAACGAGTTGGGAGCAAAGTGCCAAATTCATATTTGACCTTCCAAACTACTTTTGGGAGTGGTTAGGACCATTGTTTAACCTCTAGGGGCTACCCTAGGGGCTGTGTGTGTCAATGCGATCAACATTTGTTGTCACATAATCGGATTTGTTCTGATTTTGTGTCTACATAAGGACACATAAAAGATTTTGGAAGGTATGTTAGAAGTTAAAATTGAGCATATTTATAGGGAATGTAATTAGGCTACTGATGTTATAGCCAATTTGGAGGTGCTTAGTGGCCAATTTAGAATTTGGGAAGACAATTTCGTTTCATGGTTAATCATAATTATTTATTTGGAAACATTGGGTCTACCTATCCTATAGGACTTTTTATTGTCTTTCTTCTTGGATAATATCTCAATTGTGTTCTAGTGATCCTCTCTTTAGGGGGTCTTTTTTTGGGGGCTGGCCTTTTTGCTCCATGGTGATTACCATTCTCAAGGAATATGCCTGGTGGTTTACCTTCATCCTTGCTCTTTGAGTTTAGATTTTTGTTATCTGCATCTTGATGTATTTACTACCATTCCAGTCTTATGCAAAAATAGATCAGGATCATTGGTGTCTCTAAAATAAAGTTGAGTAAAAATTCTCCTTTATGCCTTGTTGAGTGGTGGGTTGGTATTTGTTTTTGGCTATTTTTTTTAAGTTTAATTTATGTTTCTTTTTGCCTTGGAGGCTGACATGTGCTTAATTAGCCTTATATTTCTCTGTCTCCTCTAATGTAAAAGGTTCTGAGACCTTTCAAAACCATGTTTTTTTCACCATTAATCAAAAAAATATCACTTAAAGTTTATTTTGGATTTAATAGTTTATAAGGTGCAACAAATTATTTATTTATACACACCTTATTGCTTTACTTCAATAATATTTTAGAGCAAAATTGTATAAAAAATAAGCTGAGATTTAAAAAAAATGCTTGTTTAAAAATTGTACTAAGAAAAGCATTAAGCAATATGGGAAACTCTAAAGTGTCAAGGGACTCAAACCACCATTGTTTTTGTGATAGAAATCATCCCGTACTCATCACTACTCATGACGAATTTGGGCTTTCTTTTGGGAGACGTAGGTTCAAACCATGGTGGGGCATGGTGTTTGTGTGTGTGAGTGAGATTGTGTGCCCCCCAAAATAAGGGAATAACATAAAAATAATTAAATAAAGATAAAAATATTAGCATGTTGTAAATGTTCATCACAATAATTTAATATTTATGATGATATTTATGTATAAGATAAAATCTATATATTATAATATTTTACATAATTTGTGTTTAAGATGTATAGTTGATTTTTTAAACATAGTGGAATTAGTAGTTATCACGATGATCATGGCATGTTGTACACTTTTATGGTCATCATGGTATTTCGTGTTGGCTACCCCAGAAGCCACCACATAGTACTTTGTGTAGTCCATGCCTATAACCACCATGCCACATTCATTTTTAAACATTTTATGTCACTGAAAGCACTAGGAAAGGGACAAGCATTCAATATGACAAGACAAGTGTTCAATCCAATGAGACCCAATATTTGAATCCTAAAATTCAATCATATAGTTGAATTTTGAAATAGAAAAATAATAATCATTTTTAATTTTTAATTAAGGTAGTATAATAAAATTCTATGACCAATGTAAATAGAACAATATTTTTTCTTAGTAATCTATATGTGGCTTCTATTTGGAGATACTTTCATTATAAAAATAAAATCATTATAGTGCTCTCATTACATTTCTAAAAATGTAATGAAACCATATCTAGATTTACCTTTCAATCAAAGATATTCTTCATTTAGGTTTCCATCAATATCTATCTTCCTCAAACTGCTAAGTTTCCACAATCAACTTCCTTTATATTAGATGCCTTCTAAAATTTAAATTATGCCAAGATGAAATTCAACACCACTAATGGCTAAAATATTTACTGTCCAACTTATATATCTATAAATATCTTGTCTATAATAACCTCAAAATTTCTTAATACCTTTTTTAGGGTTCTTATCCATTTCCCTAATATTGCAAGATATTATTTTATTGTTATTTTTTTTATTTTAGTTGTGGTTTTAGCTCCACTTTTTGTTAGCACTTGTGATATTTATTTGTGTTTTCCCATATCAACATCCCCTTGGATTTTTTTTTCTCTTAATTTTTTCTTCTTGGGTCTTCCTCTTCTGTTTTAATTACTATGAATACTTTCATCTTCATCAATATTTTCAATATTCTCACATTGCTCAAAGTAAGACTTATCATTTTTAGGTTTGTCTTGTTTTGAAGGATATGCAGTGCGGAATATCCTCAAAAGAACAATCTTGTTTATGATATTGTAGATAGGCTATCTTTACCTCTTCTTTATGAGTGGAATATCCTTGATTTTATCTAGCTTCTATTAATGTATGATTTCCTTGCTTCATATTGAAATTTATCTCATGGCTAATTTTTTTAATCTCTTTCTTCCTAGTTTTCATTTTGTAAACTCTTTCCACGTGTCCAATATAAAAATAATTGTGCTAACAAAATGATACGTTTTCATAGTCTACTTTTTGATCCCATTCTCTTGATTCATATTTTATCTTAATGGATTGTGGAAAATGTTTTGAAATATCCATAGAAACACATATTCAAGTATATATAGCATGATTTTGCTCCTTAGTAGTTATTTCTTCTTTGATGAATTTCCCTAGGGTATTTCTAGTATTCTTCATAACATCCTTATTTATAAGCTGATATGGAAGTCAAAAAATACTAACGTATACTAGAAGCTTCTTAGTAGTTTATGTTTCGATAGAAAACTTTCATTATATGGTCTCAAATAAAGTGCATATATTCCCATAAACCATGGGTCACCAACCATTATTTTATTCCTATTTTTTAAACTAGAAACTAAGATGAGAAAAAACAACCTTTAGGAATAAAAATGAGAGTAATTTGATTTTAATCCCCACTTCCACTTCATCATTTTTTAAATCTCCAAAAACCCTAACCATGATCTATGGAATTTACATATTAATCCTCTACTTATAAGAACCATTATATCATGCTCAATCATCTCATCCTTGATACTCACTTCTAGTGTAACATCTACTACCTGGATCAAACATACCATGTATTTAGTATTCTACTTATCTCAAACTTGGTCTTCCATACTTCCAAATAGGGCATCCTAAATTCCCATTAGAGATTTCAAATATGACTTTCCTTCCATACTAGCTAATAGGGATTGCTCTTGGATTTCAATCCCTCTTGGTTCACCTTCCCTATTGGCTTGCACTCTCTCCTACCTCACACTCGCTCATGACTTGATCTCCCTCTTGGCTTGTAATAGCCCTTATCTCTTCTTTTTTAGATATTCCTTTACTTTAGCAATTTTTGAGAAACAATATTCTATGCATTCATGGTAAGGGTTTGAAGTATTAATGTAACTTTGGATGAACCCATTGTTGTTCCACCATGATTGAATTTTGGCTTGCACTCCCTCTTAGATCATATATCCTATTGTCTTGCATTAGAATTCCTTCAACTAGATTACACTTTACTTTCTACTTCCTACTCACATTTCCTCCTCACTCTTAACTTGCACTTGCACTCACTTTTGGATACACTCACTCTTGTTTCATGCATTCACTTGCTTTTGGTTGCACTCACTCCCGAATCATGCTCGCACTCATTGCCATGTGTACTCTTGGCTTGTACTTGAACTCACTGCTGCATTCCCTCCTAGCTCATGCTCACACTCATTGCTGCACTCACTCCAAAGAATAAAAATGACTTTAAATAGAACAATAATTATTATTAATTTATTTTTCAAATTATTGAATTATATTTTTAAATAATATTTTATATAATTTTAACAACATGATTACATTATCACTATATTTTGGTATTACAAGAACATGATTATTATCCATGTCTTTCTTGACAAGATTTAAATTTGGGTATCTTTCTTAAAAGTTGAGGAGTATAACTAGTTGAGATAATTTAATTTGATTAATATTAAAGTTCACCTATGGTATTTGAACCTTTGTCTATGGTATAAACTCTTTATTCTTACCATTGTCCCAAAACCCATAAGAAAAATAATATACTGTATAAAAACTCATCATAATATCTAAAATATAATTTCATAATAAGAATGTTATGTTTGACACTTATTTTTAGTTGATTATTTTAATTAAATTTCAACATGAGTAAAATATTTTTTATTAAGTAAATAAAGGGGTGGTTTTTTTTTAACACAATCTTGATATCCTGTTGAGAGAAACGTTTCATACATCCACATAAAAAAAAAATATATATATATTCCCATATTCCCAATGATACTTCATCAAAACAAAACCATAATAAGTTACATACATTTATAATACCACAACAAAACCCCATTGAAATCCCAACAAAATTAAAGCATACCCATAGAACAATATAAAAAAACCCTAAAATTAGCAAAATGATATCTTCTTTTTTTCAAAGAAGGCTCATTGTCAAAAAAAAATAGTTAATTTAGATCTGCCCATGTGGGGGAGTTGGAGAGAAGTGAGTAATTAAAACTCTCGTGTTGGAGAGGCCCCAAGTTCAAATCTCTCCCTGCGGATATGCTATGTAATAGATACCAGGGACCCTATTGGAGGTGTGTATATCCACCCGCTTTATGTAATCTTGTGCCTTAATGAAATATCAACATTTAAAATAAAAATAGTTAATTTATATTGCATTAATATATCATAATATAATTCCTAATATGATATAATAAATATTTTATTATTACAAAAACTAAATATCATAAATAATAAGATAAATAATAAGGGCCTATAATTTATAAGCAATCTTAAAAGCTATATGATATTGATAAAAGATATAAAAAATATAATTAATTTTAAATTTTAAAATTGATATTTATTTTCTTGTTAGCTAAGTTTGTAAATCATCTTTGTTTTAATATAAAATTTTCAAATTAGTTTTAAAAAATTAATATTTTTTATATTGAACATCGTTTACAAATATCAACGCTCATTGGAGCAAACACAAGAGGAATCAACCTCATAACCACATGGATGATAATAACTAGGCAACTGCCATTACACCAAATGCCATTTGGCAAAAAAGAAAAAATGATATTTTTTTATTAACACTCTAAATTAAAATTAGGTTATAATCCTGTAAATATTCATTATTACTTTATATAAAAAATATGTTAATAGAGTATCTAAAAATGTTATTATCAATAAAAATTATTGAATTTAATATAAAAACTAAGTTTACGAAAATAAATCAAATAGATTATTCTAATAGTTTTTAGATCATTCATAAGAGAGTTAATTACAAGTACACTATTTTTTTAGTAATTTTCAAGCACAAATTTCAAACCATAGGGGATGCTCTCATCAAACCTATTTTACCTTGTTGTTGACCCGATGTGAGGGAACCACGAGTCTCTTGAGATTTGCACTGTCATCATCAATTTGACCCGCAATTAAAGGATTTAGATTAGACTACGACCTTTGCAAATAGACTGCCCCAAAGTTTAAACATGTAGGGTTCAAACCATATGGGCTACTCCCATCAAACCTATTCCACCTTGTTGTTGACCCAATGTGAAAGGACCATAGATCACTTAGGATTTGGACTTGCAAAGATTTAAACTATACTCGAGTAACAAATTGGTGTTAGTTATATATATATATATATATTAGAATATTTGAGGGATAATAATAATAATAATAATAATAATAATAATATCTATATATCTATCTCGTTATATATAGAAATTGATAATTTTTTTATTGTTTTATTCATGTGATTGTGGTTTCAAATCCTGAAAGTTACCATTTTACCCCGCCTTACCTTGATAAAATTTTATTCCAAATGAACCCCAATGTGAGGGGACCACTAGTCACTTGGGATTTAGACTTGTAGGGTTTAAACTATACTGGAGTAACAAATTGGTGTTAGTTATGGATATATATATATATATATATATATATATTTTAGAATATTTGAGGGACATGCATAATTAAATATATATTTAAATATTTATTTGTTTATTTGGTTATATATAGAAATTGATAAAGTTTTTATTATTTTATTCATGTGATTGCAGTTTCAAATCCTCAAAGTTACCATTTACCCCCACCTTACCTTAGTAAAATTTTAATTTTATTCCAATTGAACTACCAACCTCAAACTAGCAAACACTCAACAAAAGTTAGTCATTCTGCTACCTTCACCATATATATATATTAAAAAATATTTATGCACAAGTGGTATTAGCTCAACCGATTAGATTCCTTAACTTTTATGAAGGAGACCAAAGTTCAAATCTTGTCAAGTGATACATGAATAATATCCATCTAGATGGCCTTATCCTAAAAGATTGGGTGGATTGGTAAAGGTTTGATTGGCCAAGTACTTGCCAAGAAGAGACCTAGGTTCAAACTTTGGGGGCACACTACTAGCTTTAGCAAAGGTAGTAGTCTGGGTGGAATCATCTGAGTGCACATTGAATCAACGATAGCGAAATGAACCTCAAGTAGTCGATGGTCTCCATCTCACACCGGATCAACAACAATGAGACAAATAACCTGTTGGAAGCAGTCCATGTGGTTTGAACTATACGCTTGCTAGTTATTAAAAATAGTGATTGTAACCAACTCCCCTACGTAACCAAAATAATTACATGAATAATATCTATGCTTTATTATAATACTATGGTGATGATGTAATATGGAAGACCATTTCAATTCCATATAACTAAATGAAAAAAAATAATTATATGAAAGTAAATAGGAAACTCAATTTTCCCAGGGACTAGAGTTTGGTTATATAAGTAAAAATGTTTATGTGCAAGTTAATGTGAAACTCAATTTACCTAGGGAATAGAGTTTGATCATGTAACTTAAAATTTAAGTTTTTGTTTAGAAGGTGATTGCATGAAAATAAAATTATTATTATTTATTTAGATAGTATGACAAACCTTTATGATCAAATTTCATTGAACATTCTCATTTTAGCAATGACCTCTCATAAAGTTGAAAGCTATATCCGTGTGATGCGGTCTATCGGTAAGGACACCACTTGCATTATTGGTGATGTGACCGAGGTTCAATCCCCACGACGGATATGTACATGTATAAAAAGTATTTACTAAAAAAAAATTGAAAGCTAAACTTATCAATAGAAGATTAACACACAATCACACACCCCTATTTGAACCTTGAACCTTCGAAAAAAGAATCAAAACCAACTTACACTGTTCCCAAAATAACCCAAAAAAAATTTCAATGCCCACATAATAAGTTACATATTTATTAAAAAGTAAATGTGAAACTCAATTTGCCTATGGAGTTGATTTTGGGCACGAGTTAAAAGTTTGACCAAAGTTTAATGTTGAACATTCTCATCTTAGCCATGATCTCTTGTAAAGCTTAGACCATTTCAATTCCATATAATTAAATAAAAAAAAATGTTTGTGTGAAAGTAAATGCGAAACTCAATTTGCCTAGGGATTAGAGTTTGATCATAAGTAAAAATGTTTAGGTGCAACTAAATGTGAAACTCAATTTACCCAGGGAATAGAGTTTGATCATGTAGCTTAAAAAGTTACATTTTTGTTTAGAATGTGATATTGTAAAGTTAAAAATTAAACTTATTAATAAAGAATTAACACACAACCCTACATACCCCTGTTTGAACCTTATAACTTCCAATGAAGAATCAAAACTAGTGTTGGTCTCTTCGTAAAACGGTCCAAAAAAAATTTAATCCACATAATAAGTTACATATTTCTTAAAAAGTAAATGTGAAACTCAATTTGCCTAGGAAATTGATTTTGGGCACATGAGTTAAAAGTTTGTGTTTAGAAGGCTGTCCCCTTCAAGCTACGTGTTGAATCAGAGTAACGAAGACAGTGCCAACCTATGCGTCCCGCGGTCCCCATATCACACAGGGTTACCATTAACGAGATGGTGGGTGTGTTGACGGTGGGTGTGTTGGAAGCCTTGGCTGATAGTTTGAACCTACCAATTACGCTGGCAATTACTAAAAATTGTGATGGTAACCACACCATTTATGTAACCAAAAAAAAGTGTGTGTTTAGTAGGTGACCACATGGCTACAGTTACATACCCTTCTACATATAGACGGAAATTTTGATTAATTAAACTTATTGCTTTATTGTTTAAAAAGTTTATTATTGTTTGTACCAAGATTTGCTTTATTTCACTAATTCTTTAGGGGAAAGAAACAATTAAATTAATTAACGGAAAATATTCTTTGTTTTTTCCCATGTTTGTTTTAAGGTATAGTAGGAAAATTTTGATCAGGATGCGTCCTAGCGCAACTCATGAAAATTTGTTAAGAATGGTTTCCAACCTTATCTGCACAAATAATGATATCAACTAAACATCGAAAAGGAATGCTGTGGACGTTATATATTGGGGACCATTTGGATCGATCCATTCATGCATGGTCCTACGGTAAATTGAAGGCCAAATTCAGAATTTGGAAACGATGGCCGTCGTCAATGTTTCCTTCTCTTTGTTGGCGCTACTTATGATGGCTTCTCTCGCTTTAGGAGACGAAGCAAACAAAACATCGACCTATATTGTTTTGGTAGATCCAGACAAAGCTGACACAGTGGCAGTTAATAACTTAGATGGGCGGCGAGAGTTGTGTGCATCCATTGTGGAGAAATCGATGAGAGCAGGAGGAGTAGTCGATGGTTCAGCCGAGTCTCGTATATTGTATGTTTACGAAAATGCGATGACTGGATTCGCCGCTCGATTGACTAAGGGCGAAGTGTATGCAATGCGAAACGTCTCAGGTTTCCTTTATGCACTTCCGGATGCTTATCTCTCCTTACACACCACCTATTCCTCCAAATTTCTAGGCCTTAATACCCTGAAAGGGCTATGGCCTAGAAGTGGGTTTGGCAAGGGTATCATAATTGGTGTCGTGGACAGTGGCGTATGGCCCGAGAGCGCTTCTTTCAATGATGAAGGGGTCCCGCCTGCGCCTCCTCAATGGAAGGGATTCTGCCAGGTTGGCCCAGGCTTCAACTCCTCCAGCTGCAACAAAAAACTCATCGGAGCAAGAGTTTTCAGTAAGGGGGCTCAAGCTGCCGGATGGGTCGTCAATAACACTGCACGGGACACTCCACGCGACTTCGTGGGCCATGGTACTCAGATAGCCTCGACTGCAGGAGGAAATTTTGTTGCGAATGCTGACATTTTCGGATATGCCAACGGAACGGCCAAAGGCATGGCGCCGCACGCTCATGTTGCCATTTATAAGGTTTGTTTTGGTATATTTAAGGCCTGTACAAGCTCAGATGTGTTGGCAGCCATGGATCAAGCCATTGTGGACGGCGTGGACATGCTCTCCCTTTCCATTGCAGCACTGTCTCAGCCGTTTTACAACGATGCCATTGCGATCGCGGCCTTCCGCGCGATGGAAAGGGGTATCTTCGTCACCTCTAGCGCAGGCAACGATGGGCCGGATTATTATTCGGTTTCGAATGATGCGCCATGGGTCATGACCGTCGGGGCAGGCACCATGGGCAGAGATTTTGTTGCAAATGTCAGGCTGGGGAATGACCAAGTTTTATATGGAGAAACTCTCTACCTGGGCAACGGCAATGGGACCAAGGAATTGCCTCTTGTATATGCCGGCGAACAAAACACGTGCATTAACGGAAGCCTCGATCCACGTGTAGTTCAAGGAAAAGCTGTCATCTGTAATCGACAATATACAGACGATGAAGAGCATCGGATCCTCAAGGGCGAGGTGGTTCGAGAAGCAGGAGGTGCCGGCATGATATTGGTTAATAACGAGGAGAAATGGGACAACACCGTGGCGGATGCTCACGTTTTGCCAGCAATGAATGTTGGCTTCAGCAAGGGAGCAGCAATTGCTTCTTATGTCAATTCAACAGAAACGCCCACAGCAAGCTTTGAGTTTTATGGCACTGTTTTTGGCACCAAAAGTGCCCCTTCTGTTGCTTCCTTTTCTTCGAGAGGTCCAAGCGGATTTAGCCCTGGTACCCTCAAGCCTGACGTGATTGCCCCCGGAGTTGATGTTCTTGGAGCTTGGCCCTCTGATCTTAGCGTCTCAGGCCTCCCCACAGACAAAAGGAGGGTCAATTTCAATACAATGTGCGGCACATCTATGGCTGCCCCACATGTGACTGGATTGGCTGCTTTGGTCAAAAGCGCTCATCCAGACTGGAGCCCGGCTGCCATTAAGTCCGCCATAATCACCACTGCAGATATTGTGAATAAGAAAGGCGGGCAAATAATTGACAATGCAATCCATGCATCGGCCAACGTGTTTGCTACAGGTGCGGGACATATAAATATAGCCAAAGCAGCCAACCCTGGCATAGTCTATGACATTGCAGCTGAGGACTATATCCTGTATCTTTGTGGCCTCCAATATACTGCTAGGCAGATCAGGGGGATCGTAAGCAAAAATTTTAATTGTCCCCAATCTTCTGATGAAATCACTCTCCTCGGCAACCTCAACTATCCATCTTTTGCTGTTCTTATAACAGGAGTGCCATCTTCGGCTACGTTCACAAGGACAGTGACTAATGTCGGTCCCTCCAACATGACATATTCTGTGAACGTTGTCCCACCCCAAGGAGTGGATGTGACAGTCATTCCCAACACATTATCTTTCACAACAAAGGATGAGAAAAAAAGTTACAATGTGACTTTTGTAGCAAAGGATATCCCACCCCCAACAGGTCTAACTTCCTTTACTCAAGGTTATATTACGTGGGTTTCAATGTCTTCTGGTTACAAGTTCCACGTGAGAAGTCCAGTCTCTGTCAACTGGAGTCCGCAGTTTTCACATTAAGTACCAAGGGCCAAATTTCCATCATTCCATACGTCAATTCTAGTCGCCCCTGGTGTTTTGATCGCTCTAGTCACTCCTAGTGATCTGATCGGTCAAGTGCTATGCAAATCGGAGAAGTGGACGTCTCATGTCCAAGTCGTCTGCCTCTCCCACGATTTGTTTCTTGGGATCACTCTCTAGTCTAGGTGATCTTCACGTCAAATAAAATTTATTGTCTTCATGTCAGGAAAATTATTTTAAAAAGATGTTTGTGGCCGATGGTTTTTTGGTTTAACATTGAGAGAAGTAGTTGACTTAGTTTACGTTTTGTAGCATTAAATTTAACTTGAATCCTTAGTTATCAAATTCTTTCAATTTTTAGATTAAAATTTGAAATTTGTTGAAGTCAAAACTCTAATAAATATAAAAAAAAAAAATAATAAAACCTATAACTTATAGAAAGTTAATCTCTTACTTTTAAAATATGAAATATATATTAATGTGAAAGTGTTATAAAAAAATTGTTCCAATCAATGTCTTGCACAAATTAAGATGGATATAATCATTTTCAACCTATTTTCTTTAGTTTTTTATTATCACTTAGAGAATGGACAACAACGATAGTTTTGTGTTAATATGATCTTGCTTTTATAATGAATTTACTACTTATTTTTTATTATAATTGATAAAAAGTTATAATTATTCTTTTAAAAAAATTATTGTTTTGAATGTTTGAAAATCTTCTAATTCGTTAATAAATTACTATGTTTATATAAATTTATAAAAAAGTTTATATTTCTAAAAATATTTTAAAGTACATATTTTTGTATTGTACATCCACAAGAGAAATGGACCTCACAACCACATGGTTAATAATAAAAATGTCATTCGGCAGTATATATTTGATTTTTTTTTATTAAAATTAAATATTATAATTTTGTATCTTTGATTTATATATATATATATATATATATATATATATATATATATTTAAAAAAATATGCACATTTATAATAACAAATTTTATATTAAATTTTATTTTAAAATTTTAAATATATCGGTATTTTTTAAACTTCAACAAAAATAAAACTCGAATAAAAAGGGTAACCTTTGGAAAATGTATATATATATATATATATATATATATATATATATATATATATATATATATATATATATAAGTGATTTAAAATTTATAAAAAAATATATTAAAAACATAAAAAACATATATAATGATTTCAAATTTGTACGAAGAAATATATTATAAACTTAAAAAACAACGTACCTATTTTATCTATGACATTCTATTTTTTTGAACTATATAATTTTTAATTAGTGATGTTACAGAGAAAAAAGGACACTCTAAACGGTTCAAATGGTTTCTTTACACAAAGCATCTCATATTCACCACTCTCAAAAATAAATTTGATAAAAAAATATGTATTTGATTCCTTTAAAACTATTTAAAATTAATAGATTCAGGTCAAAGGATAAAGTGAAAAATAAGATGACACTAGTGGTCCCTGTGAAGATGCCAAAATTTTATGTTTTTGAATTTTTATTAGTAAAATCTAAGTTAAGATTAAGATACTTAACTTTTATGTTTTTTAGTTTTCATTAGTACATTCCAAATATAAATCAATGGGAAGGTGAGCCTTGTGGTAAGAGATGTGCTTAATAAAATACATACACCTCTTTTAATATATATATATATATATATATATATATATATAAATTAAAAAATTTAAAATAAATTTATTATTAATGGTAAATTATTTTTTTAAAACAATAAACTATATATATATATATATATATATATATATATATATTTGAATTTACATGGTGGAATCGATAGCCACCATAAATTTGGGAAGGTTGTCGAGCTTTTTATGGTCACCATAGTATTCTACGTTGTTCATCCTAGAAGCCGCCACACAGATCTTCGCGCAGTCCGCCCCTATAACCACCATGCCACAATCATTTTAAACCTTTTACGCTATTGAAAGAACCAAGAAAGGGACAAGCATTCAGTTCGACGAGGCTCGAGATTTGAACCTTGGACCTCCACCCCCCTTATGGGGTTTGGATGAACCAATTGGTCTACACCTCGGACCCAAACAATAAAATATATTAAAACTCAATATTTTAAACATTATTATTTAATAATATTATTTAATATTAAGGAATTCCTTGATAAAAAATTGTAAGGGTGATGCTGAGAGAAAAGAATCTTCTAATTCCTTTCTGGGTGTTGGGGATCTGGTTACCCTGCAATGAAATCTGCTTGTCATTCATTTCCAAAAATGGTTGGTTTGAGTGATGACAATACAATTTATGGTTTAAATTATCAGGAAAGAACATCTTATCTTATGGTATCTTAGCCCCCGAGTTTATAGTGGTTGGAGGTTTAGGAAGTCCTAAGAGTGGTCCATACCCACACCCATTGGGGAGGAATTTTTCCAAGGTCGTAGAACTTGTTGATTTTTTTTACCTAAAGAAAATATTGAGTGGTGTGGCTTTCCCTAAAAACCAACCTGTTCTCAAGGCATTCTTTGGCAATGGTAAGCGAGGCTTTGGAGGTGGAAGGCTTGAGTGAGAAGGCGGGTGGTGGCAATTCAAGAGTTGAAAGGGATGTCAAAAAATGGCTCCTATCGGCTTTGTGGTTAATTTGGGTGGCCCCGAGTATTTTCTAGGTAGGAGAAGCCATGAAAATAATTTTTGTTGGAGTGATTGAGGGAAAAAAAACCAAGTTTGATCTCAAGGGTAGTCCATCGACTCTCTTAGGGAATCACTAGCTAATTCTAGTTAAGTTTGATGGTGGGTCTCCTGAGGGCAGTCCATCGATTCACTTGGAGAATCACAGGTCGAGTCTAGGTAGGTTTGATGGTGGATTTCCTAATCTGAGCCACTAGGCTATTCTTAAACCTTTTGCTCCTAGTAAGTCATATGCCTCTATGGCATCTCATGGTGTTGGGAGTAGTGGATCAAAGTATAATTTTTATCTTACCCCTACCCATAATAAAATGTGCATTTTAGGGGAGTTTCTAAACATTACTTTGGAAAAAGGATCATGGAATCTTGTGGGTAAATTTTTTTTTTGTTGCTTGTGGGTAAATTTTAGGATGGTAGGCTAGATCTAGATTCCATTTAAATATGGGCCTTGATCAAATGGAAACCCTTGGATTCACTAGAAATCATGGTAGTCCCCAAAGCTTTTTTATTATCAAGCTTAATTGTGAGGAAGATTTAAAACCTATTTTGGGTGAAGGCCCTTGGTTTTACATAGGCATGGCCTATTCCTTCATAAGTGGAGATCCAATTTTAATTTTTTTACACATAAAGTAAACTTGGCTCCCCTATGGGTAAGGTTCTCAGACATACCTTTCCACTTCTAGCATGATGATATCATAAGGGGTATTACAAAGGTAGTGGGGGATATTATTTTGATCAATTCGATGACCAAAGCTGAATCAAGGATATATTTTTGCCAGGATGTGTATCTTGGTATACTCGGAGGTGAACCTTCCATCTTCGATGGAACTCATCTTAGATTTTGGCTTGCGTGTCCAATCAATTGAATACAAGAATAGACCTATAATTTGCTTTTAGTGCAAAAGAGTTGGTCATTATTTGGAGCATTCCACCACTCAAGATAAACCCAAAAATAAAAATAAAAGTTGGACCTAGAAACCTTTAGGATGTATGGCTACTTTGAAAACCTTGATGGAATATGCGATAAATGCATATCATCCTCTAGCTAGTTCCATGATAGGAGAGCTAAAGTCCTCAATTTTGAAGAAATTTCCTACTCAGACTGATAGTGGGTTGTTAGGAAATCCGCTTTGGAAGGAAAGTTTGTTAGAATTGAAGGCTAGTGGCTCTTGATAGTTGATGGGTGGAAATAATATTAGTCTAGAAGTAGTTAAATGCGGTCATTATATAGAAAATGCATTTGAGGCCCTGATTAGTTACCCAAAATCTTGCTTAGATATGGGGAAATCCCTAAATAAAACCCTGAGAAAATGGATAATGGGATTAAGCAATTAAAGATGGATAATTATTGTCCTTCCTAACCATGTGCTTGAGGAAATAAATTCTTATCCAAACCTCATTTGTATATTGATATTATTTGACCCAATGCAGGGGAGGCATGATAGATTCTAAACCAGACCTACTGAGGAGATTTATGTTATTTTTCAAGGGGTTCTCTCTTCTATTTTGTGCTTGTGTATTTTGGTACCTTTTGACATGTTTCAATTTTTAAACGATCATAATGGGTAGCATAGTATTTTGTTTGTAAGTTGGTTTTTATTTTCCTAATGTTTACCTAGGTGAGAAGGATGGGTTATTTTATTTTTAATTTTAAAATTTATTTATGTTTTCTAGTGTGAGTTCTCTTGATTTATTTCCCTTGGTTCATATCCCTATATTTTGTGCATTGTTGTTGGCCATTACTCGTGTGGATGAATTCTAATATTTGTGGTAATGGACCTTAATGTAGTGTTTGATATGGTGTTGGTGTTGGTCAAGGACCCTAATGTAATGCTTGATATGGATCTATTGCATTGTATTCTTTGTAAAGGTTTAGGGATCCTTTCAAAACCTCTTGTATCTAATAAAAAAATATCATTTAATAATAATATTATGATTGATAATTGTTCTCTGCATATATGCATGCTAATACTTCTATATATAACGTGCTTGTAAACAAAATGAAATAATTTGTGTTAATACTATTACATATAATTGTGCTTAGTTGATTATTTTAATTAAATTTAAATATAAGTGAAACAATTCATTTATATATCATTAATATATGATAAAAAAAATTATGTGATATAATAAACATTTTACAAATAAAAATCTAAATATCATAAATAATAAGTGTCTATAATATATAAATTATGTTAAAAACTATATAACATTTATAACAAATACTAAAATATATGTATAATTAATTTAAAAATTATATTTATTTTATTAACATTTAAAAATTAAAATTATATTATAATAATATCTCATATTATAGTAATACTAGTAATTATTTGTAAATTATTAAATTTTATTAATTTTTAAAATAAATTTATATTAAAATAAATTAATATTTTATACTAAAATAATAAAAATATATAATATTTAATAGTATGATGAAAATTTGATATTTCAAAAAAAACATCCCCATAATCATCACTTCCTCAAAAATTTGAAGAAAAGCATAATTATTACTCCCTTGTCCCCACGATCACCACCCACTCAACCCCTCAAAAATTTGTTGATAAGCATGTTCATCACTCCCTCAAAAACTCTTTCAAAGTATAATATGTTTCTTTCAAAGCATTTAAACTTAATGTACTCATTTTAAGTAGTAAGGTAAAAACAAAATAGTATCTCCTTTTTAAAATTAAAATTCATCCATGGATATGTATAAGAAGTTAAAAAAAAAAAAAATCATAAATTAGTGACATGTTTTTTTTATAATTAAACATAAATGCTCATACAATATTTTTTGATTGATATATTAAATTAAATTAATAATTAATAATTTAATAAAATTTATTTTTTACAACAATATTTATATGTAAAACAATTTTTTATACTTCCATTTAAAATTGATACATAAATTTTTAAAATGCAATTATTATTATTATTATTTTAATTTATGTAGTTATTAAAATTTATTATAATAATTATTATTTTTTAATTAATGGTTAAGAAGAGGATTGAACGGGTTTCATCCCTTTTACAAAACATGTCTAAATATTTTAAATTTTAGTCTCACTATTCAAGACAATAATGGAACAAAACAATGACTATAAACAAAAAAACTATAACACAAACTTCTAAGCAAAAGACTAGAAACTATATTTGTTGAGGAATGAAACATAGAAATGCCACCTACACTTAAAATCCAAAACATTTACAATTCAAGAAGTCTAGGTCTTCTCATCACCATGTAATTTGAAGTCAAATTCAAATAAATGTTTGATAAAATAAGTGGATTCAAACTTTGTAAAATGTTGATGAGAATATTTTTGAGCTGGGTAAAATCATATCTAATTGACGATCCTATCTTAACAAACCACCTAATTTTTTGAGATGGCCTTTAACCCCCTCATCTTCTAAGACTTTATTTTTATTACTTAGATTTCAAGGGGTGTTTCTCCCCCCAAATTTAAGGATTGTCTAAGTATCATTTACCACTCAATACCCATTTCCTTCTCTCTAACTTTTGCCTTTGGTGGTCTTCCCCTCTAAGAAATTGATTCAACATCTACTTTTCCTTTCTTTTGGCTTCTTATAATCCTATTTGAATTACTCTCCCCTATTGATTTTACTATAGTTTCTATATTTCTCAAGAGGTCAAGGGGTGATACCCAAATTTGCTTTGTTTCCTTCCATTCGAACTAGTTACTCAAAACCAAAACCATCCCCTCGAGTTGTTTCAATTTCCAGATGTTGTAGATAACTAAAAAAAATTATTCCAACAATTACATTTGTAGATTAAAAATACACGCCAAACAGAAATAAAATCACAATGACAGAGTACAAAATAGTTGCACAAAAACAAACGATTTCTATTAATCGGTGGAGTTTAAAAACTCCTTTTTGAATACAACTGGGCCTGTAACCCTTTATTTGTGATACACAGTTACAAATTATGCTAGGGTTCTCCGAAACCCTAGCTGACACGAATGGTGGCGCTTCCGAAGAACGTATCTTCAATCCCAATAGAGTGAGTGGGCTTTGTCGTATCCCTTGCTTGGACCACTCCAGCTTAATCAGCTGCCATCAATAAACTGGATCTGTTATCAAAAACCTGCACACATTAACACTATCAAGGAGTTAGAAATTAATGAGAGGGCTCCACTACGTGAGCCCTCAGAAACAATTTAAAACCTTATAAAAATGGAATGCAGGAAATCAATAACAGATTAATACATAAAATACGGCTACTTGCTTTAAACTAATTTATACCTATTCTCTGTTAACGCAGCTAGACCAGGCGACACCTGGAAGTAATTTTGTTTTCAGAATGGGCTGCAAAAGGTGCCCTGGTGCACTCGTCGAACGCTCGCATGCTTCTGGATCTAGATTACAGACGTCGGTCTGAGTCTGTGGCTGTAGGTAAACACCCACGGGCACTTGTTAAACGCCCGTGGGCACTTGGTAAATGCCCGTGGGCACTTGATGAAGGGGTAAACACCCGCGAGCACTTACAACAGGAATGGGAGATTCTGCAGAATGCTGCAGAAGGAATGGCGGCGAAAGCGGCGATGGATGCGGCGAAAGGGTAGCAGAAGAGAGGAGATAGCAGTAGAAGAATTAGAATCAGAGATAGAAGTAGCAAAAGACATAGGTCAAAAATATCTGGGGTTTGAGCCATCAAGGTGACTCTATTTATAATCCACTCTTAGGGCACACTTTAGGGTTTTAACGACACTTTGAACGTGTGGCTAAGATTAAAGTGGATCCAAGGGTAGAGAATAAATCTTGGTTGTGGAATGGATTAAGATGGATGGACGAATGAGATTAAATGAAGGATGGACGGCTTAGATTAAATCACTTAAAATATTATTTATATATATATATATATTAAAATATTAAAATATTAAAATATATACATAAATATTAATTTAAATAAATTTGGGGATAAAAAAAATGGCGGGAAAGGTGAAATTGGGCCAAATAATGGCGGGAAAGTGTGGATTTGGGCCAAATAATGGCGGGAAGGTGGATGACCGACACGTGGCTGACAGAAAGGTATAGATGACTTGCAAGTGGCTGGATTTTGGTCTACAGATGCAACTTTTTGAGCTGCTTTGTGTGAAGACACAATGCAGCACAAAAACTTAGGACACCTGAAAAGCTGGATCAGACGCAACTCTCTCTCAAGATTAAAGCACAAATTTGAAGACTAAAGAATAAAAGAATATTTAAAATTTTATCAGCTTACCCCCTCAATTGGCGAGCGAGAATGGTTATCACAAGCCAATTGGAAGAAATTTGGAAGAAATGAACCGTTTTTGCCCCAACGGTAAAAAGGGGTTGGTGTATGAACCATCTGTTTATGTCCCAATAGAAAAGGGGTTGGTGTACAAACCATCTGTTTATGTCCCAATAGAAAAGGGATTTGTTTACAAACCATCTATTTATGTCCCAACAGAAAAGGGATTTGTTTACAAACCATCTGTTTATGTCCCAACAGAAAAGGGGTTGGTGTACAAACCATAAAATAATATGATTGAAGACGATATGAGTGATGTGAAAGATGAAAAGTTTTTTGCCCCAACGGTTATAAAGGGATTTTTTCCAAATTATAAATTCCATGATCACGTAAGATGAATTCCACTATAGGGAAGTTAGAAATTGATAACGGATGCCCCAACTCCTGTGGGTGAATCCATACTGTTGATGAAATTGCCTTGTTGGCGCCATTGATATGCAGAGATGCAATATGAAAGAGTCTAGAACTTCAGAGATGCTCCTAGTGACTATATGGATAATTCCTCGGGTCGAAACCAATCAACCTAGGTAGCCTTAATCTCTAGCAAGACTCAAAATAATGATGATATTGAAGATTGTCCATGTTTAAGGCCCCATGAACTAGGCCATCAATGACAACTATTGAGCAAATTAATCTTGGTATGAGGTCACTTGAAAAGTAGGATACCCAAAATTGATTTCCAATTTTCAAATAGTGAAATAATTGATGATGATAAATGGTAAGTGTCCTTATGGTGGTTTAATCCTCTTACCAAATTGCATGGATGCAAATCGCTGCAATCGCCAAGGTGATAGAATATACCACTAGATACGAGGTTTACTTTAATTTGATTTGGAAAAAATATGCATGATGAAAGAAGAATGAATGAAGTTGACGATAGATCAGAAGAATTGATGAATGTGGTTAATTTTGTGAAGGTTTTGAATGTTTTTAACCCAATTTGTAAAACAATGATTAATGATGCGCTTTTTGAGCGAAATGACAAAATTTGTGTCAAAAACTGTTGTAACCTTCACAAAATGTTTTATTATGATAAGAAGAATGAATGAATTGAATTTGATAAAATTTGAAGGAGGTAAGCTTCAATTTTGCAAGTTTTGTTCCTTTATTCAATACTGACATCAAACGTCGATATGCATTTGGAGGTGGTAGAAACGCCCACCGGTGTTTGAATGCATCATGAAATGCCCCACTGCGTCTGAATGTGCCATGAAACGCCCCACTGCATTTCAGAGCACCAAAACCAGCTATTTAAACAGTTTTAGCGAGAATTTCGCTCATTTGTGCGTTCAAGCTTGAGAGAAGTGCGTCTGAGGGAGTGAAATGAAGTGAAGTGAAGTGAAAGGTTGTGTGGGAGAGTGAAGCACGCGGGAGCTATGGCGGAGATGGGAGCGGACGCACCAGTGCATCCAGCTGAGGTATTTGTTTATTTAAGCAAGTACTTTTATTTATTTATTTATTTTTTTTTTTTGTGCAGTTTTTTTTTTGAAACAAATTTGTAACCAATTTTTGTTTTGTTGTTTTGCAGCTTAGGGTGTTAGAGGAACGACACCGATTCTCCCCTATCATTCCGGGGATGAGGAGGTCATTGTCCCAGGAAGACTAGGAGACATTGTAAGCAGTAGGGCTAGCGGAGGCAGCCCGATTAGAGGTAGTTCGGGCAGATGAGGGGTACCTCTCGGCTTTGGCCGAGAGGTGGGATCCAGATCGGGGGACGTTCCAGCTCCCAACTGGAGAGATGACGGTGATGCTTGAGGATGTATATCGCATCCTCAAGGTTCCCGTGGAGGGGGTGCGGGTGGAGGTTGGACGAGATAGGGCCACGGAGATGGCCAAGTTGTTTGGGGATGACTGGAGGGAGATCTAGATGGAGAGCGGGGGGATTCCTTACTTGGCCATGTATACGACCAAGGAGTTGGTAGCGGTGGAGGCTCTGATGATGTTCATATTGGCCAACATTGTGGCCCCGAACAGCATCGGGTGCAGGTTTCCATGGAACCTGATGGGTGTAGTGAGCGAGATGCTCACTAATAGGGTAGTGTATGCCTGGGAGCCCGTTTTATTGGTGTAGGTGTACCAGGAGTTGTATGAGGTTCGAAGGTGGGGCCGAAAGGGCCTAGGCTGCAGTTTGGTTCTCTAGTGCTGGGGCTGGGAGCACTTCAGAGTGGCTCGACCGGAGGGGTTGCCATGTGCTTACTGGGACATGAGCCAGGCTTATGGTAGGAGATGGTTAGTGGCAGAGGAGAGACAGCCGAGCCGCCCCGTGAGATCGGGGCAATGGTATAGGAGTTTATGGGCGAACTTGAAAGATGCCCAAGTCATTTGGAGGACCTGGTTGGAGGCACGGTGGATCGGTGATGGAGAGCATCTGAGACGGGTGCGACAGGCTAGATGGGTAGTGGGTCGGGGCCACAGCGAGGCGGACTACATACAGATGTCTCGAGTGCTCCGCCAGGTCGGATTGAGACAGGATGTCCCCGGTGAGCCAGTGCGCTACCGGAGACACAAATCAGAGGGGTATTTGTCATGTGCCGAGCCGTGGAGGGAGGTGACAGAAGACGATGAGGACATGGAGATCCTCGACGTGGACGACGTCGAGGTAACAACTGAGTATGCAGCATGGATGGCCGCAGAGCCGAGGTGGGAGCCACCATTAGTGGTTGTTGGAGCTGGAGAGGACGAGGGAACCGCAGAGGTTCCCAAGCGCAGGGAGGGTCCCCGCCTTTGAGCTGATAGTCAAAGGCGAAAGGGGAAGATGGTGTGGCAGGCACCGAGGAGCGAAGATGACGAGGAGGATGATGGCGAGGGCCTAGGAGATGCCGCTGGAGAGACTAGAGAGGTACCCCCTAGTGGGCACGAGGATGATCTGGTGCAGCTGCAGCAGCAGATAGCAGAGCGTGATGCTATGGTAGCGGTCCGGGATGAGAGGATAGCTCGGTTGGAGGAACAGGTTGTAGAGCGGGATGCCCTAATAGTTGTTCAGGATGGGAGGATGGCCCAGATGTAGGCGAACTTGGATGGAGCGACTAGGGTGCCCCAGGATGACAGGGTGACGAGACTCCAGCCAGAGCTAGCGAAGCAAGAGTGACGACACGGGATAGACATATCTAGACTTAGGTCTAGGACTCGTTATATTGAGGCTCTGGAGGACACATTGTTTAGGCATCACATTGTGTTGCCTGATCCTCCATCCTCCTCTATCTCTAGGCGTAGTGAGTCTAGGCACACCACTAGGTCTAGGGCTCCTACTAGGTCATAGGGATCCTCTTTTGATGGTTAGCTTAGTGCTTAGATGCACTCTTTATGAGCCTTGGTGCTCTATTGTATATTGTAGCCTTTTGGCATTCATTGTACAATTTGACCTTTATACACATATATATATACATGGCTTTTATTTTTAGTGTTTTACTTTCTTTTGTGTGAATGCCTATGTTTTTGTGATGCATGTTTTTATATGTTTTAATACATATGTTATGGAATGGAATGCAAAGTTATAGATGATTAATGCGAGACTAAGTAAATGAAATATGCACTAAGAAGCACTCATACTTTTAGATAGTTAGATTTAGACAACTGTTATCATAATTGTTTAATCAGGGGCACCGAACTTGGTGGCTTGTGAATGGATGATGTATGGAATGACATGAATATGGAAGAAGATATGGAGGTTGATATGGAAGAAAATATGGAGGAAGACTATTTTACAAAGACTCAAACATGCTAGTGGTATCAAACAAACTTACTAATACTGCCTAATTCAACTAGGACCAAATGTGTGTGCATGTGAGTTCATTAACCAAATCAGAAGCATGATAGTGACTCTAGGCAATCAAAAACCTGTGTGTGTGCAAGTGTGTTCATTATCCTCATCTTGCATAAATTAAGTAACCCTATTATGGATAAGACCCCGAAGCTAGTTTGTCCGTATGAGCATTCAGAGGTCTCTCTTTGAGGAGAGACATGTCGCCACGCAATGAGTATACTCCACTGCCAGTCAAGAGTCTATAGCCCCGGTGAAGGTTAACTCCATAGTCCATGTTGTTTTTGACCTTTGTAAGCCTTGGGGATGACTACCTATCCATCTGACTGGACAAGTAGTACGATCCTTACAACTTATTTGGGATCAATGGTGTGTGAAAAATGTTCATTTCCTTAGAGCTTTGGGGAATCGGATTCTCAACCAAAGTATGATGAGAATTTTACCCTATCCTTACTACTCTGTTTATATTTATATTTTGTGATTGCTTGTGATAGTGGTAAGAACCACTTTTTTATGGACTATGTTTGCATGATAGGACATACGAGGATTACCCTGTTCACTTCGAGGCACAACCCAAGGATGGTGTTATCTCTCTTTGACACAAGATGTTTTTAAGATGTGAAAATGTGATAGGTTCAAGATCGCTTTTGAAATCATTTCCCAATACTCAAGATTTTATTTAGTGTAATTTGTGATATGGCCCTAGAGAATTTTGACATGCATTTCAAAGTTTGCTTAAAACACTAGGAATGGCTGAGTGATTGAAAACATTTTGGCAATGTAAATATGTGCAAATGGAAAATGGGTGTACGAATGACAATTCGGTTTGATGGATTTTATGAAGGTGCCCCTGATTAAGGCAACATGACTTTTGCTTGACCAAATTTTATATCCAAAAGATAGAATGGTCTCTAACATGATATGCAACTATGGCTGAAAATGAAATGTTATGGTTTTCAATGAGATGTATGCATATGAAATGTAATGTTTTTGAATGAGATGTATGCAACTAACAATGAAATGCAAATTCTTTTTATTTTATTTGTTTTTTTTTTTTTTTTTTTAAGCCATGTATATATGTACATATAAAATTCAAACTATGCGTAGAATGCCCTCAAGTGTATAACGACCTTGCTCTCGTCTATGTCTGCCTGGAAGACTTCTGGCTTAGAAGATGAAGGTGAATGTGGAGGTGAAGGAGGATTGTAGTTGGCGGAAGCCCTTAACAATTCCTCGGAAAGGATGAACTCTGAAATAGATGGAGGGGATGAAATCCAATCCATGTCAATCAGGCTTGGGTTGATCGAGATTGGCTTATCCGGATCATATGGATTATGGAGCGGTGCGAATAAGTCTTCAAAATTCATTGTCAACTTATGAAATAAAGAATAGGTAGAATGGAAGGGAAAATTGGTGAAGACCTCGGAAGACCTGAAGTGCAAAACAACATAGTTTTTCAGTTTTTTTTTTTTTTGGTTTGAGTTTTTTTTTTTTTTTGTGGTGGTGAAAACCACTATTACACACATACATAAAGCAATAAAGTATTTTATTTTATATATATTTTGATTTTTTTTTTTTTTGGAATTTTCTAAATTTTTTTTGTTTTGTTTTTGGTAGTGGTGAAAACCACTATTTTAGTATATACATATAATACAGGTTTGGATTATGGCTTATGGATGTGGCGGGGGTGGTGGTTCACCTCGTTCTTGTGGAAGAAGCAAGTGAAAGATGGCCTCTTGGAGAGGAAACAATTGGATATAAAACTCGTCTTGTTTAGTGAGGGGAACAATGGGTGCCGACTCTTCTTCAGATTCATCACCATTTGACATGACGTCAAATTCTTCATAGGCTTCATCTTCGGATTCATCGGGGTGGAGGATTTCTTCTTCTGAATTAAGATTAATGCTTTGAAAATCTCGTTCAAAAGAAGAAAGGGATGGAAGTGGTTGGTAGCCCAGACCAAAACGCTCAGTGGGTCTCTGATATGGCATATCGATGCGTTCAGTTACTCCTTGCTTGTATCGACCTAGGCCAAATTGCTGCCAATTATGTCTATGGAAATAGCGAGAGGGAAAACCCTCCATCCTTTCGATATTGGCAGGGACTGGATGCTTGGGTTCTGGTATGGTGGTAGGACTAGAATATGACTCTATTCCCCCATATACAAAATTAATGGAATTTGGCATAGAACCCATGTTATAAACCGATCCAATGGATAAATGTTGGTCATGTGGACGACCAAAATATTTAACTGTTTGCACATTGAACGGTGTGATGTGGACATCTTGGATGGCATACTCACCAATACCTGCATCAGTGAGATGGACCTTGACTTGGGAGGGAGATGGACTTGATGATGGAATAGAAGAATGTGGGATAGAAGAATTGGAAGGATTTGGTTGGGTTGATGCTTCACTGACTTGTGAAACATCAGCTGGTGATGGTTGGGAAGATGGAAGAATAATAGGTGATGTTGAAGAAGGTGTAGAAGAAGGGGGTAATGACATGGAAAGAGATGATTGGTCATGGCCACATGTGCATGTGGTCACTGATGAAGAAGAAGGAAGATTAGTTGATGAAGAAAGCGGTGAATGAGATGGAATAGCGGAAGAGGAAAATGGTTGCGATATGATGGGTGGCTCCTCAGGAATGGGAGCTTTAGAAGAATATGGTATAGAAGAAGTAGATGGGGTCAAGAAAAGATGAGTGGATGGCAACACAATCTCATAAGGATTTGATACATAGTTGCAATGTTTGAAGGGTTCGGTGTCGACGGGTACACAATGAACCCTGTCCCTCATATACATACTTCGGACATTGATGCAGTATAGAAGGGACACATCTCATCTCCCTAAGCCAAGGCCGTCCAAGCAATACATTGTATGCCATGGTCCCTTCCAAGATGTGAAACAAGGTATGCAAAGTTCGGGCCCCTACCTCAATGGGCAAGATAACTATGCCAACCGTGGAAGATAAAGCATCATTGAATGCTTTAAGAGTAAAAGTCGACTTTGTGATAAGGGATGGCGATAGCTTTAGATGACTCAACGTCGATGTTGTAATGATATTGATTGAGGAACCGGTGTCAATTAAGACTCTCTTGAATGGCTTGTTATCGATCTTGGCCATGATATGCAGTGGAGGATCTATACTTTCTGTTGACATAGGTTTGATTTCAAAATCATAGAAAGTGATGGAGGGCTCCATGCATGTTTGAATACTTCCCACAAAGTTGTTGAAGGCATTAGTATCTTGAGTTTGAAGCTCGATTGACTTTAATATTTCCATTAATGCCTCTCTATGCGGGGGAGATTGTTGAATGAGGTCATAGATCGATAAATTGGCAGAAGCCATTTTTAAACTTGTAGTTAACCGGCTACTCAATGACATGATGGGTCGTTGGCGTTGAGTAGAATGATTTAGCGGTTGTTGAGAAATACTAGCACGTCGTTGGGTCACCTGTTACCCGAGGTGGATGGGGGTTTGTACGAGTGGTCGTGGTTCAGCCTGATTTGGTTGATTCGCCCTTTGACCCCGGGTTACTACATTAATAGTACTCACAAAACCTTGGTATTGTTGTACATGGTTGACTTGATTAGGAGGAGTTACCTGAGTTACTCCCCCTGAAGTTGTTGGAGTTTCCTCCCGATGTGGAAGGGGTGTTTGAAATATACCAAGATTTTGATTTTGTTGGGCTAAGGGGCTATCCAATTTAATGGCTCCAATCTCAATAAGATCTTGGATCACATGTTTGAAATCTGTACAATTATTGATATCGTGCCCATTTTGCCTATGATAAGGAAAAAATAGGTACTCCTTGTAATACTTCCCCCTTCTAGATGGGTCTAAAGGTTTAAACTCAGGTAAAGTTAACTGATTTGTGCTATATAACTTGTTTAATATGACCGCATATGGTTCATATAAAGGTGTGAATTGTCGCTTGGGATGATTGTTTTGCCAAGGTCGAGTTTCCATGGTTGGCCCAGTATTGGTAGATGGTTGAGTAGGGGCGGGTACCACATGATAAGCAATTGGTTACGGTTGACTTTGCATTACTTGTTGTTGTTGAGCCATTACGGGCTGACTCACCACCACTTGATTAACTTGGTTAACATTTGAGGCTGTACTAGCCTGTGCTTGTTTGTTTTGGCCATAATTATTATTTCGTTGTTGGCCCTTTTGTTGCCATTCTTTTCTACGGGGTTTTAAAACACCCTCTTGGACTTTAATGTCTTCTATGATACTTGCTTGGGCCAACGCATCTTCAAAAGTCCTGTATTGTTGTAATTGGAGTAACCAAGAGATAGGTTTCAGACAACTCTGGGTGAACATTTTGGTTAACTCCTCCATTGGTAGGGAGAATGGTAGTTTATTAATGATAGCCCTCCAACGGTTTCCAAAGTCATAAACAGTCTCATCGTCATGTTGCTTGAGCTTGTATAAGTTAGCTAATGAGACTCTCTTTTGAACATTTAGGGAGAATCGTTCTAAAAACAGATTAATCAATTGTTCGTAAGCATAAATGCTATGGTGAGCTAAATGATTATACCATTGTACAACATCTCCTCCTAATGTCTGAGGAAAAGTTCTGAGCATAAGAGCATCATTATTTTGGATTCTAAAGCAAGCATGCATGAATGAGCTCACATGTTCATGAGGATCCTCAGTTCCTCGAAATTTGTCAAACTTCGGTAATGTGAAATCAGTCGGATATGGCGGTGAAGGTACCGAAGGATGAATTGGTTGATTGATCAATGACCTTAGCATAGGTTTCTGACTATATGAGCCAGGCATGTTGAGCATAAGGTTGTCAATCTGTTGTTGCATAGCATGGAGTCGAGAATCTTCATGAAAATTTTGATTCATTTGATGAATATGATGATGTAATGGAAGAGTAGAAAATTGATGAGATGGGATGAAATTGCCTGGATTAGGCGGTGTAGAATGGACATGTTGTTGGTATGGATGATATCGAAAAGAAGGTGATTGGTTTGAATGATGAACTGGACTAGGTTGGGAGAAAGGTGGGGTAGGAATGGACACCACCGAAGATTGGGGTACCCAGGTGGGGCCTGAGCTAATAAAAGTTGGCTGGGTAGAAATTGGTTGAGGTGTAGGATTTACTACAACAGGTGGTTGAACATTTTGTTGCTGTTGTTGCAAAATCAATTTGTCGAGATACTCCTTAACCTTATTAATCTCTAACCCAAGGGAGGTGGTATGATTGGATGAAGGTGAAGGGCAGGCTGCCATGGTAGTCACAGAAGACTGCATAGCAGGGGCGATGAAGTTGGGAGGGCAAGCTGCCATGGTAGTCATAGGGGACTGCACAGACGGGAGCAATGAAGGTGGATGAAGTAGGCGATACACGGAAGGAACAATAGACTGTGTCCCAGGTAGGGTGAAACCATAAATGGTTTGGGAAGAAGCGGGTTGAAATTGGTTATGGCTAGAAGAATTTCCACCAACTTCATAAAGAGAATTGGTGTACACCTGGGTACATGGGGGAGAAGGTGGTCGGGAAGACACTACATTTGTCTCCAAAGGAGAACAATTGAGCATCCAAGAAGATGTTGGAGATGAAGTCGGCTGAACAGATACCACATTAGCCTCAAAAAAAGGGTTAGTGTAGACCTGAGTGAAACCAACGGGTATGGTTGATGCAATATCCTGTTGAAAAATAGAATCTTGCATAGGGGAATCTTGGATTAGCTCAAGGAGATAACCAGTGCCATCTCTTAAGTGAGTTTGCACTTGGGCCATATCAATGTGGGTAATATGATAGGAATTGTCTTCCTCCATGGGCATGGCCATGCGATAGATGGTAGAATGACGTGAAAGACCTGCAGGCGGACCCGCCTGAAATTCACTAGGATAAGTGGCCATGTTGGTAGTGGGGATGTTCTGTGAATTACCCATTTTATTATTTAGATTTAACATTTTAGATTGATTCCTTGTTAATACCATGAAGCAATACACGCAAAATAGAAATAAAATCACAATGACAGAGTACAGAATAGTTGCACAAAAATAAACGATTTCTATTAATCGATGGAGTTTAAAAACTCCTTTTTGAATACAACTAGGCCTGTAACCCTTTATTTGTGATACACGATTACAAATTATGCTAGGGTTCTCTGAAACCCTAGCTGGCATGAATGGTGGCGCTTCCGAAGAACGTATCTTCAATCCCAACAGAGTGAGTGGGCTTTGTTGTATCCCTTGCTTGGACCACTCCAGCTTAATCAGCTGCCATCAATAAACTAGATCTGTTATCAAAAACCTGCACACATTAACACTATCAATGAGTTAGAAATTAATGAGAGGGCTCCACTCGCGTGAGCCCTCGAAACAATCTAAAACCTTATAAAAATGGAATGCAAGAAATCAATAACAGATTAATACATAAAATACGGCTACTTGCTTTAAACTAATTTATACCTGTTCTCTGTTAACATAGCTAGACCAGGCGACACCTGGAAGTAATGTTGTTGTCAGAATGGGCTACGGAAGGCACCTTGGTGCACTCGCCGAACGCCCACGTGCTTCTGGATCTGGATTACAGACGCCGGTCTGAGTCTGTGGCTATAGGTAAACGCCCGTGGGCACTTGTTAAACACCCGTGGGCACTTGGTAAATTCTCGTGGGCACTTGGTGAAGGGGTAAACACCCACGGGCACTTGCAACAGGAATGGGAGATTCTGTAGAATGCTACAGAAGGAATGGCGACGAAAGCGGCGACGAAAGCGACGATGGATGTGGCGAAAGGGTAGCAGAAGAGAGGAGATAGCAGTAGAATAATTAGAATCAGAGATAGAAGTAGCCAAAAGACCTAGGTCACAAATATCTAGGGTTTGAGCCATCAAGGTGACTCTATTTATAATCCACTCTTAGGGCACACTTTAGGGTTTTAACGACACTTTGAACGTGTGGCTAAGATTAAAGTGGATCCAAGGGTAGAGAATAAATCTTGGTTGTGGAATGGATTAAGATGGATGGACGGATGAGATTAAATGAAGGATGGACGGCTTAGATTAAATCACTTAAACTATTATTTAAATATATATATTAAAATATTAAAATATTAAAATATATACATAAATATTAATTTAAATAAATTTGGGGATAAAAAAATGGCGAGAAAGGTGAAATTGGGCCAAATAATGGCGGGAAAGTGTGGATTTGGGCCAAATAATGGCGGGAAGGTGGATGACCGACACGTTGCTGACAGAAAGGTATAGATGACTTGCAAGTGGCTGGATTTTGGTGTCTACAACATTATATTTTATAGAAGATTCACAAACCAAGAGGATTTCCTCAATATTTTCTCCTTCAAATTTGCGTTCTTTGATAGCAACCCCTCCTTTTGTTGGAGCCTCAAATTGAGTCTTTTACAGAGCATATCCATTGTCTACCAAATTCATACATGTCTTTGGTTGTATCTCCTTTTCAAAAGGATGATTTTTTAGGTTTTGTTTACATTACACATATTTTTTGCTTGGTTTTATTTTCTTTTTTCATGGCACAATTAAAGTTGGAGTTTTTTACCTTCTTCCATAGAGAGCATTTGACTACATCATTTTTCATGTTTGAAAGGTTGTTTCCAT